>CM077161.1:105755863-106985497 GCA_039583875.1 Platanthera guangdongensis | reverse complement strand
TGATTATCCTAATGGAGGGCACTGATGAAGTGAGGGATGATCGGAGATCCCTTCTAAACCAGAAATATGAGGCCTTCAGACAAGGGGCTAAGGAAGAGATAGGAGTCACCTTCGAGAACTTTCTCAAGATTGTCAATGCCCTCAAAGGATATGGACGAGTGTTCATTGATGGTGAACTTAATGATAAATTCCTTAGGTCCCTTACTAAGGAATGGGACACAAAGATTTGTGTCATCCGAGAGTTTGGCAGACTAGCTGAAACAGACCCGCAAATTCTGTTTGGGAAGCTGATGTCCTATGAGCTTCAACTGAACACCAAGAAAGCAGAAGAAGAAGCAGAGAAGGCTGCTGCCAAAGAAAAGACTGTGGCCCTAAAAGCCATTCACTCCAGAAAAGGCAAGGGTGCGGTTTCATACCGTGCCAGGAAAAAGGATGAGGAGGAGGACTCCGAGCCATGCTCCTCCAGCTCAGAGCTGTCGGAGGAGGATTTATCCCTCATCACCTGAGAATTCAAGAAGTTTCTCAAGATGAGGAATCAAAGAAAGAAAGACGGCTCCTCCTCCAGGCATCAGAAGAAAAATTACTCTTCTGACAGGTATTCTTCTAAATCGAACAAACATCGCTCCTCTGACATCATTTGTTTTGGATGCAATAAGCCAGGACATGTCGTGGCCGACTGCTACCAAGGCAAGAGAGAAAAAGGGAAAGGAGAGGAGCTCAAATCCTCTAGAGATAAGAAGAAAGAGCGGAGCTACATCACCAAAAGGCCAAAGACACTGAGGGAGTCTGATTCCTCAGACTCCAGTGATGATGAGGAAGCCTACTTCGGACTGGTGGGTCGCTCCGAATCAGAAGGAGAATGCCCCCCATTTACTGGGAAGGTAAAATATCACACCCCTCTCTCCGACTCTGAATCTGACCCTGAGTCTCAGGATGATGACCCTGAGGATAGCCTTTCGGCCCGTGAAGCGGAGCTTCTCGAGAAGTATGAGCTTTTGCTCAACACTTTCGAGGAGTGTCGTAAGAGATTGAAGGCTGAGAAAAAGAAAGTGAAATTCCTTAAGGGTGAGAGTGTCTCCCTAAGGGAAGAAATCACCAGTTTAATTTCTCTTCGACAGGAGCACCTTGACCTGACTTCAAAGCATTCAGAGTCTCTTAAGCTCCTTGATCTTAAGCAGGAGGAAGTCGACAAGTTGGAAGAACAACTTGCGGCAGAAAGGATGATCGTCAAGAGCTTCTCTATGCCAAAAACAGTTCTTCCAGTTGTTGATACCTTCTCTGCTCAGGCCAAAGGAGCTGGCTTGGGGCATGTAGGGGTATCTGGTTCCTCATCCAGGAGAAACAGGAACCACAGGAAGAATAAGACCGCCAAGAAGGCCTCTGCTGCTGAAAAGGGAAAGGCTCCGCTCAGTCCTGTTACGTTCAGAAAGCCTAGCTTTCCTTGCAACCAACATGACTTTGAATCAACCTTTGGTCATCATTTTCGGCCCTCGGTTGCAAAGCCAAAGAGCCGATATGATGGTTGGACCTTTCCCCGGAACTTCGGTGAGAGTGCCTTCAAGGCACCTTATGAGGAAATCCACATGGGAAATTATGGTCAATTCTCTAGCGGTCATAATGGAAAGCAGGCACCAAGAGTCAAGCCTGTTATACTGACGAAACAGAAGGTGAAGAAGTCATGTGACTGCAATCACCATGAGGCCTACACCTCCAGATCCAAGGCCCCGGCTGTACCCACCATTCCCAGGGTAAGGCAGGAGCCTAGGAAGAGGTACAACAGATTTGACTATTGGTGTTGTAGCAAAGTCAGTCACTTTGTCGTGGATTGTTGGTTTAACCCGAGGTATAAAGAGACTCCCTATGTTAGCACTGCGAGGCAGACCACTCGTAAGGTTAACCAACCGAGGGGGAGTATGCTAACCAGGAATCTAGGACCCAAGTTCGATTGAGTTCCTAAGGGAAATTAATTTTGTTTTGTAGAAATGTCCAAAGGCCACCAAAACGCCAATCTGGTACTTGGACAGTGGATGCTCCCGGCACATGACTGGGACAAGAAGCCTGCTGCGTGATTACACTCCAGTCGAGAATGGACCCAAAGTCATCTTTGGAGGGTCAGATCGAGGAGTCACCAGAGGCTACGGTATGATTTCCAACGGTATAATCTCTATCACCGACGTGGCTTATATTGAATGGTTAAACCATAACCTGATCAGTGTAAGTCAGTTATGTGACAAAGGTTATGACGTTAAGTTCTGCAAGGATAAATGTCTGATAATTTCATGTGCCTCTTCTGAGACGGTATTAACAGGCATTAGGAGCAGAAATATCTTCTGCTTAAATTTTCTCAGTTTAGATTCATCTACCCCCGTATGCCTTGTGGCAACAGGCAGTGCATCTCTTTGTGAACAATGGCACAAGAGATTGACACATATTAATTTCAAAACAATTAGTATGCTGTTTTCTAAAAACTTAGTAAGGGATGCTCCCGTTATCAAGTGCATCAAAGATAGCCCCTGTCCTGCATGCCAGATGGGCAAACAGACTCGGGCTACCTTTAAGAGCATTGCAAACAAAGACTCTTCCCGATGTCTTTACCTTCTACATATGGACTTGTTTGGTCCAATGCAAGTTCATAGCTTGGGAGGCAAGTCCTATACGCTAGTGATAGTTGATGATCATTCTCGGTTTACATGGGTGTTCTTCTTAAAACGAAAGTCGGATACGTTTGACATCTTCACTAGTTTTGTCAAGCAGGTTCAGAACGAATTTAACTGCCCAGTGGTCAAAATTAGAAGTGACCATGGAACAGAATTCGAATCTGGTGCTATGACATAGTTTTGTGAAGAACAAGGTATCTTTCATGAGTTTTTCTCCCCGCGCACTCCTCAGCAAAATGGAGTTGCGGAGAGGAGAAATAGAACTCTCATTGAAGCCTGCACGACAATGTTGAAAGACGCTTCTCTCCTAGAATACTTCTGGGCAGAGGCTGTCAATACAGCTTGTCATGTACAAAACCGAGCATTGATCAACAAGCATCATCGTAAGACGCCTTATGAGCTACTGAGAGGCAGGAAACCAACCATGTCCTACTTGAGGATCTTTGGTTGCAGATGCTATGTACTGAATAATGGGAAGTACCCGCGTACTAAATTTGGTGAAAAATGCTTCGAAGGCATATTCTTGGGCTATAGTTCCCACAGTCGGGTATATAGGGTCTTCAATAAGAAAACCCTAGTGATAGAAGAATCAATTAATGTTGTATTTGATGAAGGAAGTTTGCTTAACAGCAATTCTTCCAGTGGTATTCTTGAAGATGCAGGTGCACGACTTGAACAGCTGGATCTCGTTGAGACAGCTAAAGATGAAACTCCTAAGTATGTCAAAGTTTCCACCTCCACATCATCTGGGAATGTTGAAGATCAAAATGGAACAAAACTCTTAGAAGAAGGAGAAGCCCAAGAAGTAGTCGAAGCTCCAGACGCCAGACTTCTAGAGCTCCGGCACGTGAGGGATCACCCTAGAGATTAGATCATCGGAGATCCTCGTATCGGTGTCAGAACTCGAAGAGGTACTATTAACGAAATTTTGCATCTTAGCTTCCTGTCACAGGTTGAGCCAAAGAAGTTTGACGAAGCGAACAAAGATGCGGCATGGATTCTGGCCATGCAAGATGAACTACATCAATTCAAACGTTGCAACGTTTGGACGCTGGTTCCCAGACCACACAAGCAGAATGTGATTGGCACCAAGTGGATCTTCTGAAACAAACTGGATGAACATGGTGTCATCATAAAGAACAAGGCAAGGCTGGTGGCTCAAGGTTACAGACAGGAGGAGGGGATTGACTTCGACCAGACCTTCACACCAGTAGCAAGGCTCGAGGCAATCAGATTGTTCCTGGCGTATGCTTCGCACAAAGGATTCACAGTCTATCAAATGGATGTGAAATCCGCATTCTTGAACGGAGACCTGAAAGAGGAAGTATACATCGCTCAACCCCCATGTTTTGTCAATCCTACTTATCCCAATCATGTATATTTCCTTAATAAAGATCTATATGGTTTAAAACAAGCTCCACGAGCTTGGTATGAGACTTTATCTAGTTTTCTTCTTGAGAACAAGTTCTCCAGAGGTACAATAGATAAGACAATGTTTCTCAGGGAAGTCAAAGGCAAGATTTTGCTGGTGCAAATCTATGTCGATGACATTATATTCGGCTCAACGGACAACAATCTTTGCAAAAAGTTTTCTAAACTTATGCAAGGAAAGTTTGAAATGAGCAGTATGGGGGAGCTAAAGTATTTCTTGGGACTTCAAGTGAAACAGTCTGAGGATGGAATCTTCATCTCTCAGACGAAGTTCACAAATGAACTCCTCAAGAAATTCGATATGGAGAATGCAACCTCTATGAGGACTCCAATGGGATCCACTATGTCTCTGGATAAGGATGAGAAAGGTAAACCTTTTGATGAAACCAAATACAGAAGCATCATTGGATCCCTGCTCTACCATACTGCCAGTAGACTGGATATCATGTTCTCCATATGTGTCTGTTCCAGGTATCAGGTGAACACTAAGGAATCTCACTATGTCGCTGCAAAGCGTATTCTAATATACCTTAAAAGTACTCCCAATCTTGGCTTGTGGTACCCGAGAAACAATGATGTCGAGCTAATAGGTTTTTCAGATGCTGATTTTACAGGGAGTAGGGATGACAGGAAAAGCACTTCCGGGACGTGTCAATTCCTCAGAAGAAGGCTTATCTCATGGAACAGCAAGAAGCAGAATTGTGTAGCTACCTCCACAGCAGAGTCTGAGTACATCTCGGCAGGCAGCTGTTGCGCACAACTCCTATGGATCAGAAACCAATTAGCCGACTACGACCTTCAGTTCTCTGAAGTACCAATGTACTGCGATTCCTCCAATGCAATTGCAATTGCCAACAATCCGGTATCGCACAGCAGAACGAAGCATATTGAAGTGCGCTACCACTTCATTCGGGAGCACGTGGAGAACAAGGACATCTCTCTCTGTTATGTCCCCACGGACAAGTAGATTGCAGATATTTTCACAAAGCCCTTAGACGAGGCCAAGTTCAGTCTGTTCAAAACTGAATTGGGGATGCTAAACTATGAGAAATGAAGACTACAGAAGCTCTAGGCTCGTTCCTCTAGGGGGAGCCTCTGCCAGGAACTCCAGTGTGAGCACAGGTGCAAGAACTAAGGGGGAGCAAGGGGTCAAATGCTACAGACCCAGAATTGAAGAAGCCGAAAAGGGGGAGATTACCCTCTCGGCTAAGGCTAAGGTGGCTCCAAGTTTGCTCTCCAAGTTTGCTCTCAAGAAATTGGTATTGGTAATGAATATCTCTCTCACCTAAATTTCAAGGTTATGATTATCATTCCCATATGCTTTATTCACCTTAGCTTGTAGGGTTTAGGCTTCTTCAAATAGGGGGAGATTGTTGGGTATTGTATCCACAACGTACCTGATTTGAAGAAGCCCCTGAACAAGCTAAGGTAAATAGACAATGTATTTGACAAAATATTTCAAGTTGTGCTTGCAGTTATTCCACGCTAAGTACACACCAATGTCAGGGTGCAGTAGGTCAATATACACGGGTCTGCACGACGTAATCCCTCGTTGAGTAGATCAGTGTGTTGGCCTATGTGTACTCTCTCTATTGGAGTGTACTTATTTTCAAGTACAGGGCTGTGTTAAGGCAAGAGCAGACAAGGAGCAAGGATGGGTCAAGGAGCACCTCATGGGTGTAAAGATAAGTGTAAATCGACGAGAATCACCAAGTGATTCTCGCTGAATCGTCGAGAATCATTGGCTGATTCTCGCCAACTCGATCCAGCTACTTCAAAGCGAGCAACTCTGATGCTAAGTAATAATCGACGAGAATCACCAAGTGATTCTCGCCGAATCGTCGAGACTCACTGGCTGATTCTCGCCGACTCGACCCGGCTAAATCAGAGCATGCAATCAAGTCAACATCGACGAGAATCATCTTTGATTCTCGCCGAATCGACGAGAATCACCTTTGATTCTCGCCGATTCGACGAGAATCACATTCGATTCTCGCCGATTTTGACTTGGGCAATTTTCTGGAAACAGCTGAACCGGATTCTGCCGCTGGCACTGTTTTTAACAGGAATTAGGGTTTCCTTCAGGTGGGACCCACAATGGTCATTTAAGAGTATACTTGTGTATAAATACACGCGTATTTTTGAACAGTTACACACAGAGAAAAAGACGAAAAACGAGCAGCAGACCTTGACCTAAATCGCGATTCCGCTCCACCGCCGCCATCGCCGCTCGTGCTAGTTGGTCGCCGCTTTTGATCGAGATTCTTCCTGATCTTCCGGCGACAGAAGCCTAGCCAAGCATAGCGTCTCACGCGTCTAACCAGAGATCCCTTGTCTCTTGATTCGTTGATCGGGAAAACTTTCCCCGTCCGAATCGATTGAGACGATCGATCCTAGTGTGACCGTTGGAAGACCTTGCTAGCTTCGCTACGAAGTTTGGATCTCCAAAGTACAGCAGCCGCACAACGTTGTCGCCGCCGATCCCGTGAACCAAGACGCCGCCCATCTTGCCGCCGCCGGTTCCGGGGAGATACTCTCCAAGAGAGATCTAGGGTTGTGGACTCTTCGTGGACTTCAAGAACACGTCGTCAACGAAGAGGGACACCTTAGTCTCCAAAAGTAGTTTGTATTTCTTGTACATTCTAGTTCATTTTGTTGTAAAGGAACGTTGGTTCCGAGTTGTAAGAGTTGGGTGCAACCCGTGTTGTGGGAGTGTTGACTCCTACGTGTGGAAGGGTTCCTTCCGATAGTGCAAGGATTGGATTTCAATCCTGTTGGTGAAGAGACCGAGTCATCCCTTGTTTGGAGATAGGTCGAAGGGGGAAAGTTGATGTACCCAAATCGGGGAACCACTATAAATTGCTTGTGTACCTTCCTTGCTGTGGTGTTTTGTTTTCTTGTGCAGGTACAATTTTAAATTCCGCAAAAAAGCTGCACATCACCTATTCCCCCCCCCCATAGGTGAAGATAGTTGACACTAGGTGGACTTTCAATATGACAGAGGCACATGATTTTGAGCCCTCTGTGTTTGCTGATGATATTCCTGATGTTGCTGATATTATTGTATCTGAAACTGTTACTGCCCCAACTGCTGATATTTCTGCTGCTATACCTTCTAAGAGTGCTGCTCCAGAACTTTCTGTGTCTGTTGTTATTACTGCTTCAACTTCTGTTACTAGTACTATATCTGCTGCTGCTCCAACCACTGCTGCTACCTCTGCTTCAACTCAACTTCAGAAGGATTACATAAAAAAGATTGATGCTCTATATGATGAGCAAAGTTCTGACAGTGATGAGTTCAGGACTGACTCTGATGACTCCTCTACTACTATTTCCAGAAAGAGAAAGACAAGGAGCAAAGCCATGAAAAGAATACCTCCAGCCAAAGTCAAGGACAATAATGACATTCCATATTACATTCTTCATGACTGCCCCATAACTGAGCACTGGATGCAGTATTCAAAGAACCAACTTAAAGCCATGAAGAAAAAGAGAAAGTATGAAAAAGGATCTTCCCAGTTTCATCATTCTCATCCTCCTCCACCACCTCCTCCTGATGTAGGTGCAGGTGGAAGCTCAGCTGCTCAACCTCATGCTAAAAGCCAAACCCCCTATCAGCCACATGCAAGATCTTATCATAGGGGAAGCCAGTCTAGATGTTCTCAATCCAGAAGAGGAAACTATAGAGGAAATCAAAGGGAAGTCCAGGTTTATTCAAAAGGTTATTCAAGGCAACATCCTTACTCCAGGGAAGGACAAATCTCATCAGACACAACCTCAGGTCCTTTTCTCTATAAGCTAAAGGAAGTAGTTTCATCCAGACCTCCTCAGGATAATCCATCAAATAAATATGAGCCACCAGTGCCCTTTGAAGATCGAGAAAATAATCCAACTGCTTGGACTGCCAGGATGAAAGAGCTTGCTGCACTGGACCAAATTAAGAAAGCTAAAGAGCAAGGCAGAAACTTCTCCAACATCACTACATTGTCTGAACATAGAAAGAAAGAATTGGAAAGATATGCTTCAAGCAAATTTTTTGATTCTGATAGATATATGGAGCTGCATCCTGAAGCTGTAGTTCCAAGGCCCAAACACCAAACCTCTTTAGGTGCAGCAGATGACACAAGATCCAAAAAGGAAGCTCTTAACCCTAACAGAGAAATCAAACTTATAAAGAGCAAGGAGAAGAAATAACTATGTAAGGTGACAATCATTCTGAATTCTGAATTTTGTACGGGATGACATATATCTGTGGTTCTGCTATATCCTGCTTATTGCTTTTTTGTATTGTTACTGTGTATGTTGTTATTTAATTCTTCCAAGTTCTGTAAATAGTAATCCTAACCCAAATAGGGGGAGATTGTTGGAACACCATATTACTAATTTGGGTCAGGATCACTATGTCTCTAGGAAACCTGTTTTTGACCTCCTGTATAGATCTAAAGGTCAATTAGAATTAAGTCTAAGGGATAGTACTTAGGTTTGGAAGCTGCCCTCAAGACCAAGGATTTTCTGTTTGGAGACCAAGTCTTATCGTCGAGCTCAGTACGACGAATCGTCGAACTCCAGTCGACGATCGTCTAGCTCAACTTCGACAGATCGTCGAACTCCATTCGACGATCACTGAGCTCAACTTCATCAAATCGTTGATCTCCGTTTGACGATCTGCGAGCTCAGTTCGACGATCTTGACTCAGTATTGATTCTCGATCTCTGAGCTCAGTTCGACGATAGTTGAGCTCAGATCGACGATCTCTGTTGTTGTATAAGTTCAAATCGCTGAGCTCAGTTCGACGATAGCAGAGCTCAGTTCGACGTTTTTCTGATGAGTTAAAGGATTTTTCAAGATTCAAATTCAGAACAGTTAAGGAGTTATTCAGCAATTAATTCAGAAGATTTTCTAGCCGTTTTCATTTATTTCTGGACCAAGTTTCATGGGATTATCAAGGAATGTTTCTTTGGACTTTCCACCAGAAGACATTTGCAATGAAGGATGCAATTAATGTCAGGCCAACGACTATTCTTGACAGAGGATGACTTTCTATTCAGCACCAGAGAATAAAAGACAAGTTTTTTTTGAATCTCTCCATCACTCAGAACACAGATCAGAAGAGAGACAACATAGAACAAGAAGAAAAAGAACATTCTCTGCTACACTTCTCTGGACAACATCTTTCTCAAACATCTTTCTGTTCACAAGAGAAAAGGAGAAAGAGTTGTAGACATTCTCTGTCTCAAAGAATTCT
The DNA here is from genome assembly GCA_039583875.1 of Platanthera guangdongensis. Classification (NCBI taxonomy): domain Eukaryota; kingdom Viridiplantae; phylum Streptophyta; class Magnoliopsida; order Asparagales; family Orchidaceae; genus Platanthera; species Platanthera guangdongensis. The sequence continues at coordinate 106,976,164 of CM077161.1, read as the reverse complement.
CTCAAGAACACATCCAAGGAGATCAAACCTTCTGAAATCTTCTGAACTCTTGTGATTCAAGTGTTCAAGGCCAACATCTCTCAAAGACTCCAGACACCTAACATTTCAGCTGTTGCTGAAATCATCTTTTGCTGGAGATCAACCTCTGAAGGCCTATCACCCTACTGCAAAGCTTCATTTCCTGAACATCTCAAGAACTCAGGGGGAGCTTTGACAACATCAAATCCACATAGTCTTCTTAGCTGCTTTGAGAAAGAGAAGACTTCCATAACTCTCTTATCCCCATCTTTGTAAAGGGTTTTTCAAACTCCCTTCAAAAGTTTGAGCTTGGTTTTTGAGCACCTTATCAAAAGCTCATTGGTGGCAAGACACCTGATCAAAAAATCTGATTTGGTTTTTTGAGCACCTTATCAAAAGCTCATTGGTGCCCAAGACACCTGATCAACTCATCCTGCAGTGGATTCCTACCCAGGGTGGTAGAAGAGTGGATGTACCCAAGTTTAGGGGAACCACTATAGCTCCTTGTGTCTTCTGGCTTGCTTGTCTTTATCTTTTGTTTCTGGCTGTGATTGTTTTGTGATTAGTTTAGATCTGTGATTAATTTCTGTTGTAGGTTATTTTGTGATTAGATTTAATAGTTGCTTCCCTGTTCACTCAGATTACAACAATTGTTGTAAAAAGTTTTCAAGCACCATATACTCTATTCACCCCTCCCCCCCCTCTAGAGTATATCAGATCTAGCTGCACTTTCACCGATGTCAGACTCCTATTAGCTGGCAGGTCTAGAAGGCCCTCAGTGGATATTATGAAACAAAGTTGAATTTAGATCTCAAGCTGATCCCACTATCAATCTCTCACGAGCTGGCAGTTCTGGAAGGACCTCAGTGGATGTGAAAGAAAGTTGAATTTTTATCCCGAGCTGATCCCGCTATCAGGCTCCCATTAGCTGGCAGGTATGGAAGGCCCTCGGTGGATATTGTGAAACAATGTCAAATTTAGATCCAGAGCTGATCCTGCCGTCAGGATCCCATTAGCTGGTAGGTCTGAAAGGCCATCGATGGATATTGTGCAATAAAGTTGAATTTAGATCCCGAGGTGATCCCGCTGTCAGGCTCCCATTAGATGGCAGGTCTGGAAGGCCCTCTGTGGATGTTGTGAAAGAAAGTTGAATTTAGATCTCGAGTTGATCCTGCTGTCAGGCTCTCTTTAGATGACAGGTTTGGAAGTCCCTCAATGGATGTTGAGAAAGAAAGTTGAATTTAGATCCCGAGCTGATCCTACTGTCTGGCTCCCATTAGCTGGCAAGTCTGGAAGGCCCTCAATGGATGTTGTGAAATAAAGTTGAATGTAGATCCCGAGCTGATCCCATTGCTAGGCTCCCATTAGCTGGCAGGTCTGGGAGGCCTCGGTGGATATTGTGAAATGGAGTTGAAATTAGATTCCGAGCTGATCCCACTATCAGGCTTCCATTAGCTGACAGGTTGGGAGGGCCCTCGGTAAGTGATTCAAGGTCATGATGCGTGAAAATATAGTATGAGAAAAGAAATAATGGTGGCCTATGAGGAAGGTACTTATACAAAAGGGTTATATACTAGGCCAAGGCGAGAGAGTGGTGACCTAGCGGAAAGGGTATTCACTCGGTTGGTTCACTCGGAAGGATGTGTTCTGTCTAAAAGGGGTAGAGATCATGCTCATCAGGTTCGGCGAATGTGCATGATTGAGATCATGACTTTGCCCCATACCTTTTGGACGAAAACTCTTCGGTCACAGCCTAGGACATAAGGTTCGGCGACGAGCGAATGCATTAGCCTTTTGTGAGTGACGAGAGGCGAGAAATAAAAAATCAGGAAAAGCAAAGACTCATAAATAAATGAAGAATTCTCATTAATTAAGTATAATAACTTTTCATTTACAAAAAAAGGGGGGTCTCACCCCGGGTAAGAATAATAGTTAAAAATGAGCGAGAAATCCTCGGGAGGAATCGTCGGACTCCTCGCTAGAAGGCACTTGGTCCTCGCAGGAAGCATTGACCTCACACGGAAGGGCAGCTTCATCTTCTGGTGCCTCAATAGGGGTGAATAGCCTTGGAACAATGTTGCACGTCGTGAGCTTCTCTCCATTTTCTTTTAGGAGCCCAACCTATCATAGCACCTCGATCACGTGCTTTGTCGCCACTTGGGCATTCTCTTGCATCATAACTTCAATTTCAAGATTTGTGTACCGAAGTAGCTTGCTTATCTCGCTCGAAGGCAGCGAGATGATGGAATCCACCAGGCATTTGTTCTCGGCCCTCAACCCCATGACCTCACCCTCGAGGCTAGCCACTCTCGCGTGTAGTAGGTTGGCATTCCTTGAATCCTACAAAAAAAGCATAAGCAGGTGTTAACTCAGGAAAAAGACAAATGCACGAAGACCCAAGTGAAATCATACTCACCCCTAGTGACAGATGACTGGCGAGGAGCACCTAGGAGGCCTCCAGTTGGCACTTCAAGGATATGATCTCGTCAAGATGCGAGCTCTCACGACTTCTTAACATCAATAAGGTCAAGCTCAATGTGGAGGCTACCGCGCGACGCCATATGCGCAAGCTTAAGAGAGCGTAGCTGGGCTCGAGCGGTCTTATGTGCAAGAATCTGGGTGGACTCTTCATCGAAGATGCTGGCATCTTCTCGCACATAGAGCCCGAAGGCGAAGGCGAAGGCCTCGCTGTTGGTGGTGTATTGCTCAATCCAGGACGGTAGGAGCGTGGAGTTTGAGGCATGGTTAGTCGTCTTGTCCTATTGGAGTAGGGGTTGGCCCACTTCATCCAGATATTTCTTTCCAAGGCTAAGGTTCTGGTGCCCTCTCAATACCGGTCCCGTGGGAGTCTTCTATTGGGTTTTTCTATACGTCACAACACTTGTGCGTAGCGGAATAAGGAAAACAAGAAAACCCCAAAAGAAATAGATCTTGCGATGAACTTTGATCAAGAAGTAAAGTTGCTGTAAATAAAATTTACCTTTGCAGGATTGAGTCACTACTCAACCGAGATGAAAGAATTAGTGCCTAACCACCTAGGGGGGGGGGGTGAATAGGTGTAATTCCTTTTTCTTCTAAAGAAGAATATCTATTCAGTTAATTAATCTGAAACAGCTAGCTCTACAGTTGACACAGCACAGAATTCACATAATCATTCAATCACAGAGTGCACACAGTTTTTATAGTGGTTCCCCAAGGTCTTGGTACATCCACTTTCCCCCTTCTCCTATCTAGCAGTGTGCTAGATTCGGCCTAACTTCTTCTCTTTACCTCAGATCCTCAGATCTTACAGCTCAGAACCCAACAAGGCTCCTACAACTCAGAGTGAGTCCACACTCCTATAGTTCAGGAAATCTGCCCTACCTCAGCCTTCAACAAGGCCTACAGCTCAGAGATAACAACCTCCTACAACTCAGGCTCACAACCCCACCTCAGCCTACAACAAGGCCTACCACTCAGAGAAAATATTCTCCTACACCTCAGCCTTTATAAACATAGGCTTACAACTCAGATCTTATAAAGATCCTACAGAAAATAGATTTAACAATGTATTTTTACCACCACCCTGGTAGAGAGAGAAAGGATGGATGGCTTCTTGATCAGTTCTTGTAAGAATTTGATGGCAGAGAACAACCACTCTTAGCTTTCTTCAAAGCTTCTTGAATCTGAACTCAGTAGGGTTGATCTCCTTTGAAGTTGATCTTCAATCAGCTTCTTTCTTGAAATTCAGATCTCAATCTGAATCCTTCTTGGCAGCCTGGTTCAGCAACTGCACTTCAGGAACTTGTTGATAGAAGTCCCTTTCTTCTCTTCAATATATGGAACTCTCTCTCCACCTTATTCTCAGATCTTCTAACGAAAATCTTCTTTTGTTTTTATGTATTTTGTATCAAAATAATTTCTGTAATCAATCATCATCATCTATTGAAGGAGAATGCCTTTATATAGACTTTCTCCATGGTAACCGGCTGATTCGGTTTCTAACAAACTTCTGACAGCTCTGACAGTTGCAGTAGACCGGTTGGTAATGACAGTTGTCAAGTCATCCAGTCACTTCTTGAAACTCTATCTCTATCAGCAAAATATCGAGACTGAACTTCTTCATGTGTCGACACAAGTAGACTAAGTGTCGACACAAGTGGACTAAGTGTCGACATAAGCCTTGGTGGTGTCGACACATCTCCTTTGTTATTGATACTGCTTCTCGACACAGCTTCTATAGAATATGTCGACACTAATTTTGTGTGTCGACTCAATAACTTCTTCTCTTTAACTTAGTTGAAACTCTATTGTGTGTCGACACAAGTCTTGTGTGTCGACACAGTTAATGTCGACAAAGTTTTCTGTGTGTCGACACTGCTTCTTTGTGTCAACACAGTTGATGTCGACTAAGCTTCTCTGTGTGTCGACACTGCCTCTTGGTGTCGACACAATTGATGTCGACTAAGCTTCTCTGTGTGTCGACACTGCCTCTGTATATTGGCTTAGTTTCTTCAGGTGTCGACGCAGCCTTTCCATGTGTCGACATAATTAACTCCAAGTGTTGACACAGCTTTTCTCCAGTGTCAACACAAGCCTTCATAAGTGTCGACACAGCTTCTCCTGGTGTCGACATATGGACTTAGAAATTTTTTTGCATTCCTTCATTTACTTAACCTGCACATATAAACTCAAAACAACATCAAATACACCTTGATGCATATCATTGAGTAAGGTGAGGCTTCTTCAAATCTGGTACACATTTTCCAATGTACCCAACAATCTCCCCCTATTTGGAGAAGTCATAACCCTTAGTTAATGATATACACCATTCATAACAAATACACATTATGATGTATAACAACATTATATGACAGGATAACTTCTAAAATAAAACATATATAACAAGTCATCATAGAATAATAATGCAACCAGAATGAGCATTAATTATTGTTTTGTTTCAACTTTCAAAAATTTATAATCAAAAATTTACATAGATTTCAACACTAAAGATTACAAAGTTGTAAAATCAAGTAAATCTAATCTAAAGATGATCTGCCTCCTTGATAATTATGCCTTTGCCGGATTGGATCTTGGTTTGTACTGGAGCATCAGTATCATCAGCTAGCTTCTTGCCCTTTAGATCTTTCTTCTTTTGCTCTTCAGCCCTTATTCTTTGCCTTTTAAAGTAGTGAAAGGGCTTTGGGAAATATTTGGTTGGCTCCTAATCATTAGGAGGTAGCTTCCCAACTTTAGCCTTTCTTCTATATTGAATAATGGCTTCTTGTCTAGCTTCATGCTTTTGCTATTCTTGTTTTGTGTACCATTTGCCCCTGTCATGGGTCTGGTCCTTTATAGCTTTCCAGACAGTCAGAATAATATTCCTAGAAGTAGGACTCCACTGCTAAAAATCAGTCTTTAACTCAGCCTGTTCTTTGAATCTCTTCTTTGACAGTTGAGCTTCTTGCTCTTTATTCACAGCTGCTTCTGACATCTCAACCTTCTCAATGATAACAGAATACATAAAGGCATTCTCCTTCAACAGATGATGATGATTGATTATAGAAATTATTTTGATACAGAATACATAAAAACAAAAGAAGATGTTCGTCAGAAGATCTAAGAAGAAGGTGGAGAGAGAGCTCCATCTATTGAATAGAAGAAAGGGACTTCTATCAACAAGTTCATGAAGTGCAGTTGCTGAACCAGGCTGCCAAGAAGGATTCAGATTGAGATCTGAATTTCAAGAAAGTAGCTGATTGAAGATCAACTTCAAAGGAGATCAACCCTACTGAGTTCAGATTCAAGAAGCTTTGAAAAAAGCTAAGAGTGGTTGTTCTCTGCCATCAGATTCTTCCAAGAACTGATCAAGAAGCCATCCATCCTTTCTCTCTCTACCAGGGTGGTGGTAAAAATACATTGTTAAATCTATTTTCTGTAGGTTATTTATAAGATCTGAGTTGTAAGCCTGTGTTTATAAAGGCTGAGGTGTAGGGGAATATTTTCTCTGAGTGGTAAGCCTTGTTGTAGGCTGAGGTAGGGCTGTGAGCCTGAGTTGTAGGAGGTTGTTATCTCTGAGCTATAGGCCTTGTTGAAGGCTGAGATAGGGCAGATTGCCTGAGCTGTAGGAGTGTGGACTCACTCTGAGTTGTAGGAGCCTTGTTGGGTTCTGAGCTATAAGATCTGAGGATCTGAGGTGAAGAGAAGAAGTTAGGCCGAATCTAGCACACTGCTAGATAGGCGAAGGGGGAAAGTGGATGTACCCAGACCTTGGGGAACCACTATAACAACTGTGTGCACTCTGTGATTGAATGATTCTGTGAATTCTATTCTGTGTTAGCTGTAGAACTAGCTGTTTCTGATTAATTAATTGAATAGATATTCTGCTTTTGAAGAAAAAGGAATTACACCTATTCATCCCCCCCCCCTCTAGGTGGTTAGGCACTAATTCTCTCAAGTGGTATCAGAGCGAGGTTACTCAAAGTTAGACTTAACAGTCTGAGTGAGATCTGTGAGGCAGAAATAAGATCAAGAAGATGGGTTCAGGAGAAAACCATAAAGAACTTGGTTCAATGAAATTCCCCATTTGCAGGAAAGAGATATTTGAAATATGGAAGGAAAGGGTCAGATTATTTATGGAGGCATATGATCCTAGAATTTACATAACAGTTATGGAAGGATCATATATTCCTATGAAGATTTCTGTTCTTGATGCCAATCAAAGAATTCGAAAGGATTTCTCTGAGATGACTAAAGATTAGATCATCTTGGCAATAATGGATAAAAGAGCACAAAATATTATAGTAAGTGCTATTGATGATTCAACATTCCAGAATCTAATTCATTACAAAACCTCCAAGGAGATGTGGGACACATTGATTGTCTACATGGAGGGTTCTGAAGAGGTTAGGCAAGACAGAAAGTCTATGTTTAATCAAGAATATGAGAGTTTCAGACAAGCCAAGTCTGAAAGTATTACTGAATGTTATAAGAAGTTCTATAGGATTGTCAATGAACTTATGTCTTATTGAAGAGTTTTCAGTACTTATGAGTTAAATGATAAATTCCTTAGGTCTTTGACTAAGGATTGGGATACAAAAATCTATCATAAGGGAAGTGGCCAGACTAGTTGAGATTTCTCCTACAACACTGTTTGGAAAATTGATCTCTTATGAGATGCAGCTGTTGGCCAGAAAGGAGGAAGAGAAAAACACAAAGGGTGACTATAAAGAAAAGTCAGTGGCTTTCAAGGTTGAAGCTACAAGGAAGAATAGGATAATGTCTCCATCTTTTCCTAAGAGAGATGCAGAAATGATCACAGAAAATTCAGATAATCCCAGTTCAGACAGCAGTAATTCAGATGAAGACTTTGCAGCATTCACAAGGCAGTTCCAGAGATTCTTAATGAATAAGCAGTGGAAATCTAAGCCTTTCACATCACAGTCCAAGGATGATTATTATCAAAAGAGGAAATCATCCAGGAAGGACAGGAATGGGACAAAGCCTAGCAAGTCAACTACATCCAAGATTATATGCTACTGCTGCAACAAAGCTGGACATGTTATGGTTGACTGTCCAGACAAAAGGAAGGAGTCTTCTAATAGAAAGAAGTCACAGCACAAGAGCAAGAAGGAGAAATCCTTGGTTGCTGAGAAAGAGAAAAACTTGACAGATCAATCAACTTCAGAGTCGGAATCTGAGGCTGAGGCATATATTGGTCTATTTGCAGAAGAAGAGGATGAGTTCATGCAATTACTGGACTCTATCTATGAGCGGGAAGACCATCAGTGCAAAGGATTGATGGAAGTATCTGAAGGAGACCAGTGCCAGGATCAGCCTGACCCCAGTAAGGTAAAATGTGTATCTGTAGATTCTGATTACTTCACTGGGTCAGAATCAGATTCATCTCCATTAAGAGATGAAGATGGGTTTGAATTTGAAGGAGATATTCATCAGCTGATAGATGAATATGGAGATTTATTGCAGGCACTTAAGAGAAGTAAAAACCTGGCGAAAAATCAGGCTAAGGAAATTGCAGCTCTTAAGTTGGCTGCATCTGATTCAGAGAAGCTGCTGGATCAAAAGATGAATGAGATTTCCAAATTGAAGAACATAACTGTTATTCAAATGGGAACAATCACTTTCAAAAATAATCAGATTAAAAGTCTGGAAAATAGACTTCAGAAAGAGAAGGAGATTGTGGCTAGTTTTTCTAAGCCAAAATCTGTATTACCCTTGATTGATGAGTTTGTGTCTCAAAAGGGTAAGGCAGGAATAGGCTTTAAGAAAACTGCATGGGCTGCATAGTCCAATAAGAAAGGCAAAGCCCAAGTACAAAACAAAATACCTGCTATAAACAATACAGCTAAGGTTATACCTAAAAAGATGTATAATAAGTTTGAGTGTTGGTACTTTGGCAAGATATGCCATTATGCCTTAAACTGTTGGCACAATACCAGTGTCAAGGAGAGTAGCAGTCTGCCTGTTAGAAGAGTTGCAGGCAGATTTGTTAAGTTTCAGACTAACTTGCACAAAGGACCCAAAAGTTATTTGGGTTCTAAGGTTAAGTAATCTGTGTTGCAGGTGAGTCCAAGTTATCATTCCCCTATATGGCACTTGGATAGTGGATGTTACTTGAAGGTAACTGGAACAAGGGGATTGCTGAAGGACTACTCACCTATGCTGAATGGGCCTAAAGTAATCTTTGGTGGTTCTGAAAAGGAAATCATCTAAGGTTTTGGTAATATTTCTTATAACTCAATTACAATCACTCAAGTGGCCTATGTAAAGGGTTTCAAACACAACCTAATTAGCATAAGTCAGCTGAGTGATTTAGGTTATGACATTTCATTTGTCAAGAATGGTTGTCATATTAAGAGGTCAAGTGATCAAGAGGTCATATTGACTGGTTATAGAAAAAGAAATGTATATTGCCTAGACTTTGTGTGTGAGAATAAAAATTCTCCTATCTGTCTTGTGGCTGATGAGAAAGTCTCTCATTGTGTCAAATGGCATAAGAGGCTAGCTCATCTTAACTACAAGACCATTGGCCAAATCTTTAGCAAAGAGTTAGTGAGGAATGGTCCTCAAGTTAAGTATTATAAAAATGGAATATGTTCTGCTTGTCAAAAAGGCAAGCAAACTAGATCTTCCTTTCATAGCCTTGAAACTAAGGATTCAGTGAGGTGCTTGTACCTCTTATATATGGATTTATTTGGTCCTATGCCAGTTCAGAGTCTAGGTAGGAAGGTCTACACTTTTGTGGTTATAGATGACTATTCTAGATTCTTATGGGTATTCTTTCTGAGACAGAAATCTGATACCCCAAAGGTCTTCTACAATTTTGTCAAACAAATTCAGAATGAGTTAGATAGTTCAGTGGTTAAAATCAAAAGTGACCATGGAACTGAATTCTAATCTGAAAGTATGACAAGGTTGTGTGAAGAGTTTGGGATTCTTCAGGAATTCTCCTCACCTAGAACACCTCAGCAAAATGGCATTGCTGAGAGAAAGAATAGGATATTGATTGAGGCTGGAAGAACACTATTGAGTGATACTTCTCTCCCAGAATATTTCTAGGCTGAGGCAGTTAACACTGCATATCATGTGCTCAATAGTGCTTCCATCACCAAAAGCCACAAAAAGACACCCTATGAGGTTGTGAAAGGCAGAAAACCAAACTTATCCTATTTTAGGATCTTTGGTTACAAGTGATATGTACTTAACAATGGTAAATCTCACCTAACTAAGTTTCCTGCCAAGTCCCAAGATGGGATATTTGTTGGGTACAACAACAATAGTATGGCCTATAGGGTCTACAACTTGGCTACTCAAGTTGTATAAGAGTCAGTTCATGTCATCTTTGATAAAACTAGACTTATTAACAGTGAGTTGCCAAGTAGTTCTTGTAGCTCCACAGATATACAACAGAAGATGGACCAGCTTACTATCAGAGAAGTTCCAACTGCAAAGCTGGATGTGGAAAATGGTAGTTGCTATCCAGGGGGAGTACAAGACACTCAAGATGCTGATGAAGACCATGAGGTGCAGCATGAAGAAGAGATTGGAGAAGATCAAACTGCTGATAGATTACCTCTAGCAGTTAGACAGTTGAAGGATCATCCTGCACACCAGATCATTGGTGATCCTAGACAAAGAGTAAAAATAAGAAGCAGAAATTTGAACACAGTTCTTTGCTCTAGCTTCTTATCTCAAGTGGAACCCAAGAGATTTGAAGAAGCAATTCAAGACCCTCACTGGATTGATGCTATGCAGGAGGAGTTAAATCAATTCAGAAGGTGCAAGGTCTGAAATTTGGTTCCAAAACCAAAGGGCCACAATGTCATTAGGACAAAGTGGATATATAGAAACAAGCTTGATGAGAGTGAGATCATAGTGAAGAATAATGCAAGATTAGTTGCCAAAGGATACAGACAGGAGGAGGGCATAGACTTTGATCAGACTTTTGCTCCAGTGGCTAGGTTGGAAGCTATCAGGCTATTCCTAGCATATGCAGCATATCAAGGCTTCAAAGTGTTCCAGATGGATGTTAAGTCTGCATTCTTAAATGGAGACTTAAAAGAGGAGGTCTATGTAGAGCAGCCCTCAGGTTTTGTTGATCCACTCAATCCTGCTTATGTTTATAGACTTAGGAAAGCTTTGTGTGGGTTAAAACAAGCTCCAGGGGCTTGGTATGAAACCCTGTCTACTTTCCTCATTGAGAACAAATTCTCAAGGGGGAAAATCGATATGTTGATGATATAATATTTAGGTCTACTGAAGTAAACTTTGTAGAAAGTTTGCAAAACTTATGCAAGGGAAATTTGAAATGAGCAGTATGTGAGAACTTAAGTTCTTCTTGGGTCTCCAAGTAAGACAGACTGATAATGGCTTGTCCATATCTCAGTCTAAGTTCACCCTAGAGTTAATTAAGAAGTATGGTATGGAGTCATCCACTACCATGAGAACTCCAATAAGGACAAGTGTATCTCTTAGCAAAGATGATGCAGGGAAACCTGTAGATGAAACCTTGTATAGAGGAATAGTTGGATCCCTCCTATATCTAACTGCTAGTAGACCAGATATCATGTATGCTTCATGTGTCTGTGCTAGGTACCAATCCTGCCCTAAATAATCTCATCTTACTGCTGACATGTTTACTAAGCCTTTAGATGAAACTAAATTCAACAATTTCAAAATTGAAATAGGTATGTTGAACATAAATTAGTTTAACAAATTTGGCAAAGTAAAATTGTCTCGACATTAGAAGTTGTCTATGTCGACACATAGTAGTTGGTGTCGACATTCCAAAGAAGTGGTGTCGACACATAGTAGTTGGTGTCGACATTCCAGGAAAGTGGTGTCGACACATCTAGAAAATCAGTGTCGACACTTCAGATAAGTGGTGTCGACACATCCAGAAGTAGTGTCGACACTTAGAGTAAACACGCAGATTTGTCGACCTCAGATCGTCGAACTCGAAAAAGTCAAATAAAATTGATGTCGAGTCATTAGAAGTCTGTGTCGACACTTTTCAACAGTGTCGACACATTTAGAGAATGTTGACGCGACTTTTGACCTTCATTACTTAGAAAGGTATAAATAGGTCAACAACATATTCTGTCGCACACTCTCCATATTTTCGAGACCAAAACCCTGTGTCGACAATTCTCTCTTCTCAATCCAAGCTTTCACTCAACCCTAATAGCGCCAAAGCTAGAAGATAGTGTCAATGAAGGTTATGAGCTGGTACGCAATGTAACGCCCCGAAACTCAAAGGAGCAAATGGGAATATTTTGGGCCAATTTGAGTTCTGGCTGCAGGCACACGGCCTGGGACACGGGCGTGTCCCAGGGCGTGTCAAGCCTGTGTCGACACTAAGGCGCGAAGTCGACACTTTGGTCTCGACATTGTGTCGAGACTGGGCACACGGCCTGCGACACGGGCGTGTCGCAGGGCGTGTCGACCCGTGTCGACACTTAGCCGTGAAGTCGACACAGTGCTTCGACGTTGTGTCGAGACACGGCACACGGCCTGCGACACGGGCATGTCACAGGGCGTGTCAACCCGTGTCGACACTCGTCCCGCGAAGTCGACACTTTGGTGTCGACATTATGTCGAGACATGGCACACGGCCTGCGATACGGGCGTGTCGCAGGGCGTGTCGACCCGTGTCGACACTTATCCGCGAAGTGTCGAGACCATGTACACGGCCTGGAGCCCAAGCGTGTCAAGGTGACACGGGTAAGGACACGGGCGTGTCCTAGAACCCGTGCAGTGCTCGGGTTGAAAACGGGAAAAAATCATGGGGTACACGGCCGGCTACACGGCCGTGCCAGGTGGAACACGGGCGTGTCAGCTCAAACACGGGCGTGTTCGATGCCCGTGTGAGGTTCTAGGTGATTCGATTTTGACGGCGAATGAGGCACACGGCCCTGGACACGGGCGTGTGCCCGGCCGTGTTCGGTCCAGATTGGGCATTTCAGCCCCGAATCGAAGCCGTTCATTTCTTTGACTGAAGATCCAACGGCTGGGGGTTGTTCCTGAAGGGATATACCCGGGTTTTGACTTAGAAAACCCTCACTTTTTACACTTATCCTCTTTCTAAATCCTTGGAGAAAGGAGAGCTAAGGCAAGAAGAAGAGGAGCTAGATCCGCCATTGGAGGAGCTTCGGAGCTCCGAATCGCAAGCCGACTTCGGATCCACGGAGGCAACGCAAGTGCGGTGATTTCCATCCGATTACTTTTCGATGGCGCCAAAGAGGACCGCAAGGGTAACGATCCTCATCTTGAGCATGAGTCGCTCTCTTTCTTTACATAGGAAGCCCGCTCTCGCGAGTTTGCGGAGAGTTGGAGGCGTTCCTTCGGGTAGATATGTGAAGTCCCCGTTGTTTAGAGTCCGTATGCGAGAACGGACATAGGCATTTTGGTTGAAGCCTACCCGGACATGTTAGTTCGGATCGGTGATGTTGCATTGCATAAGGCCGGAGAAGACTCCGTGCTATTGGGTGTTTTTCGGGTTTTCTACGCGTTAGATTGCAGCAGGGAGCCTTGGGGACTAACCCAAAGGTGCACCCGGAAAACTGGGCGGACACGAGGTCTTGCCAACTTGGTGGCCTGAGAGCCAACTTGAACATAACAGGGTTATGTGTCTTGCGGTAGAATGGGACTCGGTGAAAGTTTGACCCGCGCAAATGGCTTAAATTGCCGTTGCGATGTGAGCACGGGTTAGATGGAGCCGTACCCGCTTTATGTCGTTCGGGTTAGAGAGACCTAAAGTTACATGGCACTCGTCGTTGGCATAGATGTGAGTCTTCGGTGGTCAATGGCTTAAATTGACGTGACCAATACCAAGAAGACGAATTGCTCATAGGAATGGCCGTCTAAGTGGCGGTGGTGAGTCCGGAATGTTAATGGCTTTAATTGACGTGACATCGACCGGTTCACCGAGAATGTGCCCTGAGTGCACGGGGCGTGTGGCCGTGCGAGCCAACGCCTGTGATGAAATGGCTATGGTTATAAATTGCTCGCTTATGCTAATGAAATGCAGGGAAGGAGCATCTCCGCCCCGAGTTGGGGGCGGGATCGTTATAATTTGGTCAGCATTGCTGACCGTTGCCTTGTTTTGCCACCGTGCGGTGGATTGTTGCTTGCAGGTGCAGCTGGACCAAGCGGTCAATAGCGGGCTAAAGCCCTTTTTGCGAAGCTGGCCCTCGAAGGCCCAAGTGGAAATGTTTTCTATTTTATTCATGTATGGCCGGCCTGCGTGCCGAGGTTGGTAAATCATGTAAAAGACAAGTGAAACATTTTGTAAGGCCTTAAGGCCGACTTTTGAGTATTTTGTAATAACATTCCTTTTGGTATTAGTGGACATTCATGCTTGTTGCTGGGTTCTTGTTTACAACTTATATAAACTGCTTCCGCTAGAATGCTCTGTGTAGGACGTTGAGATTGGTTGGATGGTTTCCATAAGTAACCACCCGGTCTGTCTGTGGTATATGGCGTCGGGCCCCGGCCGGACCTACTGCTATATGCTATGCGACGGATAGGGGGTGTTACAATTTGGTATCAGACTACTGGTTTCGGTCGGGCTTGAATTGAATTCGTGGGCGAATTCTTTTTAAGGGGTGGTGAGCACATTGTGTGCGTCATCATTATAACAGTAAAAAGAACCCATGAATGTCCACTTAGGAATGAAAATACTCGTGTTTGAGGAACCTGCGTGTTCCTATAATTGCTGTTTGCAATTTATTTGGTCGCTTAACGGTGTTTTGTACCACTATAGGTGACCCGAAGTGGTGTTGGGCCGTCAGAACGCCGAGTTTCTGAGGCAAGTAGTGCACCGGATGTTGCTCCTGCAACACCTCTATCGGCTGAGAATATTCGACTGGTGGCTGAAGCGGTGTTGGCCGTGATAAATGCGCAGCCTGGGAGGCAAGCGCAGCAGCCCGCTCCTGTGATGGAGCAAGTACCTCTTCAAGAGGCTGAGCCGAGGAGGGTGGAGCAAGTGGTTGTGGAACCAATAGTGCCAAGGATGGCAACTGAGAGGTAGTTGAAGCATGTAATGAGCTTTAACCCTCCGTTATTCTCGGGGTTGGGAACCCCATCTTAGGCTGAAGACTGGCTCTCTAGGGTGAAGAGAGTCATGACAGCGACGGAGACGGAGGAGTGGCAGATGACCACCATTGCTACGTTCCTGCTGGACGGTGAAGCGAGGATGTGGTGGGAAGGTTTGGAGCTGCATCATTTGCGAGGTAGACAACTGATAGACGTTCCGATGGAAGAGTTCTCGGGATTGTTCTTGGCAAGATACCTCCCTTCTACTCAGAGGATTTCAATGGAGAATGAATTCCTGAAGTTGGTGCAGGGTGAGAGGAGCGTGGATGAATATCTCCACGAGTTTACGTGGTTGAGTCGTTATGCTAGCTCCACCATCATGGATGAGGAGCGCAAGACTAATCGTTTTTATGAAGGCTTGAGGGATGAGCTGAGATTGTTACTGTCGGGACCAATGACGCAGGGTTTCTTAACCTTGGTCAATACTGCCCGGTCCTTGGAGAAGGACATGAAGAGTGTGCAAGCGAAGAAAGGCTTGGTTGATAGAAAATCGGAGTTTAAAGTGCCGACTACCTCAAAGTCCGGCTATAGGAGGGCTTTCAAGAAACATAGGACTTCGGGTCCAGCTCCTTCTGGCGCTTCTGGGGCGACTACGGGTCGGACCCCGGGTGCGTGTTTTACATGTGGAAAGACGGGGCATTTCGCCCGTGATTGTTGGAGCGGACGTCCTAAGTCCGAGAGGAGGCCGGGAGCCACTTATGAAGAGAAGGGAAAGGCGGTGGAGTCGACCGCATCCCACTATGCGCCGGCCCAACCAAGGGTCTACAATCTTGGCCAACAGGAGGCCATTAAACAAGCTGACATGGTGACAGGTACGGTTTAATTTATAGCAAGTCAATTCCTTTATATGCTTGTTATGCACATGTTACCTTACCGCTACTTGTTTAGGATTTGTGTTGATTTGTGAAAATCCGGCACGAGCACTCTTTGATACGGGAGCTTCATACTCCTTCTTGTCCGAAGGATTTATATTACGCATCGGAGTCCCTTCTTCGATGGCGAAGGATAAGTTGGATGTGTTGTTGCCAAATGGGTGTTCGATGCGAGCGGATAGGATCTGCGATGTTAAGATTCGTATTGGAGAGCAGGAGTTTGACCTGCGGGCGTCCTTACTTCCGTTGGTGGAGTTCGACGTCATATTTGGAATGGACTGGCTCTCGGAGCAGCAGGCCCATATAGATTGCGGTAGCAAGGAAGTAAAGCTGGGAGCAAGTCGTGAGACGACTTTTACGGGCTTAAAGGGGTCGAGCAAGACGTTGATGTCTGCTCTTCAGGTGGTGAAGGCGGTTCGTGCTGGAGCAGAACTGTTCTTTACACTAGTGGAGGTTGCAAAGCCGAAGCCCGCGATGGATTGTATTTCAGTGGTATCGGAATACCCTGATGTGTTCCCCGCAGATCTTCCTGGAGCCCCGCCACAATGGGAGATAGATTTTACGATCGAGCTAGTGCCAGGTGCAAAGCCTGTGTCACGATCTCCGTATCGGCTAGCGCCTAAGGAAATGGCGGAGCTGAAAGTTCAACTGCAAGAGTTGTTGGAGCAAGGGTATGTGCACCCGAGTTCTTCGCCTTGGAGCGCACCGGTCCTCTTTGTTAAGAAGAAGGACAGAAGCTTGACGTTATGTATTGATTATCGGGAGCTAAACAAGCTGACTGAGAAGAACAAGTACCCGATCCCCCGGATTGATGATCTCTTTGATCAGTTAGTCGGGTCGACGGTGTACTCGAAGTTAGATCTCAAGTCTGGGTACTATCAGCTGCGGATAAGGGAGAGTGATATCCCAAAGACAGCGTTTAGTACGAGATACGGGCATTATGAGTTTACGGTCATGCCGTTTGGGCTGACTAATGCGCCGTCAGTATTCATGGATTTGATGAACAGGACGTTCAGGGAGTACCTAGACCATTTCGTGATCGTCTTCATCGACGATATTTTGGTGTACTCGCAAAGTGAGGAGGATCACTTCAAGCATCTCCATTTGGTGTTGGAGACACTCAGGCGAAACCAGTTGTATGCCAAGTTCTCGAAGTGCGAGTTTTGGCTATCCTCAGTGGCGTTCCTCGGGCATATAGTGAGTGGAGAGGGTATTGCTGTGGATCTGGCGAAGATTGTTGCGATACGGGAGTGGCCTGAGCTTGCTACGGTAGCAGAAGTCCGGAGCTTTTTGGGGCTTGCCGGCTATTATAGGCGCTTCGTAGAGAACTTCTCGCGGTTAGCGTTACCTCTCACTACTTTGACGAGGAAGGATCATAAGTTCGTTTGGACGCCGGAGTGCGCGCGAGCTTTTGAGGAATTGAAGTGTCGGTTGACCACGGCGCCTGTGCTGAGTTCGCCAGTGGGGACCGAAGGCTATGAGATATATAGCGATGCTTCGGGCAGCGGTTTGGGTTGCGTGCTATTGCAGCACGGCAGCGTGATAGCTTATGGCTCGAGACAGCTAAAAGTGCACGAGAGGAATTATCCGGTCCACGACTTGGAGTTGGCGGCCGTGATTTTCGCCTTGAAGTTGTGGAGACACTATTTGTGCGGTGTGAAGATTGATATCTACACCGATCACAAGAGTCTAAAGTACCTGATTGATCAGAAAGATCTGAATATGCGACAGCGTAGGTGGATGGAGTTCCTGGGGGACTATACATTCAAGATCCACTACGTGCCTGGCAAAGGGAATGCAGTTGCAGACGCGTTGAGTCGCCGAGCCCCAGCTCAAGCGAATTGGCTATCAGTGCATGATGAGCGGTTGGTGCAGGAGCTGGAGGCGTTGGAGATTGTTTGTGTGGATAGACAATCTAGTGCTGAAGCAGTGCTGAATTGGACTGAAGTCCAATATGACCTGGCTGATCGGATTCGGCAGGCTTTGGATATGGATGCTCATATGAAGCAGTTCATGATAAAGGCTCTGGATGGGTCAAATTCCCAATTCGTCGTGGAGGACGGATTGCTTTGGAAAGACGGTCGTTTGTGCGTCCCAAGTGTGGGCAATTTGCGGGTGGAGTTGTTGTACGAGGCACACCATACCAAGTACTCGATTCACCCGGGGAGCACGAAGATGTACCGCGACGTCAAGAAACTGTTTTGGTGGCCGGGTTTGAAAAAGGATGTGGCGCTATACGTAGCGAAGTGCCAAACTTGCGCCTTGGTGAAGGCGGAGTGCCAAAAGCCGGGAGGATTTCTTAAGTCCTTGCCTATTCCGGAGTGGAAATTCGACGACATCTCTATGGACTTTGTGCACGGTTTGCCAAGGTCGCAAAAGGGGAACGACGCCATTTGGGTGGTTGTTGATCGATTAACGAAGGTGTCGCATTTTATTCCGCATAGGAAGGATGATCCGGTGGAGAAACTGGCGAAGCTTTATGTGGATAACATAGTGCGGCTTCATGGTGTGGCCCGCAGCATCGTGAGTGACTGAGATGGGCGGTTCACGTCCAATGATTGGAGGCTGGTGCAGCAAATGTTGGGAACAAAGCTGAAGTTTAGCACAGCCTTCCATCCACAAACGGATGGGCAGACCGAGAGGGTCAATAGAACGATGGAAGACATGCTTCGCATGTGTGTCTTGGACTTTGGAAAGCAATGGGAGGACCACCTTTATTTGGTGGAGTTCGCATACAACAACAACTACCAAGCAAGTATTCAGATGGCGCCTTTCGAGGCCCTATATGGTAGAAGATGTCGCACGCCGTTGTCTTGGTTAGAAACGGGCGAGTCAAAGTTGTATAAGCGATCGGAAGTGGAGGATGCTACTTCTCTGGTAAGGACAATTCGGGAGAGGTTGCTTATCGCTCAGGACCGGCAAGCAAAGTACTATAATGCCAAACACAGGAACGTGGAGTTCGCTGTGGGCGATTATGTATACTTGAAGATCAAGCCGTTCAAGGGTGTCTCGCGGGTGCGGCGATTGAAAAAGCTAAGCCCGAGGTACCTTGGACCGTTCGAGGTTCTGGAGCGAGTAGGAGAAGCGGCCTATCGGCTGAAGCTTTCAGTGGAGCTAAGTGGTTTACATGATGTATTCCATATTTCGGTGCTTCGGAAGGCGGTGCAAGAGCCTACGCAAGTGATCGCGGCCAATCAAGTGCCGGTGGATAGTGGGCTAACGACAAAAGTCAAGCCCGTGCGGATTGAGGACTCGGAGGTCAAGCGGCTACGCAATAAAGAGATCAGGATGGTCAAAGTCCGGTGGGACAATTGCGGTCGTGAGGAGCTCTCTTGGGAGCGAGAGCAGACGATGCTTGACGAGTATCCGGAGTTGTTCCGCTCAGGTACAAATTTTAGTTTTGTACATGTTTTTCCCTTTATGTAATTTCGTGGGCGAAATTCTTTTAAGAGGGGTAGAGTTGTAACGCCCCGAAACTCAAAGGAGCAAAGGGGAATATTTTGGGCCAATTTGAGTTCTGGCTGCAGGCACACGGCCTGGGACACGGGCGTGTCCCAGGGCGTGTCAAGCCTGTGTCGACACTAAGGCGCGAAGTCGACACTTTGGTCTCGACATTGTGTCGAGACTGGGCACACGGCCTGCGACACGGGCGTGTCGCAGGGCGTGTCGACCCGTGTCGACACTTAGCCGTGAAGTCGACACAGTGCTTCGACATTGTGTCGAGACACGGCACACGGCCTGCGACACGGGCGTGTCGCAGGGCGTGTCAACCCGTGTCGACACTCGTCCCGTGAAGTCGACACTTTGGTGTCGACAGTGTGTCGAGACATGGCACACGGCCTGCGACACGGGCGTGTCGCAGGGCGTGTCGACCCGTGTCGACACTTAGCCGCGAAGTGTCGAGACCATGTACACGGCCTGGAGCCCAGGCGTGTCAAGGTGACACGGGCAAGGACACGGGCATGTCCTAGAACCCGTGCAGTGCTCGGGTTGAAAACGGGAAAAAATCATGGGGTACACGGCCGGCTACACGGCCGTGTCAGGTGGAACACGGGCGTGTCAGATCGAACACGGGCGTGTTCGATGCCCGTGTGAGGTTCCAGGTGATTCGATTTTGACGGCGAATGAGGCACACGGCCCTGGACACGGGCGTGTGCCAGGCCGTGTTCGGTCCAGATTGGGCATTTCAGCCCCGAATCGAAGCCGTTCATTTCTTTGACTGAAGATCCAACGGCTGGGGGTTGTTCCTGAAGGGATATACCCGGGTTTTGACTTAGAAAACCCTCACTTTTTCCACTTATCCTCTTTCTAAATCCTTGGAGAAAGGAGAGCTAAGGTAAGAAGAAGAGGAGCTAGATCCGCCATTGGAGGAGCTTCGGAGCTCCGAATCGCAAGCCGACTCCGGATCCACGGAGGCAACGCAAGTGCGGTGATTTCCATCCGATTACTTTTCGATGGCGCCAAAGAGGACCGCAAGGGTAACGATCCTCATCTTAAGCATGATTCGCTCTCTTTCTTTGCATAGGAAGCCCGCTCTCGCGAGTTTGCGGAGAGTTGGAGGCGTTCCTTCGGGTAGATATGTGAAGTCCCCGTTGTTTAGAGTCCGTATGCGAGAACGGACATAGGCATTTTGGTTGAAGCCTACCCGGACATGTTAGTTCGGATCGGTGATGTTGCATTGCATAAGGCCGGAGAAGACTCCGTGTTATTGGGTGTTTTTCGGGTTTTCTACGCATTAGATTGCAGCAGGGAGCCTTGGGGACTAACCCAAAGGTGCACCCGGAAAACTGGGCGGACACGAGGTCTTGCCAACTTGGTGGCCTGAGAGCCAACTTGAACATAACGGGGTTATGTGTCTTGCGGTAGAATGGGACTCGGTGAAAGTTTGACCCGCGCAAATGGCTTAAATTGCCGTTGCGATGTGAGCACGGGTTAGATGGAGCCATACCCGCTTTATGTCGTTCGGGTTAGAGAGACCTAAAGTTACATGGCACTCGCCGTTGGCATAGATGTGAGTCTTCGGTGGTCAATGGCTTAAATTGACGTGACCAATACCAAGAAGACGAATTGCTCATAGGAATGGCCGTCTAAGTGGCGGTGGTGAGTCCGGAATGTTAATGGCTTTAATTGACGTGACATCGACCGGTTCACCGAGAATGTGCCCTGAGTGCACGGGGCGTGTGGCCGTGCGAGCCAACGCCTATGATGAAATGGCTATGGTTATAAATTGCTCGCTTATGCTAATGAAATGCAGGGAAGGAGCATCGCCGCCCCGAGTTGGGGGCGGGATCGTTATAATTTGGTCAGCATTGCTGACCGTTGCCTTGTTTTGCCACCGTGCGGTGGATTGTTGCTTGCAGGTGCAGCTGGACCAAGCGGTCAATAGCGGGCTAAAGCCCTTTTTGCGAAGCTGGCCCTCGAAGGCCCAAGTGGAAATGTTTTCTATTTTATTCATGTATGGCCGGCCTGCGTGCCGAGGTTGGTAAATCATGTAAAAGACAAGTGAAACATTTTGTAAGGCCTTAAGGCCGACTTTTGAGTATTTTGTAATAACATTTCTTTTGGTATTAATGGACATTCATGCTTGTTGCTGGGTTCTTGTTTACAACTTATATAAACTGCTTCCGCTAGAATGCTCTGTGTAGGACGTTGAGATTGGTTGGATGGTTTCCATAAGTAACCACCCGGTCTGTCTGTGGTATATGGCGTCAGGCCCCGGCCGGACCTACTGCTATATGCTATGCGACGGATAGGGGGTGTTACACGCAATGCCTTTGATAATGCGGAACCTGAAATTAAAGCAGTAGTAACCCTAATTGCTGAAAATGGGTTGGAATTTCTGGTATCTGAACCAACAAAGATTTGGAAGAAAGAAATACTAGATTTCTATGGCACAACTACTTTGGATTCTACTGGACTTAAAATCAAGTCTACAGTTCAGGGAACTAAGGTTAAACTTACCTTAAAGAGCTTGAGGAAAACTCTTCAACTTCCAAGAACTCAAGAAGAAGAAGAAGTACCTTCATCAAAGACTAGGGAAGCACTTCAATGGTGTCGATTGGATCCCACCTTGAAGATTGGATCAACAATGAATAGAAAAGGAATGAATCTACAAGGCAAATTCCTTTCAGAAGTAGTGAGAAAAGTCATTCTCTGCAAGCCAGGGGACATGATAGGATTTCTGCCTATATGTTCAGCCTGATGACTAGGATTATCTACAGACTAAACACTGATTGGTCAGCAGTAGTTTTTGAAAAGATTAAGGAAAGTATTAAGAAACCAAATCTGGGAAGGATTATGAGTCTCTACTTAGCTGGAATAATTCCAGAAGTAATGACACAAACTGCTGGTTCAAAGATCAACCATATGAGGAGAATGGATATCAGGAAAATATCCAGATGGGATAGGGTCCTAACTAATGATATGCTTGATGAAGAGAGGCAAGAGCTTCCTGAAAAATCTCCTGCACAGGATATTGCAGATAGTACTCAGGTTCAGGGGGAGCCTCAACTTGTGGAAGAGCCAACCCACTTGGAAAGTGAAATGGCTACACAAACTATTCTTGAAGTAATTCAAGAGGTTAATCAATCAATTCTCATTGATAAGGATGCAACACTAACTGAATCTTTGATTGATGTTGACCAGCCAACACATCTACAAAGTCAAGCACAAGATGTTATCATAGAGGATACATCTGCTGCTACTGATGCTCCTGAGTTGGTGGTGCCTCAAGTCCCTACTCAACAAGAGTTTACCTTTGAGAAGTTGTTTCCAGATATAGTACAAGCAAGAACTGAGGGGGAGCAACCTGAATTTGATGGGGAGAAAGCAGATTTTGAGGGGGAGCAAATCAACATTGAGGAGGAGCAAGTAAGTAATGTGGGGGAGGAGCAAGGGACTCAGGGGGAGCTACCTAGGACTGCACTGGAATTGCCTCCTAGTCCTAAGGAAAGAGTTGATATTGCCAGTACCTCAGCTTCAGAAGAGAAAGCAGAAATTAAAGCTAAGAAAAGAAAGCTAATGGTATTCAAAAGAAGAAGCCAGAACTATAAGAGAGCTTTATAAACTGCTCCACAATCTGCCCCAGCTACTGATTATAGTTCCTTGTTGATATCTTTACAAGTAAAGCTAGATGAATAAAGGATTGCCATGGAGAAATATATGGATGAGACCCACAAAGATCTACAACTCTCCTTGGCACAAGATATTAAATCTATAAGATTTGAAGTTAATCAGAATAAGAAGGAAATGACTGATTGTTTCCACAAAGGAGGCAATGCTATGGTTTTTCTAGCAACACATCAAGAAAAAATTAAGACTCAAGTTGATGGCATAGCTCTTAAGCAAGGCTATGTCCTAGAGAATCAACTTAGAATGAATGATAATCTGACAGAATCATATAATGTGATTGTTACAGAACTGAAGAATATTGCAAATGCTCAGACTGAAGCAAGGATTAATGCCAAGGCAGATTTTGACAAGCAATTACAGGAAGGACTAGCTGCTGTCCAAACAGCTATTAAGAATTCTCAAAATACTATTTCTGCACAGCTACTGAAGTTAAAGTATTTTTTATAAAGATGGTGTAAATTTTCTTGATAAACAAATCAGATTTCAAAAAGATGACCTTAGGGATCATGTTGCAAGGGAAGTCATAAAGGGGAGAGAGTGTTAGTCAAAGCTGGCTCAGATTATGCTAAATTGATATCTAATAGCATCAGAGCCACACTTGGATATCCACCCCTCTGTGATGATGACAATGTAGCTGAGTCAAGTATACACCCTGCTTATTTTGGAGGTGATCAAGCTGAAGTTGCTCAGGTCATTTACCCTCCAGCAGACTTTGAAATGATTCATTAAGAATAAATGAATAAATAGTAGAAAGTCATCGCTATCGGCAGACCCGTAACACATGGAATTTATCTCGATGAATCAACACTTGACTGGACGAATTGTTGAGTGGTCTCAACGCACTCAACACCAGCACTTGATGAATCAACACTTGACTTGACGAAGCGTCGAATGGTCTCAACGCACTCAACACCAGCACTCGATGAATCAACACTTGACTCGATGAAGCGTCGAGTGATCTCAATGTACTCAACACCTGCACTCGACAAATCAACAATTGACTCAACGATGCGTCGAGTGGTCTCAATGCACTCAATACCTTTCTGAGTGGTCTCAACACACTCAACGCAGGCACTCGAAGAATCAACACTAGACTCGATGAAGCATTGAGTGGTCGCGATGCACTCAACGCCTGGTAGTGTGGTCTCGAGGCACTCAATGCCTGACAGTGTGGTCTTAACACACTCAACGCCTTATAGTGTGGTCTCGATGCACTCAATGTCTGGTAGTGGGGTCACGACGCACTCAATGCCTGATAGTTTGGTCTCAACACACTCAACGCCTGACTGAGTGGACTCGATGCACTCAACTCCTAGTAGTGTGGTCTCAACGCAATCAACGCCTGGCAGTGTGGTCTCCACACAGTCAACGCCTGGCAGTGTGGTATCAACACACTCAACGCCTGGCAGTGTGGTCTCAAAAAAATCCAATCCTCCAATTTCTCCAAATGCTCTTATGTGCGACCCTGTAGACTCATATTGTGTTGGCAGTGAGACTACATGTTTGATCACTTCTAGATCACAATGGTAACACCAACAGTCTCCCACTTGATCTTGAAAGTATCAAACGAAAGCTTCACAAATAATGAGCGGTATCTAGCAATGCATCATTTCTCCCCAAAGCAATAAGAGTTTAAAACTCAAAAGCCATTATGACCAATGTATCAGTGTTGTCATGTCCCTTCGTCCCTTACATCTGCATAGAACTAGAGGTATAGACCATGTCACCATCATAATTATTCAATCCTAGTTTCCTGATCTAGAATGGACTTCCAGAAATCGGTGAGTCCAATATCATATATTGACTCAACCAAGCATGGTCATGCATTTCTCAGTCTCATTCCATCAAGGGGCCCATGTATACAACTTCTGTCATATAGGAGGACAAATTCTATTTTTGTCCACATGCAAACACCCAAATAATTCGTAACGTACCCAATAACCACCTTTATAATCTAAATTTCTCAAGACTGGACTTTCGATAGCATCAAAGCGTGCTCTTCCTCACTTAATGAATACTGCGAATTCAGGTCAAAGGACCACAAACACCATTGTAACTTGAGCCATACTTGTGACACGTTTATATAATAATCCACAAAGTATTCTCAAGGTGGGTATGTCCAGCACAACTTGTTCACTAACAAGTACCCGTGTGATGACTTGATATCACAATATCATGACCTGTGAGAACTGGTGATCAGTCAATATACATGCTAGTCTTAATGTATCATCATCGCTCTTAGCTTCTAAGATGACACGCCAACCAGGGACCATTTAAGAATGAAGCTTCTAAGAACAAAGGCTCTCACATTCAAGTCACCACTTGACTCCTATGAAAGCAAACATTCTAAGGGCATTTATTACGTTAAATTAATCTATCACAATAGAAATAAATATACACAATAAAAGAAGTTGCCATAAATATAAAATCGAAATGTATAGTACTATATTCATCAAATGAATTATTACAACCGGCAAACATATAACCCACAAGTCTCCTACTAGAGCTGATCATCCAGGTATCTAATACTCATTGATCTAACATAACCATCATGCTTTCTTTGTGCGAGAGGCTTTGGCAGTGGATCCGTAATATTTTCTTCTGTCGGCACTCTACAAACGTTCATATCTCCTTGATCTATAATCTCATGAATAAGATGGAACCATCGAAGTATGTGCTTGGTGCGTTGTTGAGATCTAAGTTCTAAAGTAAGTGCAATTGCACCATTGTTGTCACAGTATAGAACTACGGGACCAACAATGCTAGGAACTACATCTAACTTGCCGATGAATTTCCTAATCCATACAGCCTCCTTCGTTGCATTTGCAGCAATGATATACTCGGCCTTAGTTGTAGAATCAGCAACTGTCTCCTGCTTAGAACTCTTCCAGCTTACAGCTCCTCCATTTAGGCAAAATAAAAATCTTGATTGAGACTTTGAGTCATCTCTACCAGTTTGTAAGCTAGCATCCGTGTAACCCTTTAGAATGAACTCTTCCTCTCCGCCAAATACCAAGAACGTATCATTAGTCCTTCTCAAGTACTTTAGGATATTCTTGACGGCTATCAAGTGACTATCATCGGGATCAGACTGATACCTGCTAGTCATGCTCAAAGCATAAGAGACATCAGGTCGAGTATATATCATTGCATACATGATTGATCTAATTGCCGAAGCATATGGAATCCACTTCATGTGGTCCTTATCTTAACAAGACTTAGGACACTAGTCCTTAGAGAGACTCACACCATGAGACATGAGTAAGAATCTTTTCTTGGACTCAAGCATGCTGAACTGTTTCAACACATTCTCAATATACATACTTTGGGTCAAACCCAGCAACTTCTTCGATCTATCTCTATAGATCTTAATACCAAGTATAAAAGTCGCTTCTCCCAAGTATTTCATAGAAAAGCAGTTACCTAGGCTATTCTTAACAACATGTATTGTCGGTTTGTCATTCCTGACTAGCAATTTGTCATCTACATACAATATCAGGAAGACAACAATGCTTCCACTAATCCTCTTATAAACACACGGTTCATCCTCGTTCTTGATAAAACCAAACTCTTTGATCTTTTCATCAAAACGAAAATTCCAACTTCGAGAAACTTGTTTTAACCCATAAATGGATCTCTATAGCTTGCATATTTTAGTGGCTTCACCTGGAGATACAAAACCTTCGGGTTATGTCATATACACTTCCTCAAGGATGTTTCCATTTAGGAAAGCCATTTTGACATCCATTTGCCAGATCTCGTAGTCATAATACGTAGTAATAGCAAGCAGAATTTTATGGACTTAACTATAGTAACAGGGGAAAAGGTCTCATCATAGTCAACACCATGAATTTTCTTGAAAACATTAGCCATTAATCGCCCTTTGAATGTATGTACATTCCCATCCTTGTCGGTCATCTTCTTGAAGACCCACTTTCACCCTATGGGTCGTACCCCTTCAGGTGGTTCCACCAAGGTCCAAACTTGGTTTACACACATGAAGTCCATTTCAAATTTCATGACCTTAAGCCACTTCTCGGAGTCCGGTCCACTCATAGCCTCTTGGCAGGTTGCAGGCTCATCATCATGATCCATATGCAACACATTACTTACTTGAGACATGAGAAATCCATATCTCTCAGGCTCAAATCTTGGTCTATTAAATCTACATGGAATGTGTGTTTCTTGAGCAGGTTCTCTAGCTACAACATCTTGTAGTCATTACTCAGGTTTGAATTCTGATTCATTCACTGTTTGTGATTCTTGAACTTCTTCAAGTTCTATCCTGGCAGTCTTTCTTCTTAAGAACTCTTTCTCAAGAAAGACACCAGTTCTCGCGACAAACACTTTGTCCTCAGATGGTAGGTAGAAATAGTACCCTTTAGTTTCCTTAGGATACCCCACAAGATAACATTTATCTGACTTGGGTTCCAGCTTATCAGGCATTTGACGTTCCATGTATGCCTCACAGCCCCAAATCTTAATGAAAGACATACTAGGATGCTTCCCAATCCATATCTCATATGGTGTCTTCAGAACCATTTTCATTGGAGCACGATTTAGTATAAAAGCGACAGTCTCTAGAGCAAAACCCCAACAGGCAGATCTACATGGCTCATCATCGATCGCACCATGTCTAACACAGTATAGTTCCTCTGCCCAGACACACCATTATGCTGCGACGTTCTGGGTGGAGTGAACTATGATATAATACCACACTCTTTCAGATGATCACAAAACTCATAACTTACGTATTCGCCACCTTGATCAGACCAAAGTGCTTTAACCCTCTTACCCAGCTGGTTCTCTGCCTCATTCTTAAATTCTTTGAACTTTTCAAAGGTTTCAGATATGCACTTCATAAGATACACATATATGTATCTACTGAAATCATCAGTAAATATAACAAAGTAAAAGTACCCACCTCTATCCATAGAACTCATGGGTCCGCATACATCACTATGTATTATACCCAAGAGATCATCAACCCTCTCATTGAAACCAGTGAAAGATACTTTAGTCATCTTGCCTAATAAACAGGATTCATATCTCTCAAATGATTCATAATCAAATAAGCCCAGTTGTTCATCTTTATGGAGCTTGGATATTCATTTCTCATTTATATGGCCCAAACGATAATGTCAAAGGTATGTAGGGTTTGAGTCATTTGTTTTTAGTCTTTTAGTATTTTATATATTATAGATCTGTTAGTCTAAGTTCAAAACATATAAATTATTAAAGATTTGGGTCACACCATAATAAACATCATTCTTAAAAATTGAACAACAATTATTCTTAATTATAAACGAAAATCCTTTCATGTCAAGACATGATATGGATATAATGTTTCTATTTATGGAAGGAACATAATAAAATTTATCAAGCTCTATTACAAGACCACTTGGCAAAGAAAGACAGTAAACTCCTACGGCGACGACAACAATTCTTGCTTCATTGCCAATATGCAGGTCCACCTCTCCTTTACTCCGCATTCTTCTCCTTCCCAGTTCCCGAACATTTATATAAATGTGAGAACCACATCCAGTATCCAATACCCAAAATAAAGGAGCAAAAAGGTTTATCTCTATTACATATATACCTGAAGCAGAAGTCATACCTCCATTCATTTTCTGTACACTCTCAATATAGGAAGGAAAATTACTCCTCCAATGACCAGCTTTGCCACAGTGGTGGCATTTCCCTTTCTTCGCTAAGCATGTCTTCTTCAGTGCTGATGACTTGGGATCAAGAGATGACTTAGGTCCCACCTTAGTCTTCTTGAAACCCTTGACCTTGCCCTTGCCTTTATGCACCATCAGTATAAGGCTAGTAGGCTTGGCCTTCTTCATATTGATCTCGGTAGTTCTCAACATGCATAGGAGCTCGGGAAGTGTGTTGTCAATTTCATTCATATTGTAATTTAAGACAACTACTCGTAACTGTCCGGCAATGATTGTAGGTTCAGGTTTGTAGCCAACTCTTGGCCCAGAGGAAAACCTAGTCTTTCAAGGTTCTTTATATACCCAATTATCATAAGTACGTGAGTCCCTATTACGTCACGAGCTCCCATCTTACATTGAAACAACGCCTTGGTGATGTCAAACCTCTCTTGCCAAGCTTTCCCTCGAAACATTTTCTTAAGGTGCTCGTCAATCTCCTCACAACCCATGTTCTCATGTTGCTTTTGAAGCTCAGAGTTCATAGTGGCGAGCATGAGGCATTCGACATCCAAGGAGTCATCTTTATACTTCTTATAAGCATTTTTATCAGCTCAAGACACATTCCCGATAGGATCTTCAGGGGAATCCTCTTCCAAGACATAGAGCTTACGCACTTGTCTGAGAACAATTCTTAGGTTTCTGTACCAGTCCAAATAATTTGTCCCGCTCAGTTTCTCCTTCTCAAGGATAGCTCTAAGGGATAGGGTGAAGTGAGATCCACTTGTCATGGAAATTCTACAAGGATTTTTGCAAAGAAAAACTCAGCACTATATTTTAAAATACATTTTTATTTTAATTAGGACTTTAATTAAAATTACTCCCACTATTTTAATAAAAATGATAACCCTCAATAACAATTTGGAGAGTTTATGCGAGCTACTCTCTTAGTGGACAAGATTCATATTTCAACAACACCATGAGTCAGCTTTGGCTTTTCTCTCACAATGTAGTTATTTAGGTAGGCATCGCTTGTCTATTGCATCATTATGCAACTCTTATATGGTTGGTGAATAACTCTTTATTTGCACCGATCATATGGTGCATGTCAATCCTATGTCTCTGGGCACTCAACCTTTGAGGTCACCCAGTTAAGTTTGACCGGATGTCGATAATGGGATATCACAATTATCCGCTCGCACCCTTACCAAGATAGATTAATGCACTTGCTTTAGCAAGCCTACACTTCATCGATCGAGGCATGAAGAGTGTCATCCATCAGAAGGCATCTGAATACTTAATATTGCATAAGGGACTTTAAGATAATTGATTAACACTTAATCATGGTTAATAATTAACCGATGTGCACATCCACAAGAGAAATTTACAGCATACACAATCCAAATATATAGTAGAAAGTCATCAAGTTGAATCGACGAAGCGTCAAGTTGTCTTAATGCACTCAACGCCTGGCTGAGTGGTCTCAACGGATGGCTGAGTGGTATCAATGCAATCAACGCCAGCACTCGACGAATTAAAACTTGACTTGACGAAGCGTCGAGTGGTCTCGACGCACTCAACACCTGGCAGTGTGGTCTCGACACACTCAATGCCTAGAAGTGTGGTCTCAACACACTCAATGCTTGACAATGTGGTCTCGACACACTCAATGCCTAGAAGTGTGGTCTCAACACACTCAATGCCTGGCAGTGTGGTCTCAATGCACTAAACGCCTGACAGTGTGGTCTCGACGCACTCAACGCCTACAGTGTGGTCTCAACACACTCAATGCTTGGCTGAGTGGAATTAAAGCACTCAATGCCTGGAAGTGTGGTCTCGACGCACTCAATGCCTAGCAGTGTGGTCTCGACTCACTCAATGTCTGACAGTGTGGTCTCAACACACTCAATGCCTGGCAGTGTGTTCTCGACACACTCAATGCCTAGCATTGTGGTCTCAACACAATCCAATCCTCCAATTTCTCCAAACGCTCGTATACGTGACCCTGCAAGATCATTTCACATTGGTAGTAAGACTACATGTTTGATCACTTCCAGATCACAATGGTAACACCAACATCTTCTCCGCCGCAGTTGAGATCTTAGCTGCCATGCTGGCGGTGGTTCCCACCGCATCCGCCATAGCTAGGGTGTGTTCAGGAGGAGCTTCAACGATTGCCTCTTTACCCTTGGAAAGCGTTGATGACTTCGATTTCTCGGAAGAAGATGAGGGAGGTGTAATATCCTGACTTTTATTGGGCCACCAGAACCCTAGTAGGCCTGATAAAAGTGACCTGAACCTCTACCGGTGGCCCATACCCGGATAGGAGGTAACCCTAGACTGTGATATAGAGCTAGAAAACTCTGATTTGAGTTATGTCAGTTCCTATGGCTTCGTATAGCCAATACAGACGCATTGGAACTTGTTCCGTTGAATTTCGAGGTTATATTGTGGATATGACCGTTCCTAGTACAGCGTCGCAAAAACGAGAGTTTTGGATATTGACCTAGAGAACTCTGATTTGAGTTCTGTCAGTTCCTATCACTTTGTATAGTCGATACAAACACATCGGAACTCGTTGCATTACGATTTGAAGTCCAATGACAAATATGAGTGTTTTGACCGTTTTAGCGCGCTACGACGCGCAGATTTTGAATATTTAACAAACGAACTCTGATTTGACCCCGGACAGTGACATTGGATTCATATGGTCAAAAAGAATTCAACCGAGTTCATCCTAGTCAATTTCAATGAAGGTTGGTCAACCTGTGGTCAAATCAAGCACAAATGTACACCGAAAAGTGTGAGCGCACAAATTATGACAAGACAACCCAACTTTGACCCGACTCCCGAGGACTTGAACCCACCTTGACTTTGACCTGCATGGGAGACCTACCCTATGGTTGACTTTGGTCAAACCCCCCAAAAAGTCTTTTTGGGGAAATATTTCCATAAGGGAGCTCACATCCCCTCCAAATCTTGAGTGCGGCCTTGCCTCCCTTCACTTTTGCGCAATCAAGATAACGAGTTAGATGGGAGATGGACCTTGCGCTAAGGTAATGAACAACCCCCTACCTTCCCCTCTTCCTCACTCCCAAGCCCAAGCCCAAACCCATCCTTCCCCTTCCCCCTTGATGGCTGCCACATAGGTACCTTCTAATGTTGCCACCTGTCCAGGGTACTTGGAGGAGAGGAGAGGAGCTCCTCAACTCTCAATTTAGTCCTACATCGGGGAGGAGAGGGATGGCCACCCTCCCCAAGCCTATAAAAGGCCATACCCTCTTGCTCTCCTCCTCACTCACCTCAGGCAAGCCTGAACCCATTGCCGGAACCCTGGGTCACCGGAAAACCTGGATCCAGAAAATAGCCACCTTCTTCCTCCACCACCTCTAATAGAGGTTTGGCCAGGGCCTTCCCAAGCTCCCCCAGCCTAGGTGGAAATCTTCTCCCTCCTCCTTCCCTACCCTTTTGATGTCTTGTATGTGTCTCCTGACGGCTGGAGCACCGCCAACACCACCCAAGCCAAGCTCCAGGTCGGGTGATGGCTATAGGTGGGGAGTCGTGCCTAGCGCTAGTGGTGGTGTTGGGAAAGTACTACACCACCAGGGATAGCTTTCCCCGGTGGTGGGAGGTCGAGGTGCCAATGAAAATGATCGCTCTAGCGGCACCCGAAAATAGAGTAAAACTCTGTATTTTTCTACTACGGCGGTTGGCGACGCCAGGCCGCCAGACCACCACCAAATAAGAACCTAACACTCAGCGCATCGGCAGGGGGTGGAATTGTGGTTGGGTAAGCCACTAAAGAGGCAGGCGACACTATATCGTTAAGAGCAAAGTATGTCGTGCCACTACTCTTGGGTTGGAGACATTTGGCAGTGGATGGTGGCGTTGGGGCACCGGACCACTGCCCAGGTGTTTGTCAGCCTCCGACGAGTTGACCGGAGGCAGCAACGACATCCCTGAATCGCCGGCCAGCGGTGGCAGGAGATTTATCTTTTGCACTGTCGGCGACTCACATTTGTCGTCGGATCTGATGATGATGATCAGATGGCATCTGCCTCATCAAATTACATGCCTGCATGAATTTTTGCAGCTCCACATCGGATCTGCCCCTGATTCGTTGTAGGGATAGAAGACCCTTTTTTCCTGTCTGACTGGATATCAGCTACAGGATTGAGCCTGATCTATCTATTTGCAGACCAAATTTATAACCGAATTTTGCATATTTTCTAGAAAAAATTTAGGCTCATAGGAAAAAAGTGTTGAACATGAAAATTGTTTCCCTTTGTGAGGGCTTTCTGCCTAAAACTTTTTGAGAATTTTTGTAGTTGATTTGGAATTTTTAAAAGTTAAAATAAATTTTATTTGGCCAAATTTAAGGCCCAAAATTTCTTGGAATATTTTGAAAAAATTACTAGGTTCATTTTAGGCTCCCTTAAAGGTTGTATCAAAATTTGAGAAATTTGGGATAAAAATTGAAGTTTTTCTGATTTCTTGGAGCCTAGGGTCGCGCTCGAAAATTGATGCGCCCAATTTTCTCAAAAATGAAAATTGAGCGCACGACCACCTTTTAAATTGAATATTAAGATCAACTGTTTTCCTAACGAGAGTGATCGAGGCAAGTGCCCAAGCTTTGAGTGTTCCGGGGTCTCGTGAAACCACCGAGTGCCTCGTTTTTCTTTTAAAAAGACTCTCGGTAATTTGAACAAACTCGAAAGATGAGAGTATGAGCAAATGAGCTGCTAATTATTCTCGGCGAATAATAAAAATGTAACTTCTAATAAGTTCCCCCTAATCCGATTAATCCATGATTAAAAAGGGCACAACTGAATTATTATCGGATCTTAATAATGGGTGAAACCCAAAGAAGCCCTCTAAAAGTTGAAATGGAACTTAACTTGCCTCCTGAGAATGGAGATTGAATTGAACATGCCTCCTGTGAACATAGATGGAACTGAACTTGCCTCCTTAGAATGGAGATAGAACTGAACTTGTCTTCTGAGAAAGGAGATGAAACTGAATGTGCCTCCTATGAACGAAGATGTAACTGAAGCCTCCTAATAGAGTGAATGAACTACTAACCATTTTCTTTATGATTTATTCCTATCTCGTACTGGCCTAGTTCCTTTATTTCAGTACAGTACCTCCTCTTCAGTACTCTAGTCTCGTACTGGTCCTGCTTGTTTACTTTCAGTTCAGTTCATTTCTTTCAAGTACTATTCCAGTCTCAAACTGGTCCAGTTTTTTTCAGTACTTACTTCCAGTTCTTTTAGTTCAATACTACTCTAGTTTCGTACTAGTCTTATTTCATTACAGTATTTCAATTTTGCAACTTATATTCATAGCAGCATCTATTACTGCACTTTTATTTCTGCAATTTACTATTTTAAGCACGAGTCCTACTCTAACGGGCAGTTATTTGATAGGTTTAACCTTAGTTGGGGTTAACATGAGTTGAGATGTTCCTCCTAAATTAGCCACCCAAAAGTGCTCCCACAATCCTTGTCAAAAGTCAAGCCAAGTGTCATTTGCCCAAATTATTTAAAGTATAGTAGGGTAAGCCGTTATAGACCTGGTGCATGCTAGCAAAATTGATTAATTTGATTGCTTGTAAATTACTTGCAGTGAATTATGGCGGGTCAGTCATTTCCGCATACCATTCGTACCAGTGCGTGAAGTTCGATGACTCAAGGCGACAGAGAGATGAGTACCACGGGTGACTGTTCATTATGTTTTTTCCCATTGGGTTCCTCCACTGGTCAGCCAAAATATTGAATTGCCGGATGTCGCTCACATCCAAGTGTCCATAGGGTTGTACGATGGGGCCTGGGCTATGCAGTATGACCACCCCTAGGAGTGACAGGAATAGCCACTGTCATCGACGGCAACATCGTTGAGGCCCATGGGGCTCGCTACCCTGCTTAAAAAGAATCTGTCCATACTATGTTGACATAGGGCCTTGTGCGTAGTTGTGAATTCCTGTGGTGTGTGCACGGTTGTGAATTCCTAAGGTGTGTGCGTAGCTGTGAATGCCTGCGGTGTGTGCGCAGCTGTGAATTCCTACAATGTGTACGTGGCTGTGAATTCCTGCAATGTGTACATGGCTGTGAATGCCTGCTGTATGAATACAGGTCGTGAATAACTGCTATGCTGATGTGCTAGTGGATCTTTAATTATAACTGATGTATATTGCTGCTGTAATTCCAGTTATACTATAATGCACCTCCTTTTATGGTTACTCCTAGCCTATATATGAAATGTTGTACTAACTCTCTCTTGCTTTGGCTATCTACTTTTGTTGGGTGCGTGAGCTCGTCCCCAGGATATGGATTCGGGGAGGAGATTTGTTTTCCCTTAACTCTATGACTAACAGTTATTTTAATAATCATTCACAGTAGATAAAGCACCATAGAGACCAGCTATTGCAGTATGATACACTAGCTAATAGGACTACTCGAGCATAGGCACCCGCGTCGTCTTCATAGTTTTGAGACGTGAGTACTAGAGAGTAGGATTGAAAAACAGTGGAGTTGTTAGTTGTAGTGCCTTTATATCCTACAGTCTTCATATAAAAAGTGTTTATGACCTTTTGCATCCTCTCTTAAATATATATTGTTATATATATTTGTTGTGCCTTCTTGTTAATGCTTCCGCAAAACTCTGTGATGAGATGTAAATGTTGTGATTCATACCGAGCAAGGCGGCCAACTAGTGCATAGTAGTGTTGGTCGTTACCCCTTAAGGAGCATTGGGCGGGCGTCTTGGGAAGTAAGATCCCCTCCGGCCTGACCCGATCAAAGGTTGGAGGCCTTATAGGAGTAGCATCAAACTTTCTCGTTAGGTCACTCGGCTGAGATGAGGCATCCGGCTCTTTCCTACACGCTGCGACCGCAAATTCTGCGAGAGCTAGCCCTGGGGCGATAGTCCTGACGTCTTCATAGGGCTAGTGCTCGGGGACATCTCGCACGCCTGTGTGAGTGTAGAGTTAGCACAAATTCCCCGGATCTAGGGCGAGATTTAGCAATAGAGAGAATTGGAGATACTTTCATCGGCAAGAACGGGAAAGAGAGAGTCGAGGTCCCCGCTTTTTGCACGGAAATTAAAGACCTTGTGGAAGACTGCGAGATTGACCTCAATCCTCTCCTTGCGCATGCAGTAGGTGAAAGCCACCAGCATGGTGACAGAGTTGGAATTGAGTTGTGTGGGAATAATCCCGAAGTATCGGAGTGTCTGACGTACTTGTAGGGCGGGAAGTCATGGACAGTGAAGGCCCTGGTGAACTTGGTCTGGCCATCGATATCTCTCGGCATCGTGTGAGCGAAAGGGATAAAGAGGAAGTCGTGCGAGCGTAAAAGACAACGCAAGTGCAAAAAAGGGTAGAAAGGGTGATTACTGCGGTATAAAGAAATAGTAAATGTGGTAGGTGGGGGAGGCCTATTTATAGAAAAATTCGGAAATTAAGGTTTCCCAAATGCGGGTGGTGCGGATAGCAATCACGCTACCCTGACACCTCGGAATTTTGGCCGGCCCCACCTTCGCCCCACTCGCTCGTGATTGGAGGATGCCGCCCGAGGAAGCCCTAGGTAAGGGGGAAGGGATAGCGAGATAAAAAGTGCGAGATAACTTTGCGCGAGATGCCAATATTCGGCAAGGCGAAAAATATTATGCAGAGCAGAAGCATTGGTTAAAATAAATTAGCCACTCACAAAATGAAAACAAGCCCAACATCCATTATTACAGGATAAAAAATACTAATAATAACAAAGTAGCGATACAGGATATTAGAAGAAAAGAGCTAAGGGATGCGAGCGTTGGTAGGCTCAATACTGGATCCACTTCCAGTGACCCCAGCCTCACCTCCCCGACCTCAGTGGCACTTGCAGATAGAAGCAGGCACCCATGGCGGTCAACTCTTGATTGACCAGGCACATCTGGTCCCTTTCCCATATGATGTGTCTCACCAGAGAAGTCTCCTACATCCACCTCCATGACGCTCCATCTCTCCAATAAGATGCGAGTAGTCCCTCTCGAGAATACCCAGTCGGTGCTCTGTAGCTGCCTGATGCTCATTCGCCTGGTTGGAGACTTCCCACTGCATCTAGATAAGATTTGTTAGGCCTCCACCATCTGCTCCATTGTCTCGGCATCCCCAGGGTCACTATGGAAATCCGTAAGCTCACTGGGAGAAGGGGGCGAGAACTCCTCCACGTCAGCATTAAGGCCGGTCGCCGAACTTCCCGATAGCCTGGCATAGAAGTGTTTAGCCTATTGGAACCAATTCTAAGTAAGAAAGAGCGAACTCTTACTCACCTTGTGCAGGTACAAAACCTTCGTCCGGGAGTGGGCAAGAAGATCGAGATCTCCCCTCGAAGGGTCTTTCGAAGACAAACTGACGCGACTTTCCGAGTCCTAGATAGGGTGACGCCTTTTCCGAGAGAGAGATCTCGGTGCGAGAAGCACTTTGAGAAGGAAGGTATAAAAGAAAATATTTCAGAAGGTAATGAGCAGCTCACCAGATGCGAGCGGGTTTCCAATAGGGGTGACCAGAGGCACGACCTCCTAGATCAGCAGTATTTCAACATCATGGGGCAAGAGCATCTCAGAATGCGCCAGGTCGACCCCCACCCTGATTCCTGGCGCTAGCATTTCCTGCGAAGTGATTTGGATGATCCGGTGGATGTACTCCTATAATAAGCAGCAGGGTATAATTAAATACCTTTTCCAGGTCAGCGGGGTTCTCATGCTGAGGGGTTGTAGTCGGCGAGGCGGACCCGCTCATCATGTGGTTTCACCAGATCATTTTAGCTTTCTTTGACCGGTAGGGCGAGTCCCTTGGCCTCTTAGACCTAAGCCAAGGGGTGTATCGCGTAGCCTAGGCAGACATATTCTCTTGTGTGGCAGCCAGACGATCCATCAACTCTTGCGAGAGCGATTTCGTGACTATTTTTGCATACATCGTCAAAGCTTCGGGTCCTAAGGAGATGAACAGTAGAGGAATAGCAAGACCTCCCTAATGCCATGTCCTGGGGTATATATAGTGCGGTGGAGGGGCCCACCAAAGATTCCTTCCAGGTTAGAAAGCACTCACCGAATACTAGGGGTTTGACTTTTCTTTCCAAGCGTGGGACTAGCTCGCAAAAAGCGAGAATTGTGTACAACCCCATATTCGCTGAGTGGGACCCTCCGATGAGTTCAAGTTATGACCAGAGGGCCCTCGGGTTTAGACTAGTCAGAATGGCGAGTGGGGTAGGCGGATGCGCACCCGCCCATTGGATCAATAAGCTTTCTCCCAAGACAGGAGGGGCAGGTATGCCCTCGGGCGAGTACGATCTTCATCATGCACTCGCTCAAGGCTCATGCCTTAGTACGCAGGTAAGAGGGTTTTCGCCGCCTCGGGCGATGTAACGCCCCTGATTTTTTTTTTTGTATTTATTTTAATTCCCACAGTGACGTAATTTTGGTGTCAGGACGTTACGTTGATCCGTAGCTAACGGATATCGTTTGTTGGAGCATGGGTTTGCTCAATGGGTTTTCCGGTGTGGTCAGTTTTTTTCGGTTGTGCACCACCCATCGCGTGCTAGGTCTATTTTGGTGACTCGGTGGAGCTTTTTTATAGGGATGAGGTGGTGTTTTGTCTTCGGGCGGTGTTTTACCCGAGTTTGTTTGTCAGATTTGGATTTCAACTTCTCCGTAAGATTCGAGGCATCGATATTTAGCTACGGTGTCGAGAGGAGCCGGATTCGTCGAGTATAATCGATGAATCATCGAGTATAGTCTAGGCTTATTAGTGTCGAGTGGCCGGTAAAGCCAAGGAATTTCTGCGTGTATCAGTAGAATTCGTCGGGTATTGCTAGTATTATTCGCCGAGTATAGTATAATTCGCCAAGTATCGTTATACGATTCATCGAGTATCATTGTAATTCGTCGGGTATACTCGCCGAATTTGGCCAGGACATAGAATATTTTGCTATTTAATATTTTGTTGTTTCATTTATGATTCATCGTGTATGGTCCTTAGAGTGATTTTAGAGCTTGTTTAAGGTTTGTCTTTGGGTTTAGACTTGGGATTTAGTTGGGTTGTTTGGTTACGATGTTTCTTCGTCTAGGTAGGTTGATAGTGGATAAAGGAACACCAACTGGATGTCGGTTTGTGGGTCATTATACTTGGCGGTTTGGTTTGGTCTCTATTTTGTGGCATGTTGGGTTGTGTTAGGCCAGGTGGCCACCACCGCAGTGCCTTTGTGAGACGTTTGGGTCTGGTAGTTTGGGTTTGGACTTTTTGGTCACCGACTCTGGCCCAGTTGTTTTTACCAAGTTTTAATGACACACATTTTCGAGCTGTTTTGTGCTCAGTTTGCTTCTTAGATCAGTCTACGCTACTTTATGCTAATCCTTGCAGATTTTGTCGAAGCATGGCTTCGTTCCGCACTTGGTGCAAATGTTCATTTAACTTCTTTATTACAAACGTTTTTATTAACCTGTTTTATTTGACTAATCAGCTGTGGTTTTTCAGCATTTCTTATAATAGGGTTTGGTAAAACCCTTTCTGTCGTTGTACTTTTTCCTGATTATTTCTTTTGCCACTTGTATTTTCTTGTTGTAGTGTTATTCTTTTGAATGCCTCAGGTTCAAGGCTATAGCTAGTGGAGCAGTTGAGTTAGTATCTTGTGGACTACAACTGTTGCAGCAGTTTTCCTCACTGTTGTGATGTAGTTTTTTTTAGATTTAGTTCAAACTTTTATACTTCCAGTGGGTTCGTGTCAGGTTGTTGACGCCCACTGGTAGTTTTCTTTTAGATTATTGAATATTTTGCTAGCTGCTAGTTCCCCTTTTGTGGTTGTTTTCACTTGCTCTCTGAGAAGGTTTTATGTTAGGTTGCATGTTAGGTATTTTAAAGTACAAAAGTTACTATTATTGCTTCATACATGCCACATTTAAAACCTAAATCACTATATTTAAACGGGCGTAAAATCTACCTTTACTCTTATTATAAATCTAGAGTCTTGCATAGCATGAGTTGTCCTCTGGGAATGTTTATACTCATGTAGAACATCCAATCTTGTGAATAAACTATTTTTTACAGCGTATGATTATCTTTTTCTTGTGGACTAGATGAGTCACTGAGCTGAGGGATATGACTAATTGCTTAACTTAGACTGGATTTTCTCTAAGTAACTAATAGATCTAATATAAAGGTGTTAAGTTTGAGTTTTGCCCGAACTTCTACAGTGATCCACTGCTGACGTGACATCATGCCGCATGTTTTCCCTTACTCTGATATATCGTTAAAAGCGGAGAAAATGAGGGTTGTGACAGTTGGTATCAGAGGGATGAGTTGTTTGACAATTGGTCGAATGGCCATCTCAGGTCGGTGTTAGTTGTCTAGTTCATTTCATACACACAATGATGTGTCATTAATACAACTTGGTTGAAGCATGAACACTACACTCATAAGCATGATAAGAATTATACCGGGTATATTATGTAGTATGGGATGCATAATAAGTATTTGTATATGGATTCTCATAGGAGGCAACATGTGATTTTATGTAGTATGGGATGCATAACACCATCACATTAATGCACATTAGATTTTGATTTTCGTTGAATGCAATATTATGTAGTATGGGATGTATAATATTTCATGTGTGTGCCACTCATAACATGCATTAAGGCCTTTTTAGATTGCATAGCACAATATGCATGACATAACATTGCATCAGTACACGTGCCAACCTAAAGATTTGCATGATGACATACGCACACACATGGTTTTAAGTCAAAAAGGAACAAGAATTCATGTATTTATAGTTTAGGCACATGAGTTAGTAGGATGACGGTATAGCATTCTAAGTTTATGCATGACATCATAAATGAAAATCCTAGAGAAAGTTAGCAGCATGATCAAGTATTTTAATCATGTATTGTTTGAACAAAGTTGTGTGGTTCTAGTGGTAAGCTAGGTTTTAATTAGTTGTTAAATTGTGTTATTAGAATGTCGGGACGTCCTGCAATGAGGTCGACTCCCCAGTTAGAGGGAGAATCGTCTGGTGCCCAAAGTGAGGCCATGATAGAAGGTTTGCGACAAAGCAATGAGGCTCTATCGAGGAAAATACTGGAGATGCAGTCGCAGATCCAGGAGTTGTTCTCAGTTGTTGCTAGTCAGCCGCCAGAGTGCAGGACTCGGCTGTGGGTCAAACTATTCATGTTCCTGTTTC
Organism: Platanthera guangdongensis; assembly: GCA_039583875.1. Classification (NCBI taxonomy): domain Eukaryota; kingdom Viridiplantae; phylum Streptophyta; class Magnoliopsida; order Asparagales; family Orchidaceae; genus Platanthera; species Platanthera guangdongensis. The sequence continues at coordinate 106,935,673 of CM077161.1, read as the reverse complement.
CCCTGCCCCTCTGGTGCCCTCGATTTTGTTTCCACCAGAGATGACATTTATTTCGCATTTCCAAAGACTAGAACCACCTACTTATGATGGTAGAGCAGATTTTATGGCTTTGGATGATTGGATAATAGCCATCGAGGAGATGTTCGCTTATTCAAGAGTTTCAACGGACTAGAGAGTAATGGTCATTGCGTATCAACTCAAGGGACTTGTAAAGAGTTGGTGGCTGAGAGAGAAGGAAAAACTTAAGGATGGGTGTTCATGGGAATCCTTCAAGGAGTTGCTGCTGAAAAGGTTTCTGCCGTCAGTCGAGAGAGACCGTTTGATGAATGATTTTCTGCATCTCAAGCAAATACATCTCACTATTAGCGAGTATGAGGTGTAGTTCAGCAAACTGGGTCGATTTGCACCGGACATGGTGTCTTCGGAGTCTAGTCAAGTTAAACATTTTTTGGGTGGTCGTAGGATTGACATCCAGCACTAGCTAGCGCTTGTGGATCCGAAAGCTATGCTGAAGTTATGGATGATGCTCTAAAGGTTGATGCGATTGACAATGCTAAGAACCGAGGTCAACAAATAATAAAGGGTAAGAGGAAGACTGGTGAATGTAAGAATACCTAAGAATCTGGTGCTGCTTCAAGGAAAAGGAGTAAAGAGATATGCAGTTTTTGTGGCCGGCCAGGCCATCTGTTCGAGAAATGCTTCATGAGGATAGGAGCTCAGAAGCAGGAGCAAGTTTATGCGATTTAGACTGCTCCTAAGGGAGATTTGGTTTGTTCTGCGTGTAAGAAGAGGGGGCACGATGCTGCCCATTATTGGGGAAAGGAGAGGGTTTGCTTCTAGTGTGAACAGAAAGGTTATTTCAGGTCGAAGTGCCCTCAGGCTCAGCCCCCGTTGCAACCAGTTCCACTCCAGGCCTTGCCGCCACCGCAGACATTGCATAAGGGGAAGGTCAAGTTGAATGTGGTGTCTTTGGAGGAAGCTCAGACGTCTTCTCAAGTGATTTCAGGTAGGATCCTAACCTAGTTCTAGCTTTTAATTTGTAGCTATAGTTTCGATGTTCGTTCCCTTAGTTGCGTATATGATTTTATAGGAAAGTTTAAGGTCAAGAACTGTTGGGCGCATGTCCTTTTAGATTCTGGTGCTACCCACTCATTCATGGCTAGAACCTTCGTAGAGCATCACCATTTGACCCTCGATCTTGTTGGCGACGCGATTTGCATCAAGTTTCCCTCGTGCGATTCAGTAATATCAGACAAAGTCATTCAGAGTTGTCCAATTATGTTAGGAGATTTTATAGTCATTGCTGATCTAAAGGATTTGGAAGATTTCGATGTTATTTTGGGATGGACTGGCTGTCCAAGTATAATGCGGTCATCCAATGCAAGGTCAAGCGTTTGGACTTCAAGATGGACAACGGTCAACCTATGAGTGTTTATGGTTTTCCGCGCGAAGTTTCTCCGATTATTTTTATGCAACGTGCTCAGAAGCTTGTAAATTCCAGATGTTTTGCACGTTTGGTTTCGGTGTTGGCGACCAGTGGTAGTTTGTCGCATGTAGAGGAAATTGTTATAGTGTGCGAGTTTCCAGATGTTTTTCCTGCTGATCTTCATGGCCTTCTTCCTGAGAGAGACGTGGAGTTCATCATAGATTTGGAGTCGGGTACCAGTCCTATTGCTAAGGCATCGTATCATATGGCCCCGCTCGAGTTGGAGGAGTTGCATACCCAGTTGGATGAGTTGCTGCAGAATGGATTTATTAGACCAAGTTCTTCACCGTGGGGTGCTCTAGTGCTTTTTGTGAAGAACAAAGATGGATCGATGAGGCTGTGCATTGACTATAGAGAGTTGAATAAGCTAACAATCAAGAATAGGTATTCCCTGCCGAGAATAGATGACCTGTTTGATCAGTTGTATGGTAGCTCTGTGTTTTCAAAGATTGATCTTCATTCAGGATACCATCAGTTGAGGATTTATAAGATGGATATTCCACAGACTGCCTTTCATTCTTGACATAGACATTTTGAGTTCTTGGTGATGTCTTTTGGATTGACCAATGCACCATCTGCCTTTATGGATATGATGAACAGAGAATTTAAGGATTTCCTGGACCGTTTCGTGGTCGTATTCAATGATGATGTTCTCGTATACTCTCATTATGCTGAAAAGCATGCACAACACTTGCGTCTAATATTGTATGCTTTCAGGGAGCATAAGTTGTATGCCAAGCTAAGCAAGTGTGAGTTTTGGTTTCCTTAGGTTTCTTTTCTGGGTCATGTGGTTAATAAGGATGGAATTTCTATGGACCTAGAAAAGATAGCTACTGTTGTGGATTGGAATAGACCTGCTACTCCCAAAAAGCTAAGGAGCTTCCTAGGGATAGAAGACTATTATAGAAGGTTTGTGGAAAGTTTCTCTATATTGTCCGTGTTGCTGACTAAGCTTACGCAGAAGAACGCAGCTTTTGTTTGGAGCGATAAGTGTAAAGAGGAATTTCAGGAATTAAAAAGGAGATTGTGCACTGCTCCGATTTTGTCCTTGCCTACCGAAGGGATAAAGTATGTTGTGTATGTGGACACATCGCACATTGGACTTGGGTGCGTGTTAATGCAAGAAGGCAAAGTGATTGCGTATGGATCGCAACAGTTAAAGACTCATGAAAGGAATTACCCTACGCATGATCTAGAGTTCGTAGCTATGATCTACGCCTTGAAGTTATGGAGATATCTATTATATGACGCTCTGTGCAAGATTTATACAGATCATAAGAGTTTAAAGTACGTTTTCACTCAAAAGGAATTGAATTTGTGCCATCGGAGATGGTTATAATATGTTGTAGATTATGATGTGGAGATTCAATACCATCCGGGCAAAGTTAACGTGGTAGCTGACGCCCTGAGTAGGAAGTCAGCGAAAATTTTCAATCTTTCTGTGGATTTGCTGGTGGAGGAACTTTTTTTGGTGGATATATAGGTGGGGAGTAGCGACTCGCCCAGCAGTTTGGAAGTATTAGAGTCTTCATGGATTTCACTTACAAGGCTTCATCAAAGGGATGATCCTGATTTGTTGCACCTTTATAATAGAACTGCATAAGGGGAATTACCAAACTTCTCAATTGATAATGCGGGTACCTTGAAGTACTGCGGCAGATTTTGTATTCCCATAGTAGAGGATATTCGAGTTAAGTTGTGCCAAGAGGCACATGGTTCTAATGTTGCCTACCACCCCAGTTCTACCAAAATGTATAAGGATCTGAAGCAGATTGTTTGGTGGTATAGTATGAAGGGTAATATTGCTAAGTTCGTATCAGAATGTTTTACTTGCAAGCGAGTTAAGGCAGATCATGGAAGGCCTGGAGGCAAGTTGGCGCACTTGGAAATTCTGAGTTGGAAGTGGGAGAGTATTTCGATAAATTTTATTACGGGATTGTCGAGAACTCCCCGAGGATACGATTCAGTTTGGGTGATAGTGGATAGACTGACGAAGTGTGCTCACTTTGTGCCATTCAAGATCGACTACTCCATGAAGAAAATAGCCGAGTTATACTTGGATGAGGTCATCAGATTGCATGGAATGCCTGTCAGTATTGTATCAGATCGAGACTCCAGGTTTACATCTCGCTTTTGGAAGAGTTTACAGGAGTGGTTGGGTACCAACTTGAGGTATTCCACCGCCTATCATCCGCAGACAAATGGTCAGATGGAGAGGGTAAATCAGATCGTGGAAGATATGATCGGATGTTATATTTTGGACCACGAAGGTGCGTGGGATGAACATTTGAGATTGATGGAATTTGCATACAATAATAGCTTTCAAGAGAATTTGCAGATGGCCCCGTTTGAGGCTTTATATGGGAGACGTTGCAGAACTCCCTTATTTTGGGTCGCGGTTGGTGAGAGACCGTTATTGTGTCCAGAAGCATTAAAAGAAATGGATATTTCTGTTAAGTATATTTGAGAGAAGCTTTAGATAGCCCAGGAGAGTTATGAAAAGAATGTCAATCGGCGAAGGTCTGATTTGGAGTTTGTTGTTGTGGACATGGTGTTTCTTAAGGTTTTCGTAATGTCGGGTGTTAAGAGATTTGTTAAGAACCATAAGTTGGGCATCTTCATGTTTCGGCTGATGTTTCCAGCGATTTGGTGGTCGGATTCCTCGAAAAATTGGAGATTTGGAAAGCTCTCGTCGAGATCTACCCGATCGTGGTAAGATCTTACCGTTTCCCTAATTTTTAGTTGTTAGGGTTAGCGATTTTGACCTATTTTCTTCTCCAAAAGTTTCAGGAAATGTTGTCAGGATCATTTGGTGGCTGATCCTTGTCGAGTGCGAGTGGGAGGCATCTTTTCCGGAGTTTTCGACGCAAGTGGATTTTCCCCTTGGATGTTCGTTTTCTTATTGCTTTTCTTCCCATCTTTCCTCACCCTTTAGAGAGTCGGAGTTGAGTAGGTAGATCCATGAAAAGAATCCCTAGGTTAGGGCAGATTCTTGACCAAGGCTTGGAGAATAGGATTTGAGATCAAGTTAAATTCGGCGGGTTTGGATTAGAAAATTCATCGAGTATCGACAGTGGGATTCATCGAATGTTGTAAGTTAGCCGGGTGAGAATTCGTCGAGTATCGGGAGAGTAGATTTTGGAGATTATCGCCGAATCTCCGTAAGGCATTTTCGTCGGGTAATGGTCCGTCGAGTATGGGTTTTGTAGCTTAAGTCTGATTCGTCGAACATCTAGGCTAATTTGTCGAATTCGCTGAGTATCGTTATACGATTCGTCGAGTATCATTGTAGTTCATCGGGTATACTCGCCAAATTTGTCCAGGACTTAGAATATTTTGTTGTTTCTTGTAGTATTCATCGTGTATGGTCCTTAGAGTGATTTTAGGGCTTGTTTAAGGTTTGTCTTTGGGTTTAGACTTGGTTTTTGGTTAGGTTGTTCGATTACAATGTTTCTTCAGCTAGGTAGGTTGACAGTGGATAAAGGACCACAAATTGAATGTCGGTTTGTTGGTCATTATACTTGGTGGTTTGGTTTGGTCTCTGTTTTGTGGCTTGTTGGGTTGTGTTGGGCCAGGTGGCCGCCACCACACTGCCTTTGTGAGACGTTTGGGTCTGGTAGTTCGGGTTTGGATGTTTTGGTCAGCTACCCCGGCCCGGTTGTTTTTACCAAGTGTTAATGACTCACATTTTCGAGCTGTTTTGTGCTCAGTTTGCTTCTTAGATCTGTCTATGCTATTTTATGTTAATCCTTGCAGATTTTGTCGAAGCATGGCTTCGTTCTGCACTTGATGCGATGTTCATTTAACTTCTTTATTACAAACTTTTTCTTAACCTATTTTATTTAACTAATCAGCAGTGGTTTTCAGCATTTCTTATAGTCGGGTTTTGTAAAACCCTTTCTGCCTTTCTACTTTTTCCTGATTATTTCCTTTGTCACTTTTATTTTCTTTCTGAGGTGTTCTTCTTTTGAATGCCTCAGGTCCATGGCTGTAGCCGGTGGAGCGGCTGAGTTGGGTAGTATCTTGTGGACTGTAGCTATTGCAACAGTTTTCCTAACCGTTGTGAGGTAGTTCTTATTTTTAGTTTTAGTTCAGACTTGCATACTTTCAATGGGTTCATGTCATGTTGTTGACGCCCACTAGTAGTTTTCTTTTGGATTATTGAATACTTTGTTAGCTGCTAGTTTCCCCTTTTTGTGGTTGTTTTCACTTGCTCTTTGGGAAGGTTTTATGTTGGGTGCATGTTAGGTACTTTAAAGTACAAAAGCTACTACTATTGTTTCATGCATACCACTTTGAAAACCTAAATCACTATATTTAAACGGGCGTAAAAGCTACCTTTAATATTTTTATAAATCTAGAGTCTTGCATATCATGAGTTGTCCTTTGGGGATGTTTATACTCATGCAGGACATCCAATCTTGTGAATAACTATTTTTTGCAGCGTATGATTATCTTTTCTTGTGCACTAGATCAGCCACTGAGCCGAGGGATACGGCTTACCGCTTAACTGGATTTTCTCTAAGTAACTTATAGATCTTTTATAAAGGTGTTAAATTGGAGTTTTTGCCTGAACGTCTGCAGTTATCCCCAGCTGGCGTGGCATCATGATGCACATTTTCTCTTGCTCTGATATATCGTTAAAAGTGCAGAAAATGTGGGTTGTGTAGGCGAGTGGAGGGCAGAACTCATACTCTCCCTTTGACAAGGCTAGGAGGCGAATGCTTGGCTCCTCTAAGCTTCTGCTGCTTTAGGTGAATAGTGCTTTCACCGGCACTCGCCCGGTGGGTCCCAGTGGGTGAGATTACCTGGATGCCCCTGGGGGCCTACAAATAGCCTTTTTCTACAATGTAGTTACGTTGTTGGCAGACCTAATTGGGCTGCATATAGGGAAAAGTGACAACGGAGTTATGTTATTGGCAGACCAAGTTCGGAAATCTATAAATAGACCCAAGGGGGAACCTTTGGAGGGTTAGATTCTTTTCACTACTTCTTCCTAAGGCTTTCCTTAGCGAGTCTTGAGTATCCTCCAAGGTGCCAAGCTTAGCATTGGCTTGGGAGGTGAAGTGCTACTAAGTCTTCTGGGCGTGCGGTGGGACCTCCTCGCTGGGACGTCGGTTCTGTTCCAAGTTTCCTAAGTCTTTGGTCTGGTGATTTAGCTCGGGGATAGTAAGAGTTATGCCATACCCCCTTGTGGGACCCCGAAATTTACAAGAGACCAATTTCAGGTTTCAACAGGCTATGTCATTGTCTTCCATAAGGATAAGTGTCTGATCAAAAGGTCAAGTGACCAAGAGGTCATTTTGACGGGCACTAAGAGTGGAAATATTTACTGTTTAAATTTCCTATTTATAGGTACAGACTCTCTCGCGTGTCTTATTGCAAATGAGAAAGTCTCTTATTGTATTCAATAGCACAAGAGGTTTGTACACTTGAATTACAAGACAATCCGCAATCTCTTTAGTGAAGGGCTAGTCAGGAATGGACCCAATCTGAAATGCACCAAAGAGGGAATTTGCTCTGCATGCCAAAAAGGCAAACAAACAAAGGCCTCCTTTAAAGGCATTGGGGCCAAATATTCAGGGATGTGTTTATACCTCCCGCATATGAACTTATTTGGTCATATGCCAATTCATAGTCTAGGTAGGAAGATCTACACACTTGTGATAGTTGATGGCTATTCCATATTTTCCCGGGTATTCTTTCTTAAGAAAAAGTTGGAAACCATTGATATCTTTGTGACATTTGTTAGGCAAGTTCAAAATGAAAAGGACTATTTTGTGGTCAACATTAAAAGTGACCATGATACTAAATTTTAATCTGAAGGCATGACAAAGTTCTGTGAAGAACAATGCATTTTTCTGGAGTTTTCTTCTCCAAGAACAGCCCAGCAAAATAGGATAGCTGAGAGGAAGAATATGACTCTTATAGAGGCTGGTAGGACATTGCTCAGTGACACTTCTCTCCGATAATACTTTTGGGCTGAGGAAGTAAACATTATTTATCATGTCCTGAATAGAGCAACTGTCAACAAGTATCACAAGAGACTTCCTATGAGATTATGAAAGGCAAAAAACCAAATCTTTCCTATCTCAAGATCTTTGGAAGCAAATGTTTTGTGTTCAATAATGGGAAATACTACATGACAAAGTTTGCTACCAAATCCTATGAGGGAATTTTTGTTGGGTACAGTAACCACAACAAAGCCTATAGAGTCTACAACTTGAAAAGCCAAGTTGTAGAAGAGTCTGTCAATATAGTATTTGATGAGTCTTCCATGATTCATAGTGAGTTGCTAATATCCTCTAGATATGCAGATGTAGAATTGAAGTTAGGCATGCTGAGCATCAATGACACACCTCCTACTGTACAAGAGGGAAATGATGTTTTGATCATTCCTGAAGAAGGTCCAAGTTCACTGGATATAGATAAAGATCATTAGGATCTAGTAATTAAAGTTCAAAGTGTTCAGGACAGATATTGCTAGTTGTTGTCTGTTGAAACCAGTTGCCCTGTTCCACCAAGAGTTCGGACCAAAAATTGCAGCACATACTTACTCTCTTGGAATCACCCTCCCTACGTGAGTCACTAGACCAGAAACAGACCGATGGTCTCAGCTCAAAGATCCCACCTCTTACCCGGAATAATTTGAATTTCTTCCCCTCCCTAGCAAATGCTGAGCTAGGTGCCTCTGAGGAAGAATATAGAAAGGTTCAACAACCTTTTCCCAGGCACCTTATCGGTCTATTTAGAGGCCTCTAAGTTGGATCTGCAAATAATCATACTGAACTGACCTGAAATTACCAAAATTCCCTGGGTTGGGTCTGCCAACAGCCAAACTCCGCTGTTCTGAAGGCCTATACACACACCACCTAGGACAAAAATGTTAAATTACCCGGGGTAGAAGAGTAAAATCCCCCTTGGGGGTAGGAAGGTAAAAACATCCTTCCTTCTCTATGGCGAGTGGGGAAATGACCAGTGGCGAGACAAGCCCTCCTGCTCGTCTCGCAGGCATCCAACATTATGGGAGCCGCATCGCCTTAAAGGGCCTGCTCACGCCCCAAAAGGGCTTCTAGACTGCTGCAAAGAGCCCCTGTCTCGCCTCATGTGAGTGGAGCATATGGTCCCATTCGCCTATCTGGTACCTCTCGTCTGCTTCTCCGGTTAGCTACTCGAGCCGCCTCCCGCGAGCCCAAGGTTGTACATAATCCCCGCTCTTTTAGAGGTTGCCCCAATCTCGGAAAGTAAGTCCAACCGAGGCTCGCGGCATTGGGATTCAATTTTGAGAATCTTTGGTGGGCCCTCCCCCTAGAGTCTATAAATATGAGACCCCGCCTCATCACGGAGTGCCCCTTTTCTCATTTCCACCTCTCTTCTACCCTCAACATTTCTCACAGGTAAAGTTTTCGTTAGTGTCTCGCAATGGTCCAAAAGTAAAATAAATCCAATGTGGCTGCCCTGATTCCCTCTTTGGTCAGCACCCTCGCTTCAGCACCTTCATCATCTAGCCCGAAGAAGGCCAAAACTGTCGGCCTTCCACTCTCGGATGGCGCGACCTCCTCGGCCCCCTCGGTAGATGATACACTTCCTCTTGCATCTTCCGGGGAGAGATAGGTGATTCTTGACTCCTCCTCTCGCCTCTTTTATTTTATCGTCTCGCTTATTAAACATGTTCTCTTAGGGAAACCTCGATGACTCTCCCATGCCTGCGAATCCTCCTTGTTGGATTCCTAGTTTGGATTTGGGCTGGGTTCACTAAATAGGATAAGTTTGACCCACATTGTATATCCAGGGTCAAGTTTATGAGTCCTAGAGTTTAAGCTAAGTCATTAGGTTCAACCTTCATGGACCAGCCAGCAGAAGACCTCAGTAGACTCAGACTTAGAGGAATTCAGAGTTCAAAATTATCAGTAAGAAATTCTTCAAACTTAGCTCGACGATCGTCGATCGCAGATCGACGAACTCAGAGTTATTTCTCTGAGTTGAGCTCGACGATATTTGAGCTCAGGTCGACGATCTCCTCATTCAGACAGATTCTCTGCTCGACGAAATCTGGAGTTCAGCTTCAACAGATTCTTTCCAGTTTATTTTCTCTAAACTCAGCTCGACGAAGACCAATTCTTTGTTCGACGAACTTAAATCGCAGAATTGGTTAGTTATTTCTAGAATGCAGTTCGCTGAGCTCAGATCGAAGAACAGGATTTATCAACTCGACGAACTTGGAACTCCAGTCTACAAATTCTGTTCAGAGCTCGATGAATTCTGTCCCGAGCCAGACTTAGAAGTTTTCCTTATGTTTGTCCTTACTTATTATATTATTTAGCAGTAATTATCTGAGTAATTAAAGCTTATATTCCCCTGAATATAGCCGCTATTGGTGGCATTAATTATGGTCTTTATCAGGGTTATTTATTTGCTTATTTTAATGGGATAGTTGGAGAAACTCATTAAAGAAGATATTCCAGCCGTTTCATTCTCCAGATTAATCAGCAATTAATGCTTTGAATTCAAATTTCAGAGGAAAATTTTTTACAGCAGAATATAAAAGAGATTTTCTCTTTTTAGTCTATACACAGAGACTCGACATCAGACAAGCAGTGGTAACACAAGAGAATACAGAGAAGAGATACAGAAAAATATAGAATAACATCTACTTCTTCTATGTGTGCTGAAAACATTCTGTTTTCACCTTGTTCTTTCTAAAGACTGAAGAAGAACAACCATCAATATCAAGAATCTTTTTCAACTTCTACTCCAGGAATACTCAAGGATAACAAATTTGAATCAGTCAGAAAGTTCCTGGATGTCAACAAGATAAGGCTGAAGACCTACACCCTGAGCAAGGCTCCAAGCTTTCTGAACCATTCTTTACTTCAGAAGGAGCTTTAACAACAAAAATCCACAAGTATTCTCTGTTGTATAGAGACAAGAGAAGACACCATCAACTCTCTAAACCTCCTGTAAAATGGTTTATTAACTCCCTTCAAAAAACATTTCTTAGTTTTTGGGCACCTGATCAAAAGCCTAAAGTGTTGTGAGATCTCCCTGAAAATAGATCTTGTGGGGGCAGTCACCTGATCAAAAACCTGATTGTGGATTCCTACCAGAGTGGTAGAAGAGTGGATGTACCCAATTTGGGGAACCACTATAAAATTCTTGTGTTGTCTGGTTTTTTATTTTCTTTTTGTTCTTGCGGTGCTGTGATAGATTAGCTTAGTTTGCATTTCTTTTATACTACTATTAATAACACTTATTTTACTATGATAAACCTTAAAATAGCCATAAAGTTTTAAGTTTCTCTATTCACCCCCCCCCCCCCCCTCTAGAGTAATCAGATCTATCCCCTATCTTTCAATTAGTATTAAAGCAGGTTACTTTGATTTCTCAAGGTAACACTTGAACCAAAAGATCCTTGTTAGATCTGATTTTCCTTTTTCTTAGTTTTTCTGTTTATTTCACATCATGCCACAGAACAAAGATTATGCAAGCACCAGACCTCCAGTTTGCAATCTGAACAAGTTTACTATCTGGAAGGCAAGAATTAGACTATATATGAGTTCTATTGATTAAGATATTTTTAATGCTATTTTTAGAGGACCACATGTTCCACAAACTACATCTACTTCTACTTCAAGTACACATGTTGTTCCACCACCTGAGTGGACAGATGCTCAAAAGAAGGTCAAGATAGCTGATGTCAAGGCCATGAATATTTTGGCTCAAACAATGTCTGATGACATCTTCCAGAAAGTGGCAGAGTGCACATCAGCCAAAGCTATCTGGAATTCTCTTAACCAGATGGTTGTTGGTGTAAGACCCCCCCTCCCCGGATCCCAAAACACGGCACGAAGGGGGAGTCTTATGCCCGGAACAGCCGCCTTGCGGTAGCATTAGCACATGGGCTAACCTGTACCACAAGACGCCTATCCCGCCGGCTACAACAATATCAATAAATCATGCCAACCCAACCAAATAAATAAACATGAGAAGTCAAAATCCACACTAAGTTATAATGTCCAAATACATCAATAAATAGAAGCTAAAACATGCTTCTACAATATATCAGAGTACAGCTAATCATTGCCCAAACAGGCTACATCAGAGTAAGCAAAACACTAACATCGGTAACAGACAGTATCGACGGCACCGTCAAGTCAGGCCCTGTCGTCCTGGCCTGGCTGTCCTGCGGCGTAGTCTGCGGCTGCTCTACCTGCGGTGTGACCTCCTAAAAAGGAAGACGTAGCAACCGTTAGTCGAAACGACTAAGTGGTTTCACATCCGCTCCCCCGGCGACTCCTCAGCACCGGGCGGAGAAAAGAAACAAGAGTATAGTATATAACAAGTAAGCAAGTAAAGGAAGTACAGGCAAGTGGCAGTAGTGTAAGAGTAACAGCATCATAGTCAGCATATATGAAAGAGCTACACTAAACTAGCAAGTATAAGTAACAGCAGGAAAGTAACTTAACTTATAAGAATGCCCATACAAACTTATAAGTTAAGGATCGGGTTACATAAACTAACTCATCGTTTAAGAGTGCTCATACAAACTTATACGATGAGGATCTTGTTGTGCAATGTTATGAAATGCTATGAATGCTATGCAATGACTCACCCATGCACACTCATGCAATTGCTATGTCGACACAGACTATAGTTCCCACTTTTCGAGTAGGTAGCTAACCTCCCAGGCATCAGCCGCCGTGGCCAGGCGGTAATAGTAGAACGGGCACTTCTACTACTAGGCGGGTATCACACTACTTCACCTAGGCCTCCGTACGCCTCAACGCTAAGAACACAATAGCGGAGCCCATGCGTACTATGGCCCAGCGGGGTCTTGGGAAGATGTGCACCAAGAACACAGCCCGAACTGGCCTTGTGTGACCCGGAAGGGGCCTCGGAAGAAAGCACGAGGACACAGCCCAACCGTTCACATGGTCGGAGGGGCCTCGGGACGTGAACACCGAGGACACAGCCCAAACCGACCAAGTCTAACTGCCAACTCCCGTCGGTGTGACGACTGGCGAGCCCGTAGACCTGCCACACTATCATTAACCCGGGATTACGACACCGCGTGTCGACTCACACCACATGCACATACCACATCAACATATCATGGAAGGGGCCTCGGAAGTAAACACGAGGGCACAGCCCAACCATCCATCCACACCTCAGCTCAACACAACCAAAACAAGTGACGGTCAACACCGCACTTATATCCCTTCGCAATACTACCCGTAAGGAGACGACTCTCTAAGTATTGGACTACCAAATTCAATCAACTAATCAACATTCACATGGCCATGAGTTATCCTTCTATATGTCATATCAAGTGATTTCAACACAATATATCAAGATGCACATGTATAAAAGTCTACTAACTACTAACAAGTCAAATCATTCAAGTATACTATCTTACAATTCGATCACATGGAATCCGATTAATAATCTTCATCATTTATGCAACTGAATTAATTATTCATAAGAGTTTATCCAAGCCTCAGGGTTACCTGTAATATTAGTTTCTCCGAATCCAAATCCAAATATTATAAACCCAGATTTTTAAGTGCAGGAATAGTCTGGACAGCAACTTCGACCGGAGATTCCCGAGGCTACAGGAATCCGGTGAAGTCGTGTAACCCCTCGATGGAAAGGTATTTCCATGGACTACATCTTTCATATTCAGAGCTCAACCCAGATTTGACGTTATCCTATCTGAAATCGGACTTGAAGTCTGCTGCATACAGAACACAGTTTCTGTGTACCGGAACTGCCGGACAGCAAACTCGATTAGGTTTTCCCGGGGTCACAGACATCACCTGAAGTCGTGCAACTGCTCGTTGGAAAGGTATTTCCAAGGGCTACAACTTTCGTGTTTAGCCAAAAGCCCAGATCTGCCCATATCCTATATAAAAATGGCCTATAAGATCGCTGCGCGCAGAATACAGATTCTGCGCGCATCTTAAAGGAAAATGAACGGCATCGGTTCGTCTTCCTCCTCAAGGCGATCGTTCCTAAATTTTTCAGAAATATTCTCCTCCCTTATTCAACCTCAAAGGCCATAAACTCCTCACGAGACCATCCACCCATCGTCATATTGAAGAAAAGGGGAAGGGTTGAAGAGATCTAAAATCTAGGATTCAAATCCTAGCATGGCCAAACCTAGAAATCTTCTCCTCTCCATCAAGTTCTCTTGAACCGATGTCTCTCCTAAATATCTAAGATCTAGCACCAAGGGAGAGGGTAGGAAACTCACATTGGCTCCAGCGGTACCACCATTTCTAGCCATGGATCTCGTAGTTCTCCTTGGCGGCATCTTCTCTTTCACGGCGATGGCGGATCTCCTTCGGTAGGACTTGCTCCTGCAGTTTTTCCCTCTCACAGGAGTCCTCACTTGAAATAGGGGATGAAAAGAGAATGAAAACGGCTAGGGTTTTCTCTCCCCTTTATATATAAAATGTGACACGGGTAGGGACACGGCCGTGTCCTTACCCGTGTCCTTCCTGGCGAAGCGGCAACGACAGTTTCCATGTCGGTTCAATACTTGACACGGGTTGGGACACGCCCGTGTCCCGACCCGTGTCCACATGACACGGCCGTGTGCATAGCCATGTCACTGGTCGTGTACTTCTCGGGTTGCATCTCGACACTTCTCGTCGAGCTCAACTCGACGCACACGGGTAGGCACACGGCCATGTCCCTACCCGTGTCCCTTGGTGTCGACACAGCTCGACGGTCTCGACACGGGTCGTCGAGCTCAACTCGACGCACACGGGTAGGCACACGGCCGTGTCCTTACCCGTGTCCCTTGGTGTCGACACAGCTCGACGATCTCGACACGGGTCGTCGAGCTCAACTCGACGCACACGGGTAGGCACACGGCCGTGTCCCTACCCGTGTCCCTTGGTGTCGACACAGCTCGACGATCTCGACACGGGTCGTCGAGCTCAACTCGACGCACACGGGTAGGCACACGGCCGTGTCCCTACCCGTGTCCCTTGGTGTCGACACAGCTCGACGATCTCGACACGGGTCGTCGAGCTCAACTCGACGCACACGGGTAGGCACATGGCCGTGTCCCTACCCGTGTCCCTTTTTACACTGATTCTCCACTTCCCCACAAGTGCAGTCCAATTCCCTGCACTCTCAGGACTCAAGTCAGCCCTCCTGACTCAAAACACACACACTAGGGGCCTAGAGCGATTGGGGACGTTACAAATCCTATAAACAAAATAAAAGATTTCGTCCCCGAAATCAGGCTTAGGCTGTGGGGAGGAAAGCATGACAGGAAATTTAACACTTGCTTTTAAATAAAATTACCTTGAGCAAACAACTCCGGGTAGCGTTGCTGCATTAAATCCAATGGCTCCCATGTGTACTCCTCCTTCCCATGATTCAACCATAGCACCTTTACTAAGGGAACACTTTTGCGGCGCAAATTCCTTGTCTCGTTGTCAACAATCCGCACCGGCTCTAGTCGCACAGACCTATCTGATGTCACTGCACCATCAGTAGTGGGAATATACTGGTCGGGCCGCAACAGTGCTTTTCGAAGCGACGACACATGGAACACGTCGTGGAGATTTTCTAGTTCTGGTGGTAACTCCATCCGATAGGCCAACGGGCCGATCCTTTCCAATATAGTATAAGGCCCAACATACCTTGGGCTGAGCTTTTTCACTCCACGCACCCGCGACACTCCATGCATCGGCCGAATCTTAAGGAACACTTTTTCGCCCACCTAGAACTCCACCATCCGGTGCTTTTTGTTGTAATATTTCGCCTGTCGACTTTGAGCCTCCAACATGCGATCCCGTATCAATCTGACCGCCGCATTAGTATCATCTATGTATTCGTTTCCCAATGCCTTCGGATCTTCATCTTGCACCCAAGACAAGGGAGTCCTGCACCTTCTTCCGTAAAGGGCTTCATGGTGCGCCATGCCGATGCTCGCTTGATGACTATTGTTGTAGGAGAATTCCACCAGGGGCAAGAGCCTTTCCCATGGCTCTCCTCTGTCCAACACACATAACCTCAATAAATCCTCCAGTGTTCTGATGGTCCGCTCTGACTGCCCGTCCGTCTGAGGATGAAATGCGGTACTAAAGGTTAGGCGTGAGCCCAAATACGCCTGTACCGCCTTCCACTCATTGGATGTAAACCGACCATCCCTATCCGAAACAATTGTCTTGGGCATGCCATGATACCGTACAAATTGCTCCACAAAAAGGCGTACCAAAACATCCACGTGTGCTTCCTTCTTCATTGGAATGAATCGGGCCACCTTTGTTAGTCGATCCACAATAACCCACACCGAATCATTCCCGGAGCGGGAACGAGGTAACCCATGAACAAAGTCCATGGAGATATCCTCGAACTTCCATTCGGGGATGGGCAGCGACTGCAACAAACCACCGGGACTCCTGCATTCAGCCTTCACTCTTTGGCAAGCTTCGCAATGTGTAACATAGTAGCGAACATCCTTCTTCATTCCCGGCCAACACATGGTCTTCCGCAGTCCGGCATACATCTTAGCAATACCCGGATGCACTGAATATTGAGAGGAATGCGCCTCTCTCAATATATCCTCCCGAATTTTGCCGCCCTTGGGAATATAGAGTCGGCCACGAAAATAAATGAGGCCGTCTTTGAGTGTGTACTCATCGGTGGTCCTATCTTCAATTGCCTTGACTGCCGGGGCCAAGGACGCATCCATTCCTTGCTCCACCCGAATCCGGTCTCGGAAGGTAGAGCCCATGAGGGACTTCCACCACCTCTTCGCATGTAAGTCCAAGACAGACACTGCCAATGTCACTGCCATGTTGGCTGGGCAACGGATACCGGCCAACAACTCCTGTATCGTGTCTAGCCATTCCTCTGTACGTACGGCTGACTCCGTCCCAAGGTAGACGGGAGGGGAGAGAGCCCGGAAGGTGCTCAGCCAGTTGGAGCTCGGGGCCTGTTGTTGCACCGGAGTCTGCTGTGCCTTAAAAGCATTAAGAATGGCGGTGAGCGTCTGCCCCAACTCAGATTGTTCGAACTGAGTGGGTATGGGAGGGGTAGGAGTACCCCCCATCGGCTCAACATGCAGTGGAACCTACACATACACGACAAATTTGTGGTCAGGTTGGCTAAACTTAAGGTCAAAGTTGGACAAACTTAATGTGAATTACATATGGGCACACCACTGCTTCCGCTAAGTCAGTTTGTCCCCAAACTGACTAACCAAACGGGGGTGGCACCATAGTTGAATGACTTCTTAGTTGAGGATCGTGGCAAACTGATACCATTTGTAAGACCCCCCCTCCCCGGATCCCAAAACACGGCACGAAGGGGGAGTCTTATGCCCGGAACAGCCGCCTTGCGGTAGCATTAGCACACGGGCTAACCTGTACCACAAGACGCCTATCCCGCCGGCTACAACAATATCAATAAATCATGCCAACCCAACCAAATAAATAAACATGAGAAGTCAAAATCCACACTAAGTTATAATGTCCAAATACATCAATAAATAGAAGCTAAAACATGCTTCTACAATATATCAGAGTACAGTTAATCATTGCCCAAACGGGCTACATCAGAGTAAGCAAAACACTAACATCGGTAACAGACGGTATCGACGGCACCGTCACGTCAGGTCCTGTCGTCCTGGCCTGGCTGTCCTGCGGCGTAGTCTGCGGCTGCTCTACCTGCGGCGTGACCTCCTAAAAAGGAAGACGTAGCAACCGTTAGTCGAAACGACTAAGTGGTTTCACATCCGCTCCCCCGGCGACTCCTCAGCACCGGGCGGAGAAAAGAAACAAGAGTATAGTATATAACAAGTAAGCAAGTAAAGGAAGTACAAGCAAGTGGCAGTAGTGTAAGAGTAACAGCATCATAGTCAGCATATATGAAAGAGCTACACTAAACTAGCAAGTATAAGTAACAGCAGGAAAGTAACTTAACTTATAAGAATGCCCATACAAACTTATAAGTTAAGGATCGGGTTACATAAAGTAACTCATCGTTTAAGAGTGCCCATACAAACTTATACGATGAGGATCTTGTTGTGCAATGTTATGAAATGCTATGAATGCTATGCAATGACTCACCCATGCACACTCATGCAATTGCTATGTCGACACAGACTATAGTTCCCACTTTTCGAGCAGGTAGCTAACCTCTCAGGCATCAGCCGCCGTGGCCAGGCGGTGACAGTAGAACGGGCACTTCTACTACTAGGCGGGTATCACACTACTTAACCTAGGCCTCCGTACGCCTCAACGCTAAGAACACAACAGCGGAGCCCATGCGTACTATGGCCCAGCGGGGTCTTGGGAAGATGTGCACCAAGAACACAGCCCGAACTGGCCTTGTGTGACCCGGAAGGGGCCTCGGAAGAAAGCACGAGGACACAGCCCAACCGTTCACATGGTCGGAGGGGCCTCGGGACGTGAACACCGAGGACACAGCCCAAACCGACCAAGTCTAACTGCCAACTCCCGTCGGTGTGACGACTGGCGAGCCCGTAGACCTGCCACACTATCCTTAACCCGGGATTACGACACCGCGTGTCGACTCACACCACATGCACATACCACATCAACATATCATGGAAGGGGCCTCGGAAGTAAACACGAGGACACAGCCCAACCATCCATCCACACCTCAGCTCAACACAACCAAAACAAGTGACGGTCAACACCGCACTTATATCCCTTCGCAATACTACCCGTAAGGAGACGACTCTCTAAGTATTGGACTACCAAATTCAATCCACTAATCAACATTCACATGGCCATGAGTTATCCTTCTATATGTCATATCTGTTGAAATTTGTGAAGTGGAAGTGGGCAACGGGACAGGCCGCGCGGCCTGTGCGGACAGCTTTGGCGGACTGGGCGGACTGGGCGGACTGCGGTTTGCGGCCTGGTGGAAAGTCTGGTGGA
Source organism: Platanthera guangdongensis (assembly GCA_039583875.1). Lineage (NCBI taxonomy): Eukaryota > Viridiplantae > Streptophyta > Magnoliopsida > Asparagales > Orchidaceae > Platanthera > Platanthera guangdongensis. Next base: position 106,917,259 of record CM077161.1, on the reverse strand, counting down.
TGCCAGCTGTGTTGAGCGGGTTGCTGCATGGAGTCCGCGGTTTGGTGCGGCCTGGTATCTGCGGATAGAGAGGCTTGCGGACTGGTGCATTGCTCAGTGGCCGCGGGTGCAAGCTTGTGCTGTTGGCGGGTTGGTTCGCGTTCGCGGGAAGCCTTGCGGACTGGCGTGTCCGCGGTTTTGGCTATTGCGGACTGAGCCTAGAGCTTGGCTGAGGCCTTGTCAAGTTCTGGTGTTACAGCAGGTCCTGCTGTGGAGACCAGTTGGCGGACTGGTGTTTGGAGTCCGGCGTGGAGCTACTGCGGACAAAAGCGAGGTTCTCGCGGACTGATGGCGATCTGTGCTGGAGTGTTTGGCGGACGAGAACTTGCGTCCGCCATGCTCGCATTATTCCTTGATGGTTTTGGACTTGGTCACACCCTGTGCCAAGTTCATGGTGTCCGCCGTGTCCGCCGAGTCCGCTGTGACCGGGCGGACTGTTGCTAGCTGCCTTTGGTCGTGGACTTGTGGCGGATTGAGGTGTGGGTCTTGCGGACTGCCTCGGGTTGGTGCGGACAGCCATTGAAGGGGGTTGCTGTTGTGCAGTGGTTGGTGCTTTGCGGGCTGGTGCCTTGTCCGCCTAGCACAGGCGGACTGGAGAGGGTTCGTCAACGATTGCCTTGCTCCTGGCGGGTTTCCTTGGTGACCGGCCAAGTCCTCGCGGACTGAGCGGACGGTGGTTTGTATTCGCGCGGGCTAGGGCGGTGTCGTTATCTCTTGGGCGGTGACCACACTCCTCACCTGGCCTATAAATAGGACCCCCCTGGCACATCTACAGTAACCTGGAGTAACGTGAGTGAACAGTAAATTGGGTTGGGCGAGTGCTGCGGTCTGTGTTTTCCAGTCCGCGCGGATTGATTCAGGCTGACGGTTTGCTGTGTGCAGGTCGCGCGGATAACTTCAAGGAGCCAGGAGCTTGGCTTTGACTTCGGTCAGTGCTTGGAAGTGTGCGGTCTCTGCGGACTCAGCAGGAGGTCGCTCTGCGGCTTGTCAGTTCTGTTTCAACTTTCCCAGCATCAATAACCTGTCCGCCGGCTTCAGGCGGGTAGGGGAGTTCCTCAGTTCAGGTTCAGCAGAGGCGAATAACGGTGTGTCCGCGCGGCCTCGCGGCTTCGGCGGACTCCGGGGTATTCGGCGGATAGCAGCATAGTTCGGGCGGCTTCGGCGACCTCGGCGACCTCGGCGGTCTCGGCGGACTCCGGGTTTTGTCCGCCCGGCTTGTTTTTGGTTCTTTCTGTTTTTCAGCTGTAATACTAGCGAAATCATGTCTCGCTATGTATGCCTCGCATTGTAAAGAAGTGAATGTATTGGAGATCTGCTTGTGCTTCCATTGTTTGTTGTGCATAGACCTCTAGTCCTTGGGTTTTCCGCAGGTTCAGCGTGCGAACTGGATAGTTCCGAAGATATTAATTTGGCGTTTGGGCTATCTTGCTGACCACGTTGAGAAAATTTAACATGGTATCAGAGGGAGGTTTCTGAGGTTTCTGAGGTTCAGTTGCGTGAGCGGAGGTCAACCAGCGTTGTTACTCAGTGACTGAGTGGTGCTCAACCTGTGTTGTTGCTCGGAGCTGCTGAAGGGTGCCAACAGGTGTTTGCAATGGAAGGAAGCTTAGCAAGAGGTCTTGGCATTGAACTCTTAACGCCGACTAACTATAAGAAGTGGAAGTCGTGCATGAAGAGTTATCTTCTTGGCGAGGAGCTGTGGGAAGTCGTCGGTGGTGACGATAGACAGGAAGTTACTGCTGCATTTGGTACTGCTGAGCAGGTGAGGCTCTGGAGAAGAACGAATGCTAAGGCAGAGTTCATTCTGAAGAGAGCTGTGTCTCCGGAGCTGTTTGATCACATCATTGGATGTGAGTCGGCTGCTGATATTTGGACAACCATTGATGAGTTGTTCAATAGGAAGAATGTGGCGCGGCTGCAGTTCCTGGAGAATGAGTTGGCCAGGGCAACTCAGGGAGACCTTTCCATCTCCAAATTTTTCTTAAAGATGAAGAGCTTGTGTGCTGAGCTGTCGGCACTGGATCCTGATGAGCCTATCTCTGAGGCAAAGATGAAGAGGCACATTATCCGCGGCTTGCGGAAGGAGTATGTGGCCTTTGTCACATCTGTTCAAGGGTGGGCTACTCAGCCATCTCTGCTGGAGCTGGAGAATCTGCTTGCCTCGCAGGAGAGCTTAGCAAGGCAGATGGCTGGAGTGAACCTGAATCAGGAAGGCAGCGAGGCTCTCTTCTCAGGCAAGAAGAAGGGATGGGAAGGGAAGAAGAAGAAGAAGAAGAAGGTGCAGGCCGCTGTTGAGAAGGAGACTTCAACTTCGTATCCGCCGGAGAGGAGCAATGCTCCTAAGGACTGGAAGAAGAATCTGAAGTGCTACCGGTGTCATCAGCGAGGGCACTTCAAGCGGGACTGCAAGGTCAAACTGCAGCCTGGGCATGCTGCGGAAAAGGAGGAAGGCTGCTCGAGAAGTGAAGAAGCAGAATGGGGAGGAGCTTTCTTGACGGGCACTTGTGTCCGGGCCTTATCTGCTGAGGACTTCAACAGCGAGTGGATCGTCGACTCCGGGTGTGGTCATCACCTCACCGGAGACAAGTCGAAGTTCACCTCCATGCAGGCTTACTCAGGTAATGAAGCTATTATCACTGCTGATAATACTGTTTATGCAGTAGAGAAGGAGGGGGTCGTGTCTTTGGGTAGTGATCAGGGGCCACTCACGTTAAGGAGTGTGTATCACGTGCCGGGCATGAAGAAGAACCTCTTCTCGGTGACCAACGCGGTGGACGCTGGGTATCACGTTCTGTTTGGACCAACAGACGTGAGGTTCCTTCGCAACGTTCAGCGGTGAAGGCTGATGTTGCTCATGTTGGGAGGAGGGTGAAGAACTTGTTTGTTCTTTCCACCAGTGCTTATGTTGATAAGATGAGAGCCAATGATAGTGCGGCTATCTGGCATGAGAGGCTGGGGCATGTTGGCATGGACAAGCTGAAGGCGATGGCTAGTAGAAGTCTGGTGAGGGGGTTGCCGATGTTGTCCTCCTTTGGTGATGGTCATGTTTGTGCGGGCTGTCAATATGGTAAGGCACATCGCCTTCCATTTGATAAATAACAAACAAGGAGCAAGAAACCATTGGAGTGTGTTCATGGCGACCTGATGGGACCGACTGTTACTGCCAGCCTTGGTGGAAGCAAATACATGCTTGTCTTGGTTGATGACTACTCAAGATATACTTGGGTGTACTTCTTAAAGGAGAAGTCGGAAGCCTTCCATTTGTTCGTGGAGTTCAAGGAGTTGGTAGAAGGCCGGCTTGGCTTGCGGATTAAGAAGTTTAGAACTGATAACGGGGGTTAATTTGTTTCCTCCGAGTTTTCTAACTTCTGCAGGAAGCACGGGATCCAACGGGAGCTTACTTGTTCTCACACTCCACAACAAAATGGGGTAGCGGAGCGGAAGATCCGTCATTTGACGGAAACCTGCAAATGCTGGCTGCATGCGAAAGATATCCCAAGGTCCTTTTGGGCGGAGGGAATGTCTTGTGCTGCTTATGTCATCAACCGGATGCCACTCAGCCCTATCAACATGAAGACTCCTGTTGAGTTGTTGCTGAAGGAGAAGCCGAGTGTTGGACACCTTCGGGTGTTCGGCTCAACTTGCTATGTGCATGTCCCGGATGCTACACGGACAAAGCTGGATGCGAAGGCAAGGAAACTTGTCTTTGTTGGCTACGATGAGCGGAAGAAGGGATGGAAATGCATGGACCCTGTGACGAAGAAGTTCGTGGTGTCAAGAGACGTTGTCTTTGACGAGCTGACGTCATATGGAGGTGGCTCGGTGGAGCTAACCGGAAGTAGCAAGGTTGATGAAGCACCGGTGGTGGCTGCTGAAGGCTTGGAAGAGGAGCTTGCTATTTCACCAGCAGCTCCTGTTGCTTCGAACTCCGAGGCTGAGCCTTCTGGCTCAGGAAGCAGGGGGAGCACTGCTCAATGCTTGCCCCAGGTAGGAGTAGAGCCTGAAGAAGCAACGGAAGCCGTGAGCAAAGAGCCGTGTCTTCGGAGATCGAAGAGGGTGATTAAGCCACCGGCTCGGTACTGTGAAGGGAATGCAGTGAGCTTTGTCTCCTGCTTCTTTGCAGGTCCTCTGGATGAGCGAGAGCCTGTAAACTTCAACGAGGCCACTGGAGTGAAGGAGTGGGATGGTGCCATGAAAGAAGAGATTGATGCTCTGAAGAAGAATGAAACCTGGGATCTTGTGCCCAAGGTTGTTGGCATTACTCCGGTATCTTGCAAGTGGGTGTATAAGTTGAAGAAGAAGGCTGATGGGAGCATTGATCGGTTCAAGGCTCGCCTGGTCGCTAGAGGATTCTCACAGCAGTATGGAGAAGACTATGAGGAGACATTCAGTCCAGTTGCGAAGATGACATCTGTAAGAGTGGTGATCGCCTTGGCTGCTAGCAAGGGATGGAGGTTGTGGCAACTCGATGTGAAGAATGCCTTTCTTTACGGAGAGATTGACAAGGACATCTTCATGGATCAGCCGCTTGGTTTTGTCTCTGAGAAGCATCCGGACTATGTCTGCAAACTCAGGAAGGCTCTCTACGGGTTGAAGCAAGCTCCAAGAGCGTGGTATGGGAAGATTGCAGAGTACCTGCAATTCTGTGGATACTTTGCTTCTAACTCGGACTCAAGCTTGTTCGTCAAGAAGAAGGGAGAGCTAAGGGTCTTGGTCCTACTGTATGTGGATGACATGATCATCACAGGGAATTCGGAGGAGGAAGTAGCAAGGCTCAGGGCTGAGCTTGCTATACGCTTCGAGATGAAGGACTTGGGAGAGTTGCATCACTTTCTCGGTCTGGAAGTGGAGAGGAAGGAGTGCGGGATTCTCATTAGCCAGAAGGGATATGCTGATCGTATTGTGAAGCGGTTTGGCATGGGCGAAGGGAAGAAGTGCTCTACTCCACTGGAACCTGGGCTGAAGCTTCGACGAGATGAGGGAAGGGTGCTTAATGATCCCTTGGTGTTCAGGGCTCTTGTTGGGAGCTTAATCTATCTCACGATTACAAGGCCGGATATAGCTTATGTTGTTGGCCGAGTAAGTCGATATATGGCTGAACCAAGGAAATCTCATCTGGTGGCGGCAAAGGGAATTCTGAAGTATGTCAAGGTGACTTCTGAGATGGGACTCCTCTATGGAAGGGATGCGGAGTTTGCGTTGCTCGGGTACACGGATGCTGACTATGGCGGTGATTCGGATGATCGGAGGTCTACTTCAGGTTATGTGTTCACTTGCGGTTCAGCTAGCATCTCGTGGTGTAGCAAGAAGCAGGACTCGGTATCGGTTTCAACCACGGAGGCGGAGTATAAGGCTTCGGCCTTGGCTGCTCGGGAAGTCGTTTGGTTGAGGAGACTTATAGAGGATGTCCATGAAGAAGTGCAAGGGCCTACTTTACTCCGGGGTGACAATGAGAGTGCTCTCAAACTGGTTAACAATCCAGTGTGTCACGCCAGGACCAAGCATATAGAGATTGATCACCATTTCATCAGGGAGAAGGTGTTGGAAGGATCTCTGCTGGTCGGGCATGTTCGGAGTGAAGATAATCTTGCTGACATCTTCACGAAGCCGTTGTCGAAGGGGCCCTTTGAACGCTTGCGCAGCTTGCTGGGCTTGGTCACCACTTCTCACTTCAAGGGGGAGTGTTGAAATTTGTGAAGTGGAAGTGGGTAACGGGACAGGCCGCGCGGCCTGTGCGGACAGCTTTGGCGGACTGGGCGGACTGGGCGGACTGCGGTTTGCGGCCTGGTGGAAAGTCTGGTGGATGCCAGCTGTGTTGAGCGGGTTGCTGCATGGAGTCCGCGGTTTGGTGCGGCCTGGTATCTGCGGATAGAGAGGCTTGCGGACTGGTGCATTGCTCAGTGGTCGCGGGTGCAAGCTTGTGCTGTTGGCGGGTTGGTTCGCGTTCGCGGGAAGCCTTGCGGACTGGCGTGTCCGCGGTTTTGGCTATTGTGGACTGAGCCTAGAGCTTGGCTGAGGCCTTGTCAAGTTCTGGTGTTACAGCAGGTCCTGCTGTGGAGACCAGTTGGCGGACTGGTGTTTGGAGTCCGGCGTGGAGCTACTGCGGACAAAAGCGAGGTTCTCGCGGACTGATGGCGATCTGTGCTGGAGTGTTTGGCGGATGAGAACTTGCGTCCGCCATGCTCGCATTATTCCTTGATGGTTTTGGACTTGGTCACACCCTGTGCCAAGTTCATGGTGTCCGCCGTGTCCGCCGAGTCCGCTGTGACCGGGCGGACTGTTGCTAGCTGCCTTTGGTCGTGGACTTGTGGCGGATTGAGGTGTGGGTCTTGCGGACTGCCTCGGGTTGGTGCGGACAGCCATTGAAGGGGGTTGCTGTTGTGCAGTGGTTGGTGCTTTGCGGGCTGGTGCCTTGTCCGCCTAGTACAGGCGGACTGGAGAGGGTTCGTCAACGGTTGCCTTGCTCCTGGCGGGTTTCCTTGGTGACCGGCCAAGTCCTCGCGGACTGAGCGGACGGTGGTTTGTATTCGCGCGGGCTGGGGCGGTGTCGCTATCTCTTGGGCGGTGACCACACTCCTCACCTGGCCTATAAATAGGACCCCCCTGGCACATCTACAGTAACCTGGAGTAACGTGAGTGAACAGTAAATTGGGTTGGGTGAGTGCTGCGGTCTGTGTTTTCCAGTCCGCGCGGATTGATTCAGGCTGACGGTTTGCTGTGTGCAGGTCGCGCGGATAACTTCAAGGAGCCAGGAGCTTGGCTTTGACTTCGGTCAGTGCTTGGAAGTGTGCGGTCTCTGTGGACTCAGCAGGAGGTCGCTCTGCGGCTTGTCAGTTCTGTTTCAACTTTCCCAGCATCAATAACCTGTCCGCCGGCTTCAGGCGGGTAGGGGAGTTCCTCAGTTCAGGTTCAGCAGGAGGCGAATAACGGTGTGTCCGCGCGGCCTCGCAGCTTCGGCGGACTCCGGGGTATTCGGCGGATAGCAGCATAGTTCGGGCGGCTTCGGCGACCTCGGCTACCTCGGCGGTCTCGGCGGACTCCGGGTTTTGTCCGCCCGGCTTGTTTTTGGTTCTTTCTGTTTTTCAGCTGTAATACTAGCGAAATCATGTCTCGCTATGTATGCCTCGCATTGTAAAGAAGTGAATGTATTGGAGATCTGCTTGTGCTTCCATTGTTTGTTGTGCATAGACCTCTAGTCCTTGGGTTTTCCGCAGGTTCAGCGTGCGAACTGGATAGTTCCGAAGATATTAATTTGGCGTTTGGGCTATCTTGCTGACCACGTTGAGAAAATTTAACAATATCAAGTGATTTCAACACAATATATCAAGATGCACATGTATAAAAGTCTACTAACTACTAACAAGTCAAATCATTCAAGTATACTATCTTACAATTCGATCACATGGAATCCGATTAATAATCTTCATCATTTATGCAACTGAATTAATTATTCATAAGAGTTTATCCAAGCCTCAGGGTTACCTGTAATATTAGTTTCTCCGAATCCAAATCCAAATATTATAAACCCAGATTTTTAAGTGCAGGAATAGTCTGGACAGCAACTTCGACCGGAGATTCCCGAGGCTACAGGAATTCGGTGAAGTCGTGTAACCCCTCGATGGAAAGGTATTTCCATGGACTACATCTTTCATATTCAGAGCTCAACCCATATTTGACGTTATCCTATCTGAAATCGGACTTGAAGTCTGCTGCATACAGAACACAGTTTCTGTGTACAGGAACTGCCGGACAGCAAACTCGATTAGGTTTTCCCGGGGCCACAAACATCACCTGAAGTCGTGCAACCACTCGTTGGAAAGGTATTTCCAAGGGCTACAACTTTCGTGTTTAGCCAAAAGCCCAGATCTGCCCATATCCTATATAAAAAGGGCCTATAAGATCGCTGCGCGCAGAATACAGATTCTGCGCGCATCTTAAAGGAAAATGAACGGCATCGGTTCGTCTTCCTCCTCAAGGCGATCGTTCCTAAATTTTCCAGAAATATTCTCCTCCCTTATTCAACCTCAAAGGCCATAAACTCCTCACGAGACCATCCACCCATCGTCATATTGAAGAAAAGGGGAAGGGTTGAAGAGATCTAAAATCTAGGATTCAAATCCTAGCATGGCCAAACCTAGAAATCTTCTCCTCTCCATCAAGTTCTCTTGAACCGATGTCTCTCCTAAATATCTAAGATCTAGCACCAAGGGAGAGGGTAGGAAACTCACATTGGCTCCAGCGGTACCACCATTTCTAGCCATGGATCTCGTAGTTCTCCTTGGCGGCATCTTCTCTTTCACGGCGATGGCGGATCTCCTTCGGTAGGACTTGCTCCTGCAGTTTTTCCCTCTCACAGGAGTCCTCACTGGAAATAGGGGATGAAAAGAGAATGAAAACGGCTAGGGTTTTCTCTCCCCTTTATATATAAAATGTGACACGGGTAGGGACACGGCCGTGTCCTTACCCGTGTCCTTCCTGGCGAAGCGGCAACGACAGTTTCCATGTCGGTTCAATACTTGACACGGGTTGGGACACGCCCGTGGGCGTGTCCCGACCCGTGTCCACATGACACGGCCGTGTGCATAGCCATGTCACTGGTCGTGTACTTCTCGGGTTGCATCTCGACACTTCTCGTCGAGCTCAACTCGACGCACACGGGTAGGCACACGGCCGTGTCCCTACCCGTGTCCCTTGGTGTCGACACAGCTCGACGGTCTCGACACGGGTCGTCGAGCTCAACTCGATGCACACGGGTAGGCACACGGCCGTGTCCTTACCCGTGTCCCTTGGTGTCGACACAGCTCGACGATCTCGACACGGGTCGTCGAGCTCAACTCGACGCACACGGGTAGGCACACGGTCGTGTCCCTACCCGTGTCCCTTGGTGTCGACACAGCTCGACGATCTCGACACGGGTCGTCGAGCTCAACTCGACGCACACGGGTAGGCACACGGCCGTGTCCCTACCCGTGTCCCTTGGTGTCGACACAGCTCGACGATCTCGACACGGGTCGTCGAGCTCAACTCGACGCACACGGGTAGGCACACGGCCGTGTCCCTACCCGTGTCCCTTTTTACACTGATTCTCCACTTCCCCACAAGTGCAGTCCAATTCCCTGCACTCTCAGGACTCAAGTCAGCCCTCCTGACTCAAAACACACACACTAGGGGCCTAGAGCGATTGGGGACGTTACAGTTGGTTCTGCAGATAAGAGAAGGACAAGAGATTAAATCTCATCTCACAATATGAGAACTTTAAGAAATATGAGTCAGAGTCTGTGAGTGACATGTACAACAGACTAAGCTCAATCATCAATGAGCTGAAGACACTGGACAAGGACATCATCCTCACAGAAGTCAATGACAAAATCCTCATGTGCTTCCCCAGCTCATGGGATTACAGAATATGGCCAATCAAGGAGGCCAGAAGTTTAAATGAGATTTCCACTAAATCTCTTCTTGGAAATCTTAAGTCCTATAAACAACTAATAAAGAGAAGAGAAGCTGCAGAGCAGAAGACTCCTTCAGCAGTAAGAAAGGAGCAAAGCATGCATAGCATTCAAGGCATCTAAAGAATCAGAAGCCTCTACAACTAATGAAGAACTTCTACGTCTCTTAGCCAAGAGATTTTACAAGATGACAAAGAAGGATTTCAGAAGAAAGTCATCTAGGTAAGATGACAAGCCAAGGTATGACAAGACCCCAACTAAAGAAGTTGTTTGCTTTGGTTGCAGGAAGCCAGGACACTTTATATTAGAGTATCCAGAGAATCAAAAGAAGGAGAGAATAAGAGAAAAGAAACCCAGGAAGCAGCACTATAGCAAGCCCTCCTCCAGCAAGCATAAAAGGAAGGAGAAAGGGTTTGTGGTTGAAACATGGAGTGAAACTGAAGATGAATCTTCATCTTCTAGCTCCAGTGAAGATGAAGAAGAGGCTAAGGCAAAGGAGATTTGCTTGATGGCCATTGATGCATCAAGCAGCCTATCTAAAGCTGAGCAATCAGACAGTGAAGAACCTTTATCTAAAGAGGATCAGGTACTGTCTTCCTTTGATTTCAATTCAGAAAATTTTAGAACTGAATTTAAATCTGTATGCATTGATTTAATTAATTCTGAAAAAGAGATTAAACAACTTAGAGAAAAATTGTCTGATCAAGAAAACTTGCTTTCTAAAAATTTCAAATTAAAAGGTGAATTAACAATAGCTAATGAACATATCATCACACTAAAAACTGAATTGGCTGAGGCAAGACAACTTGAAGAATCCCTTAATGGGAGAAGTATTAAGCTGATGGACATCACAAGCATAATGAATTTCAGGTTTAATGGCAAGCTGGGCTTAGGTGCTTCATCAAGCCAATCCTCACTGATTCAGAAGAATATTTTAACAACTCCAATAAAATTTGTTTCAGAAAAGGGCAAAGAAAAGATAACTAATAATAATGTCAAACAATTAGAATTAAAACAAAAGAATAAGAAAGATCTTAACCATAACAATGTTCAGCAGATTTCGTCGAACTCAGATCGAAGAAATGTGTATAATTCGACGAACTCAAGTCGAGGAACTCAGAACGCAAACTTTCATTATAATTATTCGTTGAACTACGATCAACGAAACCAGTATGATTTGTCGACCCGAGATCGACGATTTTGGGCCCAAAGAATGAATACTTTCATTCTCTGAGTGGAGTTCGACGAACTCATCTCCATTCGTCGACCTCAGATCGATGAACTTACCAAAATTTGTCGAACCTAGTTCATTTTAACAGAAACTTTAATTCATATAGAACATTTAATCAACCAAGACAATATGTTAATCCATTCACCCAGTGGACAATTCCACCTAGAATATTTCACCCCTTAGGTTATAAAAATCAACTAGAATATTCTTACATTTCCAGCTTTAATTATGTAAATAAACAAGGACCCAAGGTAACCTCAGTCAAGAATAGCTAATCGGTTTTATTGCAGGTGAAAGACTATCCCACCACAGAGCAACAATAGTATCTGGATAGTGGTTGTTCAAAGCATATGACTGGAAATAAGGACAACTTAATCAACTATAAGTCAAATCTAGGACCCAAAGTAATATTTGGTGATTCCAATTGTGGCCAGACTGAAGGATATGGAAAGGTCAAAATTGGAGTAGTCACCTTCAGGAAGGTTGCTTGTGTAAGTGGACTGAAGCACAACCTTATATCCATAAGTCAGTTATGTGATGAAAGGTTTCAGGTAACATTTAGTAAAACCTCCTGTATTATTACTTCTGCAGATGACCTAGTAGTATAAATTGGTACTAGAGTAGGAAAAATCTATGTAGTTAATTTTAAGTCAGCTAAAACTGAAATAAGCTTGTTTAACCAAACTAGTAATAATAATGATCTTTGACATAGGAGATTAGGACATGTAAACCTGAAAAATATTGCTAAACTCTCTAGGGACAACCTTGTTAGAGGATTACCTTCTTTCCCCTACAAGAAGGAAAGCCTTTGCAGGGCTTGTCAATTAGGCAAGCAAACTAAAAATAGCTTTAACTCACTTAATAAGAGTGATTCACCTAGAATTCTGTATTTGCTACACATGGATCTCTTTGGACCCATTGATGTACAGAGCCTAGGAGGGAAGTCTTATACTTTAGTAATTTTTGATGACTTCTCAAGGTTCACTTGAGGTGTTTTTCTTGAGAAACAAGTCAGATAACTTCAAGGTTCTTACAGATTTTCTTAAGAGCATAAGGATTGAGTACTCTACTCCAGTTGCATTAATCAGAAGTGATCATGGTACTAAGTTCGAGTCTCTTGCAATGCAAGAATTCTGTGAGAATGAAGGTATCAGGCATTGTCACTCTACTCCTATAACTTCTCAACAAAAGGGGGTAGCTGAAAGGAAAAAAACAGAACACTGATTGAAGTTGCAGGCACATTACTTGCAGATGCTCACTTGCCCCTATCCTTTTGGGCAGAGGCTGTGAGCACAACAAACTATGTACTGAATAGAAGTTTGATTCACAAGCTCAAGGGTAAGACCCCCTATGAACTACTCAAAGGGAAGAAACCTAAAGTATATTATTTTAGAGTCTTTGATTACATTTGTAACATTCATAACAATAATAAGAAATATCTTAGAAAGTTTGAAGCCAAGGCTGCAATGGGAATTTTTCTAGGATATTCCCAAGTCAGTAAGACATATAGGGTATATAACAAATCATCTATGAAAATGGAAGAGTCTATTCATATTTCTTTTGATGAGACTAACATGTTTTACAAGAAGAAGATTCCTTCTACCAGTGAGACTTTGCAGGAACCACATCTGTGTGAGAAATTGGATGAATTATCCCTCACCAATAAGGCTGTTACACAACCTTTTCCATATGTTGCTGAAGATAGTGAAGATGATGACACTGAACTCAGTGAAGAGCCAACACCAGTTATAATTCTAGAAGAGGAATTAATTCCTCAAGTTGTTGCATAACCAACTCCTACTGAATTAGTCACACTTAGAGATCACCCTGTATCTCAAGTGATTGGAGACATATCAGTGGGTGTGCACACAAGGAATCAACTCCACTAGGACATGATGTATGCCTACTTCATATCTCAAAATGAGCCCCAATCCATTCAAGATGCTGAGCAAGATCCATACTAGATCATTGCAATGCATGAGGAGCTCAACCAATTTGAGAGATGTAGTGTTTGGGATTTAGTACCAAGACCCAAAGAATACCTAGTCATTAGAACAAAATGGGTATTTAGAAACAAACTTGATGCTCAAGGTCTTATCATAAGGAACAAGGCAAGATTAGTTTCTCAAGGATATAGACAAGAGTAAGGTATAGATTATGACCAAACATTTTCCCCTGTTGCAAGGATAAAAGCAATAAGTATATTTCTAGCTTATGCAGCCTACAAGAAGTTCACAGTATACCAAATGGATGTCAAAAGTGCATTCCTAAATGGTGAACTCAAAGAAGAGGTCTATGTGGAACAACCACCTGGTTTTATTTCACCTACTCATCCTTCTTATGTTTTTAATTTGCACAAGGATCTCTATGGTCTAAAGCAAGCTCCAAGAGCTTGGTATGAAACCTTAGCTAGCTTTCACTTAGAGCATAACTTTTTTATAGTTATAGTAGATAGGACTTTGTTTATCAAACATCATCATGATAAAATCTTGTTAGTACAAATATATGTAGATGACATTATATTTGATTCTACATATTCCAAACTATGCAAAAGGTTCTCCAACCTTATGCATTCCAAGTTTGAAATGAGTAGCATGGGTGAGCTTTCCTACTTCCATGGTCTCCAAGTGAAGCAGTCACTTGATGGCTTCTTCTTATCCCAATCCAAGTATGCTAAGGAGCTGCTAAAAATGTTTGGGATGGCTGATGCTTCAGCTAAGAAAACACCTATGGATACAAATGCTGTGATTGATTATGACGAACATGGGAAACCTGTAGATCAGAAATTATATAGGGCCATTGCTGGGTCCATGTTATATCTTACAGCAAGTAGACTAGACATTATGTTTGCTACATGTCTTTGTGCTAGGTTCCAGGTGAACCGTAAAGAATCTCACCTTATTTTCCTAAAAATAATTTTGAGATGTATAAAGAGTTACCCTAATTTAGGACTCTGGTATCCAACTGAGTTAGGATTTGAGTTGAATGGATACTCAGATGCTGACTTTGCTGGATGTAGAGTGGACAGAAAGATCACAATAGGGACATGTTAGTTCCTTGGTGATAGGCTAGTGTCTTGGTTTTGCAAGAAGCAAACATATGTGTCTACCTCAACAGCAGAAGCTGAGTATATAGCAGCTGGAAGTTGTTGTTCACAGATACTGTGGATTCAAAACCAACTCCTAGATTATGGTGTCAACTTAAATAATTTAACTCTATTATGTGATAATACCAGCGCAATTTCTATTGCACATAATCCAGTGCATCATAGTAGAACTAAGCATATAGATGTAAGATATCATTTCATTAGAGAGTGTGTAGACAAAAAGAAAATTAATGTCACATTTGTCTCTACTGATTTGCAAAAGGCAGATATCTTCACCAAACCCTTGGATGAGAAGAAACATTTGTTCTTTATGAATCAGCTAGGCATGATAAATGGAGATGCATTAATTTAACTTTCTATCTGTGGTCGAAGAATTTGCCACAGTTTGTCGAACAGAGATCGACGAACTGAGAAACGTTCTTGAGAAATTCGTCGACCTGAGATCGACGAACTCTCTGTGTGTGAAGTTCTATTCGTCGAACGGAGATCGATGATATTGCTTTAGAAACATTTTCGTCGACCTGAGCACGACAAAAACTTTTCCCTTCTTCAAGCTGAGATTGACGAACTCTTTTGTCAATAAAATATTTCGTCAAACTCAGATCGAAGAATTTTGTTTATTTCGCAGGACGGAGTCTACCGCTTCATATTCTGAAAACCATATAACTAGGTTTTCTTCGAGCTCCATCCTGCGCTTTATATTCCCTTGTACTTGATCTCTTTGTTTCCTTTTGTAGGCGATCAATGGTGATTCCGGCGAGCTCTCTTGCGGCAATGAAGATTCGATATAGATTTTGAATCATTTCAACATTCCGATCAAATTTTCTTGGATATACTAAAACTATTTGAGGAACAATAGTTAAAGAACTTCATGACAACCAGAATAAATATAGCTGCTACTGAAATAAGAGAATGGGTGTTCACCTCCTCAACTCCAAACACCGACATGATGACCGACACAATATCTGGTAACCAAGTTTCTTTAACCCCAGCAATCTTAACTGAAATTTTTCGTCTAATAAATGGTGAAGATGATATAGAGATTGATAGTTCCGAGTTTGAGGACATGCTGAATAAAATGGGTCATGTTGGAGAGAACACTAATAAGTTGTTGAAGAAAAATTTATCTGCTGAATATAAATTCTTAGCCGATGTGGTGGGCAATGTATTGCTAGGAAAGCATACTGCTCATGATTATATTATCAGGCAACAATTTCTGGTAATGTGTGCAATAATGAATAGGAAACCTGTAAATTGGGCAAGAATTTTGTTTGACTTGATAAATAAGAAGAATAGTAAGAAAGAAGTTTGTTTTGGAAGAGTTCTTGAGATTTTCCTACAGGAAAAGGCTGCTGAATCACTGGTCTCCTAGACCATATTTATTAATGCATCCAAAAGGCTAACATGTGCCTTATTTGGAAGGTGGGAGAGGATAATCCCAAATCCATCTAGGGATTCAACCTCTTCCAGAACTTTTGAGGATACAAGAGCTGTAACAGCTGATCCCCCACCCCTAGCAGTTGTCCCCTCCATCACAATTCCATCCACCCAAATTCCAACACCTCCATCTCAACAACCTACACCTCCACAAATTTCAACTCCTTCATCAATCCTCCAACAACCATCCTCATCTCCAGCTCATACTCCAACACCAATTCAATCTCCTGAACATCAACCAACACAAATTCAATCTCCAGAGCATACCACACCACCTCCTCCCCACTTCCTCAATCCCCACTTCCTCATCATCTAGATGACATTCCCCTCCATAACCTCTCATCTATTCCATCTTTTGATCTGCTATCATCTCCCATCAATACTCCATCACCTCATGATGAGCCCATGACAGACAACACTCCCTTCCCTTCATCATCAATCCTCCATCCTTCTGTATCAACTTAGACACCCTCTGAGTTTATGCAAATGGATTCCCCTTCCCTTCCCTCCCTTGTGGAACTCATCACTCCCCTTATCTTAAAGCTTATAGCAAAGGCCATTAAACCTCTTGCTGACTCTATTGTATCCCTATCTGCCCTCATTTCTGCTATCCCCACTATCCCTTCTTCTGGGGGCCTAGCTTCAGGACCCTCTGAACCCAGGCACGGGGAGATATCTAGTGAAGAAGCTCCAGTCTCCTCTCTAGCTGCAGCAAAAGCAACAGTTTTGCAGATAGATGAACTAGCAGATGCAGATGCAGATGTAAATATGTTTACAGAAGTTGAGACAGCAGCTGATTTTGATATGTCTTGTACATATGAGCAAGTTGACTTGCCAGAAGTTTTGACTGTTGGTGATTGCCTTGTCAATCCCACAGTAGATATATTCAATTTGTTAAGTTCTTTTGATACAGCTTATTTGAGTTATCTCCCAGAAATTTGCCCAGAGCAATCTATGGCTATAGTTTGCTATACTTCACCAATAAGCCCTGAAGTTGTTAATCAACTAAAGGCAAGTTTTGTCGCACCAGTGATTTTAGAAGAACATGTGACTGAGAATGATCTTGAACAAGTCTCTACTCCAAAGCAAAAAGCTCTTTCCCCTCCAACCTACAAAATGGATTATAGTCCTCTACCAAACCTGGATGACATCATTCTTGTAGATATAGAGGAAGAGAATAAGACTATTTCTAAAAATGTTGCTAAACAAGAAGCTTCAGAATCTCAAGTGCTACCTCAAGCTGAAAAGCAAATCTCAAAGGAAGCCTTGAAGGCAATTGATGCTTTGTATGACAACCCTCCAGGATCCTCTGATGAAGATAATGATGATGAAGATTCTGATGAATCTGATGATTCTAAAGCCAAGAAGAAGGTTGCTATGAAAAGGAAAGCTGTTCCAAAGGCTGCTCCCAAGCTAAATCCTACCCATGACACTGCCTATTATATTCTATAGAAGATTACTCCTTATCTTGGATGCCTTCATGGATGTGGTTATATAAGAATGAGCAAAAAGAAAGGAAGAAGAGAAGAAGCTACAAGTCTCCTCCTAAGTACTTCAGGAAAGACCCTCCTCCTCCTCCATCAGCTGGGGCCTTTGGAAGTGTGACTCATGGATCAGCACCTATTACCAAGACCTATCAGAGATACTCCAAGCCAAGATCACAAGGCAACAGTCAGCAGCAATCCTCTCAGAGCAAGCCTCCTCCAGCTACAGACAAGAAAAGTACTTCAGCTTCTCCTGATTATTCAAAGAAGGACTTTAGTCCTAAAAGGCCATAATCTCCACCTATTTATTTTGTAGATCCAGAACAAGAAACTACTGCAAAAATGGCCAAGTTTCAAGAGCTGGTTGGACTCTCTATGATCAATAAAGCTAAACAGAAGGAAAAAATCACTCACAGTACTCTACAATGTCATCTTACAGAAAAGAAGAGCTCAAGATGTATGCAAAAGCTAATAAATTTTTCAAAGTAGATGACTATATGAATCTGCATCCTGAAACAATAGTACCAAGAGCCACCTCTTGCACTATAATTGGAGCATCAGACGTGACTATGTCAAAAAGAGAAGCTGCAAATACAAATAAAGATATTATATTTATACAGCCCTCTGATAAATCTGACAAAGCTGAGAAGGAAAAGTCAAAGAAGAACAGATAACTGTTGCGTTTAGTTTTTATTTTCTGAACTATATTTGTTAATCATGAAGCACTTGTGTACATATCTGCTGGATATTTTAGTTTTCTTCCAGATTTATTTTTTTATGCTTTGTTATTGTTTTCTTCTATTTGTATTAGTGACCTCACCCAAAAAGGGGGAGATTGTTGGATCTCTAGTTTGGATTTGGGCTAGGTTCACTAAATAGTATAAGTTTGACCCACATTGTATACTCAGGGTCAAGTTTATGAGTCCTAGAGTTTAGGCTAAGTCATTAGGTTCAACCTTCATGGACCAGCCAGCAGAGGACCTCAGTAGACTCAAACTAAAAGGAATTTAGAGTTCAAATTTATCAGTTCGAAATTCTTTGAACTCATCTCGATGATCGTCGATCGAAAATCGATGAACTCAGAGTTATTTCTCTGAGTTGAGCTCGACGATATTCGAGCTCAGGTCGACGATCTCCTCATTCAAACAGATTCTCTGCTCGACAAAATCTGGAGTTCAACTTCAACAGATTCTTTCCAGTTTATTTTCTCTGAACTCAGCTCAACGAAGATAAATTCTTTGTTCGACGAACTTATAGCGCAGAATTGACTAGTTATTTCCAGAATGCAGTTCGCTGTGCTCAGGTCGACGAACAGGATTTATCAGCTTGACGAACTTGAAACTCCAGTCGATGAATTCTGTTCAAAGCTCGACGAATTCTGTCCCGAGCCAGACTTAGAAGTTTTCCTTATTTCTGCTCTTACTTATAATAGTATTTAGCAGTAATTCCCTGACTAATTAATGTTTATATTCCCCTAAATATAGCCGTTATTGGCAGCATTAATTATGGTCTTCATCAGAGTTAATTATTTTCTTATTTTAATGGGACAGTTGGGGAAACTCATTAAAGCAGATATTCCAGCTGTTTCATTCTCCAGATTAATCAGCAATTAATGCTTGGAATTCAAATTTCAGAGGAGAATTTTTGACAGCAGAATATAAAAGAGATTTTCTCTTTTCAGTCTATACACAGAGACTCTACATCAGACAAGTAGTGGTAACACAAGAGAATACAGAGAAGAGATACAAAAAAATACAAAAGAACATATGCTTCTTATCTGTGTGCTGAAAATATTCTATTTTCACCTTGTTCTTTCTGAAGACTAAAGAAGAAGAACCATCAATATCAAGAATCTTCTTCAACTTCTACTCTAGGAATATTCAAGGACAACAAATTTGAATCAGTCAGAAACTTCTTAGATGTCAACAAGACAAGGCTGAAGACCTACATCCTGAGCAAGGCTCTAAGCTTTCTAAACCATTCTTTACTTCAGAAGGAGCTTTGATAATAGAAATCCACAAGTCTTCTCTATTGTATAGAGAAAAGAGAAGACACCATCAACTCTCTCAACCTCCTGTAAAAGGGTTTATTAACTCCCTTCAAAAGTTTATTCTTGGTTTTTGGGCACCAGATCAAAAGCCTAAAGGATTGTGAGATGTCCCTGAAAATATATCTTGTGGTGGCAGTCACCTGATCAAAAACCCGATAATCTACCAGGGTGGTAGAAGAGTGGATGTAACCAGTTTGGGGAACCACTATAAAACTCTTGTGTTGTCTGGTTGTTTATTTTCTTTTTGTTCTTGTTGCGCTGTGATAGATTAGCTTAGTTTGCATTTCCTTTTATACTACTATTAATAACACCTATTTTACTATGATAAACCTTAAAACAGCCAAAAAGTTTTAAGTTACTCTATTCACCCCCCCCCCCTAGAGTAATCAGATTTATCCCCTATCGTTTACTCCTGATATTACTGACTAATATTATCAACGCTCCGACTCGCCCAGGGAATCCTCCCCCCTATTACGAGGAAAGAAGACCTCTCCCGCCTGGTGGGGAAATCTCACATTCCAAGTAAGTAAACTCATCCAGTCCTCTCGCTTCACAGAGATTCCTATTCCCCTATCAGGTACATTTAAGACCACTTGGCTAGCCTTCTTGCGAGACCACCCTTCATTATGATCTTCCACTTTTTTATTGCGCAGGTATCTAGTTTGACTCGGGTATTGAGGATTCCCAAGCGTCATCTCCCCTCTCGCCTCTTCCTCGCCTAGATGAGATCGAAGACTACCTGGGTGATCTCATGGACCCTCTAGAGATGAAGCGTCGGACGTCCAGGATGTTTCGAAAATACACTCACGTCATCCACGAGATAGAACGGGATAAGCAAAATACCGATCGACGCATTGACTGGCTGGAAATTGAATGTGCTCGCCTCTCTGCCGAGGTCAATACCGACGCCGTAATAGTTGGGACAAACCCCCAGGCCATCATAAGAGATACTAACCAACATCTCCATCTCACGTGCCGCGGTCTAGACCTCATCCGCGCCTTCCATCTACCTGGTTCCCCTCCATGTGCGGGATATCGCGGTGGCCGTTAGAAGTGGCACAAGAATTGAGGGGTCCTGGATTTGTCTCGCCTATTTAATGCTTCCTTGTAACTTTGATATGTATCGATCGGCCACCATCCTTTTTAATTATTAATTTATAGGTCCCCCTGGACGAGATGCCCGCTTCGTGCGGAACGAAATAGTATTTTATGATATTTTTGTCAACTTCTTTCATGTTGCATTCTCATTATTGCTGTGTTTAATTAATCTATCCATTTATTTTATTTTATTTTTGGCTCATCGGGAAAGCCCTCACGGTGTTTCACGCCTCGGGGTTAGGAGAGAGAGAGAAGATGAAACGTCAGGTTGCCCCTTCGGCTTCCTCATTCTTATTTTCGCGCCCATTTTTCCCTTCTCTTCATCTGCTATAAATACCCCCCCCCCCAGATCCAGAAGCTCTACACTTGTGTTGTCACCTCCTGTTGTTGTCGGGATCCAGAGTTCTCGCCTACTCCTCCTCGCCTACTTCTTCTCGCGTCCCGCTTCCGCTTCATTCTTTTCTACTCCTCCTCTGTTTCTGTCGTCTCGCTCGCTATGGTAAAGAAGAGAGCAGAAGAAGGTGAGGGCCGCAGCAACTGCGGAAGGCGATTTGCTGACCACGACTTCCCTCCCGGTAGAATCTCTGAAGAGGATTACAACCGCTTCGCCAGCAAGTTCCTGGCCGAGGGGTATGAGTCTCGCCCGCCAAAGGTCGGCGAGGCGATCAATACCTTCTACTCTAGCAAACTTGCCTTCCCCGTCTCGCACTTCGAGGTGGGGCTAAGACTCCCCCTCTGGACAGAGGTAAAATAGGCTTTGAAATACTTCGGCGTTGTCCCCACACAATTCAACCCAAACGCCATCGCGATGTTGGTCGCTTTCGCCAGCTACCTGAGCCACGAGCGCATCGAGTTCAGTTTGACTGTCTTCTCGAGTTGTTCATCTACCATGTGAAAGATGATGGCGTATCCTACTTCACAGGCCAGGGTATCAAGGTGTGCGAGACGCCTAACAGGAACTACCATTGGCTCAGCCGCTTCATCTTCATTTGCGGGAACTTGGGAGGCGTCCCTCTCATTCCGGTGTCGCCTTCCGAGGTGTACTACAAGACCCCCAAGGTTGGGGTGCCTAGAAGGCTCTCTGTGACTTCTTCGCATGGAAAACTTTCGAGGTCAACTACCTTCGGCGAGACCTCGACTTGCTCCTTCCCGTCATCCCCGGTGAAGGTATATTCGCGCCCTCTCAATATTATGCTTATCTTCTTGTTTCATTCTAACCATTTTCTTGCTCAGGACAGAGAACTATCCCCATCCACCCCCTTACCAGAGCAACAAGGGTCTTGCCCTTTCTAACATGGCAGAGGAGGCGGCAAAGGAAACACTGACCCCTACCCCAAAGAAGACGTCTGGGGACGATGCCGCTACCTCTCAGCATAGCCCAAAGAAGAAGATGAAAAAGGTTGTGTCATTCCCTAAGGAGAATAAAGGAGCCGCTCCCAAGGAAAGGAACGAAATGTCGGGGTCCCTGACCCCCATTTCTATGGAAGGGTCTCCCTCACCTCGCCATCAAGTCGTCTCGCCTGCCCGCAAGATGGCCCCACCTGACCTAACCGCCACCACCTCTGTCCATCCCACCGAGCTTCCCCCTTGAGAAGTCGGCTCTTCCAGCCGCCCGGCCCCCTCCTCGCATCCAAATTACAACATGGGGCCCGTGACGAATGACGCCGCCGGCGAGCCGGTACTTTTGTGGGAGAAGGACTCCAACTGTGTGTCGGTGTCTACTCTCCTTCCCTCCTAGAAGGAGCAAGACCCACCCACGAGTCATGCCTTCTGCCTCGGGTATGGGCTCTATGGGGGTCTTGGGGATGAACCCTTCGACAACAAGCCATCGCGAGACCTCGTTCTGAAGATTGCTCAAGCCCAATTTCGCTCCATGGAGCTCTCGCACCGAATCTTATGCCGCCTTGTCTTCAACAATAGGAAGTGGAAGGAGGCCGAGACCAGCCTTGCTGCGGAACGAGAGAAGTCAAATGACCTTGAGAAGCGGCTGGCCGTCACCGACAACCTTCTCGCCCGAAGCCAGGGCGGTGTGGTAAGCTTTTTAACTGCCACTCGCCAGTTTCACTTGTTAGCTTTGCATGGACTTTTATGTACTGATTGCTCTATCACAAGATGTCGAGACGGCTAATCGAATGCGCTCGCGCATTGCGGATTTGGAGGGGGAGAACAAGAATTTGAAAGCTGAGAACGCCCGTCTCCTGGACAGCACCGTGCTCCACCTAGATCCGTTCTAAGGTCCCCCGCCAACTCATTACTCTCTAGATGAGGTCGACGCCCTTTGCCGAGATGCCAACATCAAGATGGTCGAGCTCATCCTGAAGATGATGAAGGAGCTGGGTGTTATCAGGGATGATGCCGAGACGGTCACGGTCCGTGACTTGGTCCCCTAGCTGTATGGCGAGACGGATGACAACTCTGCCTCCAGTGATGAGGAGTGAAAGGGTGTCAGAGTCTTTTGACTCCCCCCCCCCTCTTTTTTTGTCTCATGTACTTGTAAATTTTTCTGATA
The DNA here is from genome assembly GCA_039583875.1 of Platanthera guangdongensis. Taxonomy (NCBI): domain Eukaryota; kingdom Viridiplantae; phylum Streptophyta; class Magnoliopsida; order Asparagales; family Orchidaceae; genus Platanthera; species Platanthera guangdongensis. The sequence continues at coordinate 106,894,856 of CM077161.1, read as the reverse complement.
GTGAAATGCTTCTTCTTTTTATGATGAATAAAGAGATCTTTATTATAACATTTCGCTCTTTTTATTGCATCGCGCTTTATCCATTGTTGTCTCGTATGAAAGTCAACTTAGAGCACTGGCCGCTGGCCTTCTCCTCACCCCTGCCGAGCGCGAGATAGTTTGCCCTTTTTCTCTCATCTCGCCGCGAGATGCACCCCGCGTGAGTAGAGCCCAGAGACCAAACTGCTTCTTACGATAAATCCCCGCCCCCCTTTTATGCGAGCCCTGTACCTTTGACAGTGAATACCCGCTCGTTGTGGGTGAGACCTTCCTCGCCGAGCGCTAGTCTGAAATGCTCATCCTCTCTTGCATTGCCTCCAATCCTTCCTTTTTATAGGAATCTTCTACCAATTCTCTGATAAATATAGACACCTTTCCTTGCGAGCTCTTACCACTTGACTTGCCTCCGAGTGAGCCTATAGTACTGCCAGTAAGATGAGAGCCTGGTCAGTGGGTTTGCTCGGGATCCCTACTCCAATCTATCTCCAACCACCAAGTGAGCCTACAGCCCTGCCAGCTAGATGAGAGCCTGGTCAGCAGGTTTGCTTGGGGTCTCCACTCCAAATCATCTCCACCCACCAAGTGAGCCTACAGCCCTGCCAGCTAGATGAGAGCTTGGTCAGCGGGTCTGCTTGGGGTCTCCTCTCCAAACCATCTCCAAGCACCGAGTGAGCCTACAGTCCTGCCAGCTAGATGAGAACCTGGTCAGCGGGTCTGCTTGGGGTCTCCTCTCCAAACCATCTCCAACCATCGAGTGAGCCTATAGTCCTGCCAACTAGATGGAGTCTGGTCAACAGGTCTGCTCGGGGTCTCCTCTCCAAACCATCTCCAACCACCGAGTGAGCTTACAGTCCTGCCAGCTAGATGAGAGCCTGGTTAGTGGGTCTGCTTGGGGTCTCATCTCCAAGCCATCTCCAATCACTGAGTAAGCCTACGGCCCTGCCAGCTAGATGAGAGCCTGGTCAGTTGGTCTGCTCGGGATCTACTCTCCAAACCATCTCCAACCACCGAGTGAGCCTACAGCCATGCCAGCAAGATGAGAGCCTGGTCAGTGGGTCTGCTCGGGATCTCCTCTCCAAACCTTCTCCAACCACCGAGTGAGCTTACAGCCCTGCCAGCTAGATGAGAGCCTGGTCAGCGGGTCTGCTTGGGGCCTCCCCTTCAATCCATCTCCAACCACCGAGTGAGCCTATAGTCCTGCCAGCTAGATGAGAGCCTGGTCAGCGGGTCTGCTCGGGGTCTCCTCTCCAAACCATCTCCAACCACCAAGTGAGCCTACAGCCCTGCCAGCTAGATGAGAGCATGGTCAGCAAGTCTGCTCAGGGTCTCCCCTTCAATCCATCTCCAACCACCGAGTGAGCCTACAGCCCTGCCAACTAGATGAGAGCCTGGTGTATGGGTCTGCTTGGGGTCTCCTCTCCAAACCATCTCTAACCACCGAGTGAGCCTACAACCCTGCCAGCTAGATGAGAGTCTGGTCAGTAGGTCTGCTCGGGGTCTCCCCTTCAATCCATCTCCAACCACTGAGTGAGCCTACTGTACTGCCAGCTAGAAGAGAGCCTGGTCAGCGGGTCTGCTCGGGATCTCCTCTCCAAACCATCTCCAACCACCGAGTGAGCCTACAGCCCTGCCAGCTAGATGAGAGCCTGGTAAGCGGGTCTGCTCGGGGCCTCCCCTTCAATCCATCTCCAACCACCGAGTGAGCCTACAGTCCTGCCAGCTTGATGAGAGCCTGGTCAGCGGGTCTGCTCGGGGTCTCCTCTCCAAACCATCTCCAACCACCGAGTGAGCCTAGAGCCCTACCAGCTAGATGAGATCATGGTCAGCCAGTCTGCTCGGGGTCTCCACTTCAATCCATCTCCAACCACTAAGTGAGCCTACAACCCTGCCAGCTAGATGAGAGCCTAGTCAGTGGGTCTGCTTGGGGTCTCCTCTCCAAACCATCTCTAACCACCGAGTGTGCCTATAACCCTGCCAGCTAGATGAGAGCCTGGTTAGCGGGTCTGCTCAGGCTTTCCTTGCACCCACTTCACTATTAATGCCATGAATAAGGACACCTACAGTTTCATCATATCAGAAGGCCACATCAAAAATGCAATTATCGAAAAATGTAATGAACAAAAAGTGTTATGGATAAAATCTATTTAAGTCATCGCCACTTTGGGCACGATCGAGGGGTACCCCGTCCACATCCTGGAGGTGGTACCCTCCCGACTTCATGACCTCTTTTACTACAAAGGGACCTTCCCAGTTGGGATTGAGCTTTCCTACTGATGCCCCTCTGCCTGCTGCGTCCACCTTCTTGAGGACCAAGTCACCCTTCTGGAACTGCTTGATCTTTATATGCTTATCAAAGTACTTTGCCATCCGGCGCTTGACTTCCTCCTGCCGGATCAGCGCCAAGTCCTGGAGTTCTTCCATGAGATCAAGAGAGAGTTTTTGTTCTTCCTCATTCTTTGTCATCCATCCTTCATCTTCTTCCATTACAATGGCCACTCTTGGGGATGTGACCTCGAACTCTATTGGAATAATGGCATCCGATCCATGAGAGAGCTTAAATGGAGTATCTCCCATGGCGGTGTATGATTTGGTCCTCAAGGCCCAGAGAACTGAAGGGAGCTATTCCACCCAGCTCCCCCTTAGGTTCTCCACTTTCTTCTTTAAAAGATTGACGATGATCTTGTTTGCTTCTTCCACCTGTCCATTACTTCGTGGATGATGAACCGAGGCAAAACAGAGATCTATACCTAGACGGATGCAGAAATCAACATATTCCCTACTAGCAAATTGTGGTCCATTGTCAGTCACAATGGCCAGCGGTAGCCCATGCCTGCAGATGATCTCTCCCCATATGAAATTTTTGACCACCTGCGATGTCACCCTAGCCAACGCCTTCACCTCCAGCCATTTTGAAAAGTAATCCAGCATGACCAACAAAAACTTCCTCTGACCACTAGCCTGGGTAAAAGGACCCACCAGGTCTAGTCCTCATATTGCAAAGGGCCAGGGAGTCGTGATTGTTCATAGCCTTTGGGCGGGAAGGAGTTGGAGGGGGGTGAACTCCTGGCACTTTTGACATCTTTTTGTGAACTCTTCTGCATCTTTCCTGAGGGTAGGCCAGAAGTATCCCTGCCTCAACAGTCTCACCTCTAAAGTACGACTTCTTGAATGTCTCCCACACTCTCCTGAGTGCCATGAGAGAGCTTAAATGGAATCTCTCCCATGGCGGTGTTTGGCGTGGTCCTAAAGGCCCGCAGAATTGAAGGGAGCTGTTCCACCCAGCTCCCCCTTAGGTTCTCCACTTTCTTATTTAAAAGATTGACGATGATCTTGTTTCCTGCTTCCACCTGTCCATTACTCCGTGGATGATGAACCGAGGCAAAACGGAGATCTATGCCCAGACGGATGCAGAAATCAACGTATTCCCTACTAGTAAATTGTGGTCCGTTGTCAGTCACAATGGCCAGCGGTAGCCCATGCCTATAGATGATCTCTCCCCATACGAAATTTTTGACCACCTGTGATGTCACCTTAGCCAACACCTTAACCTCCAGCCGTTTTGAAAAGTAATCCACCATGACCAACAAAAACTTCCTCTGACCGCTAGCCTGGGGAAAAGGAGTCATGATTGTTCGTAGCCTTTGGGCGGGAAGGAGTTGGTGGGGGTCGAACTCTTGGCACTTTTGACATCTTTTTGCGAACTCTTCTGCATCTTTCCTGAGGGTAGGCCAGAAGTATCCCGGCCTCAACACTCTCCCCTCTAAAGTCCGACTTCCTGAATGGCTCCCACACTCTCTTGAGTGAATCTCTTCTATGACCCTTGAAACCTCCTACTCAGATATGCATCGAGCCAGCAGGCCCGACAATGTCTTACGGTATAGTGCTCCGTCTTTCAATAGGCAGTATGCTGATTTATACCTAACCCGCTTCTTCTCGAGATCGCTCTCAGGAAGCTGACCCGAGGTCAATAAAGTGATGAAGGGGTCCATCCATGACACTTGCCAGTTTATCTCCATGAGTTCTCCCTCTTCTACGGATGGCCTGAAAAGCTCCGTCACCGTTCTTCCGGCTTGAGGGCCATATATGGCGAGTTGGTCAGCCTGAGTGCTTTCATCCCTCGGGACGTGCTGAATCGAAAAACTACGGAACTGCCAGATGATGTCTTTAACCTTTCTCAGGTACAGCTGGAGGGTGGGCTCCCTCGCTTAGAACTCTCCTTTGATCTGGCCTTCAACCACCATAGATTCCGTGGAGACCCTAATGTCTTGTATGCCCAACTCCCGAGCCAAACTGAGTCCTGCAATGATCGCCTCATATTCTGCTTAGTTGTTGGTGATTGTAAAGTGGATCTTCAAAGCTTGCTCAATTCTGGTCCCCTCTAGACTTGCTAAGATCATTCCTCCTCCAAAGGAATTTTTCCTGACGCTCCATCTACCAGCATCTTCCAAGCCGCTCAAGGTGGTGCTTCGGCCTCTTGGATCTCAATCACGTAATCCGCTAGGAAGTAGGCCATCACTTGTGCTTTGATGACAAGCCGATGAGTAAAAGTGAGGTTGAATTCACTGAGCTCTATTGACCATTTGGCCAACCTCCCAGAGTGTTCCACCCCCTCCAAGATGTGACGGAGGGGGTGATATGTCACCACTTGAATCGAATGGGCCTGAAAATATGGCCTAAGCTTCCTGGCTGATATGATGAGGGCAAATGCTAGCTTTTCGAGGATGGGGTACCCGAGTTCCGCCTTCTTTAGGACCCTGCTCATATAATAGATTGGGAATTACTTTTTTCCTTCCTCTCGTACAAGAACCGAACTCACGGCCCTGGTCAACACCCCTAGGTATAAGAACAAGACCTCCCTTCCCTCGAACCCTGGAATAGAGGCGCCCAGGTGAACTGCTGCTTTAGAGCCTGAAAAGCCTACTCGGACTCTGGGGTCCACTCAAACCTCTTACCCCCTCTTAACTTTCGGAAGAAAGGTGAGCATTTTTCTCCGGCTCGGGAGAGGAACCTGCTTAGTCCGGCCAGCTTACTGGTGAGATGTTGAACTTCCTTGGTATTCTTGGGAGATTCCAGCTCTAGAATTGCATTCACCTTATCAGGATTAGGCTCTACACCAGATGGAGTAAGGAGATGTCCGAGGAACTTTCCCCGACTGGCTCCAAAAATGCATTTCAGGGGGTTGAGCCTCATTTTTTATTTTCTTAATGTTCCAAAGGTTTCCTCAAGATCCAAGATGTGAGATCAGATGTCCCGACTTTTGATCATTAGGTCATCCACATAAACCTCGAGGTTCCGCCCCTTCTACTCTCGGAAGATCTGATCCATCATCCTTTGATAAATCGCCCCCGCATTTTTTAACCCAAAGGGCATCATGTTAAAACAAAAGCATCCATCCTCTATGATGAAGGTGATGTCCTTGACATCTGGAGGGTGCATGCGTATTTGGTGGTATCCCGAAAACACGTCTAGAAAACTCATTAGTGAGAAACCGGCAGCTTAGTCAACCAGCATGTCGATTCGAGGCAGAGGGAAACAATCCTTGGGGCATGCTTTATTTAAGAGTGAGAAATCTATATACATTCTCCACTTACCCTCCCTCTTTTTAACCATCACAACATTGCTCACCCACCCCGGATACTTACAGGCAGACACAAACCATGCCTTAAGCAGTTTTTCTACCTCCTCTCTGATGGGTCCGACCATCTTTGTGGGGATGTCCTTCCTATTTTGTTGACTGGGCGAGTGTTGGGGTCTAGGTTAAGATGGTGGCAGGCCACGTCTGCATCGACCCCTGACATGTTAGCCGCGCTCCAAGCGAAGACGTCGATATTCCTCTGCATGCATGCCTTGATCTCCTCCTGGTCTTCTGGGTTGAGCTCGTCGCTGACCTTTATCTTCTCTTTTCTTCCTTCTCTAGTGAGGATCTCCATCTCTAGCACCTCCATGACTGCCTTTAGCCTTGAGGGCTCCTCCTCTTTCTCTTGCTCTCCCAGCTCATCCTGCTTTTTGGCTTCTTGGCATGTTGCCTCGTGCTCCATAACAGTCACCACCATTTCTTCCCCAAGCTTCTCCATCTCCAGCTCGTCAGTACTCCCTCCTTACAATAGCGTAATTCTTCTTTTTTCCAGCTGGGCCTCCCTTCCGGGCGACGCTCCTGCTTCCACCATATTTCTCTTTTCCTTCCTCCTACCCTCACCTTCCTTCGACCCCCTCTCCTCTTCCACCGCTATCTATCTATCCTTCTCTCCTGCCATTTCTGGCTTCACCGCAATGCCTCCTACCATCTCCACTTCTCCCTCTCCTCTGACCTCTTCTTCTTCTTTCTCCTCTTCCCTCCCTGTCTCTCCATCCTTCTCTCCCGCCGTTTTCAGCTACACCGCAATGTCTCCTGCCATATCCACTTCTCCCTCTCCTCTGACCTCTTCTTCTTCTTTCTCCTCTTCCATCCCCATCTCTCCATCCTTCTCTCCCGCCATTTTCGGCTCCATCTCAATGCCTCCTACCATCTCCACTTATCCCTCTCCTCCGACCTCTTCATCTTTTTTCTCCTCTTCCATCCCCATCTCTCCATCCTTCTCTCCCGCCATTTCCAGCTACACTGCAATGCCTCCCTCCGTCTCGACTCCCTCTCCTTCGACCTCTTTTTCTTTCTCCTCCTCTGCTTTGCCACCAAACTCCTGTCGTCATTGTTCCATCCTCTTACCCATCTCCTCGCCCTCTCCCTGCCATGAGATGGTGTTTACCGCCGTCACGTAACATTCCATGCCCCCTCTGGGTCTCCCCGTACTCTGATTTGAGTACCTCTGGCATTGAGCTTCAGGCACACATCTAAAAGCACTGATCAAGGGGCACCCGAAAATGGCATTATAACTACTGGGGGCATCCACTATGATAAAGCCGCAGTTTTTGGATAGCCCCCAGGATTACCAGAGTCCCACTCCCCCCTCAACTTCTTTCCTCTCTCCTGAGAATCCAAACAATGGTCCATCCGCTGCCAGTACCCTTCGGGCCTCCACCCTCATCTCGTTAAATGCCTTCTTGAAGATATCATTCATTGAGCTTCCATTGTCAACCAGGATCCGCGATACCATGAAATTCTCAATGGCAGTCCGGATCACCAATGCGTCATATAAGCGGTCTTCATGGTCCGGCATGTCTTTTCTCGAAAAGGTGATCTTCTCATTTAGGGGACCGTATTGTGACGTCGAAGCTACGCTTCGACGGTACATGGTATGAAGGCTCACCTTTCGGGCAGCCTCGATCCCTACCCTCCCCTCCCCATGGATTACTCCAATTCCCCCTCGGTCCCCTACATAATCTCGATCCACACATCAATCTTCCTCCCCGGTCCCAGTCACCTCCACTATCCACACCAGCCTCTGTTGCTCTCCTGCTCCCTAGCTCTTCTCATTTCCATGAATTCTGGGCAGGTAGCTGTTGCGTGACCCTCCTCCTCATGGAAGTCATAGTATGACAACGCTACCTCCTCCCCTCGCCTCCCCTCCTGAGGGTTTCTCCTCCTTCCATCTCCTGCTCCTCTTCCACAATCTCGGCCTCTTCCTCTCCCTCAGTCGATGCCATAGCTTGCGGCGATGGGGGTAGAGGTGGTCTATGAATGTACCCCCATACCTGCTGGTTAAATCTTCCAGGACCTCCTAGTTGGTTCCTTCCTCCCTGGGTAAATCCTCTCCCTTACCCTTGGGCAGGGCCCCCCTACTGCCTCCATCCTAACTCCTGGTACGCCGGAGCCCTTGGCTCTTCTCTCCTCCTCACTTCTTGCTGTCTCCCTCCTCCGGGCTCTCTTGACTCTACCTCCGTCAGTCTTCCTAGCTTCTTTGCAAAATCTGGATTCTCTGCCTCCATGGATATTTCCTTCGCAGCCTTCTCCATCAATCCCTCAAATGACAGTGGTGCCTTTCGAGTGAGGCTCATCTTGAAGAAGCCCTCTCGTAGTCCCACGGTAAAGGCCATCTGGAGGGAAAATCCAGGAACCTCCTGAATATCCAAGATCTCCTACTGAAATCAATCTACATATTGAGCTAGGGACTCATCTGCCCTCTGCTTAATCAAAAAGATCGACTCTGGGTTCTTCTTCCTCCTCTTCGAAGTTGAGAAATGCAGCTGAAAGCTCCTACTCAGGTCCTCGAAGTTGTATATCGAGCCTGTCGGGAGCTGATGTTGGGTACATTGGAAAATGTGTACTGGATTTGAAGAAGCCTCACCCTACTCAATGATATGCATCAAGGTGTATTTGATGTTGTTTTGAGCTTATATGTGCAGGTTAAGTAATTGCAGAAAATGCAGAAAAAATTTTAAGTCCATGTGTCGACACCTAAAGAAGATGTGTCGACACTTATGAAGGCCTGTGTCAACACTGGAGAAAAGCTGTGTCGACACTTGGAGTTAATTGTGTCGACACTTGGAAAAGCTGTGTCGACACCAGAAGCATTTGTATCGACACCAAGAGGCTGTGTCGACACACAGTGAAGCATTATCGACATCAATTATGTCGACACCCAGAGGCTGTGTCGACACACTGAAGACTTTGTCGGCATCAACTGTGTCGACACAACAAAGTTTCAACTAAGTTAAAGAAGAGAAGTATTTGTGTCGACACACAGATGTAGTGTCGACACACAGAAGATCTTGTCAACATCAAATATGTCGACACACAGGACTTGTGTCGACACATGGCAGTATTTCAACAAAGTAAATTTGTATGAAGAAAGGAAGTGACTGTGTCGACACCACAAAGGCTTGTGTCGACACATTCAATAGAAGGCTGTGTCGAGAAGTATTATCAATAACAGAAGAGATGTGTCGACACCACCAAGGCTTGTGTAGACACTTAGTCCACTTGTGTTGACACTTAGTCTACTTGTGTCGACACATGAAGAAGTTCAGTCTCGACACTTTCAGACAGAGACAATATTTCAAGAAGTGACTGGATGACTTGACAGCTGCCATTTCTAACCGGTCTACTGTAACTGTCAAAACTGTCAGAAGTTTATTAGAAACCAGATCAGCCGGTTACCATGGAGTAAGACTATATAAAGGCTTTCTCCTTCAACAGATAAAATGATGAATTATAATTAAGATTGAAGATCTTACACAGATATCTAACAACACAAAAAGAAGAAGACCTTCGACTGAAGATCTAAGAAGTTGGAGAGAGAGAGCTCCATCTAAGAAGTGTAGTTGTTGAACAAGGCTGGCAAGAAAGATTCAGATTGAGATCTGAATATCAAGTCATAAGCTAATTGAAGATCAACTTATCAGGAGATTCAACCCTACTGAGTTCAGATTCAAGAAGCTTTGAAGAAAGCTAAGAGAGGTTGATTGCTGCCATCAAGTTCTTCCAAGAACTGATCAAGAAGCCATCCATCCATTCTCTCTCTATCAGGGTGGTGGTAATTTACTTTGTTAAATCAAATTTTTATAGGATCTGTATAGATCTGAGATTGTAAGCCTGTGTTTATAAAGGCTGAGAGTAGGAGAACATTTTCTCTGAGTGGTAGGCCTTGTATAGGCTGAGGTAGGGCTGTAAGCTTGAGTTGTAGGAGATTGATATCTCTGAGTTGTAGGCCTTGTGTAGGCTGAGGTAGGGCAGATTTCCTGAGTTGGAGGAGCCTTGCTTGGGGTTCTGAGTTGTAAGATCTGAGGATCTGAGGTGAAGTGCAGAAGTTAGGCCGAATCTAGCACACTGCTAGATAGGCGAAGGGGGAAAGTGGATGTACCCAGACCTTGGGGAACCACTATAAAATTTGTGTGCACTCTGTGATTGAATGTTTCTGTGATTGCTGTGTAGTGTACTTGTAGAATTTGCAATTTCTGATTAAATAAAAGAACAGATTTTCTGCCTTAAAATCAAAAGAAAAAGTTCAGTCTCGACACTTTCAGACAGAGACAGTATTTCAAGAAGTGACTGGATGACTTGACAGCTGTCATTTCTAACCGGTCTACTGCAACTGACAAAGCTGTCAGAAGTTTGTTAGAAACCGGATCAGTCGGTTACCATGGAGGAAGACTATATGAAGGCTTTCTCCTTCAATAGATAAAATGATGAATTATAATTAAGATTGAAGATCTTACACAGATATCTAACAATATAAAAAGAAGAAGACCTTAGACTGAAGATCTAAGAAGTTGGAGAGAGAGAGCTCCATCTAAGAAGTGCAGTTGCTGAACCAGGCTGCCAAGAAAGATTCAGATTGAGATCTGAATATCAAGTCAGAAGCTAATTGAAGATCAACTTATCAGGAGATTCAACCCTACTGAGTTCAGATTTAAGAATCTTTGAAGAAAGCTAAGAGAGGTTGATCTCTGCCATCAAGTTCTTCCAGGAACTGATCAAGAAGCCATCCATCCATTCTCTCTCTGTCAGGGTGGTGGTAATTTACTTTGTTAAATCAAATTTTTATAGGATCTTTATAGATCTGAGATTATAGGCCCGTGTTTATAAAGGCTGAGAGTAGGAGAACACTTTCTCTGAGTGGTAGGCCTTGTGTAGGCTGAGGTAGGGCTGTAAGCTTGAGTTGTAGGAGATTGATATCTCTGAGTTGTAGGCCTTATGTAGGCTGAGGTAGGGCAGATTTCCTGAGTTGTAGGAGCCTTGCTTGGGGTTCTGAGTTGTAAGATCTGAGGATCTGAGGTGAAGTGCAGAAGTTAGGCTGAATCTAGCACACTAGTAGATAGGAGAAAGGGGAAAGTGGATGTACCCAGACCTTGGGGAACCACTATAAAATTTGTGTGCACTCTGTGATTGAATGTTTCTGTGATTGTTGTGTTGTGTAGATGTAGAATTTGCAATTTCTGATTAAATAATAGAATAGATTTTCTGTCTTAAAAGTAAAAGAAAAAGTATACCTATTCACCCCCCCCCCCCCTCTAGGTGGTTAGGCACTAATTCTTTCAAGTGGTATCAGAGGGAGGTTACTCAAAGAAAGACTTAACAGTCTGAGTAAAACCATAAGGAATATTCAAGATCAAGAAAATGGGTTCAGGAGAAAATCATAAGGAACCAGGTTCTATGAAATTACCCATATGCAGAAAGGAGATATTTGGCATCTGGAAAGAAAGGGTTAGACTGTTTATGGAGGCTTCAGATCTAAGGATCTATATTACAGTCAAGGAAGGTCCTTATATTCCTATGAAAATTTCTGTTCTGGATGCAAACCAAAGAATTCCCAAGGATTATTCAGAGATGATCAAGGATGAGATCATTCTGGCAAATATGGATAAAAGAGCCCAGAATATCATAGTAAGTGTCATAGATGATGCAACTTTTCAACATTTGATTCACTGCAAGACCTCCAAAGAAATGTGGGATACTTTGATAGTCTACATGGAGGGTTCTGAAGAAGTCAGACAAGATAGAAAATCTACGCTGAACCAAGAGTATGAAAGTTTCAGAAAAGGAAAGTCTGATAGTATAATTGAGTGTTATAAAAAGTTCTATAGAATAGTAAATGAGCTGGTGTCCTATGGGAGAATCTTCAGTACTTATGAACTGAATGATAAATTCCTAAAATCCTTGACAAAGGATTGGGACACTAAGATTTGTGTCATTAGGGAAGTGGCCAAACTTGCAGACATCTCACCTCCAACTTTGTTTGGAAAATTACTGTCATATGAGATGCAGTTGATGGCTAGGAAAGAGGAAGAGAAAAGTGCGAAAGTGGAGCATAGAGAAAAGTCTGTGGCCTTCAAGGTTGAAGCCACTAAGAAAAATAGGAGGATGTCTCCATCACCTCCTAAGATAGTTGCTGAAACTGCTTCAAATAATTAAGACAACCAGAATTCAGACAGTAGTGACTCAGATGAAGATTTTGCAGCATTTATAAGACAGTTTCAGAGATTCTTAAAGAAGAGGCAGTGGAAGTCAAAGCCTTCCACATCTTAGCCTAAGGATGATTATTATCAAAAGAGGAAGTCATCCAGGAAGGACAGGAGGAGGTCTAAGCCAAGCAAATCTACAACATCAAAGATAGTTTGCTACTATTGTAATAAGCCTGGACATGTTGTGGCTGAGTGTCCAAATAAAAGAAAAGAGACTGCAGATAAAAAGAAGAGTCAACACCAGAGCAAGAAGGAGAAATCTTTTGTTACTAAGAAGGAGAAGAGCTTGACAGACCAATCTACTTCAGAGTCAGAATCTGAAGCTGAGGTCTACATTGTTCTATATGCAGCAGATGAAGAAGAAGAGTTTCTCCAGGTGCTGAACTCTATATATGAACAAGAAGACCATCAGTGCAAGGGACTGATGACTGTGTCAGAAGAAGACATGTGCCAGGATCAGCCTGGTCCTTGTAAGGTACAATGTATTTCTAGAAATTCAGATTGCAGTACTGAATCAGAGTCAGCAACATCTGCATCAAGTGATGTGGATGGTTCTGAGTTTGAAGGTGATATTCATCAGCTGATAGATGAATATGGAGATTTATTGCAGGCACTTAAGAAGAGCAAAAACCTGGCCAAATCTCATGCTAAGGAAATTACAGATCTTAAGATGGTTGTATTGGATTCAGAGAAGTTGCTGGATCAAAAACTGAATGAGATTGCCAGATTTAAAAACATAACTGTTATTCAAATGAGCACAATCACATTCAAGAATGATCAGATTAGAAATCTGGAGGTTAGACTTCAGAAAGAGAAAGAGATTGTGGCTAGTTTTTCTAAGCCAAAATCTGTATTACCCTTAATAGATGACTTTGTGTCACAAAAGGGTAAGGCTGGATTAGGGTTTAAGAAAACAGCATGGGCTGCTAAATCAAATAAGAAAGGCAAAGCTCCTGCACAAAACAAGAGACCTACTATAAACAATTCAGCAAAGGTTGTACCTAAACAAAGGTATAACAAGTTTGAGTGCTGGTGCTGTGGCAAGGTAGGCCACTTTGCCTTAGATTGTTGGCACAATTCCAGTGTCAAGGAGAATAGCAATCTGCCTGTTAGAAGAGCTGCAGGAAGATTTGTCAAATTTCATACTAACATGAACCAAGGACCCAAAACTTATTTGGGTTCTAAGGTTAAGTAGTCTTTATTGCAGGTGAGTCCAAGTGGTTATGCCCCTATATGGTACTTGGACAGTAGATGTTCCAGGCACATGACTGGAACAAGGGGGTTGCTGAAGGACTACACACATATCATGGATGGACCTAAAGTAACCTTTGGTGGTTCAGAAAAAGGAATCATCAAAGGATTTGGTAACATTTCTAATAACTAGATTACTATCTCTCAAGTGGCCTATGTGAAGGGTTTGAAACATAACCTTTTAAGCATAAGTCAGTTGAGTGATTTAGGATATGACATTTCATTTATTAAGAATGGATGTCATATCAAAAGGTCAAGTGATCAAAAGATCATATTGATAGGATATAGGAAAAGAAATGTGTACTGTCTTAACTTTGAGTGTGAGAACAATGTTTCTCCTATTTGTCTTGTAGCTGATGAGAGAGCCTCTCATTGTATTAAATGGCACAAGAGGCTAGCCCATCTTAACTACAAGACTATTGGTCAACTCTTTAACAAAGAGTTAGTGAGTAATGGTCCTCAAGTTAAGTGTATAAAGGATGGGATATGCTCAGCTTGTCAAAAAGGCAAGCAGACCAAATCCTCCTTTCATAGCCTTGAAAACAAGGATTCAGTGAGGTGTATTTATCTCTTGCATATGGATCTATTTGGTCCTATTCCAGTTCATAGTCTAGGTAGGAAGGTCTACACTTTTGTGGTGGTAGATGACTATTCTAGATATTCCTGGGTGTTCTTTCTAAGACAAAAATCTGAAACCCCAAGTGTCTTATATAGTTTTGTTAAACAAATTCAGAATGAGTTGGACAGTACAGTGGTCAAAATCAGAAGTGACCATGGAACTGAATTTTAGTCTGAAAGTATGACAAGACTATGTGAAAAATTTGGGATTTTTCAAGAATTTTTCTCACCTAGAACACCACAGCAAAATGGTATTGCTGAAAGGAAGAATAGAACACTGATTGAGGCTGGTAGAACTCTATTGAGTGACACTTCTCTCCCAGAATATTTTTGGGCTGAGGCAGCAAACACTGCATGTCATGTGATCAATAGGGCTACTATCACCAAGAGCCACAAAAAGACTCCCTATGAGATTATGAAGGGTAGAAAACCAAACTTATCCTATTTTAGGATCTTTGGTTGCAAGTGTTATGTCCTTAACAATGGCAAGTCTTATCTAACCAAGTTTGCTGCCAAATCCCAAGAGGGGATCTTTGTTGGGTACAACAACAATAGTAAGGCTTATAGGCTCTACAACTTGACTACTCAAGTTGTAGAAGAGTCTGTACATGTACTCTAGATGAAACAAGACTGATTAATAGTGAGTTGCCAAGTAGTGCTTGCAGTTCTACAGGTATAAATGAGAGAATGGACAAGCTTACCATTACAGAAGATTCAACTACAAATCAGGAAGTGGAAAATGGTGGTTGCTGTCCAGGGGGAGTACAAGACTCTCCAGATGCTGAAGAAAACCAAGAGGTGCAGCATAATGAAGAGACTGGAGGTGTTCAACCTGAAGATAGACTACCTCCAGCTATTAGACACTTAAAGGATCATCCAGCAAATCAGATAATTGGTGATCCAAGACAAGGAGTGAAAACAAGAAACAGTAATCTGAGCACAGTTCTTTGCTCCAGCTTTCTATCTCAAGTGGAACCAAAGAAATTTGAAGAAGTTGTCCTAGACCCACATTGGATTGATGACATGCAAGAGGAGCTGAACCAGTTCAAAAGGTGCAAGGTCTGGAAGTTAGTTCCTAAACCAAAAGACCACAACATCATTGGAACAAAGTGGATCTTTAGGAATAAATTGGATGAGAATGGAATCATTGTGAAGAATAAAGCAAGACTTATTGCAAAAGGGTACAGGCAGGAAGAAGGTATTGATTTTGATCAAACCTTTGCCCCAGTAGCAAGACTGGAAGCAATTAGGATGTTCCTTTCTTATGCAACATATCAAGGTTTCAAGGTATTCCAAATGGATGTAAAATCAGCATTCCTGAATGGAAATCTAAATGAAGAAGTCTATGTAGAGCAGTCCTCAAGTTTTGTTGATCCTCTTAAACCTGATTATGTTTTTAGACTTAGGAAAGCTTTGTATGAGTTGAAACAAGCCCCAAGGGTCTGGTATTGAACCATGTCTACTTTCCTCATTGAGAACAAATTCTCAAGGGGGAAAATAGACAAGATTATATTCCTTAGGGAATCCAAAGGAAAGATTATCCTAGTACAAATATATGTAGATGACATAATATTTGGGTCTACTGAAAGTAATCTTTGTAGAAAGTTTGCAAAACTTATGCAAGGAAAATTTGAAATGAGTAGTATGGGGGAACTTAAGTTTTTCTTGGGTATCCAAGTAAGACAGACTGAAGATGGCTTGTCCATATCCCAGTCTAAGTTCACCCTGGAGTTAATAAAGAAGTATGGTATGGAAGCATCCACTACCATGAGAACTCCAATGGGGACAAGTGTGTCTCTAAGCAAAGATGATGCAGGGAAACCTGTAGATGAAACTTTGTATAGAGGGATAGTTGGCTCCCTTCTATATCTGATTGCTAGTAGACTAGATATCATGTATGTTACATGTGTATGTGCTAGGTACCAAGCATGCCCTAAAGAATCTCATCTTACTGCAGTAAAAAAATATATTGAGATATCTTAAGGGCACACCTTATCTTGGCCTTCGGTACCTTAGGAATGGAGATTTTCTACTGACAGGCTATTCAGATACGGATTTTCCAGGTTGCAAGGAAGATATAAAAAGTACTACAGGCACCTGTCAATTTCTAGGTGGAAGACTAGTGTCTTGGAGCAGTAAGAAGTAGACCAATGTGGTAATCTCCACAGCTGAGTCAGAGTATGTTGCTGCAGGAAGCTGCTGTGCACAACTTTTGTGGATTCAGCACCAGCTAGAAGACTATGGTATTCAGGTAAGTAGAACACCTTTGCTTTGTGATTCTACATGTGCTATTACTATTGCAAATAATCCTGTCTCACATAGTAGGACTAAGCATATAGAAATTAGATACCATTTTCTTAGAGAACATGTAGAGAAAGAGGACATCTCACTAGAATTTGTTAAAACAGATTATCAAATTTCAGATATGTTTACTAAGCCACTAGATGAAACTAAATTCAATAAGTTTAAAATTGAATTAGGAATGTTGAACGTAGATTAGTTTAACAAAATTGTCTAAGTAAAATGGTGTCGACACAAGGAGTTGTCTATATCGACACATAGAAGTGGTGTCAACATTCCAGAGAAATGATGTCGACACATCTAGAAAATTGGTGTCGACACTTCAGAGAATTAGTGTCGACACATCCAGAGTTGGTGTCGACACTTAGGTTAAACACAGATTTCGTCGAGTGGAGTATCGACTAATCGTCGAGCGCAGATGTATAAGTGTCGAAACATACAAGTCAACACTTATGTCGAGACATTAGAAGTCTGTGTCGACACTTTTCAACAGTGTCGACACATTTAGAGGATTATGACATGCGTTTTCACCTTCGTTTTTAGAAAGGTATAAATAGGTCATCAACATTGTCTGTCGACACGCTCTCCATAGTTTTGAGACCAAAACTTTGTGTCGACATCTCTCTCATATAAATTCAAGATTTCTCTCAACCCTAATGGCGCCAAAGATCGAGGATAATGTCAATGAAGGATACGAACTGGTACGCAATGCATTTGATGGAGCGGAATCTGAAATTCAAGCTGCAGTAACCCTAATTGCAGAGAATGGGTTGGAGTTTCTAGTATCAGAACCAACTAAGATCTGGAAGAAAGAAACACTAGAATTCTTTAGTACTGCTACCCTAGATCAAACTAGACTCAAGATTAGATCCACAGTCCATGGAGTCAAGGTGAAAATCACCCAAATTAGTTTAAGGAAAGTTCTACACCTGTCTATAATACAGGAAGAAGTAGATGTACCTGCATCTCAGCTAAGGGAAGCACTTCAATGGTGTGGATTGGATCCCACCTTGAAGATTAGAGCTGCAATAAATAGAAAAGGAATGAATCAGCAAGGCAAATTTCTTTCAAAAATAGTTGGCAAAGTCATCCTCTGCAAGCCAGGGGACATGATACTATTTCTGCCTACATGTTCAGCCTGATGACAAGGATCATCTACACATTAGACCCTGATTGGTCAGCAGTGATTTTTGAAAAGATTAAGGAAGGTATTAAGAAGCCCAATCTGGGCAGAATTATGAGCTTGTATTTAGCTGGATCAGTACCTGAAGTGATGGAATAGTCAGCTGGAACTAACATAAATCATATGAGAAGGATGGACATCAGGATCATCTTCAGGTGGGAGAGGGTTTTAACTAAGGACATGCCTACTCCAGAGAAGGAAATTCCACCACAGAAGAAGCAGAAGAAAACCAAAATAGTACTTGAACCTTCCAGTAGTTCAGAGGAGCAAGCAGCTTCAAGTTCTAATGAAGATGAGGCTGAAAATGCTGGACAGTCACCAGTAAGAAATGAAGATGCACAGAGGCAGGAGGAGCAACCATCTGCTAGCCCCATCCACCTAGAAGAGGAGCCTCACCATGAGGAAGTGCCAACTCACTTGGACAGTGAAATGGCTACACAAACAATCTTTGAGGTAATTCAAGAGGTGAATCAATAAATTCTTAATGATAAGAATGAAACTCTAACTAAATTTTTGATTGATGTTGATTAGCCAACTCAGTTAAACAGTCAACCACAAGATGTTGTCATGGAAGATACATCTGTTGTTGATAATGCTCCTGAGTTTGTGATACCTCAAGTCCCTACTCAACAAGAATTCACTCTTGAATAATTGTTCAATGAAATAGAGCAAGCTAACATTGAGGGGGAGAAAACTGATCTTGAGGGGGGAGACAGTAGAAACTCAGGGGGAGAAACCAAGAGCTGAGGAGGAGTAAGAAACTCAGGGGGAGCTACCAAGGACTGCACAGGACTTGCCTCCTAGTCCAAAGGACAGAGTTACTATAGACAGTTCCTCAGCATCTGAAGATGAAGCAGTGGTACAGGCCAAGAAAAGAAAACTGATGGTATTCAAAAGAAGGAGTCAAAGCTACAAGAAGGCACTACAAACTGTTGCTCCACAACCCGCCCCAACAGCTGATTACAGCTCATTGTTGGTGGTCTTGCAGATAAAGTTAGATGAGCAAAGGAATGCCATGGAAAAGTATCTGGATGAAACTCATAAGGATTTACAATTCTCCTTGGCTACAGATATAAAATCTATAAGGTTTGAAGTTAATCAGCATAAGAAGGAGACGACTGATTGTTTCCACAAGGGTGGAAATGCTGTGGTTTTCCTAGCCACACACCAAGAGAAAATCAAGACACAAGTTGATGATATAGCTCTTAAGCAAGGCTATGTCTTATAAAATTAGATTAGGATGAATGATAATCTAACTGCATCACATAATGCAATTGTTACAGAACTAAAAAATGTTGCATCAGCCCAGCCTGCTGATAAGTCTAAAGCCAAGCCAGAGTTTGATAAGGACTTCCAGGAAGGCATAACTGCTGTCAAAACAGCTATTGTGCTATCTCAAATGACTATTTATGGACTGCTGCTGAAGTTAAAGGGATTTTATAAGGATGGTGTTAATTTTCTGGATGAACAGGTCAGATTTCAAAAGCGTGACCTTAGGGATCATGTGGCCAGAGAAGTCATAAACGGGGAGAGAGTATTAGTCAAAGTTGGATCTGACCATGCTAAATGGATTTCCAATAGCATCAGAGCCACACTTAGATATCCACTCCATTGTGATGATGACAATGTGGCTGAATCTGGTGTGCATCCTGCATATTTTGGAGGTGAGCAAGCTGAAGTTGCTCAAGTAATCTATCCCCCAGCAGATTTTGAGATGATTCATCAAGAAGTACAATCTATGTACAGCCATCCTGAGGGTAATAAAAATATTATTCTTGAGAAAGTATATAAGCATGTGCCAGAGGCAGTATTGAAAGAGCAAGAAACTCTTTTGTCCAAGAAGAGATTCAGAGAACAAGCAGAGTTAAAGCTAGATTTTGAGCAGTGGAGACAAACATCTAGGAATATCATCCTGACTGCTTGGAAAGCTGTGAAGGACAATACCCTAGATAGGGGTAAATGGTACTCTGCACAAGAATGGCAAAAGCATGAAGCTAGGCAAGAAGCCATAGTTTAGTACATAAGAAAGGCAAAACTAGGGAAGCTACCTCCTAATGCTCAGGAGCCTAGCAAATATTTCCCTAAGCCTTTTCATTACTTTGAAAGACAAAAATAAGGGCTGAAGAACTTAAGGAGAAAGATCTAAAGGGCAAGAAGCCTGCTGATGATAGTGATGCTCCAGTTCAAGCCAAGGTCCAATCAGGCAAGGGCATTGTCATCAAGGAGCCATAGCAGCCTTAGATTAGTTTTGCTAGATTCTATAACATTGTAATCTTTTGTGTTAAAATCTATGTAAACTTTTGTTAAAGAAACAATTGGAAGTTGGAACAAAACAATTTTTAATGCTTAATCTGTTAGCATTATTATTCTGTGATGATATCTTATATATGTTTTATTTTAAGTAGTTACCATGTCATATAATATTTTATACATCATAATGTGTATTCGTTATGTATGGTGTATATCATTGACTAAGGGTTATGACTTCTCCAAATAGGGGGAGATTGTTGGGTACATTGAAAAATGTGTACCAGATTTGAAGAAGCCTCACCCTACTCAATGATAGGCATCAAAGTGTATTTGATGTTGTTTTGAGTTTATATGTGCAGGTTAAGTAATTGCAGGAAATGCAGAAAAATTTCTAAGTTCATGTGTCGACACCTAGAGAAGTTGTGTCGACACTTATGAAGGCCTGCGTCGACACTGGAGAAAAGTTGTGTCGACACTTGGAGTTAATTGTGTCAACACTTGGAAAAGCTGTGTCGACACCAGAAGCATTTGTGTCGACACCAAGAGGCTGTGTCGACACACAGTGAAGCATTGTCGACATCAATTATGTCGACACCCAGAGGCTGTGTCGACACACTGAAGACTTTGTCGACATCAACTGTATCGACACACAGGACTTGTGTCGACACACAGCAAAGTTTCAACTAAGTTAAAGAAGAGAAGTATTTGTGTCGACACACAAAAGATCTTGTCGATATCAAATGTGTCGACACACAGGACTTGTGTCGACACATGGCAGTACTTCAACAAAGTAAATTTGTATGAAGAAAGGAAGTGACTGTGTCGACACCACAAAGCCTTGTGTTGACATATTCAACAGAAGGCTGTGTCGAGAAGTATTATCAACAACAGAAGAGATGTGTCGACACCACCAAGGCTTGTATCGACACTTCGTCCACTTGTGTCGACACTTAGTCTACTTGTGTCGACACATGAAGAAGTTTAGTCTCGATACTTTCAGACAGAGACAGTATTTCAAGAAGTGACTAGATGACTTGACAGCTGCCATTTCTAACCGGTCTACTGCAACTGTCAAAGCTGTCAGAAGTTTGTTAGAAACCGGATCAGCCGGTTACCATGGAGGAAGACTATATAAAGGCTTTCTCCTTCAACAGATAAAATAAGGAATTACAATTAAGATTGAAGATCTTACATAGATATCTAACAACACAAAAAGAAGAAGACCTTCGACTGATGATCTAAGAAGTTGGAGAGAGAGAGCTCCATTTAAGAAGTGCAGTTGCTGAACCAGGCTGCCAAGAAAGATTCAGATTGAGATCTGAATCTCAAGTCAGAAGCTGATTGAAGATCAACTTCTCAGGAGATTCAACCCTACTGAGTTCAGATTCAAGAAGCTTTGAAGAAAGCTAAGAGAGGTTGATCTCTGCCATCAAGTTCTTCCAAAAACTGATCAAGAAGCCATCCATCCATTCTCTCTCTGTCATGGTGGTGGTAATTTACTTTGTTAAATCACATTTTTGTAGGATCTTTATAGATCTGAGATTGTAAGCCTGTGTTTATAAAGGCTGAGAGTAGGAGAACATTTTCTCTAAGTGGTAGGCCTTGTGTATGCTGAGGTAGGGTTGTAGGCCTGAGTTGTAGGAGATTGATATCTCTGAGTTGTAGGCCTTGTGTAGGCTGAGGTAGGGCAGATTGCCTGAGTTATAGGAGCCTTGCTTGGGGTTTTGAGTTGTAAGATCTGCGGATTTGAGGTGAAGTGCAGAAGTTAGGCCGAATCTAGCACACTGCTAGATAGGCGAAGGGGGAAAGTGGATGTACCCAGACCTTGGGGAACCACTATAAAATCTGTGTTCACTCTGTGATTGCTGTGTTGTGTAGTTGTAGAATTTGCAATTTCTGATTAAATAACAGAACAGATTTTCTGCCTTAAAAGCAAAAGAAAACGTATACCTATTCACCCCCCCCCCCCTAGGTGGTTAGGCACTAATTCGTTCAGCTGATGAAACCAGTCCCTAGCCTTGTCCTTCAGAGAAATAGCAAAAAGACGGCACTTGAATGCGTCTGTCATCTGCCTGACCGAAGCCGCATCCTCGAACCATTGCAGGTGCTGTAGGGGATCATCTTTCCCCACATAATAATTCAACTCGGGTTCCCTGAACCCTTCCGGGACAGGAGCTGACAGTATAAGCTCTCAAAATGGCGACCCTCTCGCCCCTGGTCTCGCCACCCCCACTCGCGCGACGACGTCCCCTGGCGAGACGATGCTCGCGAGGCTCGGGAATAGCTCCCTTCCCGCCATGTCTCACTCGCCTCCTTCCACCATCACTTCTTTTCCCGGTCGCCTCCCTGGAGCATCTTCTCCCACTCTCGCCGAGATGAGCTCTTCCTATGGCGTGAGAGCAGGCACCTGAGGCAGCGGGGTCGAACAGTCTCCCTGTCGTGAGATCCCCTACAACATGTCCATAATGCCTTTGATTGATGCCATGAACTCCTCCCTTCCAACGAATACTCCCGGGTTGTCTGACTCGTCTCCGTCTCCTTCTCCATGACCTCCCGCCATGAGGCAACTCAAGATTCTTCTGTGTGGGTTGCGGTCCACGCTCACCGCACCAAAAATATTGAAACAAATTGCCCGGTTCCACCTAGAGTTCGGACCTAAAATTGCAGCATACACTTACTCTCCTCGAATCACCCTCCCAACGTGAGTCATAGGACCAGAAACAGACCGATGGTCTCAGCTCGGAGTTCCCACCTCTTACTTGGAAGAATCTGAAGTTCTTCCCCTCCCTAGCCAATGTTGAGCTTGGTGCCTCTAAGGAATAATATAGAAAGGTTCAACAACCTTTTCACAGGCACCTTATCAGTCTATTTATAGGCCTCTGAGTTGGATCTGCAAATAACCATACTGAACTGACCTGAAATTATCAAAATACACGGGGTTGGGTCTGCCAACAGCCAAACTCCGTTGTTCTGAAGGGCTATACGCAGAACACTGAAGGCAAAATGGTAAAATTACCCGGGGTAGAAGAGTAAAATCCCCCTTGGGGGTAGGAAGGTAAAAACATCCTTCCTTCTCTATGGTGAGTGGGGAAATGAACATTAGCGAGACGAGCCCTCCTGCTCGTCTCGCAGGCATCCCGTATTATGGGAGCCACCTCGCCCTAAATGGCTTGCTCGAACCGCAAAAGGGCATTTCGCCTACTGCAGAGAGGCCATGTCTTGACTCATGCGAGTGGACCATATGGTCCCACTCGCCTATCCAGTACCTCTCGCTTGCTTCTCCTGTTCGCTGCTCGAGCCGCCTCCCGTGAGCCCAAGGTTGTACACTGTCAAACACTTGAGATATCATCCTAGAGATCTAATCATAGGTGATGCAAACCAAGGTGTTACAACAAGGAGTAGAAGCCTCAGCATTGCCATGTATTCAAGCTTTTTGTCACAAGTTAAACCAAAGAAATTTGAAGATGCCAACATAGATCCGTTTTGGATTGTGGCTATGCAAGAAGAACTGAAACAGTTCAAGAGATGAAATGTCTAGATGTTGGTTCCCAGACCACATGGACATAACATCATTAAAACCAAATGGATTTATAGAAATAAGCTTCATAAGAATGGTGTTATCATCAAAAATAAAGCTAGACTAGTTGCCAAGGGATACAAGCAAGAGGAAGGTGTTATTTTGATCAAACTTTTGCACTAGTTGCTAGACTTGAGGCAATTAGACTATTCCTTGCATATGTTGCATACAAGGGATTTAAGGTATACCAAATGGATGTTAAGTTTGTATTTCTAATGGTGACCTAAAAGAGGAGGTCTATGTTGAGCAACCCTCGGGTTTTGTTAATCCTAACTTTCCTGAATATGTGTTTCAGTGAAGAAAAACTTTATATAGGTTGAAATAAGCCCCTAGGGCATGGTATGAAACCCCGTCTAATTTTCTCATTAAGAATAAATTCTCGAGAAGGAAGATAGACAAAATATTATCCATTAGGAAAGTTAAGGGTATGATTATTCTAGTCCAAATTTATGTAGATGACATAATTTTTGGGTCTACTGATGATGGACTTTGTAAGAAATTTGCAAAACTTATGTAAGAGCAGTTTGAAATGAGCAGTATCGGTGAACTCAAGTACTTCTTGGGCCTCCAAGTTAGACAATCAGAGGATGGTTATTCATCTATCAGTATAAGTTCACCAAGGAGTTAATCAAAGTTTGGAATGAAGAGTGCCTCCATAATGAAAACTCCTATGGGGTTAAGTTTGTCAATAGACAAGGATGAGACTGGGAAACCTGTTGATGAAACCTTGTATAGAAACATAATTGGCTCCCTCCTCTACTTGACCTCTAGTAGACTAGATATTATGTATGCTACATGTGTTTGTGCTAGGTACCAAACATGCCCTAAAGAGTCACATTTTCTGCTATTAAAAGAATTCTAAGATATCTCTATGGCACACCTAATCTTGGTCTATGGTACCCTAAGAATAATGATTTTGATCTAATTGGGTATTCAAATGCAGATTTTGCAGGTTGTAGAGAAGATAGGAAAAGCACATCTAACACCTATCAATTTCTAGGGAGAAGACTGATATCATGGAGAAGCAAGAAGTAGACCAATGTTGTCATGTTCATTGTAGAATCAGAATATATTTCAGCTAGAAGTTGTTGTATTGAGCTACTATGGATTCAACATCAACTCCAAGACTACAATCTTCGGTTAAGTAAAACTCATGTATTGTGATTCATCTAGTGCAATCTATATTACTAAAAATCATGTGTCTCATAGTAGGACTAAGCACATAGAGATTAGATATCACTTCATTAGAGAGCATGTAGAAAGGGAAGACATCAGTCTTGATTTTGTACCTATAGACAAACAAGTGACTGATATATTCACTAAGCCACTAGTTAAAGCCAAGTTCAACACCTTCAAATTTGAGTTAGGTATGTTGAACTTAGTATAACTACATTGTCTTTACAAGCATATGTACATTAGGTGGGATTAACCTTTTGCATGTAATAAAGAAAGATAGAGACAAACAGTTCAGGCATCGAGAGCGTTGAGACGACTCTAGGCATCGAGTACACTCAATGTATTTTATCTGGCAGTTATAATTACAGTTATCTCCTAGGACTAATCTTAGTCGTTGATCAAATCGCGTTAATCTTGACAGGTACGCGCCTCTCCACATTCTTGAATATGGGTGACTATAAATAGAAATGCATGCTTAAAATAAAACACATAGTTCCTAACCCTATTCGACTATCTGCATCCCTACAAAGTATTCTCAAGCAAGCTCTTCAACTCTCCAGAAATTCAAAGTTCTAATGATGCCCAATGGTGTGGATTTCAAATTCGAAGGATCTAAACTTGTTAAGAATGGGTTCAAGAATGCTCCTGATGAAGTTAAGCTAGTTCTTCACTTGTTGCAGGTCGCCGACCTAGACTTTGTATTGTCAGAACCATGTCCTATCTAGAAAAGAGAGGTATTATAACTTTACTCAAATGTCAAAGTCAATTCCTCTTCTAACAAGATTAAGAGTTCAATCAATGGGCACAAGATTAAGATTACCTCAAGGAGGATGAGTAAAGCTCTAAACCTGATGAGGTTTGGACTGGCAGATGAGGAAGATGAACTTTTTCTTGAGGATATGAAGTCAGCTCTCAAATGGTGTGGCCTTTCAAAGCACCCTACTGGTTCTATAATGAAGAAAGAAATGAATCTGAAGGGGAAGTTCCTGGATGATGTAATCGGCAAGGCCTCGATCTGCAAAACAGGTTCTCATGACAAAATTTCCAGGAAGATGTTTGAGATAATGATAAGAGTAATTCTGTCTAAAAGGACTGAATAGGAGAAGGATTCTTTTTGAAAGAATAGTGGAATATGTTCCAGAACTCAAATTAGGGAGATTACTGTCCTTATACTTGCAAAGTTCTATTCTAGTGATCCTCAATATGAGGCTAGGAGCAAAGATAAATCTCATGAGAAAGATGGACTCTAAAATGTTTGATAAGTGGCACAGTGTATTGCTCCCACACCAATATATAGTTGATAGAAAGAGAAAGAAAACAGTCACCATCTCTAAAAAAAGGTTTTGAAAGTAGCTCTTTTGAGGACAGAGGTGAAGAACCTCATGACCCACAGTTGTCTAAATCTTCTACAAATACTAGAAGATATGTGAGTGCTCAGGTGTTTATATCCTCAGAACCTGTAGCAAGGACTCTCCCAAGTATTTTTTCTCAGTATGAAGACATTCTAGGAAAAATAACTAAAAAACTAGCTGGAGATGTTGTAGATATAATTTGTACAGAGATTGAGGGGGAGACTCTTAGGTTGGATGCTCCTGTTGAGGGGGAGCAAAGTCAATCCTTACAAGACAAGATGGACTCCTTGGATAACCTGCAGAGAAGAATATCTTAGATTACAGATGAACCTCAGTTGCTGCCCTCCAGTACACAAGCTGAGTGGGAGCAAATTCCTGTCTTAGTTGAAAAAGATGTACCCAATACAGTTGCTGAAGAACAACAAATTGCTATGGATAGTGATGAGGTTTACGGGGAGATTTATACAGAGCTCCCTACTCAAGAGACTCCAAATATTATTGAAATATCTGAGTTTTATAAGCTAGTTGCTGATGCTACTGATCAATCATTTAAGTTCATGATGGCTGACTTAGAAACCAGGGGAGATATAAGGAGGGAGGATGAGGATTCTACTTCCAAGGGGCATCTCCTCAAGATGATGCTATGTCTTCTACTTTCCTGGTTCAACTAAAATGACTTCTAGATGACCAGAGGAGATAGATAGAGCATTATGTAGATGATTTTATCAAGGGAATGAGACAAGATCTATCTACTAAGATCAATTTTATTAGATTTGAGTTGAATATGCTAAAAGCCAACATTGTTGCATTCCTCAAAAGAGCTACTCCTGCTGTGACGTTTACTTAAGAAATGCTTGAGGAGATCAAACAAAAACATAATGTCATCATAGAGAATCAAAACATCACCTCAGGCAATATGGAAATGGTGCATAATGTGCAAAACCAACTTATGGAAACAAACAAGATCACTCTTGAGGGGAGGATGGATGCATGTACACAATTCTTAGATAACCATATGCTAGAAGACAAAATCAAGTTACCAAAGGAGTAAACTATTTGGCTGATAAAATATCCTTTACCAAGGAATCCCTGATTATAGTCATCTGTGAAGAAGTCATAAAGGAGGAGAAATCAATGATCAGGGCAAATATAGATAATATTATCTGAACCACAAATGTTATCAGGGGATCATTGGGTCTAGAACAGTATGTATATGATGATGTTCCTACTGCTGGAGGACTGACTGATGGTGATGGGGCTGAACTCTCTATAGCTGATGTTCGTACTTTCAACCCCTCCAGTACTCAAGCTGAGTGGGAGAAAATACCCATCTCAGTTGAAAAAGATGTCCCAATACAGTTGCTGAAGAACAACAAATTGCTATGGATAATGTTGAGGTTTAGGGGGAGATTTATACAGAGCTCCCTGCTCGAGAGACTTTAAATATTATTTGAATGTCTGAGTTTAATAAGCTAGTTGCTGATGTTACTGATCACTCATTTAAGTTCATGATGGCTGACTTAGAAACCATGGGAGATATAAGAAGGGAGGATGAGGATTTTGCTTCCAAGGGGCATCTCCTCAAGATGATGTTATGTCTTCTACTTTCCTGGCTCAATTAAAATGACTTCTAGATGACCAGAGGAGACAGATAGAGCACTATGTAGATGATTCTATCAAGGGACTGAGATAAGATCTATCTACTAAGATCAAGTTTATTAGATTTGAGTTGAATATGCTAAAATCCAACACTGTTGCATTCTTCAAAAGAGCTGCTCCTGCTGTGACTTTTACTTAAGAAATGCTTGAGGAGATCAGACAAAAACAGAATGATATCATAGAGAATCAAAACATCACCTCAGGCAATATGGAAATGGTGCATAATGTGCAAAACCAACTCATGGAAACAAACAAGATCACTCTTGAGGGGAGGATGGATGCATGTACGCAATTTTTAGATAACAATATGCTAGAAGACAAAAATCAAGTTACCAAAGGAGTAAACTATTTGGCTGATAAAATATCCTTTACCAAGGAATCCCTAATTATAGTCATCTGTGAAGAAGTCATAAAGGGGGAGAAATCAATGATCAGGGCAGATATAGACAATATTATCTCAACCATAAATGTTATCAGGGGATCATTGGGTCTAGAACAGTATGTATATGATGATGTTCCTACTCCTGGAGGACTGGCTGATGGTGATGGGGCTGAACTCTCTATAGCTGATGTTCCTACTTTCAACCCCACCACTCAACAAATATCAAGGGTGAAAGGCAAGACTGCTGCTAAAGAAGATGGAGAGATCAGACAAAGCAAGAAGAGATATAGAGAAGAAATGGAATCCATGCCTGACTTTAAGAGATGGAGTCCTCAATCCAGGACTATCATTCTATCAGCTTGGGACTAAATAAAAGAGAACAAAATAGATGGAGAAAAGCTATACAGGTCCCTAGAATGCGCCAAACTAGAAATGAATGAAGAAATAAGGAGAAAGTTCAGAAGGGATAAAAAGACAGGTGCAGCACCATCAGATGCCTCAGAGCCTAGCAAGTATTTTCCAAAGTCATGCAACTATTTTGAAAGGCATGGGAAAAAGAAGACTGAAGCTGATGAGAATGGTGTTAAGAGGCCAAGTAGGGGCATAGTCATCAAGGAACCAGAAACCTAAACTTTTTTATATAATAGGTTCCTTATGGCCTTAGGAATATGGAACATTATTATGAGCACACATTCTGTTTATAATTATCACATTATGTGTTAATCATAACTTGATTGTGTATTATTTAATGCTCCTTTATGTTGTGAAATTATTGTCTTCTATATGTCAGTGTATATTATTGACTAGGGTTCTGAGTTCTTCAAATATGGGAAGATTGTTGGGTTCATTAATCACAATGTCCCAGATTTGAAGAAGGACCACAAGTCAATAGTATACACATATTTGTATTTGATATATGCTCAAGTTCAAAGTATGCAGGTTATCTACTACTCCATAATTAGACAAGTTATCACGGTCAAAATGCTAGTTGGACTCAAGACAAGATACTAGAAAAGCATAAATCTGCCTAAGTCCAAAAGCGTTGAGTGAGTACACTTCACTCAATGCCAAAAGGCTAAACGTATTGACAGAAGATCAGGCATTCAAAGCCTTAGTGGTGTTGGACATAAATCTGCCCAAGTCCAGAAGCGTTAAGTGAGTACACTTCACTCAATGCTAGAAGGATAAAAGCGTTGACAGAAGATCAGGCATTCAAAGCCTTAATGGTGCTGGACATAAATTTGGCTTTGTTCAAATGCGTTAAGTGAAGGTTGTTCACTTAACGCCTACTCAAAGTCCAAGTACAAAAGGAAATTTGTCGAAATACAGAAGCGTTGAGTGAAGAAGCTTCACTCAACGCCTTATTTATAATTCAATAACGTCCAGAAGCATTGAGTAAAGTAGCTTCACTCAATGCCTTCAACCAGAAGAATTTTGCCAAGTACAAATGCATTTAGTGATGAAGGTTCACTCAATGCCTTATCAGTTTAGCTGTCTGAGACAAAAGCGTTGAGAGATGAAGTCTCACTCAACACCTCAAGAGATAGATTTTCTGCTAAGTGTTTTTGCGTTGAATCACAAAGCTTCACTCAACGCTTGTGTAGATTAATTGTTAAAACTGCTAATCCCACATGCGCAGAGTCATGCTGACGTCATCCAAATTCAAATTAAGTGGGATTTTCGCACTAGAAGCCAAAAGGCATTGGATGCTTTCTGAATGGTAGTTAAAGCTAAAGTAACTTTACAGCTGCCTATTTAAGCTTACGCATACAGATCAAAGAGCTGTTGGACGGCAGGATATAAATAATCCTTGCAGGAAAAAGACACTATGATCTTTAACAGAAAAGTTCTAGAATACAGAAAGTTTCTTGCAGATTGAAGTGAGCAAAGTCAGAAAACTCTAAGGAGTCTTCATCGATAACAAACCAAATTTTTTTGTAAAAGGTGGAGTAGCATAACACTCAAGAAAGTTATTGTTCTTCTTCAAGGCTACTGTATTCAACTCAAATATATTAAAGCTTGAAGAAACAGAGCTTTGCATTAGCTCTTCTCAGCACAGGCATAATTACTCTGAAGATCTATAGTCTTGTTGTTGTGAAGAGTTAGGACAATGTTTACACAGTCCAGCAAGGTGACTCAGAAAACTATTTCTCTGGATTCAATCATTACAAAATCATTATTCAATCTGTAGGATCATTGTTTGATCTAATTTGTAAGCATGTATAATAAAGGTTGAGTGTATGAGATGTGTTTCTGAGTTGTAGGATCCTGTTTAGAATCTAAGGTAAGGCTTGTGACTGAGGTAGGATCTATGTGTAGATCTGAGGTAAGAGATCTGGTGTATCTCTGAGTGTAGGGTTACTGTTCTTGAGGTAGGAGTTGCTTAACTCTGATTTATAGGAGTGAGATTCACTCTGAGGAGTAGGATCTTGAGGGATCTGAATTGTAAGCTCAAAGAGTTGAGGGAAAGGAGTTAGCTAAATCTAACATATTGCTAGATAGGTGAAGGGGGAAAATGGATGTACCCTAGATAGCGGAACCACTATAAATTCTTGTGTGTTATTAAGACTCTTGAAAGCTAACTAATTTTAACGCACATCTTGACCAAAGCTTAAAAGATTTAAAATAAACATATTCACCTCCCCTCTAGGTGTATAACTATGTTTGAACAAAGACTTTCAACTGGTATCAGAGGTTATTCAAAACACTTTATTCACCCCCCCCCCCCACCCCCCACCCCCCCACCCTTTATAGTAAAGATAAGATCTATCCTTCACTTTCAATTGGTATTAGAGGGTAAGGTTGATTGGTTGTAAAGGCTAACACCTGAACCAAAAGATCTTTGATAGATTCCATTTACTCTACTGTCTTTTTATATTATGGAACAAAATAAGGAGTACTCAAGCACCAGACCTCCAGTGTGTAATCTAAATAAGTTTGTTCTCTAGAAGGTAAGGATTAGACTGTATATGAATTCTATTGACGAAGATATTTATAATTCTATCTTGACAGGTACCCTACATCAATTGCAACAACAAACACAAGTGCAGTTCCACCACCTGAGCGGACAGATGCTCAGAAAAAGCTGAAAATTGCAGATGACAAAGCTATGAACATTTTGGCTCAAACAATGTCAGATGACATATTTCAGAAAGTTGCTGAATATTCTTCAGCCAAGGATATATGGGATTCCTTAAATGTTATGGTTGCTGGTTCAGCAGATGAAAGAAAGGATAAAAAGTCCCACTTGATTTCTCAATATGAGAATTTCAAGAAGGATGAATCTGAATCAGTTGCTGAAATGTACAACAGACTCAGCCTCATCATCAATGAGCTGAAGACTCTTGACAAGGACATATCTTTAACAAAGATCAATGATAAGATCCTTATATGCTTCCCCAGCACATGGGACTCTAGGATCTGGCCAATAAAGGAGGCCAGAAGCCTAAATGAGATTTCTACTGAGTCATTGTTGGCAAGCTCAAGTCTTATGAGCAGCTTATCAAAACCAGGGAGGCAGCTGAACAAAAGACTTCTACCTCAGGAAGGAAGGAGCAAAGTATTGCCTTCAAGACATCTGAGGAATCAGAAGCACTACCAGATAATGAAGACCTACTAAGTCTTCTGGCAAAGTGGTTTTCTAAAATGGCAAGGAAGGACTTCAGGAGAAGGTCAACCAGAAATGAGAACAAACCAATGTATGACAAGACTCCTACTAAGGAAATTGTTTGTTATGGATGCAGGAAGCTAGGACACATTCTCCCTGAACGTCAAGAGGCACAAAAGAAGGACAAGAGAAAAGAAAAAGTATCCAAGAAGCACTCCAGCAAGCCCTTTTCCAACAAATACAAGAATAAGAAGGAGAAGGGATTTGTGGCTGAGACCTGGAGTAACTCAAAAGAAGAAACTTCATCCAGTTCTAGTGAGGATGAAGAAGAGGCAAAAGCCAGAGAGATCTGCTTGATGGCAATCAATGCCTCTTGCAGTAACTCAGAAGCTGCTGTCTTAGAAGCAGAAAATTCAGAATCTGAATCAGAAGTGGACCAGGTAATAATATCTTTTGATTTTACTTCTGACCATTTTAAAACTGAATTCAAACTTCTATTCAGTGACTTAATTAAATCTGAGAAAGAAATCAAACTTCTCAGAGAAAAACAAATAGAATATGACAATCTGTTTTTTGAAAACATCAAACTGAAAGATGAATTAGACTTAGCTTCTGAACAAATTATTTCATTAAAAACTAAATTAAATGAGGCTAAAAAATTTGAAAAATCCCTTAAAGGGAGAAGCATCAAATTGATAAATATCACTAGCACATTTAATGTCAGGCTTAATGGCAAACTGGGCTTGGGAGCTTCATCAAGCCAGCCTCCTCTTCTTAAGAAAAATATTCTTTCTACCCCCATTAAATTTGTTTCTGCCAAAGGTAAAGAAAAAGTAGAAGTTAAAAACAAAGAAACAGAAATTCCACAGAAAAATCAACCCAAGAAAAAGAAAAAGAAAATGTTAATAAAAATAATGTTCAATATTTTTCGTCGAACCAAGATTGGCGAAATGTTTACAGTTCCTCGAACTCAGATCAACAAACTATGAACGCAGAATTTAGATATAACTATTCTTCTAACTACGATCAACAAAATCAATATGGTTCGTCGAACACGATCGATGAAATTGAGGTGCAGGAAATGAATACTTCCATTCTCTGAGCGGAGTTCGACGAACTCATCCCTATTCGTCAAACGCAGGTCGACGAACTTACTACAATTTATCGAACCCAGTTTACTATAACAGAAACCTAAATTCTTTTCAGAATTTCAAGAAATCTAAAACCTTTAATAATCCTTTTACCCAGTGGATAATTCCACCTCGAAGATTTCACCCCTTAGGATATAAAGACCAACTTGAATTTTCTTACATTTCTAATTATAAATTTGTGAAGAATCAAGGACCCAAGGTTACCCGGGTCAAGAACATCTAATCTATTTTCATGCAGGTGATGGACTATCCTACCACAAAGCAACAGTGGTACTTGGATAGTGGGTGTTCAAAACATATGACAGGCAACAAGAGAAATCTAATTGATTATAAGTCAAAGCATGGACCAAAGGTGACCTTTGGAGACTCCAACTGTGGCCAAACAAAAGTATATGGGAATGTCAAAGTTGGAGTTGTCACCTTCAGTAAAGTAGCATATGTGAGTGCTCTCAAACATAACCTGATATCCATAAGCCAATTATATGATGAAGGTTATCAGATATCATTTAATCAATCTTGTTGTACTATTACTTCTAATAAAAATAAAATTATTTTAAAAGTAATTAGACAAGGTAACATTTATGTAGTAAATTTTAATTCTGCCATTTCAAAAATTTGTTTATTTAATCAGATTAGTAATACTAATGACTTATGGCATAAAATCCCAGGACCTGTAAATTTAAGAAATAGTGCTAAACTATATAGGGACAACCTTGTTAGAGGATTGCCTTCTGACCCCTATAAGAAGGAAAGTCACTGCAGTGCTTGTCAATTATGCAAGCAAACTAAAAATAGTTTTAAATTAATTAATAAGAGTGATTCACCCAGAATTTTGTATTTGCTACACATGGAACTTTTTGGACTCATTGTTGTACAAAGTTTGGGAGGGAAATCTTACACTCTAGTTATTGTAGATGACTTCTCTAGATTCACTTGGGTGTTCTTTCTGAGAATCAAGTCAGATAACTTTAAAGTTCTTACAGACTTTCTTAGGAGCATAAAGATTGAGTACTCTACTCCACTCGCATTGATCAGAAGTGATCATGGTACTGAGTTTGAATCTCTTCTTATGCAAGAATTCTGTGAGATGGAAGGTATCAGGCATTACTTCTCTACTCCTACAACTCCTCAACAAAATGGGGTAGCAAAAAGGAAAAATAGAACCCTTATTGAAGCTACAGAGACATTGCTTGTAGATGCTTACTTGACCCTATCCTTTTGGGCAGAGGCTGTAAGCACATCAAATTATGTTCTGAATAGAAGTTTAATACATAAACTTAAGGGTAAGACTCCCTATGAATTGCGCAAAGTGAAGCAACTTAAAATAAATTATTTTAGAATATTTGGTTGTAGATGTTATATTCACAATAATAACAAGAAACATCTTAGAAAGTTTGAAGCCAAAGCTGTAGAGGGAATTTTTCTTGGATATTCTCAAATCAGTAAGGCTTATAGGGTATTTAATAAATTTACCTTAAAATGGAAGAATCTGTACATATAACTTTTGATGAAGCTAATATGTGTTACAAGGAGAAGTATTCTTCTACCAAAAATACATTGCAGGTACCCTTTCTGTGTGATAAATTGGATGAATTAAACCTCACCCAAGAGGTTACATCTCATCCTTCTTCAGAGACAGATGAAGAAAGTGAAGAAGAAATTGTTGAAACAGTTGAACCAACAATAGTAACTACAATTCCACAAGAGGAATTAACTCCCCAGGCTGTTGATGAACCAACTCCTCCTACTAATCTTGTCATACTTAGAGATCATCCCATATCTCAAGTTGAATTTTTCTTGGATTTAGTTTCAAGACCCAAAGACTACCCAGTCATTGGAACTAAATGGGTTTTCAGGAACAAGTTGTATGCTCAAGGATCAATTGTAAGGAAGAAAGCAAGATTGGTAGCTCAAGGCTACTCACAAGAGGAAGGAATTAATTATGACCAGACCTTTGCCCCTGTTGCAAGGATGGAGGCTATCAGAATATTCCTTGCATATGCATCATATAAGAAATTCAAAGTCTACCAAATGGATGTCAAAAGTACTTTTCTTAATGGTGAACTCAAAGAGGAAGTCTATGTGGAGTAACCACCAGGTTTTATCTCTCCAACTCATCCCTCTTTTATTTTTAAGTTGCATAAATCTCTTTATGGTTTAAAGCAAGCTCCAAGAGCTTGGTATGAGACCCTAGCTATAACTTTCTCTTAGAATATAAGTTCACTAGGGGCATTGTAGATAGAACTTTGTTTACTAGGCATCATAAAAACAAAATTTTGATAGTACAAATATATGTAGATGATATCATATTTGGCTCTACTGAATCCAAACTATGTAAAAGTTTTTCTGACCTGATGCATTCTAAGTTCGAAATGAGTAGCATGAGTGAGCTTTCCTACTTCCTTGGTCTTCAAGTGAAGCAATCCCCAGATGGCATTTTCATCTCCCAATCTAAATATGTTAAGGAGCTCATTAAGAGATTTGGGATGTCTGATGCCTCAGTTATGAAAGCACCTATGGATTCCAATGTTGTGATTGATTCTGATGAACAGGGCAAGCCAGTTGATTAGAAAACATATAGGGCTATTGTTGGGTCCTTGTTGTATCTCACAACTAGTAGGACAGATATAATGTTTGCTACATGTCTTTGTGTTAGGCTCCAGGTGAATCCTAAAGAATCTCATCTAATTTTACTAAAAAGGATTTTGAGATATATAAAGGGTTGCCCAAATCTAGGACTTTAGTATCCAACTGAGTCAGAATTTGACTTAACTGGATTATCAGATGCTGACTTTACTGGATATAGAATTGACAGGAAAAGCACATCAGGAACAAGTCAGTTCCTTGGTGATAGGCTTGTGTCTTAGTTTTGTGAGAAACAGACATCTGTGTCAACTTCAAATGTTGAAGCTGAATATATAGCAGCTGGCAGTTATTGTTCACAAATTTTGTGGATTCAAAACCAACTTCTGGATTTTGGTCTCAATCTAAATAATTCAACTATATTTTGTGATAGTACCATTACAATTTTCATTGCACAAAATCTAGAGCATCATAGTAGCACCAAGCATATAGAAATTAGACATCATTTCATTAGAGATTGTGTGGACAAAAATAAAATTAACCTTCTGTTTATCTCTACTGATTTATAAAGAGAGGACATCTTCACTAAGCCTTTAGATGAGAAGAAACATCTATTTTTCCTAAATCAGCTAGGCATGATGTTGAACAAAAATGGCCTCTGTGGAGTTTGGGGTCCCTAGAAAGGGGTGACCTTACACCTACTACACCCGGAGGAACGTCGCGGACCAAACATCAAGAAGCTAGAAACAGACCCTCGGCTCTAGCGCGGAGGTACCACCTCACACCTGGAAGGCTACATGAGCACTTCCCCTCCCTAGCCAATGCTCGAGCTAGGGTGCCTTGGAGGAGCTCTCTCTACTCTACCAAGAAGAAGCTAAGGGAGGAGGAAGCAAGGAAAAGGTTCTCTCCAAAGGCACCCAAGGGGGTTTATTTATAGTTTCCCAAATCCCATGGGCCAAAATGCCCGAAATACCCCTACGCCAAATACACCTTGGGTCAATAGAAAATCGCCACGCTGGGGGGTAGAACGGTAAAAACAGGGGGGTAAGGGCGAGACCGCGGCCTCTGGCCGATCTCGCCCCGCCAGGCCGCCAACCAGGAAGGGGCAGGGGCGAGACCCTGGCCCCCGGCCGGTCTCGCCCCACCAGGCCGCCAAGCAAAAGGAGGTGGGGGCGAGACCCTGGCCCCCGGTCGGTCTCGCCCCACCAGGCCGCCAAGCAAAAGGAGGCGGGGGCGAGACCCTGGCCCCCGGCCGGTCTCGCCCCACCAGGCCGCCAAGCAAAAGGAGGCGGGGGCGAGACACCGGCCACCGGCCGGTCTTGCCCTGCCAGGCCGCCATGATAGAAGGATCAGGGCCAAGACCCCGGCCCCCGGCCGGTCTTGCCCTGCCAGGCCGCCAAGCAAAAGGAGGCGGGGGCAAGACCCTGGCCCTTGGCCGGTCTCGTCCCACCAGGCCGCCAAGCAAAAGGAGGCGGGGGCGAGACCCTGGCCCCCGGCCGGTCTCGCCCCACCAGGCCGCCAAGCAAAATGAGGCGGGGGCGAGACCCTGGCCCCAGGCCGGTCTCGCCCCGCCAGGCCGCCACGCAAGAAGGGGTAGGGGCGAGACCCCGGCCCCCGGCCGGTCTCACCCCGCCAGGCCGCCAGGCACCTATAGGGATGGGGCGGGTGTCAGCCAACTTGTCGCACCCGCCCCCCAAAAGAGGGCCACTGGGGGGAGGTAGATTTTTCCAACCCCTACTAGTATGTTTCCAAACTAGAGCCAAAATTGGCCACCAAGAGTGCAAAATCTCCAAAAAGCTTAAAAACTGTACAGGGGCGAATACGGGGTTGTACACAATCCCCTCTCTTATCGAGGTTGGCACAAGCTCGGAAAGAAACGTCCAACCTAGCATATTCGTTGAGTGCAATTTCCTTGCACGCCTCTCCGGGGAGTCAACCTATCATGCCAGCTATGAGAGCCTGGGTGGCGAGACCCCATCTGGGTAAAAACACTTGGCCCCCCCGGAGGGGTCAACCTGCCATTCCAGCTATGGGAGCCTGGGTGGCGAGACCCCCTCCGAGTAAAAACACTTGGACCCCCAGAGGGGTCAACCTGTCATGCCAGCTATGGGAGCCTGGGTGGCGAGACCCCCTCCGGGTAAAAAACACTTGCCCCCCCCCCCCCGGAGGGGTCAACCTGACATGCCAGTTATGGTAGCCTGGGTGGCGAGACCCCCTCCGGATAAAAACACATGGCCCCCCGGAGGGGTCAACCTGCCATGCCAGCTATGGGAGCCTGGGTGGCGAGACCCCCTCCGGGTAAAAAACACTTGGCCCCCCGGAGGGGTCAACCTGTCATGCCAGCTATGGGAGCCTGGGTGGCTAGACCCCCTCCGGGTAAAAACACTTGGCCCCCGGAGGGGTCAACCTGCCATGCCAACTATGGGAGCCTGGGTGGCGAGACCCCCTCCGGGTAAAAAACACTCCCCCCCGGAGGGGTCAACCTGTCATGCCAGCTATGGGAGCCTGGGTGGAGAGACCCCCTCCGATTAAAAACACTTGCCCCCCCTGAGGGGTCAACCTGACATGCCAGCTATGGGAGCCTGGGTGGCGAGACCCCCTCCGGGTAAAAAACACTTGCCCCCCCCCCCCCCCGAAGGGGTCAACCTGCCATGCCAGCTATGGGAGCCTGGGTGGCGAGACCCCCTCCGGGTAAAAACACTTGGCCCCCCGGAGGGGTCAAACTGTCATGCCAGCTATGGGAGCCTGGGTGGCGAGACCACCTCCGGGTAAAAACACTTGGCCCCCCGGATGGGTCAACCTGCCATGCCAGCTATGGGAGCCTGGGTGGCGAGACCCCCTCTGGCTAAAAAACACTTAGCCTCCACGAGAGGTACCACCGGCCCTGCCAACGTGTGAGAGCCTGACAGCGGGATCCTCATCGGAGCAAAGGGACTTTTACTCCCCCCGAGGAACATTCGACCCAACCAGCTAGTGGGAGCCTGGCTGAGGAGATCCTCTCGGGGGTGGGCACTTGACCTCCCCGCGGCACATTCGACCCAACCAGCTAGTGGGAGCCTGGCTGAGGAGATCCTCTCGGGGGTGGGGATTTGATCTCCTCGAGGCATATTCGACCCAACAAGCTAGTGGGAGCCTAGCTGAGGAGATCCTCTCGGGGGTGGGACTTGATCTCCCTGAGGCACATTCGACCCAACCAGCTAGTGAGAGCCTGGCAGAGGAGATCCTATTAGGGGTGGGGCTTGATCTCCCCGAGGCACATTCGACCCAAACAGCTAGTGGGAGCCTGGCTGTGGAGATCCTCTCGGGGTGGGACTTGATCTCCTCGAGGCACATTCGACCTAACCAGCTAGTGGGAGCCTGGCTGAGGAGATCCTCTCGGGGGTGGGGCTTGATCTCCCCGAGGCACATTCGACCCAACCAGCTAGTGGGAGCCTGGCTGAGGAGATCCTCTCGAGGGTGGGGCTTGCTCTCCCCGAGGCACATTCGACCCAACTAGCTAGTGGGAGCCTGGCTGAGGAGATCCTCTCGAGGGTGGGGCTTGATCTCCCCAAGGCACATTCGACCCAACCAGCTACTGCGAGCCTGGCTGAGGAGATCCTCTCGAGGGTGGCGCTTGCTCTCCCCGAGGCATATTCGACCCAACCAGCTAGTGGGAGCCTGGCTGAGGAGATCCTCTCGGGGGTGGGGCTTGATCTCCCCGAGGCACATTCGACCCAACCAGCTAGTGGGAGCCTGGCTGAGGAGATCCTCTCGGGGTGGGTATTTGATCTCCCCGAGGCACATTCGACCCAACCAACTAGTAAGATCCTGGCTGAGGAGATCCTCTCGGGGGTGGGGCTTACTCTCCCCGAGGCACATTCGACCCAACCAGCTAGTGGGAGCCTGGCTGAGGAGATCCCCTCAGGGTTGGGGACTTGACCTCCCCGAGGCACATTTGACCCAACCAGCTAGTGGGATCCTAGCTGAGGAGATCCTCTTGGGGGTGGGGCTTTCTCTCCCTGAGGCACATTCGACCCAACCAGCTAGTGGGAGCCTGGCCGAGGAGATCCACTCGGGGGTGGGGACTTGACCTCCCAGAGGCACATTCGACCCAACCAGCTAGTGGGAGCCTGGCTGAGGAGATCCTCTCGGGGTGGGGCTTGCTCTCCCCGAGGCACATTCGACCCAACCAGCTAGTGGGAGCCTGGCTGAGGAGATCCTCTCAGGGGTGGGGAACAAGGCGTGTCACTTGAACTCTATCAAATCCAACATCCTCAAATGGGGAAAAAGATGGGTTACATGACCCCCCCCCCCCCCCCGACTCAGCTGGTCGGGGTCTGGACTCATTACAACATAATAAATATACATGACTCAGCCGGGGCGAGGTTTCCTCAGGGGGTCTGGGCATGATCGCCGTCATCCCTCCCCTCGGAGACCTCCATCTTGCTCAAGCTCTCCATGATCCTCTCCATCTCCTCCGCCCTCGCCAACCAAGAGATGGTGTTGACGGCCATGATGTAGCACTGCCTTGCCATCCTGGAGTATCCCTTGACTCTAACTTGGATCCCTCCTGAGTGAACTTGAGGCATTGGTGGAAAGAAGACGACACGCAACGGAAGGCGCTAATAAGGGGCCTTCTGAAGATGGCGTTGTAGCTTCTTGGAGCGTCAACAATGACGAACCGGCAGTTCATTGAGACTCCCCCAAATTTTACTTGGAGTCCCACTCCACCTTCAACCTCCTTCCTCTCCCCTGAAAATCCGAACAGGGGTCCGTCTGAGGCCAACACCCTCCTTGACTCTACCTTCATCTCGTCAAACGCCTTCTTGAAAATGACATTGATGGAGCTCCCGTTGTCAACCAAGATCCGGGAGACTGTGTAGCCCTCGATGGCCGTCTGGATGACCAGTGCATCGCAAAACGGATCCTCATGATCCGGCAGGTCCTTCACCGAGAAGGTGATCTTCTCCTCCTTGGGCGGGGTCTGGGATGTTGAGGCGACACTCCGTCGGTACATGACATGGAGACTTGCCTTCTGAGTGGCTTCGATCCCTAACCCACCATGGATCACAGCTATACCACCTCGGGGTCCGACATCGACCCGATCCTCGCACACATCATCCCCCCTTCTCTGGGTAGAACCCCCACAACTTGCACCGGTGGCTGCGGCTGGGCAGGGCCTCTCGCCCCCCTCACTTCCAGAAACTCGGGGCAGGTAGTCGTAGCGTGCCCGTCCACCTGGTGTAAGTCACAGTACGGTAGCACTCCTCCCCTCCTTCGGCGGGATGGGTGTTCTCTCCTATTTCATCTTCCCCCTCCACCTATCGCTAAGGCTTGTTGCGGCGGAGCGAGGAGCTATCTTGGGGCTTGCCTCTGGAAGTCGAACCTCCCTTGGCCCCCATGAAAGTTCCCTCCGCCTTGGATGAGAGCTCTTCCTGGACCCTGGTCCTGTCCTCCCTGCTGCCTCCAACCTGGCTCGGGACCTTCCCGAGCTCTCTGCTCCTCTCTCTGCCATGCCTCTTGATGTCTCGATCCATCTTGCTCCTTCGACTCCGTCTCTATCAGCTTTTCCAACTTCTTAACAAATGCCGGGTTGGCCGCCTCCATGGAAATATCCTTTGTCGCCCTTTCCATCAGCTCCTCTAAGGAAAGTGGGGCCTTCCGGGTCAAGCTCATCTTGAAGAAGCCCTCCCTCAGCCCAACGGTGAAGGCCATCTGTAGCGCATACCCTGGCATCTCCTGGACCTCCAGGATCTCCTCTTGGAACCTGTCAACATAACGGGCCAGCGACTCCTCGGCCCCCTACCTTATCAGGAAGATGGACTCAGGACTCCTCTTCCTCTTCTTGGAGGTGGAGAAGCGAAGCTGAAAGCTCCGACTCAAGTCCTCGAACCCATAGATCGACCTTGGAGGGAGTTGCTGAAATCAGTCCCTTGCCTTCTCCTTCAACATGATCGCAAAGACGCAACACTTGAAGGCGTCCATTATTGGCCTGATGGAGATGTCATCCTCGAACCACTACAGATGTTGAACGGGGTCATCCTTCCCGGTATAGTAAGCTATGTCTGGCTCTCTGAACCCCTCAGGAACGGGAGCTGAGATGATCAGCTCGTTGAAGGATGACCCCCTAAGGGATGGTCTCGCCACTTTTACTCGCGCAACCTACTCGCCTGGGAGGTTGGCGCTCGCCGGGCTGGAGAACAGTTCCCGGCCGGTGAGGTCTCGCTCGACCCCATCTCCCATCCTCTCCTTCCCTGGCCTTCTTCCTGGTGCACTTCCTTCTCCCCCGCTGGGGTCATCTCGCCTAGACCCATGGGAGTCGAGTCGTCGAGGGGGGAGCTAGCTCCTGGGGGGTCGGGGTGGAGCTGCCACCCTGAGGAGCAATGCTTCGCAGCATCTCCATGATGCCTTGGATGGAGGCCATGAGCTCTTGTCTCCCAACAAAGGGTCCTGGGCTGGGGAGCTCGCCGAGATCATCACTACCTCCTTAACCTCCTATCATGACACTCTCCCGAGATCTTCTGTGTTAGTCACTCTCCACGCTCACTGTACTGAAGTGTTGAAGCCAAAAATGGCCTCTGTGGAGTTCGGGGTCCCTAGAAAGGGGTGACCTCGGACCTACTACACCCGGAGGAACGTCACAGACCAAAGATCAAGAAGCTAGAAAAAGACCCTCGACTTTAGTGCGGAGGTCCCATCTCACACCCGGAAGGCTACCTGAGCACTTCCCCTCCCTAGACAATGCTCGAGCTAGGGTTCCTTGGAGGAGCTCTCTCTTCTCTACCAAGAAATAGCTAAGGGAGGAGGAAGCAAGGAAAAGGTTCACTCCAAAGGCACCCAAGGGGTCTATTTATAGTTTTCCAAATCCCATGGGCCAAAGTAACCGAAATACCCCTACGCCAAATAAACCTTGGGCCAATAGAAAACAGCCACGCCAGGGGACAGAATGGTAAAAAACAGGGGGGCAAGGGCGAGACCGCGGCCTCTGGCCGATCTCGCCCCGCCAGGCCGCCAAGCAGGAAGGGGCAGGGGCGAGACCCTGGCCCCCGGCCGGTCTCGCCCCACCAGGCCGCCAAGCAAAAGGAGGCGGGGGCGAGACCCTAGCCCCCGGCCGGTCTCGCCCCACCA
The DNA here is from genome assembly GCA_039583875.1 of Platanthera guangdongensis. NCBI lineage: Eukaryota > Viridiplantae > Streptophyta > Magnoliopsida > Asparagales > Orchidaceae > Platanthera > Platanthera guangdongensis. The sequence continues at coordinate 106,852,782 of CM077161.1, read as the reverse complement.
GGCAGCCAAGCAAAAGGAGGCGGGGGCGAGACCCTGGCCCCCGGCCGGTCTCGCCCCACCAGGCTGCCAAGAAAAAGGAGGCGGTGGCGAGACCCCGGCTCCCGGCCGGTCTCGCCCCGCCAGGCCGCCAGGCTAGAAAGGGCAGTGGAGAGACCCCGACCCCTGGCCGGTCTCACCCTGCCAGGCCGCCAAGCAAAAGGAGGCGGGGGCGAGACCCTGGCCCCCGGCCGGTCTCGCCCTACTAGGCCGCCAAGCAAAAGGAGGCGGGGGCGAGACCCTAGCCCCCGGCCAGTTTCGCCCCCCCCCCCCCCCCCCCCAGGCCGCCAAGCAAAAGGAGGCGGGGGCGAGGCCCTGACCCCCGGCTGGTCTCGCCGTGCCAGGCCGCCACGCAAGAAGGGGCAGGGGTGATACCCCGGCCCCCGGCCGGTCTCGCCCCGCCAGGCCACCAGGCACCAATCGGGATGGGGCGGGTGTCAGCAAACTTGTCGCACCCGCCCCCCAAAAGAGGGCCACTGGGGGAGGTAGATTTTTCCCCTCCCTACTAGTATGTTTCCAAGCTAGAGCCAAAATTGGCCACTGAGAGTGCAAAATCTCCAAAAAGCTTAAAAACTGTACAGGGGCGAATACGGGGTTGTACACATGATAAATGAGGAAGGCTTAATTTAGTTTTTGTTCTGAGTTCGACGATTAGGATACAGTTCATTGAACGGAGATCGATGTTCTGTGAACTCTTCGTGAAGAGTTCGTCGAATGGCGATCGACGAATTTTTCTTTGTGAAACTGTTCGTCGAACAGCGATCGACGATTTTATTTCAGAAAATTTTTCGTCAAACAGAGTACGACGATCTATTTTCCCCCTCTTCAAACTAAGATCGACGCTTTTATTTCTTCATGAAATTTTTCATCGACCTGAGTTCAAAGCTTTTCTTTTTTTCGTTGGACGGAGTTCGTCTTTTCATCTTCTGAAAACATATAATGGGGTTTTCATCGACTCCATCTCGTGCTTTCCCGTTCTCGTGCACTTGATCTTATGTTTTTGAAAGCATGGCATTTTCGGCGGTGACTATTTCAGGCATGAAGTTTGATGCAGGATTCGACATCGACATTGATTCGTTCAATCATTCTGATCAAATCTTCAAAGACATACTTCAACTATTTGAAGCACCGCAGTTGAGGCAGTTCATAACATTAAGGATCAAGCTTCCAGTACAGGAAATTAAAGAATGGGTATTCATAGCAACTTTTTCGGACCAAACCTCCATTACTGGATCGATTTCTGGTCATCAGGTTTCTCTTACCCTTGATATTCTAATAGAAGTTTTTGGTTTTATTAATGGGGAAGATGATTTTGAATTATCTAGCAATGAGTTTAAAGATATGCTAGTTATCATGGGTCACTCACAGGGAAACCCTATTAAATTACTGAAGAAAAATTTGTCTGCTGAATATAAGTTCTTTGCTGATATAGTTGGGAAAGTTATCTTGGGCAAGCATTCTGCCTATGACTACATAACTAGGCACCAATTCTTGGTGATGAGTGCCTTAGTCAATCACAAATCAGTAAATTGGGGATTGATTCTGTTTGAATCAATTAAGAAGGAAATAAATAAGAAAGATGTTGGTTATGGAAGAGTTCTGGGCATCTTCCTGCAAGTCAAGTGCCCTGAACTCCTAGTCTCCTAGACCATTTTTATAAATGCTTCTAAGATGCTTACCTCTGCCCTCTTTAATAGATGGGAGAGGGTTATTACCAAGCCTTTCAGGGGTTCCTATTCCAGGATAGCTTCAGAGGACACCAGGGTTGCTGTAGCCACTTCACCAACCCCTGAAGAAGGTCCTGCCCCTCATATTCCCTCTCTTCCACCTCCATCTCAACATCATTCAATATTTCCTTCATCAACTCCCCTTGTTGATGTTATTACACTTCAACAATCATCTTCACAACATCCCTCAATTCAAGAAGATACTATACTCCCTGATGTCTCCACCTCCAACTTTCCAACAGATTTTCAACAACAATCCACTGTCATCCCTCCAGACTCACACATATCATCTACATCTCCATCTCCAAACCTATATCCGCATCATTCCCCCATCCAGGAAGAAATCCATACTGAAATACCACCAGTCAATCCACCAGCATTCCCTTCATTCCAAAATACAGACTTCCCTCAAGCCTACTCAGTCTGTCCCAACTGTAGACACCAATCCACTTATACCCCATCTACTCCTGAACCCCTTTATCTAAACTTATCTGACATTATAACTGATCTTCTTGAATTCATCACTCCTTATCTGACTAAGCTAATAGAGGAAGTTGTTGCCCCTCTTGTTTATGCCATTGTTGATCTCTCTTCCATAATTTCCTCTTAATCTTCTACCCCTTCTTCTAAGGGCCTGGGTTAGGGATTCTCTGAAACTAGGTATGGGGAGATGTCCAATGAAGAAGCTCCTTTAGCAGCATCAACTTCTACAGTAACAGCAGCAATTCCAGCAATTCCAGCAATTCTAGAAATAATCGAAATAATTGATGATGACACCGATATGCCAGATCTTGAATAAGATTCTTTTGATGCAGTAATAAACACTGTTGGTGATTTCATCATCAATCCCACAATGAATATTCATTCATTACTTAATTCATTTGATACAGTTTATAGCAGTCTTCCAGATTTCTCCACTTGCTCTAAAGCAATAGTCAGCTACACTTCACCAATTAGTCCTCAAGTATTGGAACAACTTAGGACAAGTTTTGTAGTTATAGAAGATATTATAGAGAATATAACTATTCCAGAGCCAACTCTAGCGCCAAAGGCCTTTTTACCTCCTACTTTTGGCTGGGATGAGTCCCCCATGCCAAATCTTAATGAAATTATGTTTCAAGATATGGAAGAAGAAAATGATATTATTCAAGCTCAAGAAATTACAGATATTGCATCTAAAGAGCTAGAATGTCAAGAATAGCCTCAGGCTAAAGCCATACAGCCACAGGCTCATCCAATAGTGTATGATGCATTGCTTAAATAGATTCATGCTTTATATGATAATCCTGCTAATGATTCTGGTGATGATAATGATGAGTCAGATGACTCTGAAGATTCAAATTCTAAAAGAGAAAATTCAAGAAGAAAGTACCACCAAAGGCTGCACCAAAACCAAATCCCACTGCTGATACACCTTATTACATTATGCATAACATCACTCTCACTCCAGATACTCCTGACTGGATGAGATATTCTAAAAATGAAATGAAAGCTAGGAAGAAGAGCAGGAAATACTCTCCTCCTCCGCAACATAGGAGAGGTCCTCCTCCTTCTCCTCCTGCAGCTGGATCAGCTGGCAGCATTGCTCAAGGACAATGGTCTACATCATCTTCTCATTCTTCCAGACCATCTTACAGTAGTAGCAAACAACAGCACAGTTCTAAAAGTAGTCAACAATAATACATGAAACATAGCAGTTAACAACAGAAATTAGAAGATATTCAGAAAGAAGTTTCTAGTCCAGAGAGACCTCCTTCTCCAACATATGATCCAGAAATGGATCCTAATTTCAGAATGGCCAGATTTCAAGAGCTTGTAGGACTATCTCAGATAAGAAAGGCCAAGGATGAAGGAAAAGATACATCATAATTTTCAACTATGTCATCATACAGGAAGAAGGAGCTGGACAAGTATCAGGTAAAACAAAAGCTTTTCAATGTTGATACATATATGAATTTACATCCAGAAGCTGTAGTACCTAGAGCTACATCTATAAAAATTCTTGGTGCTCAAGATATGAAGATGACTCAAAAGCGAACTTCTAATCCAAAAAGACAAATGATTTTCACAAAACCTGCTTCTTCTTCAGATGATTCAAAGAAACAGTCTTAATCTTTTGATTATGCATTTTGATTTTTATTTTTGCTATATGTAAACTCACAAGGCACATTCGTTCATATCTGCTGAATGGTTTATGATTCTGCTAGATATTTTTATTGCTTTGTGACTTTGTTTGTTTTATTTTGTATAGTGGCCAAACACAAATAGGGGGAGATTGTTAGAACCCTACTTGTGATTTGGGCTAGGTTCACTATTAGGATTGATGACCCACCATATATAGTCTAGGGTCATTTGTTAGTTCCAGGGTTAAGGTCAATTACTTTAGGTTAGTTCACTGAGACCTACCTTCAGAAGGATTCAGAAGACTTCAGAGACTCAAGACTTAAGAGACAAGGCAGTTTTGAAGATTACAGAAAAAGGAGTTCGACGATAGTTGAACTCAGCTCGACGATCGTCGATCTCAGATCAACGAACTCAGAGTTCCTTCTCCGAGTTGAGCTAGATGAAAGTCTAGCTCAGCTTGACGAACTGTGAGCTTATCTCAAGATTTCAGCTCGACAAAGTGCCTTCTCATCTCGACGAACTTGGAGCTCCATTTGGCAAGTGCTTTTTCTGTTCGATGATCTTGGATCTCAGCTCGACGAAGGAGAATTATCAGCTCGACGAACTTGGAGCTTAGGTCGAAGAAAACTTTACTTAGTTCAACTAACTCCATCCAGGTTCTGTTCGACTATCTTCTCTCAGTTTCTCAGACCGTCTAAGGAAATTCGATTTCAGATTTTTTCAAATATTCAGACAGTAATACTCTGATAATTAATGCTCATATTCTCAAGAATATAGTCATTCCTGACAACATTAATTAAGGATTTTCACATAGTTATTACTTAACATATTTACTGGGACAGTTAGGGAAATGCATTGAAGACAATATTCAGTTGTTCCAATTCCTAGAAAATATGCAGAGGACTTCAAAAATTTGAATTTCAAAATTAGCAATCAGATATAAAATATTTTCAAAAGATTGTCATGCAGAGTCTAACAGTTAGAATTTACTGAGTCAGGAAAAAAAGAAAGAAAATATCTACATTCTGAGAACAAAAAACAGAGACACAGAACATCTTGTTCATCTTCATTCTTCTTCTTCAAGTTTTCTTCCAGCAACACAACATTCAATTTGAGACTAAAAGTTCAATTACTCAGAGATATTTACTAGAAGAAGAACTGCTCATCTTGAAGGCCTACACCCTAAGAAAAGCCTTCATTCTCCTGAACTATTCTACATCTCAGGGGCAGCTTTGACAACAACAACAATCCACTAGTCTTCTCAAAATATTGAGAAAGAGAAGTTAGTATCACATTTCCTTTTACTCTACTGTAAAAGGGTTTTTAACTCCCTTTAAAAGTTATCACTTTGGTTGTTAAGTCTCTGAATCAAAAGACTTAGTTTGGTTTTGGGGCACCTGATCAAAACCTCAATGGGTTGCTAGATCTCCCCTGAAAATAGATCTTGTGGTGACAGGGCACCTAAGCAAAAACTTGAGATAGCAGGGCACCTGATCAAAAACCTGTAGTGGATTCCTACCATAGTGGTAGAAGAGTGGATGTACCCAGGTTTATTGGGGAACCATTATAAATTTCCTTGTGTCATCTGATTTGCCTTTATTTCTTTATTTTGCTGTGCTGTGATATATATATATTCTTATATACATATATATATATATCATCTATTTTTAATACGTTGTAAAAATAACTCAAAATTTTTAAAACACTCTATTCACCCCCCACCCCCGCCCCTATAGAGTAAAGATAAGATCTATCCCTCACTTTTAACAGAGGAGGTGGAGGATGATAGGAAATCCCTCCTGAAATAGTAGTATGAGGCCTTCAAGCAAGACAAGAAAGATTCCATAGTTGATTGCTATGAAAAGTTCTTCATGATAGTGAACAATCTGATCACTTATGGAAGACAGTTCATAAATTATGAGCTGAATGACAAATTCTTGAGATCTCTCAATAAGGAATGGGATATCGCGATCTGCAAAATTAAGGAGGTTGGTAACCTGGCCAACATTAAGCCTCAAAACCTGTTTGGGAAGCTGCAGTCTCGTGAGATGCGGCTGAACTCTAGATGGGCAGAAGAAGATGATGCCAGAACTCTCAACAGAGAGAAGGTTGTGGCCTTCAGAGCTGATGCCATAAGGAAGAGTAAGGAAAAGACTCCTTCTCCACCAAGAAGAGGTGTAGAGTTAGAGTGCTCAAATCCCAGCTCCTTAAGCAATGAACTGTCATATGGAGAACTGAACTTGTTCTCTAAATAGTTCAAGAAAATGTTGAGGAGGAGAAAGTGGTGGAAGAATAAGGGCTCTTCAAGCTTCACCTCAAGAAAGCCTAATTCTAGCATGGAGAAGTCCAGAAAAGACCCCTCTGAGAAAAGGTATGATTTTAAGAAGAACAAACTTATTAAGACCAATGTTTTTTGTTATTATTATAACAAAAGTGGATATGTCATTGCTGACTATCCTTTTAAGAGGAAGGAGAATAAGAAATCTAATGACAAGAAGCATTACAAGGATAAGAAGGCTGAAAAGGGCTTCTTGGCCAAGAAGAAAATTAGCTTGTCAGATAGTGAGTCTAAGTCTTTAGAATCAAAGGAAGAAGTGGTCTATAATTGTCTCATTTCTATTGAAGTGGAGACTGATCATCTAGGTGCCTTAATTGGCATGAGAGCTCCATTATCCTCTATTGATAGTGACTTTGAAGAGGATGATGAGTTCAGCCTCATGGCCCTAACTCAAGACAATCAGGACAATTCTGTTCCTAATGAGGTACACTATCTCCCCAACTCTGCTTATATCTATGAAACTAGCTCAGACTCTGAAGCATCCACTTCATCTAGTGGGGATGATAGATCGGAATTTGATGATGAAGTCAATCAACTAATTGACAAGAATGGTGATATTCTGGATGCTCTGTATAAGAGATAGAATCTTGTCAAAAGATAAGATGAGGAGATTGACTCTCATTTGCAAGCTACTTCCCTGCAGTCTGAGTCAGCTCCTTTGCTAGCTCAGATGAGGATGGAAGTCAGTCGGCTGAAGACAATCGCAGTCATTCAAATTGGCACCATTAGCTAGAAGAATAAGATCATGAAGGATCTTGAAGAGAAGCTGCTTAAAAACAGGAATCTAGTGGCTGAGTTTTCTAAGCCCAAAATAGTGTTTCCACTAATTGTCTCCTTCATCTCTCAAAATGATAAGAGAGGTTTGGGGTTCAAGTAGAATACTAGAGCTGCCCATTCCAAAGGGAAAGACAAGGCTCTAGTTGTGCCTCAGACCACCTTTCAGAAGATAATTCTCCCTTTAATAGGTATGACCATGACAATATGTACGGTCACTGGAAGAATGGTAGCTCTTCTGGTAAGGATACAAGTGTATCTTACAATGGAAGAAGAAAGGGCATGAGATTGAGTGTACTGAATGCTCCCCATAAGGAAATCCAAATGGCCCATCATGGACCATTTGTGTTTGGTGCTCCATCTCCCACTCTCAAGGGCATGGTTGTGTTCAATCCCCATGTTCCTTTATCAAGTAATAAGACTCTGAGAAAGCCAGTCAGTAAGCCTCACTTGTCTATTTCTGATGAGATAAACACCATGTCAGCAGTAAAGAATACATTTGTTGGTGTAATTCATAATAAACCTAGTATGCCTAATGGCAGACTCACTTTCAGTCAAATACTTGCTAAAAGAAACAGGAAGAAGGTTGCTGCTCTCCCCTATGAATAGATAAAAAACTAATAGCTTGCATACTTCAAAGGTTGTTCAGAAGAGGAGATATAATATCCATGAGTGTTGGTGTTGTGGCAAGGTGGATCACTTTGCCATAGACTATTGGCACAACCCAAGTGTGCCAAGGGTAAGGGTGAGTCTTCCTATCACGGTTACAGCAGGTAGACATAGACATTATCAAACTAACATGAACCCAGGACCCAAACCTTTTTGGGTACCTAAGGTAAATTAATTTATGATTGCAGGATAGTCCAAGTACTCATAAAATGCCAATATGGTACTTGGACAGTGGATGTTCCAGACATATGACTGGAATAAGGAGCCATCTAAAGAATTATACATCAGTGAGGAATGTACCTAAAGTCATCTTTGGTGGTTTAGACAGAGGTGTTACCAAAGGATATGGTATGATTACCAATTTCATAGTCTCCATTACAAAAGTAGCTTATGTGGAAGGATTGCAACACAATCTAATTAGCATTAGCCAACTATGTGATATTGTCTATGTCATTGTCTTCCACAAGGATAAGTTTCTAATCAAAAGTTCAAGTGACCAAGAGGTTATTTTGACAGGCACTAGGATTAGAAATATTTACTGATTAAATTTCCTATGTATAAGTGTTGGAACACCCTATTACTAATTTGGGTCAGGATCACTATGTCTCTAGGAATCTATGTTTTGACCTTCTGTATAGCTTAATAGGTCAATTAGAATTGAGTCTAAGGGTTAGAAGGTTAGGATTGGAAGCTGCTCTGAAGACCCAAGTTTTTCTGGAGACTAAGTCCAAATCGTCGAGCTCAGCACGACGTTTCGTCGAACTCCGGTCGACGATCGTCTAGCTCAACTTTGCCAGATCGTCGAGCTCCATTCGACGATCGCTGAGCTCAAACCTCATAATATCGTCGAGCTCTGTTCGACGATCGCTGAGCTCAACTTCTCAATATCGTCGAACTTCATTCGACGATCGCTGAGCTCAGGTCGACGATTTTTGACTCTGCACTGGATCCTTATCTCTGAGCTCAGTTCGACGATCTTTGAGCTCAGATCGACGATTCCTTTGCTGCTTACATTTTCCAGTTCGCTGAGCTCAGCTCGACGATAGCAGAGCTCAGTTCGACGATTTCAGTTATCTTTTAGAATTCAAATTCAAATCAGATAGAAGTTATTCTGCATTTAATTCAGAAGATCTGCCAGCCGTTTTCATTTAATTCTGGAGCAAGTTTCAAGGGATTTTTCAAGGAACAATTCAGTGGACTTTCCTTCAGAACATATTATGCAATTAAGGCTGTAATTAATTCAGACCAACGGCTATCTTTGACAGAGCAATTTCCTATTCAGACTCAGAGAATAAAAGAGAGAATGTTTTGAATCAGAAAAACATACAGACAAGAAAAAAAGAGAATAGAATACAGACAAGAATAAGGACACCTCTCAACATACAAGACTCTGAAAAATATTCTGTCAACAAGAATTCAGAAGAACACTCATCAAAAAGAGATCAAGTTTTCAAACATTCTTCAGATCTCTTCAGCTCTCAAGTGTTCAAGGCCAACATCATTTCAAGACTCCAGACACTCAACATTTCAGCTTGCTGAAATCATCTTTTGCTGGAGATCCATCTTTGAAGGCCTATCACCCTCAGAAAATCTCATCTTCCTGAAGATCAAGGACTCAGGGGGAGCTTTGAAATCAATCCACTTAGTCTTCTCAATTGATTGAGAAAAGAGAAGACTGTCATAACTCTCTCAATCCCCTCTCTGTAAAGGGTTTCTCAAACTCCCTTCAAAAGTTTGAATCTGGTTTTTGAGCACCTTGTCAAAAGCTCATTGGTGGCAAGACACCTGATCAAAAAATCTGTTTTGGTTTTTGAGCACCTTATCAAAAGCTCATTGGTGCCCAGGACACCTGATCAACTCATCCTGCAGTGGATTCCTACCTAGGGTGGTAGAAGAGTGGATGTACCCAAGTTGGGGAACCACTATATTTCCTTGTGTCATCTGGTTCTGCATGTTTTCTTTTTGTTTCTGGCATAGATTCTCTTGTGCTTAGTTTCTGCATAGCTTAGTTTTGTGGTTTATTTTATTTCTGCTTCCCTGCTTACACTCATTACAACAATTGTTGTAAAGCTTTGCAAAAGTTTTTCCTTGTGTTTTAAAAAGCACCATATACTCTATTCACCCCCCCTCTAGAGTATATCAGATCTAGTTTCCCCTTTCAATTGGTATCAGAGGCAGGTTGGTTAAACATACCATATCTGTTTGGTTGTACAGGCTAACACCTGAACCCCAAGATCCCAAACTAGATCCTTCTTTTGTATTCTAGTATTAGATTTAGCTTGCACAAATCATGGCCCAGAACAAAGATTATGCTAGCACCAGACCTCCAGTGTGCAATCTATCAAAGTTTGCACTTTGGAAAGCAAGGATTAGACTCTACATGAATTCTATTGATGAAGATATTTTTAATTCTGTCTTAACAGTGTGTCTAAGACCTCCAGAGAGCACAAGCACCAATGTTGTTCCACCTCCATCAGGAACAGATGCTGACATCAAAAAGTGGAAAGTGGCTGATGCCAAGGCAATGAACATTCTAGCTCAGACAATGTCAGATGACATTTTTCAGAAGGTAGCTGAATGTAATTCAGCCAAGGAGATCTGGGACAAGCTCTCAGAAATAGTTTCAGGATCAGCTGATGAGAGAAAGGATAGAAGATCCCATCTCATCTCCCAATATGAGAACTTCAAGAAGGGAGAAAATGAGTCAGTGGAAGACATGTACAACAGACTGAGTCTAATTGTCAGTGAACTGAGGACATTAGACAAAGAGATCTCACTAACAGAACTTAATGACAAGATCCTAATGTGCTTCCCCGGCACTTGGGATTCAAGAATCTGGCCAATTAAAGATGCCAGAAGCCTGAATGAGATCACCACTGAAGCCTTGTTGGGTAAGCTCAAATCTTATGAGCTACTCATCAAGAACAGAGAAGAAGAACAGAAGGCTGCTTCACCAGCCACAAGAAAGGAGAAGACTATAGCATTCAAGGCAACTGAGGATCTGCCTGAAGAAAAAGGAACAGCCAATGATGAACTTCTCAGCTTGTTGGCCAAAAGATTCTATAAGATGGCCAGAAAGGATTTCAGAAGAAGATCATACAAGGAGCAAGATAAGCCAAGTTATGACAAGTCCATTGGCAATAGCAAAGACATTATTTGCTTTGGTTGCAGGAAACCAGGGCACATGGTTCCTGACTGTCCAGAAAACAAGAACAAGGACAGAAGGGACAGAAAAGAAAGAAGAAAGGAGAAGGACTCCAAAAGGCATGGAAGTAGCAAACCTTCCATCAGCAAAAATAAGCACACAAGGAAAGGTTTTGTTGCTGAATCCTGGAGTGAGACTGAAGAGGAGTCAGAGGCCTCTTCCAGCTCAAGTGATGATGAGGATGATGCAGAGGAAAAAGAATTCTGCATGATGGCAATCAATGCCTCACAACACAACTCAGAGGAAGAGGAGTCAGAGTCAGACTCAGAGGCTCAACCTGAAGAAGATCAGGTAATCAGCTCTTTTGATTTCACTTCAGAAGATTTTAAACTTGAATTTAAAGCACTATGTTTAGACCTGCTAAAGTCTGAGAAAGAGATCATCTCTCTCAGAAATCAATTGTCTGAACACAATGCTTTAAAATCAGAAAACCTCAAACTCTCTCAGGAGTTGGAGAACTATAGGGAACAGATAGCTTCACTGAAGAGTGAGCTTTCTGAGGCCAAGAAGCTTGAAGAATCTCTCAATGGGAGAAGCATCAAGCTGATGGACATCACAAGCACAGTGAACTCAAGATTCAACAGTACACTGGGCTTGGGTGCCTCATCTAGCCAACCTATTATTCTAACAACCCCTATCAAGTTCATTTCTGACAAAGGAAAGGGAGTTGTAGAGGTTGCCAGGAAAAACTCTGATCTGCCTCAGAAAACCAAAGTCCAGTACAAATCGTCGTACGGAGATCGACGATCGCCGAATGGAGATCGACGATTGCCGAACGCAGCTCGACGATCTCAGGAAATATCGTCGAACGCAGATCGACGATCTCAGCCAAGATCATCGAACGCTACTCGACGATCCCATATACCTGACCTCAGCCATAGTCGACCGTCGAACGGAGCTCGACGATCGGACCCACGATCGTCGAACGCAGCTCCACGATCGTCGAACAGAGGTCAGAGCTCTGGAAATTTTTTCAAAGGCAAGTCAAAATTGAATCCTAAGGGTTCTTCATCCCAAACCTTTAACCCTTATACTGAATGGATTATACCTCCAAGGAGATATCATCCTGAAGGATATAAGAGTCAGCCAGGGATATCTTTCATTTCTGAATTTAAAGGTTATCAACCTAGGCCCAAGGTAAACTGGGTCAAAAACAAGTGAATTGTTTCATGTGCAGGTGAAGACCTATCCAACATCTAACCAGCAATGGTATTTGGATAGTGGGTGCTCCAAGCACATGACAGGGAACAAGGACAACCTAAATTCCTTTAGAGCCAAGCTTGGACCCAAAGTTATCTTTGGTGACTCTAACTTTGGACAAACTAAAGGATATGGAGCAGTCCAGATTGGCTCTGTAACCTTCAAGAAGGTAGCATATGTGGAAGGACTGAAGCACAACCTAATCAGCATCAGTCAGCTATGTGATGAAGGCTACCAAGTGACCTTTAGCAAAACTTCATGCAAAATCAAATCAGAGGACAACACAACTGTGTTGACAGGTAAAAGGAAAGGTAACATCTACCTAGTAGACTTTCTTTCAACTACTATAGATATCTGTTTATTCAACTCAGTTTGTAGACCAAATGTTTTATGGCATAAGAGATTAGGACACCTAAACCTTAGAACCATTGCTAGGCTCTCCAAGGACAATCTTGTTAGAGGACTACCTTCTGGCCCCTACAAGAAGGAAGGACTCTGCAAGGCTTGTCAATTAGGCAAGCAAACTAAAAACAGTTTTAAGTCACTTAATAAGAGTGATTCACCTAGGATATTGTATCTGTTACACATGGATCTATTTGGACCCATCACAGTACAAAGCCTAGGAGGGAAATCCTACACTTTAGTGATTGTAGATGACTTCTCTAGATTCACTTGGGTGTTCTTTCTAAGGAAGAAGTCTGATAACTTTAAGTGTCTGACAGAGTTTCTCAAATGTATAAAGATTGAGTTCAATACTCACATTGCCCTGATCAGAAGTGATCATGGGACAGAGTTTGATTCTCTTCTTATGTAAGAGTTCTGTCAGAGTGAAGGGATCAGGCATACTTTCTCAGCTCCTAGAACTCCTCAACAAAATGGGGTAGCTGAAAGGAAAAATAGAACCCTTATTGAATCTGCCACTACATTGTTGTCAGATGCTCATCTACCTCTATCCTTCTGGGCAGAGGCAGTGAACACCTCCAACTATGTGCTGAACAGAAGCCTGATACATAAACTGAAGGGAAAGACTCCCTATGAATTACTCAAAGGGAAGAAACCTAAAGTTGACTATTTCAAAATCTTTGGTTGCATTTGTTATATTCACAATAATGATAAGAAACATCTAGCAAAATTTCAAGCCAAAGCTGATGAAGGAGTGTTTCTGGGATACTCCATGATCAGCAAGGCCTATAGGGTTTACAATAAATCATCATTGAAAATTGAGGAATCTGTTCATGTTTCATTTGATGAAACTAACATGTCTTTCAAGGAGAAGAATTCTTCTACCATAGAACCTTTGCAGGAACACTCTCTAGTTGAAGATATGATCAAGCTACAAGTTGCTCAAGAGGATGAAAGCAGTGAAGATGAAAACAATGCTCAACATATTGAAGCACAACCTGAAGAGCCAGTTGTTGTACCACAAGAGGAAACAACAACACAGGTTGGTGAACAATCAACACCCCCTGTTGATTTATTAACATCAAGAGACCATCCAATTTCCCAGATAATTGGAGAAATCTCAGCTGGTGTGCAAACCAGAAATCAGGTCAACCAAAACCTGTTGCACACCTGCTTCCTTTCTCAAATTGAACCTCAGTCCATTCAAGATGCAGAGCAAGATCCACACTGGATCATTGCCATGCAAGAGGAGTTGCATCAATTTGAGAGGAACAAAGTATGGGAACTAGTGCCAAAGCCTAAGGATCATTCCATTGTTGGAACAAAATGGGTATTTAGAAACAAACTGGATGATCAAGGAGTAATAATAAGGAACAAGGCAAGGCTAGTTGCCCAAGGATATTCTCAAGAAGAAGGAATTGACTACGACCAGACCTTTGCACCTGTTGCAAGATTAGAAGCCATCAAGATATTCTTAGCTTATGCAGCTCACAAAGGCTTCAAGGTTTATCAAATGGATGTCAAAAGTGCCTTTTTAAATGGAGACATCAAAGAGGAAGTCTATGTCAGACAACCTCTAGGTTTTATCTCTCCAACTCATCCTGATTTTGTTTTTAGATTAAATAAAGCATTATATGGTCTCAAGCAAGCTCCTAGAGCATGGTATGAGACCCTAGCATGCTTTCTTTTGGAAAATGGTTTTATAAGGGGTAGAGTAGACCAAACTCTTTTCATTAGAACCCATAAGTCCCATACCCTACTAGTACAAATCTATGTAGACGATATCATTTTTGGTTCTACTGACTCAAAATTATGCAGAAGATTTTCTAACCTAATGCATTCTAAATTTGAGATGAGTAGCATGGGTGAGCTATCCTTCTTCCTAGGATTGCAAGTCAAACAACATGCTGAAGGCATCTTCTTTTCTCAAACCAAATATGCTAATGAGCTGGTTAAGAAATTTGGCATGTCTGAGGCATCTTGCATGAAAACACCCATGCCTACCAATGCTGTATTGGATGCTGATGAACATGGGAAACCTGTTGATCAGACAACATATAGAGCAATGATTGGCTATTTACTGTATCTTACAGCTAGTAGACCAGATATAATGTTTGCTACATGTATATGTGCTAGATTCCAAGTTAGCCCTAGAGAGTCACACCTCACATTAGTAAAGAGGATTCTTAGGTATGTTAAAAGTTGTCCAAATCTAGGTCTCTGGTATCCAAAAGATTCAGCATTTGAGTTAACTGGATTCTCTGATGCTGATTATGCTGGATGCAGAATTGACAGGAAAAGCACCAGTGGAACTTGTCAGTTCCTTGGTGATAGACTTGTCTCTTGGTTTTGCAAGAAACAAATATCTGTGTCAACTTCAACTGCTGAAGCTGAATATATGGCTGCAGGCAGTTGTTGTTCACAAATACTGTGGATTCAAAATCAACTCTTAGACTATGGTTACACCTTAGAGAAGTCAAAAATCTTTTGTGACAATACAAGTGCTATCTCCATAGCTCAAAATCCAGTCCTCCATAGTAGGACAAAACACATAGAGATTAGGCATCACTTCTTAAGGGACAATGTTGAAAAGAATAAAATTGAACTGCAATATATCCCAACTGATTTACAAAGGGGAGATATTTTCACCAAGCCTTTGGATGAAAAGAAACATATTTTCTTCCTAAATCAGTTAGGAATGTTAGATGGAGGAAGTCTTAAATAATACTCAAGATTTTGAAAGCTAAAAATTGACCAAGACTAGGCAAAATTTCTGATTTTTTTCTTAGTGTCTAGAGTTTTCTGATCTCTGAACTGCGCTCGACGATTTCCCCAAAGATCGTCGAACGGAGTTCGACGATTTCCTGAATCGTCGAACTGAGTTCAGCGCTCCTTTGATAGTGTGGACTATCCCCTCTGGTCAACGATCGTCGAACGGCGCTCGATGATTTTGTTCACTGAACGATCGTCGAACGGAGCTCGACGCCTTTCCAGATCGTCGAACGGAGATCGACGATTTTGGAGTCTCTTCAGATTCCTTTAGAAGCCTCGATCGTCGAACTGAGTTCAACGATCTTTCCTTTTCTGCGTCGAACCCTAATATAAAACTCATTTTTTGCCGTCGTTCTCTCTTGCGCTTTCAATTTCTCTGCAAACTTTTCTTCCCTCCAAACAGTTCTACACTTGGTCGTTTTGTCTGTTGATTTTTGCAGGTACCATGGCCGTTTCAGTTGCTGTGCTCGCTGCAATGAAATTTGATGCAGGCTTTGACATCGATCTCAACTCCTTCAACACAACCGATCAAATCTTCCAGGATATTCTCAATTTATTCAAAGATCAGCAACTATCTGCCCTGATGACAACCAGAATCAAACTTGCATCTGATGAAATTAAAGAATGGGTTTACACTGCCCACAACCTTGACAACAATACCATAGTTGGTTCTATTGGTGGCACCCAGGTACCTCTGACCCCAACAGTATTGATAGAGGTTTTTGGTTTAAGGAATGGTGAAGATTCTGCTGAACTCTCTGGAGATGAATTCTCAGATGTACTTGCCAGGATGGGTCATCCTAAGGGGAACCCTAGCAAGTTGTTTAAGAGGAACATGTCAGTGGAATACAGGTTTCTGGCTGATGTAGTAGGCAAGGTTCTCTTGGCCAAGCATTCTGCTCATGACACCATCTTCAGATATCAGCTCTGCCTCATGGGAGCTCTGGTGGACAGAAAAAGCTTGAACTGGGGAGAAATCTTTTTTGATCTGCTGAAGAAAAAGATAAACAAAACATTTGTGAATTATGGAAGAATTCTGGGAGTCTTCCTCCAGGCCAAGTGCCCTTCTCTGCTAGTCTCCTCTGGAGTGCACATCAATGCCTCCAAGAGACTCACCTGTGCCCTTTTTGGGAAATGGGACAGGCAAATCTCCAAGCCCAGCAGGCCCTCTTCTTCTGCCCCTTCAGGCACCAGGACTCTAAGAGTCACTCCACCCCAGGCCTCTGCCCCTGCAGAGGCCCTGCCTGCTGCTAGTGCTGCTGCTTCTCCTCCTCCAAGCCCAACCCTACCAATTCCATCCACCACTCAAGCTCCATCCACAATTACCATCTCCAGCCCCTCTCCAACTTCTATTCCATCTCCAGCAACAATCTCTTCTCCACCAGCAGACCACTTCCACCCCCTTTTCTCATATCCCCCACCAGCTGTCACCTCATCCCCATCCCTTCCATCCTTCACACTCCTGGATGAATCCTACATGGATGATTCCCCCTCCTCTCCTCCAGAATTGCCATCCTCCTCCACAACTTTCCAAGACCTTCTCCACCACATAATTGACCCACCCACCTTCACTCCCTCCATATCCATCCCTCTATCCTCCATCTCTACCATCCCCTCTCCTGAACCATTCATTCCACCCTTCAGCCCTCCTCCTCCAGCTCCATCAGCAATCCCTGTACCCTCTACCTCTGCTCCTCTCATTGAGCATGTAGATCTCCCAGCCCTTGCTGACCAGTTGTATGAGCTCCTTGCACCCAGGCTCTCTCTTCTCATGGAGGCCTCTTTAGCTCCTCTACAACAGTCAGTGGCAGCTCTCTCTACTAGGCTTTCCTCCTTCCTTCCTCCTCTAGCAGCACCCCCAGCAGTGTGCCTTGATGTACAGGTATCTGCATCCAGGCAGGGGGAGATGCCCTATGAAGCTGTTGCTGCTGCTGCCCCTGCTGTTGTTTCTACTGTTACTGATGCTGCTCTTGTGACTGCTGCTGCTCCTGTGCCTGCTGCCTCCTATGCTCCAGCTGCTCCTGCTATTCCAGTACTAGCAATAGACCTAAGGTCTTTGCTATCTACTTTTGATACTGCTTACTACTGCTGTCTCCCAGAGCCCAATGCTGTCTAGCCCTCTGAAGATCTGTCCAAGGCTCTAGTGCCCTTCTCTTGCTGTGACCCCAGAATCATTTCTGATTTTATTCTGTCAGTAACTACTGCTTCTGATGATGTTGCTGCTGCTGCTGCTGAAGACAAGGCTGTATCTGCCTCTGGAGTTATATCTGTTGCTGAAGAGAATGTTTCTGATATACCCTCATCCCAGGATCTTTTGATGACAGAGGCTGTTGATTTTGAGCCTGCTGTAGATGTTATTGTTTCTGAACCTGCTGCTGCCAAAATTCCTGAAATCATCTCTGTTGCTTCTACTGCTACTCCAGTATCTGCTGTTACTTCTGCTTCTGTATCTGTTGCCCCATCAGCTGCTGTTCAATTAAAAGAGGATTTGATGAAGAAGATTGATGCCTTGTATGATGCACAAAGTTCTGAATCTGAGGATTATGCTACTGCTTCTGATGACTCATCTGCCACAATTGCAAAGAAAAGGAAAGCAAGAAGCAAGGCTTTGAAAAGAGTTCCTCCTGCCAAGGTTAGAGATGACAATGATGTTCCATACTATATTCTACATAATTGCCCAATCACTGAGCATTGGATGCAATTCTCTAAGAACCAGTTGAAGGCTATGAAGAAGAAGAGGAAATATGAAAAAGGTTTTACTCAGTTCAAGCACCCTCATCCTCCTCCACCACCTCCACCTGATGCAGGTGCAGGTGGCAGCTCTGCAAGTTCAGGCCCTGCTAGAAGCCAGGCTCCCTACCAACCTCATGCAAGAACATATCAAAGGGAAAGCCATTCTAGGGGCTCTTACTCTAAAAGGGGAGGATATAGGGGAAACCAAAGAGAAACTCAGGTTTACTCTAAAGGACACTCCAGGCAGCACCCTTACTCTAGGGGAGGACATGTTCCATCTGACACATCTTCTGGTCCTTTTCCCTACAAGCTCAAAGATACTGTGACTGCCAGGACTCCTCAAGATACTACTTCCAACAGGTATGAGCCACCTGTTCCATTTGAGGATCCTGAGAAAAATCCTATGGCTTAGACTGCAAGAATGAAAGAGCTGGCTGCTTTGGATCAGATAAAGAAAGCAAAAGAACAAGGGCTAGACACTTCCAATATCTCTACCATGTCAGAGCAAAGGCAAAAAGAGTTAGAAAGATATGCCTCCAGTAAGTTCTTTGATGCAGATAGATACATGGAGTTGCATCCTGCTGCAGTGGTTCCCAGGACTTCTAAGCAAACATATTTGGGAGCAGCTGATGATACAAGATCAAACAAGGAAGCATTAAATCCTAACAGGGAAATTAAAATGGTAAAAGGCAAAGAAAAGGAATAACTCTATAAGGTGATAACTCTTGGTTTCTCTGACTGCCTTCTGGATTTCATGTTTTTATATATCTCTGTGATGGTTCTGTGATGTATAGCTGCTATTGTTTTTATGTTTCTCTGACTGTATGATGTTGTTTGTTTTTCCTATATCTGTAAATAGTTTTCCTAACCCAAATAGGGGGAGATTGTTGGAACACCCTATTACTAATTTGGGTCAGGATCACTATGTCTCTAGGAATCTATGTTTTGACCTTCTGTATAGCTTAATAGGTCAATTAGAATTGAGTCTAAGGGTTAGAAGGTTAGGATTGGAAGCTGCTCTGAAGACCCAAGTTTTTCTGGAGACTAAGTCCAAATCGTCGAGCTCAGCACGACGTTTCGTCGAACTCCGGTCGACGATCGTCTAGCTCAACTTTGCCAGATCGTCGAGCTCCATTTGACGATCGCTGAGCTCAAGCCTCATAATATCGTCGAGCTCTGTTCGACGATCGCTGAGCTCAACTTCTCAATATCGTCGAACTTCATTCGACGATCGCTGAGCTCAGGTCGACGATTTTTGACTCTGCACTGGATCCTTATCTCTGAGCTCAGTTCGACGATCTTTGAGCTCAGATCGACGATTCCTTTGCTGCTTGCATTTTCCAGTTCGCTGAGCTCAGCTCGACGATAGTAGAGCTCAGTTCGACGATTTCAGTTATCTTTTAGAATTCAAATTCAAATCAGATAGAAGTTATTCTGCATTTAATTCAGAAGATCTGCCAGCCGTTTTCATTTAATTCTGGAGCAAGTTTCAAGGGATTTTTCAAGGAACAATTCAGTGGACTTTCCTTCAGAACATATTATGCAATTAAGGCTGTAATTAATTCAGACCAACGGCTATCTTTGACAGAGCAATTTCCTATTCAGACTCAGAGAATAAAAGAGAGAATGTTTTGAATCAGAAAAACATACAGACAAGAAAAAAAGAGAATAGAATACAGACAAGAATAAGGACACCTCTCAACATACAAGACTCTGAAAAATATTCTGTCAACAAGAATTCAGAAGAACACTCATCAAAAAGAGATCAAGTTTTCAAACATTCTTCAGATCTCTTCAGCTCTCAAGTGTTCAAGGCCAACATCATTTCAAGACTCCAGACACTCAACATTTCAGCTTACTGAAATCATCTTTTGCTGGAGATCCATCTTTGAAGGCCTATCACCCTCAGAAAAGCTCATCTTCCTGAAGATCAAGGACTCAGGGGGAGCTTTGAAATCAATCCACTTAGTCTTCTCAGTTGATTGAGAAAAGAGAAGACTGCCATAACTCTCTCAATCCCCTCTCTGTAAAGGGTTTCTCAAACTCCCTTCAAAAGTTTGAATCTGGTTTTTGAGCACCTTGTTAAAAGCTCATTGGTGGCAAGACACCTGATCAAAAAATCTGTTTTGGTTTTTGAGCACCTTATCAAAAGCTCATTGGTGCCCAGGACACCTGATCAACTCATCCTGCAGTGGATTCCTACCTAGGGTGGTAGAAGAGTGGATGTACCCAAGTTGGGGAACCACTATATTTCCTTGTGTCATCTGGTTCTGCATGTTTTCTTTTTGTTTCTGGCCTAGATTCTCTTGTGCTTAGTTTCTGCATAGCTTAGTTTTGTGGTTTATTTTATTTCTGCTTCCCTGCTTACACTCATTACAACAATTGTTGTAAAGCTTTGCAAAAGTTTTTCCTTGTGTTTTAAAAAGCACCATATACTCTATTCACCCCCCCCCCCCTCTAGAGTATATCAGATCTAGTTTCCCCTTTCAATAAGTACAGACACTCTTGTGTGTCTTGTTGTAAATGAGAAAGTTTCTTATTGTGTGCAATAGCATAAGAAGCTTGCACACTTGAATTACAAGACAATCAATAATCTCTTCAGTGAAGGGCTAGTTAGGAATGGACCCAATCAGCAAGCTCTTCAGTGAAGGGCTAGTCAGGAGAACTATAGGGAAGGGCAAGGAAGTGGTTGTGCAATTCAAGTCATAACCAACACACCACTACATACCATGCAAAGATTCATATGTAGTGCCATTCAGATACTCTTTTGATCACAGGAAAAATCATCCAATTCCTATTGTAAGCCCTAAAAAAGGTATAGCATGTTTGAATGTTGGTGTTGTGGAAACGTTATCCACTTTGCTATTGACTGTTGGTTCAATCTAACAGTTCCGTGAGCAATTACTGCAAGCTAGCATCCAAACTTGGAGGAGTCCATAATGCACCTTAGATTGGTCAGAAGCTGAACCAAATTTTTGATACTAATAAAAATCTATGACCCAACAAGATTTGGGTGCCTAAGAAAAAATGATTTACTTTTACAGGTATTTCCAAAGACCAACCACACTCCTATCTAGTATTTAGACAATGAATGTTTCAGGCACGTGACTAGAATTCGAAGCCAATTTACTGAATATTCCTAGGTTGAAGATGGACTAATACTGATTTTTGGAGGATCTGATAGAGGAAAAACTAAAGGCTATGGTAAGATCTCCAATGGCATAGTCACTATCACAAATATAGCTTATGTATAAGGATTGTAACATAATCTGATCAGCATAAGTTAACTTTGCGAACTTGGCTATGTGATTGAACTCAATAAGGATGAGTGTCTGATTAAGAAATCCAAAAAAATCATACCAACTGGCACTAAGAGTGAGAATACTTTTTATCTTAATTTTTTATGTTCAAATTTTAATTCTTTTATTTGTCTTATAGCTAGAAATAGAGCATCTCTCTATGTGCAATGGTAAAAGAGATTAGCTCATATTAATTATAAGACTATAAATAAGCTTTTATCAGATAATTTAGTTAGAGCTGGACCGAAGTGGAAATGTGTTCAAGATAGCCTTGTCTACATGCCAAACATGCAAGCAAACTAAGGCCTCATTCAAACTACTTGGGGTTAAGGATTCCACCAAGTGTTTACACCTACTACACATGGATTTGTTTGGTCATATGCTTATTCACAGCTTAGGAGGGAATGTCTACACACTTGTAATTATTGATGATTTTTAAAGGTTCACATGGGTGTTCTTTTTTAAATAAAAGTCAGATACACTAGATGTAATCACTACCTTTGTTCGGCAAATCAAGAATGAAATGGGAAGTTTTGTGGCCAAAATTAGAAGTGATCATGGAAATGAATTTTAGTCAGGGCTATGACCAAGCTATCACAATTCATATTTTCTCAGTATTCAATATATATTATCAGAGTAAAAGAAAACAAGCATCGTGATGCCACGCCTTATAGGAGACAACTGCAAACGTATAGGCAGAAACTTACTTTTATTGTTTTTCATCAAAATCATATATTATTATGATAAAAATGTAGTTTAAGCTTAAGTTTTGATAACTGTGTCTCTCGGTTCAGTGGATCAGCTAGTTCACGAGTAAAACATATATGTACGCAGCGAAAAATACTTTATTTAAGTTCACTTGGTAACCTACATCAGTATAAAGACCCAATAGGCAACCTCATGATATGTACATTTCTAGATTTAGTATAAGTACAAAAAGAGCATTTACGTTCCTTTAATTAGGGTGGTAAGTTGTTGAAAATGATGTTACGAGTATAAGTAAAAAAATCATATTTTTATCCTTGAAAATAACTAAATGCATCATAACATAAAGCATTCCCAGAAAGCAAGTAGATAAACCAACCAACAAGTAATAGAATAGGAGCCAACAAATAATCTAAAATCCATTAACAAAAAATATTGTGGGCATCAACAGCCTGACACGAACCCACAGGATCATAGCATTAGTTTGAACAAGAAGAAAATAACCACTACCTCACAAAGGTGAGTGGAAAACCACAGTTGCTAACACGAACGCCTGAAATCACCAACTCTAACTGCTCAGGTCATTACTGCTCTTATCCTAAGGCATTCAAAGAAAAAACACCTCAGTAAGATTGTACAAATGGTAGTAAGAGACCGAAATCAAATAATCAAAGAGCTAAGAGGGTTACCAGCCTAAAACAGATTAGCTGCAAAACCACAACATCTAAATCAAAATACAATAAGTAGGAAAGAATTCACATGAGTTTAAATATATAAAGTTGCACTAAGTTTGATAAAGATCTACTCTTCATTAACATCTATAAGAGTATGTGTATATATATATAAAGAGACTGATCAGCCCTAAAATTTGAATTATTAACACAGGTAAAAAAACGGTACTGAGGCAGTTACCACTTGTCCAACACAAACCATCAGAGCAAACATTTCAAAAAGGCATAATGGCAGTGGCCATCTATCCAGAACAAACCAACAGCCCATAAAAACCCACTAAGTGTAATGATTCACAAAATAGGCACTATGGAGGTGGTACATTCCACTAACACTCATAGCCCAAAATACTTCATAGTATAGATAATAAGTACTTTATAAGCTAGACTAGATGCAACATTAGCCTTACAAGAAGAAGGTCATAAAAGCTTACCTCATGATGAAAATGACTTAAATCTTCAATTAAAATAACTTATCTCAACGAAATAGACTTCTCTTAATGAATAATTGACTTAACTCGATGAATAGCACGAGTCTCAATGAATTTGTCTGGTCTTGATGAATTTAGAAAAAACTCGACGAAATTAGGGATGTCTCGATGAAATTGTCTCGACAAATTTAGGTTGTCTCGACGAATTAGAAAAATACTCGACGAAACTCGGGTTTTCTCGATGAATTTAGGATGTCTCGACGAATTTGGAAAAGACTCCACGAAATTAGGGTTGTCTCGACAAAATTATCTCTATGAAATTGGAAAAGTCTCGACGAAACCAAGGTTGTCTCGATGAATTTAGTTTGTCTCGATGAATTTGGAAAAGACTCGATGAAATAATTTTTATCTCGATGAAATTATCTCAACGAATTTAGGTTGTCTCCACGAATTTGGAAAAGACTTGACGAAATTAGGGTTGTCTCGACGAAATTGTCTCGATGAATTTTACTTAGATTTCTCGACTAACTCAGCCAACTACACGGGAACATTCGACGAATTCAGCTCGACCTCACGATATCACTCGATGAATTCGGCCAGACTTCACAAGAACACTCGACGAATTCGGCTAGACTTTACAAGAATACTCGACGAATTCTACTTAGAACACTCAACAAATTCGCTTAAACTCTAGACTAACCTGTCAGGCATCATCTTAGACCTATCAGTAGTTTTCTATCTAACCAAGATTGTCATACTCCAACATTTTAGAAAGCTTGGATCCTAACCAAGAGAATGATTCCACAAACCGACGATTTTTACATCCTAATCAAGAACAAGTTCGAAAAACTAAGAAATGAGGGGGAAGGGTCAAGAGAGCAAACCACCACTTGCCTCAAACCTTCTTATCTCAACCTTCTGAATACTCCACGACACAGATCGGCCGAAACGAAGACGTGGCAACAAAATCTAGAGAGATTTAGGCAAACATCAAAAATTAGGGCCACACACACCAACATTAAAGTCCCTGAAACCAAATAAACTTACCAATAATGCGTCGATCTCGGCGAGAGCTTTCTAGATCTATACTCCTGCGAAGATTTCGCCAACCGGAGCTCCTGTGGTGGTGATCGGAAGGTTCACAATGAAAACTCTTCGTCTCTCTCTTGAATCTCTGGTTAGGTTCTCCTTGGGGAGGAAGGAGATAAGGTTTAAGTAAAAAAGAATCATATATATATACATATTATTATATTAAAAATATATAAACTAGGAAATCTTATTTGATGAGAGCGACTAGATCACCTCGGTTTTCGATGAAATTCTAATCAAAGCTAAATGTCTAGCTACATATGCAACGGTGAAGTCAAAACAAAATCTGACAAACCAATCTCGGGATAAAATTACCCAAAGTTACAACAATAATAATCCTCTTAGAGTTCACTGAAACTCCAATTTAGCTCGAACTGCAATGAAACGTCAAAAGCACATCTCGAATTAATTATTTTAATTTTCTAAAGTCTAAAATTATAATTCCAATGAGTTGAAATTTGGTTGATATGACCCAACAAACGCAAACACGCACTAACAAAGGCGCACCATTAACTACAGGACAACGTAACACTCTTACATCATCATTATGCAATTAAGGAGATTAAAATAATTATCAAAAATTTAGGGGTGTTATAGCCGCTCCCCCTAAAAAGAAGTTTCATCCTGAAACTTGATACACAACTTGAATCCAAAAGATAGAAAGGAAAAAATCAAAGGTTGGCGAATGGAAACACTCACCAAGGAGAACTAGGAGAAAAGATTGGGATGAGATTCCATCATAATAGATTCCAATTCCCAAGTCACGCTCTCGACGTCTTGGTTTCGCAAAAGAACTTTGACCATAGGAATCATCTTTCTCGACAACACTCGATCTTCAGTCTCCAGAATACGAATAGGCTCTTCGACATAAGAAATATTTGGTTCCTACTAGGGTACTGAGTCAAGGACAAGACGGTCATTAAGCACATATTTTCGCAACTAGCTTACATGAAACACATTGTGGACACCAGGGAAAATACCAGGAACTCTAGCCTATAAACTGATACTCCGATGCGTTGAACAATCTGGAAAAGTCTCACATACCTGGGCTCCAACTTGTGGTTCCTTCCAAATCTCTTAACACCTGGCAGCTGAGAAACCTTCATAAAAACCATGTGCTCAACTGCAAACTCTAGATCAACCCTTCATCGGTTTACATGCTTTTCATAACGCTCCTGAGCCATATGAAGTTTTTCACGAATATGTGTTACATAAATACTCATTTCTTCTAAGGCTTTCGGACCCAACAACGGTCTCTCACCAACCTCAGCCCAAACAAAGGAGTTCGACAATGCCTCCCAAACAAAGCCTTGGAAGGAGCCATTTGCGAACTCTCTTGATAACTATTATTATAGGCAAATTCAATCAGTCTGAGATGCTGGTCCAATGCTCCACCATGGTCCAACATATAACATCTGATCATATGTTCCAAAATTTGATTGGCTCTTTATGTTTGACCATTGGTCTATGGATGGTAAGCGGTTGAATACCTGATGTCAGTGCTCAATGCTCCTTGCAACCTCTGCCAAAAACGCGACATAAACCTGGATTCTCGATCTGACATAATACTCACTTGAACTCCATGCAATCTGATGACTGATGGGCTAAAACCCGAACAGGCAAGTGTACCTGTCGAATTGTAGTATCAAGGTCGTATTTAAACACGGGGTTGTCAAGTACTGCTACTCACGCTTGAACTATTATCCTACCGAAAGAAAATGGGTTTTGAGAATTTTTAAACTAAAACGAAAGAGAATTTTTTAGATGAAAAAACTTTATAATAAAAGGCTAGCATTCGATCGAAGATTCACCATAAAACGAAATGAGAGGGATGAAAAGGCATAGTTTTAAATTTGCAAATCATACTCGACCGTGACGGATCCAAAATTAGGAAATAATCTCGCTAGAGAATTAAATCCCCTGACTTATAAACGTTTTGACCGAAATCTCTTTCAAGTCAAGAAGGCCTAAAGCCGCATTATCGAGGTGACCCGCACTATTGGATTTGACTCCAATCCGGAAGATTTACGTCATCCTATCTCTAGGGTTGCGTTCAACTCCTTCCTTCTTTGAGTGATCTTTCACATTCATGAGCCTCTCGGCTACTCAAATATGAGATCCCAAGCCTACTACCGTATACCGGAAATACGGAGTCGACAAAATAAAAAAATCAAAGAAGGATCGAATGTAATTTAGACAAAAATAAAACTATGGAATAAAAGAAACCCTCATCTCATTTTATGGATCCTCATGATCAAACGCTAAAGAAAATTAGCTACACATAATGGAAATTGAAATCAAAGTAGGATGAAAGAAATTCATTTTCATTACTTACAAAAATAAAAGAGAACACAATATTTAAAAAGGACAATATTGAAAGAAAAGGGTTACAATAATGAAAAGACTACAATAATAACGAAAAGAAAATAACAACGCACTAACTCTTTTGCTCTCCTACAACTTAACTCCAAAACTTCCCTAAACTTCTTAACATAAATTGCTTACAAAGATAAAATTCACTCTCTCCAAAAATCTCCCTCCAAAGCATGAGACCATGGTGCCCTTTTATAGATGAGGAGGGAAGATTCTAGATGGGAATGAAGAGGAGGAGGCAAGGGGGTGGCCGGCCATGTAGAGGGAGAGAAGTTCATGTATGGCATTAAATGAGGTGGAGAGAATTCATGCATGATATTTAATTAGGTGGAGAGAAAGAGGTGGGTTCAATGCATGGACTTTAAGTGAATGATTTGGAAAATATAGAATAGAAAAGGGGGAATGAATAAGAAATAAAGAAAGAGAGAGAGAGGGGTTGAATGTAGAATAATAAAAACAAGAAATAAAAGAGAAGGAAAGAGTGTGGCCGGCCATGGGAAGTGGGGGATTCATGCATTTGGAAATTAATGAGGAGGGGAGAGAGAGGGCATGAGGTGGATTAAATAAAGGAAAGAAAAAGAAATAAAAGAGGGAGAGAAAGAGGGGTGGTCGGCCATATGAATGAGAGATTGCATGAATGCAATAAATGATGAGGGAGGACGGAAAATGAGTGGTCGGCCACACATGGATGAAGTGGGCTGCACTATATGGGCTTGGGAAGCTTGAAGAGGGGCTGAATGCATCATGTAGGCTTCAAGTAAAAGGGCCGGGCTGCTCCAAACTTCAAGGGCTGCATGTAGGGGGCTGCATCATGTAGAGGGGCTGCACCATAAGTGGCCGGGCTGCACCATGTGGGCCATTTTGGTGGAAGAGGGCTGCTCCAATTGGGTTACATTATGTAGTGGTCGGGCTGCATCATGTGGGCTGTTTTGGTGGAAGAGGGCTGCTCCAATTAGGTTGCATGGTTGCATTTACGTACAAGGGCTGCTCCATGTTGCATGCATTTGGGTCATGATCCTACAAATAACAACACAAAATAATCATTAGAAACAAAATATTTTTCATGAGCATAAAATTATAACAAATAAGACTAAACATCACATAGAATAATATATATATTAATAAGATTAATCATAGCAACAAACATTAAAACTACACTAAACATAACACAACATAAAATATAAAACACAAGATAAATTTAGAAATTATCATAACATACGAGAAATAAAACAAAACAGACATAAAATAAACAAAATTATAACTAAACTTAGGAATTTAGGTTTATAAACTATACCAAAAAACGATGACTAAAAGTAGTCATCAAATTCCCCCATGCTAGAGTATTTGCTTGCCCTCAAGCAAATAAAACTTAAAGAACTAGGGAATGAAAACAAAGAAGATTTAGGTTGCATAATTAAGAAAAACAAAACAAAAAAAATTAAACTATCCTAATTCCTATGTTAACAACTAGTGGGGTGAGAAGTGCACAATAGAAAACTTGAAGGTGGAGAACTAAAAATATCATTAGAACATAAAGAAAATTTACACATTTCTAAATCTTAAAACAAGGCATCCAAAATTAATGAAATTAAGAAAAGAAAAAGTAGAAGTTCTAAATAGACGGCGCATTAACGAACTACTAGGTTGCTAGAATAACAATTAACACTAAATCACCTCAAGATAACCTCCAAAGAAATCCATCAATGATGGTGGTCATAGGCTTGTCCGTTCACACTCTCTCCACTACGCGAATTTACGTTCTAAAGATTAATAGGACTTCTAGTAGGCGTTAAAACTTGGCTTAGGTAAATGGTTAGGAAATGAAAACAAGGATAAACATGAGGGCTTAAACACTAAACCAAGGTTGAGCTTAAAAAGAAAATAAACATAAACACATGAAGAGGAATGATAAGTACTTTAATTCAAGCTAAAACAAATATAAGGCCATGTATTTTTTTCTTTTCTTTTCATAATATTGGCCAAAAATAAACTATTCTCTTTTTTTTCATTTCATGTTGATGATACTTTTGATAATAACTCCTCTTTTTTTTGTAACTTTAAGGAAAGCTCCAAATAAAAGTTATAAATTTTCCTTTTCATTTCAATGATATAATCCTTCACAAAAATAATATTTAAGCTCAAAGTTTAGTGTGAAAAAAGGAAAGAGAATTTGGCTTTGGTGAAATAATGAAATGAAAGGTGGAGCTAAAAACAAAAAAACATGGAAAAGGC
The DNA here is from genome assembly GCA_039583875.1 of Platanthera guangdongensis. Lineage (NCBI taxonomy): Eukaryota > Viridiplantae > Streptophyta > Magnoliopsida > Asparagales > Orchidaceae > Platanthera > Platanthera guangdongensis. The sequence goes on along the minus strand of CM077161.1, from coordinate 106,823,945 downwards.
CCAAAATTGTTTTGCAATGGTAAAATATTTTTGGTGGGCAAGAAAAGATCAAACGAGTCAAAGGGTGGCCTAAATCATTTCTAAAGTACGTAAAAACGACGCAAATGTTTCGAGAGTCGCTAGGGACAAGTTCTAGACACCAAGAAAGACTACCCGGCAAATGAAAAAGAGATAACATTACCTAGCAACCATTCGTAAGCAACTAACCGAATAAAAAGACATAACTACAAATTGCTAACTTAAAACGTAAAAATCGGATGCCTATATTTAAGAAAAAGAAACTAGTAAAACTAAGTTATGTTAAACTGATAAATTTAGAAAACTAATTCAAAGAAATCTAAATAGAACAAAGGAACCGCACGGGCCTACACATCACTAGAAGAAACATAAAAATAAAGATGGAAATAATTTTCGATTTTGTTTATCAAATATATTTTAGCAATTTTTTTGGATTTTTGCTTTTCTTTTTTTTTGTGATTTTTTTTGAGAATGCTAAAATAAAAGCAATACTAAAAAAAACTTAACAAAACTATGCTAATTTTTTAGAAAAAATTTTTGAAAGAAAAAGGAAAAAGAGAAACTAACTAAACCCTCCCCCAAGCTTAGATTTTTCATTGTCCTCAATGAAAGAAACAAAAAGAAAAACGAGAAGGAGACTGAGAAGGAGAGAAAATGCATAAAGGAAATGAAAATTAAAAAAATCAGGACTTCCCCGGGTTTGTGAGATGAAGGTGGATGTCGCTCCCCCATGCTTGCTTTTTAGTGCACTTGATCGTCAGCAGGTTTGACTTGATCCATCTTTATATCAGCAACGTTGGAGCGGCGGTCACGAACTTGCTTGGTTGGCCTCCGGAAGGAAGAGCAAAATAAAAGCAGAAAAATATAGTCCGTGGGCAGGTGCCCAAGATTGTTCTTTATTACAACAATTGAAAGTCCGAATAAAATTAAAAGTTTCATAACAATAAGGAAGAATAATAAGTCCAAAAGAAAATAAAAATGTTCCACAACAAGATAAACATTCAAGAGTCCAAGACAAGATCCTCTGTTGCAGGAGACACAGAATCATTAGAAAAATAAAGTTTAAGTCTATACCCATTCACTTTAAAATCACCCTTATCGGGGTGCGAAAGCAACACAGTTCCATCAGAATAAACTTCCTTGACCGTAAACGGTCCAGTCCATCGAGATTTAATGTGTCCGAAGAAAATACGTAAGCGTGAATTAAAAAGAAGAACTTGATCGCCAGGTTTAAAAATTTTATGTTGGCCCAAGTTCTTATCGTGATCGACTTTAGTTTCAGGGTCGGGTGATTTTGCATATGAATTTTTCAGATTTTTGTCTTCTTCAAAAATGAGATTTTCAAGATTCTTTTGTTTAAAAACAGTTTCATTTTCAAAATTTATTTGCATGGACATAACCGTATTTTTAAAAATATTGGGAGAAAGTTCAGAAGAAGAAGACGAAAAATCATTTGGAGAAATATAGGAGTCTTCTTTTAATTCATCAAGAAAAGAACAAGTGTCATCATTTTGCAAAGAATTTCTCATAGATCGATTAATATCAAAAGTAACCTCTTCATCTCCCACACGCAGAGAAAGTCTTCCGTCACTAACATTTATGATTGCTCGAGCGGTGGCTAGGAAGGGACGACCAAGGATAAGGGGGACCTCGACGTCCTCTTCAATATCGAGAATGACAAAATCCACTGGGAAGATAAATTTGTCGACCTTCACTAGCACATCCTCAACGATACCTAACGGATACTTAATCGATCGATCAGCCAATTGAATACTCATACGCGTAGGGCTGAGAGTGCCCAATCTTAGCTTTTTAAACAATGAAAAAGGCATGAAGTTGATGCTCGCACCTAGATCCACTAGCGCATGTTTTATAAAAAGATCACCAAAAACGCAAGGAATTGAAAAACTACCCGGATCGTGTATTTTTTTAGGCAAGTTAGAGTTTTTAACGACCGCCGAGCACTCTTCATTTAACGTTACGTGAGAAAGATTTTCCAATTTCTTTTTATTCGTTAACAGGTCCTTAAGATATTTGGCGTATTTTGGCATTTGGCTTATTGCTTCATGAAATGGCAAATTTATATGAATTTGTTTAAACATTTCAAGAAAACGTGAATATTGATCATCTAATTTTTCTTTCCTAAGTCGAGCCGGATAAGGAGGTGGCGGAAATTCCTTTATAATTGTCGGAGCATCATTTTGAAACTCTTTAACTTCTTTTTCAAAAATAAGCTTTTCTTTTTCAAAATTAGATTTGTCTTTTTCTTTTTCAAAAATTTTATCATTCGATTCCGTAACGATAATATTTTCAGTAGTAGGAGAGGCAATCACCTCTGGCTCTTCCCTTGTGGTGAGCTCGTTAATAACTTTACCACTCCGAAGGGAAATCGCATTCACGTGCTCCCTTGGGTTAGGTTCAGTGTTTGAGGGAAGAGCCCTGGGTGGCCTCTCGGAGATGACCTTGGCAAGTTGCCCGACCTGGTGCTCTAAATTTTTCACGGAGCCAGATAGACTTCTAATGGTAGCATCATTCGAGCTTATATATTTAGAAAGTATTTCCTCCAAAGATGGAGTTTTTTGAAAATTTTGGTTTTGATATTGTGGTGGTGGTGGAGTGAAATCGTGTGGTGGGCGTGCAGCATTAGCAGGGTTACTCCAAGAAAAATTAGGATGGTTACGCCATCCAGGATTATAAGAGTTCGAAGAAGAATTAAAACCAGGAGGTGCAGAAAAATTAGAAAAAGCAGAAAAATTATTGGAAGAATTATTTTGAGCAGGCCTGGGTATGTTCCCCAGATAATCCACCTGCTCGGCAGCAGCAGCATTCGCATTTTCATATACCTTAGCGGCGGAGGAAGCAGTCATCTCCGAAATCTTCTTGTTCAGCATTTCCACTTGCAGCGCCAGTTGCAAAACCGAGTCCAATTCATAGATACCTGCAGGTTTAGATGGGCGAGTCCTAGACGAATTCCACTGATAAGTGTTCATCGTCATGTCCTCGATAAGCTCAAGAGCGGTTTCCGGAGTTTTGCGGTCCAAGGAACCAGCGGAAGCGGCATCTATCATTTGCTTAGTTTCTTGATTTAGCCCATTGTAAAATGTCTGGACCTGTAACCATACAGGCAGAGCATGATGAGGGCATCTTCTCAAAAGTTCTTTGAACCTCTCCCAAGTGTCATAGAGGGTCTCAGAAGCAATTTGAGAATAAGAAGTTATATCATTTCTTAACTTAGCAGTTTTAGCGGGAGGGAAATATCTAGCAAGAAATTTATCGACTAAAATGTTCCAAGTAGTGATTGATCCTCTTGGGAGAGAACTCAACCATTGTTTGGCTTTAGTTCTTAAGGAGAAGGGGAAGAGTCTTAGCCTTATAGCATCATCTGAGACACCATTTATTTTGAAGGTGTCACAGATTTCAAGAAAATTGGCAATATGCAAGTTCGGATCTTCATCTTGTAATCCGTCAAACTGTACATATTGCTGCACCATTTGTATGATGCTAGGCTTAAGCTCGAAGTTATTGTTCGCAATTGCAGGTCGAACAATACTTGTTTCAGTCCCCTCAAGGTTGGGTCGAGCATAATCGTACATGGTCCTTTGCTGAGCCATTCCTGGGTTGGGATCTCTCATTTCAAAATTAAAATTACAATCACCGTCGGAATCCTCAACCGCTGTTTGAGAAGTGGAAGCCCCGAATCGTAGTTGTCTCCGAAAGGAGCGTTCGATTTATGGGTCCAAATCAACAAGTAGCGACGGATTCGTGCGGGTCATGCACTAAAAAAATGAAGGAGAAATTGAAATAAAAACTTGAAGAAAGAAATGATTAGAATTTTTTTTGTTTAAATTTTTGTAGAAGCAATAGCAAAAGCGTTTTCAAAATATTGACGAAGAAGTTCCCCGGCAACGGCGCCAAAAAATTGATGGGCTAAAACCCGAATAGGCAAGTGTACCTGTCGAATTGTAGTATCAAGGTCGTATTTAAACACGGGGTTGTCAAGTACTGCTACTCACGCTTGAACTATTATCCTACCGAAAGAAAATGGGTTTTGAGAATTTTTAAACTAAAACGAAAGAGAATTTTTTAGACGAAAAAACTTTATAATAAAAGGCTAGCATTCGATCGAAGATTCACCATAAAACGAAATGAGATGGATGAAAAGGCATAGTTTTAAATTTGCAAATCATACTCGGCCGTGACGGATCCGAAATTAGGAAATAATCTCGCTAGAGAATTAAATCCCCTGACTTATAGACGTTTTGACCGAAATCTCTTTCAAGTCAAGAAGGCCTAAAGCCGCATTATCGAGGTGACCCGCACTATTGGATTTGACTCCAATCCGGAAGATTTACGTCATCTTATCTCTAGGGTTGCGTTCAACTCCTTCCTTCTTTGAGTGATCTTTCACATTCATGAGCCTCTCGGCTACTCAAATATGAGATCCCAAGCCTACTACCGTATACCGGAAATACGGAGTCGACAAAATAAAAAAATCAAAGAAGGATCGAATGTAATTTAGACAAAAATAAAACTATGAAATAAAAGAAACCCTCATCTCATTTTATGGATCCTCACGATCGAACGCTAAAGAAAATTAGCTACGCATAATGGAAATTGAAATCAAAGTAGGATGAAAGAAATTCATTTTCATTACTTGCAAAAATAAAAGAGAACACAATATTTAAAAAGGACAATATTGAAAGAAAAGGGTTACAATAATGAAAAGACTACAATAATAACGAAAAGAAAATAACAACGCACTAACTCTTTTTCTCTCCTACAACTTAACTCCAAAACTTCCCTAAACTTCTTAACATAAATTGCTTACAAAGATACAAGTCACTCTCTCCAAAAATCTCCCTCCAAAGCATGAGACCATGGTGCCCTTTTATAGATGAGGAGGGAAGATTCTAGATGGGAATGAAGAGGAGGAGGCAAGGGGGTGGCCGGCCATGTAGAGGGAGAGAAGTTCATGTATGGCATTAAATGAGGTGGAGAGAATTCATGCATGATATTTAATTAGGTGGAGAGAAAGAGGTGGGTTCAATGCATGGACTTTAAGTGAATGATTTGGAAAATATAAAATAGAAAAGGGGGAATGAATAAGAAATAAAGAAAGAGAGAGAGAGAGAGAGGGGTTGAATGTAGAATAATAAAAACAAGAAATAAAAGAGGAGGAAAGAGTGTGGCCGGCCATGGGAAGTGGGGGATTCATGCATTTGGAAATTAATGAGGACGGGAGAGAGAGGGCATGAGGTGGATTAAATAAAGGAAAGAAAAAGAAATGAAAGAGGGAGAGAAAGAGGGGTGGCCGGCCATATGAATGAGAGATTGCATGAATGCAATAAATGATGAGGGAGGGGGGAAAATGAGTGGCCGGCCACACATGGATGAAGTGGGCTGCACTATATGGGCTTGGGAAGCTTGAAGAGGGGCTGAATGCATCATATAGGCTTCAAGTAAAAGGGCCGGGCTGCTCCAAACTTCAAGGGCTTCATGTAGGGGGCTGCATCATGTAGAGGGGCTGCACCATAAGTGGCCGGGCTGCACCATGTGGGCTGTTTTGGTGGAAGAGGGCTGCTCCAATTGGGTTGCATTATGTAGTGGCCGGGCTGCATCATGTGGGCTGTTTTGGTGGAAGAGGGCTGCTCCAATTGGGTTGCATGGTTGCATTTATGTACAAGGGCTGCTCCATGTTGCATGCATTTGGGTCATGATCCTACAAATAACAACACAAAATAATCATTAGAAACAAAATATTTTTCATGAGCATAAAATTATAACAAATAAGACTAAACATCACATAGAATAATATATATTAATAAGATTAATCATAGCAACAGACATTAAAACTACACTAAACATAACACAACATAAAATATAAAACACAAGATAAATTTAGAAATTATCATAACATACGAGAAATAAAACAAAACAGACATAAAATAAACAAAATTATAACTAAACTTAGGAATTTAGGTTTATAAACTATACCAAAAAACGATGACTAAAAGTAGTCATCAATGACCTCGTCCAAATATAGCTCTGTTATCTTTTCCATGGAGTAGCCAATCTTGAAAGGCATGAAGTGAGCACACTTTGTCAATCTATCAACTATAATGCACAAAACATCATGCCCTCGGGGAGACCTTAGCAAACCAGTGATGAAATTCATAAAATTACTCTCCCACTTCCAACTCGGAATATCCAAAGGCATCAACTTACCACCTGGCCTTCTATGATCCACCTTAACGCGCTTGTAGGTGAAGCACTCCGACAAGAACTTAGCTATATCATTCTTCAATCCATACCACCAAACTATCTACTTCAGGTCTCTATACATCTTCGTAGAACCAGGATGGTAGGCCACACTAGAACCATGCTCTTCACTACAAATTCTTGTCTGAACATCACTAATAATGGGAATACAAAACCTACTCCGGTACTTCAGGGTACCGACCTCGTCTATAGAGAAATCTAGCAATTATCCTCTCTCTATAATAACTCGAATATGCTGCAGATCTGGATCATCCTTCTCATGAAAACTTGTAAGAGTAGTCCAAGAAGGCTCCTCAACTTCCAAGCTAGAAGGCAAGACACCATTTCCAATTGAGATACCCATTAGTAAAAACTCCTCCACCAAAGACTGCATGGAAAGGTTGAAGATTTGTTCGGTCTTTCTACTTAAGGCATCAGCGACAACATTAGCCTTGCATGGATGATAAAGGATATCAACCTCATAGTCTGTGACATACTCCAACCATCTACGTTTGTGCAAATTTAGCTCCTTCTGAGTGAAAATGTACTTCAAACTCTTATGGTCCATATAAATCTTGCATAACGCGCCATACAATAATTGTCTGAAAAGCTTCAAGGCATAAATTACTACCGCAAATTCCAAATCATGCGTAGGATAATTCTTTCCATAAATCTTCAGTTGTCTTGACTCATACGCAATCACCTTTCCTTCTTGCATCAAGACACGTCCAAGCCTGACGTGTGATGCATCCACATAAATGGTATACTCCACTCCTTCGGTAGGTAAGGTCAAGACAGGAGTAGTGCACAAACACTTTTTTCAACTCCTGAAAGGCTTCTTCACACTCATTGCTCCATACAAACGATGTATTCTTATACATAAGCTTAGTCATAGGGGCAGACAACACAGAGAATCCTTTCATAAACCTTCTATAGTAACCTGCCAAACCTAAGAAGATTCTTATCTACTTAGGCGTAGTAGGTCTCTTCCAATCCATGAATGCTGCTATATTTTCTGGATTCACGAAAATCCCATCTTTACCCACAATATGACCCAAGAAAGATACTTGAGAAAGCCAAAATTTGCACTAGCTCAGCTTCACATAGAATTTATGCTCCCTTAGAGTAGACAGAACTAAACACAAGTGTTGAGCGTGCACCACCGCACTTTGGGAATACATTGGAACATCGTCAATGAAAACGACAACAAAATGATCTAAGAAATCCTTAAACACTATATTCATTATATCCATGAAAGCAGAGGGTGCATGCGTCAATCCAAAGGACTTCACCAAGAACTCAAAATGTCCATACTGAGAACAGAAAGTGGCCCACGGAACATCCAACTCACGGATCCTCAACTAATGGTAGTTGGAATGAAGATCAATCTTTGAAAACACCGAACTACCATGCAACTGATCAAACATATCATTGATCAACTGCAGTGGATATCTGTTCTTGATGGTCACCTTATTCAGCTCTCTATAATCTATGCACAACCTCATGGAACCATCCTTCTTTTTCACAAACAGGACTGGAGCACCCCAGGGCAAAGAAATTGGCCTAATGAAGCCATACTTCAACAATTCATCAATTTGGGTACTCAACTCTTCCAGCTCACGTGGAGCCATACGATAAGGTGCCTTCACAATAGGATGAGTACTCTGCACAAGATCAGGCGGAAGACCAGGAAGCCTAACAGGGAAAACATCGGGAAACTCCCGCATCACGAAAATATCCTCGACATGCGACAAATTACTAACAGTTTCCAAAATAAAATTAAGATAAGCAAAACAATTGGAGTCCAAAAGTTTTCATGAACATACCTCAGATATAATAGGGGAATCCTGACGCTGAAAGCATACATGCTCATGGGTTGGCCGTTGTCCATCTTAAAGTCCAAATTCTTTACCTTGCATTGGATAACAACATCATAACAGGACAACCAATCCATGTAAGACCCCCCCCCCCTCCCGGATCCCAAAACTGTTAAAATTCAACAAACCCGCAGAGGCCTCCTCGGATACCCTGTTGAAACTCAACAAACCGGAGGAGAACACCCCACTTATATTGTTGAAAGTTTTCCCGGATCTTGGAGTTAGCAGGGGTTATCTCAACAAAGCAGTAACAACCAGCAACACATGCAGCACAAGCTTCTTTATTGATCAAGAGCAAACTTCTTTACAAGACGAGACATACATGGCGAGACATGCTTCACCAAAAACCAAAATCAGGAGAGCAGAGACAGTTACAAAGGCAAGACACAAAATAAGCCGCGCGGACTCAATTACCAAGTCGTCGGTCTACTGCTGTGGAGTCCGCTCAGTCTGCCAGGTCGCCAGACCGCAACCCAAGCCGCGCGGACTACCCCCTATTCCAATGCTTAGCTCTTCACCGCCAATATGCAGGCCGCCTGACCGCGAGGTCGCCTAGCCGCCAGACCGCACAAGCTGCGTCACCGAATGGAACAGTCCGCCTAAAGCAGGCGACTTCCTGAACCCCGAACCAAGTTGCAAAAGAGAAGACTGCCTGGTCGCTATCCGCGACCTATTGTTTACCGCCTATTGCTTAACCGCAGAGTCCGCACTGTCCCTGACCGCAATCAGAGCCAAATCCTGGCTTTCCAGCGTTATCCGCACAACCTGCACAACACCACCGGGTCAACTCTCAAACCGCGCGGACACCAAAGTCCAGACCGCAGCAACTTACGCGAGCTCAATTACTGTTCACTTACTTTGGTTCGGGTTCTCTCTTTTTTTCCTAATGTGACAAGGGTCCTATTTATAGGCATGATGATGAGTATGGTCACCGCCCTAGCCGATAGGATCACCGCCACATCCCGCAGCAAGAACAAGTGTGTCCGCCAGACCGCGAACACACACTCCAGTTCGCTGCCCCTGTGAAGATAGCCAGTCTGCCACAGCTTCTCTAAGGCCGGACTCCAATCTCCAGTCCACCTTGTCACCGAAGGCCAAGCCAGGACCACCACAGCCACACTCCACAACAGCTATGTCCGCCAATCCGCGGACACAACACCAGTCTGCATAGCCCGAGCCCGCAGCCTCGCCATCAAGGCACCTGCCGGACTCAGCGGACAACCGGCTTCCGTCCGCACCTCCTGAGTCCAATGCCTCAATCTTCAAGGCACCGCCGGACTCAGCGGACACGCCGATCCAGTCTGCTTACATAGCAAACACCACTCCGCATTCCTGAATTCATAACCTTATCACAAGGCTAAACCGAACTCAGCGGACTCCAGCTCCAGTCCGCACACTCTTACACAGGCAATCCTCCAGTCCGCATACCCCCAAGCTAGAAATCAAGGCAACAGCACTTCTACTAGGCTTGGCGGACTGAGAAAGCAGCCCGCGCTCCACTGCGCAATCTCCCCGGACTGAGCCAACCTGGACTTGGTTCAGATCACACCAAGTCTAGTCCACTGGCCACAAGGGCCAATCCGCACTTACAGGCAGACACTGGATCTAGCCCGCCATACTGGGCAACCTCCAGCTTCTGTCCCCACTGACCGGCGGTCTCCGCGGCTTCCACTTGCCGCTCCACTAGAGCATGACCAAGGCAACTGCCAAACCGGTCTGCTGAGCTCCAGTTCATCAGTCTGCTTCATGCCGGACTCCGCGGATAGGATTTCTATCCACCCAGTTACTTCCTGGGATCCAACTGCCTGCTGAGTATTCGTCAGCCTGACAGACCGCCGCTGTTGTCCGCGTATTCCGCGCGAACAGACCGCCCAGGCCGCCACAGAGCAAACCGCCTGCAACATCCCTGCCGACTTAGCAGTCCGCCAACCCTGTCCGCGTAGTCCGCGCGGATAGGTAGCCCAAGCCTTCCATTCATCCACTTTTACTTCACAATTTTCAACACTCCCCCTTGAAGTGAGAAGTGGTGAATAACTCCAGCAGCTCCCGTAGCCGTGCACTTGGTCCCTTCGATCGCATCTATGAAGAGATGTCCAATACATAGTCCTCGCCCGGCATATCATGGACAATGAGGGAGCCCTCCAGCATCTCCAAAAAAGAGAAATGCTTCCCTCTACCTTCTTTAGCTTCAACCTCCACTCATTCATCACAGGAGTATCACCAACTACCTTGGGCACAGAAGCCCAAGCCTTGTTATCTCTGAGAGAAGTCACCTCTTCAGCCTTGGTGTCAACCTCCTCCTTGATTGTAGTGGGGTCATCACAGCCAAAAGTTCCTTGCTCGACCTGAGGGCTATCAAAGAAACACGGGACCAAGAACGTCGTGTTCCCCTCACTATATCGAGCTGGTGGCTTACTGATCCTCTTCGATCTCCGAAGAACCTGATCATGGCTAACCACCTCCGCTGCTTTTGAACTAGCTCCGTTCCCGGGCAAACCCGGGACAATGCTCCCCGTGCTTCCTGAAAAAGACGCCTCCTCACTGGAACCAAGAGCACCTGGAGCAACGCTCCCCCTACTACAAGAACCAGAAGACTCCCCTCTTGAACAAGAACTGCCTGGAACATCGCTCCCCCTGCTTCCTGAACCGGAAGCCTCCGCCTTCGAGCTAAAAGATCCTGGAGCTTCACTCCCTCTTCTTCCCGACTCTGACGCCTTTGCCCCGGAGCTAGAACAACCTAGAGTACCTGGTGACTCAGGCAACTCCACTTCCTTAGCAGCAGCCTCCTTCAGCCCACCATCTGACTTGCTTATCTCTAGCTCCACATGAGAGCTACCCCAATACGGTGTCAACTCATCGAAGACAATGTTTCTCGACACTATGAGTTTCTTCATCGCAGGATCCATACACCTCCATCTTCTCCTCTGCTCATCATACCCAACAAAGACTAGCTTTATCTTAAGAGCACCTGAAGAGTGTACGTAGCAGGTAGATCCAAACACCCGAAGATGTTTCACGCTGGGCTTTACTCCGAACATCAGCTCATAAGGAGTCTTCACTAAGATCGGACTAAGAGGCATCTGGTTGATGACATAAGCAGCATAGGCCATCCCTTCCGCCCAAAGAGCCTTCGGAACGCCTTTACTCTGAAGCCAACACTTGCAGGTCGCCGTTAACCAATGGATCATCCGAGCTGCAATACTACCTTGTTGTGAAGTATGTCCACAAGAAAGCTCCTTCCGGATCCCTTGCTTCCTGCAAAAGTGTGAGAACTCGGTTGAGCCAAACTCACCACCGAAACTTGTCCTCAACACCTTGATCCTCCGGCCAAGCTGACCTTCCACAAGCTTCTTAAACTCCACAAACAAGCATACCATGTTGGACTTCTTCTTCATGAAGTATACCCATGTATACCTTGAATAGTCATCAACCAATATCAGCATGAACCTGCTGCCTCCAAGACTGGCCATGACGGTCGGTCCCACCAGAGCACAATCGACAACCGCCAATGGTGCTTTACATCTAGATTGTGCTTTATCAACCATGAAGCGATAGGCTCCACTTTCCTGACATCCCGCATACCCCCGACCATCGCCATAGGATGACAATCTAGGCAAGCCTCTTACGAGTCTTCTTTCCGCCATTGCTTTCATCTTGTCCATCCCTACATGCCCTAGTCTTTCATGTCAGATAGCTGCACTATCACTAGCATTCATCCGATCAGCTCCAGAACTAGTTGATGTCCCAACTACATTCTTCTCCTTACCTCCGACATGAGTTACGTTCGCCGAGAGCAAGACAACCTTGCACTCCTTCCGATGATGACCTTGCTGCTTGCATTTATAGCACTTTGGTCCTTCCTTCCTCTTCCTATCATGCCTAGGAGAAACACTCCTTTCTTCCTGATACGAAGTAGAGAGACCATCTTCAGCAGCAACCTTCACCTCCTTCCTGAACAACCCATCAAGGGAAGTCGAAACCTCCGCAGCTGACCGACATGCACTGATGTGGTCCAAGAGCTCCGATGAGATCACCTGCTTGAGAATAGACTCCGCTTTCGCATTTGTCTCCTTCCAAGCTCTCGTCTCTTCAGCATTTCCAGCAGTATCCTCTTGTCTTCCTGCTCCGCATACAACCTCCCAAAGGTCCTCGCCAAGAAGAAAGCTCTTCATAAAGGACTTCCACCTTTCAAAGTTCGTCACTGTAAGGAGATCAATTCCAAGACAACTTGCATCCTCCATTGTCATGGTTCTACCACTGGTTTCCTCTACAGAAGAGCAACTACTTCCATTAAGCACTGCTTGAACACTCCAACAACCTCCCTCTGATATCATGTTAAAATTCAACAAACCCGCGGAGGCCTCCTCGGATACCCTGTTGAAACTCAACAAACCGGAGGAGAACACCCCACTTATATTGTTGAAAGTTTTCCCGGATCTTGGAGTTAGCAGGGGCTATCTCAACAAAGCAGTAACAACCAGCAACACATGCAGCACAAGCTTCTTTATTGATCAAGAGCAAACTTTTTTACAAGACGAAACATACATGGCGAGACATGCATCACCAAAAACCAAAGCCAGGAGAGCAGAGATAGTTACAAAGACAAGACATAAAATAAGCCGCGCGGACTCAATTACCAAGCCGCAGGTCTACTGCTGTGGAGTCCGCTCAGTCCGCCAGGTCGCCAGACCGCAACCCAAGCTGCGCGGACTACCCCTTATTCCAATGCTTAGCTCTTCACCGCCAATCTGCAGGCCGCCTGACCGCGAGGTCGCCTAGCCGCCAGACCGCACAAGCTGCGTCATCGAATGGAACAGTCCGCCTGAAGCAGGCGACTTCCTGAACCCCGAACCAAGTTGCCAAAGAGAAGACCGTCTGGTCGCTATCTGCAGCCTACTGTTTACCGCATGTTACTTAACCGCAGAGTCCGCACTGTCCCTGACCGCAATCAGAGCCAAGTCTTGGCTTTCTAGCGCTATTTGCATAACCTGCACAGCACAACCGGGTCAACTCTCAAACTGCGCGGACACCAAAGTCCAGACCGCAGCAACTTACGCGAGCTCAATTACTGGTTACTTACTTCGGTTCAGGTTCTCTCTTTTTTTCCTGATGTGACAAGGGTCCTATTTATAGGCACGATGATGAGTATGGTCACTGCCCTAGCTGATAGGATCACCGCCACATCCCGCAGCAAGAACAAGTGTGTTCGCCAGACCGCGGACACACACTCCAGTTCGCCGCCCCTGTGCAGATAGCCAGTCCGCCACAGCTTCTCCAAGGCCGGACTCTAATCTCCAGTCGGCCTTGTCGCCGAAGGCCAAGCCCGGACCACCACAGCCGGACTCCACAACAGCTATGTCCGCCAATCCGCGAACATAGCACCAGTCCGCAAAACCCGAGCCCGCAGCCTCGCCATCAAGGCACCTGCCGGACTCAGCGGACACCTGGCTTCCGTCCGCACCTCCTGAGTCCAATGCCTCAATCTTCAAGGCACCGTCGGACTCAGCGGACACGCTGATCCAGTCTGCTTACACAGCAAACACCAGTCTGCATTTCTGAATTCATAACCTTATCACAAGGCTAAACCGAACTCAGCGGACTCCAGCTCCAGTACGCACGCTCTTGCACATGCAATCCTCCAGTCCGCATACCCCCAAGCTAGCAATCAAGGCAACAGCACTTCTACTAGGCTTGGCGGATTGAGAAAGCAGCCTGCGCTCCACTGTGCGATCTCCCCGGACTGAGCCAACCTGGACTTGGTTCAGATCACACTAAGTCCAGTCCACTGGCCACAAGGGTCAGTCCGCACTTATAGGAGGACACTGGATATAGCCCGCCATACCGGGCGACCTCCAGCTTCTGTCCGCACTGACCGGCGGTCTCCGCGGCTTCTACTTGCCGCTCCACTAGAGCATGACCAAGGTAACTGCCAAATCGGACTGCTGAGCTCCAGTTCATCAGTCCGCTTCATGCCGGACTCCGCGGATAGGATTTCTATCCGCCCGGTTAATTCTTGGGATCCAACTGTCTGCTGAGTATTCGTCGGCCTAACAGACCGCCGCTGCTGTCTGCGTAGTCCGCGCTAACAGACCGCCCAGGCCGCCACAGAGCAAACCGCCTGCAACATCCCTGCCGACTTAGCAGTCCGCCAACCCTGTCCGTGTAGTCCGCGCAGATAGGTAGCCCAAGCCTTCCATTCACCCACTTTTACTTCAAAATTTTCAATAAAAACACGGCACGAAGGGGGTGTCTTATGCCCGAAACAGCCGCCTTGCGGTAGCATTAACACACGGGCTAACCTGTACCACAATACGCATATTCCGCCGGCTATAACAATATCAATATGACATGCCAACCCAACCAAAATATAACAAGCAAGAGAAGTCAAATCCACACTAAGCATATAGTCCAAATACATCAATAAAGGAGAAGCTAATACATGCTTCTACAATATATCAGAGTACAGCTAAACATTGCCCAAATGGGCTACATCAGAGTATGAAAATACTAACATATATAACCGACGGTAGCGATGGTACTGTCCCCTCAGGCCCTGTCGTCCTGGCCTGGCTGTCCTGCTGCAACGCCTGCTGCTGCTCTACCTGTGGGGTGGCCTCCTAAAAAGGAAGATGTAGCAATCGTTAGTCGAAATGACTAAGTGGTTTCACATCTGCTCCCCCGGCGACTCCTCGGCATCGGGCGAGGAAAAAGGAACAACAGTATAATATATAATAAGTATAAAGGTACAAGTAGGTGGCAAGGTACATGAGTATCAATGTATAAACTAACAGTTCTACAAGAGCTATCAATGTATAAACTAACAATTCTACAAGAGCTAATATAACATCAAGTGTAAGAAAACTACAGCAGGTAAGTAACTTAACTTATAAGGATGCACATACAAGCTTATAAGTTAAGGGTCGATTTGCATAAAGTAACTCATCGTATAAGAGTGCCCATACAAACTTATACGATGAGGATCTTCTTGTGCAATGATATGAAATGGTATGTATGCTATGCAATGACTCACCCATGCACACCCATGCAACCGCTATGTCGACATAGACCCTTAGTTCCCACTTTTCGAGCAGGTAGCTAACCTCAGGCATCAGCCACCATGGCCAGGCGGTGACAGTAGAGCGGGCGTCTCTACTACTAGTCAGGTATCCACACAACTTCACCTATGCCTCCGTACGCCTCAACGCTAAGAACACAACAGCGGAGCCCATGCGTACTATGGCCTAGCGGGAGCCTCGGGTAGATGTGCACCGAGGACCAAGCCCCGAACTGACCTTGTGTGACCCAAAAGGAGCCTCAGAGTAGGCACGAGGACCAAGCCCAACTGTTCACCTGGCACGGAAGGAGCCCCGGGACGTGAACACCAAGGACCAAGCCCAACCGCCCAAAGTCTAACTGTCGAATCCTGTCGGTGTGATGACTAGAGAGCCCGTAGACCTACCACACTATCCTTAACCCAGGATTACGACACTGCGTTTCGACTCACACCACATACAAATTCCACATCATCGTGGCATGGAAGGAGCCTCGGGAGAAGGCACGAGGACCAAGCCCAACCATCCACCTGGCATGGAAGGAGCCCCGGGACATGAACAACGAGGACCAAGCCAAACCGTCTGTTTGTCTAATCTCAAGCTATCCAGGCTTGCGATGGTCAACACCGCACTTACAATCCTTCCCAATACTACCCATAGGGAGCCGACGCTCTAAGTATTGGACTACTAAATTTCATTCATCAATCGAACATACACCTGGCCATAACTTATCATCCCATATGACATCCCAAATGATCCCAACATATTACATATATGATGTACATGTAATAACCTACCAATTTCTATCAAGTCATTCCGTTCAAGTAATCTTGCATCACAATTCGATTGTACGAAATCTGTTTTCAACATGATATAACAAGATATGCATCTATAACAACTTACCAAATTCTATCAAGTCAATTGATTCAATAAAGCTTGCTTCACAATTAGTTGTATGTAATCTAATTCACAAGTTTAATCATTCATAGCATTACGGTGGTTAATTATGAAATATTTCATCAAAACCTCAAGCTAATTTGCAACATCGATTTCACCGAACCCAAATCCATATTATATAAAAACCCAGAATTTTAAGTGCAGATTGAATCTGGACAGTAGCTTCAACCGGCGATTCCCGAGGTTACAAGAATCCGGCGACAACGTGTAACCCCTCAATGGAAAGGTATTTTCATGGGTTACAACTTTCATATTCAACCCACAACCCAGATTTGAATGTATCCTTTTTGAATTTGGCTTCAAAACCCACTACGCACAGAACACAATTATGCATGCAGGATTTATCGCATGTCATTTTCGTCCAGGCTTTCCCGTGGCTACAGACTTCGCCTGAAGTCATGCAACCATTCGTTAGAAAGGTATTTTCAAGGGCTTCAACTTTCATGTTTAGCCGAAAGCCCCATATCAGGATATATCACACCTAAAAATGACCACGAAGTTCGCTGCGTGCAGAATATAGATTCTACACGCATCTTAAGGCGGAATGAACGTCATCGGTTCATCTTCCTCTTCAAGGCGGTCTTCCCAAGTCATTCCAGAAAACCTCCTCCCTTATTCAACCTCAAGAGGCCAATACCCTTCACGAAACCATCCCCTATCATCACATAGAAGAAGGGAGTGGTTGAAGAGATCTAAAACCTAGGACACAAGTCCTAGCATGGCCTTTCCTAGAAAACTCCTCTCCATCAAGACTCTCTTGAGTCGATGTATCGCCTAGAAAATAACTATAGAACTAGCACCAAGGGAGAGGGTAGGAAACTCACATCACTTCCAGCGGTTCCATTTCCGGCCATAGACCTTGTGATTCTTCGCGACGGCATCATCTCCTCTACGGTGATGGCGGATCTCCTTCCCTAGATCTTCCTCCAGTAAACTCTGCTTCTCCACAGGATTTCTCTCAGAAAAATACGATTGGGAGGAAGAGTGAAATGGCTAGGGTTTTTCCACTGTTCCTTATATATATAATGTGACACAGGTAGGGACACGCCCGTGTCCTTACCTGTGTCCTGCTCGGGCAAAGCGTTACAGGCGGTTACGTTGTCGGTTCGATCTAAAATGGCGGATAGGACGTACACGCCCGTATCAGTCAAGTCACCCCCATTACATGGGGAGTGACACCTAAATCGTCGAACTCAACTATCGAGAATTCGTCGAACTCACTTTAAATCGTCGAACGGAGGTCACGCCCGTGACATAGGGCGTGCAACCCTCTCACTCGAGAACCACCCACCTACTCGAGTACCTTGGGCACCTACTCGAGTACCTTAAGTCACGCCCCTGGGTCACGCCCATGACACAGGGTGTGAAACTCACTTTACTCGAGTACTTTTAAAACTACTCGAGTAACCTCGGCAGCTACTCGAGTACATTCAGTCACGCCCCTGGGTCAGGCCCGTGACCCAGTGCGTGTAACCAATTTTACTAGAGTATCTTGAAAACTACTCGAGTAACCTCAACTGCTACTCGAGTACCTTCAGTCACGCCCCTGGGTCACGCCCGTGACCCAGGATGTGTAACCCATTTTACTCGAGTATTTTGAAAACTACTCGAGTAACCTCAGCTGCTACTCGAGTACCTTCAATCACGCCCCTGGGTCACGCCCGTGACTCAGGGCGTGTACCCTGCTCTGGACTAACTTCCCCAGTTCACAAGTGCCGCCCTTTTTCCTTTACTTTCCTGAACTCAAGCCTGCCCTCCTGACTCAAAACTAGTATGGGGGCCTAGCGCGAATCGGGACGTTACAAATCATATAAACAAAAAACAAGATTTCATCCCCGAAATCAGGCTAGGGATATGGGGAAGACAAGTATACAGATAATAAATATGCCTTAAAACAAAATTACCTGGAGGAAATAATCTCGGGTAGGTTTTTGCATCAAGTCCACCGGCTCCCAAGTAAACTCCTCCTTCCCATGATTGGACCATTGTACCTTCACCAAGGGAACACTTTTGCGGCGTAATGTTCTTGTCTCGTTGTCAACAATCCGCATCGACTCTAGTCGCACAGACCTTTCCGTCGTCACTGCACCGTCAGTAGTGGGAATATATTGATCGGGCCGCAACAGCGCCTTTCGAAGCGACGACACATGGAACACGTCGTGGAGATTCTCTAGTTCTGGTGGTAACTCCAACCGATAGGCCAACGGGACAAAACTTTCCAAAATAGTATAAGGTCCAACATGTCTTGGGTTGAGCTTTTTCACACCACGAACCCGTGACACTCCATGCATCGGCCGGATCTTCAGAAACACCTTATCACCCACTTCAAACTCCACCATTCGGTGCTTTGCATTATAATACTTCACCTGTCGACTTTGAGCCTCCAACATACGATCTTGTATCATCCTAACCACTGCATTGGTATCATCAATATACTTAATACCCAAGGTCTTCGGGTGTTCATCTTGCGCCCAAGACAAGGGGGTTCTACACCTTCTACCATAAAGCACTTCATGAGGTGTCATACCGATGCTCGACTGATGACTATTGTTGTAGGAGAATTCCACCAGTGGTATGAGTCTTTCCCACGGCTCACCCCTATCCAACACACATAATCTCAGCAGATCCTCCAGGGTCCTAATGGTGCTTTCAGACTGCCCGTCCGTCTGAGGATGAAATGCGGTGCTGAAGGTAAGGCGTGAGCCCAAATACGCCTGTACCGTCTTCCACTCCTTGGAAGTAAAGCGACCATCACGGTCAGAAATGATCGTCTTAGGCATGTCGTGATATCGTATAAACTACTCCACGAAGAGGCGTACCAAGATGTCCACGTGAGCCTCTTTCTTCATGGGAATGAATTGGGCTACTTTTGTCAGTCGATCAACAATAACCCACACCGAATCATTCCCGGAGCGTGAGCGAGGTAGCCCATGGACAAATTCCATGGAGATATCCTCGAACTTCCATTCGGGGATAGGCAACGACTGCAACAAACCACCGGGACTCCTGCATTCAGCCTTCACTCTTTGACAGGCTTCACAATGAGTAACATAATATCGTACATCCTTCTTCATTCTCAGCCAACACATGGTCTTCCGCAAACCGGCGTACATCTTAGCAATACCCGGGTGCACTGAATATTGATAGCTATGTGCCTCTCTCAAGATATCCTCCCGGATTTTACCGCCCTTGGGAATGTAGAGCCGGCTGCAAAAGTAAACAAGGCCGTCTTTGAGTGTATACTCGTCGGTAGTTCCTTCTTCTATTGATTTAATAGCCGGGGCCAAAGCCGCATCCATTCCTTTCTCCACCCGAATCCGGTCCCGAATATCACAAATTATGCCCATGCTTGCCAAAAATTATGTATACTCTACCGAAGGAGCCTTGAATATCAAGGTAATATCCATCTCTTCGATCATCCGAGCCAACTCCATGCTCATCAACCGAGACTCTGGGCTAGAGCCTGGCACTTTTCTTCTCAACGCATCAGCCACCGAGTTTGCCTTTCCGGGGTGGTAGTTCATGGTAAACTCATAGTCGTATAGAAATTCTAACCACCGCCATTGCCTCAAGTTCAAATCCTTCTGTGTATGAACATACTTCAAGTTTTTATGATCCGAAAAGATCTCGCAGTGGACGCCGTATAGATAGTGCCTCCAAACCTTCAAGGCGAACACCACTGCTCCCAACTCCAAATCATGAACCGGGTAATTGATTTCATGCTTCTTCAGTTGCCTTGAAGCATAAGGAATCAAATGCCCATGCTGCATCAATACCGCTCCCATCCCTTGATATGACGCGTCTGTGTAAACTTAAAATCCTTTCTTCCCAGATGGGAGTGCAAGGATGGGGGCGGAGGTAAGTCTATCCTTCAACTCTTGATATGCCGCTTCACATTGAGGTGTCCACTCAACTGGCACACCCTTCTTCGTCAAGGAGGTAAGACGAAGGGCAATCATGGACAACCCTTTTACGAACTTGCGGTAGTACCCGGCAAGTCCAAGAAAACTCCGTATATCGAACGCCGATTTCAAGGGCGACCACTCCTTCACGGCACGCACCTTGGCCGGATCCACTTCCAGTCCAGCTCCACTGATTACATGGCCCAAGAAGGCAACCTCTTTGAGCCAAAATTCGCATTTGCTGAACTTAGCGAACAAAGCGTGCTCTTTTAATTTCTTCAGAACCAAGTCCAGGTGCTCGGTATGCTCCTCATCCGTCTTTGAGTAGACCAGTATATCATCGATGAAGACGATGACGAAGACGTCCAAATAGGGTTCGAATACCTTGTTCATCAGGCTCATGAAAGTCGAAGTGGCATTTGTGAGCCCAAACGGCATTATCGTGAACTCATACAACCCATATCTTGAACTGAAGGTCGTCTTCTGGATGTCCTCCTCCTGTATCCTCAACTGATAGTATCCCGAGCACAAGTCCAGCTTAGAAAACTAATGCGCTCCCACTAGTTGATCGAACAACTCGTCGATTTGAGGTAGCGGATAAGTGTTCTGCACCATCAGTCGGTTGAGTTCCCGATAGTCTATACACAAGCGCAGGGTTCCATCCTTCTTCTTCACAAACAATACAGGGGCTCCCCAGGGTGACGAACTGGGGCGAACGAACCCTGACTCCACCAATTCTTGCAATTGAACTCTAAACTCCGCGAGTTCCTTCGGGGCCATTCGGTAAGGGGCCTTGGATACATGCTTGGCACCCGGGACTAGATTAATCCGGAAATCGACTTCTCTATGACGGGGTAACCCTGGTAGTTTCTCTGGAAATACCACGGGGAAGTCCCGCACTACCTGAACATCTTTTACCTCCAATGTTACCTCCTTCAACTCAAACCAGATCATGAAGACCTCATCCCCTTTCATATGGGCCTTTACAGGCTGAACTAAAGATAAGAGCATACAGGGTGCGAAATTAATACCTTGGAAGATAATGTCGGTGTCCCCATATCTCAAATAGATCTTCTTCTCCGCACAGTCGATCCTCGCGAAGTGCCAATTCAACCACGCCATGCCCAAAATGATGTCGAACTCCGGCATCTTCAGGACTATGGCAGGCGTATCGAAAGACCTTCCTTCAATAAATATCTCAAACTCGCACTTAGCGGTAGCGATCATCTCCGAGCCGTCCGAGAGGCGCACTCGTCGGGCAATTCCAGAAAAGTATTGTATGCCCTCCATACCTTTAATGAAATCTTCGGACACGAATGAGTGTGAGGCACCGGTATCGAACAGCGCATAGGCCGTCTTCCCACCGATTACCATGGTGCCTAAGTACCAATAACCAAACTCAACCACTAGGTATCTAGTATGTCATAAACAGTTTAAATTAAACGACGAAAATTGAGAAGGTTACTGCACATACCAGCTATAACATCCTGGGGATTCCGCTCTTGCGCCATGTCCAGCTCATACACCTGATCCCGGACCGGGTCAGGGTTTCCTCTTGGCAGTCCTCATCCTCGACCACGCATATATCCCCGTCCTCGTGGGGCTACTGGAGGGAGAGCAGGAGGGAGAGCAGGAGGGAGAGCAGGAGGGGCATTCTCATACAGTTGTGGGTAGTAGCGCCTAATGTGGTCGGGTTGATTGCACTCGAAACACACCAACCCACGACGCCCCTCAGGTTGTCGGAATTGCTGAGGCTGTGGTGGTGGAGGCAGCGCGGCCTGCTGCTATACTGGGTGCTCCACTCTATAGTTTCGATGGAAATGCCATCCACCCCTCTGGTATCCCCCCCCCCTCCTCTACGATCTTATCTCCTCCTATTGCTCGGACCGGCCTCCATAACGCCTTCTGCAGGCCTCTTGCCACTACTCAAGTGATCCGCCTCCAACCTCTTTGTCATGTCAATAATCTCCGCCAAACTCTCATCCGCTATAAACAAAAGGGACTGCCTTAGGGGATCTCGCAGCCCTTTGTAGAAATGTTTGGCATAACCTCTATCGTCCAACTCATAACAGTTCGCAAACCTTGCGAGATGCTGGAATTCCCGCTGGTATTCCGTAACTGATTTTGATCCCTGCTTCAGTAGTAGAAACCTCTGCTCAAGCTCATCTCGGGCCAAAGTAGGAATGAAGTGCTCCAAGAAAACACCCGAAAATTCACTCCAACTTATCTCTGTATAGACTCGGTCATGGAAGGTAGAGCCCATTAGGGACTTCCACCACCTCTTAGCATGTAACTCCAAGGCGAACGCCGCCAATGACACGGACATGTTGGCTGGGCAACGGATACCAGCCAATAGCTCTTCTACTGGGTCGAGCCATTCCTCCATACATACGGCTGACTCAGTCCCAAGATAGACGGGAGGGGAGAGAGCCCGGAAGGCGCTCAGCCAGTTAGAGCCCGGGGCCTGTTGTCGCACCATAGGCTGTTGTGCCTTAAAAGTATCAAGAATGGCGGTGAGCATCTGCCCCAACTCAGACTGTTGGAACTGAGTGGGTATGGAAGGGGTAGGAGTACCCCCCATCGGCCCAACATGCACTGGAACCTACACGTACACGACAAATTTGTGGTGAGGTTGGCTAAACTTAAGGTCAAAGTTGGACAAACTTAATGTGAATTACATATGGGCACACCACTGCTTCCGCTAAGTCAGTTTGTCCCCAAGCTGACTAATCGAGCGGGGGTGGCACCATTGTTGAATGACTTCTTAGGTGAGGATCATGGCAAACCGATACCATTTGTAAGACCCCCCCCCCCCCCCCTCCGCCCGGATCCTAAAACACGGCACAAAGGGGGAGACTTATGCCTGAAACAGCCGTCTTGCGGTAGCATTAGCACACGGGCTAACCTGTACCACAAGACGTCTATTCCGCCGGCTACAACAATATTAATATGACATGCCAACCCAACCAAAATATAACAAGCAAGAGAAGTCAAATCCACACTAAGCATATAGTCCAAATACATCAATAAAGGAGAAGAAAATACATGCTTCTACAATATATCAGAGTACAGCTAAACATTGCCCAAACGGGCTACATCAGAGTATCAAAATACTAACATCCATAACCGACGGTAGTGACGGTACCGTCCCCTCAGGCCCTGTCGTCCTGGCCTGGCTGTCCTACTGCAATGCCTGTTGCTGCTCTACCTGCGGGGTGGCCTCCTAAAAAGGAAGACATAGCAACTGTTAGTCGAAACGACTAAGTGGTTTCACATCCGCTCCCCCGGCGACTCCTCGGCATCGGGCGGGGAAAAAGGAACAATAGTACAATATATAATAAGTATAAAAGATACAAGCAGGTGGCAAGGTACATGAGTATCAATGTATAAACTAGCAGTTCTACAAGAGCTATCAATGTATAAGCTAACAATTCAACAAGAGCTAGTATAACATCAAGTGTAATAAAACTACAGCAGGTAAGTAACTTAACTTATAAGGATGCCCATATAAGCTTATAAGTTAAGGGTCGATTTGCATAAAGTAACTCATCGTATAAGAGTGCCCATACAAACTTATATGATGAGGATCTTGTTGTGCAATGATATGAAATGGTATGTATGATATGCAATGACTCAGCCATGCAAACCCATGCAACCGCTATGTCGACATAGACCCTTAGTTCCCACTTTTCGAGCAGGTAGCTAACCTCTCAGGCATCAGCCGCCGTGGCCAGGTGGTGACAGTAGAGCGGGCCTCTCTACTACTAGGCGGGTATCCACACTACTTCATCTAGTCCTTCGTACACCTCAACGCTAAGAAGACAACAACGGAGCCCATGCGTACTATGGCCCGGTGGGATCCTCGGGTAGATTTGCACCAAGGACCAAGCCCCAAACTGAACTTGTGTGACCCAAAAGGAGCCTCGGAGTGAGCACGAGGACCAAGCCCAACTGTTCACCTGGCACGGAAGGAGCCCCGGGACGTGAACACCGAGTACCAAGCCCAACCGCCCAAAGTCTAACTGTCGACTCCCGTCGGTGTGACGACTGGAGAGCCCGTAGACCTGCCACACTATCCTTAACCCAGGATTACGACATCGCGTGTCGACTCACACCACATGCAAATTCCACATCATCGTGGCATGGAAAGAGCCTCGGAAGAAGGCACGAGGACCAAGCCCAACCATCCACCTGGCACGGAAGGAGCCCCGGGACGTGAACACCGAGGACTAAGCCCAACCATCTGTTTGTCTCATCTCAAGCTATCCAGGCTTGCGACGGTCAACACCGCACTTATAATCCTTCCCAATACTGCCCATAGGGAGCCAACGCTCTAAGTATTGGACTACCAAATTTCATTCATCAATCGAACATACACCTGGCCATAACTTATCATCCCATATGACATCCCAAATGATCCCAACATATTACATATATGATGCGCATGTAATAACCTACCAATTTCTATCAAGTCATTCCGTTCAAGTAATCTTGCATCACAATTCGATTGTACGAAATATGTTTCCAACATGATATAACAAGATATGCATCTATAACAACTTACCAAATTCTATCAAGTCAATTCATTCAACAAAGCTTGCTTCACAATTAGTTCTATGAAATCTAATTCACAAGTTTAATCATTCATAGCATTACGGTGGTTAATTATGAAATATTTCATCAAAACCTCAAGCTAATTTGCAACATCGATTTCACCGAACCCAAATCCATATTATATAAAAACCCAGAATTTTAAGTGCAGATTGAATCTGGACAGTAGATTCAACCGGAGATTCCCGAGGATACATGAATCCGGCGATGACGTGTAACCCCTCGATGGAAAGGTCTTTTCATGGGTTACAACTTTCATATTCAACCCACAACCCAGATTTGAATGTATCCTATTTGAATTTGGCTTCAAAGTCCGCTGCGCACAGAACACAATTCTGCATGCAGGATTTATCGGATGTCATTTTCGTCCAGGCTTTCTTGTGGCTACAAACTTCGCCTGAAGTCATGCAACCATTCGTTGAAAAGGTATTTTCAAGGGCTTCAACTTTTTTGTTTAGCTGAAAGCCCAGATGTGGCCATATCAGACCTAAAAATGACCACGAAGTTCGCTGCGCACAGAATACAGATTCTTCACGCATCTTAAGGTGGAATGAACGGCATCGGTTCATCTTCCTCCTCAAGAAATTCTTCCCAAGTCATTCCAGAAAACCTCCTCCCTTATTCAACCTCAAGAGGCCAATACCCTTCACAAAACCATCCTCTATCATCACATAGAAGAAGGGAGTGGTTGAAGGGATCTAAAACCTAGGACACAAGTCCTAGCATGGCCTTTCCAAGAAAACTCCTCCTCTCCATCAAGACTCTCTTGAGTCAATGTCTTGCCTAGGAAAATAACTATAAATCTAGCACCAAGGGAGAGGGTAGGAAACTCACCTCACTTCCAGCGGTTCCATTTCCGGCCATAGACCTTGTGATTCTTCGCGGCGGCATCCTCTCCTCTACGGTGATGGCGGATCTCCTTCCCTAGATCTTCCTCCAGTAAACTCTCCTTCTCCACAGGATTTCTCTCAGAAAGATATGGCTAGGAGGAAGAGTGAAATGGCTAGGGTTTTTCCATTGTTCCTTATTTTGGTAGGGACATGCCCGTGTCCTTACCCGTGTCCTGCTCAGGCGAAGCGTTACAGGCGGTTACGTTATCAGTTTGATCTAAAATGGTCGATAGGATGTACACGCCCGTGTCAGTCAAGTCACGCCCATGACATGGGGTATGACACCTAAATCATTAAACTCAACTATCGAGAATTCGTCGAACTCACTTAAAATCGTCGAACGGAGGTCACGCTCATGGTCACGCCCATGGTTACGCCTGTGACATAGGGCGTGCAACCCTCTCACTCGAGAACCACCCACCTACTCGAGTACCTTGGGCACCTACTCGAGTACCTTAAGTCACGCCCCTGGGTCACGCCCGTGACATAGGGCGTGAAACCCACTTTACTCGAGTACTTTGAAAACTACTCGAGTAACCTCGGCAGCTACTCAAGTACCTTCAGTCACGCCCCTGGATCACGCCCGTGACCCAGGGCGTGTAACCCATTTTACTCGAGTATCTTGAAAACTACTCGAGTAACCTCGGCTGCTACTTGAGTACCTTCAGTCACGCCCCTGGGTCACGCCCGTGACCCAGGGCGTGTAACCCATTTTACTCGAGTATTTTGAAAACTACTTGAGTAACCTAGGCTGCTACTCGAGTACCTTCAGTCATGCCCCTGGGTCACGCCCGTGAGCCAGGGCATGTACCCTGCTCTGTACTAACTTCCCCAGTTCACAAGTGCCGCCCTTTTTCCTCTACTTTCCTGAACTCAAGCCTGCCCTCCTGACTCAAAACTCGCATGGGGGCCTAGCGTGAATCGGGACGTTACAATCCATACCTAAAATCACATCAAAGTCATATAGGTCTAGCACCTTTAGATTGTCAAAAGCTAGGAAGTAACCTAATAGAATAGGACACTTTTGGATACCCTAGTTTGACACCACTGAATCACCAGAGAGAAACTTAACGTGAAACAGATCTCCAACTTGATCGAGAGTAAAATGATTATGGTCTATAAAAGTCCTAGCCATGAACGAGTGAGTAGCGCCAGAATCGAAAAGAACATGCGCCCAACAATTTTTTACCTTAAACTCTCCTATAAATTTTTATACGTAACTAACGGAACAAAAAATGAAAGCATTGTTGAAAGATGCCTACTAGATTAGGATCTAACCTGAAATCACCTAGGTGGAAGGCCGCGCTTCCTCCTTGGTCACCACGTTAAACTTGCCCTTTCCTCTTTCCAGTTGTTGTAGCGGCGGTGGTGGCAACGCTTGAGGCAGAACTAGCTGTAACGAGGGCTGAGACCGCGGGCACCTAGACTTCAAATGCCATTTTTGCCCACACAGGAAACTGACATTATCCCTTGATCAACAATGGGCAATATCATGCCCCTTCTGCTTACACAAAGCACAAACCAGATTGCCTTTGGGTACTCTTTGAATTGCAAGAACTCGCTACTGTTTTTGATATCCCAACCTCTTGAAATATTTCTCAAAGGAATGGCGAGGGCAACCATAAAAACTACAAGCTATGCAACCTCCCTTCTTCGAAGCAGGGCCAGTTGCCCCAGAGCTTCCACCATCATCAACCTTTCTCTTCTCCTTTCTCATCATTGCACCACGGTTCGTGGCATTGTCGATAGCCTCGACTTTCAGAGCAGCTTCTATCGCTTCAACATAATTCTCTGATTTGTACATGTTGACCAACTGATGGATGTCGTTATAAAGTCCTCCCGGAAATTGCTTTACTCTACCTCTTAGAGGCTACTAAGTCCAGAACAAACCTACTAAACTTGTTGAATTCTATCTCATACTCACTAACTGTAAGTTCCCTCTACTTCAGGTGCAGAAAATTATTCATCAGACGGTCTTACTCGACCGATGGCAGAAACTTCTTCAGTAACATCCCTTTAAACGACTCTCACAAACATCCAACTATGAGGCACTCCTTCTCCCTAATCCACCAGCCTTTAGTAAGGTCCTTTAGCTATTAAGCAATGACCATAACCTTTTGGTCTGTAGAAATACCCGAGTAAGAAAACATCTCCTTGATAGCGATTATCCAATCATCCAAGGCCATGAAATTAGCTCTTCCATCGTAGGTAGGGGGTCCTAATCGCTAGAAATGCAAAATGAAATTCATCCCTGGAGGTAAAAGAACTGGAGGCACCAGAGGAGCAGGAGAAATAGGTACATCCTGACCCACTATAGGGTCCTGCAACCCAGGCTGCTTCCCTAAAGCGGCATTTAACAATGTCTGAATCTGCAATTGCATCGCAACCATCTGCCTAGACAGATCATCATTGCTTTGACGTGGCCCTTTAATCACTACATCACTTTGCGCACCTGAAGACTCATCCTCCGACTGGGGAGTCGACCTCATCACAACACACTTTGGCGGCATTCCTAATAATAATACGAACGAACAACTCATCAAAACCTAGCTTAACACTAAAACTACTTAACTTAGTTAATACCAAAAATGTAAAGATACTTGCTCTTGTTGCTACCTTGCTCTTGGATTTTCATAAATGATGATATGTTTAACTTAGGATGATATACCATCATCCTATTGACTCATGTGCATATTAGTATGAATGCATAAATCTTAGTTTTAAATCATGTGTGTACAAGTGTCCTCATATAGGCCTCAACTTGGCATGTGTGCTAATGCTATGTTATGTTATACATGTTGTGATATGCATTCTAGTAAAGCCTTAATGCATGTCATGAGCGGCATAAACATGAAATACTATGCATTGCATACTACATAATATCACATGTAATGAAAAGTAAAATCTAATGAGCATTCATGTGATAATGATTAAGTCACCCATTTCAACTTAACAGTCACATGTTGTTATTCC
This sequence comes from Platanthera guangdongensis, assembly GCA_039583875.1. NCBI lineage: Eukaryota > Viridiplantae > Streptophyta > Magnoliopsida > Asparagales > Orchidaceae > Platanthera > Platanthera guangdongensis. The sequence continues at coordinate 106,795,407 of CM077161.1, read as the reverse complement.
TATGAGAATCCATATACAAACACATATAATGCATCTCATACTACATAATATGCCTTCTATACTTCTGTCATGCTTATGAGTGTAGTGTCCATGCTTCTGTCAAGACATACTGATGTCACATCAGTGTGTGTATGCAATTAAAAGAAATAACTAAAACTTTACCAGAAATAGTTGTTCAACCCACTATTCAAACAAACCTCGATTTGATACCAACTGCCATAACCTATATTTTCCAAGTCTTCAATATATATTATCAGAGAAAGGAAAAACATGCATCGTGATGTCACACCGTACAGGAGACAACTGCAGACGCTCAGGCAGAAACTTACTTCTATTTCTTTTCATCAAAATCATATATTTTTATGATATAAGTGCAGTTTAAGCTTAATTTTTTGGTAACCGTGTCTCTCGGTTCAGTGGATCAGCTTGTCCACGGCTAAAATATACATATACACAGCAGAAAATACTTGATTTAAGTTCACTTGGTAACCTACATGAGCATAAAGACCCACTAGACAACCTCATGATATGCACATTTCTAGATTTAGTATAACTAAGAAAAGAGCTTTTGCGTTCCTTAAATTAGGACGGAAAGTTATTGAAAAAGATGTTATGAGTATAAGTAGAAATGCAGATTTTTATCCTTGAAAATAACTAACATGCATCCTAACATAAAGCATTCTCAGAGAGCAAGTAGATAAACAAATCAGCAAGTAATAGCATAGGAGCCAGCAAATAATCTAACATCCATTAACAAAAAATACTATGGGCATCAATATCCTGACACAAACCCACGAGATCATTTCATAAGTCTGAATAAGAAGAAAACGACAACTACCTCATGAAGGTCAGGGGAAAACCATAGCTACTAACACCAACGCCTAAAATTACCAATTCTAACTGCTCAGGCCGCTACTACTTCGAGCCTGAGGCATTCAAAGAAAGAACACCTCAACATGATTGTACAAATGGCAATAAGAGACTGAAATCAAATAATCAAAGAGCTAAGAGGGTTACCAGCCTAAAACAGAGTAGCTGCAAAACCACAGCATCAAAATTATAATACAGTAAGTAGGAAAGAATTCACATGAGTTTAAATATATAAAGTTGCACTAAGTGCAATAAAGAACTATGCTCCATTAACATCTGTAAGAGTATGTATATATATATAAAGAGACTGATCAGCTCTAAAAATGTGAATCATTAACACTAGTAAAAAATTAAACTGAGGCGGTGGCAACTTGTCCAACACAAACCATCAGACCAGACATCTCAAAAAGGCATTGTGGTAGTGGCAATCTATCTAGCACAAACCAGCAACCCATAAAAACCCACAAGGTGTAATGATTCACAAAGAAGGCATTGTGGCGGTGGTACATTCCACTAACACCCACAACCCAAAATAGGCCATAGTATATATAATAAGTACTTTATAAGTTAGACTAGATGCAACACTAGCCTTATGAGAAAGTCATAAAATCTTACCTCCCGACGAAAAAGACTTACATATTAAATTAAAATAACTTGTCTCAACGAAACTGACTTCTATCAACGAATAATTGACTTAACTCGATGAATAGCACTAGTCTCAATGAATTTGTCTGGTCTCGATGAATTTGGAAAAGACTCAACAAAATCAGGGTTGTCTTGATGAAATTGTATCGAAGAATTCAGATTGTCTCGATGAATTTGGAGAAGACTCTATGAAATTAGGGTTGTCTTGACAAATTTGTCTCGATGAATTTAGGGTATCTCGATGAATTTGGAAAAGACTCGACGAAATCGGGTTGTCTCGACAAAATCTTAAAAGACTTGACGAAATCAAGGTTGTCTCGACAAATTTGTCTCGATGAATTTGGAAAATACTCGACGAAACCAAGGTTGCCTCGACGAAATTGCCTTGACAAATTTAGGTTGTCTCGACGAATTTGGAAAGGCTCGACAAAATTGTCTCGATGAATTTTACTTAGATTCCTCGTCTAACTCAGCCAACTACACGGGAATATCTGACGAATTTGACTCGACCTCACGATATCACTCGATGAATTCGGCTAGACTTCACGAGAACACTTGACGAATTCGGCTAAACTTCACAAGAATACTCGGCAAATTTTACTTAGAACACTCGGCAAATTCGCTTAAACTCCGGACTAACCCGCCACACATCATCTTAGACCTATCAGAAGTTTTTTATCTAACCAATATTGTCATACTCCTATATTTTAGAAAGCTTGGATCCTAACCAAGAGAATGATTCCACAAACCTTCAATTTTTTACATCGTAATTAAGAACAAGTTTCAAAAACTAAGAAATGAGGGGGAAAAGGGCAAGAGTGCGAACCATCGCTTGCCTCAAATCTCCTTATGTTGGAACACCCTATTACTGATTTGGGTCAGGATCACTATGTCTCTAGGAACCTTTGTTTGACCTTCTGTATAGCTTAACAGGTCAATTAGAATTGAGTCTAAGGGTTAGAAGTCTAGGATTGGAAGCTGCCCTGAAGACCAAGTTTTTCTACCTGGAGACCAAGTCTGATCGTCGAGCTCAGCACGACGATTCGTCGAACTCAGATCGACGATCGTCTAGCTCAACTTCGACAGATCGTCGAGCTCCACTCGACGATTGCTGAGCTCAACTTCACAATATCGTCGAACTCCATTCGACGATCGGTGAGCTCAGGTCGACGGTCTTGACTCTGCATTGGATATTTATCTCTGAGCTCAGTTCGACGATCTTTGAGCTCAGATCGACGATTATTTTGTTGCTTGAACTTTCCAGTTCGCTGAGCTCAGCTCGACGATAGCAGAGCTCAGTTCGACGATTTCAGTTAACTTCCAGAATTCAATTTCAAATCAGACAGGAGTTATTATGCAATTAATTCAGAGATTTGCTAGCCGTTTTCATTTACTTCTGGACCAAGTTTCAAGGGATTTTTCAAGGAATATTTCTGTGGACTTTCCTTCAGAAGTGTTTTTGCAATTAAGGATGCAATCAATGCAGACCAACGGCTATCTTTAACAGAGAATAATATTCTATTCTAAAACAGAGAATAAAAGACAGAATGATTTTTTTTGAATGAATAGAGATTAACAAGAAGAGGACACACAAAAAAAACAGATTACAGAGACTCTTTCAAAATCTTCTGTCAAAAAAAAAGAATTCAGAAGAACACTCATCAAAGAGATCAAGCTTTCAAAAATCTTCAGATCTCTTCAGCTCTCAAAGTGTTCAAGGCCAACATCATTTCAAGACTTCAGACACCCAACATTTCAGCTTGCTGAAATCATCTATTGCTAGAGATCTATCTTTGAAGGCCTATCACCCTCAGCAAAGCTCTTCTTCCTGAAGATCTCAAGGACTCAGGGGGAGCTTTGACATCAATCCACTTAGTCTTCTTAGTTGATTGAGAAAGAGAAGACTGCCATCACTCTCTCACCCCCACTCTGTAAAGGGTTTTTCAAACTCCCTTCAAAAGTTTGAATCTGGTTTTTGAGCACCTTGTCAAAAGCTCATTGGTGGCAAGACACCTGATCATAAAATATGCTTTGGTTTTTGAGCACCTTATCAAAAGCTCATTGGTGCCCAGGACACCTGATCAACTCATCCTGCAGTGGATTCCTACCTAGGGTGGTAGAAGAGTGGATGTACCCAAGTTTGGGGAACCACTATATTTCCTTGTGTCATCTGGTTCTGCTTGTTTTCTTTTTGTTTCTGGCCTAGATTTTCCTGTGCTTAGCTTTTGCATAGCTTAGTTCTGTGATTAGTTTTATTTCTGCTTCCCTGCTCACACACATTACAATAATTGTTGTAAAGGTTTGCAAAAGTTTTTAAAAGCACCATATACTCTATTCCCCCCCCCCCTCTAGAGTATATCAGATCTAGTTGTCCTTTCACCTTATATCAACCTTCTGAATACTCCACGACACAAATCGACTGAAAGGAAGACACATCAATGAAATTTAGAGACATTTGGGTAAACACCGAAAATTAAGGCCACACACCCCAACACTAAAAGTCCCTGAAACCAAACAAACTTATCATTAGCACGTAGATCTCAGTAAGAGCTTTCTGAATCTATGCTCCGGCAAAGATTTCACTCATCGGAGCTCCCGTAGCGACGATCGAAAGTTTCACGATGAAAAACTTTTTGTCTCTCTCATGACTCTCTGGTTCGATTCTTCTTGGGGAGGAAGAAGGAGATAAGGTTTAAGTAAAATATATATATATATACATATGATTATATTAAAAATATATATAAATATATAAACTAGGAAATCTTATTTGACAAGAGAGACTAGACCACCTCGATTTTTGATGAATTTCGCACCAAAGCTAAATGTCGGTGCTACGAATCCAATAGCAAAGTCAAAATCAAAAACTGACGAACCAAACTCAGGATAAAATTACCCAAAGTTCAATAATAATAATCCTCTTAGAATTCACCGAAACTCCAATTTAGCTTGGACTGCAACGAAGAGTCACAAGTACGTCTAGAATTAATTATTTTAATTTTCTAAAGTCTAAAATTATAATTCTGATGAGTTGAAATTTGGTCGACACAACCCAACAAACGCAAACACGCACTAACGACGGTGCACCATTAATTACATGAAAACATAACGCTCTTACGTCATTATTATTCCATTAAGTAAATTAAAATAATTAATGAAAATTCAGGGGCGTTACACAAGCTCTGTGAAATTTTGACCATCCTTCAAGAGTTTTCCTCCTAAAGAACTCCCCCAAAAAATGGAGTTATAGAGAGAAATAATAGAACCCTTATTGAAGCTAGCAGAACTATACTGAGTGAATCCTCACTTCTCGAATATTTCTAGGCAGAGGCTTTCAATACAGCTTGTCATGTGCAAAATAGGGTTTTAATCAAAAAGAATTACAACGAATCTCCTTATGAGCTTATGAAAGGTAGAAAACTAATCTTAGACTACTTCAAGATCTTTGAAAGTTAGTGTTATGTGTTAAACAATGAGAAGCACTATCTAACCAAATTTACTGAAAAGGCTTATGAGTGTTTTTTGTTGGATATAACTCCCATAGTAGAGCATACAGAATATTCAACAAAAAGACTAATTAGTAGAAGAACCCATCCATGTTGTATTTGATTAGACCATCCTGATCTATAAAGGCTAGCCTAGTACTTTTATTATTGTAGGTACTGAACAAAAGTTGGAAAAGCTATCCATCAATGAGAATCAAGAAGCCTGTGAAATAACTTCACCTAATGCAATGATCAGAGAAGAAAGCCATCCCACATAAGAAGTGCATGATGATACTAAGGAGACACAATAGGTTGAGGCATAGGTTGAACCTGAAGCACAAGATACTGTAGGAAGACCGACAATAGCTACAAAACACCTAAGAGATCACCCAGAAAATCAGATCATTTTTTATATAAGTCAAGGATTCCAAACATAGAAAAGCACAATGAATGAAGTACTCCACTTAAGCTTTCTTTCTCAGGTAGAATCAAAGAAGTTTGAAGAAGCTAACTTTGATCTATCCTCGATCTTGGCTATGCAAGATAAGTTTAACCAATTCAAAAAGTGTAAATTCTGGAAGTTGGTTTCAAGGCCCCATGATCACATTGCCATTAGAACTAAGTGGATGTTCAGAAATAAGATGGATGAAGGAGTCATTATTAAGAATAAAGTAAGTCTGGTTGAAAAGAGATATAAACAGGAAGAGGGCATAGACTTTGATCAAACCTTTTCACCATTAGCAATATTTGAGGCAATTAGATTATTTCTAGCATATGCAGCTCACAAAGGCTTCAAGGTATATCAAATGGATGTGAAGTCTATCTTCCTTAATTGAGATTTGAAAGAGGAAGTATATGTAGAACAAACTATAGGTTCTGTCAATTCAACTCATCCTAACTATGTCTATTATCTAAAGAAAGCTTTATATGGTCTCAAACGGGCACCCAAAGCTTGGTATGAGACCTTGTCTAACTTTCTCATTGAAAATAAATTTTCAAGGGAAATATAGATAATACATTATTCCTAGGAAATGTAAAAGGTAAGATCTTACTGGTCCAAATATATGTAGATGACATAATTTTTGGATCTACATATGATAACCTTTGTAAAAGGTTTGCTAATCTTATGCAAGAAAAATTTGAGATGAGCGGTATGGGAGAGCTAAAATTCTTCTTAGGATTCCAAGTGAAGCAATCTGAGTATGGAATATTCATCTCCCCCAAACAATGTTCATAAAAGAGCTCATTAAGAAGTTTGGAATGGAGGGTGCAAGCTTTATAAGGACTCCAATAGGCTAGAATGTGTTTCTGGACAATGATGAAAAAGGGTAACCTTTTAATGAGACCATGTACAGATGCATCATTAGATTTATGTTCTACCTAACTGCAAATAGAACAAACATTATATTTTCTGCTTGTGTTTGTGCCAGATATCAAGTGAACCCCAAGGAATCTCATTATTACTCTATCAAGAGGATTTTAAGATACCTTAAGGTTACACTAAATCTTGGCTTACGGTACCCTAAGAGTAATGATTTTGAGCCGACAAGATTTTTAGATGCAAATTTTGTAGGGTGCAAGGAATACAGAAACAGTGTGTTTGGGACATACCAATTCCTTGAGAGAAGTTTAATTTCTTGGAGTAGCAAGAAGCAAACTAGTATTGTTATCTCAATAGCTGAATCATAATATATCACAATTGGAAGTTGTTGTGCCCAATTGCTATAGATTCAACATCAATTGCAGGACTATAACATCTAGCTAAGTAGAACTCCATTATTTTGTGATTCATCAAGTGCAATCTCAATTTCTAAAAATCCTATGTCACAAAGCAGGACCAAGCATATTTAGATTAGGTAATCTTCATTAGAGAGAATGTTGAGAAAAATAATAGTTGCCTTGAGTTTGTCCCCACTGATAAACAAGTGGCAAACATCTTCACCAAGCCTCTAGATGAAGAGAAATTCAATATCTTTAAAATTGAATTAGGCATGTTAAACCAAGAGTAGGCATTCCTGTCGAGCTAAACCTTTCAATATTCAATCATATCTTATTTTTGTGTATTATATGTTATGTGTATTAGTAGATGTTAGGCATTTAATATAGTTGTGGGAGATATGATATAAAGGAAAAAATATCAGCTTGACGAAGAGACAAAACAGCCATTTTTTGCAAATAAGGAAAGATATTGGCACACCATATTCAAATAAATATTCAGATTTATTACCTAATCAAGTGCATGTCTCTTCAACTTTCACTTTATATAGATAAAATAGAAATCATGAGTATATGAGGTTAAATGGACTGTAAAACCCCAAAAGTTGGCACCATGTCCTTTGCTCTCTCTCTCTTGCATTTGTCATAGAACTTCTCTCTGCAACAAATCATCTGCATCTTAAATGGCTCACAATACATGCTCTTCCGACAAGATTAACACCAACATCGAGTAGTACGCAGTGGATTCAAGAACTGTCCAAAGGAGATTCAAAATGTCATCTTTCTCCTCAGTATTGCTGGACTAGAGGTAATCCTTTCAGAACATACCAGGATTATGCCTTAAGTAGTAAAGGAAATTTTTCAAGAATGCAAAAATAAGTCCATCGAGGAAATACATTAAGACCCTTGTGGTTGAAAACAACTTGAGAATCACAGTCCGGAGTCTTAGTTAGCTACTCTATCTACCTACTCTCTCAGAAGGAGAGGAAGTGGAAGAAATAACTAGGGAAGATCATGAAGTAGCCCAAAAATGGTGTGATTACTCAAAGAGTATGGCTCTCTAGAGAGGGGAAGCATGAACCCTCCAGGCAAGCTGCTATCAGATATAATGGGCAAAGCTCTCTTATGGAAACTAGGATACCATGACAGGATTTCCAAAGAGATGTTCAACATCATGACAACCATCATACTTAGTAAGAAGACTGACTGAAGTCAGCTATTCTTTAGGAAGCTAAAGGGATGCATGAATACCACAATATAGGAAGAATCAATTCTTTATACCTCTATAAATACCTAGGTGGCAAGCTGGACGAGTTACCTGAGGCACCACTGCACTACCTGAGAAAGATGGATTATAGAACAATAAAAAGGTGGGAGAAACCCTTTCCTAATTCATAGAAAATAGGAGAAAACTCCAAGCAAATTCATGTTGACAACAAGAGTGAAGGTAGTCCTCAGAGAATGAAGACAGAAAACAAGAGAAGATTAAAGAAGAAAAGAGAAATTGCTCCAATCCACATTCACTCCCCCAGTCATGTTGAGGGAGATCATGTTGGAGAAACTAATCCAATCACACCTAAAACTATGGTCCCAAAAGATTTAGAAAGCACGGCCCCTATGGAAGTGTCAGACTCTACCCAAACTGGTCTTCACCTTGATGAAGTGGATCAAGTCTTCAGGAAGATTATTGAGTCCACACCAGCGCTAAAAGTATCTAAAGTCTACCTAAATCACCTAGAGGGGGGTGAATAGGTGATGTTTGTGTCTTTTTGCGGAATAAAAAATACTTTAAAAATGAGAGCACACAAACACAGAGATTTATAGTGGTTCCCTGAGTTGGGTACATCCACTGTCCTACCTTGCATATCTACCACGAAGGGCTAGATTCGGCTACTTCATCTTTCTCAGATTTCAACAAATCTTACACCTCAGAGCCGCAACTCCTACAACTCGGAGATAATGCTCCTACCACTCAGAGAACAATCTCTCCTACAACTCAATCCACAACCGGATCTACAACTCGATCCAAAAAATAGATCTACAACTCGGAGGGAAAACCTCCTACAAATGTAACAAGAGATTTAAACAAAATGATTACAAATAAACCCTATTTAGATCTAAAGTCATCAGTCCTTCAATATTCGAAAAGTTGATCTTAAAAAACTTGGAGAATATGGAAACGTTGAAAGCTTTGAAGACTTGAATCAAACTCAAGGAACGACTAGATCTGAATGGATAGGAATCTTCAGAAAGCAACGATCTAGTTGATTCTGTAGAGGAAGATCGAATCGTGCAGCATGCTTGCGTCGGCCGAGAGTTGTCACATGAATCGTACGGAAGCCAACATTGATTTCTTGATCGGGAAGTTCTTGAAAAAAATTTTGATTAGCACGATTAGGGTTTTTGATTAACTTACCCTAAATATATATAGAGATCTTCAATTTCAACGGCTAGAAAAGTTAATGCACGTAGAAAAACTCACGGGTCGCTGTACATGGCTGTCGGCAAGAGCGAATCAGATTTTGAAATCAGGAAGAAGAAATAACCCTAAGTAATATTTGTCGAGTATCGTCGAGTATCATTGAGGATACTTGTCGAACAGCAATGAAATTCGACGAATATTACTTGGAGAAATTTAGCCCAATCGAATATTAACACTCGACGTCATGCAGAAGGATGACTCGAATTCGACGAGTATCAGTTAGTATACTCTACAAATTCGACGAGTATCGGCTAGCTGACTTGACTCACTATATGCCTGACAGAAGTCATACTCGACGAATTTGATGAGTATCAGCTAGCTGACTTGATGCACTCGACTCCTGATAGAAGTCATACTCGACAAATTGTACTTCAAAAATCCATAGAAGTAAAGTCGAAATGACTCGACGAATTCGATAGGTATCGACAGGTATATTCGACGAATTTGGTGAGTATCGATAGATACATTCGACGAATTCGACGAGTATACACGATGATACTCGACGATTTTTACTTGACCGATTCTCCAACTTACAGAAATTTTACCCTAAGTACAGATGATGAATTCGTCGAGTGCTACTAAGTATATACAATGAATTCGACGAGTATTAACGAGTAAACTCGACGAATTCGACGAATATGCCCTATGATACTCGACGAATTTTACTTAGGTAAAATTCCTCCTCTTCTGAATTCCATTCCTTGACCTTCCTTAATCCTTCTCATGCACTTGGGATAGAAGTACACCCCAGTAGAGAGATTACATGTGAATCAACACATTGGCCTACACAATGAAGGATTACATTTTATAGTCTCATATTTCATGACACACTGTAACCTAACATTGGGTTGTACTTATCATACAGTCTTGCAAGCACATAACTAGAACACAACATCAAATACAAACTTAATTAATCTTAGCTTATGGGACCCTTCTTCAAATCAGGGTTATTGTGGATACAATACCTAACAATCTCACGCTATTTGAAGAATTCAGAACCCTACAAGCTAAGGTGAATTTCACACATAATAATAATAAATTAAAGAAAGAACAAGACATTTAAAGCATAAATTAAGAAATAAAGATGCATTCCCAGACAAAACATTAAATTATATATATAAATATATATAAATGAGTTTTATATAGGGGAAAACAGTATCTACATATCAATAGAAAAGCAAAATCAAGTCTGTTTCCCTTTGCTCTTCTGACTTTATGTGGCAAAATAAGCTTTCGGCTTGGGATAATATCTTGGCGGAGCTGGAGGCGCATTTGGATCATCAAAGTTATACTTTCTGAAATGCAGTCTTCTTTTAGCGCAAGCAACCTCATACTTCTGTCATTCATCTGAACTGTAGTAATCTCGCCTACTCTCAGTAGCCATATCCAGGATCTTGAAAGTTTCCAAAATAATACTCTTTGAGATTGGGCTCCACTCCTCAGCCATTTCTCTATTAGGTTTAGACCTGACATTGACGGGCCTTAACTATACTTTATCCTTTTTGTGTTGGTTGAGGTATGTATTCAACTATATGAACTTCTGGATTTGCAGCAGCAGCAGTATCTGGTCCAACATGAGAAATATTATGAGTGTCTATCCAGTATTGAGAATAATCCTGAACAGGATTTATAGGAGCATCTACTGGAGAAGGCATTGCAGGTTCTGGAATGCAAGTTTGAGGCTGGCCTTGCCCTCCAAACAACTCATTGTGCAGCCAACTGAAATTATCAAAACTGTAGGTATTGACCCCCCTTGAATTTTTCCACTATAGCAGCTTCAAGGGCTGTCACCATAGCTTTCATCTAATCCTCCCCCTTTTTGATTTCTTTCAACACCGCATTGGCTATGGCATTAGAATAGTAAACCATTTGATTGTCAACGTAATCCATGTCTGCATTCTGAGCAATAATGATTATTTTAGCATTTACATCAACATTTTGTAGCACATCCAAGTTACTTTTTCAGTCCGGCCATTGTGTGAACAATTATTTTGCCACCCTGCACAAACCATGAATCAAGCCTATCATCAAGCTTGTCAAAACGGACCTTGATCATTGCAAGGCCGTTGTTCAAGTCTTTTTCAGTTTCTTTTACTTTCTTCATCACTTTCTTCAACGATCGATCAAAGTGTTCTTGTTGTTTAGCCATCATTGTTTCAATGGACTTCAGGAGAGATATATCTGCACTAGTAGACAGCATATCTTCAACTGGAACTCTGGTAGGGGAGGGGATGTCTTCACTTACCTCAAAGTCACTGGCGGACTCATCTATGAGAGTAATAGTAGCTTTATAAAATAGCTCAGGAGCATGAGTCGCCAGGACTGGAGGATGCACCTCAGCATCTCCTTCCTCATCTATCAAATCAAAAACCTCTACCTCCTCCACTGGAGGTCCACTTGGAATCTCATACATCCTCCTCTGTAGTTGTCTGACAAACCTGTCGAGTCTGGTTTGCATAGAGGCCAGCGGATGAGTTTGCTCCCCCTCAGTCCTTGCAGGTAGAACATTAGGGAGAGGAGCAAGTAGATTCTCTAGGATAATGATCGTAGAAGAGTCATTTGTATTATCAGCAGCAGTCAGCTCATCCTCATTGGCGATATTCTAATTAATAACATCTAGCTTAGTATCACCTACTAGCTCATCCACACCATCATCAGCATTATCCAAACCAACAGTAATAGACAGAACCTTATCAACAGCAACATCAGAAGAGACTGGAATATCCTCGGCAACATTCTCATCCTCAGCCACATCGGTCACTAATTCATCAACTGCAGCCTGAGCAACTTATGCAACTCTATCAGAATATCACCTGTCACTGGAACTGTATTCTCGACAGCTAGAACTGGAAATGGAATCTCTACATCTCAAGTAACACTAAAGGGCACTGATTCTGTGGCCACTTGTGTATCGACTGTCTCCCCCTCAACTCCTGCACTCAATCTATCAGGAGTGTCCCTAGGGGTGGAAGCAGGAAGCCTGTCCTCTGGTACTTCATGTTCCTCTACCTCTGGCACATCTTTAACTCCCCCTGGCTGTTGGATCCTTGTATCCCACCTCAAGAAGATTGAAGCATCAATCTTTTTGAGGTGGTGAATAGGCACACCTTTGGATATGTCAAATGTATTTCTGTCCATTTGATTTAAGAACAAACCAAGAATCCTTCCAAAGTTAGGGAACGGAGGCTATCTTTGATCAGATTAAACAAGATAGGACCCCAATCCATTATCTTCCTGCAGATGATCGTCATTGGGATCTTGAACATTTCTGAAGAGAGGTAGTCATGAGAACCGGTCTTGCAGAGCAACACTTTACCAACGATGCCAGACAGCAACTTTCCTTCCTCATTCATCCCTTTACACTTGAAGGCTTTGGTCCCTCTTGGCAGTACACAGAATAGTAGAGCTCTTGTGAAGTCCTTCTCTTCTAGGTGATTGGCTTCGTCAAAGGCTAGAAGCCTCAAAAGCCGAGTGAGGTGAGAAGCCTTCATCATGATTTTCATCTGATGAACTTTGATCTTGATAATAATATCTTCCCTATGAAGATTAGCGTTCTGAAAGAACTCAAGAACATCGTTGTCCAATACCTTGCATGGGTGCTCTAACATGAAAGAGATACCTATTGTTTCTAACATGACAATGACATTCCTGAACTCATCTGAAGCTGGCGCAAACCCTATACCAACTAGTTCACCACCACCTAGCAAGCTGCTGGTACTTCTAGGAGCCATTGAGATTCTGATGTTGAAATTTGTGAAGTGGAAGTGGTTGATGGGGCAGGTCGGGCGGCCTGTGCGGATATAGCCGACAGACTGGGTGGACTGCTGTTATGCGGCCTGGTGATAGGTCTAGTGGAAGCTGGCTGTTCTGAGCGGCTTGTGCGGATGAAGTCCGCGGCCTGGGCGGACTGTGGTCTGCGGATAAGGCGTTGGCTGCCTTGCTGGTCTGGACCTTGGTTGAGCGGCCTGAGCGGTCTACGTCCATAGCCTGGGAGGACTGATGTCTGCGGACAGGGTGTTGGCTTTCTTGGAGGCTTGGTTGTTTGAGAAAGCGTCCTGTATGGACATAGGATTACAGGCTGTAGGTAGTGCTCTGTTCAGTGGTCGTGTTGTAAGCTTGTGCATTAACCGATGGATTGGGTCTGGTCCGCGAGAGGCTTGCGAACTGGCGTGTCTGCAGTATTCGTTGTTGCGGACTGGCCTTAGAGTTTGGTTGTGGCCTTACCGAGCTCTTGTAGTACAACACTGTTGTTGCTATGGCGGACTGGTGTGTGGAGTCCGGTAGTTGGCCGTTGCGTTGGGCAGGTGTGCGAGTAGCTTGCTGACTGCTTCTCTTTGGCAAGGATTTGGCGGTCTGTGTTGCTTGGTTGATTGGCGGACGGAGCTATGTTCGCCGAGCTCGCGTTAGGCCCCTTGGTGGTTCTGGACTTGGTCACATTCTATGACAAGACCAGTGTATCCGCAGTGTCCGCCAAGTCTGCTGTTGACCGGGTGGACTGTTGTTAATCCTGCCTTTGGTCATGGGCTTGTTGCAGATGGATGCGTTGTTGTGGTGGTATGCGGACTGCCTCTTGTTTGTGCGGACAATCACTGAAGGGGGATGCTGTCCTATAGTGTTTGGAGGCTTTGCGGGCTGGTGCCTTGTTCGCATAAGCCTCGGCAAACTGATGAGGGTTCGCCCAAAGATGTCTTGCTCCTGGCGGGTTGATCCTTGGAATCCGGCTAAGTCCTTGCGGACTCGGCGGACGGGTGTTGTTAGCGCGCGGGCTGGGGCGGTGTCTCTATCCACTAGGGCAGTGACCACACTCCTTACCTCGCCTATAAATAGGACCCCCCCCCCCCCGGCACGTATACAGTAACTGAGGGAACAGTAAGTGGGGCTTGGGCAAATTGTTGCGGTCTGCGTTTTCTATCCGCGCGGGTTGAGTAAAGCTAACGGTTTACTGTGTGCAGGTCGCGCGGTTAGCTTCAAGGGGCCAGGAGTTTGGCTTTGACTTCAGTCAGTGCTTGGAAATGTGCGGACTCTACGGTCTCAGCAGGTCGTTCTGCGGCTTGTCAGTTCTCTACTTCAACATTTGTAAGTTCCAATAACCTGTCCGCCAGGCGCAGACGGATAGGCGTTCTGTTATTCAGTTCATCAGCAGTAGGCGAATAACGGTGGGTCTGCGCGGCATCGCGGCTTTGGCGGACTCCGTGTCTATTCCACGTGTTGCAGCTTCAGCTCGGGCGGCTTCAGCGAACTTGGCGACTTCGGCGGTCTCGGCAGTTTCCAGTGTTGTCCGCCCGTCTTGTTGTTTGTGCTTTCTGTTATAGCTAATTGTACTAGCGAAATCATGTCTCGCTACGTATACCTCGTCTTGTAAAGAAGCTTAATGAATATAAGATATGCTTGTTCTTCCATGTGTTTGGTGTGTTGAGCTTGCTCCCTGGTTTTCCGCTAGATCAAAGGGTGAACTGGGTAGTGCCGAAGATATTAATTTGGTTTTGGGCTAACTTGCTGACCACCTTGAGAAAATTTAACATGGTATCAGAGGGAGGTTCAGTTGCTTGAGCAGTGTTCAACCAGTGTTGTTGCTCTGTGCTTGAGTGGTGATCAACCTGTGTTGGTGCTTTGTGCTTCTGAAGACTTAACCAAGCAGTTGTTGCAATGGAAGGGAGATATGCAAGGGGTCTTGGTATTAAACTCTTGACCACGACTAACTTCAAGAAGTGGAAGTCATGTATGAAGAGTTTTCTTCTTGGCGAGGAGCTGTGGGAGGTCGTCGGTGGTGACGACAGACAGGAAGTTACTGCTGCGTTTGGTACTGCTGAGCAGGTGAGGCTCTGGAGAAAAACAAATGCAAAAGCGGAGTTTGTTCTCAAGAGAGCCATTTCACCAGAACTGTTTGATCACATCATTGGATGTGAGTCTGCTGCTGATATTTGGACAACTATCGATGAGTTGTTCAATAGGAAGAATGTGGCCAGACTTCAGTTTCTGGAGAATGAGTTGGCCAGAACAACTCAGGGAGACCTTACTATCTCAAATTTCTTCTTGAAGATGAAAAGCTTGTGCGCAGAGATATCAGCGCTTGACCCTGATGAGCCTATCTCGGAGGCTAAGTTCAAAAGGCACAATATTCGCGGCTTGCGGAAGGAATATATTTCCTTTGTAACTTCTGTTCAAGGGTGGGCAACTCAACCATCCTTGTTGGAGCTTGAGAATCTGCTTGCTTCGCAGGAAAGTCTGGCAAGGCAGATGGCAATAGTGACTGTCTCTGAAGGTGGCAGTGAAGCGCTGTTCACATGCAAGAAGAATAAGAGATGGGAAGGGAAAAAGAAGAAGCACGTTACTACTGAGAATGAGCCTTCAACTTCTTATCAGTTATAGAGGAGTGATACTCCGAAGAAGGACTGGAAGAAGAATTTGAAGTGCTACAGGTGCCATCAGCGATGGCACTTCAAACGGTACTGCAAGTCCAAGCTGCATCCTGGACATGCTGCAGGCAAGGAGGAAGCTTGTTGTAAGAGTGAGGAAGCAGAATGGGGTGGTGCCTTCATGACGGGCACCTGTGTCCGTGCCTTGTTTGCTGAGGACTTCAATGGCGAGTGGATCGTGGACTCTGAGTATGGTCATCACCTCACCGGAGACAAATCGAAGTTCTCTTCCTTGCAAGCATACTCAGGTAACGAAGCTATCATAACTACTGATAACACTATTTATGTAGTAGAGAAACAGGGGGTCGTGTCTTTGGGTAGTGATCAGGGGCCACTCACATTAAGGAGTGTGTATCATGTGCCAAGCATGAAGAAGAACCTCTTCTCTGTGACCAATGCAGTAGATGCTGGTTATCACATTCTGTTTGGGCCAACAGACGTGAGGTTCCTTTGCAACGTATCAGCGGTTAAGGCTGATGTTGCTCATATAGGGAGGAGAGTTAAGAACTTATTTTTTCTTGCTACTAATGCTTATGTTGATCGTATGAGAGCCAATGATAGCGCGGCTATCTGGCATGAGAGGCTGGGTCATGTAGGTATGGACAAGCTGAAGGCTATGGCTAATAGAAGTTTGGTGAGAGGTTTGCCTAAGTTGTCCTCCTTTAGTGATGGGCATGTTTGCGCGGGGTGTCAATATGGTAAGGTACATCGCCTTCCATTTGATAATTCACAAACAAGGAGCAAGCAACCATTAGAGTGCATTAATGGCGACTTGATGGGACCAACTGTCACTGCCAGCCTTGGTGGAAGCAGATACATGCTTGTCCTGATTGATGACTACTCAAGGTATACTTGGGTTTACTTCTTGAAGGAGAAGTCAGAAGCCTTTTGTTTGTTTATGGAGTTCAAGGAGTTGGTGGAAGGCCGACTTGGCTTGCAGATCAAGAAGCTTAGAACTGACAATGGTGGTGAGTTTATCTCCTCCGAATTTTCTAACTTCTACAGGAAGCACGGGATCCAACGAGAGCTCACTTGTGCTCACACTCCACAACAAAATGGAGTAGCGGAGCGGAAGATCCGTCATTTGACAGAGACTTACAAATGCTGGCTTTATGAGAAAGACATACCAAGGTCCTTTTGGGTGGAGGGGATGTCTTGTGCTTCTTATGTCATCAACAGAATGCCGCTCCGCCCGATCAACATGAAGACTCCTTTTGAGTTGTTGCTGAAGGAGAAGCCAAGTGTGGGTCACCTTCGGGTGTTCGGTTCAACTTGCTATGTGCATGTCCCGGATGCTTCTCGGACTAAGCTGGATGCAAAGGCAAGGAAGCTTGTTTTTGTTGGCTACGATGAGCGGAAGAAGGGATGGAAATGCATGGACCCTACGACGAAGAAGTTCGTTGTGTCAAGAGATGTTGTCTTTGACGAATTGACATCGTATAGAGGTGGCTCGATTGAGCTAACCGGTAGCAAGGTTGATGTAGAACCCTCGGGGCTGCTGAAGGCCTAGAAGAGGAGCTTGTTGTTTCACCAGCAGCTCCTATTGCTTCAAACTCTGAGGCTGAGCCTTCTGGCTCAGGAAGCATGGGAGAATTGCTCAAAGCTTGCCCCAAGTAGGAGTTGAGCCTGAAGAAGCAACGGAGGTTGTAAGCAAGGAGCAAACCCTTCGGAGATCGAAGAGGGTTATTAAGTCTTCGGCTCGTTACTGTGATGGGAATGTAGTGAGCTTTGTCTCCTGCTTCTTTGCAGGTCATCTGGATGAGCGAGAGCCTCCAAACTTCAATGAGGCCACTGGAGTCAAGGAGTGGGAAGATGCCATGAAGGAAGAGATTGCAACTCTCAAGAAGAATGAAACCTGGGATCTTGTGCCCAATGTTGATGGCACTACTCAGTGACTTGCAAGTGGGTGTTCAAGTTGAAGAAGAAGGCTGATGGGAGCATTGATAGATACAAAGCTCGTCTGGTCGCTCGAGGATTCTCACAACAGTATGGAGAAGACTATGAGGAGACATTTAGTACAGTTGCAAAGATGACTTCAGTTAGAGTGGTGATTGCCTTGGCTGCTAGCAAGGGATGGAGAATGTGGCAGCTTGATGTGAAGAATGCTTTTTTTACAGAGAGATTGACAAGGACATCTTCATGGATCAGCCACTTGGAATTGTGTCTGAAGATCATCCGGACTATGTCTGCAAGCTCAGGAAGGCTCTCTATGGGTTGAAGCAAGCTCCTAGAGCTTGGTATGGGAAGATAGCAGAGTATTTGCAATTCTGTGGATACCTTGCTTCAAACTCAGATTCTAGCTTGTTCATCAAGAAGAAGGGGGAGCTTCAAGTCTTGGTCCTGATGTATGTGGATGACATGATCATCATAGGGAATTCGGATGAGGAAGTAGCAAAGCTCAGGGTTGAGCTTGTTATACGCTTCGAGATGAAGGACTTGGGAGAGCTTCATCACTTTCTCGATCTTGAAGTGGAGAGGAAGAAGAGCGGTATACTCATTTGCCAAAGAGGATATGCATATCTCATTGTGAAGCGGTTCGGCATGGGCGAATGGAAGAGTTGCTCTACTCCACTAGATTATGGGCTGAAACTTCGACGAGATGAGGGAAGGATTCTTCCTGATCCCTTGGTGTTCAGAGCTCTTGTTGGGAGCTTGATCTACCTTATGATTACAAGGTCAGACATTGCTTATGCTGTTGGCCGTGTAAATCGGTTTATGGCTGAACCAAGGAAGTCTCATCTAGTGGCGGCAAAGATCATTCTGAAGTATGTCAAGAAAACTTCTGACATGGGACTCCTCTATAGAAGGGACTCATATTCTGCCTTGCTTGGGTACACGGATGCTGACTATGGCGGTGATTCGGATGATCGAAGGTCAACTTCAGGTTATGTGTTCACTTGCGGTTCAGCTAGCATCTCGTGGTGTAGCAAGAAGCAGGACTCGGTGTCCGTCTCAACTACGGAGGCAGAGTATAAGGCTTCGGCCTTGGCTGCTCGAGAAGCCATCTGGTTGAGGAGGCTTATAGAGGATGTGTATGAAGAGGTGCAAGGGCCAACTTTACTCCGGGGTCACAATGAGAGTGCTCTCAAGCTGGTAAACAATCCAGTGTATCACGCTAGGACCAAGCACATTGATATCGATCACCACTTCATAAGGGAGAAGGTGTTGGAGGGATCTCTTCTGGTCGGGCATGTTCGGAGTGAAGACAATCTTGCTGACATCTTCACAAAGCCACTGTCGAAGGGGCCTTTTGAGCGGTTGCACAGCTTGCTGGGCTTGATCACTACTTCTCACTTCAAGGGGGAGTGTTGAAATTTGTGAAGTGGAAGTGGTTGATGGGGAAAGCCGGCGGCCTATGTGGATATAGCCGGCGGTCTGGGCGGACTGGGCGGACTGCTGTTATGCGGCCTGGAGATAGGTCTAGTGGAAGCTGGCTGTTCTGAGCGGCTTGTGCGGATGAAGTCTACGTCCTGGGCAGACTGTTGTCTGCGGATAAGCCGTTGGCTGCCTTGCTGTCCTGGACCTTGGTTGAGCGGCCTGAGCGGTCTGCGTCCGCGGCCTGGGCGGACTGCTGTCTGTGGACAGGGTGTTGGCTTTCTTGGAGGCTTGGCTGTTTGAGAAAGCGGCCTATGCGGATAGAGGATTGCAGGCTATAGGCAGTGCTCTGCTCAGTGGCCGTGTTGCAAGCTTGTGCGTTAACCGGCGGATTGGGTCCTGTCCGCGGGAGGCTTGCGGACTGGCATGTCCGCAGTGTTCGCTGTTGCAGACTGGCCTTAGAGTTTGGTAGTGGACTTGCCGAGCTCTTGTAGTACAGCACTGTTGTTGTTATGGCAGGCTGGTGTGTGGAGTCCGGTAGTTGGCCGTTGCGTTGGGCAGGTGTGCGAGTAGCTTGCGGACTGCTTCTCTTTGGCAAGGATTTGGCGGTCTGTGTTGCTTGTTTGATTGGCAGACGGAGCTATGTTCGCCGAGCTCGCGTTAGGCCCCTTGGTGGTTCTGAACATGGTCACATTCTGTGACAAGACCAGTGTATCTGCAGTGTCCGCCAAGTCTGCTGTTGACCGGGCGGACTGTTTCTAATCCTGCCTTTGGTCGTGGGCTTGTGGCGGATGGAGGCGTTGCTGTGGTGGTATGTGGACTTCCTCTTGTTTGTGCGGACAGTCACTGAAGTGGGATGCTGTCCTGCAGTGTTTGGAGGCTTTGCGGGCTGGTGCCTTGTCCGCATAAGCCTGGGCGAACTAATGAGGGTTCACCCAAAGGTGCCTTACTCCTGGCGGGTTGATCCTTGGAATCCGGCTAAGTCCTTGCGGACTCGACGGACGGGTGTTGTTAGCGCACGGGCTGGGGCGGTGTCTCTATCCACTAGGGCGGTGACCACACTCCTCACCTCGCCTATAAATAGGACCCCCCCCCCCCCCAGCACGTATACAGTAACTGAGGGAACAGTAAGTAGGGCTTGGGCAAATTGTTGCGGTCTGCGTTTTCTGTCTGCGTTGGTTGAGTAGAGCTGACGGTTTACTGTGTGCAGGTCGTGCGGTTAGCTTCAACGAGCCAGGAGTTTGGCTTTGACTTCAGTCAGTGCTTGGAAGTGTGCAGACTCTGCGGTGTCAGCATGTCGCGCAGCGGCTTGTCAGTTCTCTGCTTCAACGTTTGCAAGTTCTAATAACATGTCCGCCAGGCGCAGGCGGGTAGGCGGTCTGTTCTTCAGTTCATTAGCAGTAGACAAATAACGGTGGGTCCGCGCGGCCTCGCAGCTTCGGCGGACTCCGTGTCTATTCGGCGTGTTGCAGCTTCAGCTCGGGCGGCTTCAGCGGACTTGGCGACTTCGGCGTTCTCGGCAGTTTCCAGTACTGTCCGCCTGGCTTGGTGTTTGTGCTTTCTGTTATAGCTGATTGTACTAGTGAAATCATGTCTCGCTACGTATACCTCGTCTTGTAAAGAAGCTTAATGAATATAAGATCTGTTTGTTCTTCCATGTGCTTGGTGAGTTGAGCTTGCTCCCTGGTTTTCCACTAGATCAAAGTGTGAACTGGGTAGTGCCGAAGATATTAATTTGGTTTTGGGCTATCTTGCTAACCACCTTGAGAAAATTTAACATCTGATAGCTGAGGGCTTAGAAAGTTTGCTCTAGAGAACTGTCGGCTATGTAACCAGACGGCTTTCTCTGGATGAATCGTCGGTATGAAGAGTCAACTCGACGATTAGATGTTGAATGGCTAGCGGTATCTGAATCGATAGGAAGAAGACGATGAGCAGTTGCGGAATCTGAAAAGTCGGGATGAAGAGTTCGGCAGAATTGGAGAGTTTCTTTCGATGAATGTAGAATACTTTCCCCTAAAACTATTTATATATATAAGGTTTAAGTTTTGAGAGGTAAAACTACGCGTACCTGAAAAGTCGTGACTCTTCGGATCCAATTATAAGAAAGAAAATATTTGACCTAAGTGAAATTCAGCGAATTTCGTCGGAAGCAGAGCCAGATTCGTCGAATGTAATCATTAATATTAGACGTATTTCGACGATTCGACAAAATTCGATGATTGATACTCTATGAATTCTACTTAGACAATTTGTTTTATATGAAATACTTCCTGAGTGACTTCCTGTCTTCTTAGCTATCTTCACAAGTCATTATTCAGCATATCCAGTTCCGTTTTGAAAAACAAGAACTTGGCCTCTACTAGAGGTTTTGTGAATATGTATATGACCTGCTTATCCGTCTAGACATGGTTGAGGGTTATATCATTGTTCTTTGCATGCTCTTGGATGAAGTGATATCTTACTTCGATGTGCTTTGTTTGGATGTGGGATACTGGATTGTTTGCAATCTCTATAGCACTGGAGGAGTCGCAGAACATTGGAATCTCTTTGAACTTCAGGTTGTAATCCTCAAGCTGATTCCTGATCCATAGAAGTTTAATTGTGAACTTCAAGTAGATGTGCCTCACAATTCTACTTCCTGCTGCTTTAGGAGATAGGCCTTCTTTCGAGGAATTGGCACGTCCCAGAAGTGCTTTTCCTATCGTCCCTGCTACCTGCGAAATCTTCATCTGAAAAACCAATTAGCTCAACATCATTACTTCTTGGGTACCATAAGCCAAGATTTGGTGTGCCCTTAAGGTATCTTAAAATTCTCTTTGCGGCGACGTAATGAGATTCCTAAGAGTTCACCTGAAATCTAATGCACACACATGTCGAGAACATTATGTCATGTCTACTTGCAGTAAGATAAATCAAAGAACCAATTATGCTTCTGTACTTGGTTTCATCAAAAGATTTCCCTTTCTCATCCTTGTCGAGAAACATAGTTGAACCCATTGGAGTCCTAATCGAGGTTGCGTTCTCCATTCCAAATTTCACTAGTAACTCTTTGGTGTACTTCGTCTAAGAGATGAAAATTTCATCTTCAGATTGTTTCACCCGAAGTCCTAGGAAATACTTCAGCCCTCTCATACTGCTCATTTCATACTTTACTTGCATAAAGAAATAATGTCTTGTCTATCTTTCCTCTTATGAACTTGTTCTTAAGAATAAATCGAGACAACATCTCATACCAAGCTCGGGGAGCATGCTTTAAGCTGTAAAGAGCTTTATTAAGAAAATAAATGTATTTAGGGAAAGTAGAGTTGACAAAACTTGGGAGTTGTGGTACATATACTTCCTCTTTCATATTCCCATTTAGGAATGTTGATTTTACGTCCATTCGATATACTTTGAAGCCTTTGAGGGCAGCATGCCCAAGAAATAACCTGATCGTCTCGAGCCTGGCCACTGGAGCAAAGGTCTAGTCGAAGTCGATCCCCTCTTCTTATCTATATCCTTGAGCTACAAGCCTGACTTTGTTATTTATAATGATTCCATTTTCATCCAGTTTGTTCCTAAAAATCCATTTGGTGTCGATCACGTTCTATCCTTTGGGTCTAGGCACTAACTCCCAGACTTTGCACTTTGGCTATACCTCTTCTGGTTCTAACACCGTCGCCTGGCTCTCCAATGATCTGATCAGCTAGGTGATCTCTGAGGTGTCTGAACACCAGGTTTCTTCCTCTTCCACCAGCAGGTTCTGTCGCATCAGGTGCATCCTCTGTGGTTGGTTCATCTATTTATTCTTGATCCGCCATACTTGGATTGACGAACTTGACTGAGCTTGTACCATCTTCCTTGGCTGCTTCTTCCAAGTTTAGTTCTTCAAACCTGGTACCTGCATATGCACCAACAACACTAGACGAGCTGCTTTGTAGCAGGTTTGTCTCATCAAATACAACATTAATAGACTCCTCTACAACCAGGGTTTTCTTATTAAAAATCCTATACGCCTTATTATGGCTACTATAGCCTACGAAAATACCTTCAAAACATTTATCATTAAATTTCGTGCGATAATACTTATCATTATTAAGTACAAAGCATTTACTGCCAAAGATCCTAAAGTAGGACACAGTCGGTTTTCTGCCCTTCAATAGTTCATTGGGAGTCATATGATGGTTTTTGTTGATTAGAGCTCTGTTTGCACGTGACAAACTGTGTTGACTACTTTGGCCCAGAAGTACTCTGGTAGTGAAGCATCATTCAGCATAGTTGTACATACTTCAATTAGGGTTCTATTCCTTCTCTCGGCAACTCCATTTTATTATGGAGTATATGGGGAGGAAAACTCATGAAAGATACCTTGACTTCCACAGAATTCTATCATGGCACCAAACTCAAGTTCTGTTCTGTGGTCACTTCTTATTTTGACCACTGAGCAGTTCAGTTCATTCTAAATTTGTCGGACAAAATTAGTGAAAGAATCAAAGGTGTCTGACTTGTATTTCAGAAAAAACACCCAAGTAAAACGAGAGTAGTCATCAACAATTACCAAGGTATATACTTTACCTCCTAAACTGTGAATTGGTATGAGACCGAATAAGTCCATATGAAGTAAATACAGACTTCACGAAGAATCTTTTTCAGCAATACACTAGAAGGTATCCCTTGTCTGCTTACCCAATTAGCATGCATGACATGGACTCTCTTTAAGGTACTTAATGCATGGGGAATCATACACTAAGTTGTGAGAAAATAATAATTTTATTGTTTTGAAATTAATATGTGATAATCTCTTGTGTCATTAGTCACAAAGAGACGCACTACTTTTAGCCAAAAAGCACACTGGTGTAGAATTGTCTAAACATAAAAAATTCAAACAAAAGTTGTTTCTACTCTGAGTGCCTATTAAGATGGTATCCAAATTAGCATATGATTTTATCAGGCACTTGTCCTTGTAGAACTCAATGATATATCATTTGTCACATAGTTGACTTATGCTTATCAGATTATGGTGTAATTCTTCAACATAAGCCACATCTGTGAATGAGACTAGGCCGTTGGAAATCATATCGTAGCCTTTAGTGATTCCCCTATCAGACTCTCCAAAGATAACTTTTGGTCCATCTTCAACTGGGGTGAATTCTCGCAGTAGGCTTCTTGTCCTGGTCATGTGCCGAGATCATCCACTATGCAAATACTAGATCGGAGTTTTATTGGCCTTTGGACATACCTGCAACCATAGATCATTTTACCTTAGGAACCCAAACATATTTGAGTCATGGGTTCTTTGTTATTTTCACACCACTTGGAACATTAACATTTCAATTGGTCGGTCTCGCACTATTAACTCATAGAGCTTCAAAATTAGTAGGGTTAAACTAACAATCTGCGCCAAAATGACCAATTTTTCCGCACCACCAACAATCAAATCATTGTACCTACTCTTGTGCTCCTGCTTTACCTTTTGAATTTGAGGTCGAGTAGGGGCTGCAGACTTGGAGGTGGAAGCCTCCTGATTGCATCAAACACAAGGCTTCTCAGTCTCCTTAGCCTTAGATATAATAGGTTTGGCTTTCATTACCTTCTTATAATTAGGTCCATGAACATAAGGACCATACTCTTTTAGAGTTATCTCTTCGTAAGGATCCTTGAAAACACTTTCCCAAAACGTCTTAGGGACGGGTCCATCCTTGATAGCACTTCTTAGGCTCTACATAGGTAGGCCTAGCGAAGTGCCCATAGGACGTCTCAAAGTTATATTTGTTCGTGGGGAAACTAACCTTAAAGGAGTGTTGACTCTGAGGTGCCTTCCTTTTACATTTGGCGATGGCTCTCTTAGCATCAGTACCTTTTTCAGCTACGTGGATAGGACCACTACCCTTCTTTGGAGTGGAAAATTCATCGATGAGAGGGAGAATAGTTCTCATCTTGGAGTAGCTTTCAACAAGTTTTCTCTCCATCAAGAGCTTTTCTTCTAGCTCATCCAAGTATTTCTTCTTTAGGCTTAATGTCTCAGCCAAGCATTTCAATTCCTCTTTGAAGTAGTGGACTTCATCTCTAAGAGGAAGTAATTTTGCAAGTTCCTCCTCCAGGCTTGTCTCCACTGCTTTGAGGGAGGCAATATCTTTTGCTTGCTTTTTGACTAACTTACGGCATTTGTCAAAAGCTTTCAAAAGTTTCTGATGTTGATCCATCAGGTTGGAATCGTCTTTCTCAAAAGAATAACCTTCATGACCATTAGTTGGCATTTCTGATTCAGAGAGTATCGTATGCGAGTTTACCTTCCTGTGATACTTAGAGTCACCAACTTCCTCGTCTGATCAAGTCATAAGCCCGAAGTAAGCTTCTTCATTCTCTGAACTGGATTCGCTTGAGTCGTTGTCACTAAGAGTCTTTGACTTATTAGCGATGAAGCTTTTCTCTTCCTTCCTCTTGCCCTTGAAGGATCTCTTCTTTCATGGATCCTTCCTTCTTTTTGTACGGACACTCCGCAATCATGTGTCATGTCTTATTACAATAATAGCACACAGCATTAGAGGAAGAATGTTTATTCGGTTTATATTTATACATGCCCTATTGGTTGTAGTTCTTCTTGGAGCGATCACCATCATGATGTGATCTTCTAAACTCATAGGAGGATTATTGATTCTTCATTTGTCTCCTCTTACTGAGCAGTCTTTTGAACTGCTTATAAATGAGAGAGAACTCTCCATCAGATAGCTCAGATCCTGACGTGCTAGGCTCAGAGTCCTCTGGGGTGTCTAGAGCGTGTGTCCTTACTGGTGACATAGCTTTATACTTTCTCAAACCTTCATCCTTCAGAGCTACCGACTTATCTTTGCTTGAAGTACAGCTGTTTTGCTCCACCTTCTTTTTGGTATTCATCTGGAGTTCATAGGAGAGCAATTTTCCAAAAAGGTTATGAGGGTCAATCTCCGACAACTTCCCAAACTCTCTAATGGATACAACTTTTGTGTCTCAGTCCTTTGTCAGGGATCTCATAAATTTGTCATTGAGCTCGCCATTAGTAAATGTGCGACCATAGTTTCTAAGGCAGATGACAATCTTGAAGAATTTCTCGAAGCTGTCTGTAATAGTATCATTTGATCCTTTCTTGAACGCCTTGATTCTTGATTGAGCAATGATCTGTGATCATCTCTAACTTCTTCGGTACCTTCCATGAGCACAACCAGACAGTCCCATATCTCCTTGGCAGACTAAGTTTTGAAGCATGGAGTCATCCACTACAATGACTATAATATTCTTTGCTTTCTTATCCAAGGAGACCAAAGAAATTTCATCCTTTGTTAGGTCCATCATCTTCTTAGGGATCATGATGGCTGAATTCATAGCAGAAGGCTGAGTAGGAATATGAGGTCCTTCTTCAACAATCTGAAATATTTTTGTATCTGCGGCCTCCATATAGAATCTCACTCTTTATTTCCACATAGGAAAGTTCTCTTTGGTACACACTGGTAGCTTCATATAAGACATGTCCTTGCTCTTATTCATAGCCACGAAGCCGAATCTCTTGACACTAGATGGGAGATCTTATTCAAGGTGTTAATCTTATGTCGAACAACGCCACTTTGATACCAATTGAAAGTATCTAGAGTCTACCTAAATCTCCTAGAGAGGGTGAATAGGTGATGTTTGTGTCTTTTCATGGAATAAAAAATACTTTAAAAATGAAATCACATAAACACAGAGATTTATAGTGGTTCCCCGAGTTGGGTACGTCCACGATCCCGCCTCACCTATCTACCGCGAATGGCTAGATTCATCTACTTCAACTTTCTCATATTTCAACAAATCTTACACCTCAAAGCCACAACTCCTACAACTCGGAGACAATGCTCCTACCACTCGGAGAACAACCTCTCCTATAACTCGATCCACAACCGGATCTATAAATCGATCCACAAACAGATCTACACCTCAGATGGAAAACCTCCTACAAATGAAACAAGAGTGAAAGTTATTTAATTTTAGGTTTGCTAATCACCTAGAGGGGGGTGAATAGGTCTTTGAGCTTTTAATATCTCTTTTGTTGTTTTCAAATTATGTTAACTAGAGCTTGTCCTTAAGTCCTGCAATCAAAGAGAAAAACAAGAAAACATAGCAAACAACAGAATTTATAGTGGTTCCCCAATTGGGTATGTCCACTTTCCCTCTCCACCTATCCAAGATTATTTGTTGGACTCGGCACAACTTCTCCAAGCTGCTCCTAAGAGCTTACACCTCAGATCCCGCAGGATCTTCAAGTCTCCTCCAACACTCACTTCTCAGCCACAAGCGCCTACAATCAATGTTCAGCAGATCACCTACCTCAGGCTGTTAAGCCCTACACTCAGCCTGGGAGGACAGCCCTACCTTAGATCCCAAAGGATCCTACCTCAGAGCTCTGCAGTGCTCTTACACTCAGTGACCCACAATCCACCTACCTCAGCCTTATCTCTAAGGCCTACAGCTATGGTTTTTTAGCCCTATAACTTTAGGAACAAGGCCCTACTCTCAGAGTGTTGCAGCACTCCTACAACTCAGTACCCCTCCAGGTACCTAACTCAGTGCCCCTTCAGGCACCTATAGCTTAATGGCATGCTTGTCACCAACCTCTAGCACAAAGGCCCTACACTTAGAGAGCAGCACTCTCCTACCTTAGGCACTTAAGCCCTACAGCTCAGATCCTCACTTGGATCCTACCTCAGTGCCCCTCTAGGCACCTACCTCAGTGATAAATTTATCACATACAGCTCAGGCACAAAGTGTCTTACACTCAGATTCAGAAACCTGAATCCTAAAGGAAATGAATAAAGAGTTGAAGAAAATTAAAATAAGTGACTCAGAGAAATTACTCTGAGTCAACTTTGTTGGACTGAGCAGATTTCAGTCCAGCTCACCTACTGTAGAAGGAATCAGCCTTCTTCTACAGCTATCACTAATTACTGTTGCAATGATGAGCAGCTTCCACTTTGTTGAGAGATGAATCAGCTAAACTGTTCTGTAGAGAACAACCTTGTTGAGCTTGAAGAGCTTCAGCTATCCTTTCTTGCCTTCAGGCTATCTTGGTTGGACTTCAGCTTTCAAGCTTGATCGAAAGTAAAATATCCAGCCGCCTCTTTCAGTTTCTCTTTTTATTTCTTTGATTTGTTAACCCTAATGCTTTACTGTTTCCCCTTTTATATGCATTGATTTGTATCAATAGCATCATAGTAGGTGGGCCCACCGAGGATTGGTGAGTGCCAACTCCATCAGAAAGGGAAAAACATATTTTGGTGATGTAGCAGCTTTCCCGCAACGGCTTCCTGCAGTTTTGACTTTGATGATATCAGCAGTGGTTATCAACATCTGGACTTAGAAAATTGTCCTAAATCCCATCAAGCATTGAGTGATGTTGAGACACTCAACGCCATCAGCCTTGGTTCTCAGCTCTTCTGGACTTGGACAAGTTCCTGGCTTTGTCTCAGTGGTTTTGTCTCAATGGTTTCAGCGGTCTCAGCGGTTTTCCATTTTTAGCTGAGACAAGCCTTTATCTCGGCGCTTTTCTCTTATCTGCTTTTTTTACACTTTATCTATCTTAGTAGATTTGTCTCAACGGTCTCAGCGGTTTTTCATATATCAGCTGCGACAATTCTTTGTTTCAGCGCTTTCCTCTTTATTTGAGGCATTGAGCGAATTTGCTTCACTCAACGCTTATGGACTTAGAAAAATTTCAGCTAATTTTGTTCTCAGCTATTTACATCTTGTCTTTCTAGCGCTTCATGCTTTATTTAGAAGCGTTGAGTGAACTTGCTTCACTCAACGCTTCTGGACTTCGAACGTTTTCAGCTAACTTTGTCTCTGTTGTATCAGCTATCTCAATGCCATCTTCTTAGTTGTCTCAACTGTCTCAATGCCATCTTCTCAGCTGTCTCAACTGTCTCAATACCATCTTCTCAGTTGTCTTCAATTGTCTCAATGCTATCTTCCCACCTGTCTCAGCTATCTCAGCGGTCTCAATGCCTTCTTCTCAGTGGACTCAGTGCTTATGTCTTAGATAGATTTTCTGGCTTTAACTTGACAAGCTTTGGGCTAAGCTCGACGAACTGCGAACTGAGCTTGATAAACTTTGATCTTCTTAGCACTCTCAGCGCTTTTTGCCTTAGACAATTTTTCGCTTGCTTCAGCTTGATAAGCGTTGGGCTGAGCTCGACGAACTGTAACCTGAGCTCGACGAACTTCGAGCTAAGTTTGACGAATTTTGTATCTTTATTTCTTGATCTTCTACTGAGTTGAGCTCAACGATCAGCAAGCTGATTTCGACGAACTCTGAGCTAAGTTCGACAAAATTTGAGTTTACTGCCCAACTCATTTTTCTTTATTTGTCCAATCATGGACTACCTGCACGCATGAACTAAAGCACACATCAAATACATTATTCCCTTTAGCATGAATAGTGATGCAACTTCAAATCCTGATGAACATTATAGGGCACAATTCCCAAAAATCCTCCCCCTATTTGAAGAAGGCATAACACACATCCATGCTAAGGTGCATCAACGTAGAAAAAATATCATGATAGGTCTAATGATACATTATCATGACAACTAGTCATCCCAGTATAGGGTAACTCCCCCTAGATGAGATGGCATAACACTATGATTGATAAACTAATAGTATAGGTGAATTTACAATCATTGACAATTATGAAGGTATGATTAACAACAAGAACTTTAGTAATCATTTACAAAGTAAACAATATGATCAAGATGAACTGAATCATTAACTTAGCCAATCAACACATCAAACTTGAGATAATAGGATATTCATTAAAGAATGATATATTTTTCTAAAACAGATATACATTTATCACATCATTATAGTCAGGGTCAACACATGTTGATTTCATTGATAAAGATTTGAAACTTTTACATTGTTGAAATTCATTATAAGACATAGATTAGACAATAATTTTCAATATGCTTAGTTCTTGCAATCTTCTATCAGTTATTCTTTGAAGAACTTCAGCATCCTTGGTTCTAGCAGTCTTCTTTAGGTTTTCAGCTTTGTTCCTCTGTCTCTTGAAGTAAAGGAATGGCTTTGGAATATATTTGGAAGACATCTTCTTGGGGTTGCTCTTCCTTACCAGATTCTCCTTGAATATTCTTTCCCTTCGCGAATTTCTCTCCAGATTCTTTATTCATTCCTCAAATGGATATACACTATCAATGTTCTTCAAGATTTGTCCATGGCTTACACATGCATTGATAATGATTGATTCAGAGGCCTCACTTAGTTATTCATAGTCTGGATCATCTCTGTTCTCGGCTCTCCTCTTGGCCATGAACTCTTCAGCCATTTGAGATCCTTCCCTCTTTCTTCTGGCATCAAGCTGTGCATCCTATGAAATTCTGTCTCGTGCAGGGAAGTCTAGGTCCTCTGGCCTCTTTCTATCCAGGAGTGATAGGTTAAGTTCTACCTGGGTGCCTTGAATTACATTGAAGGCTTGATCTTCAATGAGTGATGCTGCCTTAGCATGGCTGCTCTCCCCCTTTCTGCCTTCTTTAGATATTATCCTTTGTAGTAATGAGGTGTTGGCTTCATTTTTTTTGGATAAAGATTGGAGGATTCTCTCATTGTCAGTAAGCAGCTCATTTCTAAAGCTAATTGCCTGCTTCATGGAGTGGAGAGCGACCTTGGTGACGTGCAGAATGACATGGTCTGTTGTACCCTTGATCACTTCATTAGTTGTACTCACATAATTCTTTACATATCCTATGTCAGTTGTAGTGAGTTTTTGGCATGTGTATAAAGATTCCATGAGGGTGGACAAATTGATTCCAGCAGTTTCAGCCTTATCAAACCAGGTGGTGACTTGTTTGTTTAAGTGAGATATTTCTTCCTTAGTTTCATTTACTTTGGCAGACATTTTATCCCTCAGATTGGCAATAGATTGATCAACATACTCCTTGAGGGTTGTGCTCTGATTATCCAAGAGTAATTTAATTTGGTTTAAAAAATCCTCATTGGAGATGAGAGTAGATGAAGTATGGTCCATAGGAGGAGGTATAACATCCTGAGCAGGGATTTGAGAAGTCTACCCCTCAACTACAGTACCTATTGAAGAAAAATTTTCCTTATCTAAAGCTGTTTTAACAATATTAATTAAGAGGGAATGAGTTTTACCTGTAGTGGGTGCAGACTCAACTATCTTGTTGACAACTTGTTCTAAGTCTGTTCACTCCATCTGATCATGCTCCCCCTCACACTGAGCATTTTTCTTTGGGTTGGACTTATCAAGTAAGTGTCCAATGTCTCATGAGTCTCCCAGTTATCTACTGCAGCAGGCATATCATCAACTGCTGCAGCTTCATCAGTAATATTCATGTCTGCCGCATCCTTTTCAATATTACCTTCTTCAGCAGCATTCTTAGAGATTTCTCCTGACCTAGAGCTGGCGTGGATTTTATCAATATGCACAGCAGCATCCTGAAGTTGAATTTTGGCTGAGGATTGACTAAGGGATAGGTCAACCAGCATACCAGCATCAGCTGGAGAGGATGAACCAAGTACTGGTTTAGGGCTGGAAGTTCTTTCTTCTTCATTGGGTTTCTTCCTTGTACCCTTGGAGGATTCCTTTATTCATGTTGGTTGCCTCATAGGTATGACTCTAGATAATCTACCCAAAGTTTTTATGTCCATTCTTTTCTGGTAGTGAATCTTCACCCCATGTTCCTGTGTGAAAGAATCAGGATATGTATTCACTAGGTACAAGGAAATGATTCTGCCCATATTGGGAGAGGATATGCACTCTACTATTCTCTGATAGATGAGAGAAGTCTATGAGGTCTTTTTATTTAGTATAATTCTGGTCATGACTGCAAACATGAACCTAGAGATGGTATCATGTGATCCAGGTTTGCAGATGAGGGACTTCCTTACAATGTCTGCTAGCAGTTTCCCTCTTTGATTGAAGAATTTCCTTTTCAAAAACCCAGATTTGGCCTCATTGTATCCACACCATAAGAGAGCATTGTCTCTGTCCATGTTGGCGAGCTCTTCTTCCTCGCTAAGGTTGACGGAGGGGATATGAAGCTCCTTTCCTAACCTCTCAGAGTTTACCTTGATTTTGATGTCTTCAATCTTAGACCTGAGTGTACAACCTCGGGCTCGCAAAGAGCCCTCAAGAAGCAAATAGGTCGAGATGGGCAAATGGGACCAAGGGGGCCCGCTCGCAAGCGGCGAGGTGATGGACTCTCTAATGGGCAAGATACCCCATCCAGAGGCGAGAGGGCCTCCAGAGGCGAGAGGGCCTCCATGGGCGAGAGAGCCTCCAGCAGCAAGGTGATCTCGCAGCAAAGGGAGAGAGGCATCGGCAAGACGGGAGTGAGGTCCATCTCGCTGGCAGGTGCTTTTCCACTCGCCAGGGCGAGAAGAGGCCTTTTTTATATTTCCCTGTCAAACAGGGGTTTTTACTCTTCTACCCCGGGTATTTTTACCCTCTTACCCTTAGTGGACTGCATATAGCTCCTCAGAACAGCGGAGTTTGGCTGTTGGCAGACCCAGCCAAGGGTACCTCGGTAATTTCAGACCGGTGCAGTTTTGTTATTGGCAGTTCAGATTCTGAAATCTATAAATAAGCCCATAGGGGTTCTTCAGAAGGGACCTTTTTTTGGACTCCAAAAGGGAATCATCGGCACTGTCTTCTGAGGAACTCCAAGCCCAGCTTTTGGCTTTGGAGGGGAAGCTCTCAGTGACCTTTCGGATAAGCGGTGGGACCTCCTTGCTGCGGCTTTGGGCCAGTCTTCTAGTCCTTCACGACCAGTCGGAGGTCGGAGCTTGGGCCAAGTAGGTGTCAGCTACGCCCCTATTTTGTGAACATTTGTCAGAGTCAAATTTTGGCTTCAACAGTTCTGGTGCGGTGAGCGTGGAGGTAGCCGGTTAAAGAAAAGTTTGAGTTTGGTCCTATGGCAGGAGGTGAAGGAGAAGGATCTGGTTCTGGAGGTTCCCCCTCCCAGGTAGAAGAGGCGACGAGGAAAATGCTGGAGGACTTCAAGCGAGAGGTCATGCAAACCATAAGCTTGGCCTTCTCGGCAAGGAGCGAGTGGGCGACGCCTCAGGTCCCGATCGAGGTGGTCCCACTCTTAGGCGAGAATTCCCCTGGTCAGTGCCCGGGGAAGGAGGTCCCCGCAGAGGCTGGCGAGAGGGACATGGCGGCGCGAGAACTCTTCCCAGGCCAGCATCCCTGGAAGGAGATCCTTGCAGAAGACGGTGAAAAGGAGGCAGCTGTGCGAGAGCTTTTCCCTGGGCACGGTCTCGCAGATCGGGCCAGCCAGCCAAGGCCGCGAGATGTGCCCTCTCGACAAGCAGTCGGCGAGAGCCCGTTCAGTGAACTCGTCATCTCGGCTCCAGTGCCGGAAGGGTTCCGGGAGCCCGACATGTCTTACTACTTGGGGAAGGATGATCCTGTACAGCATGTGCAGTGGTTTGAGGATGTGGTTTCGATAAGACAGATGACGGATGCGTTTAAGTGTCAACTGTTTGCCATCACCTTGAAGGAGAAGGCGCGAGACTGGTTCCATCAGTTACCGGCAAGGTCGATCTATTGTTTCGAGGATCTGCGGAGGGGTTTCTTATTGAGGTTTTCAACATTGAAGAAGCGTAAGAAGGAGGCGGAGTGCTTGTTCTCGGTAAGGCAGAGCCAGGATGAAACATTGGGACACTACGTGGATCGGTTTCAGGAGGAGATCCTCCAGGTCTAGGAGGTCCCTGGGTATACGCTGATGCTTGCATTCACCCTGGGACTGAGGCCAGGCTTCTTTAGCATGGAGTTGAAAAGGGTGCCCCCCCCTCTCTTTTGAGGAGCTTATGGAGAGGGCGGCGAAGGAGACGGATTTTGAGAGGGCCAATCCGGCGTTTGCAAGGAGGTTAGCCAGGTTGGCGGATGACGACGCAAAGGAGCCAGGAGCGGGAAAGCAAAAGGAGCAGAGAGAAGAGAGAAGGAGGGAGGAACCCCGAGGCCTGGGGCACCAAGGAGAGAATCACCGAAGGGGGCCTGAGAGCCGAACAACCGGATAGGTTGGAGGCCTCATGAGGGTCGCCCCCAGGAGTTAGGAGGAGGCTTCCAGGGAAGAGATAACTTCCGGGAGCCAAGGAGGTTCGATCAACCGGCGTGGAGACAGGGAGTGAGGGATCGCTTTCAGCATCAGCAGGAGGCAATGAGGATCGGTCGAGGAAGAGGAGCTCGAGGAGGAGGAAGAAGAGGAAGAGGAGAAGGAAGGAGGGGTGGGGCGGCGTTGCCTTTCTGTGACTTCCATCAGGAGGGAGGTCACGCAACGGCCACGTGCCTAGAGTTCTTGGAGATAGAGAGGCCAGAGGATTGAGGAGGCAGGATCCGCCGGTAAGGATCATGGAAGTGCAGCAAGGGGAGGGGGAGGACAGGTGCGAGGACCGGGTGGATGTGGGAACCCGGGGGGAATCGGGGCAATTCACGGGGGGATTGGGATCGAGGCCACACGGAAGGGGAGCCTCCAGACCATGTTCCGAAAGGGGGTAGACTCAACCACCCGGACCCCACCCCCACTAGAAAAAATTACCTTCTCTTCAGAAGATATCCCAGAGTATGAGGACCCGTTCTGCGACGCCTTGGTGATCCAGATAGCGGTGGAAAACTTTACGGTCTCCAAGATCCTGGTGGATAATGGGAGCTCCGTAAATATGATTTTTAAAAGGGCCTTCGATGAGATGCAGGTGGAAACCAAAAGGATCTTGGCCTCGTATGGACCGTTGTTCGGATTCTCCGGGGAGAGAAAGGAAGTGGAAGGGGGAGTAGGGCTGCACGTGAGGTTGGGGGCGTGTCACGGAACTGCCGGTTCGTGATTGTAGATGCCCCGAGCAGCTACAGCGCCATCTTTGGGCGTCCCCTCATCAGCGCCTTTCGCTGCATCCCCTCCTCTTTCCATCAATGTCTCAAGTTTAACAATGGAGTGGTGCAGGTCAGGGTCAGGGGGGATCCGAAAGTGGCGAGACAGTGCTACGTCACAGCGATCAACACCATATCTTGGATGGCAGAAGCAGGGAGGTTGGAAAAAGAGATAGCAACGAATGAAGAAGCTGTCGGGGAAAAGGAGGTGAGCCCAGAGGAAGCGAGAGAAGGAACCGAAGAGGAAGTCGGGGGAGAGGAGACTGAGAAGCAGCAAGGAGGAGATGCGCAGGAGGCCCAGGAGGGTGTAAAAGTCGAGCAGCAGCAAGAGAGCCCGGAGGGGGCCATGGAGTTTGAGGGGGAGCAGAGAAGAGGAGGTGTGCAGGAGGTCCGGAGGAGCGGGGAGTTGGAGCCACAGAAGGGAAGGCAGGAAGAAATGGGAGAAGAAGGGGCTGAGGAGGAAGCCCGAAGGGGCATGGAAATTGAGTTGCAGCAGGACGAGGTGATGGAAGTTGAGGGAGCAAGAGGGGAGGAAGAGCCGGAGCAGGAAGAAGAAGCAAGGGACGACTGGGAGCAGTCGCGGCTGGAGGTGGCCGAAGAAGTGGTGGAGATGGAGGTCCACACCAGTCAGGGGCAGGTACAAAGGGTGCGTATCAGCGGGGGCTTGAGCCCCGAAGACCAGGAGCGGATGCGGGCCTGCATTCAGAGCAACTTCGACATCTTCGCTTGGAGCGCGGCGGACATGCCGGGCATTGATGCGGACGTGGTCTGCCACCGCCTAAATCTGGACCCTCGGACGCGCCCCATACGTTAGAAGATGAGAGCCATCGCCACCAAGCTGGAGGAGCCCATTCGCGAGGAGGTCAAGAAGCTCCTGGAGGCGGGCTTCATCTCAGATATCCAGTATCCAGGCTGGATCTCCAATGTAGTAATGGTGAAGAAGGGGGAGGAAAATGGAGAATGTGTATTGACTTTTCTTTATTAAATAAATCATGCCCTAAGGATTGCTACCCCCTGCCTCGAATCGACGCGCTGGTTGATTCAGCCGTTGGTTTTTCTGTTATGAGTTTTCTGGATGCTTTTTCAGGTTACCATCAGATCCGGATGCACCCTCCTGACGTCAAGGACGTCTCCTTCATCACAAGGGAAGGGTGCTTTAGTTATAACATGATGCCCTTCGGGTTGAAAAATGCGGGAGCAACATACCAATGGATGATGGATCAAGTTTTCCAGGGCCAGAGGGGTCGGAACCTAGAAGTCTACGTTGATGATCTCATGGTAAAGAGCAAGGGAGTGAACTCGTATCTCCAGGATCTGGAGGAGACGTTCGCCACCTTGAGGAAGTTCAAAATGAGGTTGAACCCATTAAAATGTATTTTCGGGGCTAGTCATGGGAAATTCCTTGGGCACCTTCTGACCACAGCAGGGGTAGAACCTAATCCTGATAAAGTAAAAGCCATTCTGGAGCTAGAATCACCGCGAAACGCTAAGGAGGTGCAGCGCTTGACAGGAAAGCTGGTCGGCCTTAGCAGATTCCTCTCCAGGTCAGGGGAGAAGTGCTCACCTTTCTTTAAAGTGCTACGAGGGAATCAGAGGTTTGAATGGACTGCGGAGTGCGAAGAAGCTTTTCAAAAGCTGAAGGAGCAACTCTCCCTGGCTCCTCTGCTTCAAAGCCCAAAAGAGGGGGAAGATCTGATAGGAGTCGGAGCAGAGGCGGTGAGCTCCGTCCTAGTTAGAGAAGAGGGAAAAAAGCAGCTGCCCATTTATTATGTTAGCAGGATCCTAAGGAAGGCGGAGCTTCGTTACCCTATCCTAGAAAAGCTGGCATACGCCTTGGTTGTTTAAGCCAGGAAGCTCCGGCCATATTTCCAAGCACATTCAATTAGGGTGGTGACGGACCATCCTCTCTGAAAGATTTTTGAAGGAGTAGAGCACTCGGGTAGGCTGGCCAAGTGGTCTATCGAGTTGAGTGAATTCAACATTTCGTTCATACCAAGGATCTCCATTAAGGCATAGGTGGTGGCCAACTTCTTGGCAGACTACGTTGCGGAGGTCGGGGCCGAGGAGCCGCAGCCACTGGAAGCATGGAAGATAATGGTCAACGGGGCCTCGGGAAAGCACTCCCTTGGAGCAGGGGTGGTACTAACAAGTCCTCAGGGGGTGACCATAAGACAAGCAGTCGCCTTGCATTTCCCCACAACCAACAACCAAGCGGAGTACGAGGCAGTGATAGCCGGCCTTCACTTGGATAAGGAGCTCGAGATCAAGGACGTTGAGGTTTTCACTGATTCATTGGTGGTGGCATCTCAGATATGTGGAGAGTTCGAGGCTCGGTAGCCCACCCTTATGAAATATTTGTCCAAGGTGAGGACAATCATCGGGGGGTTCCGGACGTTCTCCATCCAGCACGTCCCTAGAGAAGAGAAAACGGATGTCGATCGATTGGCTAAGTTCGGACCTTGGGAAGGGGGTGCCCTGACTGATTTATTCCATCCAGCGATCGAAGAGGGGGAGCTAATGGAGGTGGATCGGCGGCCCTCGTGGGTAGATCCTTTCGTTACCTTCTTTCTGACAGGAACCCTCCCTGAGGGGGTCAAGGAGGCAAGAAACTTCCGCCATAAGGCGGCTCATTATCTCATGCATGAAGGAGGATTACACCGGAGGATGCTTTCGGGTCTCCTAGCTTGATGCGTGACGGAGGAGGAGACCAGACACATTCTGGAGGAGGTGCACTCCGGGGAATGTGGTAGTCATTCCGAAGGGAGGACGTTGGAAGCAAGGGTGGTCAGACAGGGGTACTTCTGGCCCACCCTGAGGAAGGACGCGATAGAGTTTGCGAGGAAATGCCAAAAATGCCAGCTCTACGCCCCCCTCCAGCTCTTGTCGGCTCAAAAGCTCCGAAGCATCACAGCACCATGGCCTTTCACCATTTGGGGAATGGATTTAGTTGGGCCTTTCCCTCCAGCTAGTGGATAAAGAAGATTCCTCCTGGTCATGATAGATTACTTCTCCAAGTGGCTGGAGGTTACGGCGCTAGTAAAGGTGACCTCACAGGCCATCAGGAACTTCGTCTGGGGGGAGATCATCTGCATGCACGAGCTGCCTCAGGCCATCATCACGGATAACGGCCCCCAGTTTGCTAGTGAAGAGTTCATCAGCTTCTGCACTCAGCTGGGCATCGACCTCAGGTTCGCCTCCGTCCACCACCCCAGGAGCAACGGTCAGGTGGAGGCGGCAAACAAGATTATTGTTAACTTGCTAAAGAAGAAGGTGGAGAATCTGAGAGGGAATTGGGTAGAGCAGCTCCCCTCGGTCCTGTGGGCTCTAAGAATTACCCCGAACACGGCCACTGGCGAGACCCCTTTCAAGCTTTCTCATGGTTGTGAGGCGGTACTATCGGTGGAGTTCGAGGTCCGATCCCCACGAGTTGCGGCTGTAGGTGATGGAGACGAGGCATAGAGGATGGAAAACGAAGAAGGCATGCGCCTCTCACTAGACCTGGCAGAGGAGCTGCGAAACGTAGCAGCCATCAGACAGGAAGAGATCAAGCGTTGAATGGCAAAACACTTTGATAAGCATATCAGGATAAAGCAATTCGCAGAAGGAGACCTAGTACTAAAAAAGGTTGATGCGGCAGGGAGGTCCGCCCCGGTGGGAAAGCTCAATCCAAATTGGGAGGGACCTTATATTGTAGAGAGAGTGTTGAAAGCAGGGGGTTACTACCTCCAGGATGTGGAGGGTAGGACCTTGAACCATTCCTGGAGTGGGGATGACTTAAAACGCTTCTACCCATGAGAAGGGAGAGCGGTAGATATGTACTCAAAGCATGATCAATATAACATACTTCACGAATTATTTCTTGTTTATTGTTTATTAAGAAGTCCTAATGACAGGAAGAGAGAACATCATCGGCACCCCGAGCTCGGCTCGGCCCCAGGTAGACCCGCTGCGTAGGCTCTCATCTAGCTGGCAGGTCTGAAGGCTCGCCTATGGGGATAGGTTTTGGTTTGAGATCTTTATCGGCACCCTGAGCTCGGCTCGGCCCCAGGTAGACCCGCTGCGCAGGCTCTCATCTAGCTGGCAGGTCCGAAGGCTCGCCTGTGGGGGATAGGTTTTGGTTTGAGATCTTCATCGGCACCCCGAGCTCGGCTCGGCCCCAGGTAGACCCACTGCGCAGGCTCTCATCTAGCTGGCAGGTCTGAAGGCTCGCCTGTGGGGGATAGGTTTTGGTTTGAGATTTTCATCGGCACCCCGAGCTCGGCTCGGCCCCAGGTAGACCCGCTGCGCAGGCTCTCATCTAGCTGGTAGGTCCGAATGCTCGTCTGTGGGGGATAGGTTTTGGTTTGAGATCTTCATCGGTACCCCGAGCTCGGCTCGACCCCAGGTAGACCCGCTGCGCAGGCTCTCATCTAGCTAGCAGGTCCGAAGGCTCACCTGTGGGGGATAGGTTTTGGTTTGAGATCTTCATCGGCACCCCGAGCTCGACTCGGCCCCAGGTAGACCCACTGCGCAGGCTCTCATCTAGCTGGCAGGTCCGAAGGCTCACCTGTGGGGGATAGGTTTTGGTTTGAGATCTTCATCGGCACCCCGATCTCGGCTCGGCCCCAGGTAGACCCACTGCGCAGGCTCTCATCTAGCTGACAGGTCCGAGGGCTCGCCTGTGGGGGATAGGTTTTGGTTTGAGATTTTCATCGGCACCCCGAGCTCGGCTCGGCCCCAGGTAGACCCGCTGCGCAGGATCTCATCTAGATGGCAGGTCCGAAGGCTCGCCTGTGGGGGATAGGTTTTGGTTTGAGATCTTCGTCGGCACTCCGAGCTCGGCTCGGCCCCAGGTAGACCCGCTGCGCAGGCTCTCATCTAGCTGGCAGGTCCAAAGGCTCACCTGTGGGGGATAGGTTTTGGTTTGAGATTTTCATCGGCCCCCCGAGCTCGGCTCGGCCCCAGGTAGACCCGTTGCACAGGCTCTCATCTAGCTGGCAGGACCGAAGGCTCGCCTGTAGGGGATAGGTTTTGGTTTGAGATTTTCATCGGCACCCCGAGCTCGGCTCGGCCCCAGGTAGACCCGCTATGCAGGCTGTCATCTAGCTGGCAGGTCCGAAGGCTCGCCTGTGGGGGATAGGTTTTGGTTTGAGATCTTCATCGACAACCCGAGCTCGGCTCGGCCCCAGGTAGACCCGCTGCGCAGGCTCTCATCTAGCTGGCAGGTCCGAAGGCTCGCCTGTGGGGGATAGGTTTTGGTTTGAGATTTTCATCGGCACCCCGAGCTCGGCTCAGCCCCAGGTAGACCTGCTGCGCAGGCTCTCATCTAGCTGGCAGGTCCGTGGGATCGCCTATGGGAGATGGGTTTGGATCAAGCTATCTCCATCGGCATCGAACCAACGGGATAGTAAATCCGCTTTGGCAGAATAGGGTGAAAAGTCTCCTTAGGCGACATTACTCAACTCAGTCCTAGGGAACAAAAAATAAACTAAGGAAAAGGGTGTGGAGAAAGGCAGCTGGCGGCACTCGCGGCGGATGGTTTTTGAGGACCGTCTCGCCGCTTGCGAAGGGACACTCGCAAGACAAATCATTGCGTCAAATCGCGGCCGTAAGCGCGTCGGGAAGCCGTCTCGCGTAGAACATAAAAAAGGCAGATAAAGAAAGGTTATGCGGCGAGACGAGGCGGTAGCACCATCCAGCAGGCCGGAACAAACCAGGGATTAACTTCACAAAAGAGAAAGCAAAAATAGAGACAACAAAAATGAGCACTCGCTCGTCACTTGACAGACACCACAAAAATATGGTTTAAAGTTTTTTACAAAAATGAGAGGAGGAGAGAGTGATTCTAAATCTTGGAGGCGGCACATCAGTCCTCCTCGCCAGATGAAGAATCATCGCTTTCCTCGCTATATAGCTCAGGAACCAAGTCGCGCGCAGTCACTGTCTCGGATTCATCCTTCACAACCCCCAGGTCCTTCATCATTTGCAGCACCAGCTCTGTCGCGCGAACACCGGCGTCTCGGCACTGCTCCTCGACTTCTTCGTAAGAGTAACATGGAGGAGGTGTCCGGAAGGGCTCACGGCGAGACGACGACGCAGCATCAGCCTGAAGACGCGAGTTCTCGGCCGTCAATGCCTGGACCTCCTCCTCCAAAGCTGCCACGCGCGAGCGCAGTTGTTCCGCCGTCTCGGCATCCTACGGGACGACCTAGCAGTTAGTCGAGAATGATGGGAAAAGAAAGGTCCAAGGAAAAAAGTTATGGCTTACTAAGCCGCCTTGGGCCTTTGCGAGGAGGGACTCGGCATCAGATAACCTTCTCGCTAGCCCGATGGACTTCTCCCGCTCCGCCTCCAGGTTCTCCTCGCTGGCCTTTCACTTTGAATTGATGTAAATGAGGCGGCGAGAAGAGCGGTGCGAGAACTCCAAGGCCCACATTTGGTGATGAGAAGTTTTCAGTACAAGATCCTTGGTGGACTCGCTTTCAGGCGAAACGGCGTCAAGGCCGCCATAGAGGTCGTACCCTATGGAGAAGGCATTACTTGTAGGGACCTCTTGCTCTTTCCAAGATGGAAGGAGGGTGGAGATGGACACACAGTTGGCGTCCCGCCCCCACAGCAGAACCGGGTCGCCGACGGCATCATGAACCACGGGACCCAGGTTGTAATTCATATGGGAGGAGGGAGCGGGACGGTTAGAGGAGTCGCCTTCGCGAGAGGAGGTGGCAGTCGCATGTTCAGGAGCAACAGCTCGCGGGTTGGACGCTGTGGCGGTCAGGTTGGAGGCGGCAGTAGGTTGATCAGGGATTACCGTCCCGCGGGTAGGCGAGACGGCCTGGTGGCTAGGCGAGAGGGGCGGTGGAGTTTCCCCTATATAAATAGGGCTCCCTTGGGGGGCTTTCTTCCTTTCCTTGGAAATAACTACAGCCTTTTTCATCTTCTTCTTTGGAGGGCTGGAGCGAGAGGGGACCGTGTCGTCTCCGGGCCTCTTCGGCAGGATGGTCGCCAGGGACTCTCTCGCCGCCTCTGTCACTGCGTTGGCGAGATCAAGACCCTTCGCGGGGTGGATGTTACTCTTGTAGGGAGGGAGCACTGGAACAATTCGCTCACCTAAAAGCAAGCAGGGGTTATAAAGAAGCGAAACGACAAGTAGCGAGAAGAGAGGAACGAAAGGATAAGATAAGAATACCTTCGCCCGGGAGCACTGGGAGAAGCGAGTCGAGACCTCGCCGCAAGAAGTTGACCTCGAAATTCTTGCCGGCCAAGTACTCGTACAGCAGCTTCTCTGGGCCACTGACTTGGGGGGTGGCGTAGAAACTCTCTGGCGGAGAGACCGGCGCGAGAGGGATGCCGCCGAAGTCAGCACGGTCTCCCTGGATGAAGACGAATCGGGTGAGCCAATGGTGGTTCTTGTTGGGCGTCTCGCATACCTTAAGCCCCTGCCCAGTAAAGTACGAGATGCCATCGGCGTTGGCATGGTAGATAAAAAGCTTGCGGAAGTCCGTCAAGCTGAACTCGATGTGTTCCCGGCGCATATAGCAGGCGAAGGCGACCAACACCGAGATGGCGTTAGGGTTGAACTGTGCCGGGACGACGCCAAAGTATTTGAAGACCTGCTTCACCTCAGGCCAAAGGGGCAGCCGCAACCCCGCCTTGAAATGCGAGACGGGGAAGGCGAGTTCCCCCGGGTAGTAGGTGTTGATGCACTCGCCGAATTTGGGGGGACGCGACTCGACCCCTTCCCCCAGATACTCACGGGCAAACCTGTCGTGATCTTCTTGAGGGAGCCTACCGAGCGGGAAGTCATGGTCGGTAAACCTCTTCCCACAGCGGCTGCGCCCCTCACCCTCCTCAACCTTCTTCTTACCCATCTTCTTCAGCGAAATGGTCTTCGGCGAGACAAAGGAAGAAATTGGCGAGAGATCCAAGAGAGTAAGGCGAGAGGGGCCGGCGAGACGGAAGGGTCAGAGAGCCAAGAGCTTGGGTAACAGCAGAAGCGGAAAGTGCGGTATCTAATCCCGGACTAGGCGTATTTATAACTGATACATAACCAATGATTAATGGGCGGGAAAAACATGAGGGAAGGGGAAGAGTCGATGTCCTTTTCTCTCTCCTAAACCTCGATCGGCGCGACCCATCACAATCAGGAAAATATATATATATATATAGCATAAATTAAAAGGAGAGTTAAAAAAGGAATGAAAAATTAAGCAATAAAAATATATATTCAAAGATCGTCCTGCGGGGACCAAGTTCTCTACATACTTTGGCGAGACTACCGTTATTACAACTTTCGCGAGAAGAAGAAAAAGACAAATAGCGAGACGGACATCCTTCAGTACGGGTGTCATTCCCAGCGGCCACCGCGAGCTCCCCCACAGGGAGGTCTACTCCGCGAGTGGAAGGAGCGAATGGATTCAAGACCGCGGTGCGCAAGACGGAGCTGCATATCGGTCTCATTAATGATGGCTTCAGGGTTGGTACCATCGACATCTAGCTCGACATTAGCTCCGGAGGATAGGCGAGCGCATTCGTTCTCCAGCGATTCGATGTGCTTCTTCGCGGCCTGCTTATCCAGTGTCAAGGAGTGGATGATGCGCGCGTGCTTCCGAAAAAGCTCAGCCGTATTGTGCTTCATCTCCGCTGGATTTGAAGGGTCACCCAGATAATCTTCAATCCCGTCTATAGGAGGAGGCGAGACGGAGAGTTGCTTTGGCTGCTCCTCAGCGGGAGAGTTGGCCCGAGAATCTGCGCAAGGGGTGCAGAGGCAAGGTGGAAGATGTAAGGCCCCTAGCCGATCCAACGTGACAGCGTCACGGCTCCGCTCTAGGCAACCCTACCGGGCTGCAGCCCAAGCACCCCAACCCCTCTCCATCCACAGGCGGGTTGTTGGTGGCCACAGCCTCCCTTTGATGAGGCGAACTCGGTAGTCAAGCCCGCACTACGGGGACTTCCCAGGAGGTCACCCATCCCAGTACTACTCCAGCCCGAGCACGCTTAACTATGGAGTTCTTTCAACTCTCATCACCAATTGAGCTTGTAACAGCCCAAAGTGCAGAAACAGGAATTTTTGGGTGACACGGCCTGGGACACGGGCGTGTCCCAGGGCGTGTTAGGTGACACGGCCTGCGACACGGGCGTGGCGCAGGGCGTGTCGAGGTTGTGTCGATGATTGGGCTTTGTCTCGACGATTTTTGCTCTCGACGATCCGTCGAGAGGAGGCACACGGCCCAGGACATGGGCGTGTCCAAGGCCGTGTCGCATGCTCGACGATTTTTACTCGACGATCGTCGAGTGTCGAAAAGTGGGTGTCGAGTGTTGAACACGGCCTGTGACACGGGCGTGTCACATGGCGTGTCAAATCAGGCGACGAACTCAGCCCGCCGAAGGAATTCGACAGGGCGTATCTTTGTGCCGTGTCTAGGCACACGGCCTGAGACACGGGCGTGTCATAGGCCGTGTGAAGTCTCGGGATGATTTGAGATTTTTTTTTCCCC
The DNA here is from genome assembly GCA_039583875.1 of Platanthera guangdongensis. Classification (NCBI taxonomy): domain Eukaryota; kingdom Viridiplantae; phylum Streptophyta; class Magnoliopsida; order Asparagales; family Orchidaceae; genus Platanthera; species Platanthera guangdongensis. Next base: position 106,751,116 of record CM077161.1, on the reverse strand, counting down.
AGGTACACGGCCACAGACACGGGCGTGTCTGAAGGCGTGTTGGTGACACGGCCCAGGACACGGGCATGTCCCGTGGGCGTGTCACTGGTTTGGATAAGTCGGTTGACCACCGCTTGAGGCACACGGCCTGGCACACGGCCGTGTTCGAGGCCGTGTCGGGTCAAAATTTGTGTTTTTGGCAGAATCATGGCCGTCCATTCCTTCAGTCCAGATCCAAGGGCTGAAGATTCTTCTTCTTTTTCCTTCAAAGCTGAAATCAGAGAAAGGAATCTCATTTTCCTTAGCCTTGACTTTCTTCAAGTGAAGAGAGAAAGAGAGAGAGAAAGGAGGAGGAAGAAGGAAAGGGGGCTGCTGTTGGTGGTGCTGCGGTTTACCGACGAGAGATCCGAAGCCAGCGTTGCGGAGGAAACGATCTTGCGAGTCTTGCAAGCAAGCTTTGAAGCCATGGCACCGAAGCGGTCGTCAAGGGTAACGACTTTTCTTCCTAGACATGTGAAGGCTTCCTTTTTGGCATATCTTGTGATTTCCCCCACCAAGAGGTGGCTGATTTTGGGAATCTTCGGGTGGATGCTTGAAATCCCCTTTGGGTTGCATATAGATCCGGAAATGGAGTACGGAATAGGCATGCTATGTGAAGCCCATCTGGACAGGTTGGTCTAGATTGGTGATGTTGCATACGAACCGGAGAAGACTCCGTGATAAACGTATAGTGTAAGGAGTCTACGGGTTATGCCTGCGAAAAGGAGTAGCAGGAAGTACTGGGGTGGTAGCCCAGGAAAAATGGCCATGTGATGTTTTGGGTCCAACCTGTGAATGAGGCACAGGAAGTACTGGTGGGACCAGGAAAGGCCCTTTTGTGATGCTTGATGTCATAGGGTGTCCACCTGTGAAGCGAGTCACAGGAAGTACTGGTGTGCCCAGGAAAGACCCCTGACATTTGTGCTTGTGCGGTGTCCACCTGTGGAGAGAGTCACAGGAAGTACTGGTGCGCCCAGGAAAGACCCGTTGTTGCTGTGAGGAAATGGGTATAGTGAAATACCCAGGCTTGAATGCCAGGAACAGGATTGGTGAGACCGACCCGCGCCTTTGATATAGCCATGAGTACGCTGTACTCGGAGAAGGCAAGGCGATTTGAGCAACGGGGGGTGGAGGATCCGACCTGCACTATGTCCGTCCGACGTGAGACCAAAAAGTGCGGTCTGTTGGAGCGCATAGCAAGAGTCTTCGGCCTGCGCGCCATGACACAACGGGGGGCTACGGGCCATCCCGGTGTCCGAGGACTAACTCCGGTTGCACGCCATGGAGTAAATGCTCAAGAGATTTACCGTTGGGTGAGAACCCTGATACGGTGGTGGGCAAGAGGTTGCCAGAATACCAAGAATGTGCCCTGAGTGCACGGACCGTTGGGCCGGGTGGCGAACGGTTGTGATGGCTTGTGTGCGTGAAAGCACCTTTTGATGATATAGCTTGCCATACTTGTGATATGATATGCCTGCAGGGAAAAATACCGCTGCCCCGAGAGAAGGGGTAGGGTCGTTATAATTTGGTCAGCTGAACGCTGACCGTTGCTTTTGTTTGCCACCGGTGGGTGGATTGTCCTTGTACAGGTGCTGGAGAGCCGAGCGGGATGCAGAGAGGTTGATGCTCCTGCTGGTGTTGCTGCTGCTGCTGTTAGCCCTCGAAGGCTAAATATGTTCTTTTGAATGTTTTCTTTTATTGTGGCCGGCCTGCGCGCCAATCTGTTTTAGGCCACTGTGTGAAAGCCATGTAAGGCCATAAGGCCAACTCTTTTGACATGTTGTAAGACATTCCTATATATATAAAATGTGCAGTTTTATGTTTGGACAGTCATGAGGAGTTCAAGTAGTTGAGGCTTCCGCTAGAATGCTTGTGATAGGTGCGATGCACTACTCTGGTATCATCCTGTACCTTCACCGACTGTTTTGTGGTATATCCTGTGGGGCCCCGGCCGGACCTTCTAGAATATATCATATGAACGGATGGGGTTGTTACATTTTTGGTATCGGTTGTCTTGGTCTTTCCCTCTCGAAGTCGTGGCCGACTTCTTTTGTGGGGTGGCGAGCACGTGTTTGTGCACACCAAAGTCTACGATTGAACTCCTGAATGTCCATGATAGGAATGCAACTTGATGTGTTTGAAGAACCTGCGTGTTCCTATTTTGTGTTATTTGCTTGGGTACTACCGCTAATGTGTGTGTCTTGTCCACCTTTAGGTGACACGGAGTGGAGCTGGGCCGTCTGAGCCCCAGCGTTCCGATGAAAGTACGGCACCAGCCGCGGTGCCTACACCTCCACCGTCTGCGGAACATGTCCGTTTAACTGCGGAGGCCTTATTTACCATAATCCAAGGCCAGCCACTTAGGCAGGAACAAGCGGCTGTGAGGACAGAACAGGTGGTGGCAAGGCCTGAACCTGTCGTGGATGTGCTTCCTCGATCGGCTGAGAAGCAGCTAACGCGGTTTATGAGTTTCCATCCGCCTACGTTCTCGGGAGTGGGAACCCCGACGCAGGCTGAGGATTGGTTATCGCGCGTCAAGCGAGTGATGGCGGCGATAGGAACGGTGGAGCATCAGAAAGTTACCTTAACCACCTTCTTGCTTGAAGGAGAAGCTCGTTTATGGTGGGATGAGATGGAGTTGCATCATTTGGCGGGTCGTCCGTTAACCCAAGTGTCGATGGAAGAATTCTCCCGGCTTTTCCTTGCGAAGCACCTTCCTGTGGCTCAACGGATAGCCATGGAAAATGAATTCCAACGGTTGACTCAAGGTGATGGCAGTGTTGACGCATACCTGCATGAGTTTACTCGCTTGGGGCGGTATGCGGGTTCGATCTTTGCTGATGAGCAGAGGAAGACTAATCGGTTCTATGAAGGGCTGAGGGACGAGCTGAGGTTCCTTGTGTCCAGTTCTGTGAACCAAGGCTTCCAAGCATTGGTTGACACTACGACCGCGTTGGAAAAGGACATGAAGAGGGTGTAAGGGAAGAGATCTTTGGCTGGGTCGCAACCGGAGTGGAAGGCGCCCCGATCAGGAAAATCAGTTTATAAGAAGAGATGGGGTAAGAAGTCCAAGCCTAGTGGACAAGCTCCTTCATCAGTTGCAACAGGAGCAACATCAGGGGCAACCTCCAAGCCAGACACTCGTACCTGTTTCAATTGTGGTAGGATGGGGCATATTGCGCGAGATTGTCGGATGCCGCCAAAGAGTGAAAAGAAGGCGGGAGCATCTTATGCGGAAAAAGGAAAGGCGGTGGTGGATTCCTCTACTTCGCAGGCGCAACCCCGGGTCTACAATCTTGGCCTGTAGGAGGCCATCAAGCAGAGTGACGTTGTCACAGGTATGAGTTAGTTTTGCATATGCCAATGTTTGTATGCTTAGCTTAGTCCCCCTATGTTTGTGGTCTGTGTGTGTGACATGTTTGTCATAGGCTTTGTGATGATTCGGGACACGCTGGCGCGAGCACTGTTTGATACAGGGGCATCGCATTCTTTTCTGTCTCGTGAGTTTATTACGCGACTTGGGATACCCAGTCGTGCAAAGATAGATAGCGTCAGAGTGGTGTTGCCGAATGGTTGTTGGATGCTTGCGGATCAAGCTTGCGATGTGGTGGTTCAGTTAGGAAGTCGGGATTTTTGTTTAACCGCATTTGTTTTGCCAATATCGGAATTCGATGTGATTTTTGGGATGGATTGGCTTGCGGAGCAGCATGCTATGATTGATTGCCAGTCCAAAGAAATCACGTTGGGCCAGAATACCGAACAGGAGACGAAGTTCGCGGGTATGCGAGGAGTAGGCGGGACGTTGATGTCTGCACTCCAGGTAGTCAAAGCTGTTCGGAAGGGTGCGGAGTGTTACTTTGCACTAATTCAGGCTGTTGAGCCTAAGGCCACTTTGTGTGAGGTTCCGATTGTGGCAGAATTTACAGATGTGTTTCCCACGGATCTCCCTGGGCTACCACCCCAGCGGGAGATTGACTTCACAATTGAGTTGGTGCCAGGTGCGAAACCCGTGGCCCGCTCGCCATATCGCGTTGCGCCTAAAGAGATGGATGAGTTGAAGGTTCAACTACAAGAAATGCTAGAGCAAGGCTATATCCGCCCAAGTATGTCACCTTGGAGCGCGCCTGTGCTTTTTGTAAAGAAGAAAGATGGTGGGTTACGGTTGTGTATCGATTACCGTGAACTGAATAAGCTGACCGAGAAGAATAAGTATCAGGTACCTCGGATTGATGAATTATTTGATCAGCTGGTGGGATCTACCGTCTATTCGAAGTTGGACCTGAAGTCTGGTTATTACCAGTTACGAATTCGGGAAGGTGACATTCCCAAAACCGCATTTGGAACGCGTTATGGCACTATGAGTTCACAGTCATGCCATTTGGATTGTGCAATGCACCCTCGGTGTTTATGGATCTGATGCACCGTATTTTCCGTGAGTACCTGGATCTGTTTGTGATCGTGTTCATTGATGACATCCTGGTGTACTCGAAGTCTAAAGCTGAGCATGAGATTCATTTGCGGTTGGTGCTGAACACGTTGAGGCAAAATCAGCTATATGCCAAGTTCTCGAAGTGCGAGTTTTGGCTATCGTCAGTGGCATTTTTGGGCCATGTGGTGAGTGGAGCGGGCATTGCAGTGGATCCAGCGAAGATAAGAGCCATATAAGATTGGCCAATGTTGTCTTCCATGGCCGAAGTCAGGAGTTTCCTTGGACTTGCGGGCTACTATAGAAGATTTGTGGAAAACTTCTCGTGGATCGCTTTGCCGCTAACCACACTGACGCGACAGGATCAGAAGTTCGTTTGGACGCCAGAGTGCGCACGAGCTTTTGAAGAGTTGAAGGTTCAGTTGACCACGGCCCCAGTATTGTCTTCGCCATGTGGAACCGATGGATTTGTGATTTATAGCGATGCCTCAGGGAGCGGCTTAGGCTGCGTTCTTTTGCAGAACGGAAAGGTGATTGCTTATGGCTCACGCCAGCTGAAGGTGCACGAGCGGAATTATCCCGTCCATGATTTGGAATTAGCGGCGGTGATTTTTGCACTCAAGCTGTGGCGACACTACCTGTATGGCATGAAGGTGGAGATCTATACCGATCATAAGAGCCTAAAGTATTTGTTGGAGCAGAAAGAGTTGAACATGCGACAACGAAGGTGGTTGGAGTTCCTTGGGGACTACACTTTCGAGATTCACTATACACCCGGGAAGGGGAATGTTGTCGCGGATGCCTTGAGTCGGTGAGTTCCGGCTAGAGCGAATTGGTTACAAAGGCATGATGAACGTCTTATCCAGGAATTGGAGGCATTGGAGATCTATTGTGTTGATAAGAATTCCACTGCCATTGCATGTTTGAACTGGACCGAGGTGCAATGTGACCTTACGGACCGAGTTCGACGGGCAACGGAGTTGGATGAAGATCTCTTGCGCTATGTGAATGAAGGGCCAGAAGGCAAATTCACCTGGAATGACGGTCTTTTGCGAAAAGAGGGCCGGTTGTGCGTCCCGAATGTGGGGAAACTGAGGGAAGAACTGATGTATGAAGCACATTATACGAAGTATTCCATTCACCCCGGGAGCACAAAGATGTTCAACGATATGAAGAAGCTTTTCTGGTGGCCAGGGCTTAAGAAAGATGTTGCCCTGTATGTAGCCAAATGTCAAACATGTGCGATGGTGAAGGCGGAATGCCAAAAGCCGGGCGGTTATTTGAAGTCACTGCCGATCCCAGTGTGGAAATTTGATGATATTTCCATGGATTTTGTGCATGGATTGCCAAGATCGCAGCGAGGAAATGATTCCATTTGGGTGATAGTTGACCGGCTAACAAAAGTAGCACATTTTCTCCCGAACAGGCGGGATGATTCGGTTGAAAGTTTGGCAAAGTTATATGTTGATCAGATTGTGCGAATTCACGGTGTTCCTCGGAGCATCGTAAGTGATCGAGATGGGCGATTCACGTCAAATGATTGGAGGCTAGTTCACCGACTGTTGGGCACGAAATTGACTTTCAGTACGGCCTTTCATCCCCAAACGGATGGCCAAACTGAACGTACCAACAGAACAATGGAGGACATGCTCCGAATGTGCGCCCTTGACTTCGGAAAGAGATGGGAAGATCATCTCTATATGGTCGAGTTTGCCTATAATAATAGCTACCAGGCCAGCATTGGGATGGCACCATATGAAGCTCTATATGGAAGGAAGTGTCGTACTCCCTTGGCTTGGGTAGAAGCGGGTGAAGCCAGGGTTGTTAAACCAAATGAGGTGGATGAAGCAAACTCAACCATTCGGACCATTCGAGAGAGATTGCTTATTGCTCAAGATCGACAAGCGAAGTACTACAACGCCAAGCACCGGAACGTTGAATTTGCGGTTGGCGATTGGGTCTACTTGAAGATCAAGTCATTCAAAGGTGTCTCCAGGATTCGACGATTGAAAAAGTTGAGTCCAAGATATTTGGGTCCTTTTGAAGTGGTTGAGCGAATTGGCGAAGCGGCTTATCGGCTAGCTCTGTCGGCGGACTTGGGTGGGTTACATGATGTCTTTCACATCTCGGTGCTTCCGAAGGCCGTGAAAGATCCAGCTCAAGTGATCGCGGATGATCCGGTGTCGGTGGAGTATGGGCTAACGACGAGAGTTAGACCCATTCGGATCGAAGATCGAGCCGAGAAACAGTTGCGGAACAAGACGGTCGGTATGGTAAAAGTCCGGTGGGACAACTGCGGCCGTGAAGAGCTGACATGGGAACGCGAGCAGACCATGCGAGCAGAGTTCCCTGAGCTGTTTGTGTAATTTGTAGCAAGCATGTTGTAACATACATAATTATATGTGTTGTCACATTTTTCTTGTTGTTTCTGTTGCTTTCCTGTCTCTAAATTTCGAGGACGAAATTTCTTGTAGGAGGGGAGGATTGTAACAGCCCAAAGTGCAGAAACAGGAATTTTTGGGTGACACGGCCTGGGACACGGGCGTGTCCCAGGGCGTGTCAGGTGACACGGCCTGCGACACGGGCGTGGCGCAGGGCGTGTCGAGGTTGTGTCGACGATTGGGCTTTGTCTCGATGATTTTTGCTCTCGACAATCCGTCAAGAGGAGGCACACGGCCAAGGACACGGGCGTGTCCAAGGCCGTGTCGCATGCTCGACGATTTTTACTCGACGATCGTCGAGTGTTGAAAAGTGGGTGTCGAGTGTTGAACACGGCCTGTGACACGGGCGTGTCACAGGGCGTGTCAAATCAGGCGACGAACTCAGCCCGCCGAAGGAATTCGACAGGGTGTGTCTTTGTGTCGTGTCTGGGCACACGGCCTGAGACACGGGCGTGTCATAGGCCGTGTGAAGTCTCGGGATGATTTGGGATTTTTTTTTCCCCAGGTACACGGCCACAGACACGGGCGTGTCTGAAAGCGTGTTGGTGACACGGGTCAGGACACGGGCGTGTCCCGTGGGCATGTCACTGGTTTGGATAAGTCGGTTGACCACCGCTTGAGGCACACGGCCTGGCACACGGCCGTGTTCGAGGCCGTGTCGGGTCAAAATTTGTGTTTTTGGCAGAATCATGGCCGTCCATTCCTTCAGTCCAAATCCAAGGGCTGAAGCTTCTTCTTCTTTTTCCTTCAAGGCCGAAATCAGAGAAAGGAATCTCATTTTCCTTAGCCTTGACTTTCTTCAAGTGAAGAGAGAAAGAGAGAGAGAAAGGAGGAGGAAGAAGGAAAGGGGGCTGCTGTTGGTGGTGCTGCGGTTTACCGACGAGAGATCCGAAGCCAGCGTTGCGGAGGAAACGATCTTGCGAGTCTTGCAAGCAAGCTTTGAAGCCATGGCACCGAAGCGGTCGTCAAGGGTAACGACTTTTCTTCCTAGCCATGTGAAGGCTTCCTTTTTGGCATATCTTGTGATTTCCCCCACCAAGAGGTGGCTGATTTTGGGAATCTTTGGGTGGATGCTTGAAATCCCCTTTGGGTTGCATATAGATCCGAAAATGGAGTACGGAATAGGCATGCTGTGTGAAGCCCATCTGGACAGGTTGGTCTAGATTGGTGATGTTGCATACGAACCGGAGAAGACTCCGTGATAAACGTATAGTGTAAGGAGTCTACGGGTTATGCCTGCGAAAAGGAGTAGCAGGAAGTACTGGGGTGGTAGCCCAGGAAAAATGGCCATGTGATGTTTTGGGTCCAACCTGTGAATGAGGCACAGGAAGTACTGGTGGGACCAGGAAAGGCCCTTTTGTGATGCTTGATGTCATAGGGTGTCCACCTGTGAAGCGAGTCACAGGAAGTACTGGTGTGCCCAGGAAAGACCCCTGACATTTGTGCTTGTGCGGTGTCCACCTGTGGAGAGAGTCACAGGAAGTACTGGTGCGCCCAGGAAAGACCCGTTGTTGCTGTGAGGAAATGGGTATAGTGAAATACCCAGGTTTGAATGCCAGGAACAGGATTGGTGAGACCGACCCGCGCCTTTGATATAGCCATGAGTACGCTGTACTCGGAGAAGGCAAGTCGATTTGAGCAACGGGGGGTGGAGGATCCGACCTACGCTATGTCCGTCCGACGTGAGACCAAAAAGTGCGGTCTGTTGGAGCGCATAGCAAGAGTCTTCGGCCTGCGCGCCATGACACAACGGGGGGCTACGGGTCATCCCGGTGTCCGAGGACTAACTCCGGCTGCACGCCATGGAGTAAATGCTCAAGAGATTTACCGTTGGGTGAGAACCCTAATACGGTGGTGGGCAAGAGGTTGCTAGAACACCAAGAATGTGCCCTGAGTGCACGGACCGTTGGGCCGGGTGGCGAACGGTTGTGATGGCTTGTGTGCGTGAAAGCACCTTTTGATGATATAGCTTGCCATACTTGTGATATGATATGCCTGCAGGGAAAAATACCGCTGCCCCGAGAGAAGGGGTAGGGTCGTTATAATTTGGTCAGCTGAACGCTGACCGTTGCTTTTGTTTGCCACCGGTGGGTGGATTGTCCTTGTACAGGTGCTGGAGAGCCGAGCAGGACGCAGAGAGGTTGATGCTCCTGCTGGTGTTGCTGCTGCTATTGTTAGCCCTCGAAGGCTAAATATGTTCTTTTGAATGTTTTCTTTTATTGTGGCCGGCCTGCGCGCCAATCTGTTTTAGGCCACTGTGTGAAAGCCATGTAAGGCCATAAGGCCAACTCTTTTGACATGTTGTAAGACATTCCTATATATATAAAATGTGGAGTTTTATGTTTGGACAGTCATGAGGAGTTCAAGTAGTTGAGGCTTCCGCTAGAATGCTTGTGATAGGTGCGATGCGCTACTCTGGTATCATCCTGTACCTTCACCGACTGTTTTGTGGTATATCCTGTGGGGCCCCGGCCGGACCTTCTAGAATATATCATATGAACGGATGGGGTTGTTACAGAAGAGGCACTCGCAGAAGGGAGTGAGAATAGCGAAGGGGATTGATAAGGGCGAGGGAAGGTCCCTTACCAGGAGGGCGAGAGTTATCGGCGGTCGGGGAAGGGTCGTTCCTCCTCTCGCTGGGAGTAGTTGGGGGAGTAGAAGAGGGCTGCGAATCGAACTCCTCACAGTGGGTGGCAGAACCATCTCGCGGACTCTTCGGATGCTGTGGAACCACGAGAGCCCCCTGAAAAAACACTAGTCAACAAAAGAGAGCACCCGATCGCGGAGATAACAGTGGTAAAAGCAAGTACCCACCTCTTTTCCCTTGGAAGACGCAGGAGGAGTGGGGATGGTTTCCAAAGCGACGCGAGACAGATCTCCTGTACCAGGTGACGGACCCCCAGCCTTCGTCTTTTTTAGGCGAGACGACGGGGCGAGAGGGCGAACTAGAGAAGAAGTAAAAGAGGCCACGTTGGCCTTGTGCTGCTCTCTCACCCGTGCGAGACGTTCGTGGAAGCTCTGGCTGTGCGTCATACCAGAAGACTCAAGATAGGGAAGAAGAATATGCAGAGCAGGGCGCCAGGTGTACGGGGCAGGAATCATATATTTATAGGCCCCGGTGGGGGCCTCAAAAGATTCCTCATAAATGCGTTTTTTAATGCGCCTTAAATAACAAGCCTCGGTTGAACATTCTTTTTGAGCTTAGAAATAATCTCAAAAAGAGCGGGGATTGTGTAAAACCTCGGGCTCGCAAAGAGCCCTCAAGAAGCAAATAGGTCGAGATGGGAAAATGGGACCAAGGGGGCCCGCTCGCAAGCGGCGAGGTGATGGACTCTCCAATGGGCAAGATACCCCATCCAGAGGCGAGAGGGCCACCATGGGCAAGAGAGCCTCCAGCAGCAAGGAGATCTCGCAGCAAAGGTCGAGAGGCGCCGGCGAGACGGGAGTGAGGTCCATCTTGCCGGCAGGTGCTTTTCCACTCGCCAGGGCAAGAAGAGGCCTTTTTTATATTTCCCTGTCAAACAGGGGTTTTTACTCTTCTACCCCGGGTATTTTTACCCTCTTACCCTTAGTGGACTGCATATAGCTCCTCAGAACAGCGGAGTTTGGTTGTTGGCAGACCCAGCCAAGGGTACCCCGGTAATTTCAGACCGGTGCAGTTTTATTATTGGCAGTTCAGATTCTGAAATCTATAAATAAGCCCATAGGGGTTCTTCAGAAGGGACCTTTTTTTGGACTCCAAAAGGGAATCATCGGCACTGTCTTCTGAGGAACTCCAAGCCCAGCTTTTGGCTTTGGAGGGGAAGCTCTCAGTGACCTTCCGGGTAAGCGGTGGGACCTCCCTGCTACGGCTTTGGGCTAGTCTTCTAGTCCTTCACGGCCAGTCGGAGGTCGGAGCTTGGGCCAAGTAGGTGTCGGCTACGCCCCTATTTTGTGAACATTTGTCGGAGTCAAATTTTGCCTTCAACACTGAGAGAGTTTTGAGAGGGGGACATCTTAACATTTGAGAAGAATTCCACAACCTCATTTCTAAGAATGGTGGACGGTTCGGAAAGGGTGTATTTTAAGCCAACAACCTCAATCATCCTTAACACGGCCTTAATCTTAGGAGAGGCATGATTGAATCCATCCCTCACTGCTTCGTATCCATCCTGAAGCTCCTTGACAAGATTTGGCTCCATTGAAACAGAGCGGCAAGACGTTGAGATGGTTTCGGTCTCGACGGCTAGGGTTACGGCTTTTAGAGAGTGATGTGGCTTTTCGTTTCTTGTCGTCTTTATATATGTAATGAAAAGATTTAATTAATTTAATTAAATATTTCATTTGACTATTAAAATAAATGTATTAGACTTTACGGCTTACCTAATCATTCTTGTTATGATACATGACACTTAGAGCTTTTATTATGTCCCGTACTGATTGGTTTGAAACCAGGGTCAGTTCTATTGGCACCCAATTTGGGCATTGTTCTGCTCTAAATCTAGCTTAATGAGTTATTTGAATTTTTTTAGTAATACCAAAACAAAAAACAGTGTGAATAATTGAATCACTATTTTTCTATTTGATGTGTTAGATTGGATTCATCTCGAGCACAACTAACTTAACTTAACAAATTGTTAACTTAATCTCTATATATGAGAGAGAGACATACCTTAAGCTTTGCTTCCTCTAGCTTTTGAGGATTACTTACTTGACAGCCTTAACCTTAACATGTTGCTTTTTCTAGAGCATATACCAAGAGCCAATATCCTGTCCCAATCATTTCCCTGGAACATCCATTGTCCAAATACCAAGTTTTAAGTGGCAGGTACTTGGATTAACCTGCAAAACAGAGTTCATTTTCCCTTAGGCACCCAATGGTAATTGGGTCCTAGGTTCTTTTTAGCATCATAAAATATATGTCCAACTCTCTGCCTGGGCTGAGCACCTTTCTGTCCACTAGTCACATTCAGGTTATGCCAACAATCAATGGAAAAGTTACTCACTTTTCCACAGCACCAACATTTGTGAATGTTGTATCTTCTCTTTAGGATAGCACAGAACTGATGTCCATAAGAGATGTGAGCAACACAGGCTTTGTTGGATCAACATTGCATGATGATGCCCCCTTCTTTATGAGTGAAGGTGTTGAGGAACTAAATACTGTTGGTCCAAAGTGGGCCTGATGTATTTTTGGAGCCTGCCATCTAGTGGACATTCTCATTTCCTTAGATAAAGGATACTGGGATCCAAATCTAAAGATTTTCTCCTAAACTTTGTGGCTAGAGTGGATAGTGTCACTCTTTCTTGGTTCATGTGCCTTCACCCCACTGGTGGAGCACACATTCGATGAGTATTAATGAGTAAACTCGACGAATTCGACGAATATGCCTTACGATACTCGACGAATTTTACTTAGGTAAAATTCCTCTACTTCTGAATTCCATTCCATGACCTTCCTTTATCCTTCTCATGCACTTGGGATTGAAGTACACCCCAATAGAGAGATTACACGTGAGTCAACACATTGGCCTATATAATGAAGGATTACATTGTATAGTCCCGTGTTTCATTACCCACTGTAACCTGACATTGTGTTGTACTTAGCAATACAGTCCTGCAAAATAATAATTAGAACACAGAATCAAATACAAACTTAATTCATCTTAGCTTAATGGGACCTTCTTCAAATCAGAGTTATTGTGGATACAATATCCAACAAGCACCATTACCTACTTAAGAAGGCTCAGAAGTAATCATCCTCACGGGAAAATAAATTGTTCTATGGAAGTAAAGAGTGTTGTGGAAGAGCCCGATACTCAAAAGATTACCTCAAAGGCCTCCACTCATGATTTCATGTATGAGGACTATGAGCCTAACACAGGACCATCCCATAGAGTTGTTGTATAAAAGCCCAAGGTTACACCTCCACCAACTTGTAAAGCACCTCCTAGTTCATTCATGGCTCAACTATAAATAATGTTTGACAATCAAATCTGGCATATAGAAGGATTTGTGTAGAGTTCAGCCCAAGGACTGAAGACTAAAATGAATGAGAAGATAACAGTACTTTATGAAGAAATGCATCATCTAAGTTCCCAAACCCTTCACTTCTTCATGAAGGCAGCACGGGTTGTAGATCACACTACCAAATTGAATGGCATGACTCATCAAGGATTGGAAGCCATTATAGATAATCGAGTTATTGCCGGAGAAAACATACACCTAGCCTTTCACGCCATAACAGACGATATGATAGAGCGCATGATGAATATACTTGACAGAGTGGACTTCTGTAGTCAAGTACTAGATGGACATCTTCTACAAATAAAGAACACCATCACTATAGGTATAAATATGCTAGAACAAAAGTTGTCCAACACTCAGGAGACCATCTACCAACATGTATTTGAAGTAATTAGAAAGGGGGAGAAGACCATCACACATTAGTTTGCTCAACAAGCCATATGGATTTCAAAATCATCTAGGGATGCTTTGAAACTACCTCCTGTGAACTTCTCCCCACAGCCTACATATCTAGATATCTCCCCAGCAAATTATGAGTATACTCCTCCAGGCAACTATGAAGAGACGTATGGTGATTATGGTTATTCCCCACAAGCTGATTATGTAGAGTTATATTCATCTCATAAAAGGAAGATTGTCTCAATAGAAGAAGAGATGATGGCTAGACAAAGGAGGAGGGAATAAATACAGAACTTACATGGTTATGAAATATGGAGTCCTGAGTCCAAGAATATCATTCTATACAGGTAAGTTTGGACTTATGGAGTTTGCCTACAATAACAGTTATCAGGAGAGTATAGAGATGACTCCTTTTGAAGCCATGTATGGGAGGCATTATCGAACTCCCCAATTTTGGGCTGAAGTTGGTGAGAGGTCGTTGTTAGGTCCAGAGGCCTTGGAAGAGATGACTGTTGTGAAAACTCATATCCATCATAAGATTCATTTGGTCTCAAGAGCGTTATGAGAATAATGATAATCAGCATAGGGTTGAACTTGAGTTCGCACTTGTGGATATACTTTTCTTGACGATTTCTCCAATGCTAGGTGTTAAGAGATTTGGGAAGAACCATAAGTTGGATCCCTGGTATGTGGAGCCTTTCCACATACTTGAAAACTTTGAAAAGTTAGGGATTAACACTTCAAGATATTATAACTCAGTGGAGTAGGACAAGCATGAGGAGTAAGAGACAAGGAGGAAGTTCGACATGAGATATCACCCCCGTAGACCACCTCCACCTCCAAAATACATCCCTAAGCCTTTGAGTTAAAACACGTTGTTTGATTGTTTTTGCTTTTTTGGCATTTGTTTGTTATTTAAATTATTAAAAAAAATAAGTGGCATTCATGATCGGAACTTAAAGCATAAAGATTAGGTGTAATATCTGATTTAGGATTGATAATCTCCGTTTCACATTGTATGTATTTGTCATGATTGTTGGAGCATGCGTTCCGCATCTCTTGATTTGAAAATAACAAATACTGTAATGTATTTGATTTAGTCTTTTATGTGTTTATGGTGTGCAAGTTGTACAGGTTGAATTAGGAGACAAGTCCTTAGTCACGGGCATGATCCAAGGGTGTGCACACTTTAGAAAAAACAAAAGGACTAGTTTTATGTGCTAAACTTCAAATGACCATAACTTTCAATCCATGAAGAGTTACGGAACATGCTACCCCATTCCGGAATGGGAACAAAGTCATCTACACTTTGAAAAAAGTTTCGGATGGAAAAGGTGAAGAGGAGCTATCGCTATCGATAGCAACTATCGCTCGGCGATAGTGAAAGTGACGGTCATGTCCCGCATGATCGCCATGATGCGCACTACTCAGCATTATTGCCCGACGATAGTGGCTATAGTCCTGCGATAATCACACGACCCAAACACGTCCATTTTCAACTGACATGATCATTACATCGTGGGATACATGGAAGCTTTAGGAGATATTGCCTGTGATAGCTAGATATTGCCCGACGATAATGATTTTTCTATAAAAAGCTGAAAACTTCATGCATTTGAAAGAGACATCTTTTGAAGCAGAGATTCCTCCTCCACCAAGCCAGAACTCTGATTCTTTTGAGAGAGGGTTGTCTTCAGAGATAAAGAGAGAAATATTTTGTGCAAATATGAAGATCTAAAGGAGATTTTGAAGGAGAAGAGCTACCACGCACATTCAACACGAAGGGAAAACGCATCAAGAATGCTGACATCTACACCGCCTTTGTCTTCACCTTCAGAAAGCCTTAGGGAGTTTCTCTTATTTTTTTATTATCTTATAATCTCTTTTATTTCATCTTTTTGTTTCGGGAGAACGTCGAATTCTAAGGAAGGATTCCATAGAAAATTTGTCTTGTTTGTGGAGACTAGGTCCTTGTGCAGCTTAGGGGGAAATTTGTCACCTTGTGTGCAACAACAACGTCAAGATTTGATCTAGGGGGAGGCTAGAGGCCGTATCTGGGGTAAGATAGGCTATAGCCATCCGGTCCTTGGGAGAAGGGCCAGTGAATCATCAAAAAGGGATTTTTTTATTTGCCTTGATTTCTAGCGTTATAGAAATCAAACATTTTTGTATTCAATTTCTAATGAAATAAAATCATATTTCTTTTTGTCTCATCATCTTGATTTTTTTTTCATGTTATAAAATGTTTGGAAATATATGTTTCAAAAGTTTTAATGCACAATATATTGCAAGGTTTGTTTTTGTTAGATATAAATGCTTGAATTAAATATTCATGAACTAGGGCTCAACGATAACACTTAACGTCGATTGTTGAAGGCAAAAACTGGCCTCAATGAGAGTTTGGATCATGGGGTGCAGCCAACACCTACTTCTCCCAAACCCTGCCCCTGACTAGTAATAATGAACCTGGAACTAACCCTGAGCCTCAATTGGGAGGTCCCTCCTCTAACCCGGAAGATCTCTGAGCGCTTCCCCTCCAAAGCCAATTGCTGGGCTAGGAGTGCCTCAGAAAGTACTAGAAGGTTTTTAGAAATTCTGAAAGCTTGCCTTTTGAGATACCTTGTGGGTCATATTTATAGGCCTCCAATATCTGGTCTGCCAACAGCATAAATCTGTTGTTCTAAAAGGATACTTGTAGCCCAATTCGGTCTGCTAACAGCGTAACTCCACTATTATAAGGAACTAAATGCAGACCCGAGGGGTATCCAGGTAATTTCTCCTCTGGGTCATGCTGGGCGGAAACCCTTCCACTGTTCTGTAGGCCTTCCACCTACCCTTGGCTATAGACCCTCCCGACTCCCCTATAAGGAAAATAGGCACAAGGAGGGAGATGTTGAGAGGCCAGGGGCTAAGTGGATCCTGCTCTCATCAGCACGACCCTTCTTTCATGCCCAGGGCAGGAACCCTCTCGTCTAGCTACCTGTCTAATCCGGCTTCTAGCTTAAAGCTAGCCCAACCCCGGGCCTTCGGTCATTCAGGTCCCACCCAGTGAATATGGGGTTGTACACCGGTGGTAGTGAAGAAATATTGAATTCTGCATTTTTTAATAGTAATCTTCAATATAATATTTTTTGATATATTAAAATATAATTTTCTATAAAATATTTTGAAAATTCATGAATTAACTCTAATTTTTTTATTTAAGAATTAAATTCCATGAAGCCCTTATTCACCCCCCCCCCCCCCCCTGCACTCTAAGTGCGTCGTAAGATCCAACAATGATATGTCCAATCTATTAATATTTATCTACTAAGTGCGACAAAATAGGATAGTGTATGTTTAATATGCCTCTAGGTATGTGCGATGATTTAGATAGAATAATGACATTTCACTTATCACACATCTCTAGAAAATGCACTCATGTAGAAATTTCAAAATTTACATATTATAACTCGTGATGTTGTGACTAACATGTTAGGTATGACTTGAAAAATAAATATCACGTTGTTCATTTTCATATATAGAGCTTAGAATGTTGGGCCAAAATTATCTTAGTAAGGTCTTTGTATACAAGTTAAAGTGTATCTATCTATGTGGTTTGATTTCGATTGATTCGGGGATCTTAAAAATAGTATAAAATTGATAATAAACATAAAAAACCCAAATATATGCTACAAAATATGTGCCAAGGATACCCCCCCCCCCTCCCCCCAAGCACTACTCATTTCTCCTGATAAGCCTCTATGAGCATTGTGAGAATGAGCATCTTGGTCTATTGAATCGTTTTGATCTTATGCATAGATAATCAAATGAGTTAGTGCCCTTTATTTTATTCTTGGTATTATGTAGATAGAAAATGTGTTATGATGGTTCAATTCATCACTCTTGTGTTAGCATATAGATTCACTAAGATATAGCATGTGCGACTGATTATTTTTACATGATGTTTTTCTTTGATAATACACAAACACCTGTCATTGTTCTATCTAACACTTTCATACATAAGAATTGGACTTAAACTGTTGGAACTGATGTTTCACATTCCCTGAGTTTGAGAATATCAACTCTCAAGTTGTATTTGATCACGTCTTCTATTGATAGAGTGTGTAGGTTGACAGGTGCAAGCGAAGAAGAAGAAGATTCCTATGGCAACTAACGCCGAGCGTTAGAAGTTGCCATTGAGCGGTATCGTGAATTAATTGGACAGAGTTCTTGGGAAGTTACCGCCCCGCGCTAGTCCTATAGCACGTGTTAACGCAAGGAATTATAATTCCAGCCTCTCGGGAAATTACCGCAGGCGGTAGTTTTTACTGCGCCCCGCTAGGCTCTCGATGAATGTTAAGCAGGACTTCTCAAGAAACCAATCTACTGTCAGGAGATAGAGGTTAACGCACCGTGCTAGCCTCTCGATGACTATCGAGATGTTTTTCTCGAGAAACTAATCTACCGTTAGGCGATAGTGCTACCATGCCACGCTAGTCATTCGACGAATGCCGAGACGAATTTCTCGAGAAACCCAAGTACCGCAGGCGATAACAGTTACCGCGCCGCGCTAGCCCCTCGGCGAATATTGACAGGATGGATCTGAATTGTCGTGCCTAATATTAGCTCGCAGCGGTAGCGGTAACCGCGCGGCGCTAGCAATGATGAAATGACAAATATTCGTTTTAAATATTATTCTAGATTTGGACGACAGACGGAATAACAAGCGCGCGAACTTACCGTCGGGCGCTAGTCTTACCGCCGGCGGTAGCCTATTTCATGAAGACGTATAAACAGCCATCTTGGTTTTTGTGCCTCGGAACTGAAGAAAAAGAAAGGATGGCAGTTCGTGAATTCTAGGGTTCGGTCGCTCTTCCTTGCGCTCTGTTCCACAAGTCTCCATCGAAGAAGAAGACAGTCGTCTCCCTCCCGCTCGTGATCAAAAGACTCCAGTGATCCAAGATCTACGTCGAATACGAATAGCCGACGGGTTGCCATCAAACAGAGATCTCAAGCACCCGGCACAGATCGCTCTACGGAGAAGTATTCAAGAGGGAGAACTTCGTCTTTTTAAATATTTACATCTCTTGTACTTGTAATCTTTTCGTTTCTAAATCTTATGGAGAGGAAAATCGACCAGTAAGGGTCATCGGAATCCGGGTAGGAATTTATGGGAAATCATCCCAGGGATAAGGACGTCTAGATCGGGAGGTTCTAGCGGGGCTCTAAGACCCTTTATTGCGTGGAGGTGAAGAGCCGGCTCAAAGACTTTTCCTGTAGGGAAAAGGGGAGAGCCAACCGGTCTGTGGAGCGGATCGATATAAAAACCAAAAGATTGTTTCTACATGCCGCATCACAGAGATCACCCTTTTTGTATACACCTAAAACTATTGTTGTTTTGAATTCATGCAATGAAATCTGTTATTTTTGTGTTGATTACTTCTCTATGTGTGTTGTGATTTCTTAGAGAGTTTGTGTGCCTGTTAGGTTTGAACTCGGATCTGTACATGGAAACGAGTTCATGACTCATTGCCGTGCGTTAGCTATCTAATGCCACGTGGTAGCTTTCAGAACTCGATTTTCTAGAAGGAAATATTTACAATTTCAAACTATGTTGCAAACCTTATTCACCCCCCCCCCTAATGTTGGCCACAAGATCCAACAAGTGATATTAGAGGGAGGTTACTTCAAAAAGTCTTAAAAACCTGAAGTAAGATGGCCAACTCCATTCACGTATTCAATGAGGGACAAGGTGTGAGTCGACCTCCTCTCTTTATGGGGAATGACTATAATCACTAGAGAACACGCATGAAAATCTTTCTGATGACTCAAAGCATGGATGTATGGGCCATGATAGAGTCAAAGTGTTGGGTACATTGGTTTAAATGTACCTGATTTGAATAAGCCTCACCCAACTCAATGATATACATCAAAATGTATTTGATGTGTTTTTGAGTTACTTGTGCCGGTTAAGTATTTGCAGGACTGAAGCAAAAATTTCTAAGTCCATGTGTCGACACCCAGAGGGAAAGTGTCGACACTTAAGAATACTTGTGTCGACACCCAGACAAGCAGTGTCGACACTTGGAGTCATTGTGTCGACACCTGGGATGCAGAGTCGACACCAGACAGAAAGTGTCGACACAAGGAGCAGTGTCGACACTCAATGAAGAAAAGTGCAGACAGAAAGTGTCGACACAAGGAGCTGTGTCGACACCCAGTGAAGCTGTGTCTACACCAGAAAGTGTCGACACTTGGAGCTGTGTCGACACTCAGCAAAAGTCAGCAGAGTCTAAGTTAAAGTGTCGACACCCAGAACAATGTGTCGACACTCAACAGAAGAGTCAGCACTTGAAGTAAGTATCGACACTCAGAACAATGTGTCGACACTCAGCTGAAGACTCAACACTTGAAGAAAGTGTCGACATATGGAGCTGTATCGACACTTAGCAAAGAACAGAAAGATCAACAAAATATTCTAAGTACAAGTGTCGACACTAAGGGAATGTGTCGACACTCAGCTGAAGTCTCAACAGAAGAATCAAGTGTCGACACAAGGAGCTGTGTCGACACTCAGCAAGTATCAACATAGAAGACTATGTGTCGACACCAAGAAGCAGTGTCGACACTTAACAGATTCAACACAAGAAGTTGTGTCGACACAAAGAAGATGTGTCGACACTTAGAAGAATTCAGCAAGTTATAGAAGATCAAGTACTTGTGTCAACACTCAATTTCAGTGTCGACACATGCAGAAGAATCTGTGTCGAGACATAGTATCTACAACACAAGGAGATGTGTCGATACCTTGTAGACTTGTGTCGACACTTACACAACTTGTGTCGACACTTGGTTTATAAGTGTCGACACTTTCAGACAGTTAGAGATTTTCAAGAACTGACTGGATGACTTGACAGCTGCTGTTCCAGCCGGTCTACAGCACCTGTCAGAGATGTCAGAATTCAGTTATGGACCGGACCAGCCGGTTACCATGAAGAAGGCCTATAAATAGGCTCATACAGTTTACAGAAATTGTTGTTCAGATTGTTGTTCAAGTAGTTGTTGAAGTGGTACACATAGTTGTTCAAAGTATCAAATCAAGAAGATCTAGCTATCCAAGTGCAGATCTAAGAAGTTGGAGAGAGAGGGCTCCATCCAAGAAATCAGCTGTTGGAACTAGGCTGAGAAGAAGGGTTCAGATATATTCTGGATCTTAAGAAGCAGAGGTCAAGGATCAACTGCAGAAGGAGTCAATCTAATTGAGTTCTACTTTCAAGAAGCTTTGAAGAAAGCTAAGTTAGATTGAATCCAGCTGAGTTCTTCCAAGAACTCATCAAGAAACTCACAACTCCCCTCTCTTGTTTCTGAGTTGCTGAGTTATCATTTGTATTATCATTTTTAACTTGTAGGATCCTTTGGATCTGAGTGATTGTAAGCCTGTAATTATAAAGGCTGAGGGTAGGGCTTGAAAGACTGAGTGTAGGAGATTGGAATCTCTAAGTGTAGGCCTTGGTGGCTGAGTGTAGGCCTTGTTGGCTGAGTGTAGGCCTTTGTGGCTGAGTGTAGGCTTTGTGGAAAAGCTGAGTTGTAGGGCCTTGGGCCTGAGGTGTAGGAACCAATTTCGGTTCTGAGACAGTGGTGAAGTTTGGCCGAATCTAGTACACTGCTAGATAGGCGAAGGGGGAAAGTGGATGTACCCAAAGCTTGGGGAACCACTATAAAACTCTGTGTCTGCTGTGATTGTGATTTGCTGTGTATGCTCTGTATTTGCTGTGATAAAATAGTTAGAATTCTGTGATATTAACTGATTGCTGCCATTAAAGTCTAAAAAGAATTTGGTCACCTATTCACCCCCCCCCCCCCCCTCTAGGTGTTTAGGTACTATATCTTTCAAGTGGTATCAGAGCCAGGTTCCTCAAAAAGGACTAACAGTCTAAGGAGATCCTGATTGGCAGATTCAGTCTAAGTCAAATTACAGATTCAAGAAATTCAAGAACCATGGGTTCCTCTGAGAATCACAAGGAATTGGGTTCTATGAAATTACCTATATGCAGAAAGGAAATCTTTGGGATCTGGAAGGAAAGGGTAAGGCTGTTTATGGAGGCCTCAGACCCTAGGATTTACATCACAGTCAAAGAGGGGCCATATGTGCCCATGAAGATATCTGTTCTAGATGCAAATCAGAGAACACCAAAGGATTTCTCTGAAATGACTAAGGATGAGATTGTCCTAGCCACCATGGACAAAAGTGCACAAAACATTATAGTGAGTGCCATAGATGATGCAAATTTTCAGAATCTAATACACTGTAAGACAGCCAAAGAGATGTGGGACACTCTTATTGTGTATATGGAGGGTTCTGAAGAAGTTAGGTAAGATAGAAAATCCTTGCTAAATCAGGAGTATGAAAGTTTTAGACAAGGAAAGGGTGATAGCATAACTGAGTGCTATAAGAAGTTCTACAGAATAGTGAATGAACTCATGTCTTATGGAAGAGAGTTCAGTAATTATGAACTAAATGACAAGTTCCTAAGGTCCCTAACTAAAGATTGGGACACAAAGATTTGTGCCATTAGAGAAATGGCTAAGTTGGGGGAAATTCCTCCTCCTACACTATTTGGCAAATTGTTGTCATATGAAATGCAATTGACAGTGAGGAAAGAGGAGGAGAAATCAACAAGAACTGAACACAAGGAAAGAACAGTAGCTTTCAAGACAGAAGCCTCCAGAAAGTGCAGGAATAAGTCATCAACTCCACCTCCAAAGGTAGTTGAATCAGAGACAGATGAGTCAGTCAGCACAAAATCTGCAAGCAGTGAAAGTGATGAAGATTTTGTTGCCTTCACTAGACATTTTCAGAAATTCTTGAATAAGAAACAGTGGAGGTCAAGGACTTCTACTTCACAGGGAAAAGAAGACCTATATCAGAATAAAAAGGCCTCAAAGAAGGACAGGAAGAGGACTAAGTCTAGCAAGGCAACTGGATCAAAAATAGTGTGTTATTGCTGCAATAGACAAGGTCATGTTATTGCAGATTGTCCTGAAAAGAGAAAAGAGTCTAGTGACAGGAAGAAGACTCATTTCAAAGGCAAGAAAGAGAAGTCTTTTGTTGCCAAGAAGGAGAAGTCTCTATCAGATATCTCTTCTTCAGAAACTGAGTCTGATGCTGAGGCATACATAGGGCTGTTTGCTGAAGAAGAAGAAGAAGAATTCATGCAGATCATGAAGTCTATATATGAACAAGAAGACTGTCAGTGCCAAGGAATGATGGCATTGACTGAGAATGACAAAATCCTGGAGCAGCCAGGACCCAGTAAGGTACAAAGTTCAACTCTAAGTTCAGTTTCTTGTTCCTGTACAGAATCAGATTCATCATCATCAAGTGATGAGAATGTATCTGAGTCTAAGGATGATATTCATCAGCTTATAGATGAATATAAAGTACTGTTGCAAGCTTACAAGAAAAGCAAGTCCCTAGCCAAAAGTCAGGCAAAGGAAATTGCTGATCTTAAAGCTGCTGCAACAGATTCTGAGAAGCTATTTGATCAAAATCCTAATGAGATAGCCAGGCTGAAACACATAACAGTGATTCAGATGGGGACTATCATCTTTAAGAATGATCAAATCAAGAGTCTGGAGATCAATCTTCAGAAGGAGAGAGAGCTTGTTGCTAGGTTTTCTAAACCTAAGTCAGTGCTACCTTTAATTGATGAATTTGTTCATCATAAAGGCAAGGTTGGACTGGGTTTTATTAAACCTTCAAGGACTGAGCAGTCCAAGTCCAAGTCCAAGGGCAAAGCCCCAACATTCAACAAGTCTGTTGTAGATAAGACAGCAAAGACAGTACCTAAGCAAAGGTACAATAAGTTTGAATGTTGGTGTTGTGGCAAGGTTGGCCACTTTGCAATAGACTGTTGGCACAATGCTAGTGCCAAAGTGAGTAACAAATTACCTGTTGGAAAGCCAGTAGGTAGTTTTGTCAAGTTACAAACTAACAAGTACCAAGGACCCAAGAATTCTTTGGGTTCTAAGGTTCATTAATCTGTTTTGCAGGTAAGTCCAAGTGGCCATACCCCAACATGGTACTTAGACAGTGGATGTTCCAGACATATGACTGGAACTAGAGGATTACTAAAGGACTACATTCCAATAAAAGATGGTCCAAAAGTCACCTTTGGTGGTTCTGAAAAAGGAATCATCAAAGGATTTGGTAATATTTCTAGCAACTTGGTTACCATTACTCAAGTGGCTTATGTTAAAGGGTTGAAACACAACCTAATAAATATAAGTCAATTAAGTGATGTAGGGTATGGCATCCCATTTGTTAAAAATGGTTGTCATATCAAGAGGTCAACTGATCAAGAGATCATTTTGACTGGTTATAGGAAAAGGAATGTCTATTGCTTAGACATTATGGTTGAGAACAATGGTTCTCCAGTGTGTCTTGTAGCTGATAAGACAGTCTCTCATTGTGTCAAATGGCACAAGAGGCTTGTCCATCTTAACTACAAGACTATTAGCAAACTCTTTAGCAAAGAGTTAGTGAGGAATGGTCCTCAAGTTAAGTGTGTCAAAGATGGTATTTGCTCAGCTTGTCAAAAGGGCAAGCAGACTAAATCCACCTTTAGAAGCATAGAAAACAAAGATGTTGTGAGGTGTTTATACCTCTTGCATATGGATCTCTTTGGTCCAATGCCAGTTCACATCTTAGGTAGGAAGGTCTATACCCTTGTAGTTGTAGATGACTACTCAAGGTTTTCCTGGGTGTTCTTCTTAAGACAGAAATCTGAAACACCTAGTGTCTTCTATAGCTTTGTCAAGCAAATTCAGAATGAACTAAATAGTACAGTGGTCAAGATAAGAAGTGACCATGGTACTGAATTTCAGTCTGATAGCATGACAAAACTATGTGAAGAATTTGGGATATTTCAAGAATTCTCTTCACCTAGAACACCTCAGCAAAATGGCATTGCTGAGAGGAAGAATAGGACCTTGATAGAGGCGGGTAGGACCCTATTAAGTGATACATCACTGCCAGAGTATTTCTGGGCTGAAGCAGTTAACACTGCATGCCATGTTATAAATAGGGCTACCATCACTAAAGGCATAAACAAGACCCCCTATGAAGTTGTGAAAGGCAGGAAACCAAACCTATCCTACTTCAGGATCTTTGGTTGCAAATGCTTCATACTTAACAATGGGAAGTCTTACTTGACTAAGTTTGCTACCAAGTCCCAAGAGGGAATTTTTGTTGGGTACAGCAATAACAGTAAGGCTTATAGAGTCGACAATTTGTCTACATAAGTTGTAGAAGAATCTGTGCATGTAGTTTTTGATGAGACTAAACTTATTAACAATGAGTTGTCTAGTAGTGTATGCAGCCCCACAGGTTTAACAAAGAAGATGGACAAGCTTACTATAGAAGAAGTACCTGCTGCAAGACATCAAGTAGAAGACAGTAGCTTTTGTCCAGGGGGAGAACTACATGTACCAATTGCTGATGAAGTACAAGGAGTACAGCATGATGGAGATGCTGAAGAGGTTCAACCAGAAGTTAGGATGCCTCCAGCCAACAGGCATCTTAGAGATCATCCAGTAGAGCAGATTATTGGAGATCCAAGACAAGGAGTACAAACAAGGAGCAGAAATCTAAATGCAGCAATCTACTCCAGTTTTCTATCTCAAGTTGAACCAAAGAAGTTTGAAGAAGCCATACTAGATCCACAATGGACTGAAGCAATGCAAGAAGAGCTTAATCAGTTCAAGAGGTGCAAGGTCTGGGAACTTGTTCCTAAACCTAAAGACCACAATATAATAGGAACCAAGTGGATCTACAGGAATAAGATGGATGAACAAGGGGTCATCATTAAGAATAAAGCAAGATTGGTTGCTAAAGGATATAGGCAAGAAGAAGGTATTGACTTTGATCAAACCTTTGCTCCAGTAGCCAGACTGGAAGCCATAAGGATGTTCTTAGCCTATGCAACCTATCAAGGATTCAAAGTTTACCAAATGGATGTCAAGTCAGCATTCCTGAATGGTAATCTTAAGGAAGAAGTCTATGTGGAACAGCCTTCAGGTTTTGTTGATCCAACTCTACCTCATCATGTCTATAGACTTAGGAAAGCTTTATATGGGTTAAAGCAAGCCCCTAGGGCTTGGTATGAAATCCTATCTAGTTTCCTCATTGAGAACAAGTTCTCAAGGGGGAAAATAGATAAGACTCTATTCCTTAGGGAATCTAGAGGCAAAGTTATACTAGTCCAAATATATGTAGATGACATTATATTTGGGTCTACTAAAAGCAGCCTTTGCAAAACGTTTGCAAAACTTATGCAAGGTCAATTTGAGATGAGTAGTATGGGAGAGCTGAAGTTTTTCTTGGGTCTCCAAGTTAAACAGACTGAAAGTAGTTTATCCATATGTCAGTCCAAGTTCACCCTAGAACTCATAAGGAAGTATGGTATGGATTCATCCAGTACCATGAAGACTTCTATGGGGTCAAGTATGTCTCTTAGCAAGGATGATGCAGGGAAACCGGTAGATGAAACCATGTATAGAGGGATAGTTGGCTCCCTATTATACTTGACTGCAAGTAGACCAGATATCATGTATGCTACATGTGTCTCTACAAGGTATCAAGCCTGCCCTAAAGAGTCTCATTTGACAACAGTCAAAAGAATATTGAGATATCTAAAGGGCACTCCCTATCTAGGCCTCTGGTACCCTAGGAATGGGGATTTTGATCTAACAGGTTATTCAGATGCAGACTTTGCAGGATGCAAAGAAGATAGAAAAAGCACTACTGGAACCTGTCAATTCCTAGGTGGGAGACTAATTTCATGGAGTAGCAAAAAGCAAACCAGTGTGGCTATCTCCACTGTAGAGTCAGAGTATGTGGCTGCAGGAAGTTGCTGTGCTCAACTTCTGTGGATACAACATCAGCTAGAGGACTATGGATTTCAGGTAAGTAGAACTCCACTCTTCTGTGATTCTACAAGTGCTATTTCAATAGCTAATAATCCTGTATCCCATAGTAGAACTAAACATATTGAAATTAAATATCATTTTCTTAGGGAGCATGTAAAAAGAAAAGATATTTTATTAGAATATGTTAAAACTGATAATCAAGTAGCTGATATGTTTACTAAGCCCCTAGAAGAAGCTAAGTTCAATAGATTTAAAATTGAACTAGGAATGATAAACTTAGAGTAAGTTTACAGAATTGAAAATGGCTAAGTAAAAAGGTGTCGACACATAGACAAGTCTATGTCGACACAGAATAGTGGTGTCGACACTTAAGGAAAAAGGTGTCGACACATCTAGGAAGTTTGTGTCGACACTTCAGAATGTTAGTGTCGACACATGTCAAGTAGGTGTCGACACATCCAACGTGGTGTCGACACTTAAGTTTTACTCAGAATTTTCTAAGTAAAGTCTCGACTATGTGTCGAGTTATGTTGTGTCGACACATAAACAAGTGTCGACACATAAAATCTGTTGACTAAACTTGTGTCGAGACATTATAAGTCAGTGTCGACACTTATTGCCAGTGTCGACACATTTTAAGTTAGTTGTCCCGCCTGTTCATCTTCAAAATTAGAAAGGTATAAATATGGTTTTGTCTTTGTTTGTCGACACGCTTTCAAAGTTTCGAGACCAAACTTCTGTGTCGACACCTCTCTTCTCTCAAGACAAATTCTACAAACCCTAATGGCGCCTAAGCTTGAGGAGAACGTCAACGAAGGATACGAGCTGGTGCGCGACGCTTTCAATGATGCTGATCAAGAAATCAAGTCTGTCGTAACCCTAGTTGCCGATTCTGTATTAGAATATCTAGTGTCTGAACCTACTAAGATATGGAAGAAAGAGGTACTTGAATTCCTCAATGGAGCTAAGCTGGACGAAACTGGATTCAAAATCAAATCCAGGGTTCATGGTGAGAAGGTCAAGGTATCACCAAAAAGTCTGAGGAAGATTCTACAGCTTCCAAGAACTAAAGAGGAAGATGAAGTTACTGCATCAAAGACCAGGGAAGCTCTAACCTGGTGTGGCCTTGATTCTAAAATGAAGATTGGTTCAGTTTTCAACAGAAAAGGCATGAACAATCAAGGAAAATTTCTTTCTGAAATTGTTGGCAAAGTACTACTCAGCAAGCCAGGAGGGCATGACAGAGTGTCTGCCCATATGTTTGGTATAATGATAAGAATAATCTTCACTCTAAACACTGATTGGTCTGTTATAGTATTTGAGAAAATTAAGGAAAGCTTGAAGAAGCCCAACCTGGGCAGAATCTTAAGTCTTTATCTTGCTGGTGTAATACCTGAAGTAATGAGTACTGCTGCTGGAACTAAAATAAATCACATGAGGAAAATGGATCTGAGAATTTTCTCTAGATGGGACAGGGTGTTGTCTAAAGAGATGCCAACCCCTGAGAAGACAATGTCTGAGAAAGAAATTCCTCCCAAGAAGAAAAGGAAGACTGCTCCAGTGGCTCAAGTGTCCACTAGCAGCTCTGATAGTGAAGAACAGGTTGTCTTCACTCCAGATGAGAATGAGGATGAACCTGCAGTGAAATCTCCTGCTCCTCAGGATAATGCTGAGATCCAGGGGGAGCTACCTCAAACTAGCCCCATCTACAAGGATCAAAGCCAGGGGGAGCTTCCAGTTGTAAATGAACCCACTACACTAGAAAGTGAGTAAGCAACCACCATCATACTAGAGGTAATCACTGAACTAAACACTTTAGATTTTTCTATGGAAGATACTGATTTGTCTGATGATCATCAGCAAACTCATCTGAATAGTCAAGCTCCAGATGCTGTTATAGAAGACACATCTATTGTACTAGAAGTGGTTCCTGATCCAGTGGTTGAAGAGCCCATAATTACTATAGCTCCTTCACCACAAGTGTACACTATGGAGGACTTATTTTTAAATATAGACCAACAAGATTTTAACATGGATAAGGATGCTGCTGAGAAGGAGAATGCTCCACTTGAGGGGGAGCAAGTGCAAGTTTATGAAGAGCCTGTGAGGCAAGAAACTAAGAGGCCTCCAAGCCATAAGGAGAGGGTTGACATAGCCAGCTCCTCAGAATCTGAAGATGAGGAGGCTACAAGGGCTAAGCAAAAGAAACTTTATGTATTCAAAAGAAGGAATCAAAGTTATAAAAAGGCTTTACAATCTATTGCACCACAGCCTATAGTTCAGCAAGCTCCAACTGTTGATTATAGTGCTTTAATGGTTGCACTGCAGATAAAACTGGATGAACATAGAAAAGCAATAGAGACTTATGTGGATGAAGGGCAAAAATCATTGCAATTTGATCTGGCCCAGGATATTAAATCCATAAGATTTGAGATGAACCTAAACAAGAAGGAGATGACTGAATGTTTCTCCAAGGGTAGCAATGCAGTAATGTACTTGGCTACACACCAGGAAAAGATAAAAGCCCAAGTGGATGACATAGCATTGAAGCAAGGGTATGTACTTGAAAATCAGATAAGGATGAATGATAATCTTAGTGCTTCCCATAATGCTATTGTCACAGAATTAAAGAACCAGGCTGCTGGACCTTCTACTTCTAATGCTGCTGTTAAAGCTGAATTTGACAAAGTATTCCAAGCAGAAATCACTGCTGTTAAGACTGCTATCCAAGCCTCCCAGAAGGCCATATCTGAACAACTTCAAAAGCTCAAACCTTTCTTTAAAGATGGAGTCAGATACTTGGATAATCAAATCAGATTTCAGAAGGATGATGTCAGAGATCACATGGCTAGAGAAGTCATAAAGGGGGAGAGAGTGTTAGTCAAGGCAAGCTCTGACCATGCTAAGTGGATCTCAAATTCTATCAGAGCTACACTTGGATATCCTCCTCTGTGTGATGACAATGATGTTGCTGAATTTGGAATTAACCCTGTCTATCTTGGAGGTGAGCAACCAGAAGTAGCTCAAGTCATTTATCCTCCTCCAGATTTTGAAATGGTGCATGCTGATGTACAGACCATGTACAGCCCACCTGGGGGCAAGGACAATATAATTATTGAAAAGGTTATTCAGCCTATATCTGAAGCCATGCAAGAGGCATTGCAGAAAGAAGAAGAGACAAGATTGTCAAAGAAGAGGTTTAGGGAACAAGCTGAACAGAGACCAGATTTTGAGCAATGGATCCCTACCTCTAGAAACATTATATTGACTGCCTGGAAAGCTGCCAAAGACAACATTCATGACAGGAACAAGTGGTTCTCTGAAGCTGAGTGGAGGAAACATGAATCAAGGCAAGAGGCAATAGTCCAATATAGAAGGAAGGCAAAGATGGGAAAGCTACCTCCTACTGCCCAGGAGCCTAGCAAGTACTTTCCTAAGTCATACCATTATTTTGAAAGACAGAAGATCAAAGCTGAAGAGCTTAAGAAGAAAGATCTGAAAGGCAAGAAGCCTGCTGTTGCTGAAGCTGCTGATGCTCCTGTCCAAGCTAAAGTTCAAGCTGGCAAAGGCATAGTGATTAAGGAGCCAGAACAAAAATAGATTTAGATTTTCTTGAAGTTTATTTTGTAATCTTTTGGATGGAAAACATTTAGTGAACTTCTAAAAATGTATAAGACAGATATTAGAACAATATATGATTAATATATTTCATGTGTGTTCTGTGAATATGTCTATGTCTATTTCTTATTTGTTCTGTAATGATGAATTTGTATACATGTGAAATTGATACATGTTTATGTCTACCTTGCTGTATATTATCCTGCCTTACATCATTTTATAATTTTAATTATGAATGGTGCATATCATTGACTAAGGGTTATGACTTCTCCAAATAGGGGGAGATTGTTGGGTACATTGGTTTAAATGTACCTGATTTGAAGAAGCCTCACCCAACTCAATGATATATATCAAAATGTATTTGATGTGTTTTTGAGTTACTTGTGCAGGTTAAGTATTTGCAGGACTGAAGCAAAAATTTCTAAGTCCATGTGTCGACACCCAGAGGGAAAGTGTCGACACTTAAGAAGACTTGTGTCGACACCCAGACAAGCAGTGTCGACACTTGGAGTCATTGTGTCAACACCTGGGATGCAGAGTCGACACCAGACAGAAAGTGTCGACACAAGGAGCAGTGTCGACACTCAATGAAGAAAAGTGCAGACAGAAAGTGTCGACACAAGGAGCTGTGTCGACACCCAGTGAAGCTGTGTCTACACCAGAAAGTGTCGACACTTGGAGCTGTGTCGACACTTGGAGCTGTGTCGACACTCAGCAAAAGTTAGCAGAGTTTAAGTTAAAGTGTCGACACCCAGAACAATGTCTCGACACTCAACAGAAGAGTCAGCACTTGAAGTAAGTGTCGACACTCAGAATAATGTGTCGACACTCAGCTGAAGACTCAACACTTGAAGAAAGTGTCGACACATGGAGCTGTGTCGACACTTAGCAAAGAACAGAAAGATCAACAAAATATTCTAAGTACAAGTGTCGACACTAAGGGAATGTGTCGACACTCAGCTGAAGTCGCAACAGAAGAATCAAGTGTCGACACAAGGAGCTGTGTCGACACTCAGCAAGTATCAACATAGAAGACTATGTGTCGACACCAAGAAGTAGTGTCGACACTTAACAGATTCAACACAAGAAGTTGTGTCGACACAAAGAAGATGTGTCGACACTTAGAAGAATTCAGCAAGTTACAGAAGATCAAGTACTTGTGTCAACACTCAATTTCAGTGTCGACACATGCAGAAGAATCTGTGTCGAGACATAGTATCTACAACACAAGGAGATGTGTCGATACCTTGTAGACTTGTGTCGACACTTACACAACTTGTGTCGACACTTGGTCTATAAGTGTCGACACTTAAAGACAGAAAGTCTCGACACTTTCAGACAGTTAGAGATTTTCAAGAACTGACTGGATGACTTGACAGCTGCCGTTCCAGCCGGTCTACAGCACCTGTCAGAGATGTCAGAATTCAGTTATGGACCGGACCAGCCGGTTACCATGAAGAAGGCCTATAAATAGGCTCATACAGTTTACAGAAACTGTTGTTCAGATTGTTGTTCAAGTAGTTGTTGAAGTGGTACACATAGTTGTTCAAAGTATCAAATCAAGAAGATCTAGCTGTCCAAGTGTAGATCTAAGAAGTTGGAGAGAGAGGGCTCCATCCAAGAAATCAGCCGTTAGAACTAGGCTGAGAAGAAGGGTTCAGATATATTCTGGATCTTAAGAAGCAGAGGTCAAGGATCAACTGCAGAAAGAGTCAATCTAATTGAGTTCTACTTTCAAGAAGCTTTGAAGAAAGCTAAGTCAGATTGAATCCAGCTGAGTTCTTCCAAGAACTCATCAAGAAACTCACAACTCCCCTCTCTTGTTTCTGAGTTGCTGATTTATCATTTGTATTATCATTTTTAACTTGTAGGATCCTTTGGATCTGAGTGATTGTAAGCCTGTAATTATAAAGGCTGAGGGTAGGGCTTGAAAGCCTG
This sequence comes from Platanthera guangdongensis, assembly GCA_039583875.1. Taxonomy (NCBI): domain Eukaryota; kingdom Viridiplantae; phylum Streptophyta; class Magnoliopsida; order Asparagales; family Orchidaceae; genus Platanthera; species Platanthera guangdongensis. The sequence continues at coordinate 106,719,358 of CM077161.1, read as the reverse complement.
AGTGTAGGAGATTGGAATCTCTGAGTGTAGGCCTTGGTGGCTGAGTGTAGGCCTTGTTGGCTGAGTGTAGGCCTTGTTGGCTGAGTGTAGGCCTTTGTGGCTGAGTGTAGGCTTTGTGGAAAAGCTGAGTTGTAGGGCCTTGGGCCTGAGGTGTAGGAACCAATTTGGGTTCTGAGACAGTGGTGAAGTTTGGCCGAATCTAGTACACTACTAGATAGGCGAAGGGGGAAAGTGGATGTACCCAAAGCTTGGGGAACCACTATAAAACTCTGTGTCTGCTGTGATTGTGATTTGCTGTGTATGCTGTGTGTTTGCTGTGATAAAATAGTTAGAATTCTGTGATATCAACTGATTGCTGCCATTAAAGTCTAAAAAGAATTTGGTCACCTATTCACCCCCCCCCCTCTAGGTGTTTAGGTACTATATCTTTCACAAAATACACTGCACCCACTGTCACGGTTGGGGATAAAGTCATAGAAAAACCACATGATAAGTGGGATGATGAAGACAAGCTGAAATATACAAGTAATGCCAAGGCTATGAACTCGTTATTTTGCACCTTGGATAAAACTGAATTCAATAGAATATGTAACTGCAAGACTGCTTATGATATATGGCATCTTCTTGAACTCACTCATGAAGGTACCTCACTGGTGAAGGAGTTGAAGCTGTTCCGACTCGAATCTGAATATGAACAGTTCCAGATGGAGATCGACGAGGATGTGGGCAGCATGTACACTCGTTTTACCAAGATCGTCAACGCCTCAAGATCTCTTAGAAAGGCCTTTCCAAATGGTGACCTAGTGAGGAAAATCCTTCGATCTCTGCCTCCTCGCTTCAAATCGAAGGTGACAGCTATTGCTGAGTCTCATGAGATCAGCACCCTAGAGATAGAGAGTCTCATCGGCAATCTGAAGATACATGAACTTGAATTGAAGATTCATGTAGAGGAATATCCCACGTAAGGAAAGAAGAAGTGATTGGGGCTGAAGGTCGCAAAGGAGAGAAAAGCTGCTGAAGATGAGGAGGAGATCCTCTACATTCGGGAATTCAAAAAGTTCATAAAGAATCCCAAGAAGCAGGGACAATTCAAGAAATGCCTGGAGAGAGGAGCTGGAGAATGCAGAAGGCGGAACAAGCCATCGAAAGAGATGGAAAGTGATGATGAGAAGTCCCAGCCGGAGTGCTATCACTGCCACAAACCTAGGAACCTAAAGAGAGAATGCCCAAGACTCCAGAAGGAGGAAAAATAAAAGCAAAGCAGGCACAAATGGAAGAAGAAGAAGGTGTTGAAGGCGCTCACCTGGCATGAGGATGGTTCTGATGAGTCAAGCACCACAGACTCTAGGAGTGAAGACAAGGCAAATCTATGTCCCATGGGAAAGAATCAAGTAAAATTTGATGATGAGTCCAGTGTCCAGAGCGACACTGAGCTAACTCCACCCACTTATACTAAACTTCTTGAAATCTATGAAAATTTAGTTAATAAATAAGAAAGTGTTATTTATGAGAAAAAGTCCTTGAGAGTCGAGAATAAGAAAATCAAAAAGGACTTAGAAAAATTAAAATGTGAAGTTATTATAAGTGGCAAAGAAAAGATCAAGTGTCTAGAGTACTCGCACTTGATGACAACGTTTGAAGAACAAAAGGCAAGTCTCTCCAAGTCCTCGATGAGAACGAATAACCTCATAAATGAAAAGAATGTATTGGAGAAGAGACTTCACTTGCCCCTTACCAAGGTAGAGGAAGGGAAAAAACAATTTGTTAGTCGGTGTGTAATGCTTGTAACTGAAAACAACGCCCTAAAGGCGAGGATCCATGATCTTAACTGTGCGATCCAAAATTTTGGAATAAGCCAAAAGTCTTTAAATATGCTACTAGGTGCACAGTGTCACGGATCTGGGAAGTTTGGATTAGGATATGTGAGTCCAACATCACCACCGGGCGGGAATCAATATCATCCCAAGCCTAAGTCCAACCTTAATAAGTCTAAAGACAAGGTTAAGAATTCTGCATGGCTATCCCCATCCTCAAGCAAGAGCTCAAGCAACTTGATAAAGACAGCATCCACTGCCTACACTTTGTGTGCAAACTGTCATAAGTTTGGTCATACAACTGGCTAATGTTTGAGGAAAGGTGCCAATAGGAATACGTAAATCTGGCTAGCAAAGTCTTCTACCTATCATATGGGTGGGACAACTTGGATAAACAGATCCTTACCCTCATCTTCTTTTTAGGTCTATTGGTAGGCTAAGGAAACAAAGAATGTGTGGTACTTGGACTCTGGATGCTCCAAGCACATGACGGGAGATAAAGATAAGTTCCTTAGCCTGGAGAAGAAGAAGGGTGGCTGGTGACCTTTGGAGACAACAGCAAATGACGAATACTTGGAAGCGGCACTATAGGTAACAAGGCATTTTCTATTTCTAATGTTTTGTATGTATATGGACTTAAGCATAATCTCATATCTATTAGCCAACTGTGTGATAAAGGTCTAAATGTATTATTTGAGTCATCTACAAACACTTGCAAAATTATTGATGCCAAAACTTCTAGTGTATTACTTGTAGCTCACAAAAATCATAATGTGTACACTGTTAGTTTTGATGATATTTCTGCATCTAATTTGAAATGCCTAGTTACTAAGAATGAGTAATTATATGAGACTAGGACATACTGGTAGCAAGCTTATTGTAAAACTACTGAAAAAGAAACTTGTTCGGCGACTTCCCAACTTAAACGGTAGTTTAAATCTCTTATGCGGTCCGTGTTAAAAAGGCAAATTTGTTAAAACTTCTTTCAAAAGCAAAACTAAAGTTTCCACATCTAGACCACTCGAACTCATTCACATGGATTTGTTTGGACCCCTTAGCACGTATAGTGTAGGTGGAAAACGTTACACCTTCGTTATAATAGATGACTTTTCACGATACTACTGGACGATCTTTCTGGAAAATAAATCTGACACCTTTAGCGAATTCTCCAATCTCTGCACGCGACTTCAAAATGAGAAGGAGCTTAAGATAAAATGTATTAGATCAGATCATGGAGGACAGTTTGAGAATGTGGACTTCTCAAACTTGTGTGACACCTTAGGAATTAAGCACAAATTCTCTGCCTCTCGCACTCCACAACAGAACATGGTTGTAGAAAGGAAAAAAATGCAATCCTTTTGGGCTGAAGCGGTTAACACGGCAAGCTACGTAATGAACTGAGTCATGCTTCGCCCACTCTTAAAGCGAACTCCATATGAGCTATATTTTGAAAAGAAACCCTCTGTATCGTATTTTAGGATCTTTGGTTGCATGTGCTACATTCTAAACACTAAGGATCACCTAGGAAATTTTGATGAAAAATCTGATCTAGGTATCTTCTTGGGATACTCGGCCAAGAGTCGGGCCTATAGGATCTACAATAAGAGGACTCTAGTGGTTGAACAATTGGCTCATGTGCATTTCAATAAAAATTGCCCATCTAACGAGCCCAAGCCGAATGAAGAGGAGGTTGAAGAGAGTGTACCGATAGGAGATGAAGGGAGGAGAGAATCGTGGAGAGTCAAACTCAAAGTCTTGAACAAGGATATAGGCGCCCCAGTAGTTTAACTTTTTTCAAAACAACATCCACGTGAACTAGTCATTGGAGAGTCATCTCATGGAGTTAGAACTCGGTCCGCACTTCATGACTCTTTCTCAAACTTGTGTTTACTATCTGATATTGAACCCATGAATGTTTCAGAAGCCCTAAAAGATGAATCATGATTCTTGGCAATGAATGAGGAGCTAAGACAATTTGAGTGAAGTAAGGTACAGGTGTTAGTGGAATGACCAGATAACCATCCAGTTATAGTCTTAAAATGGGTTTTCAAAAACAAGCTTAATGGTGAATCTAGTATAATAAGAAATAAAGTTAGGTTGGTGGCTCAAGGGTATTCTCAGATAGAGGGTGTGGATTTTGAGGAGTCATTTGCCCCGATTGCTCGTCTTGAGTCCATTCGTATGTTTTTGGCTTTTGCAAGTTATAAGCAAATTAGATTATACCAAATGGATGTTAAGAGTGCCTTCTTAAACTGATATATTGAGGAGGAGGTATATGTCGAGCAACCACCCGGTTTCATGAATGTTGTCTACCCAAACCACGTATACAAGTTGGTGAAGGCCTTGTATGGACTAAAGCAGGCACCCCGTGCCTGGTATGATAGGTTCACCACCTTTCTCTTAGACCATGGCTTTAGAATGGGTAGTACGGACACTACGTTATTTGTGAATACCAAGAATTCCAATCTAATTATCTTACAAATTTATGTGGATGATATCATCTTTGGGGCCACGAATGAAAAGATGTTTGAAGAAATTATCACTCTAATGAAATTTGAATTTGAAATGAGCCTAGTATAAGAACTTACCTATTTCTTAGGATTTCAGATCACTCGACGCAGAGACGGTATTTTTATAAGTCAGTCAAAATATATTAAAGATATGCTTGTGCGTTTTGGGTATGAGAATCTGAAACAAGTCAAAACTTCTATGAGTTCCTCTCTTAAATTGGAAAAAGATGAAAGCAACATTTTCGTCGATCAGACCGTATTTAGAGGTATGATAGGGTCATTGCTATATTTGAGTGCCTCTAGGCCCGATTTCACATTCGCGGTGTGTCTTTGAGCTAGATATCAAGCCGACCCTAAGGAGTCACACTTGAAAGCCAGAAAGCACATTTTTAAGTATCTGATTGGCGCGCAAAACCTTGGACTTTGGTACCCACGTACCACTGATCTCACACTTCATGGGTACTCAGACTCGGACTATACCGGATTTTCACTTGATCGTGAGAGCACAGGTGGTACATGTCACTTCCTAGGGCCTGCATTAGTTTCCTGGTCAAGTAGAAAATAGAATTCTATTGCACTGTCTACCGCTGAGGCCGAATATATTGTCTTAGGAAGTTGTTGCGCACAAGCACTGTGGATGTCCCAAACGTTAGAAGACTTTGGCCTCTATTGTAGGAATGTTACACTTAGGTGCGACAACAAGAGTTCTATAGACTTGACATATAATCCAGTGCATCATTCAAGATCAAAATATATTGACGTGCATCACCATTTAATTCACGATCATATCAAAAAGGAGAACGTGAGTGTAAGCTTCATTGGCAACAATGACCAACTAGCCGACATATTCACTAAACCACTCCGGAATGCACGTTTCTCACAACTCCGACTCGAGCTTGGTATTCTAGATATCTCATCCTAATCATTGTCATGTGTATCTGTTTTCTTTTTTGTTTGGGTTCGTGTCTTTATCTTTTTTTTTTGCATATTTTTTTGTTTACTTGAGTTTCCTTGCTGTTTTTTTATTCTGTCAAAAAAACAAATATATATATATATATATATATATATATATATATATATATATATAAACAAAAAAATTGTGGATTGTTCATTCCTGAGGGCTCACATGACTTTGACTTAGACCACAATACGTACGTATAATGTTTGAGTTTAGACTCGTAATCTGTGTAAACATTGTCCTCCGGCCATAGTGGGTTGAATCTATAGTTGCTTAGCTATTGAGTGTGACAAGACGAGGTCATGTTTGTTGCCTATGCCTCTAGATATGTGTGAGGATTTAGATAGGGGAATGACTTCACATGATACACACATCCCTCGTCAGTGCACTCAAGACAAAAAATGCTACGCGTACATGCTATATCTCGTGACACTATATTCTAACACGCTAGAAATACATTGAATAATCGATGTCACGCTACATTTGTGATTATATTAGGTGTGAAACTTTGGACCAAAAACTCTAGTACAAAAGTTATATGTATACAAGTTAAAGTGTATCTATCTAGGTGGATAGATTTCGATTGACTCGGGGCTCTGTGAATTTAAAAAAATGATCAAAGTGATAGATCTACGCTAATAAAATAAAAATATGCTCGCTATCACATCTCTTGTCATAGTTTGCCCCCAAGCAATACTCACTCCTCTTGATAAGTCTTCATGAGCATTGTGAGGATGAGCATCTTGGTTAAAGAGTCACTTCGATCTTGTGCATCGACTCTATCTTTAGATTAGTGCCCCTAGTTTTTGCCTATATATGACATAGAATGACATGTGAGGTGATTTTTCACCTTATTTCTCTTACGTTAGGTTCATAGATGATCGAGATATCCATGGACAATATGCTATCTTTCTCTTAGTGTTATCTCGTTTTTCATGTTACATGAACACATGTCATTGCCTTGTCTAAGACTTCTGCACATAAGAATTGGAATGCTACTACACTATCCTTCTCTTTAGCACAATACGTACTAGCACATGACTTACACTCATGACGTTTTTCAAAGTTTGTCACATGATTACTATCTCACTCTTATAACATGGTAAACGTACTCGCAGTGTGCTTAGTTTATTCTGTGCTATCCAAATCCTATTAACTCTGACAGTTGAATGTCTCTTTGTCTGTGTTCCTTTGATCCATTGTGTGAGCCATGTGCTTGCAATTCTCTGACCTGTATTTTTGTTGAGTCACCTCTATGTCATGTTTATCTTTACCTTTGGTGTGCACTATCTGATGTTTGTCTAACGCTCATCACATTCACTATTTTTTATCCCGCATGTTTGATTGAGCTTGCCCACACTTTTGATATTATCAAAGGGGGAGAATAAATTGTTCATGAGTATGGAGTATGAGTAACGGGTTAGGATAGGTCACATATAGGGGGAGCATGTTAATAATGTGTGCACATAGATAGGGGGAGTATGTCGAACATGTCGATAGGGGGAGCGTGCGTGTAGGGGAGCCATATAGATAACCTGCAACCTGTTGTTTGCCTATAACTCTTATTCTTTATACATGCACTCTATCTCATTGTTATTTCTCATGAATGGAAGTTGATATTATCAAAAGGGGGAGTTTGTTGGAACTGATGTTTCACATTCCCTGAGTTTGAGAATATCAACTCCCAGGTTGTATTTGATCACGTCTTCTGTTGATAGAGTGTGCAGGTTGACAGGTGCAAGCGAAGAAGAAGAAGATTCTTATGGCCACTAACGTCGAGCATTAGAAGTTACCGTCGAGCGGTACCGTGAATTAATTGGACAGAGCTCTTGGGAAGTTACCGCTCCACGCTAGTCCTATCGCATGCATTAACGCAAGAAATTATTTGTCCAGCCTCTCGGGAAATTACCGCAGGCGGTAGTTTTTACCGCGCTGCGCTAGGCTCTCGACAAACGTCCAACGGTACTTCTCAAGAAACCAATCTACCGCCCGGCGATAGAGGTTACCGCGTCGCGCTAGCCTCTCGACGAATATCGGGACGTTTTTCTCGAGAAACCAATCTACCGCCAGGCGATAGTGCTACCGCGCCGTGCTAGTCATTCGACGAATGCCGAGATGAATTTCTCGAGAAACACAATACTGCAGGCGATAGCAATTACTGTGTCGCGCTAGCCCCTCGACGAATATCGACATGACTGTTCTGAATCGTTGTGCCAAATATTAGCACGTGGTGGTAGCGATAACCGCGCAGCTCTAGCAATGATGAAATGACAAATATTCGTTTTACATATTATTCCATATTTGGACAAAATCTGGCACAATAAGATCGTGAATTTATCGTTGGGTGCAAGTCTTACCGTCGGCGGTAGGCTATTTTCATAAAGACGTATAAAAGGTCGCCTTAGTTCTTGTGCCTCGGAACTGAAGAAAAGAAAGGATGGGAGTTCGTGAATTCTAGGGTTCGGTCGCTCTTCCTTGCGCTCCAACCACAAGTTTTCGTCGAAGAAGAAGACAGTCGTCTCCCTCCCGCTCGTGATTGAAAGACTCCGGCGATCCAAGATCTACGTCAAATATGAATAGCCGACCGGTTGCCATCAAATGGAGATTTCAAGCACCGGGCGCGGATCGCTCTACGGAGAAGTCTTCAAGAGGGAGAACTTCATCTTTTTAAATATTTACATCTCTTATACTTGTAATCTTTTCTTTTCTAAATCTTGTGGAGAGGAAAATCGACCGGTAAGGGTCGTCGAAATCCGGGTAGGACTAAGTGGGAAATTATCCTGGGGATAAGGACATCTAGATCGGGAGGATCTAGCAGGGCTCTAAGACCCTTCCTTGTGTGGAGGTGAAGAGACGGATCGAAGACTTTTCCTGGAGGGAAAAGGAGAGAGCCAACCGGTCCGTGGAGCGGATCGGTATCGAAACCAAAAGATCGTTTCTACACTCTGCATCGATCTCCGGCGTCACAGATATCACCTTTTGGACACACCTAAAACTATTGTTGTTTTGAATTCATGCAATGAAATCTGTTATTTCTATATTGATTACTTCTGGATGTGTGTTGTGATTGCTTAGAGATTTTGTGTGTCTATAAGGTTTGAACTTGGATTTGTATAGGGAAACAAGTTCATAGACTCACCGTCGCGCGTTAGCTATCTAACGCCCTATGGTAGCTTCCAGAACTCGATTTCCTGGAACGAAATATTTTAAATTTCAAACTACGATGCAAACCTTATTGCCCCCCCCCCTAAGGTTGGCCACAAGATCCAACATAAACTTCACTTCCTGCTTACTAAACGATTGTACTAATACAAGATTGTTATTCATGACGCTTACAATGTTACACTGTATTAACTCTATAATCACCTAGCATTGTATGATAAATCTGGTACATTTAGTTTTGTATGCTTTGTCCAAAATTTATCTGCTCTGTCAGTCTAAAAACCAAATGATTTATTTTTCTCGTACTGTCTACTTCTGTAGTCTTTGTGCCTAGCTCGTACTTTTGACCCGGATGTTTAAATTCTATGATGTATTTTTGTCACTCCTATATATCTCATGCTAATGTTTATCCCATGCTTTTGTATATGCTTAGTATAAAAGACATCTCTCTATTTACACGCAATCCAGTTATGTTCTACCCCATCGCCTTTTCAATAATATCAAAGGGGGAGATTAGAATGTTCATGAACTAGTCTTATTCTAGTCATCTATGGGAGATCACTTGTAAGGGGAGTTTTGCGGCTATCATGCACATCGATAGGGGGATCACACATGTATGGGTTGTGGTACTACTTTCACATTGTGTTATCTTGATACATAAACTTGTTCATGTTTTTGTTGGATTACACTATACTATGCTACTAATGATTTATATCTCATGAACGGGATTTGATATTACAAAAGGAGGAATTTGTTGGAACTAGTTTTTTGCATCTCTTTAGTTTGATAATATCAAATTCCAATTTGTATTTGATCATACTTGTATTGAGTATAGTGTGCAAGTTTATAGGTATGAAGACACTAGGGATCCACTGTATGTGACCTACCGCTAGGCCCTAATACTACCGCCTGTGCTAGCTATGTCAGCTTTCAAGTTTGGGATGACAGGTTTTCTTTGTGACCTACCATCGGGCACTAGGATTACCGCACCGCATTAGCCATATCGACGAGCGTCGAGTCGGTAGTGTCAAGAAGAGTCAGTAGCATCGAGAAGAGGTGGTAGCGTCGAGAAGAGACTGTTGACCAGGCTACCACATCGTGCTTGCAACTGCGTCGCACTATCCAAAGGCGGCAAGAGAATATTTTAGGATTTTTCCTAATTTGGTGATGGACAGCTAGTAACAACACATGAATAGCCCTACCGCTACGTGGTAACCTTAGCGGTGATGGTAGTTTATTTTAAAACGACTATAAAAACGCACATTTCTTTTTCTGTGGAGACAACAAGAAGAGACACACACGATTAGGGTTCTGCTGTCGCCTCTGCTGTTATGAATCACCGTCTCTAACAAGGAAAAGAGAATTATCTCCCTTCCATTCGTGATTGAAGATCTCCGAAGAGCCAAGTCTACAACGACCATCAGTTGTTGATTGTGTGCAAGAAGAATGATATTAAGAAACATCGATCGCCTGCAGCTCTATGGAGAAAACTCTTTTTGAGGGAGCAATAGTTTCTAACTCTTATTTCTCTATTTGTATTTTTCTCTTTTCTACCTTTTTGTATGTGGGGAAAATTGGTCGGGGAGGTCGTCAGAATCTAGGAAGAGTTCCATAGGAAATCATCCTGGGAAGACGTATAGATCGGGGAGATCTAGTGGGCTCGAAGTCCCTTCTAGGGAGGAAGGTGAAGATCAAATTATCCTGGGAGGACATCTAGATCGAGGAGATTTGGTGGGCTTTAAGACCTCTAGGGAAGAAGGTGAGGAGCGGGCTCAAAGAACTTTCCCGAAAGAAAAAGGAGAGAGCCAACCTGTCCTCGGGTAAGGGTCGGTGTAAAAAACCAAAATTGTGTCATATTCATCGCCTCTGATCTTCGGCATCATTGAGATCTAGTTTTGTTTTTTGTGTAAACATTTTATTAGTTTTGAACAAAATCAAGGTTCATTGTTTCATCTTATTTTTCATGACTACTTGTTGTTGGTGCTTTGTGTACTGTGTTAGAAATCTCAAAATGATATTCTGCAGAAAAGAATTGTGTTTGTGAATTAATGCCAGTCGTAGCTTTACCTCCCTACGGTAGCTTCCAGAAAAGGCTTTCCTGCTGAAAGTTTTTTTTATTATTCTTTATTAATTTGAAAACTTTATTCATACCCCCCCCCCCCCCTCTAAGGTTGACCACCCGATCCAACATGCACGACCGTGCGAAATACACGGATTTCATCTAAAGGAACAAAATAAACCCTTAATTTGAAAACTTTATTCAAACACCCCCCCCCCTCTAAGGTTGACCACCTGATCCAACATGCACGACTGTGCAAAATACATAGATTTTATCTAGTTTTGCTCTCATGTGTCCAAAACCAAAATATGAACAAAATAAACCAATGGGGAGCACCATGTGCTTACCTCCATCAAAAGAGTGCACAATTGCACACCAACCCGGCAAATAGTGCACTTCGTGTGAGAGTGAAGACTCAGTAAAATTTAAGTAATTATGAGCTTAAAGTGAAGTGCAAGTGTGTTAAATCAAGCTCATATGAGTCTGAAAAACCAGTTAGTACCCGCCAACCCAACAGTTCATCTCAAAACTCAGGTATTGAGATGAAAGGTGGCAGGGTACATGAACACAAAGGGGAGAAGTCTGCAGGCGGTGTGGGATTAATCCCAACCACAGGACCGCGGGGATATTCCGCCACAAGGGGGCCCACCGGGGTCAACACCCAGACCTGGAATGTGATGGGGAAGCCAAATATGCGGTCCCACACAAACGTGTCCTGCTGGCTAATAAAACCTCAACACACCCCCGCAGCAGGACAACCCGCTCTGATACCAAGTTAGAACCCGCCAACCTAACAGTTCATCTCAAAACCCATGTATTGAGATGAAGGGTGGCGGGGTACATGAACACAAAGGGGAGAAGTCTGCAGGCGTTGTGGGATTAACCCCAACCACGGGACCGCGGGGATTTTCCGCCACAAGGGGTCACACCAGGGTCAACACCCAGACCTGGAACGCGATGGGGAAGCCAAATGTGTGGTCTCACACACACGTGTCCTGCTGGCTAATATAATCTCAACAAAACCCAACATAAATAGGACTCATCACACCCCCAGACTTATTTATTTTCTCATCATAAGCAAACTATATCCCATGTGGATGTGAAAAATAGAAGCTGATATAGCAATTGAAAATACGAAGTAGCATCCGAAATCGCATACTCGTGCGCGTAGAAATTCAGTAGAAGAAACTTTTAAATATACAAAATAGATTATAAATTTCTAATTAGCATTTCCACATATTAATTGTGCTCGAAAATTAAATCACAGTGATTACTCAGGTCAGGCGTAAAGAGAAAGTAAATTGAATGCAAAGAAGTGTATTGCCAAAGACTGGCGATCGGGATAACCTCCAAAGAAATCCATTAATGCTAATGTCCATAAGCTCACCCATTCACACTCTCTCCATTAGGGGTGGGCATAAGTCCTGGCAGACCCAGGCAGGCCCGGGCCTTTTCAAAAAAGCTTGGGCCCGGGCCTGGTTTTCGCCAAGCCCGGGTCGGGCTTAGGCCTCGTCCTCAGGAGGAGGCCTGCTTAGGCCCTGTAGGCCGGGCCTGGGTCGGGCCCGGCTAAATAAAATATGTAATTATTTTAATAAAATATTAATTTTTAAAATAAAATTAACATTTTTTATTTAGGCCAAAATTTAAAAAAACAATTACATTATTATTTAAAAAACCATTACAAATTTACAATAAGCTCAAAAAATTTTATAATAAAATTTAAAAAATACAAATCTAAAAATACAAAAAAATTGCACTTAAGAAAAATACAATACTCGAAGTCTCAATCACTCGAAACCTGAAGGTATCGTTCAAGTTTGATCTTCATCGGCCAAATTTAGGCTGCATAGCTCGTCTTCAATCTCAAAAGAGCTATCTTGAATCGATGTGACGTGTTGTCTCTTCTTCATAGCATCCAGGTGGTCCTTATAATATATGCAAATTTCCAAAGACTTGTCGCTCAGGCGGCTCCTTCGCTCGTTCAGAATCCTACCACTTAAAGAAAACGCAGAATCCGAAGCTACTGTCTTGCTTGGATTGTTAGTAAATCTCGGGTCATGAAGGCCATAATAGGATACGTAATAACTTTATTTCTTCATCATTCTAAAATATCAAAATTTTCTATTTCATTTGAACTCATAAAATCTTGAAATTGTATTTTCGTATATAATCCTAATTCATTTAAAGTACTTGACATTCTTTGTTTTTTGCGGGCTGCTAATTGTAAAATTTTATTTTTAAAACAATCTTTTGTTTTAGGTTGTGTGCTTTCTTCTATAGGTCGCGATCCATATAACTGCTCGTAATAATTATAAAATTCATTAAAATCATTATTAAATTTTGAAACGCTTATATTATCATAATACATAGATGTTTGATTTAAATTCAAATTACTATTTATTTCTTCTATAAGATTTTCTACGTCATCTACACCTATTAAAGGATTTAAAGCTGCAGCACATGAAAACATAGCAGGCATCTTTATAATATTTTTAAAATATTTCTTCCATTATTTTAATTAATGATGCCAACTTTCATATTTTTTATAAACACTAAATTTTTCTGCAATTAATACAAAATTTTTGATAACTAGTGGACTCGTCGGATAATAAACGTCGGATAAAATAATTGTTGATCTATAAAAACTTCTAGCAAATCCATATAACTTTCAATCACATCTCAATCAGTATCTTGAAGATCATGCATTTCATACATACTATAAAATTTCATTAGTTGTGTTTTTTGTCGCACGACTCGTTTTAATATTTTATAGGTTGAATTCTATCTTATAAGTATATCAAATTCAGGTTTTAAAAATTTATGACCTTGTGCAGTTATAAATTTTTTAAAATATTTTTTTCGTTTTTTAGAACTATAAATGTATTTTAACATAATACGAATTTTATTTATATAAGGTTTCATATATATTAAACTATCCTGCACAACTAGATTTAAAACATGACATACACAACGAGTATGAAAAAAATTCCATTTAATATTAGTTTTGAATCTCGTTTTAAATACTCGATTGCTATTGTATTATTAGTAGCATTATCGAAAGAAATACTAATAATTTTATCTTTACTTTTAAATTCACGAATACATTTAGTAATTACGTGATAAATAGCTTGACATGTATGTGGATATTCAAAACATTCTAAACATATAATACGTTTATTTAGCTCCCACGAATCGGAATCGATCCAATGACACGTAATACACATATTCAATAATCTTGCTTTAATATTGCTAGTCCAGACATCACTCGTTAGACTAACTCTACCGTCGAAAGTTTCAAAATAATTAATTAAATATTGTTTTGATTGTAAATAAACTTTATATGCATCACGCTTAAGTGTAGATCTACTTATCTGCTGATATTTTGGTTGTAGTCCTGCATGTATGTAATGTCTCATTCTCATTGTCGTAGTGTACAACCCCATATTCGCTGAGCCAGACGAGGAGGCACAATGGTCATGGGTGGGTTAGCCGAAGTGTTCCCGCCCTAAGGGGTATCTCGCCCAAAGAAGGCAGCACCAGCTCTCGCTGGATCGCTGAATGGGAAACCGTAGGCCGAGAGCGTCGAGTGCGGTCTGAGCGGAAGCGTTCTCGCCCAAACCAAGCTTCTATCCCGAGACGTTCTCTCCTACGCTGGGCGAGAACGTTTGCACCACGCCCTGGGCCGAAGGGTCTCGGCACAGCTCTCGCCGAGGGGGGCCCAGGGTCTTTGGAGGAATGTCTTAATTGCCCTCAGGAGAAATTACTTCAATACCCTCAGAAAAACAGCGGGATTTGGCTATTGGCAGATCAACCAGGGGCTTTTCAGTAAATTCAGGACAGCAAAATGCTATAAATAGACCCATAAGGGCTCCTTAGAAAGCAAGCGATCATTGTCTCCAAAATTCCAGTGCTTTCTGAGGAGCTCCTAGCCCAGCTTTGGCTTTGGAGGGGAAGCTCTCAGAGATCTTCCGGGTGTGAGGTGGGACCTCCCTGCTGAGGCTTTTGGGTCAGTCTTAGGTCCTTAGAATCCGGTCAAGGGGTGAGACTTGAGAGAAGTAGGTTTTGGCTGCACCCTTTTTTTCTTCGAACTTCAGTTGGGGTCATATTTGGCTTCAACAGTTCTGGTGCGGTGAGCGTGGAAGGCAGCCGATACAAGAAAGCCTTAAGTTTGGTCCCATGACTGGAGGTGAAGGTGAAGGGTCAGGTTCTGGAGGATCCCCCACCCGGGGAGAGGAAGCGACGAAGAGGATGCTGGATGAGTTCAGGCGAGAGGTCTTGCAAACGATCAGTTTAGCCTTCTCGGCGAGAGGCGAGTGGGCCACCCCTCAGGACCCAATAGAAGAGGTCCCGCTCTTGGGCGAGAACGCCCCAGGGCAGCGCCCAGGAAAGGAGGTCCCGGGCGAGGCTGGTGAGAGAGATGTGGCGGCGCGGGAACTCTTCCCAGGCTAGAGCCAGCGCCCGGGCAAGGAGGCGCTGACGGACCTGGGCGAGAAGGAAGCAGCGGTGCGGGAGCTTTTCCC
Organism: Platanthera guangdongensis; assembly: GCA_039583875.1. Lineage (NCBI taxonomy): Eukaryota > Viridiplantae > Streptophyta > Magnoliopsida > Asparagales > Orchidaceae > Platanthera > Platanthera guangdongensis. The sequence goes on along the minus strand of CM077161.1, from coordinate 106,704,335 downwards.
GGGGCACGGTCTCGCGGATCGGGCCAGCTAGCCGAGGCTGCGGGACGTGCCCTCTCGCCAGGCAGGAGGCGAGAGCCCCTTTAGCGAGCTCATCATCTCGGCTCCGGTACCAGAGGGGTTCCGGGAGCCCGACATGTCCTACTACTCGGGGAAGGATGACCCGGTACAGCACGTACAATGGTTTGAGGACGTTGTGTCGATAAGGCAGATGACGGACGCCTCCACGTGCCGGCTGTTTGCCATCACATTGAAAGAGAAGGCTCGGGACTGGTTCCACCAGTTGCCAGCTAGGTCAATCTACTGTTTTGAAGATCTGCGAAGAAGTTTTATATTGAGGTTCTCAACCTCAAAGAAGCGGAAGAAGGAAGCGGAGTGCCTGTTTACGGTGAGGCAGAGGCCGGACGAGACGCTGGGTCACTACGTCGACCGATTTCAGGAGGAGATCCTTTTGGTCCAGGAGGTTCCAGGGTACGCGCTGATGCTGGCCTTCACCCTGGGGCTGCGACCGGGGTTCTTTAGCATGGAGTTGAAGAGGGTGCCCCCCTCTCCTTTGAGGAGCTCATGGAGAGGGCGGCAAAGGAGATTGACTTCGAGAGAGCAAACCCAGCGTTCGCCAGGAAATTGGCCAAGCTAGCAGAGGAAGACGTGAAGGAACCAGCGATGGGAAGGCAGAAAGAGCCGAGGGAACAGAGGGAGCAGAGGGAAGAAAGGAGAAGGGAAGAGCCCCGAAGGTTTGGGCAGCAGCAGGGTTGGGGGGCCCGGGAGCCGAACAACCGGTTAGGTTGGAGGCCCTAGGAGGGCCGCCCCCAGGGTCCAGGAGAAGGCTATCGGGGGAGAGATAACCTGCGGGAGCCCCGGAGGTTCGATCGACCGGCATGGAGGCAGGAGCTGAGGGATCGTCCCCCACCACTACAGGAGGCCATGGAAGTAGGGAGAGGGAGAGCAGCAGCCAGAGGAGCTCGAGGAGGTAGAAGAGGAAGGGGAGACGGAATAAGGGGCGGGGAGGCGTTGCTCTTTTGTGACTTCCACCAGGAGGAGGGTCACGCAACAGCCACCTGCCCGGAGTTCTTAGAGTTGAGGAGGGCCAGAGGAGTAGGGAGGCAGGATGTAACACCCCCTATCCGTCGCATAGCATATAGCAGTAGGTCCGGCCGGGGCCCGACGCCATATACCACAGACAGACCGGGTGGTTACTTATGGAAACCATCCAACCAATCTCAACGTCCTACACAGAGCATTCTAGCGGAAGCAGTTTATATAAGTTGCAAAACAAGAACCCAGCAACAAGCATGAATGTCCACTAACAAGATAACAGGAATGTTATTACAAAATACTCAAAAGTCGGCCTTAAGGCCTTACAAAATGTTTCACTTGTCTTTTACATGATTTACAAACCTCGGCGCGCAGGCCGGCCATACATGAATAAAATATAAAACATTTCCACTTGGGCCTTCGAGGGCCAGCTTCGCAAAAAGGGCTTTAGCCCGCTATTGACCGCTTGGTCCAGCTGCACCTGCAAGCAAACAAACCACCGCACGGTGGCAAACAAGGTAACGGTCAGCAATGCTGACCAAATTATAACGATCCCGCCCCCAACTCGGGGCGGCGATGCTCCTTCCCTGCATTTCATTAGCATAAGCGAGCAATTTATAACCATAGCCATTTCATCACAGGCGTTGGCTCGTACGGCCACACACCCCGTGCACTCAGGGCACATTCTCGGTGAACCGGTCAATGTCACGACAATTAAAGCCATTAACATTCCGGATTCACCACCGCCACTTTGACGGCCATTCCTATGAGCAATTCGTCTTCATGGTATTGGTCACGTCAATTTAAGCCATTGACCACCGAAGACTCATATTTTATGCCAACGGCGAGTGCCATGTAACTTTAGGTCTCTCTAACCCGAACGACATAAAGCGGGTACGGCTCCATCTAACCCGTGCTCACATCGCAACGGCAATTTAAGCCATTTGCGCGGGTCAAACTTTCACCGATTCCCATTCTACCGCAAGACACATAACCCCGTTATGTTCATGTTGGCACTCAGGCCACCAAGTTGGCAAGACCTCGTGTCCGCCCAGTTTTCCGGGTGCACCTTTGGGTTAGTCCCCAAGGCTCCCTGCTGCAATCTACCGCGTAGAAAACCTGAAAAACACCTAATAGCACGGAGTCTTCTCCGGCCTTATGCAATGCAACATCACCGATCCGAACTAACATGTCCGGGTAGGCTTCAACCAAAATGCCTATGTCCGTTCTCGCATACGGACTCTAAACAACGGGGACTTCACATATCTACCCGAAGGAACGCCTCCAACTCTCCGCAAACTCGCGAGAGCGGGCTTCCTATGCAAAGAAAGAGAGCGACTCATGCTCAAGATGAGGATCATTACCCTTGCGGTCCTCTTTGGCCCCATCGAAAAGTAATCGGATGGAAATCACCGCACTTGCGTTGCCTCCGTGGATCCGGAGTCGGCTTGCGATTCGGAGCTCCGAAGCTCCTCCAATGGCGGATCTAGCTCCTCTTCCTCTTGCCTTAGCTCTTCTTTCTCCAAGGGTTTGGAGAGATGAAAAGGTAAGAAAAATGGTGGATTTCAAGTCAACTCCCGGGTATATCCTCCCAGGAACAACCCCCAGCCATTGGATCTTTAATCAAGGAAACGAACGGCTTTGATTCGGGGCTGAAATGCCCAATCTGGGCCGAACACGGCCTGGCACACGCCCGTGTCCAGGGTCGTGTGCCTCATTCGCCGTCAAAATCGAATCACCTGGAACCTCACACGGGTATCGAACACGCCCGTGTTCGAGCTGACACGCCCGTGTTCCACCTGACACGGCCGTGTAGCTGGCCGTGTACCCCATGATTTTCTCCCGTTTTCAACCCGAGCACTGCACGGGTTCTAGGACACGCCCGTGTCCTTGCCCGTGTCACCTTGACACGCCTGGGCTCCAGGCCGTGTACAAGGTCTCGGCACTTCGCGGCTAAGTGTCGACACGGGTCGACACGCCCTGCGACACGCCCGTGTCGCAGGCCGTGTGTCATGTCTCGACACACTGTCGACACCAAAGTGTCGACTTCGCGGGACGAGTGTCGACACGGGTTGACACGCCCTGCGACACGCCCGTGTCGCAGGCCGTGTGCCGTGTCTCGACACAACGTCGAAGCACTGTGTCGACTTCACGGCTAAGTGTCGACACGGGTCGACACGCCCTGCGACACGCCCGTGTCGCAGGCCGTGTGCCCAGTCTCGACACAATGTCGAGACCAAAGTGTCGACTTCATGCCTTAGTGTCGACACAGGCTTGACACGCCCTGGGACACGCCCGTGTCCCAGGCCGTGTGCCTGCAGCCAGAACTCAAATTGGCCCAAAATATTCCCCTTTGCTCCTTTGAGTTTCGGGGCGTTACAACTCTACCCCTCTTAAAAGAATTTCGCCCACGAAATTACATAAAGGGAAAAACATGTACAAAACTAAAATTTGTACCTGAGCGGAACAACTCCGGATATTCATCAAGCATCGTCTGCTCTCGCTCCCAAGAGAGCTCCTCACGACCGCAATTGTCCCACCGGACTTTGACCATCCTGATCTCTTTATTGCGTAGCCGCTTGACCTCCGAGTCCTCAATCCGCACGGGCTTGACCTTTGTCGTTAGCCCACTATCCACCGGCACTTGATTGGCCGCGATCACTTGCGTAGGCTCTTGCACCGCCTTCCTAAGCACCGAAATATGGAATACATCATGTAAACCACTTAGCTCCACTGAAAGCTTCAGCCGATAGGCCGCTTCTCCTACTCGCTCCAGAACCTCGAACGGTCCAAGGTACCTCGGGCTTAGCTTTTTCAATCGCCGCACCCGCGAGACACCCTTGAACGGCTTGATCTTCAAGTATACATAATCGCCCACAGCGAACTCCACGTTCCTATGCTTGGCATTATAGTACTTTGCTTGCCGGTCCTGAGCGATAAGCAACCTCTCCCGAATTGACCTTACCAAAGAAGTAGCATCCTCCACTTCCGATCGCTTATACAACTTTGACTCGCCCGTTTCTAACCAAGACAACGGCGTGCGACATCTTCTACCATAAAGGGCCTCGAAAGGCGCCATCTGAATACTTGCTTGGTAGCTGTTGTTGTATGCGAACTCCACCAAATAAAGGTGGTCCTCCCATTGCTTTCCAAAGTCCAAGACACACATGCGAAGCATGTCTTCCATCGTTCTATTGACCCTCTCGGTCTGCCCATCCGTTTGCGGATGGAAGGCTGTGCTAAACTTCAGCTTTGTTCCCAACATTTGTTGCACCAGCCTCCAATCATTGGACGTGAACCGCCCATCTCGGTCACTCACGATGTTGCGGGGCACACCATGAAGCCGCACTATGTTATCCACATAAAGCTTCGCCAGTTTCTCCACCGGATCATCCTTCCTATGCGGAATAAAATGTGACACCTTTGTTAATCTATCGACCACCACCCAAATGGCGTCGTTCCCCTTCTGCGACCTTGGCAAACCATGCACAAAGTCCATAGAGATGTCGTCGAATTTCCACTCCGGAATAGGCAAGGACTTAAGAAATCCTCCCGGCTTTTGGCACTCCGCCTTTACCAAGGCGCAAGTTTGGCACTTCGCTACATATAGCGCCACATCCTTTTTCAAACCCGGCCACCAAAATAGCTTCTTGACGTCACGGTACATCTTCGTGCTCCCCGGGTGAATCGAGTACTTGGTATGGTGCGCCTCGTACAACAACTCCACCCGTAAATTGCCCACACTTGGGACGCACAAACGACCGTCTTTCCACAGCAATCCGTCCTCCACAACGAATTGGGAATTTGACCCATCCAGAGCCTCTATCATGAACTGCTTCATATGAGCATCCATATCCAAAGCCTGCCAAATCCGATCAGCCAGGTCATATTGGACTTCAGTCCAATTCAGCACTGCTTCAGCACTAGATTGTCTATCCACACAAACAATCTCCAACGCCTCCAGCTCCTGCACCAACCGCTCATCATGCACTGATAGCCAATTCGCTTGAGCTGGGGCTCGGCGACTCAACGCGTCCGCAACCGCATTCCCTTTGCCAGGCACGTAGTGGATCTTGAAAGTATAGTCCCCCAGGAACTCCATCCACCTACGCTGCCGCATATTCAGATCTTTCTGATCAATCAAATACTTTAGGCTCTTGTGATCGGTGTAGATATCAATCTTCACACCGTACAAATAGTGTCTCCACAGCTTCAAGGCAAAAATCACGGCCGCTAACTCCAAGTCATGGACCGGATAATTCCTCTCGTGCACTTTTAGCTGTCTCGAGCCATAAGCTATCACGCTGTCGTGCTGCAATAGCACGCAACCCAAACCGCTGCCCGAAGCATCGCTATATATCTCATAGCCTTCGGTTCCAACCGGCGAACTCAGCACAGGCGCCGTGGTCAACCGACACTTTAACTCCTCAAAAGCTCGCGCGCACTCCGGCGTCCAAACGAACTTATGATCCTTCCTCGTCAAAGTAGTGAGAGGTAACGCTATCCGCGAGAAGTTCTCTACGAAGCGCCTATAATAGCCGGCAAGCCCCAAAAAGCTCCGGATTTCTGCTACCGTAGCAAGCTCAGGCCACTCTCATATCGCAACAATCTTCGCCGGATCCACAGCAATACCCTCTCCACTCACTATATGGCCGAGGAACGCCACTGAGGATAGCCAAAACTCGCACTTCGAGAACTTGGCATACAACTGGTTTCTCCTGAGTGTCTCCAACACCAAATGGAGATGCTTGAAGTGATCCTCCTCACTTTGCGAGTACACCAAAATATCGTCGATGAAGACGATCACGAAATGGTCTAGGTACTCCCTGAACGTCCTGTTCATCAAATCCATAAATACTGACGGCGCATTAGTCAGCCCAAACGGCATGACCGTAAACTCATAATGCCCGTATCTCGTACTAAACGCTGTCTTCGGGATATCACTCTCCCTTATCCGCAGCTGATAGTACCCAGACTTGAGATCTAACTTCGAGTACACCGTCGACCCGACTAACTGATCAAAGAGATCATCAATCCGGGGGATCAGGTACTTGTTCTTCTCAGTCAGCTTGTTTAGCTCCCGATAATCAATACACAACCTCAAGCTTCCGTCCTTCTTCTTAACAAAGAGGACCGGTGCGCTCCAAGGTGAAGAACTCGGGCGCACATACCCTTGCTCCAACAACTCTTGCAGTTGAACTTTCAGCTCCGCCATTTCCTTAGGCGCTAGCCGATACGGAGATTGTGACACAGGCTTTGCACCTGGCACTAGCTCGATAGTAAAATCTATCTCCTGTTGTGGCGGGGCACCAGGAAGATCTGCGGGGAACACATCAGGGTATTCCGATACCACTGAAATACAATCCATCGCGGGCTTCGGCTTTGCAACCTCCACTAGTGTAAAGAACAGTTCTGCTCCGGCACGAACCGCCTTCACCACCTGAAGAGCAGACATCAACGTCTTGCTCGACCCCTTTAAGCCCGTAAAAGTCGTCTCACGACTTGCTCCCAGCTTTACTTCCTTGCTACCGCAATCTATATGGGCCTGCTGCTCCGAGAGCCAGTCCATTCCAAATATGACGTCGAACTCCACCAACGGAAGTAAGGACGCCCACAGGTCAAACTCCTGCTCTCCAATAGCCGGACTTTGAGGTAGTCGGCACTTTAAACTCAGATTTTCTATCAACCAAGCATTTCTTCGCTTGCACACTCTTCATGTCCTTCTCCAAGGACCGGGCAGTATTGACCAAGGTTAAGAAACCCTGCGTCATTGGCCCCGACAGTAACAATCTCAGCTCATCCCTCAAGCCTTCATAAAAACGATTAGTCTTGCGCTCCTCATCCATGATGGTGGAGCTAGCATAATGACTCAACCGCGTAAACTCGTGGAGATATTCATCCACGTTCCTCTCACCCTGCACTAACTTCAGGAATTCATTCTCCATCGAGATCCTCTGAGTAGAAGGGAGGTATCTTGCTAAGAACAATTCCGAGAACTCTTCCATCGGAACGTCTATCAGTTGTCTACCTCGCAGATGATGCAGCTCCAAACCTTCCCACCACATCCTTGCTTCACCGTCCAGCAAGAACGTAGCAATGGTGGTCATCTGCCACTCCTCCGTCTCCGTCGCTGTCATGATTCTCTTCACCCTAGAGAGCCAGTCTTCAGCCTGAGATGGGGTTCCCAACCCCGAGAATAACGGAGGGTTAAAGCTCATTACATGCTTCAACTGCCTCTCAGTCGCCCTCCTTGGCACTATTGGTTCTACAACCACTTACTCCATCCTCCTCGGCTCAGCCTCTTGAAGAGGTACTTGCTCCATCACAGCAGCGGGCTGCTGCGCTTGCCTCCCAGGCTGCGCATTTATCACGGCCAACACCGCTTCAGCCACCAATCGAATATTCTCAGCCGATAGAGGTGTTGCAGGAGCAACATCCGGTGCACTACTTGCCTCAGAAACTCGGCGTTCTGACGGCCCAGCACCACTTCGGGTCACCTATAGTGGTACAAAACACCGTTAAGCGACCAAATAAATTGCAAACAGCAATTATAGGAACACGCAGGTTCCTCAAACACGAGTATTTTCATTCCTAAGTGGACATTCATGGGTTCTTTTTACTGTTATTACGATGATGCACACAATGTGCTCACCACCCCTTAAAAAGAATTCGCCCACGAATTCACTTTAAGCCCGACCAAAACCAGTAGTCTGATACCAAATTGGAGGATCGAAACCTCCCTCTGATACCAAATTGTAACACCCCATATCCGTCGCATAGCATATAGAAGTAGGTCCGGCCGGGGCCCGACGCCATATACCACAGACAGACCGGGTGGTTACTTATGGAAACCATCCAACCAATCTCAACGTCCTACACAGAGCATTCTAGCGGAAGCAGATTATATAAGTTGCAAAACAAGAACCCAGCAACAAGCATGAATGTCCACTAACAAGATAACAGGAATGTTATTACAAAATACTCAAAAGTCGGCCTTAAGGCCTTACAAAATGTTTCACTTGTCTTTTACATGATTTACAAACCTCGGCGCGCAGGCCGGCCATACATGAATAAAACATAAAACATTTCCACTTGGGCCTTCGAGGGCCAGCTTCGCAAAAAGGGCTTTAGCCCGCTATTGACCGCTTGGTCCAGCTGCACCTGCAAGCAAACAAACCACCGCACGGTGGCAAACAAGGTAACGGTCAGCAATGCTGACCAAATTATAACGATCCCGCCCCCAACTCGGGGCGGCGATGCTCCTTCCCTGCATTTCATTAGCATAAGCGAGCAATTTATAACCATAGTCATTTCATCACAGGCGTTGGCTCGTACGGCCACACACCCCGTGCACTCAGGGCACATTCTCGGTGAACCGGTCGATGTCACGACAATTAAAGCCATTAACATTCCGGATTCACCACCGCCACTTTGACGGCCATTCCTATGAGCAATTCGTCTTCATGGTATTGGTCACGTCAATTTAAGCCATTGACCACCGAAGACTCACATTTTATGCCAACGGCGAGTGCCATGTAACTTTAGGTCTCTCTAACCCGAACGACATAAAGCGGGTACGGCTCCATCTAACCCGTGCTCACATCGCAACGGCAATTTAAGCCATTTGCGCGGGTCAAACTTTCACCGATTCCCATTCTACCGCAAGACACATAACCCCGTTATGTTCATGTTGGCACTCAGGCCACCAAGTTGGCAAGACCTCGTGTCCGCCCAGTTTTCCGGGTGCACCTTTGGGTTAGTCCCCAAGGCTCCCTGCTGCAATCTACCGCGTAGAAAACCCGAAAAACACCTAATAGCACGGAGTATTCTCCGGCCTTATGCAATGCAACATCACCGATCCGAACTAACATGTCCGGGTAGGCTTCAACCAAAATGCCTATGTCCGTTCTCGCATACGGACTCTAAACAACGGGGACTTCACATATCTACCCGAAGGAACGCCTCCAACTCTCCGCAAACTCGCGAGAGCGGGCTTCCTATGCAAAGAAAGAGAGCGACTCATGCTCAAGATGAGGATCGTTACCCTTGCGGTCCTCTTTGGCGCCATCGAAAAGTAATCGGATGGAAATCACCGCACTTGCGTTGCCTCCGTGGATCCGGAGTCGGCTTGCGATTCGGAGCTCCGAAGCTCCTCCAATGGCGGATCTAGCTCCTCTTCCTCTTGCCTTAGCTCTTCTTTCTCCAAGGGTTTGGAGAGATGAAAAGGTAAGAAAAATGGTGGATTTCAAGTCAACTCCCGGGTATATCCTCCCAGGAACAACCCCCAGCCATTGGATCTTCAATCAAGGAAACGAACGGCTTTGATTCGGGGCTGAAATGCCCAATCTGGGCCGAACACGGCCTGGCACACGGCCTGGCACACGCCCGTGTCCAGGGCCGTGTGTCTCATTCGCCGTCAAAATCGAATCACCTGGAACCTCACACGGGTATCGAACACGCCCGTGTTCGAGCTGACACGCCCGTGTTCCACCTGACACGGCCGTGTAGCTGGCCGTGTACCCCATGATTTTCTCCCGTTTTCAACCCGAGCACTGCACGGGTTCTAGGACACGCCCGTGTCCTTGCCCGTGTCACCTTGACACGCATGGGCTCCAGGCCGTGTACAAGGTCTCGGCACTTCGCGGCTAAGTGTCGACACGGGTCGACACGCCCTGCGACACGCCCGTGTCGCAGGCCGTGTGCCATGTCTCGACACACTGTCGACACCAAAGTGTCGACTTCGCGGGACGAGTGTCGACACGGGTTGACACGCCCTGCGACACGCCCGTGTCGCAGGCCGTGTGCCGTGTCTCGACACAACGTCGAAGCACTGTGTCGACTTCACGGCTAAGTGTCGACACGGGTCGACACGCCCTGCGACACGCCCGTGTCGCATGCCGTGTGCCCAGTCTCGACACAATGTCGAGACCAAAGTGTCGACTTCATGCCTTAGTGTCGACACAGGCTTGACACGCCCTGGGACACGCCCGTGTCCCAGGCCGTGTGCCTGCAGCCAGAACTCAAATTGGCCCAAAATATTCCCCTTTGCTCCTTTGAGTTTCGGGGCGTTACACAGGATCCACCAATGAGGATAGTGGAGGTGCAGCAGGGTGAAGCGGAGGACAGGTGCGAAGACCGGGTGGATGTGGGGACCCGGGGAGGAATCGGGGTGATTCACGGAGGAGTGGGGATTGAGGCAACCCGTAAGGGGAGCCTGCAAACCATGTACCGGAGAGGGGTGGCCTCGACCTCCCAGGTTCCTCCGCCAGAAGAAAAGATTACTTTCTCATCAGCGGACATGCCAGACTATGAAGACCCATTCTGCGACGCCCTGGTAATCCAGACGGCGGTGGAGAACTATACCGTTTCAAGGATACTGGTAGATAATGGGAGCTCGGTTAATGTCATCTTCAAGAAGGCTTTCGATGAGATGAGGGTTGAAGGGAAGAGGGTCTTGGCATCGGATGGACCTCTGTTTGGATTCTCCGGGGAGAGGAAGGAGGTAGAAGGAGGAGTAGGGTTGCACGTAAGGTTGGGGGCGTGTCGCAGAACTGCAGGTTCGTGATCGTGGACGCCCCGAGCAGCTATAATGCCATCTTTGGGTGTCCCCTCATCAGCGCCTTTCGCTGCGTCCCCTCCTCGTTCCATCAGTGCCTCAAGTTCAACAATGGGGGGGTGCAGGTCAGAGTCAGAGGAGACCCGAAGGTGGCAAGGCAATGTTACGTTACAGCAGTCAACACCATATCGTGGATGGCGGAGGCGGAAGAGTTGGAAATAGAGATGGCGGCCCTAGAGGAGATTGTGGAGGAAGAGGAGATGGTCCTTGAGGAGGTAAGAAAGGAAGCTGGAGAGGAAGCTGGAGAGGAAGAGACAGAGAAGGTGCGATGGGATGTGCAGGTGGTACGGGGGAGCGAGGGGCCGGAAAGCCCGGAGGGGACAATGGAAGTAGAAGAGCAAGCGGCAGGAGAAATCGAGGAAGAGGTCTCGGGGGGCGTAGAAGCCAAGCAGCAGCAGCAGAGGGGGGTAGAAGCGATGGAGATTGAAGAGGAGGAAAAAGGAGAGCTGGAGCTGGAGGAAGAGGCAAGAGCAGGTTCGGAGCAGTCGCGGCTGGAGCCGGCTGAAGAAGTGGTGGAGATTGAGGTCTTCACCAGAGCGGGAAAAGTACAAAGGGTGCGGGTCAGCGGGGGGTTGAGTCTCGAGGCCTGGGAGCAGGTGCGAGCTTGCATTCAAAGCAACGTTGACGTCTTCGCTTGGAGCGCGGCGGACATGCCGGGCATCGATGCCGACGTAGCCTGCCACCGCCTGAACCTGGATCGCCGCGCCCGCCCCATCCGTCAGAAGATGAGAGCCATCGCCACCAAGCTGGAGGAACCCATTCGCGAGGAGGTCAAGAAGCTCCTGGAGGCGGGCTTCATCTCCGAGATCCAGTATCCAGGCTGGATCTCCAATGTGGTAATGGTGAAGAAAGGATGTGGTAAATGGAGGATGTGTGTTGACTTTTCATTGTTGAATAAATCATGCCCTAAGGATTGCTATCCCCTGCCTCGGATCGACGCGCTGGTTGATTCAGCCGTCGGTTTTTCTGTCATGAGTTTTTTAGATGCTTTTTCAGGTTATCACCAGATCCGGATGCACCCTCCTGACACCAAGGATGTTTCCTTCATCACAAGGGAGGGGTGCTTCAGTTACAAGATGATGCCCTTTGGGTTAAAGAACGCAGGAGCTACCTATCAGCGCATGATGGATCGGGTCTTCCGGGATCAGAGGGGGAGGAACTTGGAGGTCTACGTCGACGACCTGATGATCAAAAGCAAGTGCATAGTTTCGCACCTGCAAGACCTCGAGGAAACATTCGCCACCCTGAGAAGGTTTAAAATGAGGCTGAACCCCCTGAAGTGTGTCTTAGGGGCAAGCAGTTATTTTACATAGAGCAGGCAGTTATTTTACATTTCCCAGTGACCAACAATCAAGCGGAGTATGAGGCCGTGATCGCCGGCCTCCTTCTGGCAGAGGAGCTAGAGATTCAGGACGTGGAAGTCTTCACTGATTCAAAGGTAGTAGCATCGCAGATCCGGGGAGAATTTGAAGCTCGGGAGCCTACCCTCATCAGGTACCTCTCCAAGGTAAGGGCGATCATCGGAGGTTTCCGGTCATTCTCGATTCAACATGTTCCAAGGGAAGAAAGTGTAGCCGCCGATCGACTAGCCAAGTTCGGACCTCGCGGGGGAGGAACCTTGACGGAGCTATTCCGACCGGCTATAGATGAAGGAGAATTGATGCTGGTGGATCGGCAACCCTCATGGGTGGATCCATTTGTGACCTTCCTGTCCACCAGCGAACTGCTTGAGGGGACCAAGGTCGGGAGAAGCTTCAAGCGTAAAGCGGCTCACTACTTGATGATGGAGGGAGGTCTGCATCGTAAGATGTTGTCAGGGTTTCTAGCCAGATGTGCGACCGAAGAAGAAATCCCGAAGATTTTAAGGGAGGTGCATTCGGGCGAGTGCGGCAGTCACTCTGGAGGAAGGACACTGGAGGCTAGGGTGGTCAGACAGGGGTACTTCTGGCCCACCCTAAGGAAGGATGTCATGGAGTTTGCAAGGAGGTGTCAAAAATGTCAACTCTACGCCCCCCTTCAACTCTTGGCAGCTCAAAGACTCCGGAGTATCACGGCACCATGGCCATTTGCCATCTGGGGAATGGACTTAGTTGGGCCCTTTCCTCCGGCTAGTGGGCAAAGGAGGTTCCTCTTGGTCATGGTCGATTATTTCTCAAAGTGGCTAGAGGTCAAAGCCTTAGCCAAGGTCACCTCGCAGGTCATAAGGAATTTCATCTGGGGGGAAATCATTTGTAGACATGGATTGCCCCAAGCAATAGTGACCGATAACGGCCCCCAGTTTGCCAGCGAGGAGTTCATCAGCTTCTGCGCTCAACTGGGGATAGATCTCCGGTTTGCCTCCGTCCATCACCCTCGGAGTAACGGCCAAGTGGAAGCAGCAAACAAAATCATTGTAAATCTACTAAAGAAAAAGGTGGAGAACTTAAAGGGGAATTCGGTAGAGCAGCTCCCGTCGGTCTTATGGGCACTACGAACGACCCCGAACACGGCCACCGGTGAGACCCCCTTCAAGCTCTCTCATGGGTGTGAGGCCGTCCTGCCAGTGGAGTTCGAGGTCCGGTCACCGCGAGTCATAACCGCGGGCGAAGGTGACGAGGCTTGGAGGGTGGAGAATGAAGAGGGGCGGCGCCTCTCGTTAGATATAGTGGAGGAACTGCGAGACGTGGCGGCTATCAGACAGGAGGAGATCAAGCGACGAATGGCCAAACATTTTGATAAGCATGTCAGGGTCAAGCAGTTTGCTAAAGGAGATCTGGTGCTGAGAAAGGTTGACGCAGCGGGAAGATCGGCTCCTGTGGGTAAGCTCCACCCGAACTGGGAAGGTCCATACATTGTGAAGGAAGTCCTCGGAACAGGGGGATACTACCTCCAGGACGTGGAGGGAAGAGCCCTAAGCCACACTTGGAGTGGTGATGATCTAAAGCGCTTCTACCCCTGAGGGGGGGAGGCTGTAACCATGTATCTCAAAGATAAACTTGTTATATTATATCGATTGATTCTCCTTTAACTAGTGTCGAATTTTTCATGGCATAACATAGCTGAATATTTTGTGATACCCCGAGCTCGGCTCGGCCCCAGGTAGACCCGCTGCGCAGGCTCTCATCTAGCTGGCAGGTCCGAAGGCTCGCCTGTGGTGGATAGGTTTGTTTGGTTTGAGATCGTCATCGGCACCCCGAGCTCGGCTCGGCCCCAGGTAGACCCGCTGCGCAGGCTCTCATCTAGCTGGCAGGTCCGAAGGCTCGCCTGTGGGGGATAGGTTTGTTTGGTTTGAGATCATCATCGGCACCCCGAGCTCGGCTCGGCCCCAGGTAGACCCGCTGCGCAGGCTCTCATCTAGCTGGCAGGTCCGAAGGCTCGCCTGTGGGGGATAGGTTTGTTTGGTTTGAGATCGTCATCGGCACCCCGAGCTCGGCTCGGCCCCAGGTAGACCCGCTGCGCAGGCTCTCATCTAGCTGGCAGGTCCGAAGGCTCGCCTGTGGGGGATAGTTTTGTTTGGTTTGAGATCGTCATCGGCGCCCCGAGCTCGGCTCGGCCCCAGGTAGACCCGCTGAGCAGGCTCTCATCTAGCTGGCAGGTCCGAAGGCTCGCCTATGGGGGATAGGTTTGTTTGGTTTGAGATCCTCATCGGCACCCCGAGCTCGGCTCGGCCCCAGGTAGACCCGCTGCGCAGGCTCTCATCTAGTTGGCAGGTCCGAAGGCTCGCCTGTGGGGGATAGGTTTGGTCTGGTTGGCTTGATTTGTACAAGGCAGGAAACACGTTGAGAATACCAAATGAAAAGTGAAAAAGATGAGATAGATCTCGGCAGGGGTAGATCTCGGCAGAGATAGATCTCGGCAGGGATAGATCTCGGCAGGGATAGATCTCGGCAGAGATAGATTTCGGCAGGAATAGATCTCGGCAGGAGAGTCCCCATCAAAGGGATCTCGAGGTGGGGAGGCTTTCGCCAAAAAGGCTCCTCTCAGTGTTCTCGAACAAACAGGCGAGATCGTTAGGCGACGGGCCAGGGGGGACTCGCGCAGTCTAGAGGGGACGGTCCCGTCCTAAGGATTCGAGGGTCACGCTTCCGGCAGGCCGGTGGCCGCGGGTCTTGCTGATTCATAGCTAAGGATTTCCTAAGAGGGCCAAGGGCCTTGGCGGAAGCATACGACGAAAGCATCCAATCACAACAATTACATCAAACACATTCGCAAATAACAAGATGAAATGTTGACAAGAAAAACATTTGCATTAACAATACTAAATACGGGTACAAAATGATAGCGTCTCGCGCTTTACATAGAAGTGAAGAACAGAAGCGAGAAGGGGACCCTCAAGGGGACAAACTGTATCCCTCGGAAGTCTCGCTGGAGCTTCCGCTGGAGCTTCCGCCAGAGCTCCCCCCGGAGGTCTCGCCATCCGCTGCGGGGGACTTTGAGACATCCGAGGGAGGGGTATCGGGGGCGCCCAGGGGCTTGGGAATGGGCTCGAAGATCCATGGGACAAGTTGCTGAGCGGTGATGTCTTTGCCCCTCCCGTCCCAGCAGTAGATATCGCGCAGCGTCTTCAGCGTCAACTTTACGGTGGCTTGCGCGTTCCCCTGGAGTAGTTTGTCGATGTCGTAAGCCGAGTAATGCTGGCTCTTCAACCTCTCGTCCAGCGGAGGGGCTGCACTCGCCTCGAGGCGCGCGATCTGCTCCCGCAGGAGAACGTTGTCATATCGGGCCTGAGACAGCTCCTCGCGAAGTGCGGCTTGAGCGGAATCCTGAACGACGGAAGGTTAGCTTAAGAGAAGGGCTAGGAAGGCGAGAACAAGTGATTGTGAAAGGTCTCGCTTACCGCTTCCGCTTGGCGCGAGGATAACAGTTGCTGGGTCTCGGCCAGCTCCTTGGCCAGAGAGGCCGCCTGGGCCACCGCATCGTCCCTGGCCTTGAACATGTCTTGGAAGTTGCGGTCTATCGTAATGCTCCGTCGGGCGCACATGTGCGCAAGCTCCAGCCCACGCATTAAAGCGCGAGTGGAGTCGTATGCCAACAGCCGGGTCGACATCCTGTCGTAGACACTAGCATCCTCCCGGCTGTAGAGGCCATATCCTAAGGCGAAAGCTTCGCCGGTGACCTCGTCTCGCTCCGCCCAGCTCGGCAAGAGGGATGAGATCATGACCTTGTTGGCGTCAGGGTCCCATTGCAGCAGTGGCTTGTTCTCCGCGTCTAGACACCTCACGCCGAGACCAAAGTTACGATGACCCCGCGGCACCTCGTCAGACAGGGGTTGCCCAGAGGTCCCGGCGGCAGCGCCCTCGCTCTCGGCGGCACCAGGGGTCCGAGGGTTCTCGGCAGGAGTCCCGGGGCCGCCCCTGGTGGCCGCAATCCTGCTTACTGCCTGCAGGACCTCCTCGAAGGAGCGGCCGGCGGGGAGAGGTTGGACGGGCGGTACAACAATAGCCTTGCCCTTCTCGGTATCCGTGGTCTTGGGCCTCTTGATTGGCTGAGGTGCGGAAGGACCAGGTTTTCACTTCGCGACGCCGCTTGAAGGGGGGGGCCCGGCTCTTTTCGGCAGGCTTGAGCAGCGACTTTCGCGAGAGCCAGCGGGTCCCTAGGAGGCTGACTCCCTCCGGCGCGAACCTCATCGAAGGGCTGGCGAAGAGGGATCTCGCGCTCTCCTGCGAAAACAATAGCGATAAATTCCAGCCTTGGAAAAAGCAAGAAAAAGGCAAATACAGGCGAGATCTTACCTTCTCCCGGAAGTACAGGAGGAAGAGAATCGACGTCTCGCCGGAGGTAGAGGACGTCGAAATCCTTGGTTCCGAAGAACTCAAGGAGGGCACTCTCGCGGGAGCCCAAGGACGGAGGCTTGTAGGCGGCATCCTCGTATTGGATGGGGGTTAGGGGTACGTTCCCAAAGTCGCCGGAGACGTAGATGAACTTCTCGCCCCAGTGATGATGCTTGTTAGCGAGACCGATCGTCTTCAGTAGTTGCCCGGAGAAGAACACCACGCCTCCTTTCACGCGGAAGGTAAACAGCTTGCGGAAGATCGGCAAGCTGAACTCGATCCTCTCGGAACGCATGTAGCATATGAATGCCACGAGAATAGCGACTGAATTCGGGTTCAGCTGCGCGGGAACCACCCCGTAGTACCGGAGGGCCTGCCGCATCTCAGGCCACAGCGGGAGGCGGAAGCCCACCTCGAAATGTTCAATAGGGATGGCGAGCTCCCCCTCCCCAGTGGTGTTCACTTTGTCATGACTACCCGGGTTCCGCACGGTGAAGCCGGCGGGAACATGCTGGGTCTTGATCTGGTTGAACTCTTCCACAGTGAGAGTGCAGGAGGGGAAAAGGTGCTTTTGGAAAGCTTCCGCGCAATTGGATCGTCCTTCACCACCACCCGGCATCGCAATAGGGTTTGAAGGCGAGATCTGCGAGGAGAAGGCGAGAGCGAGAACGGGGCGAGAACGGAAGTGGAAGACAGAGACGGGCGAGAGCTTAGCGAAGATCGCGAGAACAACAACAAAGGAGAGAGAGGCTGGAATCAGAGAAATGAATGTGGTAGGTGAGCATCCTATTTATAGAAAATCATGGTAATGATGGCTGTTTTCAAAATGGCGGCGGGGGTACAGCCGGCGCGTCCTAGGTCAGCGGCGCTTCGTTTTTCCCGCCCGAATCTGACAGCGACCGATTAAATAAGTAACTGGCGCAAACGTTGCGAAATGTCATACGACCGGCAAGGTAGGCGGAAGCGAGGTGGCTCTCGCCACCCCAAAGACCTGGGAAAATAACTCATACGCATACAAAAATATTAAAGACAGAGCTATTGCTCTCGCTGAGCGGGAAAGCGATAAAATAATAAGCGAATAAAGTGCGGGAACATTAGTTACAACTCCAAACGAATAAATAAGGGTACATTAGAGAAGGGAAGGCCTGGGGAAGAGGAGGGGAGGCATCGCGCTTCAGTACGGCTCCCAGCGCCATTTCCCTTGCTCCCAACGCCATTTGCCTCGGTCCCGCAGCTTGGTCCGGGGGGGCGCCTGCGGGTTGAAGTAGGATGACAGAACGCTGCATCCCAGGTCGACCCGGCGAGATAGATCCCGGATTCTCTCGATGCATCTCTCAGGTGAGGACCCGGCGGTAGCTCCCCCGGGCCGGTCCATCTCGCCCATAAGGTAGTCTCGCTCCAAGGACTCCAGCCTCTTCTCCACTGATTGGCGAAACTCTTTGGCTGCGAGGTCGCGGACCCGCTCTCGCCGGATGAGCTTCGACAGTATGGCGGCGACCTTCTTCCCCCGTCTTTTCGCGCTCCCGGCACCGGTCAGGATCTCCTCCATCTCGTCAGATGAAGGGAAGGGAGAGCTCTCGCCATCTTCTCCTTCTCTTTCTTCTTCTTCTTCTTCTTCTTCTTCTTCTTCTTCCTCCTCTACCTCAGCGCCAGGCCGCAAGTCCATGTCCCCTGTCAGAAGAGTCCCCATTTTAGCGGAAGCTAAAGGATAGCAGCGTTAAAACGTCCGTATACCTTCGGAGTGACGAGGCCCCCCGGTCGACGGCAGGTGAGAAGGCCCAGCCCCCCCCCCCCCCCCCCCTCAGCCCCAAAGAGGAGGTGGATTGGCTTTCCTTTGCCGGGGGGGTAAACTTTACGGATGGTGATCCCGGCCTGATCGAGAGCGGGGGAGCGGGTCTCCTCAGCCGCTGGAGGGCTAACGTCTAGCGGTAGCACAGGGATCTCGGCTTTTTTTCCTCTCACCGGTAGGGAGGAGTCAACCACATGGGCAGACTGATTCGCAGTTCTCGCCCCACCATCCTGGGTGGCGAGATCCGAAGGTGCAGTAACCAACGCTGCGAGGAATCAGGTCAGCGTTTAAAAATACCAATCGAAGGCAAAAAGGGAACCTTTACCAGCGGTGTTCGGGTCTGGTGGAGGAGGCGCCTTGGGAACCTGTGGTTGGTTATCATGATGGCTAGAGGGTGGATCCAGAGGTTCTCGCGGGGACGCGGCAGCATCAGGGACCGTCTCCTGCGAGAGGTATCAGATTAAAAAAATTGAACAGCTGGTTGTTAATTGTTATATCAAGCTTACCTTCCGCGGCGAGGTGCCGTCCGTGCGACTAGGGGTCAGGGTGGGCGGGCTCCTGTTCTCGCGGGATAGGTCCCGCTGAACCACCTTCGCCTTCTTCTTCTTCTTCTTCGGCAGAGAAGGCTCAGCGACTGACGATTGTCTCGCTAGCCATGGGGCGACCAGGGCACTGTTAGCCCTAGCTCGCGCCTGCGCCGCGTTAATGCGGTCCTGCAGATCCTGCGGAAGCGGTTTATCGGCACGCTTGGAAGGCATAGCGCGAGAAGGCGAGAGCTCAGGAGGAGAATGACGACTCGAGGGAAGTGTCGTGACTGTCTATCGGCATTCATATTTATAGGCGCCGTACGGCCCACCGAAAGATTCCCTGACGTTGACACGTGCTCAGCGAATATTTTGGGTTGGACATGTCTTTTCGAGCGCGGTGCTAGCTCAAAAGAGCGGGGATTGTGTACAACCCCATATTCGCTGAGCCAGACGAGGAGGCACAATGGTCACGGGTGGGTTAGCCGAAGTGTTCCCGCCCTAAGGGGGATCTCGCCCAAAGAAGGCAGCACCAGCTCTCGCTGGATCGCTGAATGGGAAACCGTAGGCCGAGAGCGTCGAGTGCGGTCTGAGCGGAAGCGTTCTCGCCCAAACCAAGCTTCTATCCCGAGAAGTTCTCGCCTACGCTGGGCGAGAACGTTCGCGCCACGCCCTGGGCCGAAGGGTCTCGGCACAGCTCTCGCCGAGGGGGGCCCAGGGTCTTTGGAGGAATGTCTTAATTGCCCTCAGGAGAAATTACTTCAATACCCTCAGAAAAACAGCGGGATTTGGCTATTGGCAGATCAACCAGGGGCTTTTCAGTAAATTCAGGACAGCAAAAATGCTATAAATAGACCCATAAGGGCTCCTTAGAAAGCAAGCGATCATTGTCTCCAAAATTCCAGTGCTTTCTGAGGAGCTCCTAGCCCAGCTTTGGCTTTGGAGGGGAAGCTCTCAGAGATCTTCCGGGTGTGAGGTGGGACCTCCCTGCTGAGGCTTTTGGGTCAGTTTTAGGTCCTTAGAATCCGGTCAAGGGGTGAGACTTGAGAGAAGTAGGTTTTGGCTGCACCCCTTTTTTCTTCGAACTTCAGTTGGGGTCATATTTGGCTTCAACACGTAGTGTCCGAACCGTAATCCTCGTTTGATGACGTTCTCCATTTGCAGCTCTCATTGTGCATTTGATTGTACGTCCAAATTTGCCTGTCTGCCGCAATCTGTGCTTGACTTGTATCTGTGGCTTGTTTAGCCAGACATGATTTGATACGTCGCGCGAGCGTCGAATTCCAGCTAACGGTCAGAAGTTTGGAGCAGTGTTTGCACTTCGTCTTAAATTCTGCGCCCACACGCACTTTTTCAAAGTGCTCCCAGAATGGAGTCGTGTGCTTGTGCTCCACAATTTCATGCGCGATGGATGTCGAGGACATTGGCATCGAAGAGGAAGACGTCATCGAAAAGGAAGACGCCATGGAAGAGAAAGACGTCATCGAAGAGGAAGAAAAATTTAGGAAGAGAGAGTATGAGAGAGAGTGAGAGTATGAGAGAGAGAGTATGAGAGAGAGAGAGAGAGAGAGAGAGAATTTTGGAATTTTGGATGAGGGAGGGGGGTTAGAGGTAAGGGGTTATATATATATATATAATTTAAAATAATTAAAAAAATTATTTTTAAAAAAAAATTAATAAAAAGCAGCCTAGGCAGCAAATAGGCTGCCTAGGCTGCCGTTTTTTCTGGCATCTTGCCTGGAAATGACATTATGTCATTTCCTGGCAAGGTGCCAGGAAATCCGAGCCTAAACGGCTCTTTAAAAAGAGCAGTTAAGGCTCTTAATGGATCTTTCTAAAGAGCTGTTAAGGGGCTTGGGCCAGGCTTTTTCAAGCCTGGCCCAGTTTTGCCCGGCCTGGTCCCAGGCCATGCTAAAGCCCGGGTTTTACCCGGGCTTAGCCCGGGCTGGTCCCAGGCCAGGCTAAAACCCGGGTTTTGCCCGGGCTGGGCACCAGGCCGGTCACTAGGATTGGTTAGGCCTTCAAAGCCCGACCTGGGCCTGGATCGGGCATGCCCAGGCCTGGGCCTTTCAGGCTTTTTCCAGGCCTGGCCTAGGCCGGCCCGGCAGGCCCAGTTTTTATGCCCACCTCTACTCTCCATGACAGTGGTTTGGTTCAAGTGTGAATCAATATGACTTTAGGTTTAGAATTGGGCTTGATTTAAGGCGGGGTAGACAATGATAAAAATGATGGTTTAGCACACCTAACCCAAAAGAGCTCGCAAATAATAAAAATCTATCCATGCACAATGAAACACGAGTGCATCACACCCCCAGACTTAAACTTGAAACTATGGGTATGTGCACTGTCTAATCCCAAATACAATTCATCATTTTTCTTTCATTTCATTTCTCTCATTTTCACTTTTCACAATTTTTATTTTCACATTCTCATGTTTTCATTTCCACTTTTTATTTTCATACCATTTTTCGGCTAAATTTTTTTGATGACGTAATGCCACGCATTCACAAATAGATACACAATATCACCCAAAATATAAGTAAATAAAACCTTCAGCTTGGAATTTGGTGTGCGATTAGAATAGGATTTTTGGTTTTGGTGAAATGATGGTGGAGCTGAGTCAACGAAAGGGATAGATAGAACTAGGCTACACAAGGATAGAGCGTTATGATCGGCATAAAGGATCAACCGAGCCAAAGGATGGCCTATGTCATGCTCGCACTCATGAAACAACCTATACCCATGCTTCGAGAGTAGCTAGGGGCAAGTTCTTAGCCACCAAGAAAGATTATCCTTCCTCCCGACTTGAGCAATATGAATCTAGCGATTATCTACACACATCACTTATGTTACATTCAGATTCACACTGGATTCACCAATTATGCGAAAAT
Source organism: Platanthera guangdongensis (assembly GCA_039583875.1). Taxonomy (NCBI): domain Eukaryota; kingdom Viridiplantae; phylum Streptophyta; class Magnoliopsida; order Asparagales; family Orchidaceae; genus Platanthera; species Platanthera guangdongensis. The sequence continues at coordinate 106,682,733 of CM077161.1, read as the reverse complement.
AAACATATTTACGAAGGTGGGGCTCGACGTCCAAGAGGAGAGAAACGTCGGCGAGCAATGCGGGGTGCTCGGAAATGGATTTTGACGGTGGTTGAAGGGCTTGGGCGGGTTGGAGGTGCGACCAGAGGACAGAGGTGGAGCGGGCGTTGTAGCAGATGTGGTCGAGGGTGGAGGGCGAGGGAATGAGTTGCACAGGCGAGAGGATGAAATGACTCTGATACCTTTGCTATGATCCAAACTAATCTTAGGAGAAAACATAGAAATTGGATCGTAATATTGATGGAAGGATTACAAGATAACTGATCTCACCTAAGGACACCGGCCCTGAACAGCTCGATCTTCCGGCAAGGGGAGACTTTCCCGATTCAGCCACATAAAAGCACAAGAACACACAATACATTCAACATATCTAATAATACCTACCAACCACTATATAGAGAGAGATACATATATATAATATTACTAAACTACCCCTAAATGTAAAATAGAGACGCATCACGCACTTTGCGCTCTGCTGCCCTCCGGTGCGAGAAGGAGGAGGTTAGAGGCAAAATAGTTAACAACTTCTTGGGTTCTAAAGAATTCACTTTTGGTCCCTCTCATGTGGCTAGGGAGAACCACAAGTCAGCATATAGCTGATTCGTGGGAGGGTCTCTGGGCTATTTTTATTTCTCTTTTTTTGTTGTTGCTAGTTGTTGCTTATGAGATGTGTTTGATTATGTGTGATGTTTAATTCTCTGCTTAGTTAATTTTGAACAATTTAAACTGTTTATTTATATAATTGCAATATAGGTATTTGGTGCAGCTTACAGACGATAAACAAAAGCACTATTGGGAGACAATCCAGTTTTGATTGTTTTTGGTTTATCTAATCCGCTATTGTTTTAGTTATTTATTTGTTTTTGTTTGGAGTTTCTTTTTTCCTTTAGGTTGTGGTGATCATTTGGTCGCGGATGCGGAATGCCTTTTAGATTTTTCCCGTCTTCTGATATGCTCATTTTTGAGCATTGGGTAATCTCACTCCTATTTTTTTTTAATTTCTATTGCTTATCTTGTTAGTATTATGTAGCCTAAGTCTGAGGGAGGACCATTATGTTCGTTACCCACTCACGTGCACTATTTCATTTGCATACCAGTAGTACTTTTTAATTTCAATTTTAGTTATTTATAGTTTGTATTTACATTTTAACTCTATCTTTCTACTTCTTTTAATTTTCTCTTCAATTCTGCTGACCCCCCCCCCCCCCCCCCCCCTCTTCTTATTTGTTTTTAATTCTCTCTCCACATTTTCTTAACTCAATTCTCATCTTTTCATTTTTTTTATTATCTTCTTTATTTTTTATTTAAACACTTTCACACCTACAATTCTCGAGCACCCCTTCCACCCCTTCACTTTTTTTATTTTTCTTTTCAGCTTGTTTCAAACGGCTCAATGTCACCCCCAATTAATTCTTCCACCATACTACATCCCTTTTTTTATTATATTTGAACTCTCTCTCCACTTCTTCTGAATTAATTAATCTTCCTTTAATTAATTCTTAATCCTTTCTTCAACCTATGGCTGTTATGGACAAAAGGTGGGCACGAATATTCTCTATGCTCATCAAAATTAATGCTCAGGTAGCGCGCAATGGCGCCTTGATCGAGGCTCTTGAAGCTAAGTTTCCGCTACGCTCCGTCGACGATTCCTCCCACACTTCGACGACACATTCTCCAACTGCGGGTGCCTTCCCAAGTATTCCGCCACTATATCCACAACTCGCCGCAACTCTGCCGATTTCACTGCCTCTGCGGCCCACCGCCAATGCCATCCCTCCCGTCGGGCTTCCCACTCAGCAAATTTCACCACCACTGCTGCCCGTCATTCCTCCGCTTACACCGGCGCCGCTTGCTACGACCATCATGCCAACATCAGTGCAGCCAACATCAGTGTTGTCGGTCCTGCTCTTACTGGCCCATGCTCCGCCACCCTTACCGGTCACCTTGTCGTCGCTCTTGCCGGTCGTAGTTCCACAGACCGTGATCTGCCCGACCACCGTGCCACGACGCCTCACTGCCGCATCGCCAGACCCTTTCTTGCAGTGGGACATTGTTCCTTCGACTGTCTTACTAATGTTGCCTCCTACAGCTTCGCCAACACAGTCGGATCCTGTTCCTTCGGGACATATTTTTTGGACAGTGCCGCCACCACTGCTAGCTGAAGCTCCAGCGGTCGCGACTCGTTATCGGGAGTTGTTTTGGCGCGAAGTCAAGATGTCAGATGATTCGATCTCCCGCGCGACGTTCGGGCTTGAGGACAAGCTCGTTTTGGAGGAGGGAGTAATGATGCGTCTCTATTTTACATTCAGGGGTAGTTTAGTAATATTATATATATGTATCTCTCTATATATAGTGGTTGGTAGGTCTTATTAGATATGTTGAATGTATTGTGTGTTCTTGTGCTTTTATGCGGCTGAATCGGGAACGTCTCCCCTCGCCGGAAGATCGAGGGGTTCAGGGCCGGTGTACTTAGGTGAGATCAGTTATCTTGTAATCCTTCCATCAATATTACGATCCAATTTCTATATTTTCTCCTTAAGATTACGACGCCTCCCGCAAAAATCAGTGCAGTGCAATCTAACTTGTTTCTTCTTCTCTATAGTGGGAGAGTGCCAACGATCATGCACAGAAACGGCATTAATCTTCGGCTCCATAGAATTTGCGGGAGGCGTCATCTCCTTACCTGCGGTGGGAAATAGATCATCCCATCGCACATGTTTTAATTATTTAGACATAGAGTTTATGTTATCAGAAATAATTAAAGTTTTGGTGGGATGGCCGTAGTATCAGCACTCAAACATACAACCTTGTCGCATTCATCCTCAACATCAGCATGCTCCACTAGAACAACATCAGGACCAACGAAAAACTCCACTGGATCAATCTCTGCATCAATCTCTTATTCTCCTTCATCAACTTCCACAAGCTCATTGTCCTTTCCTCGGACCAACACACCTGGACTGCATATTATAGGGCTACTAGCAATGTCAGAAACCAAAGTTGAATATTCATTAATTCCTTTCTCACAAATGAGGTTCTAAATTGTAGGGGATAGGCAAAATGATGTGTCTCCTTGGGTGGAAAGCATACACTACCGTCAACTATATGAAGAGTGGCACTACTCTCCTTCAAGAATGGGATGCCCATAATTGGCATTGAGTCATTCTCTATGGTTCCAAATACTTGAAAGTTCGTAACAACCACCGCGTCATCCAAATCAACTTTCACCTCCCGCACTTCACCTTCTGTCTCAACCACACACCCGTTGGCTAAGACAAGTGATGTCCATTCATCAGCATCGATATTTAGTTTGAACTTCTCAACATCTTGCAGAGCAATGACGTTGCGTGATGACTCGATATCACACAAGGATGTAGTTTCCACATTATTAATCTCACACTTTACCACCAACTCTCCCTCATAACCATTTGATGGATAGGATAAACTCTTATCCTACTCCCGAGGATTTTTATCTATAGTGCTCGGAAGTGCACCTTGCGCTCGTTCAGATAACACTTGGGGCAATTGGCCCAATTACACTTCTAGATTCTGCTTTGATGCCATTTGATTGGCCATATTTGCTTGGGCCATGCCAATGAACTTTTCCATCATTTACTCAAGCGTGCTCGTTTTTGGCGCATGAGTAGGTTGACTATAACCGGGATTGGATGAGGCGGTCTCGGTTGGCTTCTAGAAGTTTGTGCATCGTATTGATGCTGACCCGGTTGCCATTGTTGGCCTGCACCATTTTAACTCCAAGAAAAGTTGAGGTGATTTCTCACTCCCGGGTTGTATGTAGTCGAAAATGGAATAGTTCTCTTTTGATTATTAACATAATTCACAGATACTTCAAAGTTCAAATTAGAAAAATCAGTTGAAAGCTCATCAACGGGGCATTCATAAAAATGATGTCTCGGATTGCCACAACCTTGACATAATATCGTCATGATTTGGTGCATTAGTAGGAGCAGAACGCTTCAACAAAGCTACATTCTCGAATTGGGAAAGTGCTGATTTAGCGGGTTGAACAGAAGAACTAACTTCAAATAATCCCCTTGCTCCTTTAGGGGCGTTGCTTCCCGCATTAAAGTACGAGCTGTGAGAGGCAATGTTTTGCAATATTCTAAAGGCCTCCTCAGGGGTGTGGTTCATAAGAGTTCCTCCGGCAACAACATCAATCATTACTCGATAGTTGGGCTCTATTGCAAAGTAGAAGTTTTCAACTAGATTCCATGGTTTTGAGAGGGCCTCTTGATCTTCTTGCCAAAACATGGCGATTGGGTGTCGTGTGTTCACAATCTTGTCTACTGGGTAGAATTTTGCTAGAAACTTAGAAGATAGGGCATCCCATGTTGTGGCGGCACAGGGATGGATGGTGTGTAGCCACACTTTTACTTTGTCGCGAAGGGAGAACGAAAAGAGTCTAAGCTTCGCGATGTCATCAGAGAACTCATCATAGCGGAAAGTACCTCAGATTTCTAAAAACTCTACCAAATGAAGATGCGGGTCTTCACTTGGCAAACCAGAGAATTGGGCATTGTTGCAGATTATATTAAGGATGTCTGGCTTGATCTTGAATTGGTTGTTGGTGATCGTCAGGCAAAATCCTAGGTACACACTCCCAATAGTGGGAGTGGTGTAGTCTCTCATTGTCCTTGGCCTCGGACGAACCACATCTTGTTCATCAGCATTATGTCCAACATGGGGGTTAGCTTCTCCCCCCAGATCATTCACATGTACTATATTCCCTTCCATTTCTGCAGCGAGGCGGTGACACGCATGCAGCGTCCGCTCTATCTCAGGGTTGAACTCAGTTATATAACCAGGGTCACGACCCTACATAAAACTCACAAAACAAAAAAAACAAAATTAAATACAATAAGAATCCTTATAACAATTTTCCAAACAAATGAGCCAAATGTCGCTTGCACTCCCCAACATCGGCACCAAACCTTGATGCGATTATGGCAAGTGTACCAGTTGTACCAGTAACATAAAATGATGAGTGATCCCCGAGTATCGATACTAGGGAATGCAGGTTGGGCGTGTGTTTTGATTGCTTAGAAAATGAATTATAAAGATTTAGGCTCCGTTTGGGGGGGACTTATTTTCACCGGTCAAGCGGTTACGACCACATGAATCGGACTATAATTAAGGCCTGATTCATGTGGTCGTAACTGCTTGAACGGTGAAAATAAGTCCCCCAAACGGAGCCTTAGATTAAAAAGGAGATTAGGTTTGGTTTGATTGATTTGCAAATTAAAAGAACTAAACTGAAACTACGCTGGTCACAAGCACCGCATTGCAAGGTGGATGGATTTTGCATGCTGTTAGAACTGCTTTGCTTGGCCGATGGACGAGTAGGCAGGAGGATGGGGTGAAAAATGTCGGCAAAAATGTGGGTCGCAAACACCTTGCCACAACTCACACAACTAGCAATTACTAGTGCGCCAATCTAATTAACAAACGCGGGATGGAAGGTGGAGGCGCAACTACAATTACACTAAACCACAAGTAATCACAAAGACATGAAGATTAACATTAACAACGGTAGGTTTAAGCGTACATCATTCAACATAATGAGAAATGAAACAACATTAAACAACAAGAAAGAGAATTGTTTGAAATACAGCCAATACCAAAACCTTGTCGCAGATTCTCGGGAGGATTTGATGGGGCATCACTCCATGTTCTCGCTCGGTCCACAACTGACATCCGGGGTAGAGGAGGTCTCCACCTCCTCTTACTTTACCTGCCTTCTTCAGTAGATCACTCCTTGGCTACGTATCTAGCAAAAGAACTCCCTTGGTGCAGCGAGAAATGCTTCAAATCACTCCTTAGAGGCTCGGGATGATGGAGGCAGTCTAGGGAAATGCCCTAACAGAAGGAAGATGGAGGAAGGAAGCCCTCGCTCCTCCCTAAGGTGGGCTACGATGGAGGGCGAAACATGGGCGGAACTTGGCAGAATGGAGGGAAGATATAAAATAGGGCAACTCCTGCTCTTAAATTCCAAAATCTATCAAAAATGAACTCGCACGGTTGAACGCATGGCCATATGTTCGATGTACAGCCCCATATTCGCTGGGTGGAACATAGATTCCCCAAGGACTAGGGATGGACTAGCCTAGGGCTATAGCTTTAGGCTAAAGGCCAGGTCACCAGCGGACGGGCGAGAGGGTTCCCGCCCATGGCGGGCGAAAGGGTTCCCGCCCAGGGCATGCGAGAGGGCTTACACCAGGGTAGGCGGGATCCCCTCAAGGTTGGTATGAGACAGGGAAAAACTTATAAAGCGGCGGAAAGGCTTCCGCCCAGTGTTGTCCAGGGGTAAAATTACCAGATTACCCTTGGATAAAATTACCAAAATACCCTCGGGTCTGCATTTAGTCTTTCTGCACAGCGAGATTACATTGTTAGCAAACCAGATATTGAAAATCTATAAATAGACCCACAGAGTACCTCAGAAGGCAAGTTTTCATATTTTCCTAAGTCCCTTAGTGCTTTTAGAGGTACTTCTAGCCCAACAATTGGCTTTAGAGGGGAAGCGCTGAGAGAGCTTCTAGGTTAGAGAAGGGACCTCCCAGCTGAGGCTTGGAGTCATTTCTAGGTTCTTTGTCACTAGTCAGGAGTTGAGGTTTTGGAGAAGTAGGTGTTGGCTATACCCCAAGGTCCAAACTCTCGTTGAGGCTAGTTTTTGGCTTCAATATTTCTGGTGCGGTGAGCATGGACCGTAGCTGACACAGGAAAATCTCAACTCAAGTCTCATGGCTGAAGATGAATGAGAAGGAGCTGGATAGGGAGGTTCTCCCTCTCGGGGAAGTGGGGTGACATTGCGGATGTTGGAAGACTTCATACGGGAAGTCCTCCAGACCATCCACTTGGCCTTCTTGGCAAGAAGCGAGTGGGAAACACCTCAGGTCCCGGTGGTTCCCGCTCTGTCACTGGGTCAGAACGCTCCCCAAAAGCGTCCTGAGAAGGAGGTTCCAGCGGAGGCTGCCGAGAGGGATGTCGCCAGGCTGGAGCTGTTTCCCGGGCATGCCAGTGCAGATAGGGCTAGCGATCCGAGGTCGTGCGATGTGCCCTCTCGGTAGGCTGGGGGAAGGAGCCCCTTTAGTGAGCTCGTCATCTTGGCTCCAGTTCTGGATGGGTTCCGGGAGCCATACATGTCCTACTATACAGGCCGAGACGACCCGATGCAGCATGTGCAGTGGTTCGAGGATGTCTTTTCCATAAGGCAAATGTCGGATGCCTTCAAGTGTAGGCTCTTCGCCATCACTCTGAAGCATAAGGTAAGGGACTGGTTCCATCAACTCCCTGAAAGCCTGATTTACTGCTTTGAGGATTTACATCGAGGGTTTTTGTTGAGGTTCTCGACGTCAAAGAAGAGGAAGAAGGGAGGGAAATGCTTGTTTTCCATCAAGCAAAATCCTGAGGAGACGCTGGGACACTATGTTGATAGGTTCTATGAGGAGATTCTGCAGGTTCAGGAGATGTCGGGATACACCGTGATGCTTTCCTTCACCCTTGGGTTGAGGTCAAGCTTCTTTAGCATGGAGCTGAAGAGAGTTCCCCCCCCCCCCTCTCCTTCGAAGAGCTGATGGAGAGGGCAGCGAAGGAGATCAAGATCGAGGCGGCCAATCCGGCGTTTGACAAGAAGCTAGCCAAGTTGGTGGAGGATGATGTGAAGGAGTCAGGAGCAGTGAGGCAGAGGGAGCAGAGAGAGGAGATAAGAAGGGAGGAACCTCGAGGACTGGGCAGCACCAAGGTTGGGGGCAGTGCAAGCCAAACAACAGGCTAGGCTGGAGGCCTCAGGATGGTCACCCACGGGGGTAGGGTGGTGGTATCCAAGGAAGGGACAACTTCTGTGAGCAAAGGAGATTCAATCAACCGGCCACAAGGTAGGGACAGAGGCCCCCCCCCCTCCCGCCACTGCTGAAAGCTATGGAGATCATGAGAGGAAGAGGAGGAAGGAGAGGAGCTTGAGGAGGAGCGAGGAGAAGAGAATACAGGGTGGCGTTGCCCTTCTATGACTTCCAATAGGAGGAGGGTCACGCAACGGCCACCTGCCCAGCATTTTTGGAGATGAGAGCGGTCAGAGGGCAAGTCCAGCAGTAGCCGCCCATGTGGATTGAGGAAGTTTTGCAAGGAGGAAGAGAGGATAGATATGAGGACCGGGTGGATGTGGGAGCCTGAGGAGGGATCGGGGTGATTCATGGGGGTGGGGATCGAAGCCACCCACAAGGGTATCTTCCAAACCATGTACCGAAGGAGCGTCGCCTCAACCTCCCAGACCCCCCCCCCCCCCCCGGAAGAAAAAATCACATTCTCAGCAAAGGACATGCCCGACTACGAAGACTCATTTTGTGACGGCTTGGTGATCCAAACGGTAGTATGTTGGGTATATTGGTCATAATGTACTTGATTTGAAGAAGTCCATTCAGCTCAATGATATACACATAGTTGTATTTGATGAATGTTAAGTTCTTGTGTGTAGGCAAATAAAGCTAAGTACAAAAGTGTCAAGACATTAGGCAAGTGTCGACACACTTAAACAAGAAATGCTGAGTCAAAGAGAAAGTTGTGTCGACACCCAGGACTTGGGTCGACCCTATGATACAAGAAAGCAACTGTGTCAACACTCAGGACTAGTGTCGACACACACTACATAATTTGTGTCGAGACAAAGAATAACTGTGTCGACACTATTGACTAGTGTCCACACACATCACAAGCTATGTCAAGACTAGAAGCAAGCTGTGTCGACACCCTGGTCTTGGGTCGACTCCATCAATTAGGAAGGCAGCTGTGTCGACACTCAGGACTAGAATCGACACATTATACATCAGCTATGTCGAGACAAGATGAAGGCTGTGTCAACACATTCAGAAAAATCAAACCGGAGGATCTGACAGTTGTCAGAACTGTCAGATGTCAGTAATTAACCGGATCTGTCGGTTACCTTTGACAGAGCATATATAAAGGAATCAACTCTACAGAAACAGAGTGTGGAAAAAGTAGAAAAGTGAGCAGATCACAGAAAAAAGAAGAAGCAGAAAAAAAGAAGATCAATGAGCTTTCTATTCAATATCTCTTCCCAGATCTAAAAGGTAATCTGCTAGAATTCAGAAGGTGGAGAGAAGTCAGATCAAGAATCGACTTCAACATTCTCCAGCCTAGATCTATCTTAATTTCATCTTCAAGAAGCTTTGAAAAGCTAAGAAGAGTTGGATCAAATCCATTACAACAAGGATCAAGGAAAGCTGACTTATCAAGATCAGTTCAAGAAGTAGTCCCCCGTTTCTCTCTTGCTGGGTGGCAAATTCAGAATTTATTTCTGTTCACAATTATAAATCTTGTACGATCTAGTTATAGATCTGAGTGTAGGAGAATCAATTTCTCTGAGTTGTAAGTCAGTGTTATAAAGGTTGAGGTAAGGCTGAGTGCCTAAGGTAGGAGAAGTGGGTATTTCTCTGAGTTATAGGAACTGATTGTTCTGAGTTATAGGGTAGGAGTTGTATGAGGAGTAGGAGTGTGGATACACTCTGAGGTAGAGTTCTTGGAAAGAACTTGAGGTGTATGATCTTGTGATCTGAGTGGTAAAACTTACATAGTCTGAGTTGTAGGAGCCAACTGGGCTCTAAGCTATAAGATCTGAGGATCTGAGTAAAGAAAAAAGGAGGAGATTGCCTGAATCTAGTTCATTGCTAGATATGCGAAGGGGGGAAGTGGATGTACCCATAAATTGGAGAACCACTATAAATCTGTGTGTACTGTGTTGTGATTGTTTTAAATTGCTGAATAGTTTTTCTTATTTTATCTGACTGGGGTAATAAACATAGAAAAGTAAATCTTAGAATCCAAAAAGTAGGCAAGATTTAAATTGGAACTATTCACCCCCCCCCCAATCCAGGTCACTCTCAATCCTAAAACAAATATTTACAATTGGTATCAGATGGAAGTTTCACTGAGAAGGCATAACAGCCTAGTGAGAATCCAAAAGATTACAGAGAAAGATAAATCATTGCTCAGAGGGAAAGCAATTCCATCAAGCTCCCAGTCTACTCCAAAGAGAATTTTGGAATTTGGGAGGAGAGAGTCAGATTATTCATGGAGGCAGCAGATCCAAGAATATACATCATAGTGGTTGAAGGACCTTTTTGTAAGACCCCCTCCCGGAACCCAAGACACGACACGAGGGGAGTCTTACGCCCAGAATAGCCGTCTTGCGGTAACGTTAGCGCACGGGCTAACCTGTACTACAAGTCGCCTATCCTACCGGCTAATCATATCATCCATGTCAACCCAACATAAAGAATATATAAATAGAAGTCAAAATACACACTAGTATATAAGCCCACGAGTACAAAAGAAATAAAAGCAACCAAGGCTTCTACATATCAGAGTACATGCCCAAAGGGGCTACAAAAGTGTCTCGCTACAAAACACTCACATCAGTCACTGACGGCAATGACGGTACCGTCACATCAGGCCATGTCGTCCTGGCCTGGCTGTCCTCCTGTGTAACCTGCTACTGCTCTATCTGCGGGGTTCCCTCTTAAAAATAAAGACGTAGCAACCGTTAATCATAAAGACTAAGTGGCAATCACATCTGCTCCCTTGGCGACTCCTTGGCATCGGGCGGAGAAAAGGACAGGGTATAATATATATAAATGAGCAGAAGTACAAATAGGTGGTATAAGAGTAACAGTATCAGTGTAAATTAGAATAATACAACAAATGAGTAAACAATCTACTCTAGAAATTTTACCATCAACAGCAGTATAAAATATAGAACTACAATAGAAAGTAACTCAACTTAAATGAATGCCCAAACAGACATATAAGTTGAGGATCGGCTCAACAGTAGAGTAACTCATCGTATAAGAGTACCCATACAAACTTATACGATAAGAATCTTGTGTACGCAGTGTAATGTAATGATATGAATGCAATGCAATGACTCACCCATGATCACACACATACAACTGCTATGCCGACACAGACTTGTAGTTCCCACTTTTTGAGCAGGTAGCTAACCTCTCAGGCGTCAACCGTTGTGGCCAGGAGGTGACAGTGGAGCGGGCTTCTCCACTACTAGGCGGGCATCCACACTACCAAGCCTAAGCCTATGTACGCCTCAACGCTAAGAACACAACAGCAGAGCTTACATGCGTACTATGGCTCAGAGGGTCTCAGGTAGATGTGCACCAAGAACATAGCCCAAACTGGCTTATCATCGTGACACGGAAGGTGCCTCTGTGAACAAATCACCAAAGGACCAAGGTCAGCCGTCCACTGGCACGGACAGTGCCTCGGGAAGTAAACACCGAGGACCAAGGCCCAATCATGCAAGTCTATCTGTCAACTCCCGTCGGTGTGACGACTGGCGAGCCCGTAGACCTGCCACACTATCCTTAACCCAGGATTATGACACCACATGTCGACTCACACCGCATGTAATTTCACATCATTGTGGCACGGAAGGTACCTCTATGAACAAATCACCAAAGGGCCAAGGCCAATCGTCCACTTATGTATCTTTCCATCATTACCAACCCAGTGCGGTCAAACACCCACACTCACACCCTTTCATGTTCTCGTGCCACCATGGCACTTAAGGGTTCATCATCAACACGGGTGCCAAACCACCACATGCAATATACAATCCACACTGCTACCCGTAGGGAGACTCGACTCTAAGCAGTGGACAACTTTACACTTTCCTTATTTGGCAAGCCTCATGACCAAGCATCAATCTCTTCTGATTTATTTCAAGGATCAAGCGTCCACCAACCATTATGATTCCATCATGATATTCACATCCACACAAAGATAGTTCATTTATAGAGTGTCACCTCTTCTTCCAAACCTGTTTTGTTCCCCAAATTATAATCATTCCTAGTTGTGTTTCTAAATTCACTCAAAACACTACAATTATTCTTACCATTTCTTTACTCAACCAAGCCTAACACTATACCAACCCGAGAGTAACAAATATAAGGACTTGGCTACATAGCCACTTTGACCAGCCAATCCCGAGTCCACAGGACTCGTATAAAGGCGTGTAACCATCCATTGGAAAGGTATTTCCAAGGACTACACTTTTTATTCGGCCCGCAACCCCGTTCAGAACCTAACATACTTGAAATTTGCCTTGAAGTCTGTTATGTTCAGAAAATAGTTTTCTGCACGTTTATAGACAGCAAGTTCGATCAGACTTTCCTATGGCTACATACCTCGCATGAAGACATGTAACCACTCGTTGGAAAGGTATTTCCAAGAGCTACAACTTTTGTGTTTAGCTAAATTCCCAAATCTGGTTGCATCATGTCCTAAAATGGCCTTGAAGATTGTTCCACGCATAAAACAGATTTCTGCGCGCATCTCAAAGTGAAACAAACGTCATTGGTTCGTCTTCCTCCACCAACCGAAATTCTCAAATAACATTCAGAGTTCCTCCTCCCTTATTCACCCTCAAAAGGCCAACTTTCTTCTCGAAAGCAAGTCCTCATCTTCACATAGAAGGAAGGAGTGGTCGAAGACATCTTATCTCTAAGACACAAGCCCTAGCATGGCCTTCTCATAGGATACTTCATTTCACGAATCAAGACTCTATTGAGTCGATATATCTCCTAGGAATAACTAGAGATCTTGCACCAAGGGAGACAGTAGGAAGCTCACCTCATTTCTGGCAGTTCCGAGGTTTCCGGCCATGGATCTTGTCATCCTCCTCGGCGGCATGGTTCTTCACTTCGTTGGCGGTGTATTCCACGAAAACGGATGACTCCAGCGATCTCTTCCTCTCTGACGGTTTCGTACAGTGAAGACTTGGCAAGAACGATAAGAGACGACTAGGGTTTAGGCTTCTTCCTTTTATAATCAAGGTATTAGGTTTAACTCACTTTCCACATGTCGTCGTATTAGTGGACCGCCCATTTAAAGCTTTAAACATGTCATAATGAAACGACACATTCAATATAATCATTTGGCGCATTTTCCGAAAATCTGATTCAGACCGTATAAAGGAATCAGGAAACAGAGGTCGAAAATCTGCTAAGTTCAAATTTGTCAAGTAAGTAGCTCTTACTCGATGAATAGTCGAGTATTATATCCTTACTCGACGAATCATCGTGATTCGTCGAGTCCACTCAAAGCCATACATAGTCCAACACTTCCCAAGTTCAAATCATCGAGTATAATATTCTTACACGACGAATCGTCGAGATTCGCCGACACAACTCAACGTCGTTGCAAGCACAGCACTCACGTTATAATCGTCGGGTGTACTCCTTTACTCGACGAATCATCGAGTGGTGTCGAATGCACTCAACGCACTCAATGCCACCATTCTCCGAATAATCCAAGTAAAAAAGCGTTGAGTGGCGTCGAGTGCACTCGACACCTTTCGGCTAATGGCATTGAGTGTACTCAATGCACTCGACGCTAATCCTCCCGGAAATGTTTCTAAGTCAAATGGTGTTGAGTGGTGTCGAGTCCACTCAACACCATAAACAAAATCGTCAAATGGTGTCGAGTGCACTCCACGCACTCTGCCAGCAATTTCTAAAAATCCTCTAAGTCCAATGGCGTTGACTGCATCGAGTATCAGTCAGCGATACTCGACGAATAATAGCTATACTCAACGAATTCGTCAGATATCATCGACGATATCCAACGAATTTCCCTTGGAATTTTTCTTCCACAATATTCGATGAATTTGTCGGATATCCCTGATGACATCTGAAGAATTTCCCTTGGTCATTCTCTCTAGACCATTCCCTTCGATTTGTTGGGTAACACTCTACTCAACCCTTCATCCAACGCCCTCAGCACTTTTGCCAGTGCACCCCGAGCCTGAGTCAAGTTTCTTGACTCAGAACACGCGCGAGGGGTCTAGCGTGAAATGAGACGTTACAAATCCTATAAATAAAATAAAGATTTCGTCCCCGAAATCAGGCTAAGGCTATGGGCAAGTAAGGCACAAAATTAAATTAAAATGTGCTTTTAAAGTTACCTTGGGGAAATAACCCCGGGTAGCGCTTTTACATCAAGTCCACCAGTTCCCAAGTATGCTCCTCCTTCCCATCATTAGACCACAAAACTTTCACCAACAGGACACTTTTCCGCCGCAAGCATCTTGTTTCAGTGTCCATAATCTGCACCGGCTCTAGTCGAACAGATCTATCATTTGTGACTACTCCATCTGTGGTGAGAACATGTTGCTGAGGTCGCAACCGCGCCTTCCGAAGTGACGACACATGGAATATGTCATATAGATTCTCTAGCTCTGGCGGTAGCTCCAACCGATAGGCCAAAGGGCCAATCCTTTCTAATATAGCATAAGGCCCAACGTACCTTAGGCTGAGTTTCTTCACACCACGTACCCGTAATACTCCATGCATTGACCGGATCTTCAGGAACACCTTGTCACCCACTTGAAATTCCACCATCTGGTGCTTCGCATTATAATACTTGGCCTGCCAACTTTGAGCCTCAAGCATGTGGTCCCGTATTAACCTAATAACAGCATATGTGTCATCAATATACTCAACTCTCAACACCTTCGGATCCTCATCCTGCACCCATGACAAAGGGGTTCTACGCCTTCTTCCATAAAGGGCTTCATGGGGCGTCATTCCGATACTGGCCTGATGGCTGTTATTATATGAAAATTCTACCAGGGGAAAAAGCCTTTCCCAAGGCTCACGTCTATCCAGCATGCATAATCTTAATAAATCTTCCAAGGTTCTGATAGTCTCTTAGACTGCCCATTCGTCTGAGGATGAAACGTTGTGCTAAAGGTAAGGCGTGAGCCCAAATATGCATGTACTGCCTTGAAAGTGAGGGATAGATCTAACTAACTCTAGAGGGGGGGGGGGGTGAGTAGAGTATTTAAAAAAAACTTTAAGTTATTTTTATAGCGGATTAAAATAGGTGATATATATATAAAGAGAAATATCACAGCACAAAAAATAAATAAGTAAAGGCACAACCAGACGACACAAGGAATTTATAGTGGTTCCCCAATAAACCTGGGTACATCCACTCTTCTACCACCCTGGTAGAAATCCAGTGTAGGTTTTTGCTCAGGTGCCCTGCCACCATAGGTTTTTGATCAGGTGCCCTGTCACCAGAAGATCTATTTTTCTAAGCGAGATCTAGCAACCCTTTGAGCTTTTGATCCGGTGCCCAAAAACTAATCTCAAGTCTTTTGATCATGTGACTTGTTAATCAAAAGGTTTAACTTTTGAAGGGAGTTATAACCCTATACACAGTGAAAGAAAGAATAAAAATGATATTGTCTTCTTTGTCTCAAATCTCTGAGAAGACTAGTGGATTATTGATGATGTCAAAGCTCCCCCAGAGTTGTATGGATCTGATCAGGAGTGGTAGCTTTGCTTCAGGGTGTAGGCATTCTTTGAAAACTTCTTCCTACAGTAAATGTTTCGGAGAGATGTGAACTTTTGGTCTCAGATTGAAGATCTGTTAATGGAAGTAAAGCTTGAAGCAGATGATGAAGAACTAAGTTTTATATTCCTTAGCTTTCTGTATATCTTTTTCTTGTTCTCTGCTCTGGAATTTTTTAGAAGGAGTATATATCTCCTGGCAGATTTCAAAACCTCTTAATATTATAAAAATCTTTCCTTGAAATCCTCTACATAAACTCTGGGAATTGGAATGGCTCAATTCGTCTTGAATGTATTTCCCTAAATGTCCTGGTAATTTTGGTAGAGTAATAACTTTGTGAAATCCATAATCAATGCTGCCAGGTAACAGCTATATTCTTGAGAATATTGAGCATTAATTATCAGAGTATTACTGTATTAATATATTATAATTTGAAATCAAACTGCTATAGTCGAACTGAGAAACTGTAAAGAAGATTAGTCAAACAGAACCTGTAAGGTGTTAGTCGAACTCAGCAAGGATTTCGTCAACCTGAGCTCCAAGTTCGTTGAAATGAGATAGTCCTTCGTCGAGCTGAACTTCTGATATGAGATCACAGTTCGTCGATCTCAGCTAGACTTTCATCGAGCTGAACTTCTGATATGAGATTACAGTTCGTTGATCTCAGCTAGACTTTCGTCGAGCTCAACTCAGAGAAGGAACTCCGAGTTCGTCGATCTGAGATCGATGATCGTCGAGCTGAGTTTAGCTATCGTCGAACGCCTTTTTCTGCATTCTTTAAACTGACTTGTCTCTAGAGTCTTCAGTCTCTGAAGTCTTCTGAAGGTGGCTTACAACAATCTAACATCATGTGACTGACCTTGACCCTGGAAATAACTTATGACCCTAGACTATACATGTTGGGTCATCTAATCAATCCTAATAGTGAACCTAGCCCAAATCACAAGTATGGTTCCAACATGCCTTCCATTCTCTAGAGGTGAAACAAGCATCTCGGTCAGAAATAATTTTCTTTGGTACGTCATGGTATCGTACAAACTGCTCCACAAAGTGGCGCACCAAAAACGTCCACATGTTCCTCTTTCTTCATAGGAATGAACATGGCTACCTTTATCAGGAGATCCACGATTACCCAAACTGAATTATTTCCTGAGTGTGAGAGAGGCAAACTGTGAACGAAGTCCATGGAGATATCCTCGAACTTCCACTCAGGGATGGGCAATGGTTGTAATAATCCTCCGGGGCTCTTGCATTCCGTCTTCACCCTTTGACAGGCCTCATAGTGCGTAACAAGATATCTGACATCTCACTTCATTCCTGCCCAACACATGGTCTTCCGCAAGTCAGTGTACATTTTGGCAATCCCAAGATGCACTGAATATTGTGAGCAATGTGCATCTCTCAAGATATTTTCCCAAATTTTACCGCCTTTGGGAATGTAAAGTCGGCCACGGAAATGAACGAGGCCGTCTTTTAGAGAATATTCATCAGTAGACTCATCTTCAATTGACTTAAACACTAGCGCCATAGTAGCATCCTTTCCTTGCTCTTCCCAGATTCGGTCCCGAATGTCACAAACTATGATCATTGCGGTTAGGTACCCTGTATACCCTTCAGAATGGTCTTTTTACACCAAGGTAATCTCTATCTCTTCAAGCATCCGAGCTAATTTCATACTCATCAATCGGGACTCAGGGATCGCTTCTGGTACCTTCCTGCTCAAGGCACCAGCCATGGAGTTTGCTTTTTCGTGGTGGTAGTTCAAAGTAAATTCATAATCACATAAAAATTATAACCACTGCCGCTATCTCAGGTTCAATTCCTTCTGAGTATGAACATACTTAAAGTTCTTAAGATCTGAAAATATCTCACAGTGGACGCCGTATAACTAATGTCTCCAAAACCTTCAAGGTAAACACCACTACCCCCAACTCAAGATCATGAACTGGGTAATTAGCTTCATGCTTCTTCAGTTGTTTTGAAGCATAAGCGATCATATGCTCATGCTGCATCAGCACTACCCCCATCCCTTGGTATGATGCATCAGTGTAAACTTGAAATCCTTCCTTCCTGGATGGGAGGGCTAGGATGGACGCGGAGCTGAGTTTGTGCTTCAACTCTGGGAATGCGGCTTCACACTGGGGTATCCACTCGTACGGCACACCCTTTTTTGTCAGAGCTGTGAGAGGGAGGGTTATTTTGAGAATCCTTTCACAAAATTGTGATAATACCCAGCAAGTCCAAGGAAACTTCGCACATCGGCTGCTGTCTTTAGGGGTGACCATTCCTTCACAGCACGCACCTTGGCTGGATCCACGGCTAATCCAGAACCACTGATCAGGTGGCCTAAAAAGGCAACTTCTTGGAGCCAAAATTCACACTTGCGGAATTTGGCAAATAAGGTATGCTCCTTTAGTTTCTTCAGCACCAAGGTCAAGTGTTCAATATGATCTTCTTCTGTCTTTGAATAGACTAAAATGTCATCGATGAATACAATGATGAAGACATCTAGGTATGGCTCAAACACTTTGTTCATCAGGCTCATGAATGTTGAAGGGGCGTTCGTGAGCTCAAACGGCATCACGGTGAACTCATATAGCCCATACCTCGAGCTAAACGATGTTTTCTGAATATCTTCTTCTTGTATCCACAATTGGAAATATCCTGAGCGTAGGTTCAACTTGTAAAAACATTACTCTCCCACTAGTTGATCAAATAACTCATCTATCTGGGGTAGAGTGTAGGTGTTCCGCACCGTTAAACGGTTGAGTTGTCGGTAATCTATACATAATTGTAAGGTTCCATCCTTCTTTTGAACAAATAGAACAGGGGCTCCCCAAGCTGATGTGTTGGGGACGATGAACCCTGATTCTACTAGTTCCTATAACTGGACTCTAAACTTGGTGTGTTCCTTCGGGGCCATTCGGTAAGGGGTCCTAGAGATAGGCTTGGAACCTGGTACTAGCTTAATTTGGAAGTCCACTCCTCGATGCGGGGGTAATCCCGGTAGCTTCTCAGGAAATACCTCGGGAAAAATCCCGCACCACTCGCACATCCTTCATATCTATTGCCATCTCTTTCAATTCGAAACATATCATGTAAACTTCATCCCCCTTCATGTGTGCTTTTAAGGCCTGAATTGAAGATAATAACAAACGTGGTGTGAATCTTATACCTTGAAAAATGACTTCAGTGTCTCCATGTCTCGAGTAAATTCGTTTCTCTACACAATCAATTCGGGCACGGTGCCAATCCAACCACGCCATGCTCAGAATGAGGTCGAATTCTAGCATTCACAAAACTGTAGCAGGGGTTTCAAAGGTCCTTCACCCAATAAGTATCTCAAATTCGCACTTGGAGGTCGCAGTCATCTCCAAGCCATCTGGGAGGCGTACTCTCCGACCAATACCAGTGAAGTATTACACTCCTTCCAAGCCTCTAATGATGTCTACCGACATAAATGAGTGTGTGGCACTGGTATCGAATAACATATAAGCTGGTTTCCCACCAACCATCACGGTGCCCATGTATCAATTACAGAGACTCAAATCCAGGCTCCTAACATATTCTAGGCAACCGAAAATAAATGCTTATAACACATTAACCAAATTACGATGCACCTACAATCACCTCCTGAGGATTCCTCTCTTGCGCCATGTCCAGCGCAAACACCTGATCCCGAGCAGGCTCGGGGTTCCTTTTTCGTGGTCCTCATCCTTGTCCACACACATGTCCCTGTCCTCGTGGAGCTACCGGAGGATAGGCAAGGAGAGCATTCCTACCTAGCTGCGGGCAGTGATGTCGAATGTGGCCCGATTGGTTGCACTGGAAACAGACTCGCTCGTGCTGCTCCCTAGGCTGTAGGTATTGTGGTTGCGATGGAGGTAGTTCTGGCTGTGGTGTCGGGCGGTCCATTCTGAAATTCTGACAGAAGCGACCTTCTCCTTTATTGTTTCCTCTTCCCCGATTATCCTGCCTCCTTCTATAACTAGGACTGGCCTCTGTCATGCTCTCAGCGGGTCTCTTAAAACTCCTTAGATGATCTGTCTCCAACCTTTTTGTCATGTCGATGATCTCAACTAGACTCGAGTCTGCTATAAACAAAAGGGCTTGCCTCATGGGATCCCGCAAGCCTTTGTAGAATCATTTAGCATAACCTCGATCATCTAACTCATAGGAGTTAGCAAACCTTGCCAAGTGCTGAAACTCCCTCTGGTATTCTGTAACCGACTTGGATCCATGCTTCAGCTGCAGGAATCTTTCCTCGAGTTCGTCTCTGGAGGTCGACGGGATGAAATGTTCCAAGAAGGCTCCATAGAACTCTATCCAACTAATCTTCGTATAAACTCGGCCCTGGAAAGTGGAACCCATCAGGGACTTCCACCATCACTTTGTATGTAGTTTCAGGACAGGCACTGCTAACACCACAGCCATGTTGGCTGGACAATGGATTCCTGCCAACATCTCCTGCACTGTGTCGAGCCATTCTTTCGTATGTACGGCCGACTCTGTCCCGAGGTAGGCAGGAGGGGAGAGAGCCTGAAAAGTGCTCAACTTGTTTGAGCCCGGAGCTTGTTGCTGCACTGGGGCCTGTTGAGACCTAAAGGCATCCATAATGGTTGTGAGACCTAAAGGCGTCCAGAATGGCTATGAGCGTCTGTCCCAACTCTGATTGTTGGAAATGAGTGGGTGCAGGAGGGGCGGGAGTGCCCCCCACTGGTTTAACGTGCACTGGGATCTACACGTAAGGTAAAAACCTAAGGTCAGGTTGGCTAATCATAAGGTCCAAATTAGACATACTTAGTGTGAATTACATATGGGCACGCCACTGCTTCCGCTAATTCAGTTTGTCCCCAAACTGACTAATCGAACGGGGGTGTCTCCATTGTTGAATGACTTCTTTAGTTCAGGATCATAGCAAGCTGATACCATGTAACACCCCCTATCCGTCACATAGCATATAGCAGTAGGTCCGACCGGGGCCCGACGCCATATACCACAGACAGACCGGGTGGTTACTTATGGAAACCATCCAACCAATCTCAACGTCCTACACAGAGCATTCTAGCGGAAGCAATTTATATAAGTTGCAAAACAAGAACCCAACACAAGCATGAATGTCCACTAACAAGATATCAGGAATGTTATTACAAAATACTCAAAAGTCGGCCTTAAGGCCTTACAAAAGTTTCACTTGTCTTTTACATGTTTTCCAAACTTCGGCACGCAGGCCGGCCATACATGAATAAAGCATAAAACATCTCCACTTGGGACTTCGAGGACCAGCTTCGCAAAAAGGGCTTTAGCCCGCTATTGACCGCTTGGTCCAGCTGCACCTGCAAGCAAACAAACCACCGCACGGTGGCAAACAAGGCAACGGTCAGCAAAGCTGACCAAATTATAACGATCCCGCCCCCAACTCGGGGCGGCGATGCTCTTTCCCTGCATTTCATTAAGCGAGCAATATAACCATATAAACATAGCCATTTCATCACAGGCGGAGGCTCCACGGCCACACACCCCGTGCACTCAGGGCACATTGTTGGTGAACGCAGTCTAAGTCTGCCGACTCACCGCCATCCTCTCTTGGACGACCAAACTATGAGCAGTTTGTCTTCCTGGCATGGGTCACGGTAATTAAAACCATAGACCGCCGAAGACCCTCATCTATGCCAACGGCCCTAATCCGAACGACATAGAGTGGGTACGGTTCCATCTAACCCGTGCTCACAACGCAACGGTAATTTAAACCATATGCGCCCGCAACGGTAATTTAAACCATATGCGCAGGTCAAACTTCTACCGAGTCCCATTTTCATCACAAGTCACATAACCCGGTTATGTTCAAGTTGGCTTCCAAGCCACCAAGTTGGCAAGACCTCGTGTCCGCCCAGTTTTTCGGGTGCACCTTTGGGTTAGTCCCCAAGGCTCCCTGCTGCAATCTACCGCGTAGAAAACCCGAAAAACACCAAATAGCACGGAGTCTTCTCCGGTCTTATGCAATGCAACATCACCGATCCGAACTACATGTCCGGGTAGGCTTCAACCAAAATGCCTATGTCCGTTCTCGCATACGGACTCTAAACAACGGGGACTTCACATATCTACCCGAAGGAACGCCTCCAACTCTCCGCAAACTCGCGAGAGCGGGCTTCCTATGCAAAGAAAAGAGCGACTCATGCTCAAGATGAGGATCGTTACCCTCGCGGTCCTCTTTGGCGCCATCGAAAAGTAATCGGATGGAAATCACCGCACTTGCGTTGCCTCCGTGGATCCGGAGTCGGCTTGCGATTCGGAGCTCCGAAGCTCCTCCAATGGCGGATCTAGTTCCTCTTCTTCTTGCCTTAGCTTTTCTTTCTCCAAGGGTTTGGAGAGAGATCAAGTGGAAAAAGTGAGGGTTTTCTAAGTCAAAACCCGGGTATATCCCTTCAGGAACAACCCCCAGCCATTGGATCCTCAGTCAAAGAAATGAACGGCTTCGATTCGGGACTGAAATGCCCAATCTGGGCCGAACACGGCCTGGCACACGCCCGTGTCCAGGGCCGTGTGCCTCATTCGCCGTCAAAATCGAATCACCTGGAACCTCACACGGGCATCGAACACGCCCGTGTTCGATCTGACACGCCCGTGTTCCAACTGACACGGCCGTGTATCTGGCCGTGTACCCCATGATTTTCTCCCATTTCCAACCCGAGCGCTGACACGGGTTCGGACACGCCCGTGTCCTTGCCCGTGTCACCTTGACACGCCTGGGCTCCAGGCCGTGTACAAGGTCTCGGCACTTCGCGGCTAAGTGTCGACACGGGTCGACACGCCCTGCGACACGCCCGTGTCGCAGGCCGTGTGCCAAGTCTCGACACACTGTCGACACCAAAGTGTCGACTTCGCGGGACGAGTGTCGACACGGGTTGACACGCCCTGCGACACGCCCGTGTCGCAGGCCGTGTGCCGTGTCTCGACACAACTTCAAAGCACTGTGTCGACTTCACGGCTAAGTGTCGACACGGGTCGACACGCCCTGCGACACGCCCGTGTCGCAGGCCGTGTGCCCAGTCTCGACACAATGTCGAGACCAAAGTGTCGACTTCACGCCTTAGTGTCGACACAGGCTTGACACGCCCTGGGACACGCCCGTGTCCCAGGCCGTGTGCCTGCAGCCAGAACTCAAACTGGCCCAAATTATTCCCCTTTTGCTCCTTTGAGTTTCGGGGCGTTACAACTCTACCCCTCTTAAAAGAATTTCGCCCACGAAATTACATAAAAGGGAAAAACATGTACCAAAACTAAAATTTGTACCTGAGCGGAACAACTCCGGATATTCGTCAAGCATCGTCTGCTCTCGCTCCCAAGAGAGCTCCTCACGACCGCAATTGTCCCACCGGACTTTGACCATCCTGATCTCTTTATTGCGTAGCCGCTTGACCTCCGAGTCCTCAATCCGCACGGGCTTGACTTTTGTCTTTAGCCCACTATCCACCGGCACTTGATTGGCCGCGATCACTTGCGTAGGCTCTTGCACCGCCTTCCGAAGCACCGAAATATGGAATACATCATGTAAACCACTTAGCTCCACTGAAAGCTTCAGCCGATAGGCCGCTTCTCCTACTCGCTCCAGAACCTCGAACGGTCCAAGGTACCTCGGGCTTAGCTTTTTCAATCGCCGCACCCGCGAGACACCCTTGAACGGCTTGATCTTCAAGTATACATAATCGCCCACAGCGAACTCAACGTTCCTGTGCTTGGCATTATAGTACTTTGCTTGTCGGTCCTGAGCGATAAGCAACCTCTCCCGAATGGTTCTCACCAACGAAGTAGCATCCACCACTTCCGATCGCTTATACAACTTCGACTCGCCCGTTTCTAACCAAGACAACGGCGTGCGACATCGTCTACCATAAAGGGCCTCGAAAGGCGCCATCTGAATACTTGCTTGGTAGCTATTGTTGTATGCGAACTCCACCAAATAAAGGTGGTCCTCCCACTGCTTTCCGAAGTCCAAGACACACATGCGAAGCATGTCTTCCATCGTTCTATTGACCCTCTCGGTCTGCCCATCCGTTTGCGGATGGAAGGCTGTGCTAAACTTCAGCTTGGTTCCCAACATTTGCTGCACCAGCCTCCAATCATTGGACGTGAACCGCCCATCTCGGTCACTCACGATGCTGCGGGGCACACCATGAAGCCGCACTATATTATCCACATAAAGCTTCGCCAACTTCTCTACCGGATCATCCTTCCTATGCGGAATAAAATGCGACACCTTTGTTAATCGATCGACCACCACCCAAATGGCGTCGTTCCCCTTTTGCGACCTTGGCAAACCGTGCACAAAGTCCATAGAGATGTCGTCAAATTTCCACTCCGGAATAGGCAAGGACTTAAGAAATCCTCCCGGCTTTTGGCACTCCGCCTTCACCAAGGCGCAAGTTTGGCACTTCGCTACGTATAGCGCCACATCCTTTTTCAAACCCGGCCACCAAAACAGTTTCTTGACGTCGCGGTACATCTTCGTGCTCCCCGGGTGAATCGAGTACTTGGTATGATGCGCCTCGTACAACAATTCCACCCGTAAATTGCCCACGCTTGGGACGCACAAACGACCGTCTTTCCACAGCAATCCGTCCTCCACAACGAATTGGGAATTTGACCCATCCAGAGCCTCTACCATGATCTGCTTCATATTAGCAAGCCTGCCGAATCCGATCAGCCAGGACATATTGGATTTCAGTCCAATTCAGCACTGCTTCAGCACTAGATTGTCTATCCACACAAACAATCTCCAACGCCTCCAGCTCCTGCACCAACCGCTCAACATGCACTGATAGCCAATTCGCTTGAGCTGGGGCTCAGCGACTCAACGCGTCCGCAACCGCATTCCCTTTGCCAGGCACGTAGTGGATCTTGAAAGTATAGTCCCCCAGGAACTCCATCCACCTACGCTGCCGCATATTCAGATCTTTCTGATCTAACAAATACTTTAGGCTCTTGTGATCGGTGTAGATATCAATCTTCACACCGTACAAATAGTGTCTCCACAGCTTCAAGGCAAAAATCACGGCCGCTAACTCCAAGTCATGGACCGGATAATTCCTCTCGTGCACCTTTAGCTGTCTCGAGCCATAAGCTATCACGCTTCCGTGCTGCAGTAGCACACAACCCAAACCACTGCCCGAAGCATCGCTATATATCTCATAGCCTTCGGTTCCAACCGGCGAACTCAGCACAGGCGCCGTGGTCAACCGACACTTCAATTCCTCAAAAGCTCGCGCGCACTCCGGCGTCCAAACGAACTTATGCTCCTTCCTCGTCAAAGTAGTGAGAGGTAGTGCTATCCGCGAGAAGTTCTCTACGAAGCGCCTATAATAACCGGCAAGCCCCAAAAAGCTCCGGACTTCTGCTACCGTAGCAAGCTCAGGCCACTCCCGTATCGCAACAATCTTCGCCGGATCCACCGCAATACCCTCTCCACTCACTATATGCCCGAGGAACGCCACTGAGGATAGCCAAAACTCGCACTTCGAGAACTTGGCATACAACTGGTTTCTCCTGAGTGTCTCCAACACCAAATGGAGATGCTTGAAGTGATCCTCCTCACTTTGCGAGTACACCAAAATATCGTCGATGAAGACGATCACGAAATGGTCTAGGTACTCCCTGAACGTCCTGTTCATCAAATCCATAAATACTGACGGCGCATTAGTCAGCCCAAACGGCATGACCGTAAACTCATAATGCCCGTATCTCGTACTAAACGCTGTCTTCGGGATATCACTCTCCCTTATCCGCAGCTGATAGTACCCAGACTTGAGATCTAACTTCGAGTACACCGTCGACCCAACTAACTGATCAAAGAGATCATCAATCCGGGGGATCGGGTACTTGTTCTTCTCAGTCAGCTTGTTTAGCTCCCGATAATCAATACACAACCTCAAGCTTCCGTCCTTCTTCTTAACAAAGAGGACCGGTGCGCTCCAAGGCGAAGAACTCGGGCGCACATACCCTTGCTCCAACAACTCTTGCAACTGTACTTTCAGCTCCGCCATTTCCTTAGGCGCTAGCCGATACGGAGATCGTGACACAGGCTTTGCACCTGGCACTAGCTCGATCGTAAAATCTATCTCCCGTTGAGGCGGGGCTCCAGGAAGATCTGCGGGGAACACATCAGGGTATTCCGATACCACTGAAATACAATCCATCGCGGGCTTTGGCTTTGCAACCTCCACTAGCGTAAAGAACAGTTCTGCTCCGGCACGAACCGCCTTCACCACCTGAAGAGCAGACATCAACGTCTTGCTCGACCCCTTTAAGCCCGTAAAAGTCGTCTCACGACTTGCTCCCAGCTTTACTTCCTTGCTACCGCAATCTATATGGGCTTGCTGCTCCGAGAGCCAGTCCATGCCAAATATGACGTCGAACTCCACCAACGGAAGTAAGGACGCCCGCAGGTCAAACTCCTGCTCTCCAATACGAGTCTTCACCTCGCAAATCCTAACCGCTCGCATCGAACACCCATTGGGCAACAACACATCCAACTTGTCCTTCGCCATCGAAGAAGGGACTCCGATGCGTGATATAAATCCTTCGGACAAGAAGGAGTGTGAAGCTCCCGTATCAAAGAGTGCTCGTGCCGGATTTTCACAAATCAATACAAATCCTAAACAAGCAGTGGTAAGGTAACATATACATAACAAGCATATAAAGGAATTGACTTGCTATAAATTAAACCGTACCTGTCACCACGTCAGCTTGTTTAATGGCCTCCTGTTGGCCGAGATTATAGACCCTTGGTTGGGCCGGAGCATAGTGGGATGCGGTCGACTCCACCGCCTTTCCCTTCTCTTCATAAGTGGCTCCCGGCCTCCTCTCGAACTTAGGACGTCCGCTCCAACAATCACGGGCAAAGTGCCCCGTCTTGCCACAAGTAAAGCACGCGCCCGGGGTCCGACTCGTAGTCGCCCTAGAAGCACCAGAAGGAGCTGGACCCGAAGTCCTATGCTTCTTAAAGAATCTTTGATAGCCAGACTTTGAAGTAGTCGGCACTTTGAACCCAGATTTCTTCTCACCCAAGCCTTTCTTCGCTTGCACACTCTTCATGTCCTTCTCCAAGGACCGGGCAGTATTGACCAAGGTTAAGAAACCCTGCGTCATTAGCCCCGACAGTAACAATCTCAGCTCATCCCTCAAGCCTTCATAAAAACGATTAGTCTTGCGCTCCTCATCCATGATGGTGGAGCTAGCATATCGACTCAACCGCGTAAACTCGTGGAGATATTCATCCACGCTCCTCTCACCCTGCACCAACTTCAGGAATTCATTCTCCATCGAGATCCTCTGAGTAGAAGGGAGGTATCTTGCTAAGAACAATTCCGAGAACTCTTCCATCGGAACGTCTATCAGTTGTCTACCTCTCAAATGATGCAGCTCCAAACCTTCCCACCACATCCTCGCTTCCCCATCCAGAAGGAACGTAGCGATGGTGGTCATTTGCCACTCCTCCGTCTCCGTCGCTGTCATGACTCTCTTCACCCTAGAGAGCCAGTCTTCAGCCTGCGATGGGGTTCCCAACCCCGAGAATAACGGAGGGTTAAAGCTCATTACATGCTTCAACTGCCTCTCAGTCGCCCTCCTTGGCACTATTGGTTCTACAACCACTTGCTCCATCCTCCTCGGCTCGGCCTCTTGAAGAGGTACTTGCTCCATCACAGGAGCGGGCTGCTGCGCTTGCCTCCCAGGCTGCGCATTTATCACGGCTAACACCGCTTCAGCCACCAACCGTATATTCTCTGCCGACAAAGGTGTTGCGGGAGCAACTTCTGGTGCACTACTAGCCTCAGAACCTCGGCGTTCTGACGGCCCAACACCACTTCGGGTCACCTATAGTGGTACAAAACACCGTTAAGCGACCAAATAAATTGCAAACAGCAATTATAGGAACACGCAGGTTCCTCAAACACGAGTATTTTCATTCCTAAGTGGACATTCATGGGTTCTTTTTACTGTTATTACGATGACGCACACAATGTGCTCACCACCCCTTAAAAAGAATTCGCCCACGAATTCACTTTAAGCCCGACCAAAACCAGTAGTCTGATACCAAATTGTAACACCCCCTATCCGTCGCATAGCATATAGCAGTAGGTCCGGCCGGGGCCCGACGCCATATACCACAGACAGACCGGGTGGTTACTTATGGAAACCATCCAACCAATCTCAACGTCCTACACAGAGCATTCTAGCGGAAGCAATTTATATAAGTTGCAAAACAAGAACCCAACACAAGCATGAATGTCCACTAACAAGATATCAGGAATGTTATTACAAAATACTCAAAAGTCGGCCTTAAGGCCTTACAAAAGTTTCACTTGTCTTTTACATGTTTTCCAAACTTCGGCACGCAGGCCGGCCATACATGAATAAAACATAAAACATCTCCACTTGGGCCTTCGAGGACCAGCTTCGCAAAAAGGGCTTTAGCCCGCTATTGACCGCTTGGTCCAGCTGCACCTGCAAGCAAACAAACCACCGCACGGTGGCAAACAAGGCAACGGTCAGCAAAGCTGACCAAATTATAACGATCCCGCCCCCAACTCGGGGCGGCGATGCTCTTTCCCTGCATTTCATTAAGCGAGCAATATAACCATATAAACATAGCCATTTCATCACAGGCGGAGGCTCAACGGCCACACACCCCGTGCACTCAGGGCACATTGTTGGTGAACGCAGTCTAAGTCTGCCGACTCACCGCCATCCTCTCTTGGACGACCAAACTATGAGCAGTTTGTCTTCCTGGCATGGGTCACGGTAATTAAAACCATAGACCGCCGAAGACCCTCATCTATGCCAACGGCCCTAATCCGAACGACATAGAGTGGGTACGGTTCCATCTAACCCGTGCTCACAACGCAACGGTAATTTAAACCATATGCGCCCGCAACGGTAATTTAAACCATATGCGCAGGTCAAACTTCTACCGAGTCCCATTTTCATCACAAGTCACATAACCCGGTTATGTTCAAGTTGGCTTCCAAGCCACCAAGTTGGCAAGACCTCGTGTCCGCCCAGTTTTTCGGGTGCACCTTTGGGTTAGTCCCCAAGGCTCCCTGCTGCAATCTACCGCGTAGAAAACCCGAAAAACACCAAATAGCACGGAGTCTTCTCCGGTCTTATGCAATGCAACATCACCGATCCGAACTACATGTCCGGGTAGGCTTCAACCAAAATGCCTATGTCCGTTCTCGCATACGGACTCTAAACAACGGGGACTTCACATATCTACCCGAAGGAACGCCTCCAACTCTCCGCAAACTCGCGAGAGCGGGCTTCCTATGCAAAGAAAAGAGCGACTCATGCTCAAGATGAGGATCGTTACCCTCGCGGTCCTCTTTGGCGCCATCGAAAAGTAATCGGATGGAAATCACCGCACTTGCGTTGCCTCCGTGGATCCGGAGTCGGCTTGCGATTCGGAGCTCCGAAGCTCCTCCAATGGCGGATCTAGTTCCTCTTCTTCTTGCCTTAGCTTTTCTTTCTCCAAGGGTTTGGAGAGAGATCAAGTGGAAAAAGTGAGGGTTTTCTAAGTCAAAACCCGGGTATATCCCTTCAGGAACAACCCCCAGCCATTGGATCCTCAGTCAAAGAAATGAACGGCTTCGATTCGGGACTGAAATGCCCAATCTGGGCCGAACACGGCCTGGCACACGCCCGTGTCCAGGGCCGTGTGCCTCATTCGCCGTCAAAATCGAATCACCTGGAACCTCACACGGGCATCGAACACGCCCGTGTTCGATCTGACACGCCCGTGTTCCAACTGACACGGCCGTGTATCTGGCCGTGTACCCCATGATTTTCTCCCGTTTCCAACCCGAGCGCTGACACGGGTTCGGACACGCCCGTGTCCTTGCCCATGTCACCTTGACACGCCTGGGCTCCAGGCCGTGTACAAGGTCTCGGCACTTCGCGGCTAAGTGTCGACACGGGTCGACACGCCCTGCGACACGCCCATGTCGCAGGCCGTGTGCCAAGTCTCGACACACTGTCGACACCAAAGTGTCGACTTCGCGGGACGAGTGTCGACACGGGTTGACACGCCCTGCGACACGCCCGTGTCGCAGGCCGTGTGTCGTGTCTCGACACAACTTCAAAGCACTGTGTCGACTTCACGGCTAAGTGTCGACACGGGTCGACACGCCCTGCGACACGCCCGTGTCGCAGGCCGTGTGCCCAGTCTCGACACAATGTCGAGACCAAAGTGTCGACTTCACGCCTTAGTGTCGACACAGGCTTGACACGCCCTGGGACACGCCCGTGTCCCAGGCCGTGTGCCTGCAGCCAGAACTCAAACTGGCCCAAATTATTCCCCTTTTGCTCCTTTGAGTTTCGGGGCGTTACATACCATTTGTAAGACCCCCCCCCCCCCCCTCCCGGAACACAAGACATGGCACGAGGGGATTTGTATGCCCAAAACAGTCACCTTGCGGTAACGTTAGCGCACGGGCTAACCTGTACTATAAGATGCCTATCCTGTCGGCTAATCATATCATCCATGCCAACCCTACATAAAGAATATGTAAAAATAAGTCAAAATATACACTAGTATATAAGTCCACGAGTACAAAATAAATAAAAAGCAACCAAGGCTTCTAAATATCAGAGTACATGCCCAAAGGGGATACAAAAGAGTCTCGCTACAAAACACTCACATCAGTCATTGACGGCAATGACGGTACTGATAGGTCTTGTTTACAAGGTAGATAGTAAACTAGAGGGGGTGAATAGGTTTATCTAGGGCTTCATTTGTTTTAGCAGTGGCGGGTCGATCCGGCGGGTGGCAACGGAAAGTTTGATCTAGAGGGGGAGGTTGTTGCTCCAAACAGAGCTTTTTGGGTTGTTTCTCAAGGCGGGCGGGTGGAAACGGAGCAAACGCCATCGGAGGTTCATTTGTTTACCCTCCTTCCGGCGGCGTTTGCCCAAAACGAAGTTGTGAAATGCTCAAACAAATAGAGCCTAGGTCTTTTGTTTTCTCTTTTTATTTCTTCTTGAGTTACTATGTGATTTAGAGTTTTTTATGTACCTGCAAGCACAAAACACACAGAAAACACACAGGTATTTTATAGTGGTTCGCCAAAATTATGGGTACATCCACTCTCCTCCCACTTTGATAACTTCTTGTTAGTCAAGGCCCAAACTCCTCCAAACTTCTCCTCAGAGCTTACACCTAAGGCCCTCAGCCTTACACTCAGGTTCTCTTCAGAACCCTACCTCAGAACCACAAAGGTTCCTACCTCATATCCCTGTAGTGCTCCTACAACTCAGTGGTCCTCAAACCACCTACCTCAACCTTATCTCTAAGGCCTACAGCTCAGGCTTTTCAGCCCTACAACTTCAGGCACAGGGCCATACTCTCAGAGTGCTGCAGCACTCCTACAGCTCAGTACCCTTCCAGGTACCTACCTTAGTGCCCTTCCAGGCACCTACAGCTCAGTGACACACTTGTCAGCTACCTCAGGCCAAAAGACCCTATAGCTCAGATCCAGAAGGATCCTTCAATAAGAAATAATTTAATTAACTTTGATACAGAGAAATTTTGTGTGTCAACAACTAGAGCTGAGAATTTCTTCTCTATCTCTCCCCACAGCAGAGAAAACTTTGTTGGAGGAACTCAGAAGCTTACTCCTGAACTTGTTATAGAAGACTAAAGATCTGTTGATCTCGAGTCTTCAAGCGGCTAACTGAACCTGCATCAGGCTGAAAGTTCTTCTTTCTTCAGAACTATGTCTGATCTTGCTGTGCTAGATGGAGATGGCACAGCTATCTGAACTTTTCTTTCTGGAGTGCTTCAAGCTTTTTACATGCAGCAATGGCGAGTAAGATGAAGTCGGCTACTAACTCTTTTTTTTTATGAAGACCTAAAAGATATCTTGTGTCATGGACCATCTCACCCTTTTGTAGTCTGCTAATCAACGGCTCTTAGAGATCAGTGGGCCCCACCTACAACGTCCATATGCGTCTTGCTTTAACGCCTATCTGTCGTATTGTAGGCCTATGATGCCTTTTGTCATGTATTGTGGCTTTGTCACTAACAATTTGAATATGGTTGACTTTTTGACTTGCTGACATCAGCACTTGAAGACTTAGTAAAAATTCAAGCATCAGAGTATAGGCGTTGAGTGAATGAGCTTCACTCAACGCCAAATCACTTAGATAGATTTATTGTCACTTGGCGTTGAGTGAGTTATCTTCTCTCAACCCAAACTACTTAGATTATAAATGTGTTTCTAGACATTGAGTGATTCAGCTTCACTCAACATCAACTTGCTTTCTCAGATTTCTGCTGCTTGGCGTTGAGTGAGTGAGCATCACTCAGTGCCAAACTCCTTAGATAAAATTATGTCTTCACTAGGCATTAACAGTGTTGAGTGATTAATGCACACTCAATGCTTTTTACCTTAACATTTTTTGCAGCCTCTTTTGTATGTATAGCCTAGAGAGCATTGAGTGAACATGCCTCACTCAATGCTTTCTGCCTTAGCCATTTCTGATTCTTCAGCATCTTAAGCATTGACAGCGTTGAGTGGGCATGCCTCACTCAAAGCTTTTTGCTTTAACACATTCTGTGTCATGGGGTTAAGAGAGTTGAGTCACCACGCCTCACTCAATGCTTTCTTCCTTGGCCAAATTTTTGTATTCTTTAAAAGTACTGGCTTTGACAGAATGAGTGTTACTCAACACTTAAGAGGATATGGTGTGGAGTGAATGAACTTCACTCAACGCTTATGGTCTTAGCCACATTTCTATCACTTAAACCTTAGGCATGGACTGTCTTAGTCAGCCTCACTCAACTCTGAATTGAGTTCGACGAATGCTGAACTGAGTTTGATGAATAGTGAGCTCAGGTCGACGAACTCTCAACTCAGTTCGACGAATATAGACTTGGCAAAATTTCTCAAACTCTGAGCATAGTTCGATGAACGATTTGCTCAGCTCGACGAACTCTGAACTTAGTTCGACGAATTTAGACTTAGATAATTTTCTCAAACCAAATCTTAGGTAAGAATTTTTCTGACTTAGCCACATAGGCTATCTGTCCCATCACTATCATCTACTGATATATGTATATCATTGACAAGATTGACTTCCTCAAATCTAGGACATTGTGGGCAATGAACCCAACAATCTCCCACTATTTGAGGAAGTCAAAACTCTTAAGCAAGTGAGTAATGATACACAAAACCATGCAGCAATAAGCATAACAACTATATAACTGAGAAGTGATCTATAATTACCATACTTCCCAGCCTGCAGAGTGGAACATTACCACACCTGCTCCCCTGAATTGTTGCTAGCATATGTTGGGTACATTGGAATAAATGTACCTGATTTGAAGAAGCCTCACCCTACTCAATGATATACATCAAAATGTATTTGATGTGTTTTGAGTTTAGTTGTGCAGGTTAAGTAATTGCAGGGAAAGCTGAAAAGTTTCTAAGTCCATGTGTCGACACCCAGAAGAAAAGTTTCGACACTTGAGAAGACTTGTGTCGACAACCAGAGAAGCTGTGTCGACACTTGGAGTAATTGTGTCTACACCAGGAATGCAGAGTCGACACCAGAAGGAAAGTGTCGACACATACAGGCTGTGTCGACATACAATGAAGAAATGTCCAGAGAAGCTGTGTCGACACTTAGAAGCAGTGTCGACGCCAAGAGGAACTTTGTCGACATCAAAAGTGTCGACACTAGGAGGCTGTGTCGACACTCAGCAAAACATCAACAAAGTTCAAGTAAAAGTGTCGACACTAGGAGGCTGTGTCGACACACAGCAAACTTCAACAGAGTTTAAGTACAAGTGTCGACATAATGAAGAATGTGTCGACACACAGCAAAAGTCTCAACACATGAAGAATGTGTCAGCACAAAGGAGATGTGTCGACACTCAGCCAAAGTCTCAACATAAGAAGAATGTGTCGACACAAGGAGAAGTGTCGACACACAGCAAAAGTATCAACACAGAAGGCATGTGTCGACACTTAGCAAGTATCAACACAAGAAGATGTGTCGACACAAAGGAGTTGTGTCGACACTTACAAGAAATCAACTAAGTATCAAAGAAGAAGGACTTGTGTCGACACACAGGATCAGTGTCGACACATGTTGAAGAAGCAGTGTCGAGAAGCAGATTCTACAACACAAGGAGTTGTGTCGACACCATGAAGGCTAGTGTCGACACTTAGTCTACTTGTGTCGACACTTAGTCTATCAGTGTCGACACTTTAAGACTGACTGTCTTGACACTTTCAGACAGTTACAAAAAATTCAAGAAGTGACTGGATGACTTGACAGCTGCCATTCCAGCCGGTCTGCTGCAATTGTCAGAGCTGTCAGAAAGTTGTTAGAAACCGGATCAGCCGGTCACCATGAAGGAAGCTTATATAAAGGCTTATTCTGTCAACAGAAGGAGATCGATCAAGCAACTCATTGAAGAACAATACAACTAGAAGAAGACCTTCAAGTGAAGATCTAAGAAGTTGGAGAGAGAGAGAGAGCTCCTTCTAAGAAGACAGCTGTTGAACCAGGCTGTGAAGAAAAGTTTCAGATTAAGATCTGATTCTTAAGTTAGCAGTGATTAAAGATCAGCTGCATAGAGAATCAACCCTACTGTGTTCTAAATTCAAGAAGCTTTGAAGGAAGCCAAGGGAGGTTAATCTCAGCAAAGTTCTTCTAAGAACTCATCAAGAAACCAGACAACTCTTCTCTCTCATTCTGAGTTGTGGGTATATACTTTGTAATCTTAATTTCTTGTAGGATCCTAAGGGATCTGAGTTGTAAGCCTGAAATTATAAAGGCTGAGTGGTAGGGCATGTGTGCCTGAGTGTAGGAGATACTTTTCTCTAAGTGTAGGCCTTGTTGTGGGCTGAGTGTAGGCCCTGTTGAAAGCTGAGTGTAGGTCTTTGTGAATACTGAGTGGTAAGGCTTTTGTGCCTGAGTTGTAGGAGTGGGATCACTCTGAGCTGTAGGAACCTATTTGGGGTTCTGAGTGTAAGATCTGAGGATCTGAGGAATAGTGGAGAAGTTGGGCCGAATCTAGTACACTACTAGATAGGCGAAGGGGGAAAGTGGATGTACCCAGACCTTGGGGAACCACTATAAAATCTGTGTGTTCTCTGTGTGTGCTTTATTCTGTGATTGTTGTGTTGTATTGCTGTGAAGAATTGTTTATAATTCTGTGATTCTGCCTAAAAGTTTAAAAAGATTAAGGTCACATATTCACCCCCCCCCCTCTAGGTGATTAGGTACAATTTCTTTCAAGTGGTATCAGAGCCAGGTTACTCAAAAAGGACATAACAGTCTGAGTAAAAGATCTTGTAGGCAGACTCAGCATAATCAAGAAAATTAAAAAAATGGGTTCAATAGAGAATCACAAAGAACTAGGATCCATGAAGTTGCCAATCTGCAGAAAGGAGATCTTTGGCATTTGGAATGAAAAGGTTGGACTATTTATGGAAGCCTCTGACCCCAGAATTTATATTACTGTTAAAGAAGGGTCATATGTGCCAATGAAAGTATCTGTGTTGGATGCAAATCAGAGAACACCAAAAGACTATTCTGAAATGACCAAGGATGAGATTATTCTGGCCACTATGGACAAGAGGGCCCAGAATATAATTGTAAGTGTAATAGATGATGCCACATTCCAAAATTTAATTCACTGTAAAACATCAAAGGAAATGTGGGACACACTGATAGTGTACATGGAGGGCTCTGAAGAAGTTAGACCTGACAGAAAGTCTTTATTAAATCAGGAGTATGAGAGCTTCAGACAAGGAAGGTCTGATAGCATAACTGAGTGCTACAAGAAATTCTATAGGATAGTTAGTGAGTTAATGTCCTATGGAAGAGAATTCAGCAATTATAAGCTGAATGATAAGTTCTTGAGATCCCTAACTAAAGACTGGGATACTAAGATTTGTGTCATAAGGGAAATGGCCAAATTAGCAGACATTCCTCCTCCAACATTGTTTGGAAAACTGTTATCATATGAGATGCAGTTAATGGTAAGGAAAGAGGAGGAAAAGACTACCAGAGTTGAGCATAAAGAAAGAGCTGTGGCTTTCAAGACAGAAGCCACCAGGAAATATAAAAGTAAGTCTCCATCTCCACCTCCAAAAGTTGCTGAGACTGAGACAGATGAGTCAGAAAGCAAGAATTCTGAAAGCAGTAAGAGTGATGAAGATTTTGCACCTTTCACTAGACATTTTCAGAAGTTTCTTAAGAAGAAACAGTGGAGGTCTAAGTCATCCACTTGACAGAAGTCATCAAAGAATAAAAGAAGAAAGTCCAGGCAAAGTAAAACTACATCCTCAAAGATAGTTTGCTATTGTTGTAACAGACAGGGACATGTTGTTTCTGACTGTCCCGAGAAGAGGAAAGAGTCTACTGATAAGAAGAAGACTCAAATCAAGGGCAAAAAGGAAAGATCCTTTGTTGCTAAGAAGGACAAAATTCTGTCTGATATGTCATCTTCAGAATCAGATTCAGAAGCTGATGCTTACATTGGACTGTTTGTTGAAGAAGAGGAAGATGAGTTCATACAATTAATGAACTCAATATATGAGCATGAGGACAATCAGTGCCAGGGACTGATGGCCTTATCAGAAGGAGACAAAATCCAGGATCATCCTGGACCTAGTCAGGTACAAAATTGTTCTGCTGGTTCAATTTCTAGTACTGAGTCAGATTCAGATACATCATCATCAAGTGATGTTAGTGGATCTGAATCTGAGGGAGATATTCATCAGTTGATTGATGAATATAGAGTAGTATTGCAGGCTTTGAAGAAAATCAAATCCTTGACCAAGAGTCAGGCTAAGGAGATTGACAATCTTAAAGTAGCTGCAACAGATTTTGATAAGTTGATTGATCAGAAATTAAATGAAATAGCCAGACTGAAGCACATTACTGTTATTCAGATGGGGACTATAACATTTAAAAATGATCAAATCAGAAATCTGGAGATTAGTCTTCAGAAAGAGAGAGATATAGTAGCAAGGTTTTCTAAACCAAAGTTTGTTCTACCTTTGATAGATGAGTTCATCTCTCAAAAGGGTAAAACTCGATTGGGGTTTACTAAACCTGCCAGGACTGTACAATCCAAGTCGAAGGGCAAAGCCCCAGTACTCAACAAGGAGCCTGCTGTAAACAAAACAGCCAGGGTTATACCTAAACAAAGGTACAATAGATTTGAGTGCTGGTGTTATGGCAAGGTAGGCCACTTTGCCATAGACTGTTGGCACAATTCAAGTGCCAAAGTGAGTAGCAATCTGCCTGCTAGAAAAGCTACAAGTAGTTTTGTTAAAAGGCAAACTAACCAGCACCAAGGACCCAAGAATTCTTTGGGTTCTAAGGTTAACTAATCTGTTTTGCAGGTGAGTCCAAGTGACCATGCCCCAATATGGTACTTGGACAGTGGATGTTCCAGGCACATGACTGGAACTAGGGTATTACTAAAGGACTATACACCAATCAAGGATGGTCCTAAAGTCACCTTTGGTGGTTCTGAAAAAGGAATCATCAAAGGCTTTGGTAACATTTCAAGCAACCTTATTACAATTACTCAAGTGGCTTATGTTAAAGGTTTGAAACACAACCTCATTAGTATAAGTTAGCTGAGTGATCTAGGATATGACATCTTATTTGTCAAAGATGGTTGTTATATCAGGAGGTCAAATGATCAAGAGATCATTCTGACTGATTATAGGAAGAGAAATGTCTATTGTCTAGACATTATGTGTGAGAATAATATTTCTCCTGTGTGTCTTGTAGCTGATGAGAAAGTATCTCATTGTGTCAAATGGCACAAGAGGCTAGCCCATCTTAACTACAAGATAATTGGCCAACTCTATAGTAAAGAGTTAATGAGGAATAGTCCTCAGGTTAAGTGTATTAAGGATGGGATATGCTCAGCTTGTTAAAAGGGCAAGCAGACCAGATCCACCTTTAATAGCATTGAGATCAAAGATGTTGTGAGGTGCTTATACCTCTTGCATATGGATCTTTTTGGTCCTATGCCAGTTCACAGCCTAGGTAGGAAGGTCTAAAATTTGTGGTTGTAGATGACTACTCAAGGTTTTCCTGGGTGTTCTTCCTTAGACAGAAATCTGAAACACCTAGTATCTTTTATAGTTTTGTCAAACAAATTCAGAATGAGTTAGACAGTACAGTGGTCAAAATCAGAAGTGACCATGGTACTGAATTTTAGTCTGACAGTATGATAAAGTTATGTGAAGAGTTTGGGATATTTCAGGAATTTTCTTCACCAAGAACACCTCAGCAAAATGACATTGCTGAAAAAAAAAATAGAACCTTGATTGAGGCTGGTAGAACTCTATTATGTGACACATCTCTCCCAGAATATTTCTGGGCTGAGGCAGTTAATACTGCATGTCATGTGATTAATAGGGCTACTATCACCAAGAGCCACAATAAGACCCCCTATGAGATTGTGAAAGGCAGAAAACCAAATCTATCTTATTTCAGGATCTTTGGTTGTAAATGTTATATACTTAACAATGGAAAGTATTACTTAACCAAGTTTGCTGCCAAATCCCAATAGGGGATCTTTGTTGGGTACAGCAATAATAGTAAGGCTTATAGGGTCTACAACTTGACTACTCAAGTTGTAGAAGAGTCAGTACATGTAGTATTTGATGAAGCTAGACTCATTAATAATGAATTGTCTAGAAGTATTTGCAGCTCCACAGGTGTGACTGAGAAGATGGACAAGCTTACTATTGAATAAAGTTCTACTGCAAGACAGCAAGTGAGTGATAGTGGCTGTTATTCAGGGGGAGTACTAGATGCACCTGATGCAGAAGAAGACCAAGGGGTGCAGCAAGTTGAAGAAGCTGAAGGAGTACAACCTGAAGACAGGCTGCCTCCAGCAAATAGGCATCTAAAAGATCATCCAGCAAATCAAATTATTGGTGATCTCAGATAAGGGGTATAAACAAGGAGCAGAAATCTAAGTTCAGTACTCTACTCCAGTTTTCTATCCCAAGTAGAGCCAAAGAAGTTTGAAGAAGCCATCCTAGACCCTCATTGGATTGAGGCTATGCAAGAAGAGCTGAACCAGTTCAAAAGATGCAATGTCTGGGAGCTTGTTCCTAAGCCAAAAGACCATAACATTATTGGGACTAAGTGGATCTTTAGGAACAAGTTGGATGAACATGGAGTTATTATAAAGAATAAGCAAGACTGGTTGTAAAAGGTTATAGGCAGGAAGAAGGAATTGACTTTGATCAAACCTTTGCTCCAGTAGCCAGACTGGAAGCTATAAGGATGTTCCTGGTTTATGCAACCTATCAAGGGTTTAAAGTATACCAAATGGATGTTAAGTCAGCTTTTTTGAATGGAAATCTGAAAGAAGAAGTCTATGTGGAACAGCCATCAGGTTTTGTAGATTCTACTAAACCTAATTATGTTTATAGACTTAGGAAGGCTTTGTATGGGTTAAAACAAGCCCCTAGGGCTTGTTATGAAACCCTGTATAGTTTCCTCATTGAGAATAAATTCACAAGGGGGAAAATAGACAAGACTCTATTCCTTAGGGAATCCAGAGGCAAGATCATTCTAGTCCAAATATATGTAGATGACATCATATTTGGGTCTACTGAAAGTTGTCTTTGCAAAAAGTTTGCAAAACTAATATAAGGACAATTTGAAATGAGCAGTATGGGGGAACTTAAGTTCTTCTTGGGTCTCCAAGTTAGACAGACTGAGAATGGTTTATCCATATGCCAGTCTAAGTTTACCCTAGAATTGATAAGGAAGTATGGTATGGAATCATCCACTATCATGAAAACTCCTATGGGGTCAAGTATGTCTCTTAGCAAAGATGATGCAGGGAAACCTGTAGATGAGACTTTGTATAGAGGGATAGTTGGCTCCCTATTGTATTTGACTGCTAGTAGACCAGATATCATATATGCTACATGTATCTGTGCTAGGTATCAAGCTGCCATAAAGAATCACATTTGACAGCAGTCAAAAGAATTTTGAGATATCTTAAGGGCACTCCTTATCTAGGCCTTTGGTACCCTAGGAATGGAGACTTTGAACTGACAGGTTATTCAGATGAAGATTTTGCAGGCTGCAAGAAAGATAGGAAAAGTACAACAGGTACCTGTCAATTCCTAGGTGGAAGACTGATATCATGGATTAGCAAGAAACAAACAAGTGTGGCTATCTCCACAGCAGAATCAGAGTATGTTGCTGCAGGAAGTTGCTGTGCTCAACTTCTATGGATACAGCATCAGCTTGAAGATTATGATATTCAAGTAAGTAGAACACCTCTATTCTACTAGTGCTATTTCTATTGCGAACAATCCTGTCTCCCATAGTAGGACTAAGCACATAGAAATAAAATGCCATTTTCTAAGAGAACATGTGGAAAAAGGAGATATTTCACTAGAGTATGTTAATACAGATAATCAGCTAGCTGACATGTATACTAAGCCCTTAGATGAAACCAAATTCAATAAATTTAAAATTGAATTAGGGATGATAAACTTAGAATAGTTTACAAAAATTGGCTAAGTAAAATGGTGTCGACACACGGAGTTGTATGTGTCGACACATAGAAGTGGTGTCGACACTTCAGAGAAAAGGTGCCGACACATCTAGGAAGTCGGTGTCGACACTTCTGAGAATTAGTGTCGACACATGCAGTGTAGGTGTCGACACATCCACGGTGGTGTCGACACTTAAGATTTATACAGAATTAGTCTAGTAAAGTCTTGACTAAGTGTCGAGCTAAGTGGTGTAGACACATATACAAGTGTCGACACATATATTCTGTCGACTATACTTGTGTCGACACATAGTTGTCGAGACATTATAAGTAAGTGTCGACACAATTTAAGTATTTTGACGTGCCCTTTCATCTTCGATTCTAGAAAGGTATAAATAGGTTTTCGCCATTGTCTGTCGACACGCTCATCAAAGTTTCGAGACCAAACTTGTGTGTCGATATCTCTCTTCTCTAAATTCAAATTTCTTCAAACCTTAATGGCGCCCAAGCTAGAAGAGAATGTGAATGAAGGATATGAACTCGTGCGACATGCATTTGATGACGCGGAACCCGAGATCAAAGGCGTGATAACCCTAATAGCAGAGACTGGGTTAGAATTTCTTGTTTCAGAACCGATCAAGATCTGGAAGAAGGAGGTCCTGGAGTTTCTGAATGCAGTAACAATAGATGAATCAGGACTCAAGATTAAGTCAAGAGTTTATGGGGCAAAGGTGAAGGTCTCTCCTAAGAGTCTGAGAAAGGTACTTCAACTACCAAGGACTAAGGAAGAAGAAGATGTTTCTACTTCTAAGACTAGAGAAACATTGCAATGGTGTGGACTGGACTCCAAAATAAAAATTGGATCTATTTTCAACAGAAAGGGAATGAATATGCA
This sequence comes from Platanthera guangdongensis, assembly GCA_039583875.1. Taxonomy (NCBI): domain Eukaryota; kingdom Viridiplantae; phylum Streptophyta; class Magnoliopsida; order Asparagales; family Orchidaceae; genus Platanthera; species Platanthera guangdongensis. Next base: position 106,641,832 of record CM077161.1, on the reverse strand, counting down.
AGGCAAGTTTCTATCTGAGATTGTGGGCAAAGTCATCCTGAGCAAGCCTGGAGGCCATGACAGAATCTCAGCTCACATGTTTAGCCTCATGACAAGGATAATATTCAAACTAAATACTGATTGGGCTACAGTTATGTTTGATAAGATAAAAGAGAGTATGAAGAAGCCAAATTTGGGTAGAATACTAAGTCTTTACCTAGTTGGCAGTATACCAGAGGAAATGAACCAAGCTACAGGTTCAAAGATCAACCACATGAGGAAGATGGATATGAGAATCTTCTCTAGGTGGGAAAGAGTACTGACCAAAGAACTACCATCTCCAGTAAAGGACTCACCCCAGAAAAAGAAGAAGAAGACAGCCCCTGTGGCTCAAGAATCCTCAAGCAGCTCTGAAGAGCATGTAGTGTTCACTCCAGATGAGGAAAAAACTGGAAATGCTGGACAATCTCCAGCAGGACAAGCAGATGCACCAAGGCAGGGGGAGCTACCTTCAGCAAGCCCAATTCACCTAGATCCACTCCAGGGGGAGCCCTTACATGTGGATGAGCCAACTCCACTAGAGAGTGAACAAGCTACTCAAACTATACTTGAAGTAATAACTGAAATCAACCAATTAGATTTCCCTATTGAGAATGAAGTTATGACTGACACATTATTTGATGCTAATTAGCAACCTCAGATTCTTAGTCAACCCCAAGATGTTATCATGGAGGACACATCTGTTGCTGATCAAGTGGTTGATGAGATTAGAGATTCTCCAACCCTTCATCAACAGGAATTTACCTTAGAAGAGCTATTCCCTGATCTTCTCCAAACAGATTTTGAGAAAGAGAAAGCTGTTGCTGAGGGGGAGAAGGTCAATGTTGAGGGGGAGCATGCGGAGATTGAAGTAGAAACTGCAAGACAAGAACCTGTAATGCAACAGCATGCTGAGGAGTTACCTAGGAAGGATTCACCTCCTAGCCTAAAGGAAAGAGTTGAAATAGTCAGCACATCTTCTTCTGAAGATGAAGCGGTTGTTAGAGCAAAGAAGAGAAAGTTCCAAGTCTTTAAAAGAAGAAGCCAGAATTAAACCATTGCACCACAGCCTGCCCCATCTACGGATTTCAGTTCTCTGATGGTAGCTTTACAGATAAAGATGGATGAGCAAAGACAAGCTATAGAAAAGTATATAGATGAAGGGCATAAGTCACTGCAATTTGATCTGGCCCAAGACATCAAGTCAATCAGATTTGAAATGAATCTGAACAAGAAAGAAATGACTGATTGCTTCCATAAGGGAGGAAATGCAGTAGTCTATCTGTCCACTCATCAGGAGAAGATCAAAACACAAGTAGATGATATGGCAGTGAAGCAAGGCTATGTTCTAGAGAACCAGCTAAGGATGAATGATAATTTGACAGCTTCTCATAATGCCATAGTAACAGAAATGAAGAATATAGCTTCTGGTCAAACTATAGAAAGTGCAAATGCTAAAGAAGCTTTTGATAATAAGTTACAAGAGAGCCTTACGGCTTTTAAAACTGTGCTTGAAGATTCCCAGAAGGCTATAGCTCAACAGCTTCAGAAGTTTAAACCTTTCTATAAAGATGGAGTAAATTATCTGAATGCACAGATAAGATTTCAGAAAGAGGATCTGAGGGATCACATTGAAAGAGAAGTCATAAACTGGGAGAGGGTGTTAGTCAAAGCAGGCTCTGATCAAGCAAAGTGGATTTCAAATTCCATTAGAGCCACCCTTGGATATCCTCCATTATGTGATGATGATAATGTTGCAGAGTCTGGAATTAATCCTGCATATCTTGGAGGAGAGCATGCTGAAGTAGCTCAAGTCAAGATTCTCTTAACTGCATAGTAGTGAGATTATTTAGGGCAATCCTAATACCTAGCATAAACATATGTAGCATACATGATGTCTGGTCTACTTGCAGTCAGATATAGAAGGGAGCCAATTATCCCTCTATACAAAGTTTCATCAGCAGGTTTCCCTGCCTCATCTTTGCCTACAAGCATACATGATCCCATGAGAGTTCTCATGGTGGAGGAGTTCTCCATGCCAAATTTCTTTATCAACTCCCTTGTGAACTTAGACTGGGATATGGACAGGTCATGATCAGTCTGTCTTACTTGGAGGCCTAAGAAGAACTTAAGTTCACCCATGCTGCTCATCTCAAACTTCCCATGCGTAAGTTTAGAAAACTTTTTGCAGAGGTTGTCATCAGTAAATCCAAAAATGATGTCATTTATATAGATCTGAATAAGGATGATCTTACCCTTAAATTCCCTTAGGAATAGGGTCTTGTCTATCTTCCCCCTTGAGAAATTTTCTCAATGAGGAAGCTAGACAAAGTCTCATACCATGCTTTAGGGGCTTGCTTCAGCCCATATAGAGCTTTTCTAAGTCTATAAACATAATCAGGTGAGTTAGGAACTATAAATCATGGAGGCTGCTCAACATAGACTTCCTCTTTTAAGTCACCATTCAGGAAGGCTAACTTCGCATCCATCTGGTAGACCTTGAATCCCTTGTATGCAGAATATGCAAGGAACAGTCTGATAGCCTCCAATCTTACTACAGGGGCAAATGTTTGATCAAATTCAATGTCTTCTTCTTGCATGTACCCCTTAGCCACTATTCTTGCTTTATTCTTAATTATAATGTTATTTTCATCAAGTTTGTTTCGGTAGATTCACTTGACTTCAATGACATTATGTCCTTGTGGTCTAGGAACCAGCTTTCAGACCTTGCACCTCTTGAAATGGTTCAGTTCCTCCTACATAGCTCCAATCTAATGTTGGTCTATGTTGGCTTATTCAAACTTCTTGGACTCCACTTGGGATAGAAAGCTTGAATACATGGCAGTATTCTGACTTCTTCTCCTTATTGTTACTCCTTGGCTTGTCTCACCAATTATCTGGTATACTGGATGATCTCTTATGTGTCTAACTACTGGTGGTAGTCTTCTTTCAGCAACATGTTCAGCTCCAGGTACAGCCTCTTGTTGATCTTCATCCACTCCCAGTGTACCTGGTAGATCTTCTAGAGTATCCACTTCATCTTATATAACTGGTGATACTTCCTTGATGGTCAGTTTGTCCATCAACTATTTTGTACCTGCAGTACTATAAGAGGAGCTTGGTAGCTCTCTGTTAATCATAGTAGACTCATCAAAGACTACATAAATTGATTCTTCTATAACTTGGCTTTTCAAGTTGTAGATTCTATAGGCTTTGTTATGATTGTTGTACCCAACAAATATTCCATCAAAAGATTTGGCAGCAAACTTAGTCACATAAGACTTTCCATTATGAAGCACATAACACTTACTACCAAAGATTCTGAGATAGCTCAAGTTTGGTTTTCTGCCTTTCAAGATCTCATAGGGAGTCTTCTTGTGCTTTTGGTGATAGAGGTCATATTGAGGAAATGACATGTAGTATTTACTGCCTCAGCCCAGAAATATTCTGGGAGAGATATGTCACTCAACAGTATTCTACTAGCCTCTATGAGAGTCCTATTTTTCCTCTCAACAATCTCATTTTGCTAGGGTGTCCTTCGTGAAGAGAATACTTAATGAATCTCATGTTCTTCACAGAATCTTGTCAAGATATCAGACTGAAATTCAATCTCATGGTCACTTCTGATTTTGACCACAGAGCTGTTTAACTGATTCTGAATTTGCTTGATAAAAAGTGAAGATATCAAGAGTTTCATTCTTTCTCTTTAGGAAGAATACCCAAGCAAACCTGGAAAAGTCATTAATCACCACAAGGGTGTAGACCTTCCTACCAAGACTATGAACTGACATGGGACCAAACAAGTATATATGCAGGAGGTATAGGCACCTAACAGAATCTTTGGCCCCAATGCTCTTGAAGGAGACTTTTGTCTACTTGCCTTTTTGGCAAGCTGAGCAAATGCCCTCTTTGGATCACTTCATATTGGTACCATTCCTAACTAGCTCTTGACTAAAGAGCTTACCAATAGTCTTGTAATTCAAATGGGCTAGCCTCTTGTGCCACTGGACACAGTAGGAGACTTTCTCATTTACCACTAGACAGATAGGAGAATCTGTAACTAGACATAGAAAGTTTAATCAATAAACATTCTCACTCTTAGTGTCTGTCAAGATGACTTCTTGGTCACTTGACCTCCTAATTAGGCACCCATCCTTGTGGAAGACAATAACATAGCCAAGATCAAAAAGTTGGCTTATGCTTATAAGGTTGTTTTGCAACCCTTCAACATAAGGCACCTTAGAGATGGTGACTATATCATTGGTGATCTTACTATAGCCCTTTGTTACCCCTCTGTCTGAACCGCCAAAAATAACTTTGGGTTCATATTTTACTAGAGTGTATTCTTTCAAATTGCTCCTTATCACAGTGATGTGCCTGGAACAACCATTGTCCAAGTACCATATAGGGGTATGACAACTTGGACTAACCTACAATACACAATTTACTTTACCTTAGGACCCCAATATCTATTGGGTCATAGATGCATATTAATATCAAATTGAACATGTCTACCAGCAGAATTTTTGACTGGTGGATAGACCCTAGCCCTGGCCACATTGGGATTATGCTAGCAGTCAATGACAAAATGCCCTATCTTACCACAACACTAACAGTCATGTATGTTATATCTTCTCTTCTGTGTAGTCCATGCAGCTTGGTTAGTAGTAGTCCTAATAGGATAAAGATGTGTTGCAGCCCTTTTCTGATTTCTTTTAGCTAGAATTTGACTGAAGGTAAGTCTTCTAGCTGGCTTGTTTGGTCTGCTCTAAGTGCTATCAGCAGCAAGCTTCTTTTCAGATAGCATGCTTTTGATGGCATCATAAATGCCCAAATTAGCCTGACTGTTAGACTTTCCCTTAGTCTGACCCTTAGTTGTTAGATTCAGAACCTCGTCTGCAGCAACATTCTTGAGTGTTGGTGTTGAAGCACCAAAAACAAATGGTCCTGGTTGGGCCATCTGAAATTTCTCATGGGTAGCCGGAAAGGCACTCACCCAGCTAGAGCTTTCACCATGGCAGTGAATATCTTTGTTCACCCCAGATGAACAACCCTTCTCCCAATGACCACAAGAGCTTTCATGGTCATACCTGTTAGAAGGTAACAGAACTTTTCTAAAAAGAATGGGAGGCTTGGAAGTAATCGGTTGAGGTGGAGTTGGAGCTTTGCCCTTCCTTTTGGAAGGAGCAACTCTTGTGCTTCCCTTAAATCTCAACCCCTTCTTATCATTTTTAGACGAGAAGGTGTCTATCAAGGGTAGTATTGTACTTGGCTTAGAATAACTTGCCACTATTCTTTTCTCCTTCTCAAGCTTATCTTCAAGCTCCATGATGAGACAGTTCTTGCTCTTGATGGAGGCTATTTGGATGTCCAAGAGGGACTTCAGTTGGCTTATTTCCCAAGCTTTCTGGTCCAACAGATTAGTTGTTGCAGTCTGCTAGGCAACTGCAAGCTTAAGAGATGAAATCTCTTTAGCTTGCTTCTTAGACAACTTCTTGACCTTCTTGAAGGCATTCAGAAGTTCTCCATACTTGTCAATCAGTTGACTGACATCTCCTTTAGATCAAGAATCTTCTTCACCATTGGGTGAAAAGGCTTCTGAGCAAGGACTGGTCTCATACTCAGATAGAGAAGCGGAATTAGGTAATGAATGTACCATGCTTTGACCAGGCTAATCCTGGCTGCCCTCTTCATCTATCATTGCCATCAGCCCTCTATATCTATGGGCATCTTCATACACCTCTGAGTCACTATGTGATAGTATTAGAGGGGCCCTGATTCCTATCCTCGTCGGAGGATTAACTTTTTTTGTTGCAACAGCTTTATCATTAGCAGCATCAACTAGCCCAATGTAGGCTTCCACTTCTTCAGACTCAGATGAGGATGAGTCTGTCTAGCTCTTTTCCTTCTTGGAAATGAAGGACTTCTCCTTCTTTCCTTTGTACCGGTGTTGCTTCTTCTCCCCCAACCTCATTTCTCTTCTCTAGGCAGTTAGCTATCATATGCCCAGGCTTGCTACAATAGTAGTAAACTACTTTAGAAGAGTTATATTTATTAGGTTTGGAACCATACCTGCCAGTCTTGAACTGATTCTTCCCGTGATGAGTGGAGTTGGAAGATCCCTTCTTCTAATGCTTCTTCTTCATCAGCCTCTGGAGTTGCTAGGAGAATGCAGCAAAGTCTTCATTATACATGGTGCTGTCTGATGCCTCTGAGTCTAAGATATCTGACTCAGTTGGTATTCTTGGTGGAGAAGGAATCCTCTCCTTGCCCTTCCTTGTGCTTTCTGTTCTGAAGGCCAAGGACTTCTCCTTGGACAGGGATTTGCTGGTGCCCTCCTCCTCCTTCCTGGCAGCTAGCTACATCTCATAGGATAGCAGCTTTCCAAATAATATTTGGGGAGGAGTATCAGCAAGCTTAGCCACCTCTCTTATGACACAGATCTTGGTATCCCAGTCTCTAGTGAGAGATCTAAGAAACTTGTCATTTATTTCAGAATTATTGAAGACCCTTTCATAGGTCTTCAACTCATTTATGATCCTGAAGAATCTTTCATAACAATCAGTTATGTTCACCTTCAGGTTTTGCCTGAAAGCCTCATACTCTTGGTTAAGCAGAGACTTCATATCATCCCTTACCTCTTCAGTCCCCTCCATGTAGACCACAAGTGTGTCCCTCATTTCTTAGGAGGTCTTGCAGTGAACTAGATTCAGAAAGGTTAAGTCATCAACAGGACTCGCAATAATATTTTGTGCTCTCTTGTCTTGTCCAGCAAGGATGATTTCATCCTTGGTCATCTCAGAGTATGTCTTGGGAGTCTGGTCATTAGTATTCAGAACAGAGATCTTCATAGGGATAAAAGGTCCCTCCTTAACTGTTACAAAAATCCTTGGATCATAGGCTTCCATGAATAGTCTCACCCTCTCTTTTCATATTCCAAAATACTCCTTCCTGCAGATGGGAAGTTTCATGGAACTCAGTTCTCTCTGGCTCTCTCCAGAGCCCATAATCACTTAACTGTAGCTACCTTCGGTGATTACTCATATTGTTAAATCCTTTTTTGAGCAACCTCCCTCTGATACCACTTAAAAGTTCTTGTTTACAAGGTAGCTAGCAACCTAGAGGGGGGTGAATATGTTTGTCTAGGTCTTTTGTTTTCTTTTTTTCTTCTTCTTGAGTTACTATGTGATTTAGAGCTTTTTATGTACCTGCAAACAGAAAACACATAGAAAAGCACACAAGTATTTTATAGTGGTTCCCTAAAATTATGGGTACATCCACTCTCCTCCCACCTTGCTAACTTCCTGTTAGTCAAGGCCCAAACTCCTCCAAAATGCTCCTCAGATATTACACCTCAGGACCTCATCCTTATACTCATTTTCTCTTCAAAACCCTGCCTCAGAACCATAAAGGTTCCTACCTCAGAGCCCTGCAGTGCTCCTATAACTCAGTGGTCCTCAAACCACCTACCTTAACCTTATCCCTAAGGTCTACATCTCAGGCTTTTTAGCCCTACAACTTCAGGCACAAGGCCCTACTCTCAGAGTGTTGCAGCACTCCTACAGCTCAGTACCCTTCCAGGTACCTACCTCTGTTCCCTTCCAGCCACCTACAGCTCAGTAGCACACTTGTCACCTATGGTCACAACCCGTATTTTCTCCATATTTAAATAATACGTCAGAGTAAGAGAAAATATGTATTGTGATGTCATGCTGTGTAGGGGACAACTGCAGACGTTCAGGCAACCAAGTTCTCGTATTTACTTTTCCCTTGTCCTTGTGAGGCAAGGGTGGCGGTAGAGTCACTATAACGCCCCTGATTTTCTAACAATTATTTAATCCTCTTGGTGATGTCATAATGACGTAAGGGGCGTTTCATTAGCATGGAGTTGACGGCGCGTCGCCATAAATGCGTTTTTGCGCCTGTTCGGTCGAGTCTTCCAAATTCGTGAATTCTTGTCGAAAATGGAAAATTTCACATTAGGAAATTAAATAAATTAATTTTTGACATGCTCGTCAAGTTTCGTCGCTATCCGAGCGATATTCAAGCCTTGGCGAATTTCCGAAGTTTTGTATAATTTATGATCGTCGTAGAATTTGAATATTTATATCTCGAGAACAGTATGTCGGACTTTGGTCCTATCTTCGCCATTGGATTCGTAGCGTCAGTGTTCACCTACGGTGCAAATTTCTTTTAATTCGACGCGCGTTTGGGCCTCCGTTTTGAACTCATATTTCCTTGTTCAAAATAAGATTATTATAATATTAAAGCACTATTCAAAAATAAAAAGTACTATTCATTCCTAAAGTTTGATCAAAGGTATTTCCAAGTACTACAACTTTTGTATTTGGCCTGCAACCCAGTTCAGAACCTAACATACTTGAAATCAGCCTCGAAGTCCGATGTGTTCAAAAAACAGTTTTATGCACGTTTATAGCCAGTAAGTTCGATCAGACTTTCCCGTGGCTATAGACCTCTCATGAAGACGTGTAACCACTCGTTGAAAAGGTATTTCCAAGGGTAACGACTTTTTTGTTTAGCCAAAAGCCCAAATCTGGACACATCATGTCCGAAAATGGCCTTGAATATCGTTGCGCGTAGCAAACAGATTTCTGCGCGCATCTCAAAGCGAAACGAATGTCATCGGTTTGTCTTCCTCCTCCAACCGAAATTCCCAAATCACATTCAGAGTTCCTCCTCCCTTATTCACCCTCAAAAGGCCAACGTTCTTCTTGAAACCAAGTCCTCATCTTCACATAGAAGGAAGGAGTGGTTAAATACATCTTATCACTAGGACACAAACCCTAGCATGGCCTTCTCCTAGGAAACTTCATCTCACAAATCAAGACTCCATTGAGTCGATATATCTCCTAGGAATAACTAGAGATCTAGCACCATAGGAGATGGTAGGAATCTCACCTCATTTCCAGCAGTTCTGAGGTTTTCGGCCATGGTTCTTCTCTTCATCGGTGGCTTTTTCCACGGAAACGGACGACTCCGGTGATTTCTTCCTCTCCGACGGTTTCGTACATCCACAGCTTAGCAAGAACAATAAGAGACGGCTAGGGTTTCGGCTTCTTCCTTTTATAATCAAGTTATTAGGTTTGACTCCACTTGCCACGTGTCGATGTATTAGTGGATCGCCCATTAATAGCTTTAAATATGTCATAATGAAAAGACACATTCAATATAATCGTTTGGCATAATTCCCTAAAATCCGGTTAAAACTGTGTACATGAATCAGGAAACGGAGGCCGAAAATCTGCTAAGTCCAAATTCGTCGAGTAAGTAGCTCTTATTCGACGAATCGTCGAGTATTATATCCTTACTTGACGAATCGTCGTGATTCGTCGAGTCCACTCAAAGCCATACATAATCCAGCACTTCCCAAGTTCAAATCGTCGAGTATAATATTCTTACTCGACGAATCATCGAGATTCGTCGACACAACTCAATGTCGTTGCAAGCACAACACTCCAGTTAAAATCGTCGGGTGTACTCTTTTACTCGACGAATCGTCCAGTAGTGTCGAGTGCACTCAATGCACTCGACGCCACCATTCTCCGAATAATCCAAGTAAAAAGCGTTGAGTGGCGTCGAGTGCACTCAACGCACTCTACGCCTTTCGGCTAATGGCGTTGAGTGTACTCAACACACTCGATGCCAATCCTCCCAGGAATGTTTCTAAGTCAAATGCCATTGAGTGGTGTCGAGTCCACTCAAGGCCACAGACTAAATCATCGAATGGCGTCGAGTGCACTCAACGCACTCGACACCAGCAGTTTCTAAAAATCCTCTAAGTCCAATGGCATTGAATGTGTCGAGTATCAGCTGGCGATACTCGACGAATAACAACTATCCTCTACAAATTCGTCGGATATCATCGGCGATATCCGACGAATTTCCCTTAGACTTTTTCTTCCACAATATTCGACGAATTCGTCGGATATCCCTGATGACATCCGACGAATTTCCCTTGGTCATTCTCTCTAGACCATTCCCTTCGATTTGTTGGGTAATACTCTACCCAACCCTTCATCCAACGCACTCGGTACTTTTGTTAGTGCACCCTGAGCCTGAGGCAAGTTTCTTGACTCAGAACGCGCACAAGGGTCCTAGCACGAAATGGGACGTTACACTTTCATTCCCATGAAAGTGTTAGTTCTTGATGCAAATATCAAGACACCAAAGACCTACATGGAGATGGATAAGGATGAAATCATTCTAGCCTCTATGGACAAGAGGGTTCAGAATATTATAGTCAGAGCAATAGATGATTTCACTTTTCAAAACCTGATTCATTGTAAAACATCTAAAGAAATGTGGGAGTCACTGATTGCTTATATAGAAGGAACTGATAAGGTCAGAGATGATAGAAAATCTCTGTTAAACTAAAAGTATGAAGCCTACAGACAGGATAAGAAAGACTTAGTGGCTGAATATTTTGAAAAGTTCTTCTGAATTGTAAACAACATGAGGACTTATGGCAGGATATTCACTAACTATGAACTTAATGACAAGTTCTTGAGGTCCTTGAACAAGGAATGGGACATCAACATCTGTGCAATAACAGAGATGGGTAATTTAGCCAACATAGACCCCCAGACTCTATTTAGCAAGCTGCTGTCCCATGAGTTACAGCTCAATCTCAGAAAGTCTGAAGAAGATTCAGCTAGAGCACACAACAGAGAAAATTCCTTGGCCTTAAAGGCTGAGACTTCCAGGATGGTAAGAGAAAAGTCAACACTCTTAGAGAGACAAGACACAGTCTCTGAGTGTACAGAATCATCCTCATTATGATGAGTCCTGACTGAGGAGGGACTGTCTCTCTTCTCTAGACAGTTCAAGAAGATGTTTAGGAGAAGAAGGCAGGGCAACTGGAAGGGTCCAGCTGGAGACTCTTCTCTTAGGAAGACCAATCATCCAGAGAAACCCAGGAAGAAGAAATCTGGGGACAAGTATGGATCTTTACAAAACAAATATGTTAAGACTAATATTGTGTGTTATTGTTAAAACAGGCAAAGGCATGTCATAGCTGATTGTCCAACAAAAAAGGAGAAAAAGTCAGAGAACTGGAAGACTAGACAGCATAAGAAGGCTGACAAAATCCTCTTGGCAAAGAAATTGTCTACACTGTCTGATAGTGAGTCTGATTCATCAAAATCAGAAGAGGAGGAGGATCTCATGGGCCTGATTGATATTGAGGAGACCCAATCAGGAGAAGGATATCAGGATTGTTCAAGTCCTGCTAAGGTAAAACCAATCTCACCTAGTTTTGCCTCAGATTCTTTTTCTGCATCAGAAAGTGAATCATGTTCATACTCCTCTAATAATAGAGAACATGATTTAGACTCTGAAGCTGATTTCAACACCCTTATTGACAGATATGGGAAGTTATTAAAGGCCTTGATTGCAAGCAAAGAGCTTGCTAAGGATCAGGCCAGAGAATTAGAATCTCTGAGGGGGGTATCTTTTCAGTTGGAGAGGGCCAGCATAAAGTTGGACCTACAAAAACTGAAGCTTATAGATCTAACTAATAAGATAGATAGCTAGGAAGAGGTAATAGCAGAACAGGTCAAGACTTTTAAGGACCTGGAAGAAAAGCTTACCCAGGAAAAATAGCTCCTGACTCGGTTCTCAAAACCCAAGTCAGTGCTACCTATCATAGATACCTTTTTTGCACCATTTAGAAGTTGTATAGGGTATGAAAAAACCAAAAAGGTTATTAATAAGTCTGAACTAAAGGGTAAATCCCCAATGGGTCCAGTTAAGATACCTCCCAAGCATCTGACTTCTAATGGATGCAAGGATTCATGTGTTCCGAGACACATGAGTTCTGGGTGCACTACCTGCGAGGTCAATAAAGAGCCTTGTTGGAAGGGACATATATCAAAAGGTAATAAAGGCCAAAAACCACCACAAAGGGTGATCAGTCCAAGAAGCCAAGGAGTCCTTGGATTTGGTCCCAATGCACCACAATAAAACCTGAAAGGCAAGGGTGTAAATTTTGCACCACTACCTTAGAAGGTGGATGTCAAGTCTAAGTTACACAAAAGAACAACTTCAAATGTGCAACCAAAGAAAAGATACAACTGATTTGAGTGTTGGTGTTGTGGGAAGGTTGGACATTTTGCCCTAGATTGTTGGTATAATCCAACATCTTCATATAAGACTCAACCAGTTTTGTTTAGAAAGTCTACTTTGTTTCACACGGCAATGCCTAGCAGGAACCAAGCCCCCAAAACTATTTGGGTGCCTAAGGTGAATTAATTCTGTGTTTGCAGGTGGAACAAAGTACCATAAGAAGGACAATACGGTACTTGGATAGTAGCTGTTCCAGGAACATGACTGGAATAAGGAGTCTGCTAAGGGATTACACTTCAGTTAGGAATGGACCAAAAGTCATCTTTGGAGGGTCAGAGAAAGGACTCACCAAGGGATATGATAATATTTCTAATAACCTTGTTTTCATCACAAAAGTGGCTTATGTGGAAGGATTGAATCACAATCTAATAAACATAAGTCAGCTTTGTGATATAGGTTATGAAATTGTTTTCGACAATGACAAGTGTCAGATAAGGAATCCAAGTGATCAAGAGATCATCTTGTTAGGCACTAAGAGTGAGAACATTTATTTTCTAAATTTTGTAAGTGTAAATTATAAATCACATATATGCCTATTAGCTAGTGAGAAAGACTAATTGTGTGTGCAATGTAAGACCCCCTCTTTTTTTCCTTTAAAACTCCGGGGTCTTAGGCCCAAAACCGCCGCCTTGCGGGGACACCTTCGCACCCGAGAAGGTCGACACTACAAGACGCCGATCCTGCCGGCCAAATCGATCGCAGCTGATGCAAAAGTAGCAGTACAAGAGAAGACAAGTCCACAGCATATCACATATATATAAAAATCTCCACGAAGGGAGTGTCCATAGAATAGTAAAGTGTACAAAAATAAAAAGGGCTGAAGCCCGGTACATCAATATCCTCACTACAGATCTCTCATGCGGAAGCAAAACAAAACAACTACTAGAAGTCAAAACTCACGGTCTCAGCTGGCTGTACTCCTGAGCTAGACTGCCCTATCTCCAATTGCACCGGTCTCCTGGGCTGCTCCTCCATACTCGGCTCCACGATCCCCTAATATGATGTGGTTCGAAAACTATTAGTCTAAAAGACTAAGCCCTATCGTCCCCCACCCCTTCCCCCATGCTCCTAGGCACCGAGCGGGGAGGAAGAAAGGAAAGGGCGTGAAAGAGGAGAGAAATCAAAAACAGGTGACAGGGGGACCTAGCTAGTAATTTATAATCATGTTATAATGAGTAAAGTAAGAAAGGAATATAACCTTCACTTATGTGAATACACATAAGCAAAGGGATCTTCTACAGGGCTCCCATCATATAAAATGTCCCATACCACTTTATACGTTGGGGTGTCGGTTATCACAAGCAGCATATAAATATTGAAATAACCTTAATTTATAAACTTGCCCTCACAAGCTTATAGACCAAGGGGTCGTTTTGTAGGGCCTAATGTATAAGCGTCTCATACCACTTACACTTTAGGTGTCAGGGTTAAATGAATCGATTATGCTATGACATGCAAGTGGGTATGATGGACATGCAAGTGCAACACACACACAACGACTCTGTGATCACAGACCTTTAGTTCCCACTTTTTGAGAGCTACCATCACTCTCGGGTACCACCGCTGTGGCTACGGCAGCAGCGGAGCGGGCGTCTCCACTTCTAGACCGGTATGCACACTACCAAGCCTTAGACCCCTCTCATACGCCTCTGTACACATCCAAGGTGCACTCTAGAGTCTCGCGTATGTACTTTGCTGACAAACCCGTCAGTCTTGTTGGGTCGGATGTGCGTTATCGGGGGTCGTCCTCCAGACCGCAGTGTAAAACAACCCACTGGCCCCTCTAACTCTCACAACCGCCTGGTGCACCGTACTGCCATCGGTGTGACGAACGGCCAGTACCGCATGCCCCGCCACTAGATTTATGCACATGCAAGTTTATCGTATCAGAACCGAGCCAAAGCTCCCCGGACCATCCCGTCCGTCACAAGTATCAACCGAGCCCAAGCTCCCCGGACCATCCCGTCCGTCACAAGTATCAACCGAGCCAAAGCTCGCCGGACCGAAACGTCCGTCTCTTATTCCAAATCTCATCCCTTTGAACACCGCGGGATGGCGCCCCTTTGAACACCTCGGGACGACTTAACCATTTCCAATACTTGTCCAACTAGTGAGTGCAGTGTGAAACCCTATTTACTAAATTACTCTTTTGATTTGTTCTTTAAGGTTTACGTTAACCCAGGACTGCCCCCGGTATTCCCTGTGAAGGGCTCTCAAGGGGCACTAGGAACTGTGTTGGGATTACGCCCAGCGTTCCCTTTCGCAAGGTACTTATTAATATTATTGGTTGATTTCCTTTACCCATTACCTTCTCATATTGTGATAGGCTAATCCTAAGGTAGTTTAGACCTTTCACTCTCGCGGGCACGACGATCTTTCGTCGAACTCGCTTACCTTCTAACACACATCCACGCGATTCCCACCACTCCTTAGAACTTTCTAGGTGACTCATCCACTTTTATTCAAACAATTCAACACGACTAACTCCACCATATTCCAACCCTTATCCTAATACAACTTTTCCCCAAATTACTATTTGCAGACCGACCTATACTAAGTGATGTTCATGATAGGATGTCCTTCGAGTTTTCATCCGAATGACCTAGTATTATTACTGGGGTCCTATCATGACATAAATGATTTAATTCCCGAATATTGTATTTTCCTCAATTAATCTTCTATTTAAATAATTTATTACAAGGGCCAATTATAGTCGAGTTGATCATGAAGTATACATTTTAGACATCATTAATGTTCCATAAATTCATGATAAAATTCCATATATCCAAAAGCGACAATTTCCAAATTTGACATTTTACACAAACATTTATGGGGCCTAAAATTATTTTTGCAGTAAATTCCCATATTCCAAGATTTGTAAATCAACTACTTGAAATTGTCATCCAAATAATTTGAGATAAATATATTACACTACTAAAATCCTAAAATTAGCATTGGCCAAACTTTCATGATTTTTCACAGAATATTTAATTCTAAATAAATTCAATACACAAATCTACAAGGGCATAATTGTGAATCAAGTACTATGAATATACTTCAAAAAATCCTAATTAAATTCCTAACAGTAGATATCATCCTAAAATCATCAATGGACAAAATTCATATTTTTAAAAGTTAAATAACTTTTTAAATGATTTATTTACCAAGTATGGCCTTTACAATATTTATGAAGGAAGCAATATATAAAATCCTTTAAAAATTATAATAAAATTCAGAGACCTCTATTTATGTCAAAAACCTCTACTGGCCAAGTTCTACTAGATTCCAATTAAACTAAATGATCAAATTAAATCAAATACTGAATTGGATACTTTGATAATTAACAAAGGAACTACCATAAATATAATCCATAAAATTCCAATAAAACTATCTAGGGGTTCAATTCACCCTAATATTCATTCTACCCCATTTTCACAGTTTTTAGATGAGGTTAAGTTACCATTTTGACCTATTAGTGCTTCTACCCTAAAACTAGGGTTTGACTTTGGAGTTACTTAACTACTTCAAAATTCTCTAATATTTCAACCAGATGCTTAAACATATCTAAACTGACTCTCTACTGATTTACAAGGCCATACAAGGGCATTTGCCTCTATGTCCTTCACAACCCCCTAGAGGTCCATCCTTAGGGTATGAACTTGGGTCCAAGGGTAAGTCAACCCTAATTCATCTATTTTCCCCAAAGAGAGGAGGGTACTTAAAGTAATACTAAGTCAGTGGTCTAAAATGGGCTGTGCCTTCAATATTTTATTTTTTTCTTCTTTTGGCTATAAGCACACCAAGTCCTTTACAAGCCAACACATGCAAGGGGTTTCCCTAACTTGTTGTGATCCATGTGGGCTAAACATTTAACCATGCCCTAATAATGTCCGCATGGACATGCCACCAAAAATTGGGGCCTTTTGGAGTTGAACTACTCCAAGAATCACCTAAACAAGCCTAGGGGTAATTTGGTAATTACACCATAATTTTAATTCCAATTAATCCCATTTTTGGGCAGGACCTAAATATGCCCTAAACCAGTTACTCCCCAAAATCTCAGGTCATTTGGGCCTCTGGATGGGCTTGGGCATCACTTTCAACTTTCTGCATTTTGCTATTTGCAGCCCAAGGCCATTTAATTTTTAGATCTTGCATGTGCGATATCTCAACATGCAGAGGGTTAATTTGTCTAATATTTCTACCATAAGTATAATATACTCCTAAGGGCAGGCCACCAAAAGTTGGGGCATTGTGGAGTTGATATGCTCCAAATATCAACAATATTTAATTTATCATATTTGGACTAAAACTATATACTTATTTTCCCCAACAATTCCTATTTTTGGGTAGGGCCTAGATATACCTAATTAGGCCACATGCCCAAAATTTCAGCCCATTTGGACTTAGGGTTTGGGCAGGGCACCCATTTTAGTTTCTGCCCTACTATAGGACCAGCCCTAGGAAAATGGCTCTATAGGGCAGTAGACTTAACCAAAAATTATGTGTAACATATCAAATTAAAGGTGACTCCAAGACCTACAATTTTCATGTTGAGAACAGTTTATGAAAAAGGCTGTAAGGGCCCTAACATCTGACATGAAAAATTCGGATATAAAAAGGACACAAAATACACTATTCACAAATTAAATAAATCCAGAATTTCAAATGTTGCATGGCACTAATCCTAAAGCAAATCCGACGGCTGCTGTGTTTCTTCCCCAAACCGCCTGCATGCCAGCCCGAGTTTCACGGGGCTTTTCCCGGCCGCCTCCGGCGGCGCCTCCACCGGCCAACTTCTCCTCTCCCCTCACGGTGGTGGGGGCGAGCTTTTCCGGCGGCTAGGGCGGCCGGAGGTGGCGGCGCCACCTCACCCGAGAGCTTCAAAAATGCCATTAATGGCGGAAAAAGAAGTGCTGGGATCGGCTCATTTGATCCAGAACCCTAACCTAGATATTCCTAAGATCTAAGCATTAAGAGAGAGGTGAGGGAGGACCTTCCCGGCGGCCTTGCGACGTGAGGAGCGGCGGGGAACCATGGCGGCGGTGGCGGCGCTTCTCCCTTGGTTTTCATGGCCAAATATCGGTTTCTCTCTCTCTCTCTGCTGCTGCTCTCCTTGTTCTGAGAGTGGTGAGACTGAAAGGAGAGAGGGGAAATGAGGAGATGAAGTATAGAGGTGGGTGGGTGATAATTCCTATGTGAGAGGTGGAGGGTTTGCCTTATTTTTGTCACCATGCATGCATGGGTGGGCCCCACTCCATCCAACTCCTTCTCATGACTTCCAAGGGTCGGCCAGCCCATGTGGGGGCTGATGGCATGGGTCCAAGTGGCTTATTCCACTAAATACCCTTAAATATACCCTCTTTCTCTCTCCTAAATTATTCTTTAATTTTGAGATTCTTTCTCTCTCTCTCCTAGTCACTAAGTTGGCTGGTAAATGTCATATTGGCAGCCCACATGTTTATTTTATCCACCAAAATATGGTTAGCCCAAGTGAGTTGGGCTTGAGCTTGAGTTAGCTCATTTGGGCTAGCTTGACCCAAACCTAGGCTAGGGTTGACTTAGGTCAATTTGGTGTTTGAGGTTGGCCCAAATGGGTCCTTGGTGACCCATTGGCCTCCCCTGAGGCCTAGGTAGGGTTGTATTGACCCTTTGGAGATCACTTGACCCTTAAGTAGGGTAACTTGACTACTTTAGGGCTAGAGTTGACTTTGGTCAACTTAGCCTTTTTGGTTGGCCCCAATGGGTCCTTGGTGACCCGTTGGCCTCTCACTATGGTTATGAAGGTATGTGTGGGGTCCACTTGGCTAAGGGAACTTCAATTGGCCCTTGTGTAGGCCAGTTTGACCCAATGTAGGCTAGGTTGACCCATTTAGGGTTAGAGTTGACTTTGGTCAACTTAGCCTCTTGGGTGGTCCCCAATGGGTCCTAGGTGACCCATTGACCTCACTCTAGGGTTAGGTGGGCTTGGGTGGGGTCCACTTGGCTTGGGGATGGTCAATTGACCCTAAGTAGGTTGGTTTGACCCATTTAGGGTTAGGGTTGACTTGGGTCAACTTAACCCTTTTGACTGCCCTCCATGGGTCCTTATTGATCTAATGGATCTTACCATGGTTTGATGAGAACATGATGGGGTCTTGAAGTCTTGGTGTAGCCCCATGGTTATCTTTAAACAAAGATTCAGGAATTTACTATTTGCAGACCATAGTGGTCTCACCCACATTCTTAGGTTTCTTTGGTCTTCTTGGGCTTCCTAGGGTTTGGTCATGACCTAGTCATGGCCAATAACCACACTTAGGGGTCTAGTTGGAAATGAGATGTTACATGCAATGTCACAAGAGGCTGGCTCACTTAAACTATAAAGCTATGAGCAAGCTATTCTCTCCGGACTTAGTTAGAAACAGACCACAACTCAAATGCTCCAAAGAAGGCATATGTCCAGCATGTCAAAAATACAAACAGACAAAAGTCACCTTTAAGAGCATTCAGTCCAAAGACACTGAGAGGTGTCTGCACTTACTTCATATGGATTTATTTGGTCCTATGCAAGTTCTTAGTTTGGGTAAGAAGTCCTATAACTATGTGATTGTGGATGATCACTCTAGGTTTGCTTGGGAATCCTTCCTAAGGAGAAAGTATGAAACACTAGACACCCTTGCTGATTTTGCCAGATAAGTTCAAAATGAGATGGGATGTTCTGTAGTCAAGCTTAGAAGTAATCATGGTACAGAATTTCAATCTGAAAAGATGATAAATTTTTGTAAGGAACTAGGGATCTTTTAGGAGTTCTCCTCTCCAAGAACACCACAGCAAAATTGAGTTGCTGAGAGGAAAAATAGAACTCTCATTGAGACAGCTAGAACAATGTTGAGTGATACATCTCTCCCAGAATAAAACCTTGTGTATGGTATTAGGGATTTTTTTGCCCTTCATTTCTCGAGAGGTCGAGACTTGTTCCCGAGAAGTGTTATTCTTTCTCGAGAAGCTTGCTTCTTTCTCGAGAATTCTTGTCTTGCTCCCGAGAAAAGCTTCTACTTGTTCTCGAGAAAGCTTTATATTGTTCTTGGGAAATGCCTAGTTGTTCCCGAGAAGTGATGCCATTTCTCGAAAAGTCCTGTCTTATTCCTGATAAATGCTTCTACCTGTTCCCGAGAAGTCTCTTTCAGTTATCGAGAAGCCTTCTTAGTTCCCGAGAACCCTTCTTCCTCAGTACCTGAGAAGTCCTCTTCAATACTCGAGAAGTCCATGACTCCTCGAGAATTCCGGTTCAGCCAACTCTGGTTTGTTTTTATAAGTATATGACCATTAAAGGTATATTATTTTAATACTATATTTATAATATCTACGTATATATATACCTAGTCCTCTTTCTTCTCCTCCTTCATTTAATTCGTACTCCTTCCTTCCCGTAACTTCCGAAACAGAGCGGCGTGAGCAAGAGAGAGAAAGTTCTTCTGGGATTCTTCCAATGGCCGCCGACGGTGCTTCGGTGCTCGAAATTTTGAACCGAACGTAAATCCAAAAAGCTCTCAATGAGAGCTACGCCATCGTGTTAAAGTTTTTCTCATTTATTGAGTTTTTCCCGTTAAGGTTTTGGCCCTAACTTCTATTTCGGCCATTCTTGTTCAGATTTTGATTTTTCTCATCTTCTTTAGCCCCAATCTGCGATAATGAGTGATTTGGAGAGTTTTTATGGCAAGACCAAGGCAAGTGATGGTTTCTCCCCTCCCCCTTCCTTTTCAGATCTTGTTAGAATTTTTGTTTCCCTTCATCTATTGTTATTATATTTCTTATTGTTTGTATTACTTGCTCTCTGCGATGTTTTATGCTAGTGCTGCATGTTAGATATTTTTAACTTATAAAAATCTTATTATTAGTATATCATACATGTCATCACTTTCAAATCTTAGTCACTACTTTCTGGTTAGCGTAAAGACTTTCTTTTTCTTATACTTATTATAAATTTAGAGTCTTGCAAGCATGAGTTGTCCTTCGGGGACGTTTATACCCATGTAGGGTGTCTAACCTTGTAAAAGAAGTATTTTTTTTATGTAGTGTATAACCACTATTCTCGTAACTAGATGAGCCTCTAGCCGAGGGATGTGGCTAACTGCTTAACTTAAACTATATTTTTCTCTAAATAACTCAAAGATCTTTCTTTATGCGTTAAGTAGGAGTTTTTCCTGAACGTCCGTAGTCATCCTCTGCTAATGTGGCATCATGACTCGTGTTTTCTCCTTACTCTGATATACCCTTTAAATGCGGGAAAAATACGGGTTGTGATAGTTATTATCAGAGGGAGGTTGGTTTGACAAGTTGGTCGAACCAGCCAATCTTATATAGTTTTGATTTCCTCCATTCATTTGCATGCACACCGATGTGTCATCAGTATGTCTTAACCGAAGCATAGTCACTACACTCATAGCATGATAAGAAGTATACAGGGCATATTATGTAGTATGGGATGCATAGTATGTGTTTGTATATAGATCCACCATAGGTGGCAACATGTGACAGTTATGTAGTATGGGATGTATAACCACCATCACATGGGTGCCCATTAGCACGTTTTCTTTTCTCATTGCATGAGATGTTATGTAGTATGAGATGCATAACATTTCATGTGTACGCCGCTCATACATGCATTAAGGCCTTTTTAGAATACATAGCACTGCATACATAGTATATCATCGCATAAGCACGTGTGCTAAGTTAAGGTTTACATTATGACACATGTACACACATGATTTTTCTTAAAATAGACTAAAGAATTCCTGCATTCATATCATAGGCACATGAGTTAATAAGATGAGAGGATATCATCCTAAGTAGGACATCACATCATTATAAAATCCCAGAGCAAGTTGCAGCATAAGCAAACGTCTTTTAAGTATGGTCTGAACTAGTTGTGTAGCCTAGTTGTAATCTAGGATTTTTGATGAGTCGTTCGTTACTTTTCTAGAAATGCTGACTAGATGTCATGTGACTCGGTCGACTCCCCATTCGGAGGGTAAGTCGACGGGTGCACAAAGTGACGCGGTGATCGAGAGTCTGCGTCAGAGTAACGAGACTCTGCCGAGACAGTTGGTGGCGATGTAATCATAGATTCAGTACTTGTTGTCTGACGCTCCTGTGCAGCAACCCTCAGTGCAAGACCCTATCGTGGGTCAAGCCGTACTCGTTATTCCTATTCCTCTGGTGCCCCCAATGATGCTACCACCAGAGATGAATTTTATTTCGCATTTTCAGCGATTGGGACCTCCTACCTATAATGGGAGTGCTGACTTTATGGTTTTGGATGATTAGATCATCGCTATCGAGCAGATGTTCTCGTATTCAGGGATTGCAGAAGACCAAAAGGTGATGATTGCGGCCTACCAGCTAAAAGGACTGGCAAAGAGCTGGTGGATTTGGAAAAAGAAGAGTCTGAAGGAAAGATGCTCTTGAGAGTCCATCAAGAAGATGCTACTCAAGAAGTTTCTACCCTCGGTCGAGCAAGATAACCTAATAAATAAGTTCCTTCATCTGAAGAAGAGACAGCTCACAGTGAGCGAATATGAGATCGAGTTCTGTAAGTTGAGCAGATTTGCTCTGGATATGGTAGCTTCGGAGGCGGGAAAAGTGAAACGATTTCTCGGAGGACTAAGAAGCGATGTCCAATAGTTGGCGTGCACTTATAGAGCAGAAAGTTATGTTGAAGCATTGGAAGCTGCTCTAAAAGTTGAGGCGATTGAAAATACCAAGAGTCGAGGTGTTGTGGCTAGAAAAGAGAATAGGAAAGGCGGTGAGGATGGAAGATATAGGGCATATGGCCCTTCTTTGAAGAAGAAAAATGGAGAAATATGTACCTTCTGTGGTCGGTCTGGCCACCCTTATGACAGGTGTTACAAGAGAACTTCTGCTCTGAAGCAGCAGCAGGTGCTCGCCATCCAAGGCGCATCCAAAAGAGATCTGGTGTGCATATTCTGTGCAAAGAAGGGACACGACATGATTCGTTGCTGGTCGAAGGAAAAGGCATGCTTCCAATGCGGGCAGAAGGGGCACCTGAAGTCTTTATTCCGCTAAGCTCAGTCTCCACTGCAACCTACACTGCTTCGGGTTCTAGCGCCGCCACAAAACCAGGACAAAGTGAAAGGAAAGCAGAATGTGGTAACCAGGGAGGAAGCTCGGACCTCTACGCAAATGATAACAGGTTAGATGCTCGTCTAGTTTTTTATCTACATAGTTGCTCTAGTTCCTCGTTCGTTTGAGTTACGCACTCTACGATTATATGGGAGCTTAAGGTGCGAAATAGGTGGGCGTGCATTCTCTTTGATTCAGGTGCCACCCATTCCTTTGTAGCTCAAAGTTTCATAGATAGACATCGTTTGGACGTGGATAGGTTAGAAGATTCCATCATTGTCAAGCTTCCCTCCGGAAATTTAGTGATATCAAATCAAGGAATTCAGAGGTGCCCTATTTGCCTAGGTGAATTCCTAGCCTTTGTGAATCTGAAAGTATTGGATCTGGCAGACTTTGACGTGATTTTGGGCATGGGCTGGCTGTCCAAGTATGATGCAGTCATCCAGTGCAAGGCAAAGCGACTAGACTTCAAGATGGACAATGGCCAACTTATGAGTGTCCATGGTTTTCAGGACAAGGTTTACCCTATTATTTCTGCGGTATGTGCCTGTCGAGCTCTAGAGTCTGGTTGTGAGGCGTATCTTATTTCTATTTCTACTTTAAAAATAGCTTTTGTTAACCCACGTCTTGAGGAAATCTCGGTGGTGCGAGAGTTTCCAGATGTTTTTCCTGATAGTCTTCCAGGACTTCCTCCTGTGAGAGAGGTAGAGTTTGTGATCAACCTCGAGCCAGGTACTCGTCTCATTGCCAATGCACCTACCGTATGGCTCCGCGTGAGTTATGTACTCAGCTCGACGAGTTGCTGCAGTGTGGATTTATTAGGCCGAGTTCTTCTTTGTGGGGTGCTCCTATATTGTTTGTAAAGAAAAAGGATTGATTGATGAGCCTTTGCATCGATTATAGAGAACTAAATAAGGTGACCATTAAGAATAGATATCCCCTGCCAAGGATTGATGATTTGTTTGATCAGTTGTGTGGTAGCTCGGTGTTTTCAAAGATCGATCTTTGTTCAGGCTATCACCAGTTGAGGATTCGTGAGGCAGATATTCCGCGGACTGCTTTCCATTCACGGCATGGACATTTTGAGTTCTTGGTAATGTCATTTGGTTCGACAAATGCACCATCTGCTTTCATGGATTTAATGAATAGTTCAAAGATTTCTTGGACCGTTTTGTGATTGTGTTCATAGATGACGTCCTTACATATTCCCACAGTGTTGGGGAGCATACTCAACACTTGCGATTAGTCTTGTCAACCATAAGGGAGCATAAGTTATATACGAAGCTGAGCAAGTGTGAGTTCTGGCTACCTCAGGTGTGCATTATGGGTCATGTTGTGAGCAAGGGTGGTATCTCTGTAGACCCGACCAAGATTTTTTTGTGACGGAATGGAAAAGACCTTCTACACCCAAGGAGATTAGGAGATTCTTAGTCCTGGCCAGCTATTGTAGAAGGTTCATGGAAGGATTTTCTGTGTTGTCTGCTCCTCTAACTAGACTTACCCAGAAGAACACTACGTTCATTTGGACCGATAAATGTGAAGAATCTTTCCAAGATTTGAAGAAGAGATTGTGTACTGCTCCAGTTTTAACTTTGCCTACTGAAGGAGTTAAGTATGCTGTATATGTGGATGCATCACACAGTGGACTTGGTTGTGTTTTGATGCAAGAAGGAAAGGTGATCGTGTATGGATATAGGCAATTAAAGATTCATGAAAGAAACTATCCTACGCATGATTTAGAGTTTGCTGATGTAATTTATGCGCTAAAGCTTTGGAGACATTTATTGTATGGCGTGTTGTACAAGATCTACACAGACCATAAAAGTTTGAAGTACGTCTTCACTCAGAAGGAGCTAAATTTGCGCCAGGGTAGATGGTTAGAATATGTGACCAATTATGAAGTGGAGATCCTCTATCACCCGGGAAAGGCTAACGTAGTAGCCGATGCTTTGAGTAGGAAGGCCGCCAAAATCTTCTATCTGTCTGTGCAATCCTTGGTGGAAGAATTCTTATTGATGAACATCGAAGTTGGGAGTAGTACTGTGTCTGGCAGTTTGGAAGCAGAAAAGCCCTCTTGGATTTCCCTTACAAGAGCGCACCAGAAGGATGACCCTGATTTGTTGCATCTCCGGAATAGAACTGAGAAGGGAGAGCTACCTGATTTGTCTTTAAAAGATCTAGATACTCTGAAATATCGGGGTAGATTTTGTATCCCCGCTTTTGGTGTTATTTGAGCTAAGATTTGTGATGAATCTCATGGTTTCAGTGTTGTCTGCCATCCTAGTTCCACCAAAATGTATAAAGATCTGAAGCAAATGTTTTGGTGGTCGGGAATGAAGAATGATATAACAAAGTTTTTGTTAGAATGTTACACGTGTCAGCGTATTAAGGATGACCATGAAGAAAGATATGGAAGAGAGAATTATCTGAGTTCTATTCCAATGCTTCACTAAAACCAAAGACAACCAAGATCAAGTCAAGTGTAAATGGAGCAAGAGTAAAGGTCACAATCAAAAGGCTACCTAAAGTCTTTTAGATTCCTAGAATTGCTCAGGAAGATGAACTGGACTCCAACAAGACTGTAGAGTCCTTAGAGTGGTGTGGACTGGCTCCAACCACTAGGTTTGGTAGTTCACTAAACAGGAGGGGAATGAATTCCCAGGGCAATTTCTGTCTGAAGTGGTAGGAAAGGTGCTCCTCTACAAGGCTGGAGCACTTGACAGGATTTCAACCTTCATGTTTAGCCTGATGACAAGAATTATTTTCAGAATAAAGAATGATTGGAACAGGGTTGTGTTTGATAAGATTACAGAAGGGATTCAAAAGCCCAATATGGGCAGAATTGTTAGTCTGGATCTGGTTAAGATAATTCCAGATAATATCAACCAGAAAGTTGGAACAAAGATCAACCACATGAGGAGAATGGACCTAAGGATTTTGTCAAGATGGGACAGGGTCTTGTCTAAGGAGACTCCAAAACCCAAGAAGACAAAGGAGGTAAAAGGCAAGAAAGCAGTGGTAGAGGAAGTTGAGTCCTCACGTGATTCTGAGAACAAGTGGAGTTTAGTTCAGATAAGGATACTGAGGAAGAACAAAGAAGATCTCCAAGACTCTCATCTGGAACAAGTGTTCAGGTGCAAGGGGAGAATTTGCAAGATGTGGATCAAGTTAAGGGGGAGAACCTCACTGAATTGTCAATGGATACAACTACTACTATAATAATGGAAGTAGTACAAGAACTAGATATAATTCTGGAACCTGTTGATATTCCAGAATAAGAATTAACTAAAGCTGTTGAGGGGGAGTCACCGGGACTTGCCCCAGGTGCTGGGTGTGATGTGCTAGAAAAGTATATTGAGATGGTAAGCTCATCAGACTCAGAGGAAGAGAAAGCTTCTAGGCTCAAGAAGAGGAAGTTATCTGAAATTAAGAAGAGGAGCAAAAGCTACAAAGAGTATTTACAGTCTGGAACACCAGCTGCTCCTACAGGAGATACTAGCTCTCTACTAGTTCAAATTCAGATAATGCTGGATAAGCAAAGGAAGGATCTAGGGAAATATGTAGATGAAAGGCACAAAGAATTGCAATTTCAGCTAGCACAACGGATATCAAGTCAATCAGATTTGAAGTGAATTTATTGAAGACATACATGATAAATTTCTTTGAAAAACGTGCCAATGTTGTTGTTTACTTAGCAAAGCAACAATAGGAATCCAAATAAGTGGAAGGAGATGTGGCAATTAAGCAAGGCTATGTCCTTGAGAATAAAAATTGGATGAATGATAATCTAGTAAGTATGCATGATGCAACTTTGGCTGAATTGAAGAAACAGGCTACTGTATTAGAAACAAAAATTACCTCCACTTCAAAGAGTCTTAAATCAGAATTGGTTACTCATTCAGCTACACTCTTAAAGGATATTAAAGCATCTGATAAAGAGCTGGATGATCACTTGCTAAAAGTAAAGAACTCTCTAACCTCAGGAATCAATTACTTAGATGGACAAGTCGGGTTTCTCAAAAATGATTTGAGAGATCATGTGGAAAGAGAAGTCATAAAGGGGGACAGGGTAATGATAAGGGATAGTTCTGAACATGCTACCTGGATATCAATTAATATCAGATACACTTTAGATCATCCTCCCCTATGGTATGATGAAGATCAAACTGTTGAGTCTGGTTGTCTACCAGTTCAATTTGAAGCCATTCAAGCACGTGGTTCATCCATGTACAATCCTGCAGCATAAGTTCCATTTGAGGCTATCCAAGCTGTTGTCCAACATATGTACAGTCCTCCACCACCAGTTCAAAATGTTATATGTGAAGAGGTGGGGATGTCTGAATCAGCTATGATTAAAAAAAAGAAGTTTAGCTATCAAAGAAAAGGTTTAGGGAACAAGCTAAAACTAGACCAGACTTTAAGCAATGGAGCCCAACCTTCAGATCAATAATCCTCATTGTATGGAAAGCAGTTAATGCTAATGCTATAGATAGGGGAAAATGGTACCAAGAGAAAGAATGGGCTAAACATTTGAAGCAGCAAGAGGCTATCCAGAAATTCAGACATGATCTGAAGAATGCGAAGATACCTGCTAATTCAGTTGAGCCTATAAAATATTTATCAAAGCCTTACCACTATTTTGAGAAACAAAGGCTCAAGGCATAACAGATCGTTGACAAAGGTAAAAGATAGCTGATGATAAGGTGCCTGAAGTGAAAGCAAAGATACAATCTGGAAAGGACATAGTCATCTAGGAACCAAAAGATCATTAGAATATATTTTCTAGGCATTTTTGTATTTTTACTTTTAGATCAGTATAACTAATCAAACAAACGTAATCCAGAACAGATTCATAATGAAAATTTTGGTTGCACTATATTCTTTATATGTGTTTATCAATTGTGACATTTCATATGTTATTTTGCACTGTTGAATTTATAACACTGTCATCATATTTGGGTATCATGTTGTATATCATTAAATTGGGGTTATGACTTCTCTAAATAGGGAATGATTGTTGGGTACATTGGTCACAATCTACTTGATTTGGAGAAGTCCTTTCAGCTTAATGATATACATATAGTTGTATTTGATGAATGTTAAGTTCTTGTGTGCATGCAAATAAAGCTAAGTACAAAGTGTCGAGACACTAGGAAAGTGTCGACACACTTAAATAAGAGGTACTGAGTTAAGGAGAAAGTTGTGTCAACACCCAGGATTTGGGTCGACACTACGATATAAGAAAGCAACTATGTCAACACTCAGGACTAGTGTCAACACACACTACACAAGTTGTGTCGAGATAAAGAACAACTGTCTCGACACTAATGACTAGTGTCGAAGCACTTTACCAGCTGTGTCAAGACTGGAAGCAAGTTATGTCGACACCCTGTACTTGGGTCGACACCATGAGTCAGGAATATAGCTTTGTCGACACTCAGGACTAGTGTTGACATATTCTACATCAGCTGTGTCGAGACAAGGTAAAGGTTATGTCGACATATTCAGAAAAATCAAGCTAGAGGATCTGATAGCTATCAGAACTGTCAGATGTCAGAAATTAACCAAATCAGCCGGTTATCTTTGACAGAGCCTATATAAAGGGATCAACTCTACAGAAATAGAGTGTGGAAAAACTGGAAAGTGAGCAGATCACAGAAAAAAGAAGAAGCAGAATAAAAAGAAGATCAAGGAGCATTCTATTCAATATCTCTTCCCAGATAAAAAAGTAATCTGCTAGAATTCAGAAGGTAGAGAGAAGTTAGATCAAGAATCAACTTCAACATTCTCCAGCCTAGATCTACCCTAATTTCATCTTCAAGAAGCTTTGAAAAGCTAAGAAGGGTTGGATCAAATCCATTACAACAAGGATCAATGGAAGCTGTCTTATTAAGATCAGTTCAAGAAGCAGTCACATGTTTCTCTCTTGCTGGGTGACTAATTCCGAATTTATTTCTTTTCACCATTATAAATCTTATTATACAACCCCGTATCCGGCGAGTGGGGAGAACCAAGAACCAGACCGGCCAGCTCAGATCATCCAGGTCCCAGGCAATCTCGGTAGAGAAAACCCGAGCCTGAGATCGGCATTCGTCGACCGCGAGCTCGGCACTCGTCAAGCTAAGGCAAGATTCGTCGGGCTGAGATCGACTAATGGAAGTCGACGGATAGGCCTGCTCGCCGTCCCAGCTCGCACTCTCACAACGGAGCTCAGCAACAGTGGGCGAGCCGGGTCTGCCGAGGTGGCCAGGCTCCCCAGCTCGCCTAGATCCATAAGGTACTTTTTACTATTTTCCCCTGCTGGTCTGCCCATAGCCCTTCAGAATAGTGGAGTTTGGCTATTGGCAGACCCAACCAAGGGTTTTGGAAGGCCTTTGCAGGGCTTGTCAACTAGGCAAGCAAACTAATCTAGTTTTAAATCTGTTAATAAAAGTGATTCACCTAGGATTTTGTATTTGCTACACATGGATCTCTCTGGACCCATTGTTGTACAAAGCCTAGGAGGGAAATCCTACACCTTAGTTATTGTGGATGACTTCTCAAGATTCACTTGGGTATTCTTTCTAAGATCTAAGTCAGATACCTTTAAGGTTCTTACAGATTTTCTCAGGACCATACAGATTGAGTTCTCTACTCATGTTGCATTGATTAGAAGTGATCATGGCACAGAGTTTGAGTCTCTTCTTATGCATGTGTTCTGTGAGAAGGAAGGTATCAGGCACTGCTTCTCAGCTCCTAGAACTCCCCAACAAAATGGGGTAGCTGAAAGGAAAAATAGGACACTAATTGAAGCTGCAAGTACATTACTTGCAGATGCTTACATGCCGCTAACCTTTTGGGCAGAGACTATAAACACTGCAAATTATGTCCTGAACAGAAGCCTGATACATAAACTAAAGAATAGGACTCCCTATGAATTACTTAAGGGGAAGAAACCTAAAATTAACTATTTTAAAGTATTTGGATGTATATGTTATATTCACAACAATAATAAAAGATACATTAGAAAGTTTGAGGCTAAGACTGAAGAGGGAATCTTTCTAGGATATTACCAAGTAAGCAAAACCTATAGGATTTTTAATAAATCATCTCTAAAAATTGAAGAATTTATTCATGTTATATTTGATGAAACTGACATGTCTTGCAAGGAGAAAGAGATTTCTACCAATAGCACCTTGCAGGTACCTCACTTGTGTGAGAATTTGGATGGACTAAACCTCACCCAAGAGGTTCTAACACATCCCTCGCCATAAGTCATTGAAGAAAGTGAATATGAAGGCACTGAAGGAATTGATCTTCCCCCAATAACAAACATAACTCCATAAGAGGAATTAGTTCCTACTGCTGTTGCAGAACCAACTGCACCCACTGATCTTGTCACACTAAGGGATCACCCCAGATCCCAAGTGCTTGGTGACATATCAGCAGGTGTACAGACAAGGCATCAACTTAACCAAGATTTGATGCATGCCTGTTTTCTCTCTCAGGTTGAACATCTATCCATCCATGATGTAGAGCAAGATCCCCGCTGGATAATTGCAATGCAGGAGAACCAATTTGAGAGATGTAGAGTTTGGGATTTAGTTCCAAGACCCCAAAACTACCCAGTAATTGGAAATAAATGGGTTTACAGAAACAAGCTGAATGCCCAAGGAGTGATTGTGAGAAACAAGGCTAGGCTTCTTGCTCAAGGATATAGGCAAGAGGAAGGAATAGATTATGACCAAACCTTTGCACCTGTGGCAAGGTTAGAGGCAATCAGAATATTCTTTGTCTATGCAACCTTCAAGAAATTTAAGGTCTATCAGATGGATGTGAAGAGTGCTTTTCTGAATGGAGTATTGAAAGAAGAGGTTTATGTTGAATAACCTCCGGGTTTTGTCTCTCCAACTCACCCCTCTTATGTTTTAAATTGCATAAAGCTCTCTATGGTCTAAAGCAAGCTCCAAGAGCTTGGTGTGAGACCTTAGCTAGTTTTCTGTTAAAGCATAAGTTCATTAGAGGCATAGTAGATAAAACACTTTTCACTAGACATCATAAGGAACAAATACTATTAGTACAAATATATGTGGATGACATCATATTTGGGTCTACTGATTCCAAATTGTGCAAGAGGTTCTCTGACCTCATGCATTCCAAATTTGAAATGAGTAGCATGGGTGAGCTCTCCTACTTCCTTGGTCTCCAAGTGAAGCAGCTCCCTGATAGCATCTTCATCTCCCAAGCTAAATATGCAAAAGAGCTTATCAAAAAGTTTAGGATGGCTGATGCCTCAGCAAAGAAAACACATATGGCTACAAATGGTGTAATAGACTCTGATCCACATGGGAAACCTGTTGACCAGAAATTATATAGGGGCATTGTTGGGTCCCTATTATATCTTACAGCTAGCAGACCTGATATCATGTTTGCCACATATCTTTGTGCTAGGTTCCAAGTGAACCCTAAAGAATCTCATCTACTTTTCTTAAAAAGAATTTTGAGATATATAAAGAGTTGTCCTAGTCTAGGCCTATGGTATTCTACTGAATCAGAATTTGAGTTAACTGGATACTCAGATGCTGATTTTGCTGGATGCAGGGTGGACAGGAAAAGTACTTTAGGAACCTGCCAGTTCCTGGGTATAAGATTAGTGTCCTGGTTTTGTAAGAAACAGTCATCTGTGTCTACCTCAACTACTGAGGCAGAATATATTGCAGCTGGCAGCTGTTGTTCCCAGATGTTGTGGATTTAAAATTAATTACTAGACTATGATCTCAGCTTAAATAATTCAACTCTACTTTGTGATAACACAAGTGTTATTGTCATAACATAGAATCCAGTCCATCACAGTAGGACCAAGCATATAGATATTAGACATCATTTCATAAGAGAGTGTGTAGACAAAAATAAAATTAAACTTGTCTATATCTACACTGATTTACAAAGAGCTGACATTTTCACCAAACCTCTGGATGAAAGAAACCATCTGTTCTTTATAAATCAACTTGGAATGATCAATGGAGAAAACTTAGTTTAGTTTCTGTCTATACTCGACGAATTTTTCAGAGTTCGTCGAACGGAGCTCGGTGAACTAGGGATAGTTCAGGAGATATTCGTCGAACGGAGGTCGACAAACTCTCTGAGAGTGAAGTTGTTTTCGTCGAACGGAGATCGACGAATCCACTTCAGAAAACTTTCGTCAAACGGAACTCGACAAAATGTCTTCAAATCTTCAGACTGAGCTCGACGAATCATTTAACTCCAAATTATTTCGTCGAAACCAGATCGAAGAATGTTTTAATTTTCGTGGAACGGAGTTTGTCGATTCATATTCTGGAAAACCTTATATCTAGGTTTTCTTCGACCTCCGTCCCACACTTTTTGTTCCCTTGCACTTGATCGCCGTTTTTCTCTCTTGCAGGTGATTTCATGGTGATTCCAGCGGGAACATTGGCTGCGATGAAGTTCGACACCGGCTTCGATGTCGACTTTGATTCTTTTCAGCATTCAGACCCGATATTTCTGAATATTCTAGAACTTCTAGAGGAGCAGCAACTGAAGAATCTGATGATAACAAGGATCAAATTGTCTGGAACATAGATTAGAGAATGGATCTTTACATCTTCAACATCATAGGAGAATACCATGATTGGAACAATTACGGGTAATGATGTTTCTCTATCTCCCGCTGTTTTGACTGAAATTTTTTGTTTGCATAATGGAGAAGCAGAACTGGAAATTGAGAATGAGGAATATGATATGATGTTAAGCATGATGAGTTATGCTGGAGATAACCCTAATAAATTATTGAAGAAACATTTATCTGCAGAATACAAGTTTCTGGCAGATATTGTTGGGAAAGTCTTGCTAGGCAAGCACACTGCACATGATTATATAACCAGGCATCAGTTTCTGGTTATGTGTGCAGTGGTTAATAAGAAGCAAGTGGCTTGGGCTTAGATCATCTTTGATCTTATCAGGAAGAAAAATAACAAAAAGGAAGTGTGTTTTGGAAGGATCCTAGGGATCTTCTTAAAGGAAAAAGTTGTTGAATCACTGGTCTCCCCGACCATATTCATAAATGCCTGTAAAAGGCTAACCTGTATCTTGTTTGGCAGGTGGGAGAGGACAATCTCCAAGCCATCTAAGGCTTCAGCCTCTTCCACCACAGCTTCTGAGAGCACAAGGGTTGTTAGAGCCACTCCCCACCCTGCTGAAGAGAGCATTCCCTTACCACCATCTCTTCCAGCCATCCAAATCCCTTCCACTGTCCAAACCATCATTCAAACCCCAATACTTCCATCATCAACCATTCCTACCTCTCCAACAACCACTCATCTTCCTACTCTACCTCAATCTCCTCATGCTTCACCAGCTCCAACACCACCTTCATCTCCTCTTCCACCCCACTTGTCCTCCATACCATCCTTCAATACACTATCATCTCCTCCCACTTCTCCTCCAGATCAATCCCCACAGGATATTCAAATGCAAGATGCTCCTCCTCCATCCTCCCCAACATCTACCATCCCTCCAAATGTTTCCACTCAACCACCATCTGCAACACCTTCTGCCACTCCAACACTAGACCCCTCCACCATCTCTTCTGTCATTACTCTCATCACACCCCTCCTCAAAACAATCATAGCAAAGGTCATTACACCTCTTGATACTTCCATTTCCTCTTTATCTGCCCAGATCTCTGCCCTTTCTACTGCCTCCTCTTCATTTAGGGGACTGGCTCCAGTTATTACTGAAACCAGGCAGGGGGAGATGCTTGATGAAGAAGCTACGGCAGCTCCAGCAGTAGCAGCAGTTTCAGTTTCAGCAGCTCCAACTTCAGGTTCAGTTTTAGCAGCTCCAGCAGATGCAGAGGTAGCAACAACAGTAGATACAGAGATTATTGATACAGATTTTATTGATTTCATTAATTTCATTGAGACTGACATGGATATAGAAGAGTCAGCTCCAGAAGAAATAATTACGGTTGGTGATTTCATCATTAATCCCACAGTAGATTTAGAATATTTGTTGAGAATTTTTGATACTGCATTCTCGAGCTTCCCTCTAGCAGATTATACTAAGCCATCTTTGGCTATTGTTCCATATTCTTCTCCTATCAGTCCTAAAGTTGCCAAGCAACTAAGAGACAGTTTTGTTATTCCAGAACCTGTAGTCATCCTATCCCCTCCAAAAATTATTTTTGCCCCCAATTTTGTTATGGATGACTCTCCAATGCCAGATCTTCATGCCTTGATCTTGGTTGACATTGAAGAAGAGATTAAGGCAGTTGCTGAAAGCACTGTCAGAGTTAGTTCTCCAATTCCTATTAAAGCTTCTTCTCCAGCTCTTACTGTAGTTTCTCCTCCAGCTCCATCTAAACCTGAGAAGCCTATTATCTCTGCTGAGGCCTTGAAGGCTTTAGATGATATATATGATAATCCTCAGGGATCCGATGATGATGGTGATGAGGATGAGGATTCTGATGAGGATCCAAAGAAGAAGAAAGTGTCTAAGAAGAGAAAATCACCTCCTCCTCCTCCTCCTCCTGCTCCTAAACCAAATCCAACTAATGACACTCCCTACTATATTCTTTAGAAAATAACTCCATATAAAGGGATGTCATCTTGGATGTGGTTATCTAAAAATGAACAGAACGAGAGGAAGAGAAGGAGAAGATACTCCCCTCCTCCAACTCAGAAATACAGAAGGGACCCTCCTCCTCCAGCTGCTGGTGCATCAGGCACATCTTCTCAAAAGCCACTCAATTTCAAACTTATTAAAGACATCAGAGTAGGCCCTCCTCCTCAAGAGGCCAGCAAAGACAGTATCCTTCTGGGAAGCAGCAACATCAACAATAAATACAGCAACAATTCTCTGAATATCAACAAGTTGAAAGCTCCAACAGACCTCCTTCTCCTCATGTTCCTTTTGAAGATCCAGAGACAGCTACATTAGCAAGGATGGCCAGGTTGCAGGAACTGGTGGCCTTTCTATGATTAACAAAGCTAAAGTTGAAGGAAAAGATCCCTCAGAATATACAACAATGTCAAAATACAGGAAAGAAGAGCTTAAGAGGTATGAGAAAGCTAATAAGTTTTTCAATGTTGATAATTATATGAAATTGCACCCAGAAGCAGTAGTCCCTAGAGCCACATCTTTGAAGATTATAGGGGCTGCTGATATGACCATGACCAAAGTGAGAGCTTCTGATCCAAATAGAGAGATTGTTTTTACCAAGCCTGGAGACAAGATCAAAGAAGAGAAGAAAACAGAGAAGAAGCAAAAGAAATGAGTTCTGAGCTATTTAATTTTTGTTATGTTTTTCAAACTGTTTTCTTATTTATGAACAAAGCTTATCTGTATATATATCTGCTACATGTGTTATTGATCTCTGCCAGATATATGCTTTATTTCTTTGTTTATTTTCAGTTTAGTCTGAGTCTGTAATTAGTGACCTCACCCAAATAGGGGGAGATTGTTGGATCCCTAGTTTGATTTGAGCTAGGTTCACTAAGCTAGGATCTTGTGACCCATCTTGTATAGTCAGGGTCATAGTTGTGTCCTAGAGTCTAGGCCAAGTCCTTACTATCAACACTCCATGGACCAGCCATCATTAGACTGCCAGAGACTCAAGACTTAGAGATTTTCCAAAGACTCAATAAAATGAGTTCGACGCTTGTCGAACTCAGGTCGACGATTGTCGTGCTCAGCTCGATGATTGTCGTGCTCAGCTCGACGATCTCAGAGAAAATTCTCTGAGCTAAGCTCGACAAACTTGATTCTCAGGTCGACGATCTTTGGACTCTACCTTCAGCATTCTAAGTCCAGACTTTGTTCTCTAGACTCAGGTCGACGAACTTAGTTCTCAGCTCGATGAAACAGATTCTCAAGTCGACGATTTCTGGATACTTCAACACTTCACACCAAAAGTTTGTGTCGACACTAGAAGCAAGAGTTGTGGCGACATCAACAGCAATTGTGTCGATACTAGAAGCAAGAGTTGTGTCGACACCAACAACAATTGTGTCGACACATAGGACTTATGTCAACACACTCCAGATTTCTATCAACACAACAGCCATGTCGAGACAAGAAGTAATTATGTCGACACCCAGGACTTGTGTCGACACATTCCCCAGAAGTTATGTCCACAAGTTGTCAGGTTGACGAAATCAGTTATCAGCTCAACGAACTCCATACATAGAAAAGGAAAAGTTTCTAGAGAATGCAGTTCTACTCTCAGCTCGACGATATTGGAACTCAGCTCGATGAACAAAAGTTATCCGGTCGATAAACACAGCTTCTCAGCACGACGAACTGTGGACTCAGCTCGACAATTTCTGTTATCTGTTTGACGAATCCAGACTTAGTCATTTCCAGTCTTCTGTCCCTTTCCTAATGCAATAATTCCTGAGTAATTAATGCTTCAATGTTCTCTGAATATAACCGTTAGACAAAGCATTAATTATGGTCTTCTCCAGGATTATTGCTTGTCGTCTTTCCATGGGACAGTTGGGGAAATAAATCAATGCAGTTTATTCTCAAGGCCGTCAGCATTGATTGCAGAGGAATTCAAATTTCGAAAGAGAATTTTGACAGGAAATATAAAAGCAATTTCCTCTCCTTTCCTAGATAGACCTGAGAGAGAATACAGAAGAATACAGTCACATAGACAAAAAATAACAATCATTCTACAACAAGAAATTCTCTGCTCTCTCTCTTAGAACTCTAACACAGAAACTCAAGAAGCCCTAAACCAGAAGAACATCTGTTACCTGAAGAAAAAGAACAATCAATCAAAATCAAGAGTCTTTATTCTTAAACTCTCCAGGATACTTCAAAGGACAACATCTATTCCATCTGTCAAGAAGTTCCTAAAGATCCTTTTTGGTCAAGGTTGTTAAAGACTGAAGGCCTATCACCCTGAAGTAAAGCTCCAGATTTTCCTGAACCATTCTACATCACAGTGGGAGCAATTTGCTAAAATCATATCCACAAGTCTTCTCAGTTGTATATTGAGAAAGAGAAGACCATATCATGTCTCACCCCCCAATGTATAAATGGTTATAACTCCCTTCAAAAGTTATTCTTGGTTGCAAGTCACCTGACCAAAAGACTTGAGGTTTGGTTTTTGAGCACCTGATCAAAAGCTCATTGGTGTCAGACACCTGATCAAAAATCTGAGTGGATTCCTACCAGGGTGGTAGAAGAGTGGATGTACCCAGGTTGTGGAACCACTATAAATTTCTTGTGTTGTCTGCTTACCCCTTCTTTTTTTTCTTATTGTGTTTGTGTTTTCTAGGATTACTGTGTTTATATTTTATTAAGTTGTTTATGCACTTTTACAATTACAGCAAAAGCTGTAAGAGATTTTAAGAATTCAAAATAACTCTATTCACCACCCTCTAGAGTATTTCAGATCTAACACATTACTTTCAGGTACTGTAATTATGTATTCAAAAATTCTAATAAAATTCATACATGAGCATAATGGTCTAAAACTTCTTTTGCCTAATTTTCATGACTTCCCAATGGACAGTGAGATCACAATATCCAAATAAATAAGTAGGGCTAACTCATGCATTACAAAGGAAGTACTAAGATTAATGTTCCAAAATTCCCAATTAAATTTCCAGAGGTTCATACTACCCATATGACCACAATACATAAGTTTCATTACTGTTCAATGAGTTTTAATAACTTATTCTAACACTACAAGATTTGTTCCCTAATCTAGGATTAGAGTTTTGAGGGGACTACCTATCTCCAAATCCTACAAGATTTTTACCAGAGGGTTTTAGTCACCCTTGTACCCTCCCTACCAAATTTCAAGTCCATACAAGGTCTTTTGACCTCATGCCCTTCACAAGACACCAAAGCTCATCCTTAGGGTTTGATCTTAGGTCCTAGGGAAAATCTATTCCAATCCACTCCATCTTCCATGGTAGGGTGTTAAAAGCCATGCCAAGTCAGTGTACCTAATTTCAACCTTTGTTGAGGTGATTTGGCCACTCAAAACTCAAAGTGCACTTTTGACCTAAATACCCTTATTATGGCAAGGCTAGGGTTTGCATGAATTCAACTCAAACCATCTCCAAATGAGATGAAATTTTATCCAGAGTCTTATGATGACCCCAAGGACCACTCATCAAAATTTGGGTGAGCTTGGAGGTCATTTGGTCCCCTAATTATTTTACCATAGAGTGATTAAATAATTTCAAAACTGATAGAACAATCATCCCCAAAAATACCCATTTTTGGGCAAGATATAGGTATAGACTAGGGTGACCCCCTGTCCAAATTTCAAGTCATTTGGACCAGAGATGAAGTGTAGGCACCCATTTCAATCTCTACCTAACTCTAGTTATAGACCCCACCAAAATGGCCGCCCTGGTCAAACCAGGCACCCAAATTGGTTTAAACCAATTTTGAAATAAAGTAGACCCATAGGGCTACAAATTATATGTTGACCATTTTCTCATACAGGGCATCTAAGTATTTTTAATAATTAAAAACATTAAATAGATAATGTGTGACAGAAATGAAAAAAACATAAAACATAACCTATAGTTTAATTTTATACTTGCACGAATCTTGACGTAGTAACAGACGACATCTGGTCGTCGTCCCCAGCGTGCCAATGGCCAGGATTGATTCTTCTTAGGCCAACTTCAAGTCGCTGCCGTCGGCCACCCAGCCACCTCCCTGGCCAGCCCCCGCCACCACCACCTCCGTCGAGGTGGTGGTTGTCGTCAGGCGGTGGCACAGCCGCCGGAAGGGCCAATTCCGGTGAAACTGATAGGTTAGTTTTTGTGGAAAATCTGGAGAAAACTTCTCCCGATCGGGTTCAGTCGAGCCCGATCCTTATTCCTAATGAGTCCTAAGATCTACCCGTGAATGAAGGAGTAGGGGAGGACCTGAATCGTGGCCTGAGAGCGAGTGTTGTTCCTCCTTGACATTTCCGACCACCAAGCTTGGGCTCCTCTGCAACTTCTACACCAACAGCAAGGAAATCGAGATGTGATCGGGGGAAATGCCTGCTCTGACCCTGGTGAAGGTTCCTAAAGAAGGAATTGGGGAGAGGAGGATTGTAACTCCCCAATTCATCAAAACACCATTAAGGCCATTAATGGTGAGTTTTTTGGTTTTACCCAATTTGAAGGGCTGAGCCTCCCCACTGGCCGACGACCTCCTGAAAACTCCTTCCCTGTCTCCAAGGAGTTAAAGCCCCATCAAAAGGGGGAGTTATGGGGCCTCCATGGCCATGATGGTCATTAAGCTCCTCTTTCTCTCTCCTCCAAATTTGGGTAACTCCCTCTTTTTCTCACCTAGTCACCAAATTCTGAATTTGGTGGGCCCAAAATGTGTCTCATCACCTCCTAGACCAATGGGCCACACTTGCTTAGGCCTAGCCCACTTGGATTGTACATGAGTTAGCCATTTAGGCTAGTTTGACCACTTTGACCCAAGAGTTGACTTTGGTCAAATTAGCCACTAGGGCTGACCCCAATGGGTCCTTGGTGACCCATGGGCCTCCCCTAAAGTCTAGAAGTACTTGGGTAGGGTTAACTTGCACTCTGAAGGTCACTTGCCCCTTAGTTAGGGCACTTTGACCTTTTAGGGCTAAGGTTTACTTGGGTCAACTTAGGTTCTGGAGTTGACCCCAATGGGTCCTAGGTGACCTATTGATCTCACACTAGGGTTAGGAGGACATGAGTGAGATCCACTTGGCTAAGAGAAGGTCAGTTGATCCTATGTAGGTCAGTTTGACCCATTTAGGGTTAGAGTTGACTTAGGTCAACTTAACCACTTTGACTGCCCTCCATGGGTCCTTAGTGACCCATTGACCCCACTTTAGGTCCAAGAAGACCCTGTAGGTTTGGTTGGGCTTTACTATAGCACACTGCCCTTAGTTAGGGCACCTTGCCCAATTTAGGACTAGGGTGGTTCTAGGTCAACTTGGCCACTCTAGGTCGACTCTAATGGACCCTTACGGCTCTAATGATCCTCCCAACGGATTGGTGAGACCATGGTGGGGTCTTGGAGTCTTGATGAAGCCTCATGATCATCTTAAACTAGAGTTTAGAAATCTACTATTTGTAGACCATAGTGATCTCACCTATATTCCTAGGTTCACTTGACCTTCTTGGGCTTCCTAGGATTTTGTCATGACCTAGTCATGTCAAAACCACTCCTAGGGGTCTAGTTGTTTGAGGGATGTTATATTTTTTACCCAGCTAGGGATCGATCTTAGGTTTGCCTCCATCCACCACCCCAGGAACAACGAACAAGTGGAGGCGACGAACAAGATCATTGTGAACCTGCTCAAAAAGAAGGTGGAAAACTTGAGGAGGAGTTTGGTGGAGCAACTCCCCTCGGTGTTGTAGGCTCTGCGGACAACCCCAAAAATGGCCACTGGAGAGACTCCTTTCAAGCTCTCACATGGTTGTGAGGCAGTCCTGCCTGTGGAGTTTGAGGTTCTATCCCCACAAGTTGCGACCGTTGGCAAAGGAGACGAGGAATGGAGGGAAAAAATGAGGGGGAGCTGTGGCTCTCGCTTGACATGATGGAGGAGCTCCATGACGTGGCCACCGTCAGGCAAGAGGAGGTTAAACGAAGGATGGCCAAGTACTTTGACAAGCATATCAGAATAAAATAGTTCAAGGAGGGGGATCTGGTCTTGAAAAAGGTCGATGTCGTCGGATGGTCGGCAGCCGTTGGAAGCTCAACCCTAATTGGGAATGACACTACATTGTAGAATGAGCCTTAGGGTCAGGAGGATACTACCTCCAGAATGTGGAAGGGGTATCCATGAGTCACGCTTGGAGCGGCGACGACCTGAAGCACTTCTACCC
The DNA here is from genome assembly GCA_039583875.1 of Platanthera guangdongensis. Taxonomy (NCBI): domain Eukaryota; kingdom Viridiplantae; phylum Streptophyta; class Magnoliopsida; order Asparagales; family Orchidaceae; genus Platanthera; species Platanthera guangdongensis. The sequence goes on along the minus strand of CM077161.1, from coordinate 106,601,708 downwards.
TTAGTATGGGGTAAGATTCTAAACCTTATGTTTAATAAATTCATCGAATTGTCTCATGTTGATTTCTTTTGAGAATCAGAAAGGGAGGTTGGTAGTTTGTAAGACCCCGAGAGGATCCCGCTGAGCAGGCTCTCATTAGCTAGCAGAGCTGGAAGGCGTACTCGGCCCCGAGTAGACCCGCTGTCAGGCTCTCACTAGCTTACATGGCCATATGATCGCTTGGGGGGTAAGGGAATATCCCGAGAGGATCCTCTGCTCAGGCTCTCGGTTAAAGTAGCGAACAAACGACAAAGAACAAGCCGAATTTTGAATAATGCAAAGTTTTATAATCCAAAAAAGATCTTTATTACAAAGGTATGCCCTCCCTTATATTGAATGGAGGAGAGATGAGAGAATACAAATAAGAGATGTGTGACTAAAAATTTACAGGACTAAGCGGACTATACAGAACAAACCGCACAAGCCGTCCGGTCTCCAAGCCGGCTAAGACAAACCGCCAGACCGCCCGGCTACCAAACAGCAACAGCACAGCAACCAGCCTGCTGAAGGGAAACCGCCAGACCGCGCTGTCTCCAACCCACCAAGACAGACCGCCAGACCGCCCGGTCACCAACTTCAACACTCCCCCTCAAGCTGGAGCATATATATCCATCATGCCTAGCTTGTCACAAATATGAAGAAACGAGGCGGAAACTGGCTTGGTGAAGATGTCAGCCAGCTCTTTATCAGACGCGACAAAGGGAGTGCAAATTTGTTCCTTTAAGATCTCTTCACGAATGAAATGACAATCGACCTCAATGTGTTTTGTTCTTTCATGGAAGACCGGATTTTTGGAGATGTATATGACAGCCTTGTTATCACAGAACATGGGTAGAGGATGGTTGTAGACCTCTCCTAAATCTAGCATGAGAGCCCGCATCCATTTTAACTCACAAGTGGTCGACGTCATACTGCGATACTCTGCTTCTGCACTGGACCTGGAGACAACAGACTGCTTCTTGCTCTTCCAGCTCACCAGATTTCCCCCAACAAAGGTGCAAAAACCTGAGGTTGACTTGCGATCCCCTTTTTCATCAGCATAACTTGCATCTGAGTATGCTTCAACCCTCAGATGACCATTCTTCTGAAAACATAATCCTTTCTCAGGCGCTGCTTTGACATACTCTAAGATCCGCAAGACGGACTGTAGATGGCACTCCTTAGGTGCTTGCATGAATTGACTCACCTTGCCCACAACATAGGAAATGTCGGGTCTGGTCACTGTGAGATATATGAGCTTGCCAACCAGACGCCTGTACCGCGAACTATCTGAAAGAGGAGGCGAATCATCTGTCCAGGTTTTGTCTTCTCCAGTTGCCATGGGGGCATCGGGCAGGTTTTGCTCCAGTCAATCCTGCCTCTTTTAAAAGATCAAGGGCATACTTACGCTGAGAGAGAACTAAGGAGTCGGGCTTCCGAGAGATTTCGATTCCCATAAAGTACTTTGGAGAGCTCATATCTTTCGTGATCAGATGTTGACGAAGATGTCGCTTTGTCAGGGCTACCCCGTCCTGGTCATCGCCAGTGAGAAGAATATCATCGACGTACACAGTAAGAACAACCAGCCCCGAAGGGGTTTTGCGAATAAATAGAGAGTGATCGGCAGAGCTTCGCGCAAAACCAACAGCAGCCATGATGCCGCTGAACTTGTCAAACCAAGCTCGAGGGCTCTGCTTGAGGCCATAGATTGCCTTCTTCAGCCGGCATACTCGTGTCTCCCCCTGAGCAACATACCCAGGAGGTTGCTCCATGTAGACGACCTCCTGAAGATCACCATAAAGGAAGACATTCTTGACATCCAGCTGGGAAATCAGTCAATCCCGATTTACCGCCACAGAGAGAAGGACCCGGATAGTGTTGAGACGAGCCACGAGGGAGAAGGTGTCAAAGTAATCAACCCCATAGGTTTGAGTAAATCCCTTAGCAACAAGGCGAGCCTTATACCGATCCACAGTGCCGTCGGGGCCAAATTTGACCACAAAGACCCAATAACAGCCAACAACATCAGTGTCGAAGGGAGGAGGAACAAGAGTCCATGTACCCCGCTCAGTTAGGGTCGCCATTTCCTCATCCATGGCCAGCTTCCAATGAGGAATAGCAAGGGCCTCCTAGTAGAAGCGGGGTGTGGCAGTGGCAGAGATAGCCTGTACAAATGCCCTGCAAGAAGGGGTAAGACGATCATATGAAACAACAGCAGCAAGGGGGTGTAGGGTACACGTCCGCACCCCTTTATGAAGAGCTATAGGAAGATCCAGGTCAGCGAGTCCCTCGGCATCCGGAGCATCCGTGGCAGAGAAATATGGCCAGAGAGTAGAGATCGACGATGGCGGAGATGAGGGAGACGGTGGCGGAGAAGGGAGAGAGAGATGCGCAGGGAGAGGAGTGGGTGGAGACGGTGTAGGGGTGGAGATCGTAGTAGGTGACGAGGGAACGGCAGGAGAATCAGAAGTTGTGAGAAGAGGAGAGGAGTCATCCAAGAAGTAGGAGGTATTCTCGAAGAAGGTGACGTCAGCAGAGACGAACTGCTTACGAAGGACGGGATCAAAGCAACAATAGCCTTTCTGAGTGGTGGAGTACCCCAGAAAGACGCATTTGGTGGAGCGAGGGGAGAGCTTATCACTGGTGGCGGAAGGGGCATGCACAAAGACAGTGCATCCAAAGATTTGGAGAGGGAGAGGAAACGACTCCTTGCCCGGATACAGAATGGAGAATGGTGTTTTTCCGTGGAGAACCGTGGAGGGAATGCGATTGATAAGGTAGCAGTCAAGAAGAACAGCATAGCCCCAATAGGAGCGAGGAACATGCATCTGGGTCATCAAGGTGCGAGCGACATTGAGGAGGTGACGGTTTTTGCATTCTGCCACACCATTCTGTTGTGAAGTATAGACACAACTAGTTTGATGAATAATCCCATTTTGCATGCAGAATATAGAAAAGTCATGACTGATATATTCTTTGGCATTATCAGATAGAAAAACTTTGATAGAAACATTAAACTGAGTTTTGATCATGAGATAGAAGGACGTCCATACAGAGAATAATTCAAAGCGATCTTTTAACAGATACACCCACGTACAACGAGAGAAATCATCAATGAATGTGACAAAATATGAACTACCGTGACCAATGGTAAGAGTAGGAGAAGGACCCCAAATATCGGAGTGTATGAGATCAAACGGACGGGTAGATCCACGAACGTGCTTTAGAGGGAAGGAGGAGTGGTGATGCTTGCCAAGCTGACAGGCCTCACAGTTGAGCGGAGGACTTTGTGGAGGAAGTTGGGGCAGAAGTTGACAAAGAAGACGTGGAGGAGCATGACCAAGGCGGAGATGCCATTGAAGAATATCTGTGGATGTGAAGGAGAAGGTGGAGAAAGCAGAAATGTTGTCCAGGAAGTATAAGCCGCCACTCTCAGTCCCAGTAGCAATCGTCCGTTGGGAGTCCGGATCCTGAAAAGAGCAAGAAGTAGAAATAAATGTGATCGAACACTGTAATTGCTTGCATAGAGAGGTAACAGATAATAAGTTGCACAGGAATTTGGGCACGTATAGAGTATCCGCCAAGTGAAGAGACGGAGTGACATGAACTATCCCCATCCCATGGACTGATGATGAAGAGCCGTCAGCGAGAATAACCAGGGGCAACTAATCATGTGTTTCTAGGAGAGAAAAACACTAGAGAGTGCCAGTCATATGATTTGTAGCATCGGTGTCGATCAGCCATTTTCCTTGAGTAACAACATGGGCACTACCAGAAGACGTGACCACCGAGGCGAACGACGTTGAGGAGGATATGAACGCAATGAAGGGAGGAATAAAAAAACTGCAACGGTCACGGTGACAGCACACCAGCGGCAAGAAGGGCCACGACCAAGGGGCAGAGCAAGGAAAAGGGGAAGAAGAGGGAAGCCCAAGCCGCGCGACTTAACAGGAGGTCGCGGCGACTAGCAAGCAGGAGCGGCTAAGGGAAGAAAGGCAGAGAGGCCGCCGAAACAAGGAAGAACTCGCACGAACAGAGAGAAAGTGCAGCGGTTAGGAGAAAGAGATCTGCAGCGGTCACGATGATAGATACCAGCGGCCAGAAAAACCACGACCAAGCCGCAGAAGCAAGCAGAGGGAAAGAAGTCGAGTGGCTAGAAATCAGCCCGTGCGAATAGAAGAAAGAGACATCGCGCGAACAGAGAAAAGTCAGCTGGGAGGCAAAAAGGTCGCAGCAAGAAGAAGGAGAAACAAAGAGGTCGCGCACACAAAGGGCAACGACAAGGAGAGAAGAGGCCGCGCGAACAGGGAGCAAGCAGGCGGAAGAAACAAGCCACGAGGACAGGCCGCAAGAAGAAAAAACAAGCCGCGTGGACAGGTCGCGAGGGCAGAGAGGGCGCACAGAATCAGGAGGAGAAAATCGAGTCCTCTGATACCATGTGGAAACCACCCGTCACCACACATCTTCTCAAAACCCCGAGGTGATGGTAAGGGGGGACGGGGGTACATGAACACAAAGGATCGCCTGCTGCAGGCGATGTGGGACTAACCCCAACTACAGGACCGCGGGGATATTCCGCCACACATGGGGGGCCCACCGGGGTCAACACCCAGACCTGAAACGCGATGGGGAAAGCCTAAACATGTGGTCCCACACACGTGTCCTGCTGGCTAATATAATCTCAACACACCCCCGCAGCAGGACAACCTCCCTCTGATACCATGTTAAAGTAGCGAACAAACGACAAAGAACAAGCCGAATTTTGAATAATGCAAAGTTTTATTATCCAAAAGAGATCTCTATTACAAAGGTATGTCCTTCCTTATATAAAAAAGAGGAGAGATGAGAGAATACAAATAAGAGATGTTGCACTAAAAATTTACAGGACTAAGTGGACTATACAGAACAAACTGCACAAGCCATCCGGTCTCCAAGCCGGCTAAGACAAACCGCCAGACCGCCCGGCAACCAAACATCAACAGCACAGTAACCAGCCTACTGAAGGGAAACCGCCAGACCGCGTGGTCTCCAACCCGCCAAGACAGACCGCCAGACCGCCCGATCACCAACTTCAACACTCTCATTAGTTGGCAGGGCTGGAAGGTGCACTCGGCCCTGAGTAGACCCGATGTTAGGCTCTGCCTAGCTGGCAGGGACATAGGCTCGCTTGGGGGGGGAAAGGGAAAGAGGTTGGTATTTTGAAAGACCCCAAGAGGATCCCGCTGCGCAGGCTCCCATTAGCTAGCAGGGATGGAAGGTGTACTTGGCCCAGAGTAGACCCGCTGACAGGCTCTCACTAGCTGGCAGGGTCGTAGGCTCGCTTGGGGGTAAGGGAATACCCTGAGAGGATCCCGCTGCTCAGACTCTCATTAGCTGGCAGAGTTGGAAGGCGCACTCGGCCATGAGTAGACCTACTAACAGGCTCTCACTAGCTGGTAGTGTCATAGACTCGCTTGGGGGGAAAGGGAAAGAGGTTGGTAGTTTGCACGACCCTGAGAGGATCCCGCTGCTCAGGCTCTCATTAGCTGGCAGGGCTGGAAGGCGCACTCGCCCCCCGAGTAGACTCGCTTTCAGGCTCTCACTAGCTGGTAGGGTCGTAAGCTCACTTGGGGTAAGGGAATACCCTGAGAGGATCCCGCTGCTTAGGCTCTCATTAGCTGACAGGGCTAGAAGGCACACTCAGCCCCGAGTAGACCCGCTGCCAAGCTGTCACTAGCTGGCAGGGTCGTAGGCTCGTTTGGGGGGGAAAGAGAAAGAGTTTGGTAGTTTGCAAGACCCCGAGAGGATCCCGCTGCTCATGCTCTCAGGAGATGGCAGGGCTAGAAGGCACACTCAGCCCGAGTGGACCCGCTGCCAGGATCTCACTAGCTAGCAGGGTCATAGGCTCGCTTGGGGGGTAAGGGAATAACACGAGAGGATCCTGCTACTCAAGCTGTCATTAGCTGGAAGGGGCACTCGGCCCTGAGTAGACCCGCTTCCAGGCTCTCACTAGCTGGCAGGGCCGTAAACTCACTTGGGGGGGGGGGGAAGGGAAAGAGGTTGATAGTTTGCAAGACCCCAAGAGGATCCCGCTGCGCAGACTCTCACTAGCTGTAGGGAAGGAAGGCGCACTCAGCCCCGAGTAGACCCGTTGTCAGGCTCTCACTAGCTGTCAGGGCCGTAGGCTCGCTTGGGGGGATAAGGGAATACCCCGAGAGGATCCCGCTGCTCTGGCTCTCATTAGCTGGTAGGGCTGGAAGGCACACTCGGCCCCGAGTAGACTCATTGTCAGGCTCTCACTAGCTGACAGGGTTGTAGGCTCGCTTGGGGGGTAAGGGAATACCCCGATAGGATCCCACTACTCAGGCTCTCATTAGTAGGTGAGGTTGGAAGGCGCAGTCGGCCCCGAGTAGACCCGCCGCCGGACTCTCACTAGCTGGCAAGGCCGAAGGCTTGCTTGGGGGGAAAGGGATATGATTTGTGGTTTCTGGCGGCACCAGGTAGGCCCGCTGACCGGGCTCCCATCAAGCCAGCCAGACTGAAGGCTTACTCGGTAACGAATCAAAAAGGAAGAATAGCTAAGTCATGGTCCACTCTCGTCGTCAGGCTCTCACTTAGTTGATGGGGTAGTTGGACCCGGGATGAACATTACAAAGAGCCTCACTAGCAAGGGTTGTAGATGGCCAACGCCAGTCAAAGTTAAGAGGGGAGAACTCATGGCCTCTTGGCATATAGCCTCTCGACATATAGCCTCTCGGCAAATGCTTCCCGGCAAGTCTGCCCGTTTACCCTTCTCAGCGAAATCAACTTAGTTAATTTACACAATGAACGAGCCGCGGTCATCGCCTAAGAGCCTAGGGTCCAAACATGGCCGCAGAAATGCTTGCGAGCAATAACAACACAAAAAAGGCGGATGAACGGGGATTAAGAGCCTTTCGGCGAAAAGCAGAAATCAAGCTTTTTATATACACATATCCACAAATAATTACATGTTCTTCGGCATCTCGCCCATTACATAAAATCTCAAAGAAAAAGAAGGAAAATTACAAAGTAAGAGGATAAATTGTGCGAGAGGACGTCAGCTAGAGCCACTGGAAGTCCCGCTGGAACTCTTGCTGGAAGCCTCGCTGGAGGACTCGCCGTCGGACCCGTCGTTGTAGACACAGTCCAATGCCTCATCTCCGCCTTGTGATTCTTCCTCCCCGACAGGTTTTGGGATGGGTTCAAACAGGCAGGGCAGGACCCCACGCGTGGTGAGAGTCTCGCCACCTGCGTTCAAGAAGCCCGATTCCAGCAACACCTCGATCACCATCATAGTCGCCTTCTGAGCGTTCTCCTGCATCATCTCTTCAATCTCGTATTCCGAGAAGTCACGGCTTTTAAACCTCTCGTCCAGGGAGGGCGGGGGCGGCGGCTTTGGCCCCTTGTGCAAGCTTGAGCTCTGTCTTCAACAAATTGTTTTCGCATTCGAGGCCGACCACCCTCGCACGCAAAAGCTAGGCCTGGGAGGAATCCTGCGAGGATGTTGGGGTTAGAATTACCGTGAGATTGTCGTAAGGTGAACGACATTTGAAGGTCTGCATACCTCAGCTGTCGGGAAAGGGCGAGAAGCTGCTGAGAAGCTGCTAGTTCGGCCTTCAGATTGGTCGTCTCAATAACGACGGATTCCCTTGATTTGATTGCATCAATAAGGTTGCGCTTGAGGGTGAAGTCGCGGCATGTAGTCTTGTGCACGAGCACAAACGCCTGCATCTGGGCTCTGGTGATGTCGTAGGCGAGAGACCGGGTAAGCTCTTGGTCGAACACACGAGCATCCTTCCGGTTGTAGAGCCCAAAGCCTAGAGCAAGGGCCTCGTTTGTGACCGCGTTTCACTCCACCCAGGAGGGGAGAACTAACGAGATCGAAAACTGGTTGGCTTCGGGGTCCCACCGGAGCAGGGGCTGACCCTCTTCATCAACAAACTTCCTGCTGATGTCGAAGTTCTGATGGCCTTTCAACACTGGCTTGGCGGGGGCCTCGGCGGGGATCTCGGCAGCTTCCCCTGCGACAATCTCATTGCCAACAACAGGAGGGGTCTCGGCCGGGGCCTCGGCGAGGGACTTGCCCTTGTTCGTCGCACTTATTTTCTTCTTCGAGGGGGGCGGAGGAGTGGAGTTGGGCTTCCGCTTTCGGCCACTTGGCGCGGATGAGGAGCCGGGCTCCTTTTGGCAGGCTTGGGAGGCAAATTTGGCGAGAGCCAGGGTGCCAGCGAAATCACTGACAGTATATATAATGATTAAATGATTAAAAATTCATAATTTATGACAAAGGATTGCGAAAGCGGGCCGAAAAAGTACCTTCCGGGAGGAACTAGCTGAAGTGTCTATACCTCGCGGAAGGAACTTGACGTCGAAAGCCTTCGACTCGAAGAACTCGACGAGGTAACCCTCTTGCCCCCCAAGGGCGGGAGGCTTGTAGGTCACCTTGTCATACTGAACGGGCGCGAAGGGAATATTGCTGAAAGTCCCGGAAACGAAGACGAATTTATGGCCCAATGGTGGTTTTTGTTGGCGAGACCGCCAGTCTTCACCGATTGCCCAGAGAAGAAGACTGCCCCCCTAGCCCGGAAGTTGAACAACTTCCTGAAAATGGACAGGCTAAACTCAATCGTTTCCGCCCTCATGTAGCAGGCGAAAGTTATCAGGATGGCGACGGAGTTGGAGTTGAGCTGGGCTGGCACTACCCCGTAATAGGGCAGGGTCTGGCGCACCTCCTGCCAGAGGGGTAGGCGAAACCCTACCTCGAAGTGTTCTAAGGGGATGACGAGCTCCCCTTCCAACGCAAGGTTGACCCTATCGTCGTTCCTAGGGTTTCGCGCAATGAACTCCGACGGGATGAAGTTCTCGGTTATCGAAAGGTATTCCGCCTGCGTCAACCGGCAAGGCGGGAAGTTGTGGTCCAGGAAGGTTTGCGCACACATTGAGCGGCCCTCAATCTCGCCAGGCATCTTGATGAAAGGTGGGAAGAGGAAGGGTTAGTAGGCGGGAGGATCTAAGTTGCAGATGGCAGCGCGAGCAAGGTAAAGAGGATGACGAAGGCGCATAATCAGAAAGAAATAAATGCAGTTGGTGGACTTTCCTATTTATAGAAAGAGAAGTAATCATTCGGGATCTACTGGGCGGAGGACGTGCAGTTAGTGAATTTTGATAGTTGGCTCCTCGTATTCCACTCTGCCTCGCCGATGTCTCTCGCACTACAAACGGCGGAAGCTTTTGAGAGCGATCCCGGGTAAGAGCACGATAGTGTATATATATATATATATATATATATATATATATATATATATATATATATATATATATATATATATATATATATATATATATAACATAAAAAGGGACGCGAGAACCAGACACTCGACAGAATAGATAGAACAACCAAGAATATGAAATTAAGTATCAAGGGCATCTCGCCAGGCGAGAGCCTTAAAAATAATAATAATAAAAATAATAATAACAATGTATTGGGGTACAACGCGGGAAGGGTATGCTGAGAGGTTGGGGGTGGGAAATGCGAGACCCTATGAGGTTCAATACTTCTCCCAACGCCATCGGCCCCGACCTCGCCTTCCAGATTTTGGCGGCACCCGAGGGTAGTGGTAGGCGGTCAGGGCAGTGAGCCCCTGGTTGGCCAGGCGCAGCTGATCCCGCACTCGCGCGATATGCCTTCCAGGGGATGTCTCCTCACAGTCAACCTGGCGCTCCTGCTCTCTGAGAAGGTGAGTATAGTCCCTCTCGATCACATCCATCCGCCGCTCGACCGACTTTTCAAGACTCGTCAACGCCAGCGAGTCGGCTTGGCGCATCCCAACGAGCTTTATCAGGACTTCCGTTATCCGCTTTCGCCAAGTCCTGCCATTCCCATCGGTATCTAGATATTCCTCCATGTCGCTGGTGTAAAGGAGGGGCGAGATCGTCCCCTCTTCTTCGCCGGCTTCCGCCTCCGCAGCCGCCAGATCTAACAGGAAAAATCTAGTCAAAATCGAGCAAGGGAGAAAAGACTGGGCAAGGACCGCTTACCTGTAACATGGGGTGGGCTCTCGACAGCAGATTAGCGCAAAGGGCCTGATTGCCCTTCCGTGCTTTTCCCAAAGAGGAGATGTATGGGTTTGCCCCGTCCCGGGCGGTGCCTTGCGGGCTACAGGGTATTGCTTACGACCAACTAGAGGGAGACAGTGTCTTCTTCCGCTAGCGGACAAGACTCTGACGTGGATACATTTCGTGCAGTTATAACCCTCCTAGGTGAGAGGGGGAGATTGGTTACTGCGTTATCAGGATCGTTGGGCACGGGAACCTGGGGGCTCCTGTGGGTGAGCCTTGCACTGTCGGTGGCGGGAGATGCATGAAAACGAGTCCACGAAAAGAAAGTGAGCCATGCAAGATGAATAATGGGCAAGGTTACCAGGATGGGTTGCGGGCTGAACTTGGGTAGTTGAGGGCATGGCCGCCGAGACCAGCGGCACGTTCTCGCCGAGGGGATGAACTGACTCGATATTCGCCGGAGTGTTCTCTGTGGCAGTTTCCGAGACCTATCGACGAGAATGGGAAACGTGCCAGACGCAACAAAGCGGGGTTACACCAAAAAATGAAGCGAGAGGAGTACCTTCGGCGGGGAAGAAGGGTTCTCGGCGTGATCGAGAGTTGGGGAGGGCGAGACAAGATCCTTATTCGAGTGGTCTCGCCCAACCGACTTAGCCTTCCTTTTCTTCGGCCGGGAAGGCGAGCTGGCCGACCTCTCCCGCATGAGCCAGGGCGAGACGGTCTTGGAATTCTTTCGAGAGTGGCTTATTGCTGCGCTTGACATACATCTTGACAAACTTGCGAGAGCTAAAGTGGAAGATGCCGACAACAACGGTGGCTTGAGAACTAGCATGACGATATATATATATATATATATATATATATATATACAGGGCCAAGGTAGGGCCCACCCAAGATTCCCTTCCAGGTCAGCAAGTGTCTAACGAATATCTGGGATTGGATGTGTCTTTCCGAGCGCAAGGCTAACTCACAGAGAGCGGGGATTGTGTACAACCTCATATTCGCTGGGTGGAACCTAGATTCCGAAAGGAGCAGGGGTGGACTAGCCTTGGGCTATAGCTTTAGGCTAAAGGCTAAAGGACGGGTCACCAACATACGGGCGAGAGGGTTCCCGCCCAGGGCATGCGAGAGGGGCTTACGCAAGGGTAGGCGGGATCCCCTCAAGGTTGGTATGAGGCAAGAAAAAACTTATAGAGCGGTGGAAATGCTTCCGCTAAGTGCAGTGCAGGGGTAAAATTACAAGATTACCCTCGGCTAAAATTACCAGATTACCCGCCGGTAAAATTACTAGAATACCCTCGGGTCTACAGTTAGTCTTTTTACACAGCGAGATTACGCTGTTGACAGACTAGATACTGAAAATCTATAAATAGACCCACAGAGTATCTCAGAAGGCAAGTTTTCATATTTTCATAAGTCCCTTTAGTGCTTTCGGAGGTACTCCTAACCCAACAATTGGATTTGGAGGGGAAGCGCTGGGAGAGCTTCCGGGTTAGAGGAGGGACCTCCCAGCCGAGACTTAGGGTCAGTTCTAGGTTCTTTGTCACTAGTCAGGAGTTAAGGTTTGAGAGACGTAGATGTTGGCTATACCCCAAGGTCCGAACTCTCGTTAAGACTAGTTTTTGGCTTCAACATTCGAGACTGTGTAATATTTAACGAGAAATTTCCATATAGGTCAAAGGTCTGGCCGTGCGATTTTTACTCACACACGGTTGCAACAATCGTGCGCGAACAAAAACACATAGTCCATGACATACTACTATATTTTCCGGCCAACCAGCAACTCGTGTGATTTTCTTCTCGCATGGTTTAATTCAACCGTGTGTGAAGGAAATGCACGACCAATAAAATTTTTAGACAAAACAGATTGTTCATGCGATTTGTTCCCGCACGGTCAAAATCGAGCATTCGTGACCAAAACGCACGAACGATGACAGAACATCGATTTCCAACACAATGATCTCGCACGGGCAAAACAACCAGTGCGCAAAGGAACTTCACATAGTCGTGCAATTATGAAGATCAGGATCTCATCCAGGATGAGGGAACACACATGCAAAACATCAGGCGTGGAGGAAAAAACACACGATCGTGCAAAATACACATATTTTCTCTAAATGATCGGGCTCTGCCCCCGTGTGTCCAAAACCGCAATACGAACAAAGTAAACCAACAAGAAGCTCCTTATGCTTACCCCCAACAAAAGAGTGAGCAATTGCACACCACAATGAACAAATAGTGCACTTGGCCTGAGAGTGAAGACTAGGTGAAATATATGCAATTATGTGCTCAAAGTGAAGTGCAAGTGCGTGAAATCGAGTCCAGATGATTCCAAAAAATCCTATATAAATCAGACTCATCACACGCACATGGGGGCTGTGTGTGCTTGCGCGTGGTCGTGCTCGGTTTGGCTCTCCTTGCGAGGTGAAAATATATCCTTCGAGCGAGCGCAACTTGCGCAGTTGGGTCGCGTCGCTTGAGCATTTTGGTCGAAGTCTTACCAGTTTGACTCGGAAAAATCTAGGGAGAACCCATCAATATTAATGTGAGGGTTTATTTCAAAATGACTTGATATTATATAGTTGAAAAATTCAAATTACTGTAGTAGCTTTTGCAATAAAATTATTTGAAATTTTTACGAATATTTGTGAGTCTTTTAGACTTTTAGTACAAAGAATTAGGGCATAAAAGGTATATTGAATGGTACTGAGATCTACAACTTTCGTATTGAACATTTTTACTAAAAATGTATTTACAAGGCGTATTTTTAAAAGTCGCAAAATTTGAGTGTATTTCCAAAATACGTTTTTTACATGCATTTTTAAGAAAAATGTTCAACACGAAAGTTATATAGATCTCCCCTAAAAATACATTCATAAGACATATTTCCGAAAAAAACGTCATAAATTAGAAAAAAACCGCTGCACGACTAGTTAACTGTAAAGCTAATAACAATCTTTTAAATACCTTCCTCATAGGCACCTAACTTGTTTTTTTCACCCGACGGGCCATTGACCCCAGCGCCGTCGGACGTAGGACGACATCGTTGTCCCATGTCTATCGCTCTTCCGCATGTCTCGGCAAATCACAAATCACGCATTTCGACTTCCATTCCTTAACAAATTTGTTTGAAGGTTGGCTTCGCGATCTTCATTTCTCGTCTCCTCTTTGTCTGATAGAATTCATAAATTTTACTGATTTTTTGAGGGCATCCCAAATTCCCGCCCTCTCTTCCTTCTTTTGATTCCTCAAGCATACGATATGTGAGCAAATTTTTTGCAGTTTGAAAACTGACGGTTCCGCCGGATTTGTTTCCGTGGCGTTGATCTATAAGGTTGAAGAACACTGCAGTCAAGGCATTGGCAGAATCTATGGCCAATTTTCGCTTCCTTCTGCAGCGGTATGCATTCGATGCTTTTGTTTAGTTATATATATTATATATATATATTTAATGCTTCATCGGCGGTAAGCGCTGAAGATGTTAGATCTGCATCTCTTTTGCGTTGTTTTGAGGATGATTCCCTCCATAACTCATTTCTCCGTGCAATTTTTTTGCTTAAGAAATGAAGCGATCACTTAGCTGTAGAAGGTTTTTAGGTGCTTGTTGATCTTGCAATCCCAACATTCTTACTTATTTGCTGACATGAAGGTTACTATCTTGGTGATATATATTTTTTAAATCTTTGAAGTCTTCATGGTGAGCGACTAGAAGCTAAACGAGATTTGCATATGCTAAATAGACAGTAAGTAAAGCAGGAATTCAAATTTATCAAGAATTTTACAAATAACTAGATAATAAAGATGGAGAGCGTGACATATATAAAATTTCTCGAGGTAGAGAAAGAAAAACAAGAGATTTAAGTCAAGTAAAATGTATAAAAGATGAGACAGATACAGTTTTGACGGATGATGTGGATATTAAAGAGCGATGAAAAAGATACTTTTATCAACTCTATAATAAAACAAAAAAAAATGAATTGAACTTGAAAGATTTAATTAAATCAGATGAGTATAGAGACATAACGTTTTATCATAAAATTTTAGTATCAGAGTTAAAAGATGCTCTAAATAAGATGAAAATGGAAAGACGGTTGTGTCAGACAATATACCCATCAAAATATGAAAATATCTAGAAAATGATGAAATTTTGTGGCTTACATATTTTTTCAATAAAATACTGAAGTTAAAAAAGATGCCAGACCAATGAAGAGAAAGTATCTTGGTACTTTTGTATAAGAACAAAGAAGATATACAAAATTATGTTAATTACAGACGAATTAAATTGATGAGTCATAACATGAAACCATGAGAACGAGTAATAAAAAAAGATTAAGACGAGAGACTAACATCTCGGAGAATCAATTTGGATTCATGCAGGGAGGTCGACCATGGAAGCTATACATCTCTTGAGGAGACTCATTGACAACTATCGAGAAAGAAAACAAAATTTGCATATGTTGTTTATTGATCTTGAGAAGGCTTATGATAGAGTTCCAAGAGAGATCTTATGTAGAGTCTTATAGAAGAAAGGTGTAAATGTATCACATATTGACATAATCGAAGATATGTATACAAATTCAGTGACAAGGGTGAGGACATCTTGAGGATTAACACATGAATTCCCTTTTACTGTTGGATTACATCAAGGTTCAACTTTAAGACCTTATCTCTTTACTCTTATCTTATATGAGCTCACCAGACATATCCAACAAGAAATACCTTGGTGTTTATTGTTTGTGGATGATATCGTTTTGGTTGATGAGACGCGCAATGGTGTAAACATAAAACTTGAATCTTGACGAGATATTTTTGAAAAGAAGGATTTTAGGTTGAGCAGGGCAAAGTCAGAGTATATAAAGCTTAAATATTGTAGTGCAAGAAGGACAGATGACTTCGTTATTAAGTTGGGTGATCGAGATATTTATCGTAGTGAGTGTTTTAAATATCTTGGATCGATAGTTTAAAAAGATGGAGGTATTGATAAAGATGCGACACATAGAATCCAAGCTGGTTGGTTGAAGTGGAGAGGTGCATCAGGGATCTTATGTGATCGTGAAGTACCACTAAAACTTAAGAGTAAGTTTTACCGTATTGCAATTTGACCTCGCGATGCTCTATGGTTCTGAGTGTTGGGCAGTGAATTGTGTACATGAGCAAAAAATGGGAGTTGCGGAGATGAAAATGCCTAGGTGGATGTGTGGACACACGAGATTTGATAAAATTAGGAATGAAAGTATCATGGATAAGACAGAAGTAGCACCAATTTCAGAGAAGATGCGAGAAGCTCGTCTAAGATGGTTTGGACACTTATAAAGGAGACCATTAGAGGCACCTGTTAGGTGTTGCGAGAGTCTAGTCACTAGACATGTTAGACGAGAGAGGGGTAGACCAATAAAACTTAGAATGAAACTATAAAGAAAGACACTATGTACTTAGGCATTAGTGAGATTATGACAAAAGATATGGCACAATGGAAACAAAAGATCCATATAGCCGACCCCGCTATACTAGGATAAAGGCTTGAGTGTTGTTGTTTGCTTTGAAGTCTTCATGGATTATGAATTTATAATGCATGGAACACAGAGGACTTGGGAAAGGCGAAATATGGCATATACCAATATACAATATTTGGTTATGAAACATCATAAGATACTTTGTTCCTCAGTAGTTAGTGCAGATATGCTCATTTTCTTTTGAATACCACAAACCTTGGACTGTATGTAATACAATTGGAACAAAGTGTTGGCATGTGCTCTGCGGCCCGGTTAACGTCTCGTGAACTGGTAGAGATGAAAACATCTTTAACTCGTGTTTTGGTAAGCCCCCAGATCCAACTATTTGGCAACAAATTTTTTTACTTGGTATATATTGGAAGGGGGGAAATATGAGGCCCGACCTAGTCCATGAATCTCTATTATGTTTTTTTATTACAAGAATTTTTTTTACACTCTAACATGCTACAATGATTGGTGAGAATGCCCCACTGTTATTCATTGATCATAGTAGGGCGCGTGCTTACGACCCTTGAGTCTAATGTAAGACTCTTGTATTTAGGATGTCTGAGGAGATCTCCCAGTGGTGGTTCTCATTCACATTTAGGGGATTATTAGTAGATGTGCAATCTTGGATAAGAGTTTGATATTTTAGATATCCAAGGAGATCTTCTATATGTGTTCCTCGGAGATAATTTAGGGGTTTCTTAACGGTCTCAAAACCATAGTCACCGCGATTCCATGTAGAATCTATTTGCACTGATTTTACCTTTATAGTGCTAATGGAGATCTTACGTTGATGTTCCTCAGTCATAGTTAGTTGGTTTCTAATGGTCGCACAATTTTTTGTAACATTTTGTGACACCCCAAAATCTATTTAGAATGAACGTTGATCTCCCAAGATCTAGTGCGTGAACCTTCTCTGGGTCCTAACTCTGATTTTTTCTTAATCATAATTGATCTCTAATGAGGGAGAGACCCCCTTTTACTCGATTGAGGAAGGACAATCTAAGTGTTTCGTCCGTAATTACTAATATGTTTTTCCATGTTACCAGTATGATTTCTCATATTCTCCTGATGGTCACGAGTTTTGCATTAACAAACATCTACGTTGATTAAATTTCCTTTGTTAATGCAACGGGGGCACCTGTTGGCTGGAAACTGGTACCCCTATTGGAGGATTATTCAAAGTTGATAGATAGTTTGTTGAGAAGCTATCCGAATCTATTGAGGTTTAGTCAGGCTGCTTAATGCAGCAGATTGAGTTGTTCTGATCAAAGGAACTCTAATGTTAGTTTTTGGCATTGATGGAATCATCTTGGCTTGCCTGATGCATAAAGTTTTAGGTAAAATTCTGATGCTTCATATTAGGTGCACCTAACAATATATCTAGCTAAGTTTAAGAGGGAGCAATATCACATTATGCCAAGGTGATGGGAAGCCTTTGAGTGATTCATGATGTGTTGTTTATTGAAATTGTGTCCCCACACTTGTTAATTAGGAATTGACGCATTCTAGGATGTTAGGAATGGCCGATTGCTGTATAACAATTAACAAAATCGAAGAGAGTTATTTAATCTATTGATATCCTATATTTTACTTTGAAGTAGATTTTCTAGTTCTAATATTTTTCTTTGAAGTAAATCGGAGGAGTATAAGAACATAATTTTTATCGTGAAATTCAAGTATCAGAGGTAAATGATGCTGTAAAGAAGATGAAAAATAGAAAGGCGTCTGAGCCGGACGATATACCCATCGAAATATGAAAATGTGTAGGGAATGAAAGAATTTTGTGGCTTACATCTTTTTTCAATAAGATGCTGAAGTCAAAAAGGATACCAAACCAATGGAGAGAAAGTATGTTGGTACCTTTATATAAGAAAAAAATGAGATATACAAAATTGTGTTAATTACAATTGAATTAAATTGATGTGTCATACCTTAAAATTATGGGAACAAGTAATAGAAAGAAGAATAAGACGGAAGACTAACATCTCGAAGAATCAATTTGGATTCATGCCAGGGCGGTCGACCATGAAAGCTATACATCTCTTGAGGAGACTCATTGACAACTACCGAGAAAAAAAACAAGATTTGCATATGCTGTTTATCGACCTTGAGAAGGCTTATGATAGAGTTTCAAGAGAGATCTTATGGAGATTCTTAAAAAAGAAAAGTGTACATGTATTATACATTGGCGTAATCAAAATATGTATTCAAATTCAGTGACAAGGGTGATGACATCTGGAGGATTAGCACAGGAATTCCCTATTAATATTGGCTTACATCAAGGTTCAGCTTTAAGCCCTTATCTCTTTACTCTTATGTTAGATGAGCTCATCGAACATATCCAACAAGCAATACCTTGGTGTTTATTATTTGCGGATGATATCATTTTGGTCGACGAGACACGCGAGAGTGTAAATGCAAAACTTGAATCTTGACGAGATACTTTAGAAAAGAAGGGTATTAGGTTGAGCAGGGTAAAGACAATGTATATGAAGCTTAAATTTAGCAGTGCAAGAAAGACGGATGACTTCGTTATTAAGTTGGGTGATCAAGATATTTCCAGTAGTGTCTGTTTTAAATATCTTGGATCGATAGTTCAAAAATACGGGAGTATTGATAAAGATGTGACACATATAATCCAAGCGGGTTGATTGAAATGGAGAGGCACGTTAGGGATCTTGTGTGATAGTAAAGTACAATTAAAACTTAAGGGCAAGTTTTACCGTACTACGATTAGACCAACGATGCTCTATGGTTCTGAGTGTTGGGCAGTGAATTGTGTATATGAGCAAAATATGAAAGTTGCGGAGATGAGAATGCTTAGGTGGATGTGCGGACACACGAGACTGGATAGAATTAGGAATGAATGTATCAGGGATAAGACAAGAGTAGCACGAATTGCAGAGAACATACAAGAAACTCGACTAAGATGGTTTGAACACGTACAAATGAGACAATTAGAGTCACTTGTTAGGCGTTGTGAGAGTCTAGTCACCAGACATGTTAAACAAGGGAGGGGTAGTGATGCGGGACAGACGTCACACCTGCCCGTCACCCTGGAGTCCCACAAGGGGGCCCACCTGGAGTCAGCACCAGACGACTTTCATCAGGGCCGCGGCCCGTACACCCCAACCAGCTCTCCGTCATGGAGTCACCACCATGCGGCAGGTTGTTGAGGCCGGGGCTCGATTCCCAGACCTCCTAGATAAGAGGCATTCACCAGCACTCTCATCACCAACTGAGCCGCAGATCAGTTGGTGATGAGAGTGTTGGTGAATGACTCTTATCTAGGAGGTCTGGGGATCGAGCCCCGACCTCAACAACCTGCCACATGGTGGTGAATCCATGACGAAGAGCTGGTTGGGGTGTACGGGCCGCGACCCTGATGAAAGCCACCTGGTGCTGACTCCAGGTGGGCCCCCTGGTGGGACTCCAGGGTGGAGGGCAGGTGTGACGCCTGTCCCGAATCATAAAAACGCGACTTAGTTGCTGATGAGAGTGCTGGTGAAGGCCTCTTATCTAGGAGGTCTGGGGATCGAGCCCCGACCTCAACAACCTGCCGCATGGTGGTGACTCCATGACAGAGAGCTGGTTGAGGTGTATGAGCCGCGACCCTAATGAAAGCTGCCTGGTGCTGACTCCAGGTGGGCCCTATGGTGGGACTCCAGGGTGGGGGGCAGGTGTGACGCTTGTCCCACATCATAAAAGTGCACTTTTATGATGCGAGACAGGGGTCACACATGCCCGCCACCCTGGAGTCCCACTAGGGGGCCCACCTGGAGTCAGCACCAGACGGCTTTATCAGGCACGCGGGCCGTACACCCCAACCCCTCCCCGACTCCACCACAGGGCCGATAGGTTGGTGAGGCCGGGGCTCGATCCCTGGCCTCAACAACCTATCGACCCTGTGGTGGAGCCGGGGATGGGTTGAGGTGTACGGCCCGCTGGCCTGATAAAGCCGCCTGGTGCTGACTCCTGGGGGGCCCCCTGGTGGGACTCCACGATGGCGGGCAGGTGGACTCCTGTCCAGCATCAGGTAGACCAATAAAGACTTGGAATGAAACTGTAAGGAAAGACATTATGTACTTAGACATTAGTGAGATTATGACACAAGATAGGGCACAATGGCGACAAAGGATCCATATAGCCGACCCCACTAGAGTGGGATAAAGGCTTGAGTGTTGTTGTTTATCTTTTTCTTTAAGCTCTTCAAGGGAATAATAATGGACATCAAAATACAAGACGGGCCCTTCTTGATTTAGTCAAGAGTTGAAGACTATTTATTGATGTCCTATATTTTAGGGCCTATGTTTCTATTGCACATATGATATGCACTGCATATTAAATTCAATCAATGATCAACAATCATGCTATGTTATTGCAAAAAACAATTTATAAATCTTTAAATAATTGTTTTTGATTAAGTTAAAAAAAATAAATTCCAATTAGAGTGAAAATGTTTATTCCTTGTAGTTCAAAACAATGACAATGAAATTAAGAGTCAACAAGCAATTGAGATATCGTGTTTAGGAATGAAACCAAATTAATATCTGTTTCCAAAAACCTGTTATCAATAATAGTAAAATTGACGAACAAAAATATAAAAAAATTGGAGCAAAAGAATAATGCCCATACTAGGTACTTATGTACACACTCTACGCATGTCCCTTCTCTGTATAGTTTGGAAAATGTACACAGTAATGACAGATACACATGCACTAGGTCCTTTGTCATTTTGGTGTACATATGTCGTCTATTAATATTGTCTATGCCTTCATGCAATTTGCTTTTTAAGGTCATTTTGGTAAATTTAGCTTTTAGAGTGTTCTCCACTATATAAATGAGAAGTCTTAGGGACACCTTAGCAGTCTTGTAAACTCTCATTCGGAGTGGGATTCTTAGAAGGAACCAACTCTCAAGAGCTTGACATAGTCATACCTCACGAGTTGTATTTATTTTTTTATTTATTGTGCAATATTTCATCAATTGGTCTGGCATGCTGTGCTACCGCCCTAACCTTAGCGTGCTGCAATATGAAATCTAGTTCGTTCATACAACAGTTCATCGTCCATGCAATCAATACAAAATTCAGGGAAAGATAGTATCAGATAAATCACATAGTGGAGGCCAATAAACTATAAAAATATCATACATATAAAGTAACACCCCAATATTGCATTTTCCACACCTTATAAGAACTTCTTCATTGTAATTAAAATGAAGCAAAACAATCAATCAAACAACGATGGGTACTTCTTCATCGTGGCATCATCATTCTCTCATGTTACCCCGTTAGTGAAGTGGTTCCTTCAAAGTACCATCACCAAAGGAATCTTCTTATTTTATAACTACTTAACTCGTTAATTAATAATTTGGTCAGATACCAACTTATAACTCAAATATGGATAAACATCTAATATTCCAAGTCAACTAATAATATAATTATGATAGAAGCTTAATAGTTAAGTGAAGAAACACAAAACATAACATGTATTCCAAACAATGATAAATCCCCTATTAAAGGATCTCTATTACATCATCCGCCAATTTATTTCCGAAGACTACTCACTCTTCTGCCCTGAAACAACTAACACTATGTTTTACGTACTGATATGGGCGCGACAAAGTTCAAATCAAATCTTAATTAAGCACTGCGAGAGTTTTGCGAAGCAATGTTCTGTACCCCAGAATGCCATCAACATACCTTGAAAGGAGCTTGTTGAATGATTGATCCGTAGCTATTGTTGTAGAAAAACTCAACAAAAAGCAATTGATCCTCCCAACATCGATAAATCAAGCACATTCATGCAAAACATATCTTCTAACATCTTAATTGTTTACTGATGTGAGCGTGACAATGTTCAACTCCAATTTCGATCAAGTGCTGCATTTGTTTAGCTAAGCAATGTTTCGTGCCCCAGAATACCAACAACATATGTTGAAAAGAGCTTGTTGAATGATTGACCCGTAGCTATTGTTATTGAAAATCTCAACAAAAAGCATTTGATCCTCCCAACGTTGATAAATCCGAGCACATTCGCGCGAAACATATCTTCTAACATCTTAATTGTTTGCTTAGTCTACCCCGCAGTTTTGTTGATGTAGGCCGGCATGACCGACATGTCGTCTGACATAAAGGTTTCATGGTCAAAACGACACGTTTCTAGTATTTTTTTAATAAAATATCCTGTTGGAATATATCAACTGATATTTCAACCATCGACCGATATGTTGACTGATATATTGGCCGATATATCCTTACGGTATATCGTCTTGACTTTTTTAATTTTTTTTATTTAATTTATATGGTTTATTTGACAACAAAACAAAATTGTTTCGTTGTCTAAATTGTCGTGTCTTAGCACCCGAGTCTTTTCGTGCTTCCTCTAGCTTTTTCCTCAGGCTTTGTCCGTCGTCGATGTAGATTCTACTTGAACTTTGGATTTAGATTGAGGGCTCCTTATCATCTTCGACAGCTTCTCCGACGGCTTCCTGGCTTTCTTTTGCTTTTTTTCCTGTGCTATAACATTATTACTTGTGTTCCATAAAATATATCCTTAATTTGGTAGATTTAGAATTTCAATGAATATTAAATTGTTA
The DNA here is from genome assembly GCA_039583875.1 of Platanthera guangdongensis. Taxonomy (NCBI): domain Eukaryota; kingdom Viridiplantae; phylum Streptophyta; class Magnoliopsida; order Asparagales; family Orchidaceae; genus Platanthera; species Platanthera guangdongensis. The sequence continues at coordinate 106,579,530 of CM077161.1, read as the reverse complement.
ATATATCAACTATAAATAAAAAAAATGATTCTATGTATATATAATTATGTATATAAATAATTAATTATTGTAATTCGATACATGAAATATCCCCGATATATCTCCCGACATATTAAATCCGACATTTGACATTTGTTTCCTTGCTACCCGTCAAGTTGAGAATGAAAAGTTGTACTGAAATTTAGACAGGTTACAAGTGTCACCTGCACTACATGCTAGAAGTTTGAACTGAACCTCAGATCATAGTAATAAATAATCTAGATAGGAATAACATTTATTCTTATGTTCTCATTTATATGCAGTTTGACAAACTTAGGCAGCACGTCAATGATTTAGGTGGAAAATGAGTAAGCTTAGTTAGACAATCCACAATGATTCAAAATGTATCATAAACTTGAGTCTAATAAGTAAACCAACAAAAAAAATCATCAAATTGTACTCCCACTTTTCACTAGAATTGGCAGTGATTGCACCACCGAACCTCTGTTGTTTTGCCTGTCTGTTGGTTGGTGAGACGCTTGATGGCGAACTCAATAACATCCTCTTAAGATCAATCAAGTCACTTGCTTAAATTGGCAGCCTCAAAACACAACTCAACCTTTTTCATCAGATATGACTTCTTCATTTGTCTTGCTGCCAATTTGATTCTAAAATGTGGAGGGTTTATCACTGAGATTAGGGAGTTGGCTAAATTGAATTTGCCCAGAATATATCTGTTTGATTTGTTGCATTCTTACAATCTTCAAATCTTGATTGTTGACTTGATCCATCAATGTTAATGCATCTTCTATCATTAATTGTACAACGTCTAAACCACAAGTTTATTTCCACTTTTTATGTAATAATTACCACTATAATTGTCATTTATAGTAGAAGTATTGTACCCTTCAGCAATCTTCTCAATTCTCATGCAACTCTTCATGAATTTTGCTTTCAACATTTTCAGTGATCTTTTTTGTTTGTGTTGTGCAGTTTATTATCGATATTTTCAGTTTATCTTATTTTTTTTGAAGTGCAGCTGTTGCTTTTGTCTCATTAGAGCTTTATGCATTGAGGAGTACTTTCATAGCTATCTAACTTCTTGCTTGGAAGAAGTTGTTGTCTCTATTGGAATTGAAATCAATTTTCCTTTCAACTTCTCGCTGCAGTGCTATATTTCTTTTGGTTCACTTGAGATGTGGACTCAACTTTTTTTTTTAATTGTAATATACATTCCTATGGTTCTAATAGTTATCATTTTGAATTTTTATTACTTATATGCAATTTAATATTTTGTATACATTTTGCTGATGTAAACATTTACTATTGGTTTTAGACCTCGAGTTACTAATTAATCAAATCTTCACAATTAAGTTATAAGATTATATTTTCCTTGTTTGTGATCACCCATTCTTACATTATTATTCTAAATTTTCAACTATAGTTTGGTTCGCGCACATAGTTCCTTCCGGCTTGGACGCGGTTATGTTACGAATATAAGGTATGCACTGTAATCTGCTTGACATTTTTTTTGCATTTCTTGCTACTCGGTTCACACGTTCTTGATTGATTTGGTACTAGATATGATTTTTAAACAACTTATTTCCTGACATTTCATAATACATTTTTGAAGGCCTTTTATCTGCTTAATGATAACAAATATATTCAGTATGAATGAATAATTTGTGCCCAAGGGGTGGTTCTACCCGGTTCATAATCAATATTTTTGTATCATGCTATTATTACGCTCTGTTATACTCGCACGTTTGTTGGAGGAGCTACCCGTCGCCGGGATCACCAGAGCGCGCATATGAAAACCACCTTAATTAATTTGTGTAATTAATTGGTATTAAACTATTAATTAATTAATTAATTAATATTAATTAGTCTTATTTTATGTTTAATGATATGTGAGCCCCCCTCCTTATATAAGAAGGTGGTATGAGAGTGTTTGTTTTATCTTTTTGTTTATTAGGGTTTTGAGCTCTCATTTGAGAGAGGAATCATTGGAGGATCTAGCCTCCTTGATCTTGGCCGGAGTTCGCTCCGGATTGTATCTTTGTGTTTTCAAATTAATGCACGTGTTCTTATTCGTATCAATGGTCCGACCTGTCTCCCCTCCCGCTCGTTCCATGTCTTCGGGGTTCAAGCCACGCTGGACACACTTGCCGCCATCGAACAACGCCTTGACGCCCAATCCAACATCCTCACATCCATGTCTGCCTTCCTGCAAGGACTGCTCCAGCGCCGCGCTGATCGGCCACCCACAACAACGCTCTCCAATAACAGCCGCTCCGATCCAGCCTCACCTCCGATCCATCCCGCACCGCTCCAACAACAGCCATTTCCGCCCAGCAACCATCTCCAGTTGCTGCAGCAGCAGCCGCACCTCCAGCACCGCTTCCAGCAGCTAAAGCACATGCCAAAACCTGCATCGCCCTTGGACTCCCGATCCAACCCGCCGCGCTTCCGGCAAACGCAACAAAGGCCCCACCTCCTGCACCGCTCCCGGCTGAAGCCCGCACCTCTCGACCGCCCCCACCTCCAGCATCGTCGACCTCCCTCCTTTGTCCGCCGTCGCCCGTCTGATCCAGCCACGCCCTCTCCTTCCCACGTTCAACCCTTCTTTCAACGTGTCTGCTTTGCTCCTCGAGTTGCACACCCTGTTTATTTTTTTTCTTTTCACATTGGAACCCACACTGACACTTACACATCATTCCCTGCCCAACGTGGCCTTTTTCCACCATTCCAAGCCAAAACCTTAGCCGCCCCCTTTCTCTCTCTAAATTTTTATCATTTTGCCATTTTTATTCAATTCCTCGCTACTCCACAGGCGATAAGTTGTACGTCGTTTTCGTTCTTGACGACCCCGACAAAGAATTACGGCTCGGCCTTGTGGCCAAGGCTGATTTTCAAGACCGGCCTAATGTTACCCTCGCGCGTTTGTTAGAGCAGCCACTCGTCGCCGGGACCACCAGAGCGCGCATATGAAAACCCACCTTAATTAATTTGTGTAATTAATTGGTATTAATTAATATTAATTAGTCTTATTTTATGTTTAATGATATGTGAGCACCCCTCCCTATATAAGGAGGTGGTATTAGAGTGTTTGTTTTATCTTTTTGGTTATTAGGGTTGCGGACTCTCATTTGAGAGAGGGGTCACTGGAGGACCCAACCTCCTTGATCTTGGCCGGAATTCGCTCCGGATTGTATCCGTGTGTTTTCAAATTAATGCAAGTGTGTTCTTGTTCGTATCACGCTCTCTCTTGGATTAAATAGTCGGTAGGATATTAGGATTTTATCTAAATTTCTACTTTCCCATACGACAAATTAAATGTGTATTGTATTATCAAGGCATCACAACGTTGAAATCAAACCATTAGATAAAAAAATAAAGATACTAACTGATCGGCCAGTACAAGGATGTAATATTGATTTTTGTTTTATTGTGTAATTTTCTATTTTTAATTAAAAAATGAATTTGAATTGGTTTTGAATGGCTCAAGACTTGGTCAAATTGTTGGGTTATCTCCTTGCTAAAGTTAGGAAGTGATTAAGCCATTTCTGGAGGAAATCTCTCCAAATTGTTATTTGATTGTTTATTTCAAGTCCCTCTTAAGGTTTGAGAAAGGGATCTAGGAAGGTTGGTGTGTGTTGCAAGGGTCGGGAAAGATCATCTGAGTTGCCGGCAAACGCAAACACAGAGCAAGCACAAAGAACAAAATAAAGACACATAGCAAATGAAAAAAAACACTACCACAAAGCATCGTCAATCAGATAACACCCCAAAAGCACAAGAAGCCACTGGAATCAATTGCTCATCAAGCTAGAAGGAAGATTGCCGCTGGAATTTGTCAAAGCATGGACAGCGGCTGGAGGCGTCTGGATCCGGTGCAACAGATGGATTTTCCAGAACAAGTCATTGAGGAGAGGAAGCTACGGATCAGCAGCAGATGTCATCGATAGAAGAAATGCCAGGATGGGAGATCAACATAGGAGAACGAAGACCATCTATTTGGAACACCACTGGATAGACAAATCAATGTGAGATCGTCGACGATCAAACAATTGGTCGATGATGAGATCAGTAGTGAGTATAAACCCGGGCATAGTTGACTGCATACACAAGCGGTAGACGGAAGCAGGACAGTCGTTTAGACTAGCATAGGAACGGTGGAACCAAGCCAATTGGAGCATCAACAGGGAACACAGAAAGGAGTGTCAACCAGAATCAGATTGATCATCTCCAGGAGGGTTCGACCTCAAGAGAAGAGGGTTGAGCCTACATAAGTAAGAAGAAGCCAGTATCGATCACAAGAAGTAGTCGTGGCTACAGAAGCAACAATCAGGCTTGAGTAGATCTCGACGGCATCGTTGATCTCGGCATAGACAAGAACGACATCGTCGAACGAGCACAAAGAACAGGTCTACCGGATCAAGAGATGCACAATGAGCTCAAATCATCGATCGAAGGGGTCAGAAGTGACGGCTCGAGAAGCAGAATGGAGAAGCAACAACTCCATTAGGGGAGAACAAAAGCAACGAGACCCGCAGTTGCTCTAAGTCTCACGGAAGCGAAAAGTGAGCGATGAGATTACATTTTGGATCTAATATTATGTTGGAAAAAGAAGAGAGAAATATTCAATGTATTTTATTCTTTCACAGAGGGGTAATATATAGGGAAATACAAAGACACTTAACAAGGACTCATGATGCGAGACTAAACCCAACAACTTTTAAAGACTCTGATAGACTGACATAATAATATCAAACTACTAATTCCAAAACTTTTCAAATATTTGACACTTCTCTCCTTTTCTTCTAATCTCCGAATACAAATAACTACAAGGCTTTTAAAAGCCACCGGACTCACCGTTACATAAAACAATTAACGAAAAACTAAATTATCGATACTACAATCGCAGTTACGAATGTTTTTGCTGTTTTAGTACCACTTCCTGTATGGTTCACAAAAAAACATGCTCACCCATCTGCGATTGGCGATTCGTGACTCTCTAGTCGATCATTGATTGGCGATTCGTGACTCTCTAGTCGATCATTGATTGGCGATTCGTGACTCACTAGTCGATCAATGATCGCCAATTGGTTACACTCATTATCCAATCGCTGATCTATTACATGCTATCTGATCATTGATCGCCGATCTATTACACCTTATCCTATCGACGTTTGCCAATTTGTCACCTCACTGTCCGATCGGCTATCGCCGATCAATCTTGAGTTTATCAATTGGTTCAATAGTTTGGAGGTTCTAGAATATGTTGAATAAGTGTTGAATGTTACCTTTCCCAGAGTAAAGAAAGTAAGAGACTTTAGTTCATCCTTGTAGAGAATTGCGACACAATAGAGAGAAAATCAAAATTTTATTAATTTCTCATATATTCCTTGAATGCAACACAAGCATTTGTACATATATATAGGAGAGGAAGGAGAACCTAAACTTTATCCTATGGTGTGGGACTAATCTTCAAGAGGGCTTTACATGAGCCTTTTAAATTGGTCTTTATTTACAATTTCTTCAACACTCCCCCGTAAGCTGGAGCATACAAGTCGTAGGAACCGCTCTACCGTAGAAGCCTTTTAAATTGGTCTTTCTTTACAATTTCTTGAACACTCCCCCGTAAGCTGGAGCATCAGAGTAGACAATCTGTCGCCACACGCTCAATCTGTTCCGTGAAGGATTTCTATCCATTTGAGTTCAGAGAGGAGAGTTTTACACTCAGGTGAGTTCTTAGTGTTGAGGCATATGTAAGGTCTAGGACTAGTAGTGTGCCTGCCTGCCTAGGAGTAGAGATACCTACTCTACTGCAGATGAACGTGCGGCGACAGATTGCCTTACTTCACCAGGTAACAAGATGTCCACCAAAGTATGTGCAAATATCACTTGTGGAATGACGATCATCCATGGATCCACATTAATCGGCATCAGAGTAGACAATGAGAGATATAGATGAGGAGGGCTTATATATGAGTCCTTGTCCAGGAGCAGACTTTTGGTACTAGAGAATGCGCTCAACTGCCTGGAGGTGAGAGGTCAGTGGAGCATGCATAAACTTACTGACTACCCCAACATCAGAAGATATTTTGGCTTTTGTAACTGTCAAATAGATCAACTTTCCCACAAGATGACGATAGTATTCTTAGTTTAGTAGGAGCGTATTAAAGTTGGCGGAACATGCACAGAGCTTGTGGTTGACATTCATGGGTGTTAACTGGCTTGCAACCAGAGTAGCCAACGTCATGAAGAAGATCAAGACAATACTTTCTTTGAGATAAGACAAGACCATCGGGATGACGAGCTAGCTCGATGCCAAGAATGTATCATAGATTCCCCAAATCTTTGGTTTGGAATACAGAGTGTTGGACGCGTCCGAAGTGCTATATGTGTAGTAATACTTTCTTCGGCTTCATACATGGGAGCGGGGGTGACTGGAGTGTTGGATGAGGTTGAAACAACATTTGTCCCCATCGTGCAGAAAACATGCATGGCTTTTGCGAGCTTTTGAAGTTCAAGTGAGAACTGAAGGATGATCATGGAAGAGCGCGAGCTCAATCAACGACAGTGGCGCGAGCAAAAAGTTGTGTGAGCTTAGGCCAAACAATCTAGTGCACTTTGTAAATAGCAAGAGGATCGGTGAGCACGAGAGTTTGAGCACTGGCTCCTGCTAATACATGTCAGTTCGTTGGGCTCTCGGTGAGCTCCAACGAGTTCTTGTTCATGGTGAGAGCTAGAAGTTCCCGTGAGAGCAAGAAGCTTTGGAGAGCTCAGGCGAGTTCCCGAGCTCAAACGACGTCATCAAGCTCACGACGAGCGCATGCGAGTAATAAAATTTTTTCCAGGTTCCTGCGAGCTCAGGCGAGTTTGTCGAGCTCTCAGTGGTTGGCGAGCTCTGATCAAAACCGCTATATGAGTAAACAGAGCGAGATCAGGGAGAAGGAGAGCTGCTTGCCATTGAGATCTTCTTACTCTAAGTGGAGATCAATACTAGTAAATATAGAGAAAAATGGTCGGAGTGCAATGCAAGATCAGGAGCTCAAGCAACACGAAAACGGCTGCTCAATCTTTCGAGCAAGCTTATGCGAGAGGAGCCTTCAGGATTCAAGTCGCTCTGATACCATATGGGAAAATTCCGTGCATCTTAACAATATTTATTAGTTCATATATATATATGTATAAATTCAAACATACAAGAGCATGCACACTTATTTATAGTGAGGAGTGACACCACAACTAACATTTTGGGACTAATCTATACAAGATAAATGCTAAGCGTGCGTTCGTATTTGGGCATTTATGCATTTCGTCTTTTGTTATAACACGTCGCTGTTGTTGCTTCTTTCGATACCGTCATAAAACACTCGGACCACAGGTTACGAAGCCTACTATTCACTACTGCTTCCGTCAATATCACAGAACTCGCACAAAGGCTAATTTCTTATTTTTTATCATTATCGTCGTTCTACGGTTAAAATTTTTTTGGGTGTATTTACCACCAAGGCTCATATTTTTCGAAGGCCGAGTGAGAAAACAAAGGATAGAACATCGAGAACAAAACAAATGCGACTCTTTATTTTCTCTACACAATGTGCTTTTGCGCTTTAGGTTTTCAAACCCAACAAATTTTAAGTGTTTGAGATTGAAGATTGAAATAACGCTCAATCAACTGATTTGATTTGTTCATTTTCTAGCAAGAGATGTTAGGCAACACATGCTTTATGTAAGAGTAAATTGTTGAGTGGGTACTTCACATCTGTTGTTATAAGGAGAAAGCTGTATTAAAGAGTCCAACTCTGCGCGCATTAGTTTAAATGGTTGTGTAATTATTGGTTGAGGAGTCGATGAGCGGGCGTAGTTCTAGTAAGATGATAAAATATTTTATACGTCATTGACTATGCACGTGATTCTCTCTTTTTCTTTGATTTAGTATTTGATGACTTTAATTCTTTGTCAATGAATTTGTGTTGCACTAAGCAATCAGTTACGCTCGCACATTTGCTTAAGTGGACCATCTTCGGAGTTCACGAAGTGGGCATATGGAAGCCGCCGTGATAAATTCCTGTAATAAGTTGTAATTAATTAGTTAATATTAATTAATATTAGTTAATGATATTTTTATTCCCTCTGTAGTCTTTATCTCTCTCTCTCTCTCTCTCTATATATATATATATAAGGAGGAGAGGCTTGAGGTTTTGAGGTATCCGGGTGGATCATAAGTTTATGGCCTCTCTCTCTCTTCCTCCCCCTCTCTCCTCTCTACCTCTCTTGTATATATCTCTTATGAATGCAATGTTCTTCGTTTTCATGGAGCGTGATGTGATAAATTTATGTAATAAGTTGTAATTAATTAGTTAATATTCATTAATAGTATAATAATATTAATTAATATTAATTAATATTATTTTGTATGCCCTCTTTTATATATATAAGGGAGAGAGCTTGAGGTTTTGGGGTATCCGGGTGGATCATAAGTTTATGGTCTCTCTCTCTTCCCCACTCTCTCCTCTCTACCTCTCTCGTATGTATCTCTTATGAATGCAATGTTCATCGTTTTGAGTCACACTGTCTCTCTCTCGCACGCATCGCATTGAGTGGATCGTTCATCAAGATCCTTGTTCATAACAATTGGTCTGACCTGTCGTTTTCCGACTACAATTTTTGTCGCTGGATTTCCACCAGCGCTTCAGTCAAACACCGCTTGGAAACCATTCATTCCCGCCACTGTCGCATTGTTCCACGAGCATCTTGATTGGCACAATGAGATGATCCCACACATCCTCGTCATGATGCAACGTCTTGAGGACAAACTCGATCCATATGACGCGCTTGGTCAAATCGCCATGATGTTTCTTCATTTCAGTTTGCGGCTCGCTGCCTCAGCAATTCCCATCGCTGCCACGCCTGTAGAGATCCAAATCCTGGGCTCTTTAACTGAATCAAGGATCAGACAACAGTTTTGAATAAAAGGGACACAGTACATCAAAATGCAAAGTACAAAGAACATACACCAAGTTTTTTATTTCATTTCTTCGACCATTTACATATACTAGACTGAATTATTACAATAGATACACGTAAGTCCAGTACAACGAGCTTTATGCCAGTCCCGGGCTTCAATTAGTGCTTTTACCAGTTCGACTGCCAAGATCCTGCATGTTCTGCTTGGAGTTGGTTCTGCTGTCTAAAAAAGTGTCCACTCTGGGTTAGTTATAAAAATTTATGATTATGTGAGAACAGTATTTCAGGAAACAGTTATACATGCAAACAAGGGGATGATACCGATATGCATATAGTACAATAAAACTAGTCATTTGATTCCAATACTAGTGCTTAAATTTCCCCTTAACTTTAGTTACATAAAATGAGAAATGCTCCGGTGATGCATCTGAATTGGCCCCCCCCGAAGAGCGTAAGTGTAAGCTCACCCCTACTGGTGAATCCATCAGTGGATGCCTCCACATCATCGGATTCGAAGACATCACATTTCTATATGCAGACTTTTAAATGAATTTTATCTTGACATGTAAATAGGAGTTTATAATAAAATAATTCCCCTCAGAATCATTATCGCTTAATTGTCCCCTCGCCCACTTTATTTCTTTAGCGATATATCTTTAAGGCGAAACTCATATGCACAAGCAATTTTGTTCAAAAATATTAAATATGGCAAAATAATTGAATACCCATAATTTCAAGAAATAAAATACTCACCACAGTTTTGCCTTTATTCGCATTTTCGTCACGGTTTCCTTATGACGCCATCCTCTGATTTTGAAGTCTTGGGATCCACTGAAATTATACGCACGATTATTGGTTTGCGTCACTTGGAATGCGTAGCGAAAAACGCAAAAGATTTAAAATGATTCACTAAATCATCGGAAAATTGACACGATAAACCGGAAATCGCAAAAAGGTCAAAAATCTGATTTTATATCTTGCCGGACTGCCATAAATATGCCTCGAAATGGGCTAAAACCAGCCCCCAAATGAACTTCCTATCCTCCTAAAATTCTGTCCAGCAAAGCCAAAAAAATATTGGGTGAACTACCCCTGAAAAACTCGACGAAAAGTGGCTCAAAATCAGCAAGGAAACAGTCATTATTCAACCCAAAGACAGCCCCAAAACTAATGTATAAACCGTGAAAAAAATCAGTCCTAAACATGACATAAAACAACCATAAAAACAGTGACAAGGAGGCCAGAAATCAGCACGAAACATAGTTTCAAAATAATAAAATAACCAGCAAAAAGAGGAGAAAGAGGGAGGAGGAGAGCGGGCAGCACAAAAGTAACAGCAGCAGCAGCTGTTAAAGCAGTAAAAGATCAGCAGATAGGGGCAGCAGTGAGTAGCAGCTAAGGGGCAGTGGTGTAGCAAGACATCAGTAAGTAGCAGTAAGCTTCCAGCAGAGATCAGTAAAGCATCAAAAAAGACAGCAGTGACAGCAGTCTCGGGACAGCAGAGAAGAGGGAAAACAGTTGGAGAAAGGGAGGAAGAAATCCACCAATTATTTAAAGAGGGCATGAGCAGTGAAGAGGCAGCAAGAAGTCAAAATGGAGTGACTAACTTAAATAGGTGTCACATATCCATTAAGCCAGCAACCAAGTGTCCAAATACAAGCCAAGTGTCAAACCTCAACACCCAAATGTCAACATACCATCCAACACAAGCCCAATCTCAGCCAGCAAACATATCCAGCATCCATCCAACACAGCCAACACACACCTCAGCCAACACTATCCATATCCAGCATCCAGCGAACACAGCCAGCCCACCATTAAAGGCAGTAAGCCCGGCCAGCCCATATAAGTATATATGCCCACTAACATATCAGCCAACGAGCATATCCAGCCAGCAAAATAGCCAGCCCACATAAAACGAAAAATCAAATGAAATCAAATGAAACGGAAAATGTTATTGGCACCCCCACAAATAAATCAAATGAAACGAAAAATACGCTTCAGATAAATCTCGAGAATATCGTACTGCCTTTTTCATCATCGGGGAGAAAAAATAAAATAAGTGCGTGAAGTTTTGGGTTGTCACAACGCCTTCCATTCTATCGCCGTCGCTGCAAAAGATGTCCCAACCCCTCGGTCCGCTCCACATCGAGCCATTGGTTGGGAAGCTGGCCAACCACGAGGAACCGGATTCCTCGGCCGCTGTTAATCCATCTGTGTCGGGGTCCTCTGTCCCCGTTATCAACATGCACATAAACCACCAAGTTGCAGTCAACACGTTCAGATACCCACGTACTATCACACGTGTCGACGAAAACAACCAATGGCGTCGCCACTCTGATCGCTGCAGGACCTCAGCTCACCTCGTCTTCTTCTTCTCCCCCACCCCTCATGCCTGACATCCACCCTCTTTTTGTTTTTTACTTTCCTAGCGGCCCGCTACCCTACTGTGAGACCATATTAGCCCAACTCTTCGAGCGCCACCCCCACATTTTCCCTGGTAGTGGCAGTCTTTCGACATAAGGCATGGAACACACAACTCTGTTGTCGTTCTTGTCAGGCCTCCATCTTGCGACGTTGACACCTCAAGATTTTGCGCCTCCTTTCATTCTCTCCCAGCCAAACATTCAACAATTCCTATCCACGCCCCAACGTCACCGTCCAAAACCCGTCTTTCCCACCCTTGTGACACCCAACAATGTCTGGTCTCAGGACTTCACTCCACTTTTCCCATTTTTGGCCTCACCACAACAACTTTTTCCTGGTGAGTCTGCTGCATTCTTTTTATGCAGTCTTCTCTTGCCTTGTTATCTTACCGCATCCAATATTCCACTCATGTACACCCCTCGCTTGAGCCAAATGAGTTTACTCTCTTTCCCTTACAGTCGGGCCACTCACACTTCCCCATTTATTACCACCATTTTGACAACTTTCTTTTTCAGCTACTCCCGTCTCCTTTTTCAACACTGCCCACCATTTTCTACAGGACCATACAACCTCCCTACATGGCCCACCTTTGCGTCTCCTTTTTATCCATAGGCCACCAGACGTCTTTTTCTTCATCATGCGTACATCCAATGCCCCAAAATGACCGTTGTCTTTCATCCTACTTTTTTTTAACATTTCTACTTCACCACGCTTCTGCACACGCCCTTCGGCCATGCCTTCTACTCTGTTTCGGCAAATATTATACACCATCACGTTTTTTAAAGATTCAGACAAAGATTGGAGTTCGACCTTGAGAACAAGGTCGATTTTCAAGAGCGGTATAGTGTTAAACTCGCATATTCGCTCAAGTGGACCCCCCTCTTCGGAGTTCATGGAGCGCGCATATGAAAGCCGCCGTGATTAATTCATATAATAAGTTGTAATTAATTAGTTAATATTAATTAATAGTATTAATTAATCTTAATTAATGGTATTATGTATTCCCTCCCTCATATATATATAAGGGGGAGAGACTTGAGGTTTTGGGGTATCCGGGTGGATAATAAGTGTATGAGCTCTCTCTCTTCCTTCTCTCTCTCCTCTCAATCTCTCTCGTATGTATCTCTTATGAATGCAAGGTTCATCGTTTTGAGTGTCACAATCTCTTTCGCGCTCATCGCATTGAGTGGATCGCACATCAAAATTCTTGTCCGTAACAATATCTCAGACTTTAAATATTGTGTATATCACCCTTTCACTCTCTAAGTGCCACTCTCTGATAACTAATAACATTTACTAGTACTCAACATCTAAGAAAAATATAATTTGTAGAATTTTTTTATGTTTAACAAACATTTCGTGTCATAGCCACCCTCTTCCCTCCTCTTGGTATTAACACTAACCTTCATTGTGTTAGATGTATGTACATAGTTAATTCTCCAATGTGCAGAGTTATTTCCTTGAATTAGAGAAGCTGAGAAATGCAATATTTCTACGTAATTTGACATCATGTTAGATGTATATACGTAGTATAATTTAAGTTTGCAGTTCCCTATAGTTTGATGAATTTTAGTGGCATATAACTGCATGAAAATAGCAAATCGTTACTGAATATGCTAATCTACATTCTAGAAAGCAGAATCTAATTAACTTGTTTTTTAGGCCTTGGTCGATGTCATCAATGAGTGGCATATTTAGAGTCTCTTCAATCTGTAAGGTTGGTCTAAAATATGGTTTTCTCTGTCATAGACTATTTTTTCCCCTTTACTAATACTGATTCTCATGCAGTCAATTCCTGGAGCTCAGAGTATCTCCTCGACAGGTTATTTTATACTTTCCATACCCTTAGTATTTGGTTGCATTTTTGAGATGTGTATTTTAAAATGAGTTAGCACTAGTTTTCTTGCATCCTTTAAGAAAACTTAAATTATATTCTAGTTCGTACCACAAGAGAGCTATGGAGCCATATGAAGCATGCAAAAAAGAAAATAAAAAAAAAGAAATGTTAATTTAAGCTTCCAAAAAACTTGTACACTCTGTATAAAGAAAAGTTTGCACAATGATGTAATGGGGAGTACCGGCCATTAGGCTAATCTCGGTCTTTTATTTGTAAAATCAAAGAATTTAATTAATTATCAATTATCTATTGCTAATTACTAAATTTAATACTTTAATACAACCAATTATGCACAGGGTTTGCCCTGCCCCGACAATGGCGATACCATGCCTTTTGCTGTCCATTTTGTATTTACTGAAACAGAATTTTCTATGAGAGACAGGGAGTGATGAGGGTATTGTCACTGTTGGGGCACAAAGGAATCTTGTGCATACCCATGTTAGAGATCTGTTTTAATGGCGCTAAAAAAGTAATGCAATATGAGATAAGGATTAGTATAAGATTGTTTGTTCAAGGGAGGTTGACCTATCTATTGTTTTAAGGAGCTCACTAGTAGCAAGAGATTTGTGGACAAGAACAACTGGATTAATTCGGCTGCCAAAAATGGCATTGTTTGTAATTTTACAATGAGAATTGTGGAAATCCACAACCTGAATTCTAACATTAATCTTAAGTTCTTAACTAAAATGAGCATGAGATACCTTGTATTATCCCACCAGCATCTGGCTGTAGATGCTTTTGCTGTCTTATCCTTCTAATGCCACTCATGCACTTAATTTTTCTATGCATCATTATCAGATCCCATGATAAACTCCACTTTTCGAATGAACAAAAATCAATAGAAATAAAGGATCCATTCGTTTGGATGGATTTGGGGTCTTTGAATTAGATCTGGAGGTCCATTTTCATTGGAATTGGACATGCAATTTCAATTCCGATGCCCCAATTATGTGTAACCGAACAGATCCTAAAGTTTTCACCGTAAATGACATCTCTAACTGAGGATCTATACCTCTCTATAATTGCTCCTACTTTATCATGATTAGGGATAATTTACTTTGCACTCACAAATATCATACTTTTGGCACATTGCAATCACATCTAAGTTGACATTTTACAGCCTGGACTAAAACTGAGGGGTATTTTTGTCCGAATCTTATCGCATTACAATTTTTTGTAGGATTACTTTTTCCTGCAGCACCCTAGGCGATCATCTTGGCTGGCCTCAAGTTTGTTCTGCTGCTGCTGGACAGCGGAGAAAAAGAGAGGAGAGGCGGGAATCGACAATGGAAAATGGTATGCTTGTGAGATGAAAGATGGAAAAGCAATAATTGTATGAAAATAACCACAAAGCAGTTCATATGCGGACAGTTGCAAACATGAAAGCTAGAGAAGCCTCCAGGCCAATAAAATATGATTACACCTGCTATGGAATCTTAAAAGGAGTAATCACAGCTGCTACCTGCTATACAACGTGTGTTTGAATATTAAATGATAGAGAAAACACTGATAACAAACCATTGCTCAAGAAATACGAAATGTAGATGAATGCGCAGTAAAACAAGTGCAAAAATATAGATTTACCATGGCACAGATTGAATCTCAGGCAGTACTCAGCACATATGAATAGAAACTAAAATCCATAGGCCAATACCACAATATTGTTGTTATTGATAAGTCAATATATATATGCAGAACTGCAGACCATGGGAATTGAATTGACATGTAAAGGACAAACATAAAACTAGTTATTTTAAATCAAGCTATATAATCATTAGATTCATTCAATTATAAATTTAACAAGAATGACAAGAAAGGTTAGAATAATAACAAAAACCCTTTTTCTATACTAAATTCACCAAGAATGTGAAAGCTCTGCTTCCATTTAGAGTCATAGAACTAATCGACATGGAGAAAAAAAACCAAACAAACTCATGAATAAAATATCAAGAAACAATGTTGGAGCTGGAACCACTCGGGTTGTCGGCGCCGAGCTCGAGAATGCTGGCCAGAACTGAGATGGTCTCGACAGTGTTGGAGATGGAACTGCTCAGGTCGTCGACACGGGGCTCTAGAATGCTTGATGAAATCGAGAGGATCCTGGAATCGAAGGACTCTGGTCATTGGTGATGGTAGGAGAGCTGAAATCGAAGGAGCTATGCCATTTCAATATGCATGCGTGCTGGGAATTTGTTATAAGGTAACGAGAATGATTTAAAATTTGTCTTTTTGAGATCTCGACCAAAACACTCCTTCAATTTCAGCCTATGGTGCAAAATGCGAACTTAAATGTACTTTTGGGGGGGGGGGGGGTGCTGTCACAGAGGGGAACGACTCAAAGGATTAAGGTGCATCAACGACCAAGAGCGATAGACTAGGTGGCAACCAATTGAGGGCGTAGCTTTGGCTTGCTCTCTCAAATTATCTTTATTTACGTTTATGCCATTATGTTGGGCTTATATATAATCCACTCTATTGTATTTTGTTTTCATCTTTGGATTTGGAATATTGGAGCCTAGGGCTGACAAGAGGTTTTCCCTCTTGGAGTTTACCTTAATTGATTCCCATTTTTCCTTCCACTCGAAACCCTACCGTAACATTTTGGTCCGACCTGCCATTCCCGCCCGCCTACAACCGTCTGGACTCGACCGCGTCCTCTCGTGCTTGCAAGAAACCACGTCCACCTCCTCGCACTTCGCCAACCTTCGCGGATCTTTGCGCGACGCCCCTCGTAAGCCCTCGACCAGCCATCACCGAGTTCTCCGCCGGCCACTGGCACCTCCGCTGCGGCGCCACCCGCTCACTCGTGCGAAGGTCGAGCAATGCGTGGATGCCGTGGAGAAAATTCTCGACAAGCGGGCCTCTGCCCTCGCCGACCAGGCGTCGATTCTCGCCTCCATTTAGACCTCAATCCAAACTCAATCGTCCATCCTCGCCTCCATGTAGGCGACGCTCCACCTCCTGGATGACCGCGAAGCCCGTGCCTCCAGCCACGCTCCGCCACTCTCCCCGCCATTTCGCCCTTCCGGATTTGTGGACCACACCGCACCGCCGCCTCCTCCTTCCTGGACCGGCCTCTCCACCTCCCATACTCCTTAAACGCTGGAGGTCCTGCATTTCAATGGTTCTAATCCCCTTGGGTGGATTGCCAAGGCTAAGAAGTTCTTCGCCTTCCAAGCTAGATCTATGCACTCGAAAGTCTCCCTCATCCTTCTCTCCATGGAAGGCTCTGCGCTACATTGGGTTCGCTGGCTTTGCAATTCCTCACCGCTCCTCTCCTGGGCGGACCTGAAGGCGGTGTTAGTCAAACGCTACGACCATTGCTATGCCGACAATATGGTGGAGAGCCTATGCGCCCTCCGCCACACGTCTTCAGTGTATCAATACATCGATGACTAAATCGAATTGTCCAATCACGTTCCCGACCATTCGCCAGACCATTGCATGGACTTCTTCCTCCAGGGCCTACAACTGCACATCCGCTCCCGCCTGCGTACTCATCACCCTTAAGATATGTTATGGATCCGTCATCAGTTATCTTGCATATGTTGAATCGTGTTGTGTCGAGTCGTGTTATATCGAGTCGTGTCGTAGTGTTTAAGTGTTTTAATATTGTTGCATGTTTGTGTTATTTTCAATTATGCAATCGGAGCCTATATATAGGGTCTTGGGGGTCTTGTAATTCTTATTGAAGAAATATTAGTGAAATTCTCTCTCTCTCTAACTTCCCCCTCTCTCCACTTCTTCCCTTCTCTCCTTCCTTCTAGGGTTTCGTCTCTCCCTCACCTTCGCCGCCCCTACTATCAATTTGTCTGACCTGCCTCATTGCCTGCCATCTCGCCGCCGGTGCTCCCAATCGTCCATGCAAACTCGGCGATTCGTCCGACTTCCGCAAACCTCCCGTGCTGCCTCGCCTGATCCGCTGTTCGCGTCTAGCGTGTCGCGTCCGAACCCGTCTGCCGCGCTAGATTGCTCCTTGCTTTTTGCTCCGGTCGATCCCAGCGTCTGCGGGTTCCGAATTCTACCCGCCGTTTCCGCCTCTGTTCACGCCGCATGCCACGACAGCGGCTTCTGTGCGCCTTCTGAACGGCAGATTCGCCGATTCCGTCATTCAAAACCCGCCTTCTCCGCGTTCTCCAGCCGATCCACGCCGCAGGAAGGCCGCGACACACTGCTTCCACCGGCCTTCACCAGGTCTGACCGCTCCTGGCCCCGATCTGACAAGTTCTGCACTGTTCTGCCGTTTCCAGCCCTCTACCAGGGCCAACCCCAGCCATATCTTCCCCTTCTACACGCCAATCGGCTGACATCATCTCCAGTCTACATCCTTGGCATCATGGTCGCCGCCCAATCAGCATTTCCCGGGCCGCTGTTCTTGTCGTCGCCGGACACTAGCCCCTGGATGGATTTTTCTTCCCTTGCTGCGCAAATCCAGGCCACATGCGCCTCCCTACACACCAAAGTCGATCGTCTCCTCTCCCTCGACGGACGGGCCTTCACAACCTCCAACGAGGCTCCCTGCCCTAGGTCGCCTCCACCACGACCGCCTCCTGCACCATGCGAGAGTATCCTGCCATGCCTCCCCCAACATTCCTCTACGATACCAACCTGCCCCTCCGCCCTGCAGTCGATCCTCCCGTCGAAAGCGCATCGGCCGCTGATGTCCCACCTCTCTCCACGGTGGTCGTGCCTCCACCGCTTCCGCCACCTCTCCGGTCACCCTCTCTGCCTCCTTTGGTAAACTCGCTGCCTCCTCTACTGGCTCTTACTCCGCCGGCCCCGATCTTGCTGCCCCCTCTGACCATCTCAACGCCTCCTCTCCCGGCTCTTACTCCGCCGGCCCCTGCCTTCCTGCTTCCGCCGGCCGCATCGCCGCCTCTTCTGTCGCCCCATCTTGTAAACTCGCCGCCCCCTCTACCGGCTCTTACTCTGCCGGCCCCGGTCTTGCACCCCCTCCGACCATCTCGCCACCTCCTCTCCCTACTCTTGCCCCACCGGCCTCTCATCTGCCTTGCCGCTTCCACTGACCGTATCGCCGCCTCTTCTGCCGCCCCGTGCCCCGCTGTCCCCGACGGATCCGTTCCTGCTGCTGGCCGTTGCGTCTCCGACATCCTTGTGGCTGCTGCTCACCACCGCTCCACGGATCTTGCGGAAGCCATTACGTTCCTGCTGCTGGCCGTTGCGTCTCCGACATCCTTGTGGCTGCTGCTCACCGACCGTTTTTCCCATGGCGCCGCCGCTACTCGCCATCACTGCCGCCATTGCTACGTGCTACCTGGCCTTGTTCTGGCGGGAGGTCAAGGTACCAGATGATCGAGCCACCCGCTTGGTACACTAGCTAGAGGACATGCTCATTTTGAAGGACAGATGGAGTGTTACAGATCCGCCATCAGTTACCTTGCATTATTATTATCTATATGTTGAGTCTTGTTGTGTCGAGTCGCGTTGTATCAAATTGTGTCGTAACTTTTAAGTGTTTTAATATTGGTGTATGTTTGTGTTATTTTCAATTATGCCATCGACGACTATATATAAGGCTTTTGGGGTCTTGTAATTCTTATGGAAGAAATATTAGCGAAGTTCTCTATCTCTCTCTAACTTCCCCTCTGTCTTTCTCTAGTTCTTCTCTTTTCCCTCCTTCCTTCTCGGGTTTCTTCTCTCCCTCACCTCCGTTGACCCTTCCCCTTGCCAGATTCCTCCTGGAATTTATCCGCGATCCTATCAAGATATCTCCAATGTCATGGAGATCGCTCACTTGGTTGAAGCAGACTTCTCCGTTTGATCCACCGACCGTCCCCTGGCCCTCTGGCACTTCTCGACTCCTCGTCGTGCGTCGTGGTGTTTTCGCCAGCCGTTCCTAGGCCACCAGCAGGGGACTAGCCACCTAGCTACTCCACCATACAAGCCTCCATCACCCTCCTTAGCCGATTTGGTTTTCGATTCATAACCGTCTGTCTACCCAGGAATACGAGCTACACAGTAAGGGTTTGTGATTTCTCTGCAAACAACCCTATTCCATGACCCACATCTGCCCACTCAAGGAGTTCCGAGTCCCTATGTGTGATGATGATGATGAGATCACAATCGCCGATTTCGATTCTCTCACCTTTGTAAAATTGCGACCATCCGAACCACCACAGCCTGGCCCTCGGTTGGACCTCTTACACTTGTCTCTCGCGGCCATCTCCAACATACATACCATAAAATTCCAGGGGATCTGCGTGGTTCTGATGATCGACAGTGACGCTATCCTCAATTTCGTTTTAGTGGATCTTGTTACTCGCATGCAGCTTGCCATTGACTTAAGGGTGTCCTGCCTCGTGCACCTGGGATACGGACGATGGGCTCGGACGAGGGGGGCCCATGCCGTTGGTTACCATTTTCAATGGGCACATATTGTACTTCTGCAGATTTTTACATTTCCCCTTTGGGTGGTGTGGATGTCATTCACGGGATCGCGTGACTATAGACCCTGAGAGACATCCAACACAATTAGGAATCGATACAAATGACATTTCGGTGGGTTGACCATCCCTGCATTCTGGTCGGGGATGCTTCCCTCTAACGACACGCCATCTCTTCACGCGCAGCTCAACGCTCTACCGAGATTGACTTCCAGGCCTTATTGTGGTAGATGACTACTTCGACAGCCGTTACCATCGCAGAGGACCATCCATCACCGCCCTATAAGCTCCCCCTCTCTTGGAGAACTTCATCGACGTGTTTGCCTCCGTGCTTGACCTTTCCCCACCGCGCCCCACCGACCACCGCATTTCCCTTCAAGAGGGTACCCAGGCCATCTCAGTTCGTCAGTATTGTTATGGCCACATTCAGAATGATGGGAACGAGTGAATGGTGGCAGACATGTTGAGGTCGGCCTTATCCTCCCCAGTGCTAGCCGCTTTTCCAGCCCGGTCCTTGTGCGAAAGGACAACAACTGGCATTTATGTGTTGATTACGAAATAGAATTCTCTCCATTTGGAGTGAAATGGATAGTATCCTTTTCACAGTCTAGATCTTTTTGGCTGATCTGACGAGTTCACTAATCCCATTTTTATATTCTTTGTTTAATCAAAAAATTCTACACCATTAGATCAAGTGAGAATGCATCCACACCATGAAATAAACCTCCATTGAGGTCTCAAACAGAAAGAATCCTGATCCATTGATTGCAAGGCACTCAATAAGGACACGATGCCCGAAAAGTATCCCATTCCAGTCATCTAGGAGATTTTGGACGAGTTGAGCAGGGCTACTTCTCCGAGATCGATCTTCGATAACATCAAATTTGGGTGTGTGCCCAAGACATTCATAAAACCACCTTCCACACTCACGAGGGGTAGTACGAGTTCCTGGTCATGCCCTTTAGCCTTTCCAACGACATGAGCACCTTTCAGGCGACCATGAACAACATCGTCCACCCAGTGTTGCTTAAGTACATCTTGGTGTTCTTTGATGATATTTTTCTATATAGCCTGACGCGGCAGGGCCACTTGCGCTACATAATGCTCATACTGGCCACTCTTCGCCAACACTCACTTGTCACCAACCTGAAGTGCACATTCGACTAACACAAGATCTCGTACCTCATCCATACGGTCTTAGCTCGATGGGTGGCCATGGATTCAGACAAGGTGCGGGCAGTGGTGCACTGGCGGACGCCACAGACTGTTAGGGATGTGTGGGCTTTCCTAGGCCTGATGGGGTATTATCGCCGCTTCATCCGAACACACTGGCGCTTCCTTTAACACGCCTACTTTGTAAGGCTGTCAACCCCACTTTCCACTAGTCCTCGGAGAAAGACGCCACCTTCACGGCCTTACAACGGGCTCTGGTGTCTGTCCCTGTCCTGGCCATACCTGACTTTTCTCAAACATTCACAGTGGAATGCGTCACTTCAGGCACCAACGTCGGGGCAGTGCTCATGCAGGCCAGTCGACCCATCGACTAATTCAGTAAATCCTTCTCCGCGATCGTTTGATCCCACCAATGTTGTAGATGTCGACCGACATGTCCGATATGTCGGCCGACATAAAGGTTTTGGGGGTAAAACACAACGAAATCGATTTGTTTGAGGAAAATAACGTTTTGTAAAAAAATGACGATATATCCCGATATATCTGCCGCCGATATAACGCTCGTACAGTTGTTTTTAATATTAATTTTTTGCTTTTTTATTCTATTTTCACGGGAGAGGCTTGCCTTACGCTTATTTTCTTCTGCCCTAACTTTCTCTCTCACGGCGTGTTGACAGCTCCGCGGAATCGGCATCTTCCGGCGACGAAACATCTCCGACGACGAATCAGACACGCCACTGGGCTTTCTTGCTTCTGCTCATGCTCGACTACTTTGGTTTTAATGGGCTTTAGGGTTTCTACTACTTCAGTCCGCCATAAGCCCCTTTCTTCTATTTTCTTCTTCTTTCTTCGACAATGGCTTTCTTGCTTCTGCTCATGTTTTTGGTGTTTTGTTTAGGATGGTTTTTGTGTTTGTGATGATGTTTATGGTGTTCTGTTTGATTTATAGAACTGAACCTTTACTAAGCTAAAATGTTCATGCTTCCATGGTGGTTCTGTTTTTGGTGCTTGTCCTTATTTTGTTCTGTTTTTGTGTTCTGTCATATGAATATATTTCTAGTTTTGTTGGTACAAGGCTTAATTGGAAAGATAAAGGGTTGCATTGTGGACTCAGTCACTATGTACATTTCTACTTATTTGCAAAAAATGTGTTTATAAATACTATTATCTTTATTTAAATATTAAAATCTATATTTTAAAATATCTCCGATATATCCCCGCAATCCGACAGAAGACATTTCAAACCCAAACTGACATGAACTCGACATCCGACATCTACAACCTTGGATCCCACTCCGCCTACGACGAGTTGATGACACTTGTTCTGGCAGTTCAGCACTGACACACTGGCTTGATTGGGCGACCCTTTGTCTTACGGATGAACCATCATAGACCCCGCTACCTCCCGAGCTAGAAGATGACAACTCCCATGTTGCAAATGTGGGTGGCCAAACTGTTGGGGTATGATTTCACTGTGGAGTTCCGTTTGGGCAGGACGAATGTGGCGTTAGATGCATTTTCTCTCTAGCAGGGTGTGGCGGAATTGACAGCTATTTCACAACCGGTATGGCAGGAAGCTTCACCTTACATAGCGACGTGGAAGCTGATCCGACGTTACTGGTCATCATGGACTGCTTACAGGGATGATTCCGCGTGCCCCTCTTATGCCTTCATTATGGTCCGGCTACTCTATCGGGGCCGCATGGTCCTGTGGCCTCGTCCCCTAGCATTCCACTCATCCTCTCCGAGTATCACATGACACCATCATCCATCCATGCGGGAGCATTCTGCATCTACCGTCGTCTTGAGGCGGCCCTCTACTAGAAGGGTATGATGCGCCATGTGGAGGAGTATGTCAGATCTTGCCTAGTCTGCCAATGTTCAAAATACGAAGCCACATTCTCAGTGGGCCTCTTGCAACCCTCGTCTCGTACGTGTCTCCCTCGCTCCTCAGGGTAGGACTGCGTTCTCGTGGTGGTGGACCTTCTGTCCAAGTACGGCCACTTCCCCCCTTGCGACATCCATTCACGGCTTTGGCGGTGGCTGAAACTTTCATCGTAGGAGTAGCGCGCCTCCGTGAGTTTCCCCGATCGATCGTTAGTAATCGTGACCCGATCTTCATGTGAGACTTTTGGCAGTAGCTATTCAAGCTTTAGGGGACACAACTCTGGATGTGTATGACTTACCATCCACAGACCGACGGCTAGTCCAAGGTCCTAAATCGTTGCCTTGAGTCATACTTGCGTTGTTTTATGTCAGACCGACTATGGGATTGGAGCAAGTGGTTAGGGCGGGCTGAATTCTCATTTATCACCACCTTCCTCTACTCCGCAGGCATGACTCCTTTCTAGGCCGTGTACTACTGACCACCACCCACCGCCATGCTACACCTTCCCGGGGAGTATCATGTGGGTGCAGTATGGGAATGCTTATGGATTGCGATGTGACACTCATACTCTTGAAGACCCACCTCTTTGATGCACAACAAAAGATGGTCCACTAAGCCAACAAATGACACCGCCACGTACAGTTCTGGGTGGGAGAGGTTATTTTTGTCAAGCTCCTCCCTTACCACCAATCTTCCGTCTCACAGCGGGTCCATCCCAAACTATCCACCCGATTCTACGGATCATTCGAGGTGACTGCTCGCATTGGCGAGGTTGTCCAATTCACTCTCAACCATTTCTACGCCAACATTTATGTTGGAACGCAAAGGAAAATGATTGGGTTGAGAAATAGACAAAGTGGATCATCGATACCTTTTTCTCCCCATGGATGGATTGGTATCACGGCGGATTGCAGTTGACGGTCGAACACCATTTGTTCGCCCGTCTTCCAAGGGACATCTTTAGCAGATTTCTCCTCCCGTAAAGGAGCTCTACAAAAAACATAAGCTACATTACTCCAATTTCAGTTTTTTTGGAAGTCAATCTAAGAACCCTAAAAAGTCGTGGCATTACAGTTCCGCAACTCGAGCTACCCAGCTCCATAGCTGCTCTGGGAGGTGTTGAACATCCACGGTTGTTCCAGCTTGTTCCGTCGTTTCCATTTCTTTTGTATCTAAGTGTTTTCTGTCTCTCTAATTTTGTAAAATCTTTGGATGCTACTTTTTTCATTTTTAAGACTTTGTTATTCTTAAATTTTTTATTTCTAAACTAACATTGCAAAAACAAATTACTCCTTTTCAAATTAGTCACTTAGGAGGAGCCATACGTATCCAAAGATTTTACACAGCCAAGGGCAGCCTTGCATGAGTGTAGCATATCACCTCCGCCTACCCTCCCATAGCCGGATACATCCAGTCTTCCACGTCCCTCACCTAAAACGAGTTGTAGGTGATCACACCGTCGAAGATTCCTTGCCCTCACATTTCAGCCCAGATAGCTCCATTATATACTTGCCGGAAGCCATACTGGACTGCACCTATGAGTCCCCAGCTGGTCGAGCACTTGTGTTGGTGGCACTGCGGCATCGCCCTCACTCCGACGCAACTTGGTGGGACCGTGACGACTTCCGCGCCCACTTTCTAGAGTTATGCCTTGAGGACAAGGCAAAATTTCCAGACTAGGGTTTTGTTACGGAGGGGAATGACTCAAAGGATAAAGGCGCGTCAGCCACTTGACTGGTTTACTTTCGACGACTAAGAGCGATAGACCAGGTGGCAATCAGTTGAGGGCGCGACTTTGGCTTTCTCTCTCAAGTCATCTTTATTTATGTTTATACCATTATGTTGG
Organism: Platanthera guangdongensis; assembly: GCA_039583875.1. Taxonomy (NCBI): domain Eukaryota; kingdom Viridiplantae; phylum Streptophyta; class Magnoliopsida; order Asparagales; family Orchidaceae; genus Platanthera; species Platanthera guangdongensis. The sequence goes on along the minus strand of CM077161.1, from coordinate 106,554,937 downwards.
GCTTATATATAAGCCAGTCTATTTTATTTTGTTTTCATCTTTAGATCTGTAATTTGGAATATTGGAGCCTAGGTCTAAAAGAAGGTTTTCCCTCTTGGACCTTAATTAATTCCCATTCTTTCCTTCCACTCAAAACCCTACTATAACAGGTGCAATGTGTCAAATTAAAAGATTTGGAGTGCAACACGCCAAAATATGATATTTGGGGTGCAAAGTGTCAAATTGCCTCATGAGTATTATATGAATCTGTGTGTGGATCACATTTCATGGGCTGGCCCTTATCGGAACGCACTTACATGGGAGGTGGAGTTAGGATTGTCAGATGGACGATCTGAGCCCATAGTTGCGTTCATAATGATATGTTTTATGTATTTTCATTTCATGTAAATTTAGTGGTTTTATTTTTCGGATGATTGTGACCATCCGTAATGGAAATAGAGTTCTAAGGGCTAATTTTCGGGGATTATAGAATTTGGGAGAGAATTTCAAGTTTTTGTGATCACTCCATGGTGCCGTATCCATCAACTTTATGTGTTGAAGCGTAGATTATTTCCCCGTCTAATTGGCTAGCCGTCACCATATAACCCATTCCATTAATTACCTCTAAATCCCACGACAACTGATAGCTACCCCCTATACAGCCCATTCCATCTGTCAAATCCAATAACTGTCATCGGTATTCCTCATTTCCTTCTCTAAGATCATGGATTGCTCCCTCCCAAGACACCCCTCTTCCTCCTCCCTCACAAGACACCCCTCTTTCTCCGCCCTACCCAATCGAGCATATCCCAATGTCCAAAACTTCACTTATTACTAAATCCTCCCTTAATTCCACTAGCAGGAGCCCTTCTAGGTCTGCCAATCCTTCCAGATGCCTGGAAGCACGCCTGTGCCGTGATTGGTTGTTTGTTGCTTTCTCATTACTCTTCCCAGCCCTATATACCTTTCCTGACCCTTCCATCCCCGACCCCACATTCCCATTATTCCCTCAATTACCATATCAGCCTCCATGTCCCGGACTACCCCATTACTACAGGAGATTCTGAACATATTTCTGAATTCAGAACATGAACTACTGGTACAGTGCTGGACAGCCATCAAATCAGTCTCTTTTCACTTTTTCGCATTCCCATTGCTTATGTAGGTTCTTGTATGAAGTCTGTACTACTTATTGTTGAATAGTTGGTGAACTATCATATCATTTGAGATATTACTTCATGGATGTTTGGCCTTAATTGTTCTACTTGCAAGATTTATTCACTTACCATTTAATTGAACAACTCTTAACTTTAATTCGACTAGTGGTTACTTGTTTATTTAATACTTTAATATCAATTGTGCTTGTTTGCGAATTTGTTTATCAAATTCAGGACTTATTGCAAATTAATTGTTGAACAAACGTTTGTGATAGCACCATCTAGATTTCCATGGCACTCCACTAACACCTACTCATTACTGTTTCAATAGGGCACAATTGCACATCACTCCTACCTCCATCCCGCATCACTGTGACTATGATACATTTGGTCTAAAGCATAAGGATTTATCATTCATTTGTTCATAAATGCAGGGCCTTCTCTACATATTGTGCTGCACATGCCTGCATTGTCCCCTACAATGGTGAGGGAATTTTAATGAAATGATTGTCTTATTTAGGAATGGTTATTAACCTTGACTGTGATGTCACCAGGATCAAGGCAACATAACCAAGTGGAGGAAGAAAGAGGGGGATAAGGTCTTTGATGTCTTGTGCAAATTTATTTTTCTTGCTACCTTTAGAGGCCATCCATTTTGTACCAAAAATTAAATATTATCTTCACTTATCAACTCCAGCTATCCTAATCACATTAAAACTGACAGATTGATGTCGGTGATGTTATCTGTGAGATTGAAACAGACAAAGCAACTCTTGAGTTTGAATCTCTTGAAGAGGGGTAATTTATTATTCAGCATTTGATGCGCCTTTCATATTTTTTACTGAGTTATTTAGAGTGATATTATAAGCATACCGATATTGGCTAAATTATATTCACAACCTAAATAATTATATTTACACACCAACATGCTAATGGCACACTAAAGTCAAAATATTATATTTGCACACTGACATCCTATATAACTTTCGGGACGGTGTGATGATCTCTGGACATTGTCAGTGCTCTACCGTGTTGATAGTTGAGAGCAGAAGTCTTTTTCCTAATCTTCATTTCAAAAAAGCTGAGAACATTGTCAGTGCTCTACCATGTTGATAGCTTGGCACCTGCATCCCTGCATCCCTCATTGTCACCAGTGTCAATTCCTTATAACCATTCTTGTCATGGCGTCGCCTAGGCGTCGCCTAGGCGTCACGGCGCCCAATTGTAAACAAGTCGTTTGGCGCCTTTTTTTTTACAAAAAATATGGGAATAGACTGCGGTTTATATATAAACCGCAGTCTATTGTATGAAACCGAGAATATACTGCGGTTTGTACAATAACCGCAGTCTAGTGTAGAATAGACTGCGGTTGTGATATAAACCGCAGTCTATTCTACTATAAACTGCGGGTATTGTATAAACCGCAGTCCATTCTCACACCGACTGTGGTTCTTTTCAAACCGCAGTCCATTCCTTCCAGAGAATAGACTGCGGTTGTATAAACCGCAGTCCATTCTCATATCGACTGCGGTTATTATACCAACCGCAGTCTATTCCTTCCAGAGAAGAGACTGCGGTTTGTACAATAACCGCAGTGGAATGTAATATAGACTGCGGTTATTTTCAAACCGCAGTCGATTCCTTCTAGAGAATAGACTGCGGTTGGTATAATAACCGCAGTGGAATGTAGTATAGACTGCGGTTTATATAGAAACCGCAGTCGTCTCTATCTTTTTTTAACCCTGAGCCGTAAAAATCTTTTGTTTCCCCGTGTTTTTGGTTCTTCTTTTTACAGTCCCTGCGCTTTGCGAGAAACCCTAAAGGCGATTTTGTTCAAGTTGCTGCTCTCCTTTGCTTCGAACGATTCTTCTTCGACAAAACTAATATTCTCACTTAGGTATACTATTTCTTAATACCTTTTCTCGGTTTTTGAACTTTTGATCTCTTTGCTCTTTGCTAAGCATTGTGTGTTTATTATTATTATACATTTATACATGTCTAAACCTCCTTAGGAACCTTGTTAAACATTTATACATTTATACATTTATACATGTATAAACATTGTGTGGTAGTAACTAGTAAGTAGTAACTACTAACTACTAACTAATAACTAGTTGCTCAATATCATTGCGGTTTTGTATGAATTTTGTTTAGGTTTTTTGTATGGTTTAGGTTTTTTTTAGGGTTTTACAGGAAAATGTCGGACAAGGGAGCTTCATCGAGGTCAACAAGAGGCTTCACGAAAATGAATGAACTGAATAAGCTTAGGCTAGAGGGGAGGAAGCTTATTATTTCTTTCCGTGATGATGGCCGCATTATTCCCGGTCCTGAAACAAATAAATTGATGAGTTTGATGGGATCTCTTGTGAAGTGTTATGTGCCAATTACATATGTTGCATGGAGGGATGTTGATAAACAAATTAAAGATCACATATGAGCAGAATTAAATGTACGTAACCTTGTTATGACTTATGAGTGATTAGTGATTACATATCTTTTGTGTTTTAGTTACTTTTTAAGTGATATTTTCTATTATTTTCAGATATTTTTTGATAATATTGATGGTCATTACAAGGCATTAATGAAAAGCATGGGTGAAAGTTGGAGGACTTGGAAATCCAAACTTTTTGTCAATTATGTAAAAAATGTTGATTTGGAGCATCGATACAATGTTCCTGTCAAATATAGTTTTATTACTGCCGAAGACTGGAGAGTTTTTGTCGACCATCGCACTACTACAGAATATATGGTTGTGTTCTTAACTTCTTATTAAATTCAATGTTTATATCATTTTTTAACTTTATAACTTATAACCAAATTAAGTATTAACACATTTATTTTTGTAGGAGAAAAGTAAGGTTAATACTGAGAGAGCAAAAGCACGAAAGGCCTTTCATACTACTTCCAGAATGGGTTATTCTGGATTAGAAAAAAGAATGGTATTATCTCTCTACTTCTCTTCCGTTTTTTGTATTTTAAAATTTGGTTTCTTAATTATTTGTATGATAATTTATTTTCATTTTTTTGTCAAGATTGAACAAGGTGAAGCTGCACCAATTTCACGTGCGGAGTTATGGAAAGCCGGTCATAAAAGAAAGACGGGTGAATACATTAGTAAAGATGCAGCTGAATTGGCATCTAAAATGGTAAGTGTAAATGAATCATTTCATCATTTGTAAATTATCGATAGTAATATTTCTTGAGAAGCATATTTTCGTATCTGCAATTCTGTTCCAACTTCAAATATTTATTACTTTTGTTTAGGACGAGTTGTCGAGCCAAGAGTCCCGGAGTGCTGAAACAGTGTCACAGGGAAGAAATGACATCCTTGCATCTGTTTTAGGCCAAGAACATCCGGGCAGAGTTAGAGCTGGTGGCAAGTTTTCCACCATTACAAGATTTTTCAAAAATGATAGGCGGAGTGATAGGACACCAACACCAATAGCTCGTATTGAAGATGTTGAAGCTATAGTACAAGAAAGATTGAGCCAGCAACAAGAATTATGGATCCAAAAAGAACAAGAGCAACAAGAATTATGGATCCAAAGAGAACAAGCGCAACAAAAATTATGGAGCCAAAAAGAAGAAGCGCAACAAGCCGAGATTAGCACTATGAAGAATCAAATTGAAGAGCTTATGCGCATGTTTAGTGCTAGAACTGGAACAAGTGCTGCACTTCCAGTTGCACGAGTATTATTATGTTTAAATATTTATACTTTTATGAAATGTTGTCTTCTCTTTTTGTTGCGCAGGTAATTAATTATTTTTTGTTACTTTTTAGTTTCTCAGTCTCAGCCGGAGTACGAATCCAGGTCACATGAACCTGAGAGTAGTCAGAGTAGACATGAACAATTAGCTTGCACGGTATTATAATTTATAATATTTTTTTTGACTTTTATGTAATCAATGAATTCAATATTGATGTCCACATTCCACAATATTAATTCTTTTATTTCCACAGGCTACAAATGAATTCATTGATATCTTGCCCAGTTTTATAAGTAAGATGGAGAATGAAGATAAAATAATATCTCTAATGTTAGATTCAACAGTATTTGGGAGTGTTGAATCAACATGTACGTACTTTGAAAATTCAGAGTTGTATGATTTTCTAAATATGAAAATGATTGGAGCTAACATCATATTAGCATGTATTGGGTGAGTATTGTGCATCTGACTACTGAGTATCAAATATTATAAAAGTAAGAATTTTTATTAATATATAAATTGATTTTGAATTTACATGTTTTTGCAGGTACATAGACTCACAATTAAAGGAATTTACATACAATACTGGTGTATATTTTCATAATCCACATTCCATTTTTGCTATTAATGATGACTATGCCAAAGAACATTTAAAAACACGAGTTGAAGATCTAAAAATCAGGCTTAGGACGCTTAGTCAACTCCAATCAGATTCTTTATTATTTGTGCCCTATAATAGATTGTAAGTATGAAAAATCTTTGTATCAAATATCAATGATTATTACTATTTTTTATTCTAATTAAGTTATTAATTATTTCATTTGTTTCACAGGGAACATTGGATGTTGGCTATTATTGATTATAATAATTATACAGTTTATTGGCTTGATCCCTTAAATAATGACATTCGTGATGATATTAAGAATGTCATTACAAAGTAAGTTTATTAATGTGTTATTTACTTACTTTCCTAGTTGTTTACATTTTGCTATAAACTTATTCTTTTTTTATTTTATGAAGAGCATTAAAAGATTTAGCAAAAGAGCAGCGTACCAGTTTTAAAAAAATAAAACTTACAAAGTTGATTCCGGTAAGTTTTAGATGTATAGCATATATGAGTATGTATTGTAATTTAAACCTTTGTAATTAAAAATTAAAATACTTACCAATTTTTTATTTATGTTACTGTGTAGTGCCCAAAACAACCAGATAGTATTCAATGTGGCTATTATATCATGTGCTACATGATTGATATAGTTGATGCTCTTAAAATTAGGCCAATGTCATCATTGATAAAGGTATGTGACGTTACTGTCTAGTGCATGTAGATTGGTAATAATTATGTTGAATTGATTTTAACCATTTTTGTTTTATACTTTTATTGCAGATCTATCATGGAGTGACACAATTTTCGCAGGAGAAAATAGATAATATTAGAAATATGATTTGTCATTATATAATCACTTATTGTGTTTCATGAATCATGATTTGATTGACACATGAGTACATGACAAATGTATTTTTGTATTGCTAGATTTATCATGTAGTGTCTTGTCTATAGTGATGAACTGATGATCTTATGGTCTTGTTGACTCTTCTAATTTCTAAATGAGCATGTCTTTTAGAGTTCTTTAAATTGTTCATTGTGATGACTGATGAGTGATGACTGATGATTTCTTTAGCCGTTATTTATTTCATTGTCCCGACCTAACTCTGCAATCTATAGGTCCTGTTTGTGAAAGATGGAAGACCAAAACACCAACACTCTTGCTCCATCCATTGGTAACAATGACCTTGATCCAAAAACGGATCCTAAACGAAAAGCAAAGTCAAATGATCCTGGTTGGAAGTATGGTCATTGGCCCAACCTAGAAGATAAAAATACAGTTAAATGTAATTTGTGTGGTAGATTGATAAAGGCTGGTATCAAAAGGTTGAAGCAACACTTATGTGGCGGGTATGGAGATGTATCCAAGTGTTTGAAGACTACTTCTGAAATAGCAGCTGAGATGTATTCAGCTTTAAATGCTAAAAAAAAGGACAATGTGCATCTGACTGTTGATGATGACAATGAGAGTGACCAAGAAAGAGAACCAACGGGGTCACAAAATGTATCCCCGACATTATCTACAGCTAAAACGTCATTTGTCCCAAGTTCTGGGACAAGTGCCAAAAAAAGGAAAGTAATTCACTTGCCACAAAAAAGGGGGCCTATGGATGCTCATGTGAGGCGTGCTCCTGAAGATGTAGTAGATGATAGACGTGCAAAAGGTCCTGCACAAACTACTATCGAGAGATGTTTTAGAACACCTGAAGAGAAAAAGAGAGTTGATAGTTATGTTGCTGATTGGTTCTATGAATGTGGAATTCCATTCAATGCCGCAAAGGCACAAAGTTTTGAAGTCATGCTTGAAGCAGTTGGACAGTATGGGCCTGGTTATAAAGGCCCTAGTTATCATGATTTGAGAGTCCCATTGTTAAAAAATACAAAAGATAAAGTCATGGAGATGAAGACAAACTATCAAGCGTACTGGAGAAGATATGGTTGCACACTTATGTCAGATGGTTGGACAGACAGGAGAGGGAGACATTTGATCAATTTCCTAGTCAACTGTCCAGAAGGATCCTATTTTATGGGTTCTGTAGATGCATCCAGTCATATTCAAGATGCCACAATGTTATCAGATTTGCTTGATAGTAAGATTAGAGAGATAGGAGCAGAGTGTGTTGTTCAGGTAATTTTTTTGGTTTCATTAATTTAGTAATTTTCAAATACAAGTTTAATAGTCTACACTCTACAGCTTTCAATAATTACAAATGTCTGCACTCTGCAGTTGGTGACTGACAATGCTTCTAATTACAAGGCAGCTGCTAAAATTTTAATGGAAAAAAGACCTACATTATTCTGGACTCCTTGTGCAGCTCATTGCATTGATCTAATGCTAGAGGATATATGCAAGCTACAACAGAACAAAACAGTGATAAGAAAGGCAAGAATGATTACAAATTTCATCTACAGACACACTCGTTTACTTGATGCAATAAAGACTACTATAGGTGGTGATCTAGTTAGGCATTCAGTAACTAGATTTGCAACATCATTCCTTACTCTACAAAGTGTGCTTAAGCATGAGGAGAAGCTGAAATTATTCTTTGTGTCGCCCTCGTGGAATGCCGCTAATTTGGCAAAAACTGAAGCCGGAAAACAGATTGTTGAAATAATACTTTCAACCAATTTTTGGAATGGAGTAAGAGATTGCCTAAAAGGGGGAAAACCACTGATTGCAGTTTTGCGATTAGTAGATGGAGATGAAAGGCCGGCTATGCCTGAAGTATATGCTGCAATGGAAGAAGCCAAATAAAAGATCAAACAACATTTTGATAACAAAGAAAGATTATTTAAAAAGATTATTGAGATTGTTGAAAATAGATGGACAAATCAAATGGAGCAAAAGTTGTATAAGGCGGCTTTGTTTCTAAATCCAGGCAAATATTTTGAATATGAGGAACAAAATAATGATGATGCCTGGAAATTTCAAGATGCTTTCAATGATGTTATTGCAAGACTAGTGCCCGATCAAGAATTGCAAGACAAGATTGCCGAGCAAGGTACTAACTACAAAGCATCTCGAAATAGTTTTGGAAAGCATATGGCTATTAGGCAACGAACCACCTTAAATCCAAGTAAGTATTGTTTACATTTTTATTTTTTCTTAATTTATTTATATGTCAAACAATTTATATCTGTCTTAAATGAATAGTGGACTGGTGGGGTGCACATGGAGGACCAAATGTTGACCTTACAAAGGTAGCATTGCGCATAATTGGCTTATGTTGTTCTTCTTCTAGTTGTGAGCGCAATTGGAGTACTTTTGAGTTTGTAAGTAATCTAAGTATACAAATATTCAATAAAAATTTTAATATTTTTATTTTAATAATTTACCAATAAGTTTGAAATTATCTTGATTCAGATTCAAACAAAAAAAAGAAATAGATTGGAACATCAAAGGCTTAGTGATCTTGTATACATCCAATATAATCGGCGTCTACAAGCACGATTCCAAGACAGACGTGAAAAGGGAAGAAATTACAATCCTTTGGTGCTTGATGAGCTCGACTGGAGTAGTGAGTGGATGGTGAACAAACCAGAGGAAGCTCTAGTTTTTGATGATGATAATCTCACATGGGATGCTGTAGAGAGAGCTCTTGGAACTGGGGCTCGAAATTTACGAAGTGGAGTTGGAACTAATCTTCAAATAAATGAACTAATAGCTCAAGGGGATGAAGATTTAGATCATTTTGTAGTTGCCAGTGATGATGAAGATATTTATGATAATTATGGGCAAATGCCGAGTACCTCCATCCAACCAAACACCTGCAATGTCAATGACGACTTACTAGATGATGATTCTAGTTGACCTTGTATGATTATTTAAAGTTAATGTTAAAAATATTATTCATGCTAATATGCTATTTTTGTGTTCCCTTTTTTGTTATTGCTTTCTCTGAAGTTTGTCTTGAGTCTTGACTCTTGAGTCTTGACCATTGATAGATGATTGCCACTGTTTTTTCTTACTGTTACATGCTTACTGCTTCATGGTATTTGAGAATTGAGAATTTGAGATAGGTCATAGGTATGATTGTATGAATGTATTGATGTTTGAGAATTGAGGATTTGAGATATCATGAATTCATGATTCATGAATACAGAATACATGATTTTGGTAGTTGGAACTTGGAACTTGGAACATTTGTGCTTGCTAGTTGCTAGTTGCTACTTGCCTACTTCTTGTCATATGATCATTCAGAAGCTATACTTAGTTGCTAAGTGCTAACTGCTATGCTTAGTTGCTTACTGCTAACTGCTAACTGCTAGTCTGCTATGAAGAACAAAAAAATCTCCAGCTGTGTTTGTAATTGGTAAACAATTTATTTAAAAAAAAAAGGAGCTGTAGACTGCGGTTATTATAATAACCGCAGTCTAAAGATTGGCAGACATACTATAGACTGCGGTTATTTTTGTAACCGCTGTCTATATATGACTATCGACTGCGGTTATTAGAATAACCGCAGTCGATGGTCAATAAATATATACTGCGGTTATTCTATTAACCGCAGTATATATAACATATACTGCGGTTATTAAACAACCGCAGTCGATAGTATGTGTACTATAGACTGCGGTTATTATAAAACCGCAGTCTATAGCATGTATACTATACACTGCGGGTATTATACAACCGCAGTATATAGAATGTATACTATACACTGCGGTTATTTTAATAACCGCAGTCTATAGTATAGACTGCGGTTATTATAATAACCGCAGTCGATAGGCTGCTTTTTTTAAAAAAAAAAAAAAAATGGCGCCTTGCGACTTGCTCGCCTTAGTGTCGCCTAGGCGTCCGCCATGACGCCTAAGCGTCAAGGCGCCCAACGCTCGCCTTGGTTCGCCTTGACGCCGAGACAAGAATGCTTATAACCAATCACATACCATCCCATCCACCATCATTCATAGTGCGTGATCATATATATCCCTCAATATACCTGTAACGAACAATACCAAGACTGAGTATTCAGCTGGTTAAATTATATGTGTATATCTGTCCTCATTATTACTGCTCCATGGTTTCCATTGTGATTCAAATGCGAGCTCGAGTTGGTTGATTGAGTCTCTGGTTAATGTCACGGGCACAACTGATTGAGTCCCCAGTCGATTGTCAGCTCTGCCAGCCACGATGCCCTCACCCTCTTCTTCTTCTTCTTGTTTGCATCTTCTCTTTCTGTGAACTGATTATGCTCTTCCCTTTACCATGGCAGAACCTGCTAGTCCACGTGTGGAGTGTCGGGTCGATTCCAACTCTGCTCCAGAAAATAACCCAATTTCTCTTTGCCGTCCAACTGAACTTGCAGTTTCGGCTCCTCTTCCAATTCATACTCATTATCATGACCCAGACTTCTTGCTGCCGCCTACTGTGAGTTGCAGGGGCGTGACGAACGGCGGGGATCGGTGTCGGAACTTCTTCTGGAGGTGTGCTGCATGGCGCGATGGGAGGCGGAGGTGGAGACTAGTAATATGAAGCAACGACGGGGAGATAAGGGAGTCGGGCTGGTGTGCGGGTAAAGGGGATTAGGAATTAGAAAAGCTGGGGTTTTAGTGTTTATTTTGTTGCTCTTTGGTGTGCAAATAACTATTATTGGTGTGCCTATAACACTATTCGTGTTTAATTGGCTACTTTTATCTTGTATTGCTCTTAATATTTCCTTAACTTGCAGTTTAATTGTTTAAGTTTCTGCTACTTTGTGCCCATGTGGGAACTTGCTGTTATGCATGTGGAATCCAAGTATAATAATCTGATATATGTTATTGAAATTAGCTTTATAAGGACCTAATTGTCCTCAAAATATAACAGAATTTATGAAGGGTAGTTGCAAAAATCCCCTTCTTTGCTGAAACTAAACTTCCACCATCTTTCCATGAATAATACTTTTTTTAAAAATAAAAACTGCTCACATTTATCATAATTTTAGATACCATGTTCTGTTGATGACCTATTCATTTCAGAGGGCTCAACATGTATGCCCCTAAAATTTGAAAGATATCTGCCTGAAATCTACGTCAGCTCAATTTTTTTTCACTGAGAGTTTCTGTAATTTTTTTTGCATTTATTTCCATACTCCATTGATGTTTTTTCCACCCTGGCCTCAACTGTTCTTTGGAGAAATAATACTCTCTTCACTAGGTTCTGGATGTGTTAACGGTCTTAGATATTGAAGTAAGTACATATTGGACATGTAGGAATAAATACAACGACAACAACAACATTCAAGCCTTTATCCCACTATAGTGGGGTTGGATATATGAATCCTTTGTCGCCACTGTGCCCCATCTTTTGTCATAATCTCACTAATGCCTAAGTACATCATGTCTTTCCTTATAGTTTCATTCCAAGTCTTTATTGGTCTACCCCTTCCCCATTTTAACATGCCTAGTGACTAGACTCTCACAACGCCTAACAGGTGCCTCTAATGGTCTCCTTTGTACATGTCCAAACAATCTTAGTCGAGCTTCTCACATCTCTGCAATTGGTGCTACTCCTGTCTTATCCATGATATATTCATTTCTAATTTTATCCAGTCTCATGTGTCCACACATCCACCTAAGCATTCTCATCTCCGCAACTCCCATTTTTTGCTCATGTACACAATTCACTCCCCAACACTCAGATCCATAGAGCATCGTAGGTCTAATTGCAGTACAGTAAAACTGGCCCTTAACTTTTAGTGGTACTTTACGATCACATAAGATCCCTGACGCGCCTCTCCACTTCAACCAACCTGTTTGAATTCTATGTGTCACATCTTTATCAATACCTCCGTCTTTTTGAACTATCGATCCAAGATATTTAAAACACTCACTACGGGAAATATCTTGATCACCCAACTTAATAATGAAGTCATCCGTCCTTCTTATACTACTAAATTTAAGCTCCATATACTCCATCTTTGCCCTGCTCAACCTAAAACCCTTCTTTTCTAAAGTATCTCGCCAAGATTCAAGTTTTGCGTTTACGCCCTCGCGCGTCTCATCAACTTAAACAATATCATCAGCAAACAATAAACACCAAGGTATTGCTTGTTGGATATGTCTGGTGAGCTCATCTAAGATAAGGGTTAGGAGATAAGGGCTTAAAGCTGAATCTTGATGTAAGCCAATAGTGATGGAATTCATGTATTAACCCTCAAGATGTCCTCACCCTTGTCACTGAATTTGTATACATATCTTTGATTATGTCAATATATGATACATTTTACACTTTTTTTTCTAACTCTCCTTAAGATCTCTCTTGGAATTCTATCATAAACCTTCTCAAGATTAATAAACAACATATGCAAATCTTGTTTTCTTTCTCGATAGTTCTCAATGAGTCTCCTCAAAAGATGTATAGCTTCCTTGGTCGACCACCCTGACATGAATCCAAATTGATTCTCCGATATGTTAGTCTCCCGTCTTACTCTTCTTTCTATTACTCGTTCTCATAGTTTCATGATATGATTAATCAACTTAATTCCTTTTTAATTAACACAATTTTGTATATCTCCTTTATTCTTATACAAAAGTACCAAGATGAGCTTATACAATGGACCCTTTTGAGCTTATACAATGAGCTTTAACAATAGGTAAAGCAGATAGGAGATAGAAGATAGGGTTTCTCAGCTTGGTTGCCATACTTCAATACTCTCTTGAACTTCTCAGCTTGGTTGTCAAGGGATTAGATAGCTTTGGGGAGAGAAGAGAAAATAAACTGTAGTATGCATGTGATATGGGCCCAGGGGTCCTTATTATCAGTTAATTTTATATATGTATTATTAATTTGTCATGTCAGTGTCGTCATTATTAGTGTCTCTATTTATAGTTTTTATGATGTTTTGTCTTCTTTTTCATGTAGGGTATTTTGATAATTGTCAAAGTTTTGTAATTTTTATTTAAGGGACCCTAGGGGTCCATGGATCATTATGAATGAAAATATGAAGTTTCAATTCCTCTCTCAGTTCTTTTCTCCTCACATTTACCAATTAAAAAGATTGGATTTAAAAAAAATAAAAGTTCGCAAATCGAAATACTTAGGAGAAAAAATCAAGCTTAAAAACTTCAGCACTTGATTAGGGGTTCTTGAGAATCCAATTATAAAAGATCGTTCTAACCTTTAAAATTTCATTTCGGTTGGAGGATTGAAAAGTATGATAGCCACTCGCTAGAGACGACTACCGTCTAATTTTAAAATGTTTTAAATAGAATTTCTTCAAATTTGAAATAAATCAAAATCGCATGAAGGTTAATCCAAAAAACCAAAAGGTTTATATTTTCTTTTCTCAAAGCAAATATAAAACACTTTTTATTTCCGGGAGATCTAAAGTATCCACAAGCCTTTCAACTACTAGGCCGTCAATCCGATCATGACATTTATATATCGGCAATATAGACTCGCAATCAAAAATTAATTGAAAATAAATCGAAACGTAACTGTTAGAATAACTCTTGTATTGGGACCATGTATTGTTGGCCCATTTATGATTCTTCTTCTTTAGTCCCACATCTTGTATAGGATTTGTTTCCTCTCTTTCTCTCCTATATATTTGTATACTCTCTTTGTATTTAGATACTCAAGATATATATATAAGTTTCTGGCCATTTCTACATGGTATCAGAGCCAGGTTACGCCTCTCGCGGTTTACCAACGTCTGACCGCACTGTGTAAACTCTCTCGCGGGCTTCCTCCCGCGGCTTGTTTCTCGCGGCCTGTTTTGATTCTAGCCGCTTCCTCCCGCGGCTTGTTTCTCGCGGCCTATTTTGATTCTAGCCGCGCTTCCTGGCGGCCTGCTCTTTCAGTCCGCCTCCCTCTGCTCTTGTTTTCTCTCTGTGGATCCACCTTCTCCCTTCCCCCCCTTCGTACTTTTATAGCCTTTCCTCTCTCCGTGGGACCACCTTCTTCCTGGTTGCTGCGGCCTCTCTCCTAGTCGCGGCCTCTCTTCTTCTTGTCCGCTGCGGCCTCTCTCCTAGTCGCGGCCTCCTTTCTATCCGCCGCGGTCTCTCTCTTCTGTCCGCTGTTCAGATCTGCCTGACCGTGCGGGCTGTCTCCTTCTCGCCTGCATCTTGGTCGCGATCTCCTCTCTTCTCCTCGGCGCGCGACTTTTCTCAGTCCGCGCGACTTGTCTCAGTCCGACGCGACTTGTCTCAGTCCGGCGCGGCCTGTCTCAGTCCGGCGCTGTTCAGATCTGCCTGACCGTGCGGGCTGTCTCCTTCTCGCCTGCATCTTGGTCGCGATCTCCTGCCTTCTCCTAGGCACGAGACTTTTCTCAGTCCGACGCGACTTGCCTCAGTCCGACGCGACTTGTCTCAGTCCGGCGCATCCGATCTGCCTGACCGTGCGAGCTGTCTCCTTCCCGCTTGCATCTTGGGCGTGATCTTCTACCGTCTCCTGGTCGCCCGGCTTGTCTCAGTCCGCCCGGCTTTTCTCTATCCGCGGCCTTCTTCTCTACCCGTCTAAGGGTTGCGGCCTGTCTTCATGACTTCCTCTGGTACTTCTCCCAGCTCAGCGGCCAGCCCGCCCCCTGTCCATCCGGCCTGTCCTCCAGACCGCCCGGCCTGTTCTGTCGACCTCCGTGACGAGCTCCGGATCACAACTATTTCTCTTTCTGGCAAGAAGAACTTTATTCCTTGGGTACATTCTGTTCGGCGGGTTCTCCAGGCTAAGGGCCTTCTCCCGCACCTTACTCAGGCACCTTCTTCTACACCTACGGATGAGTGGCTTCGTAATGACGGTCGTGTTCAGACTTGGATTCTGAACTCCTTGGATGGTGAGCCCTATCAAATGGCTATGTACCACGACACCGCCAAGGCTATGTGGGATGAGCTCCATTCCTTGTATTCTGGCCGCGATAGCCTCCAGCATCTTTATGACATCCTCACTGATCTCTTCACTCTCGACGCTGGCGGCGCCTCAGATATGACATCTTTTGTCGCTCGGGCTAAAACGCTTGCTGAAGCCTGGATCCAGCACCAGCCGCCGACCACTGATCTTGCTGCTCAGCGGGCTCAGAAGGAAGCTGCTTGCATTGCCATCCTTATGGCTCGACTTCCTTCTCATCTTCAAAGCCTTCGTGCTCAGATCCTGGCCGCTCCTACTACGCCCTCTTTTTCGGATGTCTGCTCCATGCTTCTCCGGGTCTCGCCTCCTCCAGATCCTCCAGCTCCTTCTCCACCGGCTCTCCTTCAGCATGCCCCTCCGCTCTTACCCTCTCCTCCCACTTCTACTCGGGGGGGACGGTCGGGCTCGCGGGGCCGTGGCCGTGGCGGCCGTGGCCGGCCAAATTGCTCCTTCTGCGGCAAGGATGACCATCTTGAGGCAGCTTGTTACAAGAAGCTCGGCTACCCCCCTCGCCCGACGGCTTCTGCCGTTACTGACGCTTCTCCGGATCTCGAGACCGTCCGTCTTCAGCTCCAGCATCTCCAGGGGCTGCTCAACCCCCCCGGCTTCGGTCGCCTCCGTCTCCCACACAGGTACTGCTTGTCTCTCCCACAGCCCGGGTTGGATTATGGACTCTGGCGCTACTCATCACATCACTTCGCAACGGCCTGCCAAGTACTCGGGTTCTCCTTATCCGCAGTCCATCACCGTGGCCAATGGGGTGCTGGTTCCTGTCTCCGGCTCGGCCGATCTTTCTATCCACCCCTCCCTCCTTCGCTCGGCTCTTCATGTTCCGAGTTCCCCTTTTAACTTAGTCTCTGTTGGGCGTCTTACGCGTGACTTGGATTGTTCTGTTATATTCACTTCCTCTTCTTTTGTTATACAGGATCGGCGGACGCGGACTACCATTGGTAAAGGTCAGCTGCGGAATGAGCTCTACCTTCTCGATGCCTCTCCGCTCGCTCTGTCTTCCGTCTCCTCCACTGCCTGGCATCGACGCCTTGGTCATGCCCCTCTGCCAGTTCTCCAGCGGGCTCTTCCAGACCTTTCTTTTACTTCTTTTCAGTGTGATTCATGTATTCTTGGCAAACAACCACGTTCTTCGTTTCCTTCACATTGTACTCGGAGTGCGGCTCCTTTTGATCTTGTTCATTCGGATATTTGGGGACCATTTCGGATTCCTAGTATATGTGGTTATCGTTATTTTCTCACCTTTATTGATGATCATTCACGCACCACGTGGCTCTACTTACTTCGCGAACGCTCTGAGCTTCCCCGGGTGTTTCGGGCATTTGTCCTCGCGACCCGGACACAATTCCATACCACCCTCAAAACTCTCTGTACTGATAACGCTCGTGAGTACACCAGCCACGACTTTACCACCTTATGTACGAAATACGGGATTCTCCATCAAACCTCTTGTGCGTATACCCCGCAACAAAATGAGGTTGCCGAACGCAAGAACCGCCATTTATTGGATGTTGCCCGCTCCCTCTTGATCCAAATGCATGTTCCTAAAGCCTACTGGAACTTTGCGGTCTCCACTGCCTGCTTTCTCATTAATCGCCTCCCTTCCTCTGTCCTCAATTATGCGACTCCCTTCAGCATCTTGTTTCCCTCCACTCCGGCTTTCCCTCTCTCGCCCCGTATCTTCGGCAGCACCTGTTACGTCCACTGCCTCGGGCCCGCCTCCGATAAATTGGACCCTAGGGCGGCGAAACACATCTTTGTTGGCTACTCCCACACCCAGAAGGACTATGTTTGTTACTCACCCAATACCGGCAAGGTCACTGTTTCTGCGGACGTCACCTTCCGGGAAGACGAACCGTTCTTTCCTGCTCCCTCCCCTCCTGCTTCCCCCCCGCCTCCTCTCCCGCCGTCCTTCCCTCGTCCCGTTATTCCTGCTACTCCACCACCACCCCCGCTCTCTCCTACCCCCGCTCCTACCATCAAACCGCCCGTTATCCGGGTCTACACTCGTCGCCCTCCCTGTTCCGTTGCCCCTCTGCCGCCGACCTCTGCCATGGACACTTCGCGTCCCTCTGATCAGATAACGTCCCCCACTGCCCATCCTCTGGAGGCCTACGTCTCTCTTCATCGCCTCTCTCCACCTCTGCACACCTTTGCTACTTCTCTTTCTTCGGTTTCTGTTCCTAACTCTGTACAGGAGGCGCTTCAACATCCGGGCTGGCGGGCAGCCATGGAAGAGGAGATGTCTGCTCTCTGGGCTAACCAGACATGGTCCGTTGTCCCCCTCCCTCCGGGTCAGAAATCGGTCGGGTGCAAGTGGGTCTTTGTCATCAAACATGCTGCTGATGGGACGATCGACCGTCTGAAGGCTCGCCTTGTCGCTCGCGGCTTCACTCAACAACAGGGGCTCGACTATGAGGAAACCTTTTCTCCGGTCGCCAAGCTCAATACCGTTCGGGTCCTCTCTGTCGCTGTTCATCGCCGGTGGCCTCTCTTTCAGCTGGATGTTAAGAATGCTTTATTAAATGGGGATCTCCAGGAAACGGTCTACATGCAACAACCGCCCGGGTTTGAGACCACGGGGGAGTCTCAGGTTTGCCGCCTTCACAAGGCTCTGTATGGTCTCAAACAATCTCCCCGGGCCTGGTTTGAGAAATTCAGTAAAGTACTTCGAGCTGTCGGCTTTAGCCGAAGCTCGGCTGACTTCTCGCTCTTCACTCGTCACCGACCATCAGGGACGGTCCTTCTATTAGTATATGTTGATGACATCATCATCACAAGAGATGACTCACAAGGGATACATGCAGTCAAGGCACATCTGAACTCGGTCTTTCAGACAAAGGACCTGGGGACTCTGCGATATTTTCTGGGTCTTGAGGTTGTCAGGCGACCGGACAGCCTTATTCTCTCTCAACGGAAATACTGTACTGATCTTCTTCATGATGCTTGCCTCTTAGGGTGTAAGCCATGTGATACCCCTATGGATGTAAACCACAAGTTGTGTGCTCAGGCTTCTGACTCGGATCTTCTTCTCCAGAACCCTGAATATTATCGACGACTTGTTGGAAAGTTGATCTATCTTACTGTTACCCGACCAGATATTTCCTTTGCTGTTGGTCTTGTCAGTCGATACATGCACTCTCCTCGCAAGTCTCATCTTCTGGCGGTTGAACGCATTCTGAGGTACTTAAAAACAGCCCCGGGTCAAGGACTTGTGTACCGGACTTCCTCGTCTGCTCCTACCTTAGTGGCATACTCTGACGCGGACTATGCGGGCTCTCTTGATGACCGGCGGTCTACTAGTGGTTTCTGCACATACTTTGGGGGACATTTGGTTACATGGAGAAGCAAGAAACAAGCGGTCGTTGCTCGCTCATCGGCTGAGGCAGAATACCGCGCAATGGCTTCTGTTGTATCCGAACTCACATGGCTTGAAAGTCTTCTCACTGATCTGGGTGTAAAATTACCTTCTCCTGCTCTACTTCTTTGTGATAGCCAAGCGGCTATACATATCGCCAAGAACCCAGTCTTCCACGAAAGAACGAAGCACATTGAAGTCGATTGCCACTTCGTTCGAGAGAAAGTGCAAATGAAGAAGCTCGTTTTAAAGCATGTTCCAGGGACGGAACAAGTTGCAGATGTCCTCACAAAGGCTCTTCCCAAAGCATCCTTCTATCAATGCTTGTCCAAGCTTGGTGCATACGATTTGTACGCTCCAACTTGCGGGGGAGTGTTAGAATAACTCTTGTATTGGGCCCATGTATTGTTGGCCCATTTATGCTTCTTCTTCTTTAGTCCCACATCTTGTATAGGATTTGTTTCCTCTCTTTCTCTCCTATATATTTGTATACTCTCTTTGTATTTAGATACTCAAGATATATATATATATATAAGTTTCTGGCCATTTCTACAGTAACTATAAAAGGTTAGAAACAAAGGATTATGATTATATCCTCATCCCAATACTACCAAATCAAGTATTAAATGGAGAATTAGATACGCATGACAAAAGAAAAGACGATAATAAAATAGAAGACAACATTTTCATTAATAAAAAAGTACAAGATGGAGGCAAAACTACAAGATCTCTCTTCACCACCTCTCTCTCAAAATCTCTTCTCTCTCATATTTTTTGGTCATGGATCCATACTCTATTTATGGATGCTAAAGATAGTCTAGAGCCATCCAAAAGAGTTAGGGTTAGGGAATGTATCTAGAAGAGAGAAAATTGGTGGCTCCAAGGGGGAATGAATGCGACTTCTCATGGGTTAAGAGGGGGGATGAATAGCTCTCATGATTTGACCAAGGGGGAATGCATATGGGCAGCCATAATAAAGAAGGGTTTTCACATGTGCATGCATGGGGTAAAAGGGTGGCGACATTGTTAATGGAGGTGAGATGAGGTGTCATACATGGAAATATGAGAAGGGGGGTTACATGGAGTTTGGCTTGGAGGTGGGCCATTGCAATGATGTGGCTGTTACATTTAAAAGAAACGGTGGCGGGCTTTGCATGGAAGTGTGCGTCAGCTATTAAAAAGGAAGGTGGCGGTAATATTTAAATAAAGGTGGCTTTACGTAGCAAATGGAGAGGAGAGCTTCAGAGGGGTTCACATGCATGGATTCCAAGGGGTCGGGCTGCATGGATGTGGCTCGGGACTTCATCTTTGGTGCAGGCATCAACAAGAACATTGTCATGAAGGTTCGGGCTGCACCAAGAGTATCGGCGAGACTGTTCCATGTCGGCGAAAACTTGGCAGTGGGCTTTTACTTTAAAACGTGTAGAAATTCCCCCAGACATGCCTAAAAATAATATTAGTTCAATTTATAAGAAACAAACAAATTAAAGAACAAATTAATATATAATATGAGAGAATATATATTTTTATAGTTAAAATTAATATTTTTGTTTTACTAATTTAAGTTAAATAATGCGTTATCAGTCTGCCGCTTCATTGACGAGATCTACGCGATGCTCCAACATCCGTCCTCGTCGTCTTGTATCACCGATTTCGTCGCACGCCTTCTAATCGAGTCGAGCCTTGCACCTTCATCTGTCGAGTCGGCCGACCCACACAAAATAGAGAATCCCACGTGTTTCCATCCTCGGGCCCACCAAACAACAACAGACTTAATTGCACTTCTCCAAGAAGTTGTCCTCCAATTGATTACTTATATTAATTAATTTTTAATTGGATTAATTGATTAATACTTTCCGCGGCTTGCCCCAACGAGCTACTCATCTTACATTCAATACTTTAGAAGTTCTTAGAGATGTCGACATTATATGACGCCGTGCTTGTAAGACTCACTGCCAACATTGACCGCTGCTTCGGGGGTTCGATTACACTGTAGCTGTCACTGATCCCACCACAGTTGTCCTCGGTGCCACCTGCACTCAAAGAAGCTCTCCCTCTCCCCACATTTCTGGTTGCTCCATCATCTCCTCCAGTTGTTTACTTAGCGCAGTTCACACAACCGACATCGTCGCCTCCTAGCCCAACGTTGGTGCCACCACAATTTGTGTCGCCACCAGCCGTCTATGCGGTCTCCACTTCGCAACCTCGGCTCCGGCCACCTGCTCTGCTAGCTCTCTCTTAGCAGTTCCCACTACCAATCTCGTCGCCCCCACGCTCAGCGGTGGTGCCGCCCCAAATTATGTCACCTCCATTGGTCCCGATAATCTTCATTCCGCAGTCTGTGCTCCAGTCACATGTTCCGGTGCCCCTCTCGATCCATTACTTCCGACAGCCGCCTCCTCGTCGGCGTCGCGTCTCACATTAAACCCAGTTCTCCGCCTCCCTCGATTGAATGCATCCGCCACACATACTCACCCTAACTCCGGAGATTCTATATGACTGTCTTCCTCCCACAAGCAGTTCTTGTTAGGGTCTTATGCGATCTAAAAATAAAGGAGTTAGTCTCACTGCTAACGTAATATGCGCTTATTGAGTTACGTAATAACGTAGGAGAAATTCGATAAATGATCGGGGTGGTTCGACTCATATAGGATATGAGTGAGGAGCAAAACTTGGATTGAGGGGGAGAAATGTCTGTGCCGACGGGACAGTATCGACTAGACATCAAGCCGATCGACTTGACATCAAGCCAATCGACTTGACATCAAGCCAAATCGACTAGACAATGCTGACTTGACTGGACAATATTGACTGAATGTATCAGCTAGACATCAAACTGATCGACTAGACATCATGCCGATCGACTTGATAGGGCATGTATCATTTAGAGCTTAAGTTTGTTTGAACTATGTCGACTAGACATCAAGTAGATATAGTGTATATCAACTTGTTGACTTATGAACATAGGATGTCTGTCGATAGGCCTACAAGCGGTTCGGTTCGGTTTGGTTTTAGGTAAAACCAAAACCGGATCGAATAGCCTTAGTTCTTACACACCGAAAATGGAAGCCGAACCGAAACTGATCGGTTTGGTTCGATTCGGTTTCTTAACATCGGTTCGGTTTTCCGGCAAACTTAAAACATAGTATTCCATTTCTACAGTATTCAAAAAAAATATTGATTTCTGGTAGTGTTTTTTTGTCAAACCTAGTATCCACTGACTTTGGATAGTTCACTATTTGAGTATTCAGTGCAACTTTCGATTCAAAAGAGTACCAACCAGCAGTACATCTATTCTTGTTGGTTAAATTGTGTTAGCACAAACAAACAAATTCCAACTTTTCAGATTTTTGCATGGCTGCCAATTTTCATGGAGCTTCAGAGTATATTGCTGATGTTGATTTCTGTAGAAATAGAGAAACCTCCAACCTTGTATATACTTGATGAATAAATAATTACAAGTATGAGTACATTTATATAGGAAGAGAGTAAGGAGAGAAGATCCCAATCCAAGATGTGAGACTAAAAATAAGAAATAAATGGGCCTTATAAATGGGCCTTTACACAGTCTTTTCTAACACTCCCCCGCAAGCTGGAGCGTACAAATCGTAGGCGCCAAGCTTGGATAAAAACTGGTAGTATAACGGTCTGGAGAGAGCTTTGGTCAGAATATCAGCAACTTGATTTGTAGCAGAAACATGCTCCAGGTCTACCTTCTTTGACTGAACTTTTTCCCGAATAAAGTGGCAGTCAACTTCAATATGCTTTGTGCGTTCGTGAAATACCAGGTTCTTGGCAATATGTAATGCTGCTTGACTATCACAAAATAGGATTGCCGGTGATGAGAGACGGACACCCAAATCTCCCAGAAGACTCTCAAGCCATGTTAACTCGGACACTACCGAAGCCATGAACCGGTACTCAGCTTCAGCAGAAGATCTAGCAACCACATTCTGTTTCTTGCTACGCCAGGTTATGAGATGACCACCAAAGTAGGTACAAAAACCAGATGTAGAGCGCCTATCATCAACAGATCCTGCATAGTCAGCGTCCGAGTATGCAACGAGGGATAGTGATGTGGATGGATTGTACAGAAGCCCTTGTCCGGGAGCGTTCTTGAGATACCGAAGAATGCGCTCGACAGCTTGAAGATGAAATGTCCTAGGAGTATGCATAAATTGACTCACGACTCCTACGACAAAGGAGATGTCTAGTCGAGTAACTGTGAGGTAGATCAGTTTCCCAACCAGACGTCTGTAGTATTCCGGATTTGTAAGTAGCTCATCGAAGTCAGAACTATGGGCTGAGAGCCTGTGATTAGCATCCGTTGGAGTATCCGTAGGTTTGCATCCCGAATAACCAGCATCATGAAGAAGATCCATACAATACTTCCTTTGAGATAATACAAGACCATCAGGCCGTCGTGCAACCTCAAGCCCAAGAAAATACCGTAGGTTACCAAGGTCTTTGGTCTGAAAAGCGGAGTTCAATTGTTGCTTGGTATGTTGTATTCCTGTAGTGTCATCTCCAGTGATGAGGATATCGTCAACATAAACAAGTAGAATCACAGTTCCGGTTGGCTGGTGTCGAGTGAAGAGGGAGAAGTCAGCCGAGCTTCTAGTAAAGCCAATATCGCGGACCACCTTGCTGAATTTGTCAAACCAAGCACGCGGGGACTGTTTGAGACCATAAATTGATTTGCGAAGATGACACACCCGAGACTCCCTCGTGATCGCAAACCCGGGTGGTTGACGCATATAAACATTTTCCTGGAGATCGCCATTGAGAAAGACGTTCTTCACATCCAGCTGATAGAGAGGCCAATGACGATGCACAGCCAAGGAAATAAGAACCCGGATCGTGTTCAATTTGGCTACGGGAGAGAAAGTTTCCTCGTAATCAAGGCCGTGTTGCTGAGTAAAACCCCGGGCCACGAGGCGAGCCTTCAGACGCTCAACAGACCCATCCGCGGTATGCTTGACAACAAAGACCCACTTGCAGCTGACACAGTGTTGGCCAGCAGGAAGGGACACGAGATCCCAAGTCTGATTAGCCCAAAGAGCCCGCATTTCATCCTCCATGGCCGCCCGCCAGCCGGGGTGTCGAAGCGCCTCCTGCACAGTGTTAGGAATAGAAATCGAGGACAGAGAAGAGGCAAAGGCGTAGAGAGGGGGAGCGAGCCGTTGGAGAGAGACGTAGTTGGAGAGGGGATGAGCCGTAGAAGCAGGAGCAGAATCCGCCGGTGCCGGAGTGTCACTGGGAGCAGGGAGCTGAGGCAGGGAACCATCCTTGGAGCCGCGACGAGTATAGACACGAATAACGGGCGAAGAAGCTTTGGGAGCAGGAAGAGAGGAGGAGGGTAGAAAGGAAGGGGCCGTGGGAACCGCAGGGCGAGGCAGAGCAGGAGAGGAACTCGGTGAGGAGGAGGGTGAGTGAAAGGGCTGGTCTTCGCAGAAGGTGACATCCGTGGAGACAACCGTCCGGCCAGTAGAAGGGGAGTAGCAAACATACCCCTTTTGAGTACGGGAGTATCCCACAAAGATATATTTGGCCGCACGAGGAACGAGTTTGTCTAAGGGAGGGCCAAGAAGATGAACATAACAGACGCACCCAAAGACCCGTGGAGGTAGAGAGGTGGGTTTGGTAGTCAGATAGAGGAGGTCATGAGGAACGACAAAATCAAGAACAGAAGAAGGGAGCCGGTTAATGAGATGACAGGCTGTGGAGACGGCGAAATTCCAATAGTCGATTGGAACCTGCATTTGAAATATGAGGGAGCGAGCAACATCGAGTAAATGACGATTCTTGCGTTCGGCCACCCCATTTTGTTGAGGGGTATAGGCACACGAAGTTTGATGGATAATGCCAAACTCGGTGCAGATGGAGGAGAAGGCGCGCCCTGTATATTCGCGAGCATTATCCGTGCGGAGGATTTTGAGAGGGGTGGCGAACTGTGTACGGACTTCAGTAACAAAGACACGAAAGACAGATGTAAGCTCAGTACGATCATGCAGTAAATAGAGCCATGTAGTACGCGAGTAGTCATCTATAAAAGTGACAAAATATCGATAACCATAGATACTAGGGACCTTGTAAGGACCCCATACATCAGAATGAACTAATGATAATAGAGTACTACTCTGGGTACAAGTAGGGGGAAAAACAGAATGGTGGTGTTTGCCGTAGATACATGATTCACAAGAAAACTCCTGTAATGGAACATCAGCAAGAGCCCGCTTGAGAATCGGAAGAGGAGCATGGCCAAGGCGACAGTGCCAATCAACAGACGAGACGGCGGATAGAAGAGTGGGTTGAGTATCCAGGAGGTAAAGCCCATTCACCAGCTGCCCCCTACCAATGATACTCCGGCTGCGACGATCCTGCATAAGAAAGGAAGAAGGAGAAAAAATTATTGAACAATCAAGGTCGTTTGTCAGGCGACTAACGGATAGCAAATTGAAAGGAGAGCCCGGAACGTGAAGAACCGAGGGAAGAGAAATGGCCGGGGTAAGTTGGAGGGCAGCAGCACCAGAGACCGGGAGGGTGTCACCATTGGCCACAGTGATACTCGGGGGGTGAGCCAGCTGGAGATATTTGGAGGGCTTCTGGGAAGTAATATGGTGAGTAGCACCGGAATCAACGATCCAGTGAGGGCTGGGAGAGAGACAGGTTATACCTTCCGCAGAAAAGGTCGCAACCGAGCCGGAGGAGCGGCTAAGAACACCCTGTAGCTGATGGAGTTGGGTGCGGAGCTCATCAATATCATGTTGAGTAGTGGAAGCCGGAGCCAGGGCAGGAGCAGGAGCATCAGAGAAAGTGGCAGCGAGGTGGGGAGGGAGCCCATGCTTGCTGTAACAGGTGGCCTCCAGATGACCACCCCGGCCACAATATGTGCATTTGAGAGACGAGCGGCCACCACGGCCGCGGCCCCTGGAGGGAGGCCGGCCACCCCGAGTGGAAGAACCACGGGCAGGAGGTGGAGTGGGAAGGAGAGGCTGTTGGAGAAGAGCAGGGGCAGAGCCGGAAGGGGCCTCCAGAGGAGGCGTAACCCGAAGTAGCATTGAGCAGACGTCAGACAGTGACGGAGTATAGGTGGAGGAGAGGATCTGGGCCCGAACACTATGCAGGTGAGGCGGAACCCGGGACATCATCATTGCGATGGTAACAGCCTCTTTCTGGGCCCGTTGAGTAGCAAGATCCGTGGTAGGAGGCTGATGTTGAATCCAGGCCTCAGTAAGAGTCTTGGCCTGAGCAACAAAGGAAATCATGTCGCTAGGAGAACCAGGAGCAAGATTCTGGAGGCCGGAGATAATATCATAGAGGTGCTGAAGACTGTTTTGCCCAGAGTAAAAAGAGTGGAGCTCTTCCCACATGGCCTTGGCCGTATCATGATACATGGCCATCCGATAGGGTTCGGTGTCCATAGAGTTGAGGAGCCATGACTGGACCCGACCGTCATCCCGGAGCCAATCATCCGACGGGACAGCAGGGGTAGCCCTAGTCAAGTGGTGGAGAAGACCCATCGTCTGCAGTACACGACGAACAGAGTGGACCAATTCAACAAAATTCCGTTTGCCCGTCAAAGAGATAGTAGTAATGCACAGTTCATCGCGTAGTTCAGAGGCTGGAGGAGCCTCACGGGCTGGAGGAGCAGAAGTAGCAGCAGAGGCGTCAGAGGACATCAAGCTGGCAGAAGAAGGAAGCCGGGCGGCTAGACAAGGGAGGCTGGGCAGCTTGGGGAAGAAAGAAGCCGGGAGGCTTGACCAGGGAGACCGGGCAGCTTGGAGAAGAAAGAAGTCGGCCGGCTAGCAGAGGGAAGCCGCGCGGCTAGCAGAAGAAGGAAGCCGGGCGGCTAGACAAGGGAGGCCGGGCGGCTTGGAGAAGAAAGATGCCGGTCGGCTAGCAGAGGGAAGCCGGGCGGCTAGCAGAAGAAGGAAGCCGGGCGGCTAGACAAGGGAGGCCGGGCGGCTTGGAGAAGAAAGAAGCCGGTCGGCTAGCAGAGGGAAGCCGCGCGGCTAGCAGAAGAAGAAGGCCGGGCAGCTGGACAAGGAAGGCCGCGGGGAAGAGAGCGCAGCGGCTGGGAGACCGCACGGTCAGAGAGGAAGACCGGACAAGAGAGAGAAAGGGAGAAAGAGTGGGCCCCACGTGAGAGAAGGTTATAAAAAGAGGGAGAGAAGAAGAGAAGGAGGGGAGAGCAGAGGGGAAGAGAGAGGAACAGGCCGCCCGGGAAGGAACAGGTCGCCAGAAGCGGCGGCTTGGGCAGGAGAGGAAAACAGACCGCGCGGTCAGTTGGGTGACCAGGCGGTTAGCAAACAAACAGGCGGTTAGAGGGAGACCGGTGGCTCTGATACCATGTAGAAATAGAGAAACCTCCAACCTTGTATATACTTGATGAATAAATAATTACAAGTATGAGTACATTTATATAGGAAGAGAGTAAGGAGAGAAGATTCCAATCCAAGATGTGGGACTAAAAATAAGAAATAAATGGGTCTTATAAATGGGCCTTTACACAGTGTTTTCTAACAATTTCAACCATGTAATATATTGGATTCATTTATAAACCTAGTTTTGATCTTATATTTCTTTGTGTGATTTTGAACTTTTGTGAACCTACTTCATAGAATTTCTATAGGAGATTTCCTTCTTTGCTGTTCGAAGCTCAATCTGCACGAGTATGGTGATTTGGCCATTTGGGTGTGGAGTTCAAACTCAAATATATGTCCTCTACAGACACCTATATAGTGTCAACCCTGGGATTAGAAATAATGGCATTTTAGGAGCCTAGAGTGGACACCAGATGTATAACAATGTACTCCTTGAAATTAACTAGAATCACTGCTTTTATCTTTCCCAAATGCATTCTTATTTGACTTCTATTACTGATGAGTTAGGTTTTATACATAACTAATACATCATAAAAAAGAATTGTAGTGACAAAATAAGAAAAAAAAAATTTCAGTTAAAAATTTAAAAGAAGCAGGTTGAAGTATGACAGTCTAGTCATATAGTAGTTCACTATAAGCACTTAAGCAGTGAAATATACACATACACTTAAATAAGTTGATTTAAAGGAAACAATAAGTAGAATATATTTAATTTTCACTCACCATATTTTATTTTTATTCATATGCATTTTGGTACGATTCCGGGGAGGTGGTAGCTCCGGTCGGTCTGATGGAGAGAGGGAGGGGATGAAGATATATATATATATATATACAAGTGACAGGCACGGGCCTTCGGCCCTGGGGGCATTCGGCGGGGGTGCGACAATCGGTGGGGTGCGACATTCGGCGGGGTGCGACATTCGCCGGGGGTGCGACATTCGTCGGTGGTGCGACATTTGTCGTGGACGGTGACAATTGTCGTGGGCGGCGACATTTGTCGTGGTGGACAACATTAGTCGTGGGGGCGACATTTGTCATGGGGGCGACATTTGACGTGGGGGGAGGGGGCGACATTTGTCGTAGGTGCGACATTTGTCGTGAGAGAGGTATTTGTCGTGGGGGCGACATTTGTCGTGCGAGACGTCATTTGTCTTCGGAGAGACGTTTGTCGTGGGGACGATATTTGTCGTGACAGACACAGGGCTCCGCCTCTATCCAAATCGATATTTGTCGTGAAGGCGAAATTTGTCGTGAGATGATATTTGTCATGACATCATTTGTCGTGACATCATTTTTCGTGGGGGTGACATTTGTCGTGAGAAGCGACATTTGTCGCAGGAGCGACATTTGTTGTGTCAGCGACATTTGTCGTGGCAGCGACATTTCTCGTGGGCGACAACATTTGTCGCAGGTTGCAACATTTGACGTGGAGAGGCAATATTGGTCCGGGCAGCGACATTGGTCGTGAGCGGGATAGTGGTCGTGGGCAGGAGTGCGGTCGTGGGCGAGACGTTTTAATAAATTTTAGAAATGAGGATTGTACGCCTCCCTCTGGCCGGCGTTTAGCATTAATAAATTTTGTTGCTTATTGTAGAAATGGAGAAAGTCAACCTTGTATATATGTTCACTTGATACAAATACAAAGAATGAGTACATATATATAGATGAGAGAGAGAGAGAGAAAAGTCCTATACACAATGTGGGACTAAAGAGAGGAGAGAAAAAGCAATAAATGCTATACAAATGGGCCTAATGTTAAGTGGGCTTTTCCAACACTCCCCCGCAAGCTGGAGCGTATAGGTCATATGCACCCAGCTTGGACAAACATTGGTAGAACAGAGTGCTTGATAAGGCCTTTGTGAGGATGTCGGCAACTTGATCAGTTCCTGGAACATGCTTTAATTCAAGTTTCTTCAATTGAACCTTTTCACGAACAAAGTGACAGTCAACCTCGATATGTTTTGTGCGCTCATGAAAGACCGGATTCTTTGCGATGTGTATGGCGGCTTGACTATCACAAAATAGAACAGCAGAGGAGGGGAGTTTTACTCCCAGGTCAGTAAGGAGACTTTCAAGCCATGTGAGTTCTGAAACAACTGAGGCCATCGATCTGTATTCAGCCTCCGCAGAGGAACGAGCCACCACAGCTTGTTTCTTACTCTTCCAAGTGATAAGATGCCCACCAAAATACGTACAGAACCCACTAGTTGACCTTCGATCGTCCAGGGAACCCGCATAGTCGGCATCAGAATAGGCAACCAATGCGGGAGCAGAGTCGGAGGTTTTGTAAACCAGCCCTTGGCCTGGAGCTCCCTTAAGGTATCGGAGAATCCGTTCAACGGCTTGGAGATGAGAAGCCCGGGGGCATGCATGAACCTACTGACAACCCCAACTGCAAATGATATATCTGGCCTTGTGACTGTTAGATAGATCAACTTGCCCACAAGGCGTCGATAGTATTCCGGGTTCGGAAGTAGCAAGTCGTCATCCGAAGCATGAGCGCATAGTTTGTGATTTGCCTCCATCGGGGTACATGCTGGCTTGCAACCAGACTGACCAGCATCTTTGAGAAGATCGAGACAGTACTTTCGTTGGGAGAGTACCAACCCGTCCGGCCGCTGGGCGATCTCGAGACCAAGGAAGTAGCGAAGTTTCCCCAGATCTTTAGTCTGAAAAACAATGCTCAGGTGTTGTTTGACGTCTTGAATCCCCTTTGAGTCATCCCCAGTGAGAAGGATGTCGTCAACATAAACCAACAGAAGAATGGTGCCGGTGGCCCGGTGTCGGGTAAAGAGGGAGAAATCTGCAGAGCTCCGAGTGAACCCCATGTCCCGAACCACCTTGCTAAACTTGTCAAACCACGCCCGTGGGGACTGTTTGAGACCATAAATTGACTTTTTGAGAAGACAGACCCGAGACTCCCCCGTGGTCTCAAACCCGGGCGGTTGGCGCATGTAGACAGTTTCCTGAAGGTCGCCATTCAAA
Source organism: Platanthera guangdongensis (assembly GCA_039583875.1). NCBI lineage: Eukaryota > Viridiplantae > Streptophyta > Magnoliopsida > Asparagales > Orchidaceae > Platanthera > Platanthera guangdongensis. The sequence goes on along the minus strand of CM077161.1, from coordinate 106,524,924 downwards.
AAGGCGTTCTTGATATCAAGTTGATGAAGAGGCCAGCGGCGGTGTACCGCGACGGAGAGAAGAACGCGGACAGTGTTAAGCTTGGCCACCGGAGAGAATGTTTCCTCATAGTCGAGGCCCTCCTGTTGTGTGAAGCCACGGGCCACAAGACGGGCCTTCAGTCGGGCAATAGTGCCATCCGGAGCATGCTTGATGACGAAGACCCATTTGCATCCAACAGGGTGCTGACCGGGAGGTAAGGGAACCAAGACCCAGGTCTGGTTGGCCCAAAGGGTCGTCATTTCTTCGTCCATGGCAGCCCGCCAGCCAGGATGGTGAAGCGCCTCCTGCAAAGAGTTAGGGACTGAAACAGAAGATAAGGAGGTGGCAAAGTGAAGAAGAGAGGGGGAGAGGCGATGGAGCGAGACGTAGTTCGCCATCGGATGAGCGGTGGAGACGGGAGCCGGAGCAGCAGGGAGCAGAGCACCAGAGGGCGAAGCCGACTGCAGAGGAGCCACAGAATGAGGAGAGCGACGAGAATAGACCCGGATAACCGGAGGTGGTGGACGGACCGGAGGCGGGGAAGGGAGAGAGGCTGAGGAGTGAGGAGCAGGAATGATAGGACGAACGACGGGAGCGGGAGGCAGAGCGATATCCGGAGCAGGGAAGAAAGGAAGATCTTCACGGAAAGTTACGTCAGGCGAGACAGTAACCTTGCGGGTAGTAGGCGAATAACAGACATAACCCTTCTGAGTGCGCGAGTACCCGAGAAAGATCTGCTTGGTGGCACGAGGGTCCAACTTGTCCGTGGAGGGACCGAGGTGGTGAACGTAGCAGGTACACCCAAACACCCGTGGCGGAAGAGGAAAAGGCGAAGTTGTGGGAAAGAGGAGGCTGAAGGGAGTAGCATACTGGAGGACGGAAGACGGGAGGCGGTTGATGAGGAAGCAAGCCGTGGAGAGAGCGAAGTTCCAGTACGGTTTGGGGACCTGCATTTGAAGCATAAGCGAGCGAGCGACATCAAGAAGGTGACGATTCTTGCGCTCGGCGACACCATTCTGTTGGGGAGTGTACGGACATGAGGTTTGGTGAAGAATGCCGAACTCAGAGCAGAGAGTGGCAAACGTATGGCTGGTGTACTCCCGCGCATTGTCTGTACGAATAGTGCGAATAGGCGCAGAGAACTGAGTGCGAGTCTCGAGGATGAATGCCCGGAATACGCGGGGAAGTTCAGAGCGATCCCGAAGGAGATATAACCATGTCATGCGAGAGTAATCATCAATAAAAGTAAGAAAATAGCGGTAGCCAGAAATACTAGTAACTTTGTACGGACCCCATATATCGGAGTGTACTAAAATAAAAGGAGCGGAGCTCCGAGTACAATGAGGGGGAAAAGAAGAACGGGGCTGTTTGCCCAAAATACATGTGTCGCAACGAAAAGCAGGGAGAGTGACATCAGGAAGAGCCTTCCGGAGGACTGGAAGAGGAGCATGTCCCAGACGGCGATGCCAATCCGAAGAGGAGGTAGATGCGAGGACAGTAGGAGAGTCGTCAAGGAGATAGAGCACATTCTGCAGCCGTCCTCTACCAATGATAGTCTGCGTCTGCTGATCCTGTATGAGAAAAGAAGAAGAAGTAAATGTCACTGAGTAATTAGAATCAGTAGTAAGGCGACCGACAGAGAGTAAATTGAAAGGAGAGCCCGGAACATGTAGAGCCGAGCGTAGGAGGAGAGAAGAGGTGAGAGAAATATCAGCACATCCAGAGACGGGAACCGACGCCCCATTAGCAACAGTAATGTACTTCGGGTGAGGTGAAGACAAGTACTGTGGTGGCTTAACAGAGGTGATATGATGAGTGGCACCAGAATCAAGGATCCAGCGCGTGCCAGAGGATAGGCAAGCGATACCTTCATTGGAGAGAGAGGCAGCAGAGGCAACCGAGGCAGGCGGACGGCTGAGCAAGCCATGAAGATGCTGGAGCTGAAGACGAACCTCGTCGAGCTCAGTACGAGAGGAGGCAGAGTCGGTAGTGGCAGCAGAGGCATGTGGACGAGGAGGACGGCCATGTTTGCGAAAGCAAGTGACCTCAAGATGACCAACTTTACCACAGAACGAGCATTGAGGCCTAGACCGGCCACCGCGACCCCGACCGCAAGAGTCAGAGCGGCCACCACGGGCAGAGGGGGGAAGAGGTAGTAAGGGAGCAGGTGCCTGTTGAACAAGGGCCGGAGAAGGAAGTCCGGGAACATCCGGAGGCGGGGAGACTTTGAGAAGCATTGAGCACACGTCGGAAAAGGACGGTGTAACAGTAGAGGAGAGGATGTGAGCCCGGACACTGTGAAGATGAGGGGGTACCCGGGCCATCATCATGGCGATACCCACAGCTTCCTTCTGGATACGTTGAGCAGCGAGATCTAGAGTGGGAGGCTGATGGTGGATCCAAGCCTCAACCAGAGACCGGGCTTGAGCAACAAAGGACGTCAAGTCGGTTGCGTCACTGCTATCAAGGGCCTGGAGAGCGGTGATGATATCATAGAGATGGTGGAGACTATCTTTGCCGGAGTAGAGGGTGTGTAGCTCGTCCCACATGCCTTTGGCCGTCTCATGATACATGGCCAGACGATAAGATTCTCCATCAAGAGAGTTGAGGAGCCAAGTCTGCACACGCCCATCATTGCGTAACCACTCCTCAGTAGGGACACCAATAACGGTCTGGGTCAGATGATGAAGGAATCCCTTGGACTGAAGGACACGGCGAACTGAGTGTGCCCATTCGACAAAGTTCTTCTTGCCAGTGAGCGAAATTGTAGTGATCCGGAGCTCGTCTCGGACTTCCGGTATAGAGGCCGGACGTTCAGGAGGAACTGCCGTACCGACGGAGTCTGCAGATGTAGACATGGAGGCCGCAGCGAGCTTGAAGGAGGCCGCAGCGAGCTGGAAGGAGGCCGCAGCGAGCTGGAAGGAGGCCGCAGCGAGCTGGAAGGAGGCCGCAGCGAGCTGGAAGGAGGCCGCAGCGAGCTGGAAGGAGGCCGCAGCGGGCTGGAGGCCGCAGCGGGCTGGAGGAGACCACAGCGGGCTGGAGGGCGCAGCAAGCCAAAGGAGGCCGCAGCGAGTGGGAGGAGGCCGCAGCGAGCTGGAGGAGGCCGCAGCGAGCTGGAGGAGACCGCAGCGGACTGGAGGCAGCAGTTAGAGGAAGCAAACAGACAGCGGGCTGGGTGAGGTCGCGGCGACCTGGATGAGGTCGCGGCGAGCTGGAGGATGATGCGGGCTGGGTCAGGTCGCGGCGGACAGGAGTGAACTGATAAGAGAGGACACGCCGGGGCTGACTTGCGAGCTGGCGGGCTGGCGGGCTGGCGAGCTGGCGAGCTGGCGAGCTGGCGAGCGCTGCGCGAACGGCGGATGAAGGAGATCAAGGAGAGAGGTCGCCGAGGTCGCGCCGGGCAGGAAGAGGCCGCAGCGGACAAGGGAAAGCAGTGGACCCCACAGGATGGCTATAAAAGGAGGGGGCCAGAGGAGGAAGGGAGAGGGGGGGTGAAGAAGTGGATCCACGGGAGAGGAAGCGGACAGGAAAAGTGAGGCCGCAGGAGAGATGCGACTAGAGGGTGCGGACTGGACAAGGGAGGCCGCAGAGACCGCAGGCTGCAGGGCGGACAAAATATTGAGTCCGCAGGAGATTCGAACCTGGCTCTGATACCATGTAGAAATGGAGAAAGTCAACCTTGTATATATGTTCACTTGATACAAATACAAAGAATGAGTACATATATATAGATGAGAGAGAGAGAGAGAAAAGTGCTATACACAATGTGGGACTAAAGAGAGGAGAGAAAAAGCAATAAATGCTATACAAATGGGCCTAATGTTAAGTGGGCTTTTCCAACACTTATAATGCACAACGTTTTTTTAAAATCATGCTAATTGTTTACAGGAAGCAATACAAAAAATTAAGAACACAGAATAGAAGAGTTCGAACATTAAGGCTCTGTTTGCGGGGATTTATTTTCACCGGTCAAGCGGTTATGACCGCCTGAATCGGACCTAAATTAAGTCCTGGTTCATACGGTCATAAGCGCTTGACCGGTGAAAATAAATCCCCTTAAACGGAGCCTAAGAACAAATTTATTAACAACTCAAAAACGGACATAGGTGGAATCACTATGCAAATAAAATGGACACAAAAAACATAGCAATAACATTCAAATAAATCTCTGTTTATGTCATTTGACCTTTACCAAAAATCCTTCAGATAAATCTCTGTTTATGGCGGTATATCGCAGCATTCAGAACACTTACCAAAAATCCATAGCAATAACATTAAGAACAAATTCATTAACAAATCAAAAACAGAACATTAAGAAAAATATCATGTTCCATAATCTGGTAGCTATGAGTGGACAAAAACATCATAATCTTCAAAAGTATCAAAATCTGATCAAATTACCTTGAAGCTTGAGGTTAGAAAAAACTTGAAGCCCATTGGATGATGTTTGAATGAAGATTGAAAATGGAGGTATGAGAAGCAAATACTAGAAGCTTGAGGTTTGTCTATCAGATTCTTCCCGAGAAGTAGTCGTTTTGAGCGCGAGGGCATAGGATTCGTTGTCGAGTTGAGCGCGAGAGCCAGAGATCTCGTCGGCCGATTTTGCATGCAGGGAGAAGCTTGAGGTTTGTCTATCAGATTCGCCCCGAGAAGTAGTCGTTTTTAGCGCGAGGGCATGGGATTCGTTGTCGAGTTGAGCGCGAGAGCCAGAGATCTCGTCGGCCGATTTTGCATGCAGGGGGTTTCGCTGACCTGGATCGCCGGCGGGTTGTTGAGGAGGAGAAATTGAAAGACGGGCCGATGTCGAGTTGAGCGCGAGAGAGGCAGAGATTTGGCGTCGACTTGAGCACGAGAGGCAAATATTTCGTCGGTTGATTTTGCACGCAGGAGGATTCGCTGACTTGGATCATCGGCACTCGGTAGGATATTGATGAGGAGAAGTGGAAAGGCGGACTGGCGGGATGTAGAGGAGGAGAAGTGGAAAAAAAGCTAGACGGGATGTACAACTGTTTGATGGAATAAAGCTGTGCCTGATGCAATGAGATGTACAAATTTTTTTTTTCTCTGCCCAAGGTTTGATGTGATTTAACAGGAGAGTAGATTTACAAAGGAGTCCTTTATTTTTAAAAAGATCAGAATTTTTTATGTTTTTTTTGTCTTTGACTAAAAAGAATGAGGATATTATAGGTATTATAAATGTTGCACCAAAGGATGTTTTTCTTTTATAGAATAATATAGATATATAAGGATTTTATATAAGGAAAGAGCTAATGGGGGCATGCTGTAACATTTTAATACAAATATGCCCTTATAAAAACTGTTTATGAATTAAATTGGGGGTATTTTGGTCTTTTAGCCGGATTAACGCTTACTTATTACAGATGGCTCGCACCCGGCACTGTTCAGCCACCGCAAAATCGCGATTCGTGATTTCTTCTTCCCGATACCCCTCTTCTTCTTATGCGCAGCTAGGGCATCGCGATTCCTCCTCCCGCGACTTCACGTCACCGTTTCTCCTCCTCCCGCGACTTCAAGGCAAGTGCAAGGCGTCGAATTGATAATTATATATATTATTATTATTAATAAAAGGTGAATATATATCGTGTTTGTAATCCGAGTTATCGTCGCTCTCAAGCAAATTTGTGGATTGTGAGGCGTAGCGGGAGGCGTGGTAATCCTTGCCGCCGACAACCGGTCATCTTCTTCCTTCTTCAAACCCTAATCTTCTGGAATCTCTTTCCTCTCACACCACTTCCAGATTTCGATTACTGGATTCATGTCCAAAACCTTCTTGATCTTCTGCAGTTGCCAGATCTCTTTTATCGATACTTACAGAGCTATGCTGGTTGTTCGTTGGTGAGGGGGTTAGCTCTAGCTCTATTAATCAGTGGGTCGACGAGGAAATGCTGTATTTGAAGCAGGTTTACGGGGATCTAGGTTTCCAGTCGACAAAAAGGTGATTTGTGGCCACTGGATGCGTGCCTGAGCCGCGCAGCCCGAGCCCGAGCTTGCTCGGAATTGGGTGTCATGACAGCGGGGGACGGAGTAGGGGGTTAGCCTGCCGGTGCTGGGGGATTTCATCTGCAGAAGTTTAAGCTCTATGAGACTCGATTGGTGAGATTTAGTTTTTGTTGTGCTGCTGTCAGTTTCTGTTCTGCCGCTTTATTTCACCTATTGTTTTATTAGAGCAATATTACAACCATAAAATTTTTGAGCATTTAATTAACTTTCTAGGATTCATGGTTTAGAAATTCTACCTAACTGGTCGATGCTCAAACTTTACAGAAATGCACTTGGTTGATGCATCCAAGTGCATGGAATTGATGTTCATTGCCAGCCACAATAGTACCATTCAACATGTTAGTATTTGCCTCTACCAGTTGCTATTGTCTTACTCCATAACTATATATTACTCTAATGCATTATTGAAATTGTCTTTTTCAATAACTACAGAATTGTTTGTCTTTGTACTTCAATTGTTTTTAAGCTTAACACATTCTTTATTAGGCTAATTTTGTATGTGTTGAAAAGTGAATGATTACTGTGCATGTGTTAACAATATGAATTTAAGAGATCATTAATGTTGTCATCTTTACATGAAAGATCTAGCTTCACAGTTGATGACACCGACAATGTAATGAGTCCTTTTCTTTTGTGTTCATATGTTCTCAGATTTTTGTGTTCTCCGCTTTCTCAGATTTCTTTTTGTACTCTCAATAGAATAATTTGAGTTACTATTACGCATAGTACACACTCTTGCTCCATCTCATAAAAAAAGGGTCACGAGAGATATCCTTTCTCAGGCCCTTATTTTGATCCCTACTTTGTCTCAAACAAATGCACATGACATAACAAATTGTAGTTGAAGCGTCGACATCATTGCCAAACCAGGGTGGGCCAACCCAGCATAAACGAGGAAGGGCTTCGACTTCAAAGATAACGACTGAGCAAACATGATTAACAGTTAGGCCAAAAACATGATTTAACTTTTCAGACCAATGTCGACCCCACGGCGAATTCGCCACCACGATGAAGTGACGCCCCCACGACAAAGGTCTCCCCCATGACAAATGTCGCCACCACGACAAGTGACGCCACCACGATAAGTGATGCCCAAACGACCAATGTCGCCCCCACAAAAAATGTCACCCCCACGACGAATGTTCACCGCACGGGGTACTTTTGGTTGCGATTTAGCTTTTCAGACGAATGTCGCCCCTACGACGAATGTCGCCTCCACGACGAATGTCGGCCCCGCAGAATGTAGCCCCCATGCCGAATGTCACCCCAACGACGAATGTCGCCCCCACGACGAATGTCGCCCCAACGACGAATGTCTCCCCAACAACGAATGTCGCCCCCCACGACGAATGTCGCCCCAACGACGAATGTCTCCCCCCACGACAAATGCTGCCACCTCGACGAATGTCGCCCCCACGACGAATGTAGCCCCCACGATGAATGTTGCCCCCACGATGAATGTCACCCCCACGATGAATGTCTCCCCCATGACGAATGTCCCCCCACGACAAATGTTGCCCCCTCGACAAATGTCGCACCCACGACGAATATCGTCCCCTCAAAAAGTGTCGCACCCATGGCGAATGTTGCCCGCACAGGGTCCCCCGTGCACGACTGCTTGTATATATATATATATATATATATATATATATATATATATATATAGAGAGAGAGAGAGAGAGAGAGAGAGAGAGAGAATTAGGGTTATAGAGGAGGAGAGGGAAAACACAATTTCATTCTAGGATCAAAACAATACAAGGCTTACGCGTCCTCTTATAGTGACGAGGACCGAACACACAAAGGAAATATTCTAAAATAGGAAATATGGAAATACTTAAATTGATACGTGCAAATAAAGTAACAAATTAACGTCATAAACAAATAAGGTAACAAATTAATTAATTATTCGCTGCGGGAATTGTGGGCCCATCCGCTATACGCGCCCGACGCGTGTAAACTTTCCAAGGTGGCTCGTCGTCGTGCAACTCCGTAACAACACTACCATCTGGGAAATATGCCTTGTCATCATGGCAGAAATCGGGAAACTGCCGGCAGAAATCATCCCGGGGTAACCACATTGCGTCCGAGTCTGGCCGGGCGGTCCACGCCACAAGGACTTCCTCCGATGTGCGGTCTCCTGGGATGCGACATCTCTGTCCGAGGACTGAGGCGGGGTAGTAGGGTGCCTCCCCTGCGAGGTCGATGTCGACCAGAACGTGATTTGTGGGAGTGTGCGATCCGTCGTAGCTGTGAGACATGGAAGATCGGATGAATGCGGCTCCCGACTGGAAGGCGAAGACGGTAGGCGACCGCCCCTATTCGGGCGAGGACCTCAAAAGGCCCGAAAAAACGAGGAGCCAGTTTCGGACAGGGCCGACGGGCCACCGAAAGCTGTCAGTAGGGGTGGAGTTTGACGAACACCCTCTCGCTAACCTCAAAAGAGAGGTCTCGACGTTTCTTGTTGGTGAAGGAGACCGTCTCCTGTTGGGCCCGCAGTAAGTGGTGTTTCAAATGATACAGGATGGTATCTCTGTCACGGAGAGCGGTGACCAAGCTCTCCACCTGGCACTCCCCTAGAAGGTGGCGGACCATCGACGGAGGAGGGCGGCTGTAAACGTCCTCAAATGGGGTGGTGCCGACGCTTGATGGTAGGCGGTATTGTACGAGTATTCGTCCCACCAGAGCCACTTGGCCCAACTGCGAGGCTGCTACCCCACAAAGCAGCGGAGGTACGTCTCCAAACACCGGTTGACGACCTCTGATTGGCCGTCTGTCTGCGGGTGGTAGGCTGTGCTCATGTGGAGACGGGTGCCCTGTAAGCGGAACAGCGTGGTCCAGAACGTACTAAGGAAGAGCAGGTCGCGGTCGCTGATGATCGATCAAGGAAACCCATGGAGGCATACAAACCCCTGTACGAAACTGTCGGCGACTGTGGCCGCCGTGTATGGGTGGCGCAGGGGAATAAAATGAGCATACTTCGAGAGCCGGTCCACTACAACCAAGATGCTATCGTGCCCCTGTGATCGAGGTAGGTGTATGATGAAATCCATGGCGACGTCATCCCAAATGCGATCTGGAATCGGAAGGGGCTGAAGAAGGCCACCGGGAAACATGACCTCGTACTCTGCTTTCTGGCAGGTGAGGCCGGAGGCCACAAAGGCCTTGACCTGTTGGAACTTATAAGGCCAATAGAGTGAGGCGGCCAGCCGTTGGTACGTTCGGTAAGCTCTGGCGTGTCCCCCCGTAGGTGAAGCATGGAACTCGGTCAACAACAGAGGAATGCTTGGGGAGGAGGGGAGAGTACGAGGCGGACCTTGTAGAGTAAGCGTCTGTCAACCAAGGAGTATGGTGGGTGGCTTGTGGCGTCCGCGTGAAGTGCTATCTGTATCTTGGTGACCGCCGGGTCGGCTTCTACTTCCTGTTGGACGGTATCCGCATCCTCCCACACCGGTCGGGAAATGGCTGCGAGGATGGGGTTGCGCGAGAGGGCATCAGCCGCGCAATTGGTTTTCCCTGACCGGAACTCGATGTTAAAGTCATAGCCGAGGAGCTTGGCCACCCATATTTGTTGAGCGGGTGTAGCGATCTTCTGTTGTAGGAGGTAGCGATGGCTGTGGTGGTCGGTGCGGAACACGAACCGCCGGCCCAGGAGGTAAGATCTCCAATGTTGCACAGCGAGGACGAGGCCCATGAGCTCGTTCTCATAAGACGAACGACTGCGGGTTGTGTTTGAAAAAGCGCGGCTGAAATAGGCCACCGGGCGACCGGCTTGCATCAAAATGGTTCCACCGACGCCTGATGCGTCGCATTCCACGAGGAAGGGATGTGAAAAATCTGGCATAGCCAACACCGGAGCTCGAACTAAGGCCTGCAATAGCGCGGTAAAAGCGGCGGAAGCCGCAACCGACCACTCGAAGTGCCCTTCGGCCGAATTTTTCAGAAGCTGGGTGAGGGGTCTGGCCAGCATGCCGTACCCCTGAATGAACTGGCGGTAGTACCCTGTCAGTCCCAAGAATCAATGGACATCACGGAGTGACGATGGTGTCGGCCACTGGAGGACTGCCTCGATCTTGTCGCTATCTATGGCGACTCCTGTCGCCGAGATGGTGTGCCCCAAGTAGCACACCTTAGGAACCCCAAAGGAACACTTCGTTTGGTGGAGCTTGAGGTGGTGGCGTCGTAGAGTTGCTAATGTCTGTCGGACGTGTTGGAGGTGCTCCTGCCAAGAAGAACTGTAGACCAATATGTGATAAAAAAACGAGAACGCGCTGACGAAGTACCGTGCGAAAGATATTGTTTATCGTGGCCTGAAAGGTGGCCGGTGCGTTGGTCAGGCCGAAAGGCATAACAAGAAACTCATAGTGGACGTCATGGGTTCGGAAGACCGTCTTGGCTACCTCGGCTGACCGAACGCGAATTTGGTGGTAGACGGCACGAAGGTCCAGCTTGGTGAAGATGGTCTTGCTATGGAGCTCATCCAAAAGCTCCTGAATCACCGAAATCGGGTACTTGTCTGGAATGGTGGCTTTATTGAGCTCCCAATAGTCTATGCAGAAACGCAAACTACCGTCTTTTTTGCGGACCAACAGGACCGGGCTAGAGAAGGGGCTGACACTGGGAGGTTGAGGCCCCCATCAACATGTCGTAGACCAGTCTTTCGATCTCGTCCTTTTGTACGTGCCCATAGCAGTATGGACGTATCGAGATTGCCGTCACGCCAGGCTGAAGAGGTATGACATGATCGTGCGGCCAAGCTGGTGACAGCTCGGTTGGTGGAGCAAAGATGCCTGCAAACTCTGATAGGAGGGCCTGAAGGTCCGGAGGCGGTGCTGAGACTGGTGTAGCGGTGTCCGAGATGGGCCATACCAGGGCCGAAAAATCGACGTCTGCAGTCCGCTGAATGGCATGGGCGGAGACCAGGGAACGAAGAAGTGCGACGTCTCCCACATGGCAGCACTCCCGATCGTCCTGGAGGAACCACATCGTCATAGAGCTCCAGTTTACTTGCACGTCGCCGAGCGTGCAGAGCCACGCTACTCCCAAATCGACGTCGATTCTGCCAAGGCCGAAGACGTAGAAGCCCGCCGTCATCTCGTAGGGTCCCACTGAGATCGAAACGGCCAGTCAACGGCCTTGGATCGAGCGGCGACGACCATCGCACAGACAAACCGTGAAATCTGGAGAAGGTTCTGTCGGAAGCCGTAGCTGCTGGACCAGATGAGATGAAAGAAAATTATGGCTTGCTCCGCTGTCCACCATGATGACTATGTGACGGTCGCCCTACTTGCCTGCCAACTTCATGGTTTGGGGGCCAGAAATGCCGCCCACAGAAAAACAAGGAAGCTCCAAGTGGTGAAGGTCTGCGTCAGCGGCGGCCTCGGTGGTGTCCTCTGCAGTGATCTCGAGGTCTTCAAAATCTACTAAAATAATCTCTGGCTCGAAGTCGACGATGATGACATGGAACTCCTTGACCGCGCAGACGTGGGTCGGGGAGTTGGGCCGGCGACAGCGGAAACATAGCCCTTTGCGGCAGAGATCATCGAACTCGCGGTTGGAGATCCGTTGTGGTGGGGCTGGGTGCCCTGGCCGGGCAGCCGACGGGGGGCGAGGACCTTGGGTTTCTGGAGTAGTGGTTTTCCAAGCCCGTCCGCCTGGAGGAAGCCCACCGGGAATCAGTGGTGGCCGAGGAGTCAAATCTGCGTCCACAAGGCGGGCCATGTCGAGGGCCTCAAAAACTGTCCGGGGGTGGTGGGTGCGGAGCCAGGACCGTATGTTGTGGCAAAGGCCCTGCATGAAGAAGCCAAGATAGTGGTTCGGTGGTAGACCCGGAACATGAGTGACGAGGGCCACAAACTCATTGATGTAGTCCCCCATCGTACCAGATTGTCGTACCCCGCATAATCTTTCGATGGCGGAGCCAGAATAACTGGTGTCGTAGTGGTGAATCATTTCCTGCTTGATTTCTAGCCATGAGATGAATGGATTGGTCTGGCGGAGCCATCGGGCCCAGTGGATGGCGGAGCCGTCGAGTCCCACGATGACGGTAGAGACCTTGTCCTGCTCGGAGGTGTGGTGGAGATCGAAGTATTGTTCCGCCTTGGTGATCCACCCAATCGGATCAACCCCGACGAAGGTTGGAAGATCCAAGGTAAGGGTCGGACCGCCAAAAAGACCAAGCGGGGAAGCGTCCCCAATGTGCGTTGGAGGTGCCACCCCTAGGATGGACGTGCTCGCGGCCGGTTGCGCGGAGCCATTGGCGGAGAGGGGCAACGGACGGCTGTAATGCATCGAGCTTGACGTGTATGGCGATCAGGGAGGTCTGCAAGGAGGCCACGATGGACTCCTGTGTGGTGACACGACGAAGGAGGGCCTCATTGGTGTCCTCCGATGGAGCCTCGACGGTGGAACGAGTGGTTGGGGCCATGGCAGCGGCGACGCGGCAGGACGGCCCTGGTTCTCCGGCTGCGGCAGAGGGAGGAGGGCTGGAGCCGCATAGGGGGAGCCGGCGGTGCGGGATGCGGCCTGGAGCGAGGTGCGGCACTCGGTCCGGATGGGCGACGCGCGTGTCGTGGAGGAAGGCGGACGGGCGGCTGGAGCGGACGGGCGGTTGGAGCGGACGACGGTATGGCACAGGTTCTCTGCCGCCCGTTTGCGGGCGGAAGCGGCAGGTCAGATCAGCTTACGTGTCGCGGCAGGTACGATCCCGGGGAGGTGGTGGTTCCGGTCGGTCTGAGGGAGAGCGGGAGAGGGAGGGGAGGAAGAGAGAGAGGATTAGGGTTAGAGAGGAGGAGAGGGAAAGCACAATTTCATTTCAGGATAAAAACAATACAAGGCTTACGCGTCCTCTTATAGTGACGAGGAGCGAACACAAAAAAAATATTCTAAAATAGGAAGTACAAAATACTTAAATTGACACACGCAAAAAAAACAACAAATTAACGTCATAAGCAAATAAAGTAACAAATTAATTAATTATTCGCTGCGGGAATTGTGGTCCCATCCGCTATACGCGCCCGACGCGTGTAAATTTTATAAGGTTGCTCGTCGTCGTGCAACTCCGTAACACATTTCATCCTCAACACCAGTCTCAGATTTGCCCTTCTCCAATTCTAAAAATAAGAATAGCAGATGATATAAACACTGGAGTGAATTAACACCTCAACATCTACATATTACCTAGGGTCCTAGATGATATATAATAAAAAGCTCTGGAGTGAATTAACACAACAACATCTACACAAAAAAGAGTTGGTTTACTAAAATATTAGTAGTAGAGAAAGACTACTCTCTAACTTCTACTAAACCAGTAGTTGGTGTGGAGAAAGATTGCTTTCCCTCATTTCTAACTGGACCAAACAGATACAGTTGCCTCCCAGAAGTTCTAGGAGACAGAGATTGAGAATACCTTTGCGGGAGAGATTGGAAGTTGTCACGTGACTGCGCGATTTGCCGAGTGAGGAGAGTCCTAGCAGGAGCGGTGTGCAGTGAAGACTAGAAGACGCCTTACTCCTTAGACGCACGAGCGGCGAGCAGCGAGCAGCCATGCAAGGCGAGCCCTAGTAGGAGCGACGAGCGACCGAATGAGGCGAACCATAGCAGGGAATACTAAGAGAAAGTGGAATAGTCGAAATGTCGAATAAAGGATATTATAGTTTATAGGAATGAGCGAATCGACCGGGCAACATTCCGACTTTCGCAGCTCCGCTGTTACGCAGACCGCGTATTTACTTTCAGTTTCGGTTTTATGATTTATTGAACCTAAAAACCGAAATCGAACCGATTTAGCTTGGTTTTCAACCTCCCTAAACCAAAACCTAATCGAACTGATCGGTTTAGTTTGACATTCAGGTCGGTTGTATCAGTTTGATCCGGCTCAGTACATTTCGGTTTTCTGTTCACACCCTTATCTGTCGACTAGAAAGTTTGTCGTATAGAATGATATAAAGTATATCGACTTGAATGCCTGCTGATTGAGATTTTGTCGACTAAACATCAAGCCGATATCGTGCATGTTGACTTGATGCTGTTTGGACATCTAGCCGATATATGTATAGTGTCTTGAAGATGTCTGGACTTCTAGTTGATTGTCTAGACTTCTAGTTGATCGTCTAGACTTCTAGTTGATCGTCTAGACTTCTAGTCGATATAGTGTATATCGTCTTGAAGAGGTCTAGACTTCTAGCTGATCGACTAGACATCTAGTCGATATAATGTATATCAACTAGACCTATAGTTGACACATCCAGAGTTACCTTTTTCTCATGTTTCTACACCCTGGACCCGGTTCACCAGTTCTTAGGGTAATTCCTATTGAAGTTGAACCTGGTTCACTGATGATTATATATAGTTATAATATTAGTGCTAAGGTTAAGTGGATTTTAACTATTCCCTTGCCATCTCTTCGAAAAGTTTTGAAGAGCGGCAAAACCGACAACAACGATCCTTTTGCGTACTGGAGCCATGACATTGATGATCTTCTCCGACAACAGATCGAGCTATCTTTGGAGACGAAGACCCCAATTTTCTTACAACCTCTATCGTTCGACGATAGACGTTTCTTGGCGTTAATGTGGATACCCGTAAAGGTGAAGATCTGCTTCTGAGTTCTCAAGATCCAACTAACGGTCGTCCTATGATTTCGAATCAGACGCAGTAACAGCATCATGTTGGAGTTACCATGGTGATCTAGAAGTGGTCAAACATGTAATCTCACTGTCAACGCGATATGAGCCTGCAGGGTCGCACATAAGAGATGTGGAGAAGTTGGATGATTGACTGTGTTGGTAAAAGTTACCAATCACCGACCTGAATGGGGTTGTGGGCAAAGTGTTGCCTTAAAGGATCGTCGGGTTGGGCAAACATTGCCTTGGAGGACTGGTAAGGATTGTCGTCCGATGGTCGATAATAATCGTCGAGAATCGTCGCTCTGATTCCCGCCGATCGACGAGAATTGTCTCTCTGATTCTCGCCGATCGACGAGAATCGTCGAGAATCAATATGCTGATTCTCGACGATCGATGACTTCGACAAGTATCGTCGACCGCGGCTCGACGGTCGACGAGATTCGACGTGTATCATCAAGTGCGGCTCGACGATCGGCGAGAATCGGCGAGTATTGTACTCTGATTCTCGCCGATCCATGGTGATGCTCGCCGATCGATTCTCGCCGATTCTCGCCGATTCCATCGACTAATACTCGCCGGCTCTGGAACCCTTATTCTTGGGTGGTCTGCGGATAGCGATAAACCTAGGTTTATTTATACCTTTGGTATAAATAGAACACTTAGGGTTTTCGGGTAGGGACTGGATTTTTCTCTAGTAGCTGATCGAAACCCGCGACGGAAGAGTTCCGTTCCGCGATTGTTCCGCCGATCCCGAATCCCGCCGCCGATGGAAGGGTTCCGCCGCCGCCGTGTTCGCTCCGTCGACCTCCTCTTATCCGACGATCGTCGCTGGGGTTGCTCTTCCTGGCGCGGAGCTAGCAGTCCGTGGAATAGCGAGGTGCGGTCATCGTTCTTCCCGATCTTCCGTGCGACGGATAGCTCGGTGTTCTCCCGCTCGTGTGGATTTCTGCAGAAACGTGGACATTATTCCACGTTGAACTCGCCACTAGCAACAAGAGAAAGTTTGGAGCATCTTCGTTGAGTTGTGACTCAACGCCACCGAGGTAATTTTGCATAGTCGTATGTTTACTTCTTGATTCAACTGTCATGGCCCGATCCCTTTTCTTTTGGGTTTTCTTGATGTTTTATTCTTCCGCTGCGTGCACAACTGTTGTGTCTTCCTCATAGATAAACCCAACAGTGGTATCCGAGGGAGGTTTCAGCCATGATTGTTGTTTTGGAAGTTTTGTTATTCCAGTGCGTGTAAACCTAGGGATTTAGAAGTGTTCTAAATGTCTAGATTTAGTCTTGGTACCCCTCCAAGAACGTCTGGAATTTCGTGGGAATTTCTAAGTGTTAGAAACTGTTGTCTCCTTAGTAGTAACCATCCCTCGAGTATGTTTTGGATTTTGAATCCAACATAGAGAGATGAGCTTGTCTACTGCTTTAAGTTGAGTTGTCTTCGCCTTTGTCCAATGCATGTAAATCTGAGGATTTGAAAATTTCCAGATGTTCAGATTTAGCCCTTCCTTCTATCAAATGTTGATGGTGTCAGGATGTGCACATAAGGGATGCATGTGGTTTTAGAAGATTTTGTTTTTTTTTGGATGTGCACATTGATCAAATGTTGATCATGGTTAATTGTTAACCTATAATTGAAAATCCCTTCATCTAATATTAAGTGTTCGGATGCCTTCCGATGGATGACACTCTTCCTGCCTCGATCGATGAAGTGTGGGCTTGCCAAAGCAAGGTGCATTAATCTATCTTGGTAAGGGTGCGAGCGGATAATTGTGATATCCCACTGTCGACATCGCGTCCAGCTTAACTAGGTGACCTCAAAGGTTGAGTGCCTAGAGACATCGGGTTGGCATGCACCATATGATGGATGC
The DNA here is from genome assembly GCA_039583875.1 of Platanthera guangdongensis. NCBI lineage: Eukaryota > Viridiplantae > Streptophyta > Magnoliopsida > Asparagales > Orchidaceae > Platanthera > Platanthera guangdongensis. The sequence goes on along the minus strand of CM077161.1, from coordinate 106,508,387 downwards.
GAATAAGTAGTTATTCACCAACCATACAAGAATTGCATGAGGATGCAATTGGCAAGCGTTGCCTACCTAAATAACCGCATCGTGAGAGGAACGCCAAAGCGGACTCATAGTGTTGGTGAAATACGGATCTTGTCCACTAAGAGAGTAGCTCGCATGAACTCTCCGAATTGTTAGTGAGGGCTATCATTTCGAATAAAATAGTGGGAGTATTTTAATTGAAGTCCATATTAAAATAAATTGTATTTGAAATTTTGGTATTGATTATATTCTGCATAAATTCTTGTAGAATTCCATGACAAGTGTTTCACACTCCACGTTGTCTCTGAGAGCCATCCTTGAGAAGGATAAGCTCAATGAGACAAATTACATGGACTGGTACAGGAACCTGAGAATTGTTCTCAGGCAAGAGCGAAAGCTCTATGTCTTGGAAGAAGAAGCCCCCGAGGTGCCGACCGGGAACTCTTCCCGTGCTGAGAAAGATACTTATAAGAAGTATACTGACGATGCTTTAGATGTCGAATGCCTTATGCTTGCCACTATGAACTCTGAGCTTCAGAAGCAACATGAGAACATGGGGTGCAAGGAGATTGACGAACATCTCAAGAAAATGTTTCAAGGGCAGGCTCGTCAAGAGAGGTTCGACATCACAAAAGCGTTGTTTCAGTGCAAGATGGGAGTTCGAGACTCAGTAGGGACTCACGTACTCAAGATGATTGGGTATATAGAGAACCTTGAAAGGCTGGGTTTTCCTCTTGGTCAAGAGTTGGCCACAGATCTGATCCTGCAATCGTTGCCGGACAGTTATGAGCAGTTCGTCTTGAACTACAACATGAATGAGATAGACAAGACACTGCCCGAACTCGTAGGCATGTTGAGAACTGCCGAAATCAATATGAAGAAGGCCAAGCCTGCCAGCCCCATACTGATGGTGCATAAGGGCAAGGGCAAGGCCAAGGGGTCTAAGAAGACGAAGGTGGGACCTAAGTCATATCTTGAGCCCAAATCTTATGCACTGATGAAAAGGAAAAGCACGGTGAAGGAAGGGAAATGCCACCACTGTGGCAAGACTGGTCATTGGAGAAGGAACTGTCCTTCGTACATTGATGGTCTGCAGAAATTGAGGGGAGGTATGACTTCCGCTTCAAATATTTACGTTATAGAGATAAACCTTTCTGCTCCTTTATCTTGGGTATTGGATACCGGATGTGGTTCTCACATTTGTACAAATGTGCAGGAACTGGGAAGGAGAAGATTGCTGAGTAAAGGGGAGGTGGACCTCCGCGTCGGCAATGGAGCAAGAGTTGCTGCTGTAGCCGTATGAGTTTACCGTCTTTCTTTGCCCAGTGGGCTTGTAATAGAACTAGATAACTGTTATTTTGTTCCGGCCATAACTAGAAACATTATATCTATTTCATGTTTGGACATGATTGGATTTTCTTTTATAATTAAGAACAATTGTTGTTCTATATTTAAGAATGATGTTTGTTATGCTGTAGCCCAATTGTTTAATGGTGTTTATGTTTTGAACTTGGACCATCTGATCTGTAATGTAGAAAATAATAAAAGAGTAAGAACAAATGACTCAAACCCTACTTTTCTCTGGCATTGTCGTTTGGGCCATATCAACGAGAAGCGCATATCCAAGCTCCATAGAGATGGACTTTTGGACTCATTTGATTATGAATCATTTGAGCGATGCGAATCTTGTTTGTTAGGCAAGGTGACTAAAGCTCCTTTCACTGGTTATACTGAGAGGGCTGAGGATCTCTTGGGTGTTGTACATAGTGATGTATGCGGACCCATGAGTTCCACGGCTAGATGTGGGTATTTCTACTTTGTTACATTTACTGATGATTTCAGTAGATACAGATATGTGTATCTTATGAAGTGCAAATCCGAGACCTTTGAAAAGTTCAAAGAGTTCAAGAATGAAGTAAAAAACCAATTGGGTAAAAGGGTTAAAGCACTCCGATCTGATCGAGGTGGCGAATACCTGAGTCATGAGTTCCGTGATCATCTGAAAGAGTGGTATTGTATCACATCTCACTACACCTAGAACGCCACAACATAATGGTGTGTCTGAGAGGAGAAATCGTACTCTGTTGGACATGGTACGTTCGATGATGAGTCATGCAGACTTGCCTGTTTCCTTTTGGGGTTTTGCTTTAGAGACTGCTGCAATGACATTGAATCGCGCTCCAACGAAAACGGTTCTGAAGACACCATATGAGATATGGACTGGGAAGCGTCCTAGTATGTCGTTCATTAAAATTTGGGGCTGTGAGGCATACGTGAGACGTCAAATGCCTGACAAGCTGAAACCCAAATCGGATAAATGTTATCTGGTGGGATATCCTAAGGAAACGAAAGGGTATTACTTTTACCTACTGTCTGAGGGCAAAGTGTTTGTCGCAAGGACTGGTGTCTTCTTGGAGAAAGAGTTCTTATCAAGAAACACTGAAAATGTAGAGCTTGAAGAAGTTCAAGAACCACATGTAGTGAATGAACCGGAATTGGATCCTGAGACAGGACTACAAGATGTTGTAGCTAGAGAACCTGCTCAGGGAACACAAGTCCTACGTAGATCTGGTAGACCGAGGTTTGAGCCTGAGAGATATGGATTTCTCGTGTCTCAAATAAGTAATGTGTTGCTTATGGATCATGATGATGAACCAGCAACCTACCAAGAGGCTAAGAATGGACCGGACTCCGACAAATGGCTTGAGGCTATGAAATCCGAAATGGACTCCATGTATGCAAACCAAGTTTGGAACTTGGTGGAACCACCTGAAGGGGTACGACCCATAGTGTGCAAGTGGGTCTTCAAGAAGAAGACCGACATGGATGAGAATGTACAGACATTCAAAGGGCGACTGGTGGCTAAGGGTTTCAAGCAAATTCATGGTATTGACTATGATGAGACTTTTTCCCCTGTTGTCATGGTAAAGTCCATTAGGATATTGCTTGCTATTGCTGCGTATTATGATTACGAGATCTGACAGATGGATGTCAAAACGGCTTTCCTTAATGGAAACCTCCTTGAGAAAGTGTATATGACACAACCCGAGGGTTTTGTATCCCCAGATGAAGCCACTAAAATATGCAAGCTGAATAAGTCCATTTATGGAATGAAACAGGCCTCTCGAAGTTGGAATATTCGTTTTGATGAGAAAATCAAAGAGTTTGGTTTCATCAAGAATGAAGATGAGCCTTGTGTTTACAAGCGAATCAGTGGGAGCATTGTTGTCTTCCTGATATTGTATGTAGATGACATACTGTTGATTGGGAATGACATTCCTACCCTGAAAGTTGTTAAGAACAACCTAGGGAACTGCTTTTCAATGAAGGATTTGGGTGAAACGACTTATATACTCGGTATTAAGATCTATAGAGATAGATCAAAGAAGTTCTGGGTTTGACCCAGAATACGTACATCGAAAAGGTGTTGAAGCGGTTCAACATGCTTGAGTCCAAGAAAGGATTTTTGCCCATGTCTCATGGTGTGAATCTCTCTAAGGACCAGTGCCCAAAGTCTTGTGAAGACAAAGACCGCATGAAGTTGATTCCATATGCTTCGGCAATTGGATCAATCATGTACGCGATGTTATGTACTCGACCCGATGTCTCCTTTGCTTTGAGCATGACTAGCAGGTATCAGTCAGACCCCGGTGAGTGTCACTGGATTGCAGTCAAGAATGTCCTGAAGTACTTGAGAAGGACTAAGGATGTGTTCTTGGTGTATGGTGGAGAGGAAGAGCTCGTTGTAAGTGGTTACACGGATGCTAGCTTCCAAACTGATAGAGACGACTCCAAGTCTCAATCAGGTTTTGTGTTTTGCCTGAATGGAGGAGCTGTGAGCTGGAAGAGTTCCAAGCAAGAGACAGTTGCTGATTCTACAACAGAGGCCGAGTATATCGCAGCAGCTAATGCAGCGAAGGAGGCTGTATGGATTAGGAAATTCATCGGCGAGCTTGATGTAGTTCCTAGCATTGTTGGTCCCGTAGTTCTCTACTGTGATAATAATGGTGCAATTGCACAATCTAAGGAACCTAGATCCCATCAGCGCTCCAAGCACATACTTCGGCGGTTTCATCTTATTCGTGAGATTGTCGAACGAGGAGATGTGAACATTTGCAGAGTGCCGACTGAGGAAAATATTGCGGATCCGCTGACAAAGCCTCTCGCGCAGAGAAAGCATGATGGTCATACTAGATCCATGGGTATACGATATCTAAGTGATCAACTCTAGCGAGAATCTTGTGGATTGCATGTAAACATGTATTTTGTTGGCTATTTGTTCATATGATGAACATTGTACCTAATTTTTCTCTTATAATTAATGGCAAGTTCTTTTATTATGTCTTTTTCTATATGATAGTTAAATGTTAACATAATAGATACCCTTAGAATGCTCGCTTCCATGGGACATCAAGTACATGACTTGAATGTGAGAGCCTGTGATTTATTTGAAGCTTCATTCTTAAAAGGTCTCTGGTCGAGTATCATCATATAAGCTAAGGGTGATGATGGTACTTGGAGACTAGCACGTGCGTTGACTGATGACCAGTTCTCACAGGTCATGATATTGTGATATCAAGTCATCACGTGGGTACTTGTTAGTGAACAAGTTGTACTGGACAGACCCAACCTGAGACTACTCTGTGGATTGTCATCCAATAGTGTCACGAGTAGGTCTCAATTGACAATGGTGTTGTGGTCCTTTGACCTGAAGTCACAGCATTCATCAAGTGAGGAAGAGCGTGCTTTGATGCCATCTAAAGTCTTCCTTGAGAAAGGTTGATGATAAGGGTGATTGTTGGGCATGTTACGAATCATTTGAGTGTTTTTGTGTGAGCAGATATGAGATTTGTCCTCCTGTATGACATGAGTTGCATCCATGGACCCCTTGATGGAACTGGACTGAGAAATGCATGACCATGCTTGGTTGAGTCAATATGTGATATTGGACTCACCATTCTCTGGAAGTCCGTCCTGGATCAAGAAAACTTGGATTGAGCTATTACGAGGGTGACACGGTCCATGCCTCTAGTTCTTTCCGGATGTAAGGGACAAAGGGACAAATACAACGCTGATACATTGGTCATAAAGGCTTATGAGTTATAAACTCTTATTGCTTGGGGAGCAATGATGCATTGCTAGATGCCGCTCATTGTTTGTGAGGTTTTTGGTTTGATACTTTAAAGATCAAGTGGGAGTCTGTTGGAGTTACCATGGTGATCTAGAAGTGGTCAAACATGTAATCTCACTGCCAACGCGATATGAGCCTGCAGGGTCGCACATAAGAGATGTGGAGAAGTTGGATGATTGACTGTGTTGGTAAAAGTTACCAATCACCGACCTGAATGGGGTTGTGGGCAAAGTGTTGCCTTAAAGGATCGTCGGGTTGGGCAAACGTTGTCTTGGAGGACTGGTAAGGATTGTCGTCCGAGGGTCGATAATAATCGTCGAGAATCGTCGCTCTGATTCCCGCCGATCGACGAGAATCGTCTCTCTGATTCTCGCCGATCGACGAGAATCGTCGAGAATCAATATGCTGATTCTCGACGATCGATGACTTCGACAAGTATCGTCGACCGCGGCTCGACGGTCGACGAGATTCGACGTGTATCATCAAGTGCGGCTCGACGATCGGCGAGAATCGGCGAGTATTGCACTCTGATTCTCGCCGATCCATGGTGATGCTCGCCGATCGATTCTCGCCGATTCTCGCCGATCGATTCTCGCCGATTCTCGCCGATTCCACCGACTAATACTCGCCGGCTCTGGAACCCTTATTCTTGGGTGGTCTGCGGATAGCGATAAACCTAGGTTTATTTATACCTTTGGTATAAATAGAACACTTAGGGTTTTCGGGTAGGGACTGGATTTTTCTCTGGTAGCTGATCGAAACCCGCGACAGAAGAGTTCCGTTCCGCGATTGTTCCGCCGATCCCGAATCCCGCCGCCGACGGAAGGGTTCCGCCGCCGCCGTGTTCGCTCCGTCGACCTCCTCTTATCCGGCGATCGTCGCTGGGTTGCTCTTCCTGGCGCGGAGCTAGCAGTCCGTGGAATAGCGAGGTGCGGTCATCGTTCTTCCCGATCTTCCGTGCGACGGATAGCTCGGTGTTCTCCCGCTCGTGTGGATTTCTGCAGAAACGTGGACATTATTCCACGTTGAACTCGCCACTAGCAACAAGAGAAAGTTTGGAGCATCTCCGTTGAGTTGTGACTCAACGCCACCGAGGTAATTTTGCATAGTCGTATGTTTACTTCTTGATTCAACTGTCATGGCCCGATCCCATTTCTTTTGGGTTTTCTTGATGTTTTATTCTTCCGCTGCGTGCACAACTGTTGTGCCATCCTCATAGAGAAACCCAACACATCACACTTGGACTTGGATTTCGACGCTGAAGCACAACATTTTTTGGAGCAGATTTTGAAGACTGATTCAGTCGTGAACCTTCATTCCGACACAGGTACTTTTGCACTTGCTGCATTTTTTACTTGATTCATGGCTTTCGCAAGATCCGTATGCTTCTAGTTAGGGTTTTTATAGAACCTTTTTCGTTGCACACATATTGATGTGACACCCTAGAGAAAACTCAACACCTCTGCCATGCCAGATCCTTGCAGTTTGTCGTGACACCTGTGCACACGATGATGACCCGTCACTCGATGTGGCCACCTCCATAGAAACATGTTATCAGGAGCTATTCTGTTGTGAAATTAAGGAGCCAAATAGTCAAATCATTCAAGACTCGTCCGAGCTTGAGGACAAGCTTAATTTGAAAGATAGGTGGGATGATATGGTCCCACAATAGTCCTCATTATCAGTTAATTTTATATATGCATTTTTAATATGCCATGTTAGTGTCCTCATTATTAGTGTTGCTATTTAGAGTTATTACGATGGTTTGTCTTTTATTTTATGTAGGGTATTTTGGTAATTGTCAAAGTTTTGTAATCTCTATTTAAGGGACCCCATAGGTCCATGAATCATTATGAATGAAAATATGAAGCTTCTATTCTTCTCTTTAGTTCTTTTCTCCTCTCATTTCTACGTTTAGGGTTGAGCACGACTCCCCTTCTTCCTCTCCCCTCGCGTTCTACTTGGTTTGAGCTCGTCTCCCCATATATCTATCTCCACCTCCACCGCCACCTCTGACAAAGTTACAAGCTAGGCCCATAACAACATGCTACTTGGACTTCTTAGTTTGGCTGCATGGGTGTATATGCCTAACGAGAGATAAAACGAGAGGAGAAAAGAAACTCTTCTGTTTGTTTGGAAGCATGAATAAGCTCCGTAAATGGACATTTTTTATGGAGAAATCCCTTAAATCTTAATATAATGCATAATTTGTGTGAAAAAGAAATAATGTGGTGAGAAGATAATATTTTGTGAAGTAGTCAACAAATACAACTTGAAGGGGAGCCTTGGCGCATCGGTTAAGGTGTCGTCGTGTGATCTTGAGGTCACGGGTTCGAGTCTTGGGAGCAGCCTCTTGCAAAAATGGAGGGCAAGGTTTGTCTACATTTCAACCTTGTGGTGTGACCTTCCCTGGACCCTCACTGCGTGGGGATGCTTTGTGCACAAGGTTGCCCTTTTTTAGTCAACAAACACAACATGACTTCTAAGGCCTCTTTAGAGAGAAAAATCAACTAACCTAACGTGGGGTGGGGCCACTGAGCATGGACATGCCACCTTGGACTTCTTAATTTGGATGACACGAGAGTAGATGGATAGGGAAATGGGAGAAAATATAAAGTGCAGTATATTATGTTTGGTTGAAAGTATGAATAAGCTATTTTGAGGGAATATCTTTTTATTCAATAAAAAACAGTATATATCTAGTATATATACAATTTGTGTGAACAAGAAAACACAAGATGATAATATTGTGGAAGTAAATCTATGGTTACAATTACACTTCTTTTTTTCTATCATTTCTCTTCAAGGTGCAGCATACACACACACATATATATCTTCATTATATAAGGGAATATAGATATCTTGGAAGCACGCCAAACTTCCATTAAAGCCATTGGATCTCATCAAAAAAACATTATTACCCGCTGGAAAGAGTAGGAGAGAAGGGGAAGAGAGAGAAGAGAGAGGGGAGAGAAAGAGGCGGGAATGGTGGAAGAAAGAGACAGGACGGCGAAATATAATATTAGGAGGAGATATATGGTCGGCGGAATAATGGGGAAAGAGTAGGATAGAGGGGGAAGAGAGAGAAGAGAGTGGGAAGAGAGAGAGGCGGGATTGGGGGAAGGAAGCGAGAGGGTGGCGGAATATAATATTAGGAGATATACATAATAAATAAAGTGAGAGAGAGAGAGAGGAGAGGGGTGAAAAGGAGGAGGGGTGAAAAGGAGGGGTACCACATACATAATAAATATAAGAGAGAGAGAGAGAGAGGAAGAGAGGGAAAAAAAGGTGGGGGACGGCGGGTGTATTAAGATTGAGAGAGAGATGAATATTAGGAGGAGATATTAATATACGAGCATATGCGAACGGGCAAAGCCCGTGCGGAGGTGGGCGAAGGCTGCCCGAGAGCATCGAGCACAGGCGTAGCCCGTGCAAAGATGCTTGTATGTATATATATATATAATTATAACTTATTACATAATTGAGAGAAAAGGAGGTACTTTAAGTTTTGGTAAATATGTTTGCAAACAAATTTTTACCGATGGGAGGTGTTGTAATCCTGGAAGACAGAACATCTCAAATATAGAGTCAGCCTCAATATGCTTTTTCGTTTCAAGAAATATGAGATTATTGGCAATGTAGGTTGCAACTCAGTTTTCACTATATAAGATTATTGGTAGAGCAATAGAGAGACCAAATTATTCTAGTCTTCTAGAAGTGTTTTTGGCCTTCATTAGTTCGCAAGAAGATGAGCTAAAAGCCCTTTTATATTCATCTTTAACACTAGATCAAGCTGCAACAATTTCTTATTATTTTCTAGGTGATATGATTGCAACAATTGTTGATGATGATTTCCTGTCACCAACCAAATTTACGTAATCTACATTGGAAAAGGATTCCACATTCAAGTGCTTAGTCTCGGTATACAATGTAGTCTTTTTTCCAGGGCATATCTACATGTACTTGAGAATGTGCAAAACTACTTCCAAATGTTAGGACTTTGGATATAATGACTCAAATCCTCCAACAGAAGATAAGTGAAGTCTAATGACAGTCAGATAGATTAATTTTCTGACCAATATGTGATAATTGGATGAATCATCAAGGGGCTCTTGTGTGTTAGATGTCGCCTGTGTTTCCATAGAAACATCAGATAATTTGCAACTTGAAATGAATCAGCAACGAGGTATCAAGAACACGAACATGACCCACAATATTGCACTAGAAATGAAGTTATGATATAAGATATTGAGAAATGCTCGTTATCCCAACTCTTGAGGGTGTGAACCCTCTAAGAGTCTCTCTATAAGGAGAGCCAAAACAACACTAATATTCAAGATGTCCGAACTCTCAAACAAGAAGCTCCTTATATAAGATGGAGTCCTCACTATAAGACAACTCACACTAGAAGATACAATATAATTAATTACAGGTATAATGTATTATCCAGATATGTAATCACGCCTCTGAGTGAACTCTTTGAAATGTGGCCGTCTATCTGAGCGCGTGTGTCACTTGTCTTCCCGAGCATATACGTATCAATACACCCATCCTTAATATCGAGTGAGATGGGACAGACTTGAATGCCTCTGTAGTGATGGAAGCACGCCAGTTGGACCAAGGATTCTGATGCGGCACAGACGTCACACGTGCCCGCCACCCTGGAGTCCCACTAGGGGGCCCACCTGGAGTCAGCATCAGGCGGCTTTCATCAGGGCCTCGGCCCGTACACCCCAACCAGCTCTCCGTCATGGAATCACCACCATGCGACAGGTTGTTGAGGCCGGGACTCGATCCCCAGATCTCCTAGATAAGAGGCCTTCACCAGCGCTCTCATCACCAACTGATTTGCGGATCAGTTGGTGATGGGAGCTTGTAGGAAAGCTCTTTATCAAGGAGGTCTGGGGATCGAGCCCTGGCTTCAACAACCTATCGACCCTGTTGTGGGGCCGAGGATGGGTTGGAGTGTACGGCCCGTGGACCTGATAAAGTCGCCTGGTGTTGACTCCCGGTGGGCCCCCTGGTGGGACTCCAGGGTGGAGGGCAGGTGGACTCCCGTCTCGCATCATAAAAGTGCGGTGCTCAGAAACTACAACTCTACATGCAGGTGCAGGGGTGACACACTAATGCTATGCTACATGCAAGGTGGCCGTCGGTTGGCAACGATGATTACCATAAGCAATGAAATTAATAACGTCACGCAAATAATTGAAATAATGAAACAAGTAATTAATTTTTACCAATTTGGCAACGGCTTCCTCCGCTCGGAGGGCCTAAGCAAGCGCGCGACGAATAATTCCTCCTGCAATTGTTAGCATAAAAGAATCAATTTCTAGCCAACAATAATCCCAGCACAATATGATAAAATACCAAATGAAAATGTCAAGTCACAGAATACAATACCACAAATGCTCACAACGTAGATGGCTGAACCGAGGCACTGAAGAATTTGAAGGGCCGGATGCAAAGAGAAGTGGTCAGAGACCAACACGGTGGCACGGTGACGGCGAGGTGGCTGCCCATGGTGGAAAAGAGGGAGAATGTGCCAGAACCGGAGAGATCCGACCACTAGGAAATGGATCCGGGTGTAGGTGGATAGATCCGATAATTTGACGGCGGATCCGGGCTACGGGAAGAGGAAAATGGGTGAAAATGACATGTTGGAGGGTGGTAGCACTAGATCAAGGTAGATCTAGGGTTTTCGGAGCGGTGAGAATTGGATCCACGAAGGGGATGGGGCTGCGGGATTGGTATAGGGCCAGCGGATGAACGACATCGGCGGGTGAATAGTGCGGATGAACAGTAACGACGGATGAATAGTGCCGGCGGATGAACAGTGCCGACGGATGAACAGTACTGATGAATAGTAATTCCGGATGAACAGTAATTTCGGGATTCCTGGACAACGGTAAGGGTTGGGATTTGAGGGCTGTAGGGGTTGCGGATGAGGGTTTCGGAGGGAGAAGAAGAAGGTTATGGATGGGTAGTACCTTTGGGAGGAGTTTGACGGCCTAGGAGTCGTCACCTAGGGTTCCACGACGTCGGCACCGGGGAGGGATCGCTGGAATCCGGGAAAGCTTCTTCTCCAAATTCAACAATGACTCAAATCAGCCATCATACCTCCTATTTATAAGAAAAGACACATTAGAGTTTCCCCATCAACGACTATGATTGGCCGGTGGGTTCGCCCTTAAAATACATCAAAAATAAACTTAAAATATAAAGTAATATAGTATTTTGACTCGCGGCGACGCTCCGGACGCAATTGCGGAGTACGATCGTCGATCCGGGCACGCCATATATGGAAAGTTGCCAAATCAGCCCCGAACGGGCCAAAAGCACGTCCTTGTCTCTACTCCGCATCAGATTCAGCTGGAGTCGTGATGAGGTGAAGAACGACGATGAAAACTTGTCAGGATTTTGCAATCTTTTGCTCGATGATAATTTTGCAAAAAGAGGCGAATTTGTGTTTGCTGATTGGTGCATACATGAATGCAAAGAGGATGCCCGCGGTGAAAAGTAGTTGTAGGGAAAGAAAGTTTTTGGTTGTAGTAGTAAGGGACCAAAATTAGAAGTAATTAATGGGGATGTGTTGAAAAGGGGCAGGATATGGGCAGACTGGGTGCGGGTCTTCCGATGGGTTGGTCCTAAATGGGGTAAATTATTACGTTTTTTATATAGTGGGACCCTTAACAGGAGAAAAAAGTAAAAAAAGAGATGACCCAAGTTTTGTTTGGAGTGACATGTATGGTACTCAAGGTCGTGGGAGCATTGTAATGTGCGGCAGGTTGTCGAAAAAAGGCATAGGAAAGAACATGCACATGATCTGGGGACTGTCGTTGGCATTCATGCATGCTGAGGAATGCGTTGCGGTTGCGACGCCGTATGGGGTGGGATGTGGGGTTATCGTTGTGTGATTGACGATGATGAGCCGCTGGGGAGAAGAGGCCATGTAATGAGATTCTGTGAGGGCGTTGATCCTTGCAGTTGGGAAAATGGCTGCACGAATAGATACCATGGTGTGAGGAGGACGAATGCTGAGGATAGAGACGGGGCTTCGTCTGATGTGTGGTTGTGGAAGTTTGGTCTTGCATCAGAGGTGAGGGATGGAGTTGGTAAAGTGTGCACGCCATTGCGGGATGTCAGCGGTGGTGACGTCTGTCCTATCGAAGAGGGCATGCAATGATTCTGCCTTGATGGCCATGACACAGAAGGGGAAAGCTGCTTGTGGTGGCCGGGTGGTGATGGCAGTTGGAGGCCGGAGATTGAACCAATTGATACAAATTATCAATGATATATTCAGAACATGAGAACATCGGCTCATAAAATTGCAATTGAAATGTAGTGATGATACAAGATACCGAGACATTTTCATTATCCGAACCCTTAAGGGCATGATCCGTTTAAGATATTTTCTTTCCAGTGGAGCCAAAGCAAGACTAGCATCCACGATATCCAAATTCTCAAACTAGAGGTTCCTTATTGTTAGAAAAGCCCTAGTAAGGGCCCATCTAAGGGCCCGTTTTTCTCTCTTTGTATTTGTCCCACATTTTGGATTGAGATTTTCTCTTCTTCCTCTCTTCCTATATAAGTGTATTCATACTTGTAATTTATCATTCAAGAAGTATATACAAGGTTTGAGGCCACTCTTTACATGGTATCAGAGGAACCGGTCTCCTCCTTGACTGTTTGGATTTTCAGTTTTTCTATTCGCGGCTACTCGCGGGCTCCTCTTTCCTAACCGCCCGAGCTCGGTTAGCCGGCCTGTCTGTGTGCAAACTTCCTGATCTCCCGACTGACCGCGCGGCCTGTCCTCTCTTGCCTAGCCGCAGTATCGGGCGGCTTGTCCTTCTCTAGCCGCTGCCCCCTTATCTCTACTTCTGTTGTGGCCTCCTTGCCTCCTTCTCCTCCTCCACCCTCTCTCTTTTATAAACTTTTCTCACATGTGGGGTCCACCTTCTCTTGCTTCTTTCCCTGCCCGTCCGACCTCCCTTTCTATCCGCGCGGCCTCTACCCTTTGCTCTCCGCGCGGCCTCTTCCCACTTCTCGCGACCTCTCTCACGTCGCTGCGGGTTTCTCCTCTTCTTCATTATCGTTTTAGTCCGCATCTAGGTCGCAGCCTCTCTCCTTGCCGCTGGTGAACTCACCTTGACCATGCGGACTCCTCTTCTACCCTCCTCCCCACTAGTCGCTGCGACCTGTCCTGTCGCTAGCAGTCTCTCCTTCTCCTTTAGCCGCATCCTGGTCGCGACTTTCCTTGTCGCTGGTAGATTTACCTTGACCGTGCGACCTTCTCCTCTATCCGCTTCTTGCTAGTCGCTGCGACCTATCTTGTCGCTAGCGGCCTCTCCTCTTCTCTTCGTTGCATCCTGGTCGTGACTTTCCTTGTCGCTGGTGTATCCGCCGTGACCGTGCGACTACTCACTGTGCTGACTTTTCTACCAAGCTGTCCGGCCTTCTTTACCAAGCCGCCCGTCTTCTCCTGTTTGCCGCCCGGTCCAAAACCTGCTGACCACCCGGTCTCTTCTGCTATCCACACGGTTTCTCTTATAGCAGCCCGACCTCCTCTGTTAGCCGCATGGATTCCGATGCATCCGCTGCTACTGCTCCGCCAGCCCGTGAGGCTACTACGACTTCTGAACTCCTTGATGAGCTACAGATTACTACCATCTCTCTGATTGACAAACGCAATTTCGTCGACTGGGTTCACTCTGTTCGTCATGTTCTGCAGACGAAGCGTCTTCTCCACCACTTGACTCGTGCTACCCCCGTCCCTCCCTCCGATGATTTGCTTCGCGATGATGGTTGAGTCCAGTCTTGGCTCCTCAACTCTATGGACACCGAGCCCTACAGGATGACCATGTATCATGACACGGCCAAGGCAATGTGGGAGGAACTCCACTCCTTTTACTCTGGGCGAAACAGTCTTCAACACCTATATGTTATTATCTCCGATCTTCAGAATCTTGCTCCTGGTACTCCCGGCGATATGATCTCTTTTGTTGCCCAGGCAAAGACACTGGCCGAGGCTTGGATTCAACATCAGTCTCCCACTGCGGATCTTGCTACTCAACGGGCCCAAAAAGTGGCTGTCACCATCGCGATGATGATGTCCCGTGTTCCGCCACACCTGCATAGTGTTCAGGCCCAAATTATCTCTTCCACGACGACTCCTTCACTGTCTGACGTCTGCTCCATGCAGCTTGGGGTTACGGCTCCTACGAAGGCTCCTCCCAGCTTTGCACCTGCTCTTCTTCAACAGCCTCTCCTTCCGACGCCCCCTCCTGCTCGTGGCTCTTCCACTCGAGGGGGCCGACCTCCATCTCGGGGACGCGGACGTGGTGGACGTTCGTCTATAAAATGCACATATTGTGGCCGGGGTGGCCATCTTCAGGCTACTTGTTACAGCAAGGATGGGTTCCCTCCCCGCCTCGCTGTTACTTCCTCTGCTGCTCCTGCTCCCACAGGGGCTTCTGCCCAGGATCCGGTCTCCGCTACCCGCCAAGATATCGATGAGCTCCGCACCCAACTCCATCAGCTACTGGGTGCCCTCAGCCGCTCATCCGACTCGGTTGCGTCTTTTTCTGCGGAAGGTATAACCTGTCTCTCTCCTAGCCCCCACTGGATCGTCGATTCCGGTGCTACTCACCATATTACTTCCCAGAAGCCCTCACATATCTCCAGACGGCTCATCCCCCGTGTATCACCGTGGCCAATGGTGGCACCCTACCGGTCTCTCGCGCCGCTGCTCTTCAGCTTACACCGGCCCTTTCTCTTTCCTCGGTTCTTCACTTTCCGGGATCTCCTTTCAATTTACTTTCTGTTAGTCGTCTGGCGAATGACCTTGATTGTTGCATAACTTTTTCTCCGTCTTCCTTTTTTATGCAGGATCGTCACACCCAGAGTATCATTGGTAGGGGGCAGCTGTTGAATGGGCTCTACATCTTGGATTTCCCACCCACTCTTCTCTCCGTCATCTCTACTGTTGATTGGCATCGCCGCATTGGGTATGCTCCTCTTCCGATTCTCAAGCGGGCTCTTCCTGATATTCCTTTACGGGAGTTCTCTTGTGAATCTTGTATCTACGATAAACAACATTGTTCTACCTTCCCCCCTGCATGTACCAGGAGTAGTACTCCTTTATCCTTAGTTCATTCTGATGTATGAGGTCCTTATAAGGTCCCTAGTATCTATGACTTTCGCTATTTTGTAACTTTTATTGATTACTACTCGCGAACTACATTACTATATTTCATGCATGATCGTACTGAACTTACATTTGTGTTTCGTGTCTTCTTAACTGAGATGCGTACGCAGTTCGCTACCCCCCTCAAAATCCTCCGCGCTGATAATGCTCGAGAGTATACAGGGTGCTTGGTTTGACAAATTCAGCCAGGTAGTCCGCGATATTGGCTTCATTCGGAGCTCAGCTGATTTCTCTCTCTTCACTCGACCCCGACCAACTGGAACTGTTATCCTACTTATCTATGTTGACGATATCCTCATTACTGGCAACGATACTACAAAGATACAACATACCAAACAACAATTGAACTTCGCCTTTCAGACAAATGATTTTGGTAACCTACGGTATTTTCTCGGGCTCGAGGTTGAACGACGGCCTGATGGTCTTGTATTATCCCAAAGGAAGTATTGTATGGACCTCCTTCATGATGCCGGCTATTCTGGATGCAAACCTACAGATACTCCTATGGACGCTAATCACAGGCTCTCGGCCCATAGCTCTGACTCCGATAAGCTGCTTACGAATCTGGAATTCTACAGACGCTTGGTTGGGAAACTGATCTATCTTACGGTTACTCGACAAGACATCTCTTTTGTCGTAGGAGTCGTGAGTCGATTTATGCATGCTCCTCGGACATCTCATCTTCAAGCTGTCGAGCGCATTCTTCGGTATCTCAAGAACGCTCCAGGACAAGGGATTGTGTACAAGCCATCCACATCTTTATCTCTTGTTGCATACTCAGACGCTGACTATGCAGGATCCATTAATAATAGACGTTCTACATCTGGTTTCTATACCTACTTTGGTGAACATCTCATAACCTAGCGTAGCAAGAAACAGACTGTGGTTGCTCGCTCTTCTGCTGAAGCTGAGTACTAGGCCATGACTGTTGTTGTTTCCGAGTTAACTTGGCTTGAGAACCTTCTGGGAGACTTGGGTGTTCGTCTCTCATCACCGGCGACCCTATTTTGTGATAGTCAAACAACAATACATATTGCCAAGAACCCGGTCTTTCACGAAAGCACAAAGCATATTGAAGTTGACTGCCACTTTATTCGGGAAAAAGTACAGTCAAAGAAGTTAGATTTGGAGCATGTCTCTGCTACAAATCAAGTTGCTGACATCCTGACTAAAGCTCTCTCTCGGCCGCTATACTACCAATTTTTATCCAAGCTTGGTGCCTACGACTTGTACGCTCCAGCTTGCGGGGGAGTGTCAGAAAGGACCTAGTAAGGGCCCATCTAAGGGCCCATTTTTCTCTCTTTGTATTTGTCCCACATATTGAATTGAGATTTTTTCTTCTTCCTCTCTTCCTATATAAGTGTATTCATACTTGTAATTTATCATTCAAGAAGTATATACAAGGTTTGAAGCCACTCTTTACACTTATATAGGATGGAGACCCAACTATAATGCAACTCAAGTAAAAGACAAAACATATAATTAATTACGTATACAATATTATTCATAAAAGGTAACATATCTGAGAGAACATTCGTGAAATGAGGCTGATTGTCCTAGCAGGTGTGTCACTTGTCTGCCCGATCATATACATCTCAAACTCTTTTTGTGCTCTTTTGGAAGATCTAAGAAAATATAAGCTTGGCTTCACTTCTAAAAGCTACTCACTCAACTGGTTTTTTTGTCCAGCCCACTGCGAGTGTCCCTCATATTGCATATCGTCTTCTCCCAATACAAATTTTCTTTTGTTTTCTTTTAATTTTTCAATCCAAAGTGATAGACATGTTTTCAGTGGATAAGATTGTTGTGCTCCAGCTCACTCAAGGATGGGATGACAATGGTCCATTGATGAGCTCATGTTGATGTTAGACACAATTCTGAAGCACCGCCATGAACTCTGCATTCACACAGAATGATTCTGTTCCCCATATTCATGAAGAAGGGAAATTTTAGTTGATTTTTTTGGATAATATTAAGCTAACTGTTGTGCTGGGGTGAGGGAAAATGAAGAAATTAGGGCCCCCAGTGCTTCTCCACACCCAACGTGATGCTCAAACCAAATACCAGTATATATACTAGTTTACATATTTTCTCTGAGAGAGAAACCCTTTGTTCTTGGCAAATTTTACTCTAAGAAATATTTGGGGCGTCCCAAATCAAGAGTAATAAAGCAATTTTATAAATAGTTATCTCTATTCTTCTTTTGCCCTGAAGTTAAAACAACAACACTCAAGCCTTTATCCCACTACAGTGGGTATATGGATCCTTTGTCGCCATTGTGCCCCATCTTTTGTCATAATCTCTGTTGGGTACATTGACCACAATGTACTTGATTTGAAAAAGTCCTTTCAGCTCAATGATATACACATAATTGTATTTGATGAATGTTAAGTTCTTGTGTGCAGACAAATAAAGATAAGTACAAAAGTGTCGATACACTAGACAAGTGTCGACACCTTTGTCAAAGATGTGCTGAGAAAGAAGTAGCTGTGTCGACACTCAGGACTAGTGTCGACACACTTAACAAGAAGTGCCGAGTCAAGGAGAAAGTTTTGTCGACACCCAGGACTTGGGTCAACACTATGATACAAGATAGCAACTATGTCGACACTCAGGACTAGTGTCGACACAAACTACACAAGTTGTGTCGAGACAAAGAAAGCAACTATGTCGACACTCAGGACTAGTATCGACACACACTACATAAGTTGTGTCGAGACAAAGAAAACAACTGTGTCGACACTCAGGATTAGTGTCGACACATACTACACAAGTTGTGTCGAGACAAAGAACAACTGTGTCGACACTAAGGACAAGTGTCGACACACTCTATACAAGCAATGTCGTGACTGAAGACAACTGTGTCGACACTCAGGACTAGTGTCGACACACTTCACAAGCTGAGTCAAGACTGGAAGCAAGCTGTGTCGACACCCAGGACTTGGTTCGACACCATCAGTCAGGCTGTGTCGACACTCGAGACTAGTGTCGACACATTCTACATCAGCTGTGTCGAGACAAGGTGAAGGTTGTGTCGACACACTCAGAAGTATGTCGACATCACTACAAGAGTAGTGTCGACACCCAGGACTGGTGTCGACACATCCAACAGTAAAGTTCCAACACTTCAAACAGAATTGTTTCCTAAGTGCAGAAATCAAGCCAGAGGATCTGACAACTGTCAGAACTGTCAGATGTCGTTAATTAACCGGATCAGTCGGTTACCTTTGACAGAGCTTATATAAAGGGATCAACTGTACAGATACAAAGTGTGAAAAAGAGAAAAAAATTGGAGAAGCAATTGGTGTTGCAGCACATAGAAGAAAAAGAAGATCAAGGAGCGCATCAATTCAATATCTCTTCCCTGATCTAAAAAGTAATCTGCTAGAATTCAGAAGGTGGAGAGAAGACAGATCAAGAATCGACTTCAACATTCTCCTGCCTAGATCTACCCTAATTTCATCTTCAAGAAGCTTTGAAAAGCTAAGAAGGGTTGAATCAAATCCATTACAACAAGGATCAAGGGAAGCTGACTTATCAAGATCAGTTCAAGAAGCAGTCACCCGTTTCTCTCTTGCTGGGTGACTAATTCCGAATTTATTTCTTTTTACCATTATAAATCTTGTAAGATCTAATTGTAGATCTGAGTGTAGGAGAATCAATTTCTCTGAGTTGTAAGCCTGTGTTATAAAAGCTGAAGTAAAACTGAGTTCCTGAGGTAGGAGAAGTGAGTATTTCTCTGAATTGTAAGACTGTGTTATAAAGGTTGAGGTAAGGCTGAGTGCCTGAGGTAGGAGAAGTGGGTATTTCTCTGAGTTGTAGGAACTGAATGTTCTGAGTTGTAGGGCAGGAGTTGCCTGAGGAGTAGGAGTGTGGATACATTCCGAGGTAGAGTTCTTTGGAAGAACTTGAGGTGTAGGATCTTGATGATCTGAGTGGTAAGACTTGTATAGTCTGAGTTGTAGGAACCAGCTAGACTATGAGCTGTAAGATCTGAGGATCTGAGTAAAGAAAGAAGGAAGAGTTTGACCGAATCTAGTTCATTGCTAGATAGGCGAAGGGGGAAAATGAATGTACCCATAAATTGGGGAACCACTATAAATCAGTATGTACTGTGATTGCTGTGCTGTGATTGTTTTAAATTGCTTAATAGTTTCATGTTTATCTGACTGGGGTAATAAACATATAAAAGTAAATCTCAGAATCCAAAAAGTAGCCAAGATTTAAATTGGACCTATTCAGCCCCCCTCTAGGTCACTCTCAATCCTAAAACAAACATTTACAATCTCACTTATGCCTAATACATCATGTCCTTCCTTATAGTTTCATTCCATGTTTTTATTGGTCTACCCCTCCCTTGTTTAACATGCCTAGTGACTAGACTCTCACAACGCCTAATAGGTGTCTCTAATGGTCTCCTTTGTGTTTGTCCAAACCATCTTAGTTGAGCTTCTCACATCTTCTCTGCAATTGGTGCTACTCCTGTCTTATCGCAGATACATTCATTCCTAATTTTATCTAGTCTCTTGTGTCCAGACATCTACTTAAGCATTCTCATCTCCGCAACTCCCATTTTTTTCTCATGTACACAATTCACTGCCAAACACTCGGAACCATAGAGCATCGCAGGTCTAATTGCAGTACGGTAAAAATTGCCCTTAAGTTTTAGTTGTACTTTACGATCACATAAGATCCTTGACACGCCTCTCCACTTCAACCAACCCCGTTAGATTCTGTGTCACATCTTTATCAATACATCCGTCTTTTTGAACTATCGATCCAAGATTTTTAGAACACTCACTATGGGAAATATCTTGATCAGGTTATGACAAGAGGGAATGCTGAAAAACGGATAACACAATCTAGCTGTGTTATTAACTAAAGAACTAGTTATGCTTATTGCGGTGAATACTGGATGTTGTTTTAATTAATCAGAATATACTTTAGACTTCTTACCTTGGATGGCAAGTTAGTAGATGTGTTACACTAGTAGTTGCACTTTGGTACCTATGCATGAAAGTTAATATAAATTAATTGTGATTAAATAAATAATCATGATACGAGACTCAAACCAAAATTTTGAGAGACTTGCAAAGATTAAGAATCAATATTTATAGTGCATTACTTCTGTAGAAATGGCTGGAAACTTATGTATATATCTTGAGTATGAAAATACAAAGAGAGTATACAAATATATAGGAGAGAAAGAGAGGAAACAAATCCTATACAAGATGTGGGACTAAAGAATAAGAAGCATAAATGGGCCAACAATACATGGGCCCAATACAATAGTTATTCTAACACTCCCCCGCAAGCTGGAGCGTACAAATCGTATGCACCAAGTTTGGACAAGCATTGATAGAAGGATGCTTTGGGAAGAGCCTTTGTGAGGACATCTGCAACTTGTTCCGTCCCTGGAACATGCTTTAAATCGAGCTTCTTCATTTGAACTTTCTCTCGAACGAAGTGGCAATCGACTTCAATGTGCTTCGTTCTTTCGTGGAAGACTGGGTTCTTGGCGATATGTATAGCCGCTTGGCTATCACAAAGAAGTAGAGCAGGAGAAGGTAATTTTACACCCAGATCAGTGAGAAGACTTTCAAGCCATGTGAGTTCGGATACAACAGAAGCCATTGCGCGGTATTCTGCCTCAACCGATGAGCGAGCAACGACCGCTTGTTTCTTGCTTCTCCATGTAACCAAATGTCCCCCAAAGTATGTGCAGAAACCACTAGTAGACCGCCGGTCATCAAGAGAGCCCGCATAGTCCGTATCAGAGTATGCCACTAAGGTAGGAGCAGACGAGGAAGTCCGGTACACAAGTCCTTGACCCGGGGCTGTTTTTAAGTACCTCAGAATGCGTTCAAACGCCAGAAGTTGAGACTTGCGAGGAGAGTGCATGTATCGACTGACAAGACCAACAGCAAAGGAAATATCTGGTCGGGTAACAGTAAGATAGATCAACTTTCCAACAAGTCGTCGATAATATTCAGGGTTCTGGAGAAGAAGATCCGAGTCAGAAGCCTGAGCACACAACTTGTGCTTTACATCCATAGGGGTATCACATGGCTTACACCCTAAGAGGTCAGCATCATGAAGAAGATCAGTACAGTATTTCCGTTGAGATAGAATAAGGCCGTCCGGTCGCCTGGCAACCTCAAGACCCAGAAAATATCGCAGAGTCCCCAGGTCCTTTGTCTGAAAGACCGAGTTCAGATGTGCTTTGACTGCATGTATCCCTTGTGAGTCATCCCCTGTGATGATGATGTCATCAACATATACTAATAGAAGGACCGTCCCTGATGGTCGGTGACGAGTGAAGAGCGAGAAGTCAGCCGAGCTTCGGCTAAAGCCGACAGCTCGAAGTACTTTACTGAATTTCTCAAACCAGGCCCGGGGAGATTGTTTGAGACCATACAGAGCCTTGTGAAGGCGGCAAACCTGAGACTCCCCCGTGGTCTCAAACCCGGGCGGTTGTTGCATGTAGACCGTTTCCTGGAGATCCCCATTTAAGAAAGCATTCTTAACATCAAGCTGAAAGAGAGGCCACCGGCGATGAACAGCGACAGAGAGGACCCGAACGGAATTGAGCTTGGCAACCGGAGAAAAGGTTTCCTCATAGTCGAGCCCCTGTTGTTGAGTGAAGCCGCGAGCGACAAGGCGAGCCTTCAGACGGTCGATCGTCCCATCAGCAGCATGTTTGATGACAAAGACCCACTTGCAGCCGACCGGTTTCTGACCCGGAGGGAGGGGGACAACGGACCATGTCTGGTTAGCCCAGAGAGCAGACATCTCCTCTTCCATGGCTGCCCGCCAGCCCGGATGTTGAAGCGCCTCCTGTACAGAGTTAGGAACAGAAACCGAAGAAAGAGAAGTAGCAAAGGTGTGCAGAGGTGGAGAGAGGCGATGAAGAGAGACGTAGGCCTCCAGAGGATGGGCAGTGGGGGGCGTTACCTGATCAGAGGGACGCGAAGTGTCCATGGCAGAGGTCGGCGGCAGAGGGGCAACGGAACAGGGAGGGCGACGAGTGTAGACCCGGATAACGGACGGTTTGATGGTAGGAGCGGGGGGAGGAGAGAGCGGGGGTGGTGGTGGAGTAGCCGGAATAACGGGACGAGGGAAGGACGGCGGGAGAGGAGGCGGGGTGGGAGCAGGAGGGGAGGGAGCAGGAAAGAACGGTTCGTCTTCCCGGAAGGTAACGTCCGCAGAGACAGTGACCTTGCCGGTAGCGGGTGAGTAACAAACATAGCCCTTCTGGGTGTGGGAGTAGCCAACAAAGATGTGTTTCGCCGCCCTAGGGTCCAATTTATCGGAGGCGGGCTCGAGGCAGTGGACATAGCAGGTGCTTCCGAAGATACGGGGCGAGAGAGGGAAAGCCGGAGTGGAGGGAAACAAGATGCTGAAGGGAGTCGCATAATTGAGGACAGAGGAAGGGAGGCGATTAATGAGAAAGCAGGCAGTGGAGACCGCAAAGTTCCAGTAGGCTTTAGGAACATGCATTTGGATCATGAGGGAGCGGGCAACGTCCAATAAATGACGGTTCTTGCGTTCGACAACCCCATTTTGTTGCGGGGTATACGCACAAGAGGTTTGATGGAGAATCCCGTATTCCGTACATAAGGTGGTAAAGTCGTGGCTGGTGTACTCACGAGCGTTATCAGTACAGAGAGTTTTGAGGGTGGTATGGAATTGTGTCCGGGTCTCGAGGACAAATGCCCGAAACACCCGGGGAAGCTCGGAGCGTTCGCGAAGTAAGTAGAGCCACGTGGTGCGTGAATGATCATCAATAAAGGTGAGAAAATAACGATAACCACATATACTAGGAATCCGAAATGGTCCCCAAATATCCGAATGAACAAGATCAAAAGGAGCCGCACTCCGAGTACAATGCGAAGGAAACAAAGAACGTGTCTGTTTGCCGAGAATACATGAATCACACTGAAAAGAAGTAAAAGAAAGGTCTGGAAGAGCCCGCTGGAGAACTGGCAGAGGGGCATGACCAAGGCGGCGATGCCAGGCAGTGGAGGAGACGGAAGACAGAGCGAGCGGAGAGTCATCGAGAAGGTAGAGCCCATTCCGCAGCTGACCTTTACCAATGGTAGTCCGCGTCCGCCGATCCTGTATAACAAAAGAAGAGGAAGTGAATATAACAGAACAATCCAAGTCACGCGTAAGACGCCCAACAGAGAGTAAGTTAAAAGGGGAACTCGGAACATGAAGAGCCGAGCGAAGAAGGAGGGATGGGTGGGGAGAAAGATCGGCCGAGCCGGAGACAGGAACCAGCGCCCCATTGGCCACGGTGATGGACTGCGGATAAGGAGAACCCGAGTACTCGGCAGGCCGTTGCGAAGTGATGTGATGAGTAGCGCCAGAGTCCATAATCCAACCCGGGCTGTGGGAGAGACAAGCAGTACTTGTGCGGGAGACGGAGGCGACAGAGGCCGAGGGGGGGTTGAGCAGCCCCTGGAGATGCTGGAGCTGAAGACGGACGGTCTCGAGATCCGGAGGAGCGTCAGTAACGGCAGAAGCCGTCGGGCGAGGGGGGTAGCCGATCTTCTTGTAACAAGCCGCCTCAAGATGGCCATCCTTGCCGCAGAAGGAGCACTTTGGCCGGCCACGGCCGCCACGGCCACGGCCCCGCGAGCCCGACCGTCCCCCCCGAGTAGAAGTGGGAGGAGAGGGTAAGAGCGGAGGGGCATGCTGAAGGAGAGCCGGTGGAGAAGGAGCTGGAGGATCTGGACGTGGCGAGACCCGGAGAAGCATGGAGCAGACATCCGAAAAAGAGGGCGTAGTAGGAGCGGCCAGGACCTGAGCACGAAGGCTTTGAAGATGAGAAGGAAGTCGAGCCATAAGGATGACAATGCAAGCAGCTTCCTTCTGGGCCCGCTGCGCAGCAAGATCAGTGGTCGGCGGCTGGTGCTGGATCCAGGCTTCAGCAAGCGTTTTAGCCCGAGCGACAAACGATGTCATATCTGAGGCGCCGCCAGTGTCGAGAGTGAAGAGATCAGTGAGGATGTCATAAAGATGCTGGAGGCTATCGCGGCCAGAATACAAGGAATGGAGCTCATCCCACATAGCCTTGGTGGTGTCGTGGTACATAGCCATTTGATAGGGCTCACCATCCAAGGAGTTCAGAATCCAAGTCTGAACACGACCGTCATTACGAAGCCACTCATCCGTAGGTGTAGAAGGAGGTGCCTGAGTAAGGTGCGGGAGAAGGCCCTTAGCCTGGAGAACCCGCCGAACAGAATGTACCCAAGGAATAAAGTTCTTCTTGCCAGAAAGAGAAATAGTTGTGATCCGGAGGTCGTCACGGAGGTCGACAGAACAGGCCGGGCGGTCTGGATGACAGGCCGGATGGACAGGGGGCGGGCTGGCCGCTGAGCTGGGAGAAGTACCAGAGGAAGTCATGGAGACAGGCCGCACCCCTTAGACGACGAGAGAAGAAGGCCGCGGATAGAGAAAAGCCGGGCGGACTGGGACAAGCCGCACCGACTGAGACAAGTCGGCCGACCAGGAGACGGTAGACGATCACGACCAAGATGCAAGCGGGAAGGAGACAGCTCGCACGGTCAGGCAGATCGTATGCGCCGGATTGAGACAAGTCGCGCCGGACTGAGACAATTCGCGTCGGACTGAGACAAGTCGCGTCGGACGGAGAAAAGTCTCGCGCCTAGGAGAAGGCAGGAGATCGCGACCAAGATGCAGGCGAGAGGGAGACAGCCCGCACGGTCAGGCAGATCGGATGCGCCGGACTGAGACAGGCCGCGCCGGACTGAGACAAGTCGCGCCAGACTGAGATAAGTCGCGCCTGACTGAGACAAGTCGCGCCGGACTGAGACAAGTCGCGTCGGACTGAGCAAAGTTTCGCGCCTAGGAGAAGGCAGGAGATCGCGACCAAGATGCAGGCGAGAAGGAGACAGCCCGCACGGTCAGGCAGATCTGAACAGCGGACAGAAGAGAGAGACCGCGGCGGACAAAAGAGAGGCCGCGACTAGGAGAGAGGCCGCAGCGGTCAGGAAGGAGGTGGTCCCACGGAGAGAGGAAAGGCTATAAAAGCAGGAAGAGGGGAAGGAAGAAGGTGGATCCACGGAGAGAAAACAAGAGCAGAGGGAGGCGGACTGAAAGGGCAGGCCGCCAGGAAGCGCGGCTAGAAGCAAAACAGGCCGCGAGAAACAAGCCGCTGGAGGAAGTCCGCGAGAGAGTTTACACAGTGCGGTCAGACGTTGGTAAACCGCGAGAGGCGTAACCTGGCTCTGATACCATGTAGAAATGGCCGGAAACTTATGTATATATCTTGAGTATGAAAATACAAAGAGAGTATACAAATATATAGGAGAGAAAGAGAGGAAACAAATCCTATACAAGATGTGGGACTAAAAAAGAAGAAGCATAAATGGGCCAACAATACATGGGCCCAATACAATAGTTATTCTAACAACTTCCAATAGATAAGCAATTTGCTATAATCAAGTCACCAAAATAAAATACGAAGAGCACAGAAGGAAACTTAACTGCAGTAGAAAAAGATACAATGAATGAAACTTCCCTCAAGTAAACTAGGTTTATTTACTTATAAATTAAACACAGGCAAAACCAAATGACAAGCAAAGATCTGATTGGGTATATGATGTAAGCTGAGAGGGCTAATCCAAGATTTTGGCTCGAATCACTATGGACGTTTCAAATTCCCGGGTTGTTAATCATTATTTGAGGTAGAAATCCTCGAATGTTTATGGTTCGAATTGAGGCGATATCTCTTCGTCCACAAGCATAATCACAAAACATTAAATTTTGAATAAACAATAATTACAAATAGTGCGAACATCTGAGGCAAGCTTATTGTTAATTAATCAGATCGCATAAAGTTATGCTAATTAAATTGAGCAATCAAGAGTTGGTGGAGTTTACCTAGGCATAATCAAGCTACGGCTAGGAGGAGACCTTCTTGAGCACAGTTGCACATAGATGGAAGAGATGTCCCGTGGGAGTGTCGCCATAATGAAGGGGTCGTCAAAAGGAGAGTTGTAGTCGACGACAACCCTAACCAGGCGCGTGAAATGCAACCAGGTCACCAAAATAGGGCTCTAAGGTCGACGAAGATTCACGAAAGCAACGTCATCGTCTGGTGGTGCGACGTTGACGGAGGATGTTGCGATCAAACTTTCAGATGGAGGAGTTGACGATCCATTTGCTCCGTAGAGGAGCGTGCGCTGGTGCCGTCTTCGCGTAGGAGGCGGCCGTTAGCTCCGTCAGTTGTAATTGAACGCGCGAGGTATGCGGGTTGCATGGCAGGGAGGTTCCGCCGACTGTAACATAGAGAATCGATTTGAAGAAACCCATTCCTTTGTATTCTTGTTTGATGCATTTTTTTCTTTCACAAGGTAGCTTTTAATAATGAACCAAAATCCCCCTCCCCAGTTTTTTTATTTCTTTACAAATAGGTATTCCCTACTTTTCTTCCTTATTGGTTTCTCTTAATGGGGAATGATTTTGATATCCTTTTAACTTGATTTATTCTCCAATTAATCTTATGCATCCTTAATTAAATTATGCTCTCCTTTTTCGTTCTAACTACTTAAAATTGTCAGGTTTTTTTATTTATGGTCTCATAAGATAAGACATAGGATGCGAGCGTTATCCAGAATGATTGGGCGTAAAGCATCTGTCGGTGGCTTTTCAGGTCCGCCGTCAAATCCCAGGGCTCAACCTTGGACAGGCGGTGTAAACTGCCAAGCTGGAGTACGGTAAGGGCAAAGGGAATTTCCGGTGGAGCGGTGAAATGCGTAGAGATTGAAAAGAACACCAACGACGAAAGCACTCTGCTGGGTCGACACTGACACTGAGATACGAAAGCTAGGGGAGCAAATGAGATTAGATACCCCAGTATTCCTAGCCGTAAACGATGGATACTGGGCGCTGTGCGTATTGACCCGTGCAGTGCTGTAGCTAACACGTTAAGTATCCCTCCTGGGGAGTACGTTCACAAGAATGTCAAACCGATGAGTTGAAAATTCCAAATGCTAACTGATACACAGGAACGAAATTATACGACATAAAATAAATAAATAATAAAAGATATATAACGCATGCGCGTCCTCAGATGCGACGAAGGATGCATCAATTCCCCCGAGTTTAACAGTGCTCGATCCCGATGAGAACTCGTCAAGATTAACAGCAAATAGATCTGAGTGTTGTCGCTGTAACTCATCGGTGCTAATACAAGATCTATTAATAATGCCTCGTCCTTTCCGCAAAACTAAGTTGTGTTGGTACGTCCCGTGTGAGTGCGAAACTCTCATACATCAAGAACCTGGTCTACCTTCTCAGCAGTAGACGTCAACACTTGTGCTATGTTGGGTGGTATTCTGGAGTTGTAGTAGGTTGATTGGTGTTGGAATTATGTGGCTTAGAATGACATTAGATTATCCACGTTAAATATCAGCGAAGTACCGAATCCAATGGACAAATTTAGGAGGTAAGCATTCTAGCATTTGTGCTTTCGAACTTGAAATGGACTAAACTTACTTTGCTATAACTCGTGATATGTTCCTGGAGCAAATTTTTGCTTCCTGAAATAAACAAACACCCAATCTTTTTCGAAAAAGTATAACTTCTGACGATAACGATCGGTCATGATTTTATAGTTTTTAGAAGCCACTCACAATTTATTAACACTTTTTAATGCAATTCTTTTAAATAATTAATATGAGCTTGCGAATCGAATGAAATATATTCATGAGATGATAGGGAGTGACAATCAAGTAAGTGTAGTATTTAGGTTGTAGAAAAGAGATTTATTTGTGGAGCGTTTTTTAGAATTATTAAATGCGTATTTAGCTTGTAGAAGTATAAGATTCATTTTTTTGGATTCTTTCCGGTTAAATACCCAAAAAGGTCCCTTAAACTCTTATTAACTATCTAAGTTGGAGAAGGATTCTGTTACGAGCCTCCTCTGGGCATTCGTCGAAGGTGACATTAAGGCGAAGATACAAGGAGAGTCGATCTCTACCCGCAGAGATTGGGGGGGGGGGGGATGAGGAAGAAGGGGAGTTGTGCTCAACCTTAACCCTAGAAATTGAGGAAGATGACATAAAAAAGAGAGGAAGACAACCTGATGGGAATCCATCGGATCGTGCACATGATGGGGCGGGACCCACGTTCATTTATTCCCGCCGGAAGACGTGATCGGATCGCCGATCCGACCCCGCGGTTGCGTCCGGCACGTCGCCGCGAATCAGATTTATATATTTATGTATTTTTTTTGGACACGTACTTATTTTATTTAAGGGCAAACCCACCGGCCAATCATAGCCGTTGGATGGGATGCCCTCATGCTTGTTTTCTTATAAATAGGACTAGTGGCTGCCTAGGGTTGGTATTGCTGAAGTTGGAGAGCCTCTTTCCCGCTTCCGGTGGTCTTCCGCGGTGCCGACGCCGTGGACCCTTGGTGCCGACGCCTTGGGGTAAGTTTCGTCTTCCTCTCCCTCGCTTTTCCTCCCCCATCCAAGCCGCCAGGCCCCCTGCCCTCCTCCGCCCAGTTCCGGCCGCCGGCAGCCCCTCCCGCTGCCCCCATCCAAACCGCCAGCCCCCTGCCCTCCTCCGCCCCAGTTCCGGCCGCCGGCAGCCCCTCCCGCTGCCCCCGTCCAAACCGCCAGCCCCCCCTGCCCCCCCCTCCGCCCAGTTCCGGCCACCAGCAGCCCCTCCCGCTGCCCCCATCCAAACCGCCAGAACCCCTTCCTCTCCCCCCTACCCAGGCCGGCCACCCTTTCCAGCAACCCGCCGCCTGGGATCAGCCCCCGCCCCCTTTTCCACCCCCCACCAGTCCGCCAACGTTCCGTCCCCACTCCAACTCCGTGGATCCACCCTTCCCAAGCCGGATCCGGCCATCTATTACCGGATCCGTCCACCCGAACCCGGATCCGAACGTATTCATCCGGATCCGCCCGTTTTCGTCCCGATCCCTTCTCCCACCACCAAAACAGCCCCTTCCCGTCGTTCCCACCTCCGGCTCCACCACCCGGCACCCGATATACGCCACCCGCACCCTCCACTTCCATTGCCCGAAATCAGCCCCTAGTCTTGAGTTTTTTTTTGTGATTGTGGTGTACTATTTTCTGGATATTATTATTGGAAATCTCATATTTGTTTGGAGTTAGTTTGTGGCACTTTGTATCGGTTGATTATTAATCTGCAGGTGGACTCCTTCGCCGCACGCTTCGCTTCTGGCCCTCCGAGCGGAGGAAAGCCAACTAACAAATTTGCCTAATATTAAAATAAACTCTTGTTGTAGTTATTTGTTTGTGGCGTTGCTATCTTCATTGCTCTATTAATCCGTTGCATGAACCAGTCGTTGTGTTGCATTTAGAGTCTAAGTGGTGCCCTTCATAGCCTACCCTACATCACAACCTGGTTAATTTCATTCCTCATCCCCACAAGATTATAATGGCCCAAAGAGTCTATTTTATTACTTACAAGTGGCATGAATGTAAATACCCCAAAATTAACGTAGATGCTCGAATACTAAAACTTGACGACTCTAATTAGTCGTAACTACGATCGAACATTTGAAATTGCATACATAAAGACATAAATGAAACATGCATAACTGACACCGGATGGCGGGCACCCATAAAATCCCAACCGTCTTTCAAATCAAGTTTGTCCTCAAGATCAAATTAGGTTCAAATGATTTGATTGTTTGGCTCCTTAATTTTGTGCCAACATAAATCCCAATAGCTAGTTGCTGTGGCGGTGGCTGCATTGAATGACATGTTGTCATCGTGCTCACAGTAGGCACGCGAGACTACAAGGATCTGACATGGCAGAGACACATGCGAAAGGGAGGCCGTCAAGCAGAAGCTCTGGGATATGGGCGAGTGTGCTCAGTGAATGTATACAAACGATGGCAAGTGAAGGTGAGTTATGGCGGTTGAAAACGGAGGCATCGACATGGTGACGATCTTCAGAAGGCTTGGCTCTAGAGCGGCCAACGAGGCATGTGACTGCAGAGTAGAGGCCGCAAGAACGGATGGTGGCACAAAATGAAGCGGCACTGCTGCTGGGCCGGTTGTGTGAACTGCAGGGAGGGAACAACCGAAAGTGATGGCGGAGCGACCATAACTGCAACGGTCAGAGGAGCATTTTTGAGCGCACGTGGAATCGATGACTACTGTAGTTGGATCAATGCCATCGTCGGTGGAATTATACCCCCAAAGCGACGATCGATACGAGTAGTGAGTCGTGTAAGCGCGGTATCATGTGACATTGACATCTCTAGTAACTTTTGGTACGTTGAACGATGGAGAAGTTGCTCGTCGGAGCTCGTCATCAGGCCGCAGTAATTAATGATCAATAAATCCAACTAGGTATTGATTAATCAATTAACTAGGAATTCCTGAAGCAGCTGTGGGCTTAATCAATTAATGCACATCAAATAATATAGGCTCAA
Organism: Platanthera guangdongensis; assembly: GCA_039583875.1. Taxonomy (NCBI): domain Eukaryota; kingdom Viridiplantae; phylum Streptophyta; class Magnoliopsida; order Asparagales; family Orchidaceae; genus Platanthera; species Platanthera guangdongensis. The sequence continues at coordinate 106,477,580 of CM077161.1, read as the reverse complement.
TATGTGTGCAGTTGGAATGGGTCCACAACAGGTGTGGACGATAGGATGCAAAGGCGTGTTCCTCAAAAGGTAAGAATGTCGTGCTGTTCGAACAAAGAGGCATGGGCACGCTGTCGGCTTGATTAGCCAATCCGGGGTATTAGAGCTACCATTGGTTTCCTGCAGAAAATCGCAGGTGGACGATATTCGACAGGCGGCTACTAGGTTGCTATGGCTGGAGGAAAGGCGTTGACGCGGAAAAGGCAGAAGAGCACAAAATCCCAGCGCGCACATGCAAGCAATGGCTAGCCTACATGGATTCAGACAGGGGACGACGACAGCTGATGAGCATGTGGCAAAGGCATTAGTCGATGGCATCAATTTTGTTGGTTGCGGAATTGCCGAACGCGTAACGAGCGTGCGACGAAGGCGCTAGCAGAACGAGGGGGTTGCGCTACTATGATCGTGTGTGGGTAGAGCGAAAGATGATCGATAAATGTTTTTTTGGTTTCGGTTGTCGATTAGTTGGCTTCAGAAAAGAGGAGCTGTGACGGGGAGCAGCTTGCCTGGCCGTTGGGGTTTACTCACGACGACCTCGAGTACAGTGATGATCGGGACCGCTCATTTCGAGCACCTCGCCGATCATAGTATTTTTGTCTCTTGTAATATTTTATTTCGAGTTGTATATTTGTATTTAATTGGAGTCAGGGCGTCGACCAATCATTGCCATTCATTGCTCCCTAGAAAACTGTAAATTGAGGGTAAGAGCTCTCATTTGTGGCATTGAAGGACTGGAACATAGAAGACATCCTTTGGTCATGCCGAAGCTGATATTCCGGGGGCGAAGCCTTGGATTCCCCTTCCCCTTGCCCCCACCTCCATTTCCCCTCCTTGTTTCCCTACCAACAACCATCTCCAAGCACCTTTCCCCTCATTTGCCCCTCAACAACACCATACCGAGAATCAGCCCTCCCAAAGCCGTCCATCTTCCTTCTTTCCAAGCAGCTGCAGGCCTCCAATCCAGGAGGTTATCTGTTTAGCCGATTTTCCCCTAAGCTCTCTTCCCCAATTGCCTAGCCCCACACAAACATCCCTCTTCTTCCCTTACAAATTGGTGTCAGGACTCCATCAACAGGAGGCCCCGAGCTTCTTCCCCTCATTTTCCCCTTGACAACATCCATAACCGGCCACCCCAAGTCCACCCTTCCCCTCTATTCACCAAATATTCCAAAAAAAAAAACAGCCCCTTACCCCTTCAATTCCCTCTCCGACGATCACCGGAGTACGTCTTCAGCCACCTTCGGTGGTCCTCCTACACTTCTCATCGTTTTCCTATCACTTTACATTTTCAGGTGATCGCTGGAAAACATTTCCATCAGCCATCACTAACCTCCACATAACCGGCAACCAACACCACCCCCATTACTACTTCCATAACTACTCCATTACCCCCACTACTTCCACTCCCCTAGTTTTTAGGCATTAACTCCTAAAATCTAGCCACTTCCTCTCCCATTCTCCCCATTCATAGCAGCCGGCCTTCCCCCTACATTTCCTCCCCGCTACCTCACGTGGAACCACTCAAACCTCCCCTAAAATTCAGCCCACGTGAACCACTCTACCTCACGTGGAACCACTCAACCCCACGTGGAACCAATCAAACCTCCCCAAAAATTCAGCCCATTCTCTTCACTTCCTCCCACAACCAAACCCCACTTTTTCCTCACTATATTTCAGCCCCACTTCCCCATAATCAGCCTCACCCGACCTCACCTGGAACCTCATTTCCTCACTCCCTCATAAGTAAAAAAAAATCTCACATGAACCCATTGCCTCAATTGTCTCCTCACGAGGAGTCACAACAACCTCCAACTCAACACCCCTTACACAGTTACACCCGTCCCATCCCCATCTAAAAATCCCCCAACCAGCCACATCTCTTCCCCTCTCTTACCTCCCCAATACCTTACCAATTCGTGCTGTCTAGATCTTCCCATTCAGCCATCAACTTCCAGACTTTTAGCTGTCAGCAGCATTTCTACTCCCCGGCAAAGCCCGGGTTGCTTTTTTTCTCTCTTGACAGCTACCTACAGCATAAGAGTGCTGAAAACCACTCCCTACGGCCCTTTAAGAGCACCTCCAGCCCTCCCCTCTTCATTATTTTGGAAAGATCAAGGTGTGTCGTTGTTTTTTGCATTGGATCTACTGTGTTCTTTACTTGAAGTGATAGTAGTTTGTGAGTTTTGTTTCAGTTGTTCCGGTCTTTGTAATTTACCATTTAACTAGTATTTCAACTCACGCACTCTTGCGCCCCACTTTTGTTTCCTTTAATTGCTTTAATTTAATTGAAGAGAAATCAAGTCATATCATTTATAAATATTGTTTTGCAAAATTGATTTTGCCAGTCATTGAATTTGCTTCTAGCCTAATTCTCATTTAAAGCCTTACCCTACTTTAGTTTGGTATTAGAACCTAGGTTGGGCTACATTGCATGTTACATAACGGTAAGACATATAGACGTTCAAGGTCAATGTAGACACCTCAACACAGTCAGACCACTACTAGTTCTAACACTAATATGTTTATGTCCAGCGTGAGGATCATCATGAATGAGGAATAACTACTCATGCGTACACCCCAGATCGTATATTCCACAACCCAATTGCACAGGCTCCCCAGCCTCCCTAGGAGGCCCCCGGGGTAGCCAACAATCGTTATAGGAACCCCAATGGGGGCCGGGCTCTTCCTCCCCTAGAGGAACAGCCTCCGCCTCTGTACCCACCGCGTAGAGGTCAACTCGGTAAGGACGCTAGATACCATTATGATCAAGATGACTGTATGGGTCACTATGATTCCCTTAGAAGTTATGAGGATGACATTATCCGCCGCATTCAGATTGATGCCCCATCCTATGACGGATAGTTAGATCCCAAGGCATTTAGCAATTAGTTTTTGGAAATGGACAACTACTTTGACTGGTTCGAGATAAGCAATGAAAGGTGAGTAGGGTTTGCCAAACTAAAATTAATTGGGCAGACCAAAGTTGACTGGACGATTTTGGAGCTCTCTCCAGATAGAGAGGGCCTCAACCGCATCACCTGATGGGCTGATATGAAGCATAAACTTAAAGAAAATATCTCCCCGTTCATACCGTAGCCAGCTCCTAGAGCAGCTTCCAGCTCTACAACAAGACACCATTTCTGTCCCCGAGTACATGACTTGTTTCAATGTGCTTGTCGTTAGGGGTGATGTTGAGGAGGAGCACATTATGACAGCCTCCCACTTTAAGTTCGGACTGCGGGTAGAAATCCGTAGGGAGCTCATTCCTCTTCGGCTCAAGACAGTTGAGCAGATCTACCTGCTCATATTAGAGTATGAACAATACTTGCAGACTACAGGTTCGTGGCGACCCACTTCAGTCTGATGCCTCTACCCATAGGAGGGCCCCACAACAGGGATCCACCCCTTACATGTGATGTAGACTCAAATTAGGGTTTTATAAAATTTAATATTTTTAATCAAAATAATATATTTGTTATTATTAGAAAAGCCCATGTAAAAGGCCCATTTGATGGCCCATTTTTCCTCCTCCTTCTTTAGTCCCACATAATGTATAGGATTTATTCTTCTCTCTTCTCTCCTATATATTTGTATTCTCTCCTTGTATTTACACACTTGAATAATACATACAAGCTTTGGACACTTCCAACATGGTATCAGAGCCAGGTTCCGTCTAGCTGCGACCTGCCCTTTTTCTGTCCGCCCGGTCTCCTGCGGACTGTCTTCCTGCATCCGCCTCTCTGCGGACTGCCCCTCTGCATCTGTCCGCTCGGCTACCCTGCGGTCTGCCTTCTTGTCCGCTCCGGTCTCGTGCGGACTGCCCTTCTGATTCCGCTCCTCTTCTCTCCCTCCGTGGTTCCACCCTCCTCAGGCTTCTTATAGCCATCTTCTGCTCTGACTCGTGGGGCCCACCTCTCTCTATCCGCTCCGGACGATCATTCCTATCCGCTGCACTCTGTTTGTGTCCGCTCGAGCCTCTTTGCTCGCGGACTGCTCCCTCTAGCTCGCTCTTTTTCTGTCCGCTCGAGCCTCTGTGCTCGCGGACTCTCTCTCTCCGCAGTCTCTTGCGGACTGCTCCTGTCCGCTGCGGGCTCTCCTTGTGTCCACTGTGCGCTCCTCTTGCTGCGACCTCTGCCGCGACCTGCCCCCAGTTCGCCGCGACCTCTGCCGCGGCCTGCCCCCCCCCCCCCCAGTTCTCCGCAGTCTCTTGCGGACTGCTCCTGTCCGCTGCCGCGACCTGCCGCGACCTGCCGCGACCTGCCGCGGCCTGCCCCCCAGTTCTCCGCAGTCTCTTGCGGACTGCTCCTGTCCGCTGCCGCGACCGGCCGCGACCTGCCGCGACCTCTGCCGCGACCTGCCCCCAGTTCGCCGCGACCTCTGTCGCGGACTGCTCCAGCCCTGCTCTCAACAGCTGCGATCTGCTCCACTGAGCTGCGACCTCTTCCAACTCGCCGCGACCTCCTCTCGCGGACTGCTCCAGTTCGCCGCGGCCTAACTCAGTTCGCCGCGACCTCCAGACCGCTGCGGGCTCTCCTTTCTCCCCCTGCTTGCCGCGCGGTTTGTTCTCTACCGAGCCCTGCTGTCTGCTGCTCCTCAGTCGCCATGTCCTCCAGCGACTCCACTACCGCTCAACCCCCTGCCGACCATGTGGCTCCTCTCGAACTCCGCGATGAGCTTCGGATTACTACTATTTCTCTCTCTGGCAAGTCCAACTTCATTCCCTGGGTCCACTCTGTCCGCCAGGTCTTACAGGCCAAGGGTCTTGCCCGTCACCTTACCCAGGGCCCACCAACTCCTCCTACTGATGATTGGCTCCGCAATGACGGTCGCGTCCAAACCTGGATCCTGAACTCGGTAGAGGGTGAGCCGTACCAGATGATCATGTATCATGAGACCGCCAAAGCCATGTGGGATGAACTTCATTCGTTGTACTCCGGGAAGGACAGCTTTCAGCACCTTTTTAACATCATCACTGATCTTCAAGCCTTGGATGTTGGCAAAGCTCTGGACATGACCTCATTCGTGGCCCGTGCTAAAACTCTCACGGAAGCCTGGATTCAGCACCAGCCCGCGACCACTGATCTCGCTGCCCAACGCGCCCAGAAGGAGGTTGTTTGTATTGCTATGATTATGGCTCGCGTCCCGCCACACCTGCACAGTATTCGGGCCCAGGTTCTGGCTTCACCCACTACCCCTTCTTTCTCTGATGTCTGCTCGATGTTACTTCGCGTACCACCTCCACCGGAGGCTCCTGCACCACCCTCGCCGGCCCTTCTTCAGCAGGCCCTTCCTCCTTTACTTCCACAACCCTCTTTTCCTCGGGGTGGCCGTACGGGCTCCCGTGGGCGGGGCCGTGGTGGCCGCGGACGGCCCAAATGCACCTACTGCGGCCGGGATGGCCATACTGAAGCTGTCTGTCACAAGCAACATGGCTACCCTCCTCGCCCGCCTACTGCTGCGGTTACCGATAGCTCTCCTCCGACTGGTACGGATCTTGAGGCTCTTCGCCTTCTGCTGCAACAACTCCAGGGGCTCCTCAACCCACCTTCTGCTTCCATTGCCTCCACCTCCCATGCAGGTATTGTCTCCACCTCCACTGCAGGTACTGCCTATCTTTCTTCCAGCTCGCGCTGGATCCTGGACTCGGGAGCCACCCACCACATCACTTCCATGCGGCCGCCCCAGTTCTCTACTGCTGCTCATCCCCCGTCTATTACTGTGGCCAATGGTGCGCTTGTCCCGGTCTCCGGCTGCGCGGATCTCCTCCTCCCTCCCTCTCTCTCTCTTCGCTCCGTTCTTTATGTGCCAGCCTCGCCTTTTAATTTACTCTCTGTTGGTCGTCTTACTACTGATCTGAATTGCTTTATCACCTTCACCTCTTCTGGTTTTTTGATACATGATCGGCAGACGCGGATTACCATTGGTAGGGGTCGGCTGCAGAACGGGCTCTACCTCCTCGATGTCTCTCCCACATCCCTTTCCTCTGTTTCCTCGTCTGATTGGCATTGCCGGCTTGGGCATGCCCCTCTACCTATCCTCCAGAAGGCGCTTCCCGACCTTTCTCTTCCTGCTTTTAAATGCGATTCTTGTATTATTGGCAAACAGCCTCGCTCTTCTTATCCCGCTCATTGTACTAGGAGCTCTGCTCCGTTTGATTTAATACATTCTGATATTTGGGGACCATATAAAGTTGCTAGCATTTCTGGTTATCGTTATTTTCTAACATTTATTGATGATTACTCTCGCACTACTTGGTTGTATCTCCTACATGATCGCTCTGAGCTTTCTCGTGTCTTTCAGGCGTTTGTGTTAGAGACTCGTACGCAATTCTCTACCACCATTAAAACTTTCCGCTCTGATAACGCCCGGGAATATACTAGCCACGAGTTTGCCACTCTCTGCGCAAACTTCGGTATTGTTCACCAGACCTCGTCCCTACACCCCTCAACAAAACGGGGTCGCCGAACGAAAGAACCGCCACTTGCTCGATGTTGCTCGCTCCCTCATGCTTCACATGCACGTTCCCAAAGTCTTCTGGAACTTTGCGGTGTCCACTGCATGTTTTCTTATCAACCGTCTCCCCTCTCCCGTTCTCCAGAACGCTACCCCCTTCAGCCTTCTTTTTCCCTCCACACCTGCCTTCCCCCTCACCCCCCGGGTTTTTGGATATACCTGCTTTGTCCATCACCCGGGCCCTACTCTTGACAAACTGGATCCCCGTGCGGCCAAACAAATTTTCGTCGGCTACTCCCGCACCCAAAAGGGCTATGTTTGCTACTCTCCGCGCACCCGGAAGATCTCTGTATCGGCTGATGTTACTTTCCGAGAGGATCAACCCTTCTTCCCCCCCCCCCCCCCCCCTTGCCACCACTTCTACCACCACCTCCTACAACACCCTCCCTCCCACGGCCGGTGATCCCCGTCCAGTCCCCCCCCACCATCCCTCCGCCTCCTCCCACCCTTGACCCTCCTCGACCCCCCGTCATTCGGGTCTATACTCGTCGCCCTCTTCCTCCCGTTGCTCCTCTGCAGTCGGCTTCGACCTCGGCTTCTCCGTGTTCTGCTGCTCCGGTGTCGGCCTCTACCGCTCATCCAATGGCGGACTATGTTTCTCTCCATCGCCTCTCTCCACCTCTTCAGACCTTGGCTACTTCGCTCTCCTCGGTCTCTATTCCTACTTCTGTCCAGGACGCTCTTCAACATCCTGGGTGGCGTGCGACCATGGAAGACGAGATGGCTGCTCTTTGGGCCAACCAGACTTGGACCTTGGTGCCCCTTCCTCCCGGCCAGAAACCCGTTGGGTGCAAATGAGTTTTCGTCATTAAACATGCTCCTGATGGGACCATTGATCGTCTCAAAGCTCGTTTGGTTGCTCGTGGCTTCACCCAGCAACCGGGGCTGGACTATGACGAGACTTTCTCTCCGGTCGCTAAGCTCAACACGGTCCGCATTCTCATCTCGGTGGCTGTCCATCGCCAGTGGCCCTTATTTCAACTCGACGTCAAGAACGCTTTCCTGAATGACGACCTTCAGGAAACGGTTTACATGCAACAACCTCCCGGGTTTGAGACCACGGGGGAGTCACGGGTTTGTCATCTTCTCAAATCTCTATATGGTCTCAAACAATCCCCTCGGGCATGGTTCGACAAGTTCAGCAGAGCTCTCCGGGAAATTGGCTTCACCCGCAGCTCGGCTGACTTCTCATTGTTTACTCGCCACCAGGCCACTGGTACGGTTCTCCTATTGGTATATGTCGACGACATCATTATTACTGGCAGTGACTTGGACGGCATACAAGCCGTTAAGCTACATCTGAGCTCCGTCTTCCAAACTAAAGATCTGGGACCTCTGCGGTACTTCCTCGGACTGGAAGTGGCCAGACGGTCAGATGGGTTGGTTCTCTCTCAGCGCAAATATTGCCTGGATCTTCTTCATGATGCAGGCTACTCTGGTTGCAAACCTATTAACACTCCCATGGATGCAAATCACAAAATATGTGCTCAGGGCTCAGATTCTGATTCGCTTCTACCAAATCCAGAATATTACCGTCGTCTAGTTGAGAAGCTTATCTACCTAACAGTTACAAGACCTGATATATCTTTCGCTGTGGGACTTGTGAGTCGCTATATTCACTCTCCTCGAAGCTCTCATCTCCAGGCTGTGGAACGCATTCTCAGATATCTTAAGACAGCTCCTGGCCAAGGACTTGTATACAAAACCTCATCTTCCATTCCTACACTAGTGGCATACTCTGATGCCGACTACGCTGGCTCCCTCGACGATCGACGATCTACTAGCGGGTTTTGCACCTATTTTGGAGGACATCTGATTACTTGGCGAAGCAAGAAACAAGCAGTGGTTGCTCGATCCTCAGCAGAAGCAGAATATCAGGCAATGGCTGTTGTGGTCTCTGAACTCACATGGATTGAGAGTCTCCTTACCGACCTTGGAGTTAAACTACCTTCACCAGCTCTCCTTCTATGTGACAGTCAAGCTGCCATACATATTGCTAAAAACCCGGTCTTCCATGAAAGAACGAAGCATATTGAGGTAGATTATCATTTCATCCGAGAGAAAGTCCACATGAAGAAGATCGAGCTCAAGCATGTTCCGGGTACTGAACAGGTTGCTGACATCCTCACCAAAGCTCTACCTAGTACCCTCTTCTATCAGTGCCTATCCAAGCTTGGCGCATACGACTTGTACGCTCCAGCTTGCGGGGGAGTATTAGAAAAGCGCATGTAAAAGGCCCATTTGATGGCCCATTTTTCCTCCTCCTTCTTTAGTCCCACATCATGTATATGATTTATTCTTCTCTCTTCTCTCCTATATATTTGTATTCTCTCCTTGTATTTACACACTTGAATAATACATACAAGCTTTGGGCACTTCCAACAGTTATAAAATAAAATTTGAGTTTTGAAAATGGTTTGATTTTTAATTTGAAAAAAAGGGGCCGAGTGACCAAAATTGAAGCTTTGCTAGTGAAATCACTCCAAACGTCCGAATTTCGCTATAGCCTTTAATTATTGTTTGAGAGAGAATTCCTAAGCGTTAACCAGATTGATTCGTGACGAGATTCGTACATCCAAAAGCAAAACACACGTAATAATTTATGGATAGCAGAATTTAAAATAGAGAGAACGTTCGATGATAAGCTCAAAGTTATTTAAGTTCGCATAAATTTAACATAATAAATGAAGCAAGACACTGTCGAGTACCGCAGAGGAGTTGGTGCACCCCGTGGTCGACGCACAATTGTGTTGACAAGTCATCAGAGTTTTGCGCCGAAGTCAACAACAACCACAGACAGGAGCAATCACAAGGGGAGGGATGCCAGAGTAGAGAGGCGTAGTCGACGACATGTGGTTGCGGAAGGTGGATGACTGCAACTGGGCCGGCAAATAGAGCCTAGAGTGGGGCTTGGATCGACGACGTACGTTTTCTGGAAGCCTTTCCCGGCCGAATCATTGGTGTAAGAACAGGGCGAGCTGGAGTCAATGGAGAATCCTGCCGACAAAACAAAGAAAACGAGTGGAGGCTCATTCTCTGTTCAATTTCCGGCTTCTTTTTTTTCTACGACAGAAGCCCCTTTTAATAAATGGTTAAGGGCTTGATTTTTGACATTTAATTAGTTTCCTAATACCTTGTTTCCAATTTACTTATGACGTTCCTTTTTAATGAGAAATTTTGTATACTTTCTCCAAACATTATTTTCAATACAATCCTTTCCAAATAACAATTCTCTATTTGATATTTTGGTATCTCTTAAATTCTTTTCCCAATTAAATTTATGCGTATTTTAAATAATTTAAGCTTGTCTTTTTCCATCCTAACTACCAAAATTACCTGACCTATTTATTCAGGGTATTATCGGATGGTCAAACTAATGAGACAAATATTGTTAAATAAAAATAGGTGCGCACAAGAGGTACAAAACAATAAATAAATTTATAATAATGATAAAAATTCAAAGACACATGATGACGTCATGCATAATTGAATGCGACAGAGGTTGTATCAATTCCCCCGAAGTTGAGAGAGCTCGACCCCGACGAGAATTTGCAAAGGCTGGCAACGAAGAGAACTGGCGTTGTCGCCGGTGGTAGATCGGGTGGTATATCTGGGGCCTCGATGGGTGGATCAATTGGTGGCCCAATTTTCTTTTCAACATGAACTAGACCAAATCTCCTGTAACAAGCAATCACCCGACCTCCCTTTGAAAAGTATAACTCATGATGATAACAACCGACGGTGAGTTTGTAATGTTCAAAGGTTGCTCGCAAAATATTAACAGTAAATTTATGCAAATCTTTTAAATAACTATTATGAGCGTGCGTATCGAAGGAAATACATTTGTAGAACGAGAGATGATGGTGGTCAGGTGAGCGAGGCAACACATAGAAAGTCTCGAAAGGAGATATAGTAACAGAGCGGATTTTAGAATTATCGCATGTGAATATTGCCCATGGAGGTATAAGACCTCCTTGCTTTAGATTCCCCCTGATTAAACGCCTAAGAAAATCCTCCAAACTCTTATTAACGATTTCAGTCAGTTCATCGGTTAGAGAGCGATAATCTCTACTAAACTCGAGTGTGGTGTCCATTCTACCCCTTAGTACGTTCCAAAAATTTGATATAAAATATTTAATATATTGTTGCAGATTCACAAATCCGCTTATATCTAACTTACAAATGACAAAATTGATTCCAATTTTATTTTTTAAAGTTTCCAGAGAAATTCTTTAAAATGTGTATCCTAATTAGGAGTGAATTTATTTTTGAAGTTCTTATTATCCTTAAAACATGAGTTTTCTTAAATATATTGATAATTTGAAAATAATGTTTTTTCAAATTTATTTATATTTATAGGATGATGTAATGACATAAAATGATGTTCTCCAAATATAAAATCAATATCTGGTGATTCAACTATCAAGGGCGAGTGATTGTCATAATCAATTTTTTTTGTATAAATTCGATGGCTGGTGAAGTGGACCAGACATGCGATCACCAAATATAAAGTCAATATATGGTGGTGAAACTAGTGCTTTGGGTGAGTAATTAACAAACATAATGTCTAAAGGCTCAAGTATATATGACTGGAATAGACGAGGAGTGTCAGGAGTGATAGGGATTGACTCCGTATTTTCTAAGATGAGTGATCGTCACTAATGAGTTCTTCGAGAAGGGGCTCGAGAAGGAACTTGGTGAGTAAAGGTTGTGATATAGTGGGGGCAAGTTGAGTCACTCTCTCAGTCAGGGTGAGACGATGACAAGCAATACACTCTTTATTCTGGAGCTAGGGCTCAGGAAGGAACTCCTCAACTGAAGGGAGTGCTTTAGTGGAGACAAGTGGGGTAAATGCGCTCGTGCGGGAAATGACGAGTCTAGAAAGATTCTTATTAATAATTCGAAGCCCGGGTTCCACTAGTTGATACATAGTTGGGACGTAGTCAGAAAAAATATTTTGCTTGCGCACTGTCATTTCAAGGTTGTATACATCAGTACACAACTCATTCAGATTCTGCTTGAGTTCTGTAGTGACAAACTCAGTGTTCTTCATTAATATTTTCATGCGCTTTTTAAAACTCGTCATTTTTATTTATTGGTCATAAAAAATAAAATTATTTATGTGATCAGTGCTTACGTGTCACAAGTAGGATTAAATGAAACTATTAAAGTACAATTTTAGGAAAACTTAGATGATTTAGTAAGAGAAATCCCACAAACAGAGAATTTTCGGAGGAGACTTAAATGAACATATAAGAAAAGAAAATGTAGATTATACAACCGTTCATGAATGATTTAGTTATGGAGAAAAAAATGAAGAATACTGAACCATTTTAGACTTTGCGCAGTTTATGGAGGATTTTAGCAATTCATGGAGGAGACTTAAATGAACCATTTTAGACTGAGCCATTTGGTTATGGATAAAGATGTCACACATAGAATCCAAGCGGGTTGGTTGAAGTGGAGAGGTATGTTAGAGATCTTGTGTGATCGTAAAGTGACATTAAAACTTAAGGGCAAGTTCTACCATATTGCGAATCTGCGATTAGACAGACAATGCTCTATTATTCTGAGTTTTGGGAAGTGAATTGTGTACATGAGCAAAAAATGGGAGTTGCAAGATGAGAATGTTTAGGTGGATGTGTGGACACACGAGGCTGGATAGAATTAGGAATGAATGTATCATGGATCAAGAGTAGCATAATTTGCAGAGAAGATACCAGAAACCCGACTGAGATGGTTTGGACACGTACAAAAGAGACCATTAAAGGCACCTGTTAGGCGTTGTGAGAGTCTAGTCACTAGACATGTTAAACGAGTGAGGGGTAGACCAATAAAGACTTGGAATAAAATTATAAGGAAAGATATGATGTACTTGGGTATTAGTGAGATTATGACACAAGATAAGGCACAATGATGACAAAAAATTCATATAGCTGCCACTACGCTTCTCGAGACGACAATATGTTCGTAGGTGCAAGGAGTCGACAAGCGGCAACGGGGCTGAACCATCTGGTTCAGCCCCCTCTCAGTGAACCGGCCGACCGGGGCTGAACCAACGGGTTCAGGCCGTTTTGGAGGGGCCGGCCGGCCCCTCCTTGTCCCAGGTATTTATACCCGAGCTGCTCTCATATGGGGGATTATGCAAGATCATTCAAGGTATTTCTCTTTCCTCTCCTCAAACAAAAGTTCTCCATTTTCCTCCTTAGATATCTCTTTCCCCCTTCTTCTTCCTATCAGTTGTTGTTGTTTTTTTTTGCAATGTTTTGATTTTTTTTAAAATAACACCAAATAGAACAATTTTTTTTAAAATAGGATTTTTTTCAAATTTTTTCTTTAATTTTTTTTTTGTAAAATGAAGATTTAAATTAAAAGTAGAGTTAATAATTTTTTTAAATCCGGATCGCGTGATTCACGATAGGAGTGAATCACAGTTGCTCTGATACCAAACTGATGTAGACTCAAATTATGATTTTATAAAATTAAATATTTTAAAGAAAAATAATATATTTGTTATAAAATAAAATTTGGGGTTTGAAAATGGTTTTATTTTTAATTTGAAAAAAAGGAGTGGAGCGGGCAAAATCGAAGCTTTGCGCGCGAAATCACTCCAAACATCAGAAATTCGCTATAGTCGTTTATTATTGTTCGAGAGAGAATTCCTATGCGTTAACCGGGCTGACCCGGGGCGAGATTCGTACATCCATAAACAAAATACACATAATAATTTATGGATAGCGGAATTTAAAATAGAGAGAACGTTCGATGACAAGCTCAAAGTTATTTATGTTATTCACATAAATTTAACCTAATAAATGATAGTGTCGAGTACCGCAGAGGAGTTGGTCCACCCCGAGGTCGATGCGCAATCGTGTTGACGAGTCGTCAGAGTTTTGCACCAAAGTCGACGACAACCACAGACAGGAGCAATGGCATGGGGAGGGGTGTCGGTGTAGGGAGGCGTAGTCGACGACACCTGGTTGCGGATGGTGGATGGAGGAAACTGGGCCGACGAATAGAGCCTAGATCGCGAGAGCACTGGCGGTTGACGTTGTCGGGGCTTGGATCGGCGGCGTACGTTTCCTGGAACACTTTCCCAGCCGAATCATTTATGCAAGAACAAGGCGGGATGGAGTCATTGGAGAATCATGTTGGCAAAACAGATAAACGAGTGGAGGCTCGTTCTATGTTCAATTTCCGGCTGCTTTTTTTCTGCGACAGAGGCCCCTTTTAATCAATGGTTAAAGGGCCTGATTTTCGGCACTTAATTAGTTTCCCAATACCTTGTTTCCAATTTACTTCTGACATTCTTTCTTAATGAGAAATTTTGAATAGTTTCTGCAAACATTATTTTCAATACAACCCTTTCCAAATAACCATTCCCTATTTGATATTTGGGTATCTCTTAAATTCTTTTCCTAATAAAATTTATGCGTATTTTAAATATTTAAGATTGCATTTTTCCGTCCTAACTACCAAAATTATCAGATCTATTTATCCAGGGTCTCATCGGACGGTCAAACCGACGAGCCAAACATTTTCAAATAAAAACAGGTGAGCGTAAGAGGTACAGAACAATAAATAAGTTCATAATAATAACAAAAATTCCAAGATACATGATGCCTTCATGCATAATTGAATGTGACGGAGATTGCATCAACATGCCTCCTCGTACTCCTACATGCACGAGGACCACCTCCACTGCCACCGAGCCCCCGAAGCCCAGAATCTAGTGTTATCGATGTCAAGTTAGTGTCCCTGAGGCGGCGCAGTACCCACTCAAAATCTACTTATTGAGGAGAATCCTGACCTTGTATCTGATCCTGTAGACCCACTTGAAGAGGAGATCATCGTGGTCGTAGAAGAAGGTTAGGAGGATGAGGCCGATCCAGCATTTTAGATGAATGTTATCCGCCGCTTTCTGCACACTCCCTGTGCAGATGAGGATTGGAAGCGGGTCACTATCTTTTACACTTATTTTTCGAGCGTAGGGGGGCCCTGCAAGATCGCCATCAATAATGGCAATTGAAGTTTCGAAGAGGCTTGAGCGTATGAAAATTAAGGCAGAGCCTCATCCACATCCGTGTCGAGTTGCTTGGGTTTGATAAGACAGTGATGCAGGTCACTCAGAGATATCAGGTTCCTATTCAGCTCGCTTCCTTCGAGGATAGAATCTGGTGTGACGTCATTCCCATGGACGTTGCTTATGTTTTACTTGACATACTTTGACTTTTTGACATGGTTGTAACTTGTTATGGGCAGTCTAATACTTGCGTCTTCTTTTATAAGGGCCGTAAGATCACATTATCCTCGACCCAACCAAGAGATCCCTCGAAGGTGAGGGTCAAGCCTTCAGTTACGAGTGACCCTAGACCTGTTCATATCCTGCACCGTAGTAAGTTCACTCGGGAGAGTCTAGATACAAGCCCCATTTATGTCATTGTTGCTTCTCAGACTACGAAGAGCATTATGGATTTAGAGGCCATCCATCCTGATGGTTGACACCTCCTAGATGAATATAATGACATTATGCCTAAGGAGCTACCTGAAGAGCTATCCCCTCTACTAGATATAAAGCACGCGATCCATCTCATTCCGTGTACATCTCTGCCGAATCTTTCACATTATCGTATGAACCCCGATGAGCTTGAAGGGCTCCAGACTCAGATTGTCAACCTTCTGCGAAAGCAGTTTATTAGAGAGAGCTTGCTTCCTTGTGTCGTACCTGCTCTTCTCACTCGGTCACCCCTAAAAAGGATGGTACCTGGCGTATGTGCATAGATAGCTGTGCTATCAATAAAATCATGATTAAATATCGTTTCTTAATTCCACGACTGGATGACCTCCTTGACACCATGTCAGGTACCCAGATTTTTTCAAGGCTTGATCTTTAGAGCGAGTACCACCAGATCAGGGTCAGGGAGGGTGACAGATGGAAGCCAATATTTAAAATTAAAGACAGGTTATACGAGTGGTTGGTTATGCATTTTGGGATATCCAACGCCCTCAGCACATTCATGCGCGTGATGACTCAGATCTTGTGCCCGTATATGTGAAAGTTCCTCGTAGTTTTTTTGATGATATCCTAGTTTACAGTCAGACTCATGGAGAGCAGCTCACGTACATATGATTGTTCTTGGACATCCTCCGAAAGAAGAAATTTTATATCCACCTAAAGAAGTGCACCTTTTTATCTGAGTATGTGCACTTTTCAGGGTTTATCATTTCTGCCCTATGAAGCATGGATACTTCCCCGATAGCAGCATACCCGTACCAGATACGTATCTGGTACCGGTACGTACTCGATACTCGACGGATACACCTATGTGGACACACTTGGTCTTAACACATCATTTTGCATATTGTGTTAAGAGTCGGTTTTTCTAATGTAAACAAAAGCTAGCTCTATGCTTGAAGTGTTGATACGCCCAATTAAGTTGTGTATCTGTACCGAGTATGTTTCTGGTACTGGTAGATTTATGTTACAAGTATGTGTATTTAACGTGCTGATTTTACATAAGAAATTACAAGCGGTGAGAAGCCTAATGTTACTGCCTAATGTTAGGTAAATGGCGACCACAACAGGAATCCGCTCGCACTTATTTCATTTTACATGTGTTTCTTATTTAGTAACTTTTGTTGTCGCACTAGTGTTGTTGTACTAATATTTATGCAGTAAAGACCGCAGATGATTCTTAGTTCTATGGTTGAACTCGAAACATGGAGATATACATTTGAGCTTTAACTGGCACTGGAAATTCAATGGAATGCCTCAAAAGTTGTGTTGTCTAAAAACTCTGTTGACTAAATATACTATTCCTGGAAGTTAATAAGAATAATTTTCAAGTTCAGTTAGTGTTCCTCATTGCATTTAACCAATTTGAGACAATAAATGGGTTTAATATTTTAAATTTTGAAGTTTACAACTTTTCTTAAATAGAGAGACATTGTTTTTTTACTCCAACTCATTTGTTTGGTATAATCTGTACAGTTATCTGGCCAAGATATTAGCCCCTGAAGGTTCAAAGGATGTCCCTGTTGGGAAGCCCATTGCAATAACCGTATGTTTTTCATTCTTTAATTCATGTGGTAATGCATTTTTACCACATTTCTCCTCCTTGAGCCATTTCACTTTTACTGTGGTAACTATTGGTCTCATTTTCAAGGTTGAAGATGGAGATGAAATTAAAGATATATCTGCAGATTCATTGAGCGGAGTTGAGGTTAAAGAGCAAAGTTCCGGTAAGCATGTGAAACCTAAACAAAGGGAAGTTAACCGCCATCAAACAAATATCAGTAGAATTAGCCCATCTGCGAAGCTGCTCATTACAGAGCATGGAATAAATGCATCATCTTTAAAGGCATCAGGTCCTCGGGGCACTCTTTTGAAAGGCGATGTGTTATCTTTCATCAATGGTAGAGACGGATCTCAACAAATAACTTCATCTGAGAAGAAAGTGCTGACATCTGAGAAGAAAACGTCGACAACAGCTTCATCACCTCCATCTGGGATCCCTACACCTATTAAAGATGCCTACAAAGACTTACCAAATAGCCTGATACGGAAGGTATGTTTTTTGGCTTTCTGTGTACTTTTATCCATAATCTTTCTATTAATCACTTGAGAGTATATGTTACGCACCCCAACAATATATAATGAGGTGGCTTGTATTTTGTATCTTTCATTTGGAGGGCATTAAGGTAAAATATATGTGAGCCCTCCCTCATATAAGGAGGTAGCTTGAGAGTTTTATTTATATTTTTTTATTAGGGTTTTGTGATCTCTCATTTGGAGAGAGACCTCTAGGAGGAAGCAGTCTCCTGAGGTTATGCACGAGTATTCCCCGTGATTGTATCCAAGTTCTTTGAGTTTTAGTGCAAGTAATTTGTTCATTGTAACAGTTGTCCGAGTTGCCGACACGTCTGTTGTTTCATTAGCCTTCGGGATTCGATCCCCTACAGTTCCCCGATCTCGCTGCTTCTTCCCGTTGTCACGTTCAGCGCTCGGGTAGCGCCACGTCCAACCAGCCTCATCCAGATCTAGTGCTGCGCCAGCATAGCATCCATACTCCCACCACCTTCGCTACATTGACACTCCTCCCACGCATCTCTGTGCATCCTCATTGCGACTCCCGCCTCCTTTTCCACACCGGCCTCCTCCCCTCCCGCGTGAAGCCTCTCCCTGCTCACGGTCAGCATTAATGGAGTTTGTGTTTCCCATTGTTGCTCCCTTGTTGTCTTTCCACGCTCATCCACCATTCCGCCTCAACTACTTCCGTGCATCCAGATTCGGTCCCTCACAACGGCTCCCTTATCGACCTTCCATCCATTAAGATCGGCTTTTTCCGCACACCCTGCATCAGCAGCATTAGCTATTTCCAACATTCCATGCCACTCTATTGCCGATCCATCGGTTGCTTCCGCCTCTTCCACATCATTAGCTCTTGCGGCTTTTGCGCACGCCATTCCGACAGGTGGGCTTCTCCCTTGCACCCTTCTTCTCGATCCTCTCTGGAGATCTCCTACTTCTGTCGTCCGTTCCTCCAACCGATTGTGCCTCGTCCTCGCCCTTCTTATCCGCCGCCTCCTGTGTCCTCTCGTTCTTTTGCCAAAGGCTCGTCACTCGATGGAATCCCGTGTGGAGGCCCTCAAACATGCCCTTACCACCATCAATGCTCGCCTCGAGGCCCAGGCCGAGTAGTTCGCTTTGATTATGACCATTACAGAACTTGCAATCCAACCAGCACTATGGGCCTAACACCCTAACACATTGTCTTCTGAAGAACTCGCATTGGCGGGATTGCCTCCCCCGCTTTTTCCTCACATCGATATTCCTACATTCAACGTGGCTGACCTCCTGGGTTGGCTCGTGCTAAGCAGTATTTTGACATTCACCAGACACATTAGGCGCAAAAGGTCTCCATGACTCTTATCAACATGGATGGGTTTGCTGGCTCCGCCAATTCTCTCTTGGCCTCACCTGGACAGCTTGATCACTGCTCCGGTGACATGATCGAATGCCTTTGCGGGGTTAGTTAGACCGGCTCCATCGACTCTTGTGGATGAATTTATCGAGTTTGTTCACCCACGTCCCGGGTCTTCCACTCGACCACTACTTGGGCTAGGCTTACAAACTCATATCCGTGCTCGCTTTCGCACCCTCCATCCGTCCACTATTGACCAAGCTATGGACCTCTCCTACTCGGGGAAGCCGAATTACTTGCGATGTTCGGGGATCCTCTTTCCACATCGCCTCCTTCCAAACCTCCCTACCAACCATACTTTACCCTCCCTTGTGTCTTAACTTCCACAACCTACTCTTCCTCGCCCAACCATTATGCCTTCAACACAACAAGAGTATCATGACTTGCGGAGTAAGGTTCTATGCTTCTGTTACAAGCAACCACACTTTCCTACTCATGATTGTCCTGTCAAGGAGTTCCGCGCCCTCATCGGTGATGACTGAGAGGAGCTCGACATAGCTGATTTTTATGCTCTTGCGATCACAGTGAGACCGCTGAACGGAGCTCTTGGCCCCTCGGCGACAGCTAACCTGTGGGCATATCACTACTAGACGGCGGGTGGTACCTCGACCTTGGAGACAAGGTCGATTTTCTAGCGGAATATATTGTTACGCACGCGCGCGCAACTTCATATTTGTATTATGTGTCTTTCATTTGGAGGGCATTAGGGTAAAATGTATTTGATGCCCCCACCCTATATAAGGAGGTGACTTGGAAATTTTAGTTATGCTTTTTATTAGGGTTTTGTGGCCTCTCGTTTGGAGCAGGACTTCTAGGCGGAACCATCCTCCTGAGATTAGGAACGAGTATTACTCGTGATTGCATCCAAGTTCTTCGAGTTTTAGTTCAAGTAATTTGTTCATTGCAACCGTTTACCAAACATTCACTGCCATGGTACATTTGTGATGTTTATTTTGAATTTTTTGTATCTTCAAATAGAATTGTACAGTTTATAAGGTTGCACTTGTTCTCAATGTGCTGCAAGTTTGATTGTCTTAGATTTTTATTGAACTTCCAGCTCAAGTTTTATTCGAGAGGAAGCAAGGGAAGATTCCACAAAGTCAACTTATAGTTTATTTTTTTTCATTCGTCTGATGTTTTATTATTTGTACTATTTATCATTAGTATATTGAAATAAGAATATCTTGAAATATCCTATATGAGGCAAACCAAGATTGTTCATTTCAGAAACTCCCTAGTTAAGAAACTTTTGAACTCTTATAATATACATTTTAGAATGAGACTTTATGGTTACTTTCATAGCTCTGGTCCACTACCTTTTAAACTTTCTAGCATCTTCTAATATGTAAATACCGCCTTCCATCCCACCAAAAAAGGTGGCAAAGGAACTTACATAAATTTTTTGATTGCGCGTCCCCCTGAGAAACAAACAGTAACCATTATCTTAACATGCCTATGATTACATATCAAGTTGTTATTGTCTCTGGTAGGTGATAGCAAAGCGGCTGCTGGAATCAAAACAAAGTACCCCTCATTTTTACTTATCATCAGGTTTCTCACGCTCATCTACTTTTTTGTTTGTTTATTGTTGTTCATTTCTAAATATTTATGGTTTCTAACAGACGTGATACTGGACCACCTACTTTCTTTCAGAAAGGAACTTAAAGGTTCGCAGATGTTTAGCAACATTGTTTGGCTGCTTTTTGTTATTATTTTAAAGACATCATTTTGCCTTCTAATGCATATCCATTTATTTTAAATACTAGTGCTTGTTTCTGGTTTTTGAAGTGCGGATTTCTGTTTTTTTGCAGAACAGCATAACATAAAAGTTTCAGTAAACGACATTGTTATAAAAGCTGTTGCGCTTGCACTGAGAAGTGTTCCTGAAGTAAATGGTAAGTTCTGGATTGATTGCGCTATACAACTTTTATATGTTTTGGGTTTTGTTTTGGAGAGTGGTTGCGGTTATGAACATAGTTAAGAAAAATGCAAACAATGTTTGTTTGGGTGAACTTTCTAAAATGGTCTCTTTAGGCCAAAGCTTCAACACAGTCATGTAGTTGTGGTCATACTTTAGTGGGCGTGAATGCTCAGAACCTTGAAAGTGAAATTTGGGTCGAAATGGAAGTTTCAAACACACGTATGTTGTTGCCACTGTGTTTACTTCCGCAGTTTCATCCGTTGCTCAACCACCACGACTGTCCCAAACAGAGCCTTATTATTTCAAGTTTTTATCGAATTTAGAAATTGATTAATGTGAAGGGTTATCTATTATTAGTTAAGTCATTCCTCGGCACTTGATATCTTTTACCTCTAATATATAAAAGGGAGTCGGGCTACCTTATCTTTAGACATGGGCATAAAAAACTATAACCTTCTGAACTGCACCAAACTGATCTAACCCAACTGATTTTCAGACCAAATTGTTTGGTTCAGTTCCAGTTTTTAGGGTATAAAAATTGGTCTCATTTAGGTTTGGTTTATTGGGTGTGTAAACTGCAAAAACGAACCGAATCAACCTTCATTGTATGTTATATCCTATACAGTTAGCCAACTCTGATTACCTTGAACCGGTCCCGCGTGTGCCTGTTCCTTCTCGTGAGTGGCGTATCCCTCCCATGTGTTGGATCTTACATCGCCCTTAGAGGGGGGGGGGGGGAAGGGGTGAATAATGATTAATTAATTTTTCTTAAGCTAAACAAACTTTATTTGATGAATAAAACAATGCTAGTAGAAATTATGGAATGAAGATTAATTTTTCATAAGCAAACTTAAACACTCTGAAATATAGAAAAACTAAAATAATAACAATTTACTTCAAAAATGCTGAAAGTGAATACAAGGTGTCTCCATAGAGCTATAGACCAAGGCATATGAAAAATACAATATACTTTTATTTTCGCCGGTCCTTCTACCAAGAACCGACATGCTAAAGCGTATCTCTCCCTAGATCTTGCTACTAGCCTCCCCTAGATCTACCTCGATCTAAACGCTACACACAAGACAACGATTTCTACCTAAGCCACACATGGACTTGGACGCCACGCACAAGACAACGATTTTCCCCTAAGCCACACAAGGACTTAGACACCACGCACAAGGCGGCGATTTCCCCTAAGCCACGCAAGCAATTAGACGCCACGCACAAGGCGGCAATTTCTCCTCTCGATTACAATGGGTTTACAATAGGAATAAAACAAAACAAAATTAAAACTTCTGAATAAAAACTCCCTTCAAACAAAGTGCTAAATATGACGACGAATCCTAGCCAGGGTTGCTTTGAATGCTGCGTACGTGCCGTTAATATTTTGCGCTTCGGCCTTCTTGAGAGTATGGAGTAAATATGAAATCTGGAGCTCTCTGGTTTGTCTAAATAGGAAGGTGCACTGCAGGTAATGAACAATTCGTGATCTCCTCAGAAAATTGAAAGCCTTTTATACTTTGTCGATATCGCTTGGCGACACTGGGTATCGCCACCTGGCGATATCGGTAACGCTGCCACGTATACCACGAACTTCTCATTTTCTTATCGCAGATCCGTCGATTGTCGAACGTGCACTGTCACACGACGACACTGGGTATCGCCACCTGGCGATAGCGATAACGGATCCCACGTGGCCCACGAACTCCTAATTTTCGCATTTGCAGATTCGTCAAACGCAATTCATCGATCGTCGAACGCAGATCCGTCGATCGTTGCTGTCGCCTGCCGGACATACTCAATATCGCCTAGCGATATCTCCTAAACTCATCTGTTCTGACCCGAAACATCACCCAAAAGCCATTAGAGCTAGACCTGTGATATCTGCACATCATAAACACCCAAAGATCAAATACAAACGATATTTGTTATTAGCAAATCAAAGAAGTGTGGAACGCATGCTCCAACAATCTCCCCCTTTTGATAATAACAAATCCATTGAAAAAGAAATCATGAATGAACTAAGAAGTGTTTGAAACAATGAGTACTATGCGTAACAAGACTAAGCATTTGTAAGTGCACAAATGTCTCTTGGATGAAACACTCCCCCTACAGGTGTACTCCTTATAAATCTGAGCATATTTTTTAATTTCAATTTCCTTAGTAAATAACATTGAATTCTTATAATATGAATGATTTCCTTAGTAAATTTCCCCCCTTTGGTATTGTCAAAAGAGATAGCAGCGTGCTGCGAAAACTAAAGAGGAAAAACACAAAGGATAAATAATGGATAAAACATGTGAATTAATGTATAGTAAAGAAGTAAATGAGTAAACACGAACATGAGCAATGTTCATCCATCCATATCGCAGACACATACACCGGTGAAAACTATATTGGAAACATTTTCGGTCCAATTCTCATAATAAGAAATGTTAGAGAAGATAATGTTGTGTACATGTGATAAATTGAAAAAAACACATATGAGAGGTCTTACGACTACATGAACACATGGAATGTGAAAAAACAGCATAACATAGAAGGATGCATGATTAACTGTGCTTGTACACTGGAATTCAGAGCACATATAAATAGAATATCCAGCTATATAGTTTCACAAGACACTTTACAATTCTTTCCAAAATGCTCAACCTCACAATGTTTATTAAGAGTTATCAGGAGGGTAAGTAGTGCTTGTTGGATGTTCCTTGTCATCCTCTTTTTATTTTAATTTTGAAAGACATCAACAAAGATGTTGAATTTTTGTTTTTGAATTTTTTTGAACATGTTTTGTTTGCCATGACAAATGAGTCTGAATTCACTTGTAAGCATACAAGATAATTAAATATGAGCGGTACAAGGAATAAACTATGATAAAACATTAACAAAAACATGCAATTCTAGTGGTTATGGTAGAACATTCACAATTCACATATGCAGTAAGGTGAATTCATATGAAGGTTTTCACAAGTGTGAGTGAAAGAACATTATCAGAACTAAAATATTTCTCATACTTAGAGCCATGAAAAAACAATTTCACAAGTATATAAACATTAGGACTTATGTATGTAAAAAAAGATATGTGATGGTTGAACAATTGAACTATCCTGCTGAAAACCCAAAATCAAAAAATATACAGTAAACCATGCCTAATCCTAAGAAATTAAGGAAAATTGGCGTAAAAGTGAATTTTCACAGTCGCCTGACGATACTAGATATCGCCAATCGGCGACAGTGCGAAAATATAAAAAAAATCGTATGAGGTCAAAGACATCAAATCCATCAGTTTTTCCTGAAGACTGATCGCGGAAGACGAAGTGGACGACAACAAAAACTTGGATCAAGGTAAGGGTCATGTTTTTTTTGTTTGATTCCTTAGAATTTGTAGATGTATTGTAGGGTATGTCATTGAACTTTTGAATGAAAAAGTTTCGAAGTTTTGAAATAGGATTGATCATGGTTAGGGGGACGACTTGCGAGAGTCGTTCGAAGAATATAAGCGGGAAGTGAAGAAGCACTTTCTGGGAGTTCAGAAATTCTTCAAATTTCTGACCAAAGCACTCAAATTGAAGCCCACTCCTGCAGAAGCGGCAAAGTTGGAGAATCCAGTTATGGAGCATCCCCGAATATCTATTCGCCAGCCTCGCGGGACGAGAAGCAGCGAACATAGTTCAGTTGATGATCAAGGAGACACAAGTGCATGTGACAGCTGGAATTTCTGAAGATTTCGGGGTGATTTGAAAAGCTGGCGCTATCGCCCGACGACAGTCACTGTCGCCGGCGACAGTGAAGTTATTTAAATTTTCATCTTATTGTCTAAGATTTCTATGCTGTAATATTGTGACGTAATGTTGCTATAAAATTATTATTGACTCATAACATTTATGATTAAAGTTTCATCTTATTAATCATAACTTTCTTATTAATTAAAGTTTTTTGTTTACTTATTATGTCAATTCATTAACTTGTAATGTCCAGGATTTCTAGTTCTAATCTTAATAATGAAAAACGAGAATCTGAAAGTGATTTTGTGAAAATATCGGCAAGCTGTGAATCAGTGCTTATAAAACTGACTTTAATTGTATTTTGATTTATATGGTCTCTAATGAAGTGATGACGCACATCATTGTGTTTGGACCTAGAATGATGAACTGGATTATATGTTAAGCCAGTTGCACTTTTATTATCACATTTTAATTCAATTGTTTCATGAATAATTCCAAAGTTCTCTAAAGTTTGCTTCGTCCAAAGAGCCTGTGCACAACAACTACCTAGTGCAATGTACCCGACCTCGATGGTGGATAAGGCAACAGAATTCTGTTTCCTACTTGACCACGAAATTAGCGAAGGGCGTAGAAAGTGACAGGTGCCACTCGGGCTCTTACGGTCTAATGAACATCCAGCATAATCAGAATCAGAAAAATCATGTAAAATAAAGATATCGTTGTGAGAATACCACAAACTTAACTTAGTTGTGCCAATAAAATATCAAAAATACATTTAATCGCTTTTAAATGAGATTTTTTGGGATTAGCTTGAAATCTAGCACATAAAATACAACATACATAATATCAGGTCTGGATGCAGTCTGTTAGAAAAGCCCATTTAAGGGCCCATGTTGTTCCTTATTTTTTTCTCTCTCTTGTATTAGTCCCACATCATGTATTAGGATTTTTCCTTCCTTCTTCTCCTATATAAGGGTATGTATACTTGTAACTATTACCAAGTGAACATATATACAAGGTTGGCTTTCTCCATTTCTACATGGTATCAGAGCCAGGTTCTGAAGACCCGTGCTTCCGCTTCCGCTTTCTCCTGCGGACTCCTGCGGACTCCTGCGGACTCTTGCGGACTCCACTTTCTGTCCGCCCTGCGGCCTGCGACCTCCTGCGGCCTCCCTTGTCCAGTCCGCAGCATCTCCTCCCGTGGAACCACCTCTCCTCCCGCCTTCTCCTTCCTCCTCTGGCCCCCTATTTATAGCCAACCTGTGGGGTCCACTGCTTCCCCTTTTCGCTGCGGCCTCCTCTTGTCCGGCGCGACCTCGGCGACCTCAACCTCTTGGTTTCCTTCCTGTCCGCTGACCGCTCTCTTGTGTCCGCTCGAGTCTCTTTGCTCGCGGACTGCTCCTCTCTAGCTCGCTCTGCTTCTGTCCGCTCGAGCCTCTTTGCTCGCGGACTCCCTTTCCGCAATCTCTTGCGGACTGCTCCTGTCCGCTGCGGACTCCCTGTCCGCAATCTCCTCTTGTCCGTTGCGCGCTCCCTCGCGGACCCCCTATCCGCAATCTCTTGCGGACTCCTCTGTCCGTCGCGGACTCTCCTCTTGTCCGTTGCGCGCTCCCTCGCGGACTCCCTCAACCGACTCCGCACTCTCTTGCGGCTTGCTCCTGTCCGCTGCGGACCCTCTTCTTGTCCGTTGTGCGCTCTTCTCTCTCGCTGCGGACGCTCTCCTTTTTAACCTTTTCTCTCCGTGGGACCACCTTCTTACCCGTCCGCTGCGGCCTCTCTCCTAGTCGCGGCCTCTCGTCAGCCCGCTCCTGCGCTCTTTGCTTGATCGCAGCCTGTCTCGCCTGCGGCCTCTTTTCTGTCCGCCGCGGCCTCCCTACTCGTCGCGGCCTCCTTCTTTGTCCGCTGCGGCCTGTCTCTGTCCGCGCGGCCTTTCTCTACCCGCTGCGGTCTGCCCTACTCGTCTCAACCGCCTCTAGTCCGCCGCGGACTGTTCCTGCTCGCTGCCGGCCTCCCTTCTGCTAGTCGCCCGGCCTCGTCTCTGTCACCGCATGGCGCCTGCTGCTTCAGCTGTCACCTCTGTTGTGTCCTTCTCTACGGAGGGTATCACCTGCCTCTCTCATCATCCTTGTTGGATCGTTGATTCTGGCGCTACTCACCATATCTCCTCTCAGAAGCCCCCAGTATATCTCCAAATGCCTCATCCTGCTCGCATCACTGTGGCCAACGGTGACACCCTCCCTGTCTTTGGCTCCGCTGATCTTCAGCTTACGCCAACCCTTTCTCTTTCCTCGGTTCTTCACGTTCCGGGTTCTCCCTTCAATTTATTATCAGTTAGTCGTCTCACACACGACCTTGACTGTTGTATTACATTTTCACCCTCTTCTTTTCTTATGCAGGATCGCCGCACCCGGAGTACCATTGGTCAGGGGCAGCTGGTGAATGGGTTGTACATCTTGGATATCCCACCAACTCTTCTCTCCACCATCTCTACTGTTGATTGGCATTGTCGCCTTGGACATGCTCCCCTTTCGATTCTCAAGCGGGCTCTTCCTGATATCTCTTTACAAGAGTTCTCCTGTGAATCTTGTGTCTACGACAAACAACACCGTTCCTCTTTCCCCCCTGCCTGTACCAGGAGTACTACTCCCTTGTCGTTAGTTCATTCTGATATTTGGGGTCCTTATCGGCTCCCTAGTATTTTTGGCTTTCGGTATTTTGTCACGTTCATTGACGATTACTCCCGTACCACGTGGCTCTATTTCCTACATGATCGCACTGAACTTCCATCTGTCTTTCGTGCCTTTTTACTTGAGATGCGTACGCAGTTCGCCACTACTCTCAAAGTCATTCGCACTGATAATGCTCGGGAGTATACGGGTCGTGCCTTCTCCGATCTCTGCACAGACTTTGGTGTCATCCATCAAACTTCCTGTGCGTATACCCCTCAGCAAAACGGGGTGGCCGAACGAAAAAATCGTCATCTTCTCGATGTTGCCCGCTCTCTTATGTTCCAAATGCATGTTCCCACCAAATATTGGAACTTTGCTGTTTCCACCGCCTGTCATCTCATCAACCGCCTTTCCTCCTCTGTCCTTAATTTTGCCTCGCCTATCCAACTCCTATATCCCTCCATCCCCCTCACCTCTCTCACACCACGGATCTTCGGGTGTGTTTGTTATGTCCACCTTCTTGGCCCTCCTTCCGACAAACTTGCTACTCGGGCCGCCAAGTATATGTTTGTTGGCTACTCCCGCACTCAAAAGGGGTACGTCTGCTACTCTCCTACTACCGGCAAAATGGTCGTTTCTGCAGATGTCACCTTCTGCGAAGACCAGCCCTTCCACTTATCCGGCACCACCTCGTCTTCTGCTCCCTCGTCTTCTGCTCCCTCTCTTCCCCGGCCCGTTGTCCCGGTCACGCCATCTGTGCCGTCTTCTTCCTCCTCTCCCCCCGTTCCTCCTCGGGTTCCTCCACCGCTAATCCGTGTCTACTCTCGTCGCCCATCCATGGATGTTCCCGTGACCCAGCTCCCTGCTGCCAGCGATAGCTCGGCTGCGGTCGATCACGCTCCCGTCTCTACAGCTCATCCCTTGACCAACTACGTCTCTCTACATCGGCTCACACCGCCTCTCTACGCTTTTGCCACCTCCCTTTCCTCTATTTCTCTTCCTAACAATGTGCAGGAGGCGCTTCACCACCCAGGATGACGGGCTGCTATGCACGATGAAATGCAGGCTCTCTGGGCTAACCAGACCTGGGATCTGGTTCCTCTTCCTACTGGCCACACCCCTGTTAGCTGCAAATGGGTCTTTGTCATTAAACATGCAGCGGATGACACTATCGACCGTCTGAAGGCACGTCTTGTGGCACGGGGGTTTACTCAGCAACATGACCTTGATTACGAGGAAACCTTCTCTCCCGTGGCCAAATTGAACACTGTCCGCGTTCTTCTCTCCTTGGCTGTTCATCGTCACTGACCACTTTATCAGCTGGATATCAAGAATGTCTTCCTCAACGGCAATCTCCAGGAGACCGTTTATATGCAGCAGCCTCCCGGGTTTGAGACCACGGGGGAGTCTTTGGTATGCCACCTTCGGAAATCCATTTATGGTCTCAAACAGTCCCCGCGTGCATGGTTTGAAAAGTTCAGTAAGGTGGTCTGTGCTAGTGGCTTCACTCGGAGCTCGGCTGATTTTTCTCTCTTCACCCGACATCGGTCGACCGGGACTGTGATTCTTCTGGTCTATGTTGATGATATCCTGATTACTGGCGACGACACGACAGGAATACAACAGATCAAGGCACAGTTGAACTCTGCCTTTCAAACCAAAGACCTGGGCAACCTTCGGTACTTTCTTGGGCTCGAGGTCGCCCGACGCCCTGATGGTCTTGTGTTATCTCAAAGGAAGTACTGTATAGACCTCCTTCGTGATGCAGGTTATTCTAGGTGCAAACCTGCAGAGACTCCTATGGACGCAAATCACACGCTCTCGGCCCATAGCTCTGACTCTGACAAGCTACTTACAAATCCGGAATATTACAGACGCTTGGTTGGGAAGCTGATCTACCTTACGGTAACTCGACCAGACATCTCATTTGCTGTGGGAGTTGTGAGCCGTTTCATGCACGCTCCTCGGACATCTCATCTTCAAGCTGTCGAGCGCATCCTTCGATATCTCAAGATCGCCCCCGGACAAGGACTCGTGTACAAGCCATCCACATCTCTATCTCTTGTCGCGTATTCTGACGCTGACTACGCAGGATCTATTGATGATAGGCGCTCCACAACTGGATTCTGTACTTACTTTGGTGGACACCTCATAACTTGGCGTAGCAAGAAACAGAATGTGGTTGCGCGTTCCTCTGCCGAAGCCGAGTACCGGGCTATGGCTGCTGTCGTTTCTGAGCTAACCTGGCTTGAAGGTATTCTGAGAGACTTAGGTGTTCGTCTCTCATCTCCGGCAACCTTATTTTGCGACAGTCAGGCAGCAATTCATATTGCCAAGAATCCGGTTTTTCACGAACGAACAAAGCATATCGAAGTTGGCTGTCACTTTATCCGGGAAAAGGTACAGTCAAAGAAGATAGATTTGGCGCATGTTCCTGCTACCGACCAAGTTGCGGACATCCTGATGAAAGCTCTCTCCAGGCCGTTATACTATCAGTTCTTATCCAAGCTTGGCGCCTACGACTTGTACGCTCCAGCTTGCGGGGGAGTGTTAGAAAAGCCCATTTAAGGGCCCATGTTGTTCCTTATTTTTTTCTCTCTCTTGTATTAGTCCCACATCATGTATTAGGATTTTTCCTTCCTTCTTCTCCTATATAAGGGTATGTATACTTGTAACTATTACCAAGTGAACATATATACAAGGTTGGCTTTCTCCATTTCTACACAGTCAAATATAGCAGTGATCCTATCATTCCTCTATATAACGTTTGATCTATAGAGATACCACTTTCATCCTTTCCTAATTTCAATAAGACACTCATGAGGGATATTTGTTTGCTTTAGATTTTCAAATACAAATTTTTTTAACACATCATGCATATATTTAGATTGACAAATAAATATTTCATCATGCTTTTGAGTAATTTGAAAACCAAGAAATTAAGTGAGTTCGCCTATCATGCTCATTTCAAATTCATTTTTCATAATGTTTATAACAGTATCACACAATTGTTCATTAGTAGATCCAAAAATAATATCATCAACATATATTTGTAAAACTATAAGATCATCATGAACATGTTTAATAAATAGAGTACAATCAACACTACTCATTTTGTAATCATTCTTTAATAAATAAACAGTCAATTTATCATATCATGATCGGGGTGCTTGTTTCAAATCATAAAAAACTTTTTCTAATTTAAAAACATGATCATGAAACTTAACATCAACAAAACCAAAATGTTGTTCTACATAAACCTCTTCCTTAATATACCCGTTAAGAAAAGCAGTTTTAACATCCATTTGAAATAGTTTAAATTTTTTAAAACTAGCAAATGCAAGAAATATTCTAATTGCTTCTAACCGTGCTACGAGTGCAAAGGTTTCATCAAAATCTATTCCTTCAACTTGTGAATAACCTTTTGCTACAAGTCTCGCTTTGTTCCTAGTGATCCTAGATTCACTATCCATTTTATTCTTGAAGATCCACTTAACACCTACAACATGATGATTTGGTGGTCTTTCTACTAATGTCCAAACCTTATTACGTTCAAATTGATTAAGCTCTTCAGTCATAGCTAAAAATCAAGAATTATCATTCAAAACAGTTTCAACATTTTTAGGTTATATATCAGAAATAAAGCACATATTTGAAAATAAATCATGTAATGATGAACAAGTACTTACCCCTCTTGACGGTTCTCCAATAACTAAATCCTGTGGATGGTCTTTTGAGAATCGTAGCTCGCTTGAAGGCACATATTCTTGCACTTCTTCTTCTTCTTGTTCATCTTCTTTTTCTTCTTCTTTGTCTGCAAGGATTTCATCATCATCCGACCTTTGTAGGGGGAATGACTTTTCATCTTGACCTGTATTATTAGTTTCTACACAAGAGAAAAACTCATCAAATTTAACATGAATAGTTTCTTCAACCATTTTAATCCGTTTGTTGTAAACTCTATAAGTCTTACTAGTCGAAAAATAGCCAATAAAAATGCTTTCATCACACTTTTCATCAAATTTGCCTAAATTATCCTTAGTGTTCAAAATAAAACATTTACAAGCAAAGATTTTAAAATAAGATACATTCGGTTTATTTTGAAATAATAATTCATAAGATGTTAATTTCAAGAAAGGTCGAAGCATTACGCGATTAATAACATAACAAACAGTACTAGTGACTTCTGCCCAAAATGATCTAGATAATTTGTATTTTGATAGTATAGTACGAGGTAGTTCTTGCAAAGTTATATTTTTCCTCTCTAACACATCATTTTGTTGCGGTGTGCGAGGAGCGAAAAATTCTTGTTTAATACCTAACTCATTCCAAAAGGATACAAATTTTTCATTATCAAATTCACCTCCATGATTAGAACGAATGTATTTTATTTTTAAATCTAGTTCATTTTGAACGTGAAGACATAATTTGGAAAATTCTAAAAATCAAACAGATTCGGATGAAAAGAAAATTATCCAACATAAACGAGAATAATCGTCAATTAAAACAAAAGTGTATTTTCTACCACCTAGACTTAGTGTATTAACAGAAACAAACAAATCCATATGAATCATCTGTAAAGACCTAGTAGTGGAAACAACATTTTTGCTCTTAAATGAAGATTTTGAAAATTTTCCTTTTTGACATGCTGAACATAAAGAAGATAGATTTACATGCAAAATAGGTAAACTTTTAACTAGTTTATTTTGAGATAATTTTACAATTATCTTGAAACTAGAATGTACAAGACGACTATGACACAATCTAATTCATTATTTTTAGAAATAAAACATTTTAAAGAAGAATGTGATAAATCATTAAATTTAATCATGTAAACATTTTGAAATATAGGAGCAGTAAAAATAGTATCGTTAGTTTTGGAATCAATAATTTTGCATAAGTTTGAAGATGAATCAAATAAGACATTTAAGCCAACATCACATAATTGACTTATAGAAATTAAATTATGCTTCAAACCTTTAAAATACAAAATATTTGAGATAGTAAATGATTTGTTTCCATGCTAAAGAACTTTGATTTGTTGTCCGTCATGTGCTTGGAACATCCTGAGTTCAAGTACCACATGTCTTCTTTGTACTTAGCCTGTCAACACACATAGAAAGATGATGAGAGTAAAGATCCGGTTACCCAAGTGATTCCTCCCATAATATAGGAGGAAACCTTAGGTACCCATATTTGTTTAACAAAATAATGTCCCGCCTTCTTATAAGTGTGCGTTGTGTGATCAAACTTATTACATCTGACACACGTGATGAAAGAAGTGGACGAGTTTTTCAAAATAAGATTTGAATTCTTTTTGGGAGCAACGATGATAGTAGATTTATTATTTTTAATTTTAAAAAATGATTTTCTGGACTTTTTCTTATCGCCGGCGACAGTGGATGTCACCGGGCGATAGTGTTCTGGAGAGTACCCAAGTCCGAATCTTGCAGAACCATAACACTGACTCCCCAAAATAATGTTCAGTGATTTTTGACCCATTCCAAACTTGTTAGTGACCATTTCTAGATCACGGACTCGTCCTCTCAACGCAGTGTTTTCGGTAACTATGGTGCCACATCGATTTGCGAAGGACTTTTACTGCCTTCTACTTGAGATTAAGAAAGTTTTAGATCTCTCTGTAAGACCTCTTTCTCTCTTGTAAGAGATTCAACCTGAGACTGAGACTTAGAGAGATCTTTCTCAAGTTCTAGTATCCTTGTCGAATAGAGACAATCCTCTTGACAAGTTGTTTTCTCCTTCCCAAGTATTTTTACTTCATTTTTTAAAACTTTATTTTTTCTTTTATTAAATGTTTATTTTCAGATTTAAGTACTTGAATTTTATCCAATTGTTTATCTAAATATTTGCATATTCTTAAAAATTCAGAATATAAATCATCATACGATTCAGGAGTTACCTCAATGTCTCTCTGGACACTGCTCTCTTCATCATGTACTGAAATGCACTTTCCCATCAGACACATGTTGACTGCCTTTTTAGTTTCTGAACCTGAACCGCTTGACTCCTCAGAAGTGTTGTCATCCCATGTTTCTGCCTTCAGAACTTTCTTCTTATCGTCCTTCTTGTGCCGCTTCTCCTTCTACTCTTTCGGATATTTTGGACACTTGCTCTTATCAGCTTATCAACATCTCATTCGAGCTTTCCAATAGTTGTAGTCAGTGCCCGTGAATAAGGGAGGTCTACTTATACCTTGCCCCTCAGAAAACGCGTGAGTGTTTTGCGCCATTACTCCCGGTGGTGAAACCGATTTCGGAGTAACCTGGATCTGATAGCAAGTGTTGGATCTTACGACGCCCATAGAGGGGGGAGGGGGGTGAAAAAGGGTTAATTATTTTTTCTTAAGGTAAACAAACTTTACTTGATAAATAAAACAATGATAGTAGAAATTATGAAATGAAGACTAATTTTTCATAAGCAAACTTAAACACTCTGAAATATAAAAAAACTAAAATAATAACAATTTACTTCAAAAGTGCTGAA
This sequence comes from Platanthera guangdongensis, assembly GCA_039583875.1. Classification (NCBI taxonomy): domain Eukaryota; kingdom Viridiplantae; phylum Streptophyta; class Magnoliopsida; order Asparagales; family Orchidaceae; genus Platanthera; species Platanthera guangdongensis. The sequence goes on along the minus strand of CM077161.1, from coordinate 106,444,225 downwards.
AGTGAATACAAAGTGTCTCTATAGAGTTAGAGACTAAGGCTTATGAAAAATACAATATACTTTTGTTTTCACCGGTCCTTCTACCAAGAACCGACAGTCTAAAACGTATCTCTCCCTAGATCTTGCTACTAGCCTCCCCTAGATCTACCTCGATCTAAACGCTACACACAAGACAACGATTTCTCCCTAAAGCATACAAGGACTTGAACGCCACACACAAGGCGACGATTTTTCCCTTAGCCATACACCGACTTAGACGCCATGCACAAGGCGGCGATTTCCCCTAAGCAACGCAAGGACTTAGACGTCACGCACAAGGCGGCGATTTCTCCTCTCGATTACAATAGTTTTACAATAAAAATAAGAACAAAACAAATTGAAAATTTCTGAATAAAAACTCCCTTCAAACAAAGTGTTGAAGATGACGACGAATCCTAGCCATGGTCGTTTTGAATGCTGCGTACGTGCCGTCAATCTTTTGCGCTTCGGCCTTCTTGAGAGTATGAAGTAAATCTGGAATCTGGAGCTCTCTGGTTCGTCTAAACAGGAAGGTGCACTCCAGGTAATGAAAAATTAGTGATCTCCTCAGAAAATTGAAAGCCTTTTATACTTTGACGATATCGCCTGGTGACACTGGGTATAGCCACCTAGCGATATCGGTAACGACTGCCACGCGTCCCACGAACTCCTCATTTTCGCATCGCAGATCCGTCGATCGTCGAATGTGCACTGTCGCCTGGCGACACTGGGTATCGCCACCTGGCGATAGCGATAACGGATCCCACGTGGCCCACGAACTCCTAATTTTCGCATTTGCAGATTCGTCAAACGCAATTCGTCGATCGTCGAACGCAGATTCGTCGATCGTCGCTGTCGCCTGCCGGCGATACTCAATATCGCCTAACGATATCTCCTACACTCATCTGTTCTGACCCGAAACATCACCCCAAAGCCATTAGAGCTAGACTTGTGATATATGCACATCATAAACACCCAAAGATCAAATACAGACGAGATTTGTTATTAGCAAACCAAAAAAGCGTGGAACGCATGCTCCAACTTCTTGACTTTCTCTTTGCTTCTTGCTTTTCATAAACCCTATCCCAGAGTCACAGTTCCATCGACACAAGCCCGAATCCGACTTTAAACTATTATTATTGATATTATTATTGTGTAATGGTATTTTTGTTGGAGTTGAATTTTTTCAAAAATAAAAAACAAACATGTTTATTGTTGATGAGAATACGAATTACTACGTATATCAGAAAATCGAACCAAGATTTAAATACCAAATCAAACTGTATTGATTCAGGTCAGTTTTAGTATGAGGTGTTTGGAAGCTGAAGCTATTTAGTTTAGTTTCGATTTTACCCGACACTGAACTGAACTGCTTATATGCCTAGTTATCTTGAATCTTTATGTCTTGATCGCAACTCTCACTTTGGAGAGGACTCTTGGAGGGAACAAACCCTCAAAAGAGTGACGTGTGTATGCCTCACAGTTGTATTTTTCTTACATCTTATTGCATTTTGATTTTGTGTCTATCAATTTGCTCTGACCCATCACCTTCCCCTAGATTTAAGAAAATCCACTGAAAGATTCTCACATGGGCACACCACTGCTTCATCATCTTGTAGAATTGATGCTGCGCCCAATGAATTATTTGTCCACTTGCAACGACGTTGTTCATCGACGACACAGAATTTTTTTGCCCACAATGAGTTAGTTGCCTTCCCATGTAGCGCACCTCGTGTCAGCCCGGGCTCCGCCTTCTTCTTTAGCAGTGTCGACGAGATCTCTCAAGCTCCCCTCTGACTCAGGTGTGCTGTAGTCCTGCTAACATCACTCCCTGGTCTAGTGGGCGCTTTCACCGGCTTCAGGCTCTCGTCAGACCTCCTAATTACTCCACTCCCATTATTGCTCCAACCTGACCAATTTACGATGCCTTCTCCTCGCTCCACATTAGCCACTGCGCCCTATCTGCACATATCACTGCCTCCTCGCGCAGTCTCTTGTTGTTATTTTTCACCTACGACCTCCTCTAGCTTGGTGAAGCGTTCCCTGGACAATCTCTCCCACGAATGGACGTAGTAGAATCAGTTCCGACTAATATCCTCCAGGCCCCCCGTCACGAACACCCAGTTGTCACCAAAACTCCGTCATCTCTGATAGTGAATCTCGCGACCATCGATCTAATGGCCTCGAAAGCTCAACCAACCCTTATATTGGTCCGCCCTCGCCATTGATTTTCTCACACATGACACCCTGGGAAATCGAGGTGCTACTGTTCGACAGTTCTGACCCGCTCGAATGGATCGCTCGCGTGGAACTATTTTTCAAGTGCAACTCATTCCGGACGCCAACAAGGTTCCCCTCGTGAAGATTTGTATGTAATTTATTAATATATATAATGTGTACAATTGCACATATTTACAATATATATATATATATATATATCTTATATATATAATGCAATTTACATATCTTGAGATACAACATACTTTAAGTTTTGACCATTGGATCTCATCAAATAAATCCTATCCCTACATGAGAGAGGGAGAGGAGAGAGAGGGGGAGGAGAGAGAGGGAGAGAGAATAGGAGAGAGATGGCTTAAGGGAGAGGATAAAGGGGCGGAGAGAGAGGGGGAGGAGAGAGTGGGAGAGAGAAAGGGAGAGAATAGGGAGAGAATAGGAAGAGAAAGAGGGCGAGAAATTAATGCTTTTACGTCAAAACGTAAATTTTTTTATAAAATAAAAATTGTAATATCAGTTTATATTTTTTTACGGTCATTTTGAGTACTCATATGTATATATTGCGGGCACTGTCCGCCTTGATGCGGGCGCAGCCCGCAACGACGCAACGAGCACGGGCGAAGCCCGTGCAGAGGGGGGTGAAGCCCGTGCGGAGGCGGGCGAAGCCCGTGCGGAAGCGGGCGAAGCCCGTGCGGAAGCGGGCGAAGCCCGTGCAGAAGCGGGCGAAGCCCGTGTGGAGGCGGGCGAAGCCCGGCTGAGAGCATCGAGCACGGGCGTAGCCCGTGCGAAGATGCTTGTATATATATATTAAGTATTATAATATAAAATTTTAAAATATCCCCGATATATCTCTCGCAATCAGACATCCAACATTTCAAACTCAAATCGACATGAACCCGACATCTGACATTTTAAACTAAAACCGACATGAGCCTAACATCCGACATTTCAAACTCAAACTGACATGAATCCGACATCTACAATCTTGTTTGCGGGACATGACTCCGACTATACTCGACTCCATAATGTCTCTGCTGGGAAATCTCTGTACTCTTATGATGATCATACTCATCCTCAATCCTTCACACGTAGGGATTGTGCTGACCCTTCGACACAACGCGATTATCATAAAGACGATGACTACTATGATTATCGTTTCGAGGGAGATCTCAAGTGTAGGTTTCATACAATTGTCGTTTGATAGCTTGTCAAGTTCTTAGTCTTTTAGTTATTGGCTTGCGGACATGGAATATTATCTCTGTTATTTTTAATTATTTGCTGAGCGTCACATCATGTTTACGGAACTTATACTTTTAGATCAGGCATAAGCATAATGATCTGACATTGAGAGGATCCGTGAGCCGGATTTATTAGTCGTCTGCTCGAGTAATTTGTCACCCTTCGACAAGGATCCATGTCCGTCTATGAGTCTAAAGATTGTTTTGTTGAGTTATTAGTGAGTAACATCCAAGATGAGCCGATTAAGACTAATTCTTGATTTTGGTCTGAATTTTGATATGAGATACATATTGAGTTGACATATAACTACTTAAAGTCTCTTGAGTAGACATACCAAGTCACTCTTCATTATGAGTAGTTTTTGTGATGTGCCAGAGTTAGTCGAGTTGATTCACATCTTGACCTCCCACTACGAGTGCTCATTCCGAGACCACTATCACACCTTCTCATGTCTTTTTAGATTAGGAAAACATAACATCTGAAGTGGGGTTATCTCACCCCAGTGAGTCACTTTGTTCCTCGAGTGGTCTGTTATTTGATTTGTACTCATTTTTTGTGACCATGATTGAGAGTACGAGCGACCCAGTGATCCTATAGTTGCACGTACTTCTCCATTCCATGTGTTGATTTAGATACTTCCCTGAAAGTCGGCTCACCCTTGAGTACTTATTCCTCAGGGTTACACGCCGAGGTAGTGTCGAGGCACATTATGTGTGAGATTCGTGAGCATAATATTGGCTTTGTGGTAGTTGTTCCTTCTATTCCCGATTTATCATTGTCAACGATTCTCGTTAGGAGAGTCATCTTACTATTGTTGACCCCGTGATGAGTCCTTCCTCAAGACCTCGAGAAATCCATTTGATGAGTCTCCCTCGGGAAGCATTTGCCCTACTATGGTTGACTTGGGTCCTCATTACGGTGATTGTTGCATTCATGTTGAATTCTATTATGTGCCTCCGAGAGAGCCACTTGATGATTTTTTTCCTTTTAGGAGACATTCGACCAATTCCAGCATTGCGTCGTTGTCTGTATGTCTCACACGTCTGTTCAGATGATCATTGCATTCAAGATGAATTTACTTACCACTTGATGTACCTCCCGAGTTACTTCTCAATGTTACTATTTTTGACATCTCTTCGAGGGATTGCATCGTCAACGACAAAATTTTCTATCGCCCACCCGGTGAGAATCTTGAAGATTTACGTCCCTTGGTAGCCAATTCATATTGCTTGATATTACAACTTCGTGCCAATGTTCAAGGTAGTCGTTTGGGTGTTCGCGCACTCGAATATTTTTACACCCCACCTGAAGAACCTTCAGATAAACTACATATCCTTCGGAATCTTCATCTCTGTTAGATATTATGGAGCCTTGATGGACTAGCAGTTTGGTCCGGCGCCTGGCAGTTATGCGGTCTTCCGGTTTGGTCCAGACGGTCTGGAGGATTTGCGGTCTGGCGCCTTAGTCCAGACAGTCTGGAGGTTTGACGGACTGTCTCTGGCGCTCTGGTCAGAAGACTAGCCAGATGTGTTGTGACCACGCTCTGATCTCGCTGTAGTGGACTTGGCGGACTGGCGGGTTAGCCTTGGCAGACTGGTTCTCACTGTGTTGCAGACTGCCTCCGGCAGTCTGGTTAGAAGACTAGCCAACTGTATTACGATCACACTCTGATCTCGCTGTAGCGGACTTGGTGAACAGAGAGTTGAAGTCGCTGCAGATAGAGGAACACCTGAAGCTGCGGTCTGAAGAGCAGCTGAAGCTATGGGTACAGGTAATTGTTGTGGCCTGATGCTCAAGGGAGCTTGTCTGGAGTTTGGTGGACTTGTGCTTCTGTCCGCTAGTGTGCAGCGAACTGCTGTTCATGGTCGGCGACAGCCGACTGCTAGTAGAGTCCGACGAATACCAGTATGAAGCAGACAATGCCTAACCACTCAGTTATAGAGGTCTAAAAGTTTTATAACCGCTGAGACCGCATGTTGTATTTTAGTCCCACATCGTATGTTGTATTTTTTTTCTTTCATTTCTCTCTATAAATAGAGGGTCATACTCATGTAAGTTGACTCTTTTATGAAATGAAAAGCTTGTTATTTAAATTTTCTTACATGCTATCAGAGCTCTCCCGATTCTTGCAGTTTCTGCTTTTCTAACCGCATTTTTTGCTCTGTTGTGATCCTTGCGGATTTCGGCTTCTAACCGCCCACCTCTTGCGCTTTCTTCAGTCTGCGCGGATTCCTTTTCTATCCGCCTGTTTTAGCTATTTCTTGAGTTTCCTTTGCGGTCTCTGCGGACTCCGGTTTTTCTAACCTCCTGCTGATCTTTTCTTCTATCCGCGCGGATTCCTTTTCTTGCCGCATTCTTCATGAAGGATAACGAGTGCTCTTCTTTCAGTTTATACGTATTTTCTTCTCAAACCGCACCAATTATTTCTACTCCTTCTGGCAGCCTTGGAACTGCTTCCAAGTTAACTGGTCCGAATTATCCGGATTGGAGTGTTTCGTTTGTGTTCTTGCTGAGGTCTCAACGCAAAGGCCATCATATTAATGATGACCCTCCAACTTGTGGATCTGCTGCCTTTGATGATTGAGATATAAATGATGTTTTGGTCAGGACGTGACTTGCTAATAGTCTCTCTGATGAGTGCTTCCAAGTTAAAGCTGCTTGGGCTCATCATGCTACTCTGTATTCGAAAAGCGCCCAGACCTCGCGCATATACACGTTATATGCTGATTTGTTTGCCCGCCCCACTTTGACTCCTGCTGCTGCTTATTAGAAGGTGCATGCTCTTCGTGCTGAAATTCTACAACATCGTCCGTTCTCCGCTGGTCTAGCTGAGCAACACAGGTTGTGTGTTATCGTCTTCACCTTCCATATTCTTATGAGATGATAAGAAAACAAATTCTTGTCGAAGCTGATTCTCCCACTCTTGATGTCACTGCTGCCCGTATTGCAGCTATTACCACTCTTATTCAGCGACCTCTGCGTGCCTCTCCATCCCATCCGGATACTTTTGCTCATCAGGTTCTCTCTGGTAATTCTAGTTACTATGGAGGTCATACTAGTGGGCGGTGTGTGTCTTGTCATGTCCGCTCTCATTGTGGAAAGACAGACCATCTTGTTGATCGTTGCTGGGCTAAATATCCTCTGCGCCCATCTGCGGTATACAACACAAAGAAGTCCGCATCTCTTGCCTCCTTTTCTACAAATGCTAATGTAGTCATTCAGGGTTAGTGACTGATTGATTCAGGCGCTACTAATCACATGACAAGTGATTCTGGTTTGTTCTCTTGCTTGAACAAGCATAACCAGTCTTCTTCGGTTTTTGTTGCGGATGGTTATCCGTCTGATGTATGCGGGACTGGTACAGTCTGTGTCACTCTGACTTTGCGGCTTGAAGACATGATTTACGTCCCGTCTTTTCCGTGCAATTTACTCTTTGTTCCTGCTCTCTGTAAACAATTGAACTGCACAACTATCTTTACTTCTACTAGTTTTTTTCAGGATCCACATTTCAAGAGGAAGATTGCTACTGGGACTGAAAACAATGAGCCCTTCTTCCTCGACAATGTCACTGCTTTCTTCGCTTCTCTTTTGCAGTGACATCTTCGCCCTGCTCATCCTCCTTGTCTCATTTACCAACTCCTGTCCGATTTACCTAAGGAGGACTCCTCTTTGAACTATGAGGCTTGCCAACTTGGCAAGCATTGTCGTTCTTCCTTTCCAACAAGACAAGGATGTAGCTTTTCTCGTCCATTCGAACTTGTTCATTCAGATGTTTGGGGTACTGCTCCTGTTATGACTGTTGGTAGAGGTAGATTATATTTTGTTACATTTGTTGATGATTTCTTTCTCTGTACTTGGTTGTATCTCTTAAAAGAGCATTCTGAAATTTATTCTGTGTTCACGATATTTTATAATGAGATACTAACTCAATTTGATGTTTCTCTTAAAATTCTTCGAACTGATAATGCTCGAGAATATCTTAGTCAATAATTTTCCGATTTTTGCATGCATTAGGGCATAGTTCATCAAACTAGTTGTCCCTATACGTCTCAACAAAATGGAGTTGCTGAGCGCAAAAATTGACATCTCGTGGATGTTACTCGCACCCTTCTTACACAGATGAATGTTCCTCGCTCGTATTGGGGATATGCTGTGCTTCATTCTTGCTATCTTATCAACTGTATTCCCTCGTCGATTCTTCAAAGTCACACCCCATTCTCCATTTGACATCCAGGAGCTCAACCTTTTTCTTCACCTCTCAGTATTTTTGGCTGCACAACGTTTGTACATTCTCCGTCTACTGGTCGTGACAAACTTTCACTTCGCTCGATAAAGTGGGTCTTTTTGGGCTATTGTCCGACCCAAAAGGGGTATCAATGCTTTGATCCCTTGCTAAGAAAACAGTTTGTTTCTGCTGATGTTACATTCTTCATAAATATGCCTTTTTTTTTCTCGAGCTTCTACTCTCTCCCCCTCTGATTCTTCATCATTTCTTCCTATTATTTCCACACATATGCACCTGCATCTGTTACACCTTCTACGTCATTATCTTCTCCTCCCATATCAGTTCCTTTGTATTCGCCTATCTTTTTATTCTTCCTTGCCTTTGAAGCCGTTGCTGACAGTTCTCAAGCTAGTAATCTCTCCAACGGATGGATCTAGTATAGAAGACAAGTCAGATCTTGACCTTCATATTGCTCTACAAAAGGAAGTTAGAACATGTACTAAACATTCCATTCATGATGTTTGTCTTATGCTCGTCTATCCCAAGCTGAAAGGAGATTTTCTCTTGTTCTCTCCGCAAATGCTGTCCCGGTTAACTATCAGGAGGCTCTTTCTTGCTGTTCCACATTGGAAAACGACAATGAATGAAGAAATGAAGACTTAACCGAAAGGGGTAGTTGGACTCTTGTTCCTACTCCTCTAGGTGTGGATGTGGTTGGTTGCTGGTGAGTCTTTGTCATCAAATTTCATCAGGATGATACTATTAATTGCTATAAGGTTGGGCTTGTTGCCAAAGACTTTACTCAAACGTATGTGTTGACTTTTTTGATACATTCTCCACAGTTGCTCATATTAACACTATCCATCTTCTTTTCTCTGTTGTTGTTAATAGTGGTTGAGAGATGTGTTAATTAGATGTGAAGAATGTCTTCCTGTATGGTGATCTAAAAGAGGTGATTTACATGGAGCAACCTCCTGGGTATGTTGCTCAGGGGGAGTCTCAAATATGCAAGTTACAGAAGACAATTAATGGTCTAAATTAAAGCCCCCGAGACTGGTTCGAGAAGTTCAGCAAGGTTGGTTCTCTTATTGGCTTCACTCGCAGTTCTGCTCATCACTCTTTTTTTATTCACAAGACAACTAAAGGGCTTGTGATTCTTGTTGTCTATGTAGATGATATTCTCATTACTGGTAATGATAAGTAAAAAGTTGATCTAGTCAAGAAACATGTTCGACAACATTTTGTTACAAATGATATAGTTCTCCTAAGTACTTCCTGGAAATAGAAATCTTGCAGAAACACAACTCTTTGGTTCTCTCACAACGGAAGTATGCGTTAGATCTTTTGAAAGAAACTGGTCTTCTTTGGGTAAGATCTGTTAGCTGTCCTATGGTCGTTGGTGATGACAAGAGTTGGACGAAAGGTTCATCTTTTCTTTCAGATAGTACTATGTACAGACGACTTATGACCAAACTCATCTATCTGACTGTTACCAAACCTGATATTTGTTGATGCGGTAGTGAAGGTCAGTCAGTTTATGCAAGCTCTCAGAGAGTATCATTTTCGTTGTGCCTTGAAAATTTTGGAATATGTGAAAGAGTATACAGGGAAGAGGTTATTATTTCAAAAACATAACCATCTGAAGGTTGAAGCTTATTTTGATGCTAGCTATGCTGACGATAAAGAAGATAGAAAGTCTACCTCTGGTTTTTTGTACCTTTGTGAGAGAAAACCTTGTCAGCTAGAAGAGCAAGAAATAGTCTGTTGTGTCACGGTCAAGTGCTGAAGCTGAGTATCGAAGCATGACATCAATCGCTTGCGAGTTGAAATGATTTCCCTTATGCTTGACTTGAGAGAAATATATGATCATCATTTACCTATGTTTTGTGACAACCAAGCTGCTATACATATATCAAAAAATTCAGTTTTTTATGAAATGACAACAAATTGAAGTTGACTATCACTTCGCCAGGGAAAAAGTTTTGAAGAATCAAATCTATACTTCATTCATCACTTCTGACAAGTAGTTTGCAAACATCTTTACCAAATTAGTGTTCGCTTCTCTTTCAGATGTCTGTGACAAGCTAAGCATGTTTGACATATATGATCCAGCTTGAGGGGAGTGTTAGATTTTATGGAACCTTGGCGGACGGCGGTTTGGTTAGGCAGCGTGACAGTTAGGCGGTCTGCCGGTTTGGTCCAGGTGGTCTGGAGGATTTGCGGTCTGGCGCCTTAGTCCAAGCGGTCTAGAGGTTTGACAGACTGTCTCTGGTGATCTAGTTAGAAAACTAGCCAGCTGTGTTGCGACCACGCTTTGATCTCGCTGTAGCGGACTTGGCAGACTGGCGGGTTAAGCTTGGCGTAGTAGTTTCCGCTGTGTTGCGGACTGTCTCTAGCGGTCTGGTCATAAGACTAGTCAGCTGTGTTGCGATCACGCTCTGATCTCGCTGTAGCGGACTTTGTTAACATGGAGTTGAAGTCGCTGCGGATAGAGACACATCTGAAGCCGCGGTCTGAAGAGCAGCTGAAGCTGCGAGTATATGCAATTGTTGCGGCTAGATGCTCAAGGGAGCTGGTTTGGAGTTTGGCGGACTTGTGCTTCTGTCCGCTAGTATGCATCTGACTGGTGTTCACGGTCAGTGGCAGCGGACTGCAAGTAGAGTCTGGCGAATACCAGTATGAAGCGGACATTGCCAAACCGCTCAGTTATAGCAGTCTAAAATTTTTATAACCGCCCAGACCGCGTGTTGTATTTTAATCCCATATCGTCTGTTGTATTTTTCTTCTTTCTTTTCTTTCTATAAATAGTGGTCAAACTCATGTAAGTTTACTTTTTGGTGGAATGAAAAACTTGTTATTTAGATTTTCTCACAATCTATACATGAATTATGCGTCTTGTTAGTGTGTCAAGCTGATCATTGTTCATTTGTATTTGTTTCATGTTTTGTTTGACATGCTCCAACTTTAAGTTATATTAAATAATAAGTCTTTTAAAACTTGTGCCGATACTCATATGAGAAAGCAAATGTTTAGTGAAGATGATTGAGTGATGATTTGCACATTATTTGAGGTCTCATTAGGGACAAGTTTGAATGTGAGTGCTAGGAAAATAGGTCCATCTACTGTCGTGATAGAGTCTGAATTGAGTTTCGGTGAACATGATATTATTAGGAATATGAGTATTCATGTCGTACTCAATATAGCGAATTTGATTCTAAATGTGGTTCCACCTAGTTTTGGACTCTTATCCTTTAGTTCCACCATTATCACAACCTCTCTTGTACCTACAACCTCCACTATACTGCATCCCTACCCTTCACTCCTACATCAACTTGCTTGGTGCTTGGGATCCTCGGGTACTTCAGTGACACAATGACTTTATGTGGAGATGGTTCCTAGCCGCAGTGGCAGAGTCTTATCTGACTTGCTTCGAGAGCATGTTGTCTCCATTCACTGGAAATGAAATGCTTGTAAGTTGAGGAGATTGATGAACATCGTTCACGCGACATTGAAGACGATGATTGGATCAATATTTCTGGATTATTAAATGGACGTTCGAAGTCCGTGATCGTATCAGACTCATTTTTCTGCATTTTTTCATGTATATGTTTTTATTTTTCAGACACATTTGAGAATTAGGTTAAATAATGTGATAGGTCGATTTGAGCCATTAAATCATTTAAACTAATCCCTTATCTATTATGGTAGTGGCTGGTCCACAAGGTATCGAGAAATTAGGTTTTTTCCATGAGTCGTTTGATCTTCTCTCTCGGCTCAACACCGATAGCTATCTGCGGTGTGACACTACAAGTTCCCTCCTCCAGGGGTGTCGACGCCTCCGTATGTCGCCTCCCTTGCCCTTAGTGCCCAGTTTTGATTCGCTGCCTTCCCCAACTCCGACAGCCGTCCTCCTGCGACAACTGAGTTCAGTTTTCCTCTAGGTTGACTCCCAATCGCCACCTCCCTCTACAGACACCCCTACCGCCGCTTTCTTAGTCCCTGCGCCTCATACATTCCTCACCAGTCCCACAGCCACTCCCCCTCCAACAAACTCCGCTCCCGTAGTCGTCCAACTCTACACACACCCTACTAATCCTTCTCCTCGCTGTCCCAGCACCTTACCAATCACCCCACCCATGAAGCCTCCATTCCATCCGCTCCACAGCTCCACCCACCCTTCTCCTATCCTACCCCTACAAGTCTCTTCTAGTCAAATCTAGCCCATAAAGAGATCGTTTTCCCCTCCGACATCCCCCAAATAGCAACATCTACACTCCCATACATCCACCGCCACCACTAGCTCCTCCCCTCCACCGTTAGTATTGATTACTCAGTGAGTTTGCATCTTAGTTTTTTTTTTGCATTGTATGAGTGCTATTTGTATTTCTTGAATTATTTGGCTTGCATTAATTTGATTTGTTACTCTTTTAGTCACGTGTTACTTATTCGTCTGCATTTACTTTAAGCACAATCTCAAATAATTTGAAATTGTTATTTTAAATTGCAATATTGTTGATTAATTGTGACACATGTTTAAGATTTTAAAATTAATATTGTTTAATTGAGGTGATGTTTGGCGCATCTCGAATATGGCTATCTACAACCTTTTGTTAACTGCATACCGAAAAATTTGAAAATTTAATCCGCAACCAAAATTGTTAATCTTCCAGAATCAATCGACCACCACAAAGATGGAATCGTGTCTCCGAAGAGTGCGGGGGAGTCTGAGGAAGAGTCTATGCTGATGTCCTCCCAGGGCGGTGTGAGACAGGTAGAGGTGTGTACAGACTAGTGTTCTGCTTAGTGACCTTGGTCGTCTGGCAGATACGACAGTGACGGAGAACGCGAGCCACAACATATTTTAGGCTGAGCCAGTAGAGACGATCCTTAACATTGGCTATGGACTTATCCCGCCCAAAGTGCCCAGCGGCCCCACCAGTGTGCAACTCCCAAATCAAGTAATCACGGTAAGAAGTCTGGGGTATGCACAGACGAGAGCCCCGGTACAGATATTCTTCAAAGATCTGATAACCCTCAACAGGGTCCGGAAGGTCTTGGGACAAGGCGCTATAAATCTCGCCAAAATCGAAGCATGTTGGATAGTCTAGGATCATTCTTTCAAGCTCATCTACATGCGCGCTCATCGTCTGGAACAAGGAGACGCAATGCCTCAACGCATTAGTCGACTTGTTCTCAACACCAGCTCGATGTTTGAGAACGTAATGAAAGTCTTGGAGACACTCGACCCACTTGGCATGCCAGTGTCCCAACTTGCACTGCGAATCTAGATATCGTAACGTCTGATGATCAAAGTAAAACACAAACTCACGACGGAGGAGAGAGTGCCTCCAGTAGCGCACAGAATGAACAATAACATAAAATTCCCGATCATAATTCTAGTATTTATGTTTGTTTTCGTTCAGTTTCTCACTAAAGTAAGAAACCGGATGCCTCTCTTGGCTCAATACGCCACCAATACAAACACCAGAAGCATCACACACGACTTCAAACGTGCGGCTAAAATCTGTAAGTCTCAGGATAGGAGCCGCCGTCAATCTCTCCTTGATCTCCTCAAATGCCCTAGTGGCCGCGACAGTCCACTGAAACTCGCCCTTCCAAAGACAGCTCGTAAATGGGGCCATGATCGTACTGAACTTCTGGACAAACCTCCTATAGAAGATGGCAAGTTCGTGGAAGTTGCGAGCCTCGTGGATGGTCGCAAACACAGGCAAGTCTCTAATGGACGTGACCTTCTTAGGGTCGACGAAAACTCTAGTGGATGACAGAATGATTCCCAAGAAGTGAACAGACTTAGAAAGGAAAGAGCACTTCTTCAGGTTCATATACAACTTCTCCCGGCGAAAGGTGCAAAAGAAAAGCCTCTGATGATCAAGGTGGTCGGCCTGAGTCTGGCTATAGATCAGTATATTGTCGAAGTATACCAACAAAAACTTGCCCATGTAGGGCCATAAGACCCGCGTCATGACTCTCATGAACGTGCTTGGGGCATTCGACAACCCAAATGACATCACCAACCACTCATATAAACCATCCTTGGTCTTGAATGTTGTCTTCCACTCGTCTCCCTCACGAACTCGAATCTGGTGGTACCACTACGGAGTTTGATCTTGGAGAAGATCTGGGCATCAGACATAGTATCCAGTAGGTCATCGAGTCGTGGGATAGGGTAATGATATTTGACCGTGATTTTATTAATAGCACGACTATTGATGCACATGCTCTAACTACCATCCTTCTTAGGGGTAAGAAGGGCAGGAACCACACACGGACTCAAGCTCTCACAAATAAATTGCTTCCGAAGAAGCTCATCAACCCGTCTCTTGAGCTCAACGTGCTCATCATGATGCATACGGTAGTGGGGCAGGTTCGCGAGAGAAGCCCCCGAGACCAAGTCAATAGCGTGCTGAATGTCACGTGGAGGGGGTAACTCATCTGGGATATCATCAGATATGATATCCGCAAACTCATTCAAAGATTGTCCATGGGAATGAATCCGACACTCAGAAGCCATAGTGGCCGACACAATATAAATGATGTCAGACTCAATTATATCTCAAAGAAACTCGCCTCGCCTCAAGATATGGTCTCGATGCGCTCGTGCTCGCAAAAGGCTTAATCTGACCCTTGGATTTCTCCTTGGGTTGGGTGGGTGACAGTGTAATCTTCCGCCCCTTGTCATAAAAAATACACGTGTTTAAGCAGCCGAAACACGTGACATCGCGATCAAATAGCCAGGGCGTCCATGGGAATGACATCGCACCTGACCCGGTCCTCAAATGAGGCGATGCAAATAGGTACGAGACAACGCTGGGTGATCTGAATCACTGTCTTATCTACCCAGACGTCACGATAGGGGTTTGGGTGAGGATCAACCTTCATTTGCAAATGGTCAAGACCCTTTTGGGACATGATATTCACGCAACTCCCACTGTCGATAGTTAACTTGTAGGGACCGCCTGCACTAGGAACGCACATGTAAAATATAGTAGTGCGACACTAATTCTCATCTACAGGTGGGGTGTGTAAGAGGCGTCTAACCACTCCCATCTCTAAGGATCGCTTAACGTCACCCTCCTATCTTTCCTCGCCAGTGGCTGCGATCTCCTCAGTAACCTCCTCACCTTCTTCTAAACCATGCTTCTCGTCCTCAACTAGCAGACTTCGCGTGAGGCACTGCGCTGCCACGTGTGAAGACCCTTGTTCTGGTCTCCACAGTGGAATCAAGAATCGAGTATAGTTTCAATAAAAGTGTCGCAAAAAGAATCCATAATAGGATTCATAGTACAAAGAAAACATAACACCAACTTTTTTCTTTATTAACATATTTACAAGCGACTGCACAAATACAAGATTTAACTATACTCATTATAAAAAGCGCACTCGTAATCCTCACAAGTAGTTTTATGTTTTTCTTGAGTTTCCTCGATTCCGATAAAGATCTTGAGCCATACCTTTGCAAGATCCTCAACGCGCTTCCGTTTTTCTTCTTCTGTCATGGGAACCCTTCGTGGTGCACTTGATGACGCCTTTGTTGCCTAAAACAATGGGTCCACAATGGGTTAGTCATAAACATATGACTATGTGAGCAAAGTATTTCGTGACCTGATATACTGTTACACCGCCGGATGACGTACAACTATTTGGGCGTCAATATGTGCGCAGGCGGAAAGAGGAGACAAACAACAACGGGGCTGAACCAACCGGTTCAGCCCCTCCCACTGAGGCCGACGGATTGGGGCTGAACCACCCGGTTCAGCCCCATGTTTGGGGGGGGGGGGGGGGGGGGCGGCCCCCCTTGGCCCCGGGTATAAATATTCCCGGGGTGGTTCTCTTGGTGGATTATGCAAGTACAATGTATTCTTTGTTGATGCAACCACCGTGATCTGGAAGTGATCAAGCATGTAGGCTCACTGCCAACTCAGTATGAGCCTATCGGGGTCGCACATAAGATTGTGACGAAATTGAGAGTTTGGATCTGTATGGTGTAGCTCATATGATGAGAAAAAGGGGACTGAAATTTTCTAAGGCAAAAACGTTGAAAGCGTTGAGTTAACTCAACACCTTTGCAGATTCGTTGAACTCCGTTCGACGAATTGGCCTTGGCGCAGATTTGTCGAACTCCGTTCGACGAATTTGGCCTTGGCGCAGATTCGTCGAACTCCGTTCGACGAATTTGGCCTTTGCCGCTTATTCGTCGAACGCCGCAGAAGACGTTGACGGTGTTGAGTCCATTCAACGCCTTCGTCGATTCAAGTGTTCATTCGGCTGGCGGTTGGCGTTGAGTTCATCGTATATATGCTATAAGATACTCAACGATTCGATGAGTATAAATTGATACTCGACGATTCGTCGTGTATCCTGTAGATATTCGACGATTCGTCTAGACAAACTGTTGTCTTGCCGAAGGTCTGTTTTGTCTCAGTCCTCGGTCTGTGTTTAGCGACGGGCTGCTTTGTTTATTCTTTTTGGGTATAAATAAGAAGTTTTAGGGTTTGACAAAAAAGCCATTATTCTTTCTGTCAAGCACACGAGCCCTACTGTGCGAAAGACCGATAACCCTAAAAGCCCAACGGAAGCCGTTCCGTCTTCTTCGCCGATCCCGATCCCGATCCCGACGAGTGTCGCCTCCGCCTCTCCTACAACAGATCTAGCAGTCTGTGGAGACGCTGAGTGTCATCTCCCGACCTAGAACTTCTGCGACAAGTTGCTACGGGTTCTCCCGATCGTGTGGATTACTGTAGAGGCACGAATATACTTTTTGCGCTCAAGACTATAGCCGTTGTGTGACCAGCCTGATTCTTATGGAGCATCTAGGTTGAGTCGAGACTCAATTCCTCAAAGGTAATTTTTATTATAACATGCTTTACTTCGTTGATTCTTAAATATTGTCAGATCCGAATTCTTTTGGGTTTTACTTATTTTTATTTCCGCTGCGTGCACAAGTGTTGTGTCATCCCCAAAAAACCCAACAGTGGTATTAGAGACAAATTGCCGACAATATTCATTGTTTCAGAAGTTGTTAAATCCATGACGTGTAGATTTGAAGATTTAGAAGTGTTCTAAATGCCCGAATCTAGTGCTGGATCTTTCCAAGAAGGCATGCGATTTCTTTGAAGTTTACTCCTTAATAGTAACCGTCACTTTTTGGTTTGTGAAACTAAGCACGTGTTAGATTTTGAATCTCACATGAAGTGACGAACTTGTCTACTGTGTAAGTGGAGTTGGTGTTGCTCATGTCTAGTGTATGTAGGTCTGAAGATTTAGACATGTTCTAGATGTTCAGACTTATCCAAATTCATCAAGTGTTGATGATTCTTGTGCACATTTGGGATGCATTTGGATTATGCTTGTTGAATTTTATTATGCTTGATGTGCACGCTGGTTAAGTGTTAACCATGATTAAAGAGTTAATTAACTATCTAAAATCCCTTAAGCAATATTAAGTATTCAGATGTCTTCCGATGGATGACACTATTCCTGCCTCGATCGATGAAATGTGGGCTTGCCAAAACAAGATGCATTAATCTATCTTGGTGAGAGTGCGAACAGATAATTGTGATATCTCACTGTCGACATCGGGTCTAGCTTAACTGGGTGACCTCAAAGGTTGAGTGCCCAGATGCATGAGGTTGACATGCACCATATGATGGATATGAATAAAGAGTTATTCCCCCGCCATAAAAGAATTGCATAGTGATGAAATTGGCAAGCGTTGCCTACCTAAATAGCTGTACTGTGAGAGAAAAATAAAGCTGACTCATAGTGTTAGTGCAATATGAATCTTGTCCACTAAGAGTGTTACTCGCCAAGCTCTTCGAATTGATATCAAGTGTTATCAGTTTGATAAAAATAGTGAGATCTTTTGATTAAAGTTCTAATTGAAAGATGAATTATATTTTGAAATGTACTACTGATTTGTTTTGCTTGTATTCTTGTAGAATTTCCAAGGCAAGTGGTTCACACTCCACCATGTCCCTACGAGCGATCCTTGAGAAGGAAAAGCTAAGCGGGACTAATTATTTTGACTGGTACAAGAATCTGAGAATTGTTCTCAGGCATGAGCGCAAGCTCTATGTATTGGAAGAGATATCCCCTGATGAGCCTGCCGGGAATGCACCCCGTGCTGATAAAAATGCTTATAAGAAGTATCTCGACGACTCTTTAGACGTCGGATGTCTTATGTTAGCTACCATGAACTCTGAGCTTCAGAAGCAACATGAGAACATGAGTTGCAAGGACATTGACGAGCATCTCAAGAAAATATTTCAAGGGCAAGCTCGTCAAGAGAGATTCAACGTCACTAAGGCTTTGTTCCAGTGTAAAATGAGAGCTCGAGATCTAGTAGGGACTCACGTACTCAAGATGATTGGGTATATCGAGAACCTTGAAAGACTAGGGTTCACTTTGGGCCAAGAGTTGACCACAGAATTGATCCTGCAATCGTTGATGGATAGTTATGAGCAGTTTGTCTTAAACTATAACATGAATGAAATAGACAAGGCACTCTCCGAGCTCCTAGGCATGTTGCGAACTGCCGAGATTAACATGAAGAAGGCAAAGCCCGCTAGCTCCATATTGATGGTGTATAAAGGCAAGAGCAAGGCCGAGAGCTTCAAGAAGACGAAGGTGGAACCTAAGTCTGTACTGGAGCCCAAGTCTTCAGCACTGAAAATGAAAGGTTTAATGAAAGAGGGAAAGTGCCACAATTGTGGCAAGGCTAGACACTGGAGGAGGAACTGTCCTTCTTATGTGGAGGGTCTGCAAAAGTTGAGGGGAGGTATGACTTTCGTTTTAGGTATTTATGTTATAAAAATAAACCTTTCTGCTTATTCATCCTGAGTATTGGATATCAGATGTGGTTCTCACATTTGTATAAATGTGCAGGAGCTGGGAATGAGAAGAATGCTGAGTAAAGGAGAGGTGGACCTGCGCGTTGGCATTGGAGCAAGAGTTGCTGCTGTTGCCGTGAGAGTTTATCGTCTTTCTTTGCCCAGTGAGCTTATAATAGAACTAGATAATTGTTATTTTGTTCCTTACATAACTAGAAACATTATATGTATTTCATATTTGGACATGATGAGTTTTTCTTTTATTATTAATAATATTTGATATTCAATATTTAAGAATGCTATTTGTTATGGTGTAACCCAAATGTTTAATGGTCTATATATTTTGAACTTAGACCATCATATCTATAATATTGAAAATATTAAAAGACTAAGAACAAATAACTCAATCCCTATTTATCTTTGACATTGTCGTTTGAGTCATATAAATAAGAAACGTATATCCAAACTCTATAGAGATGGACTGTTGGACTCATTTGATTATGAATCATTTGAGAGATGCGAATCTTGTTTGCTAGGCAAGATAACTAAAGTTCTTTTCACTGGCTTCAATAAGAGGGCTGATGATCTCTTATGTATAGTATATACTGATGTATGTGGATTTATGAGTTCTATGGCTAGAGATGAGTTCTTCTACTTTGTTATATTTACTGATGAATTCAGTAGATACGGATACATGTATCTTATGGAGTGCAAATCTGAAATCTTTGAAAATGTTCAAAGTGTTTAAAAACGAAGTAGAAAATCAGCTGGGTAAGAAGGTTAAAGCACTCCGATCTGATCGAGGTGGCGAATACCTAAGTCGTGAGTTCCGTGATCATCTTATAAAGTGTGGTATTGTATTACAACTCACTCCACCTAGAACACCATTGCATAATGGTGTATCTGAGAGTAGGAATCGTACTTTGTTAGACATGGTACGGTCGATGATGAGTCATGCAGATCTGCATGTTTCCTTTTGAGGTTTTGCTCTAGAAACTGCTGCTTTAAATTAAATCGTGCTCCAACGGCAACGCTTTTAAAGACACCATATGAGATATGGACTGAGAAACGTCCCAATATGTCGTTCATTAAGGTTTGGGGCTGTGAGGCATACGTAAGACGTCAAATGCCTGATAAGCTTGAACCTAAATCAGATAAGTGTTATCTTGTTTGGTATCTTAGGGAAATCAAAGAGTAATACTTCTACTTACTGTCCGAGGGCAAAGTGTTTGTCGTAAGAAATGTTATCTTTTTTGAGAAGAAGTTCTTAAGTAGAAAGACAAGCAGGGTAGAACTTGAAAAAGTTTAGGAACCACAAATAGTGAATGAACCGGAATTCGAACCTGAGTAGGAGTAAAAGTAGTTGTAGCTGAAGAACCTGCTCAGGAAACACAAGTTCCACGTAGATCTGGTAGATTAAGGTTTGAGCCTGAGAGATATGAATTTCTCGTGTCTCAAATAGGTAATGTGTTGCTTATGGATCATAGTGATGAACCTGCAACATACCATGAGGCTATGTGTGGACCGGACTCCGAGAAGTGGCTTGAGGCCATGAAATCTGAAATGGACTCCATGTATGAAAACCAATTATGGAATTTGATGGAACCACCAGAAGAGGTAAGACCCATATGGTGCAAGTGAGTTTTCAAGGATAAGACCGACATGGATGATAATGTATAGACATTCAAAGGGCGACTTGTGGATAAAGGTTTCAAGCAAATTCATGGTATTGACTATGATGAGACTTTTTCCCCTGTTGGCATGGTTAAATACACCAGAATTCTGCTTGTTATTGTTGCGTCTTATGACTACGAGATATGACACATGGATGTAAAAACAGCTTTCCTTAATGGGAACCTCCTCGAGAAAGTGTATATGACACAACCTGAGTGTTTTGTTTCTTCAGGTGAAACTACTAAAATATGAAAGCTGCAGAGATCCATTTATGGATTGAAACAGACTTCTCGAAGTTGGAATATTCGTTTTGATGAAAAGATCAAAGAGTTTGGTTTTATCAAGAATGAGGATGAATCTTGTGTTTATAAACGGATTATTAGGAGCATAGTTGTCTTCCTGATTTTATATTTAGATGACATACTGTTGATCGGGAATGACAAACCGACCCTGCAAGTTGTTAAGAACAACCTATGGGACTGCTTTTCGATGAAAGACTTAGGGGAAGCGACTTACATACTCGGTATTAAGATCTATAGAGATATATCAAAGAAGTTGTTGGGTTTGACCCAAAGTACGTATATTGACAAGGTGTTGAAACGGTTCAGCATGTTTGAGTCCAAGAAAGGATTCTTGCCTATGTCTCATGGTGAGTCTCTCTAAGGACCAGTGTCCTAGGTCTTGTGAAGATAAGGACCGCATGAAGTTTGTTCCATATGGTTCGACAATTGAGTCAATCATGTATGCAATGTTATATACTAGACCCGATGTCTCTTATGCTTTGAGCATGACTAGCAGGTATCAGTCTGATCCCGGTGATGATCACTGAATAGCCGTCAAGAATATCTTGAAGTACTTGCGAAGGACTAAGAATATGTTCTTGGTATTCGGCGGAGCGGATGAGCTCGTTGTAAGTGATTACACGGATGCTAGCTTCCAAACTGATAGAGACGATTCAAAGTCTCAGTCAGGGTTTGCGTTTTGTCTGAATGATGGTGCTGTTAGATGGAAGAGTTCTAAGCAGGATACAATTGCCGATTCTACTACTGAGGCCGAGTGTATCGCCACTGCAAATGCAACGAAGGAGGCTGTATGAATTAGGAAATTCATCGGCGAGTTAGATGTAGTTCCTAGCATGGTTTGTCTCGTAGATCTCTACTGTGACAACAACAATGCTATTGCACTTGCTTCGGAACCTAGATCTCATCAGTGCTCCAAGCACATACTCCGGCGGTTCCATCTAATTTGAGAGATTGTCGATCGAGGAGATTTGAGTATATGCAAAGTGCCGACTGAAGAAAACATTGCAGATCCACCGACAAAGTCTGTCGCATAGAGAAAGCATGATGGTCATGTTAGATCTATGAGTATACGATACCTAAATGATCAACTCTAGTTTGATTCTTGTGGATTGTATGTTTGTTTGCTGCATAATATTTCATTTGATAAATAAAAGTACTATATGCATTTCATTTTATATATTTTTGGCAAGTTCTTTTATTATGAAATTATTTCTATTTATGATATAGTAATTAAATTTAATAAATGCCCTTAGAATGTTTGTTTTCATAGGTCAAGTAGTGACTTGATGTGAGAATCTATGATCTTAGAAGCTTCATTCTTAAAGGTTACTGGTCGTTGTATCATCTTAGAAGATAAGGGCGATGATGATACTTTTAAGACTAGCATGTACGTTGACTGATGACCTGTCCTCACAGGTTATGATATTGTGATATCAAGTCATCACGTGGGTACTTGTTATGAACAAGTTGTACTGGACAGACCTACCGTGAGAATACTTTGTGGATTGTTATATGAACGTGTTATAAGTATGACTCAAGTGATAATGGTGTTTGTGGTCCTTTAACCTGAAGTCACAGCTTTTATTGAGTGAGTAAAAGCGTGCTTTGATGCCATCAAAAGTCCAGTCTTGAGAAAGTTGGATAATAAAGTGGTTATTGGGTACGTTACGAATCATTTGAGTGTTTACGTGTGAGCGGAGATGAGATTTGTCCTCCTATATTACAGGAGTTTCATCCATGAGCCCCTTGATGGAATGAGACTGAGAAATGCATGACCATGCTTGGTTGAGTTAATATATGATATTGGACTCACCAATTTCTGCAAGTCCATTCTAAATCAGGAAACTGAGATTGAACAATTATGAGGGCGACACGGTCTATACCTCTAATTCTATCCGGATGTAAGAGTCGAAGGGACATGACAACACTGTAACATTGGTCACAATGGCTTATGCATTTATAAACTCTTACTGTTTGGGGAGCAATGATGTATTGCTAGATGACGCTCATTGTTTGTGAACGTTTTGTTTGATACTTTCTAGATCAAGTGGGAGACTGTTGGTGCAAACATAGTGATCTAGAAGTAATCAAGCATGTAACATCACTGCCAACTCAGTATGAGCCTATCAGGGTCGCACATAAGATTGTGGAGAAATTAGGAGTTTGGATTTGTATGGTGTACCTCATATGATGAGCAAAAGGGGACTGAAATTTTCTAAGGTAAAAGCGTTGAAAGTGTTGAGTTAACTCAACGCCTTGGCATAGTTGTCAAACTCCGTTCGACGAATTGGCCTTGGCGCAGATTCGTCGAACTCTTGGCCTTGACGCAGATTCGTAGAACTCCGTTCGACGAATTGGCCTTGACACAGATTCGTCGAACTCCGTTCGACGAATTTGGCCTTTGACGCTTATTTATTGAACGCCGCAGAAGGTGTTGACGGTGTTGAGTCCATTCAACGCCTCCGTCGATTCAAGTGTTGATTTGGCTGTGGGTGACATTGAGTTCGTCATATATATGCTATAAGATACTCAACGATTCGATGAGTATAAATTGATAATCGACGATTCGTCGTGTATTCTGTAGATATTCGACGATTCGTCTAGACAAAATGTTGTCTGTCCGAAGGTCTGTTTTGTCTAAGCCCTGGGTCTGAGATTAGCGACATGCTGCTTTGTTTATTCCTTTTGGGTATAAATAGGAAGTTTTAGGGTTTGACAAAAAAGCGATTATTCTTTGTCTAAGCACACGAGCCATACTGTGTGAAAGATCGATAACCCTAAAAGCCTGACGGAAGCCGTTCCGTCTTCATCTTCTCCGATCGCGATCCCGATCCCGGTGAGTGTCGTCGCTGCCTCTCCTACAACAGATCTAGCAGTTTGTGGAGACGCTGAGTGTCCTCTCCCAACCTAGAACTTGTGTGACAAGTTGCTACGGGTTCTCTCGATCGTGTGGATTACTGTAGCGGCACAGATATAGTTTCCGCGCTCAAGACTCTAGCCGTTGTTTGACCGGCCCGATTCTTTTGGAGCATCTACGTTGTGTTGAGACTCAATCCCTCAAAGGTAATTTTTATTACAACATGCTTTACTTCTTGATTCATGAATATTGTCAGATCCGAACTCGTTTGAGTTTTACTTGTTCTTATTTCCGCTGCGCGCACAAGTGTTGTGTCATCCCCAAAAAACCCAACATTCTTCTCCTCCCTCCTTCAAACCCTAATTCTATATCTTTTTCCTCTAGATTTCTATCTTCCTCCCATTAAATCTCTACTTCCTCCATAACATTTAGTATCAGAGGCTCTCTCCTCCACCATGGTTACCACACGCACGCAAGAGGAAATCAATCGATTGGAAACTCTAGAAGAAAATTACGTTGGATTGACGGATTCGATGACCGCCATCGAGGAAAATATGAGGGCTTCTACGCAACGATTGGAAGAAAGGTTCGACGCTCGGATAGATGAAATCAAGACATTGCTAGCGCAAACTTTAAAGGGGAAGGCCACGACGAGCGAAGAAATGGGTGGATCTCCGCAATCGGGACCGGAGACGGCGGGATCCCACCCGGCGGCACCAACAGGAGCGGTGCCAGCAGCCGCGGCGGGCCTGGGCCGCTGCTGGCAGGACGCGATCGGCGTCCGGTTCCGCCCGAACCTGAGCGGCGCGAGTACGTCCCAGGGCGGAACCGTAGATCCCTTCACGGGTCGCGCGCCATGGCGGCGTGGCGGGGAGGAGCCGGGCGTGGTCGGCCGACCCCTCGGGCAAGCCGGAATTCCTCCAGGTGGAACGGGGTGGGGTGGGGGTGGGGGTCGGGCTTCTCCCTCACCTAAGGGGTTTTGGACAGCAAGGAGGCTTCGAGGCTAGAGCTCCGTGGGGTGGCCTACATCCTCCGTTGGGGGGGGGAATGCATCAACACGAGTATCCCGACGATTACCAAGATCCGAGAGAGCCAAGGAGGCCTGCGGGCTATAGGCATGAGCAGGGGTGGCACAGGCAAGCCGCTCCGCGGGCATACATCCCCCCAAAATGAACCCGCATGAATTTCCCTATATTCAACGGGGGGGACGCGTTGGAGTGGGTAAAAAAAGCAGAGCTCTTCCTCAGCTATCAGGATGTACCTGAAGGACAGTGGGTGCAACTCGCGTCATTTCACCTAGAAGACGACGCCTTTCAGTGGACGCAGTGGTTTTTGCAGGGCCGGGATTATGTGTCATGGACAAAATTTGTGGAAGGCTTTACAGCCCGGTTCGGGCCCTTGGAGTACGAGGATTTTGAGGTTCTCCTGCAGAAGTGGACGACGATGGAGTATCAGACTGAATTTGAAAAGTTGGCGAACAGGGTGCACTGGGAAGAGAGAACGCTGCTGAGCTGTTTTGTCTCTGGACTCAAGGTGCACCTCCGTCATGAAGTTCAAGCACACAGAAAAAGAGTTGGCATTCATTTGATCTTGATCCTTGTGGAGTGAAAAAGACACTATATTGGATCTGCATAGACGTCCTGCTAATATCCATAAATGACTTGTTTTTGGTAATAGATAAACATTATTATATGGATATTCGGACCCATGATAGCCATCAGTACTCCAGTGCATTTCTCCTTTTGACTCTTTCCCTCACGGTACTACTTCGCTATCGGTCACCCAGGAGTATTTAGCCTTGCAAGGTGGTCCTTGCTGATTCACACGAGATTCCACGTGCCCCATGCTACTCGGGTCAGAGCGTAAGCTAGTGATGCTTTCGGCTACTGGACTCTCGCCATCTAAATCATGTCATCACCTTGGCTCGCATTCAGGAGGAACGCTTCAACAGGCAGCGTACCCGCACCACCGCCAGGACGACAGCGACTCCAACAGGCGTAAGAAGGGAAGCTCCGACGGGTGGCAAACCGATAGTCACCCGGCTATCATGGGCCGAACTGCAGGCCAAAAAAGAGAAGGGCTTATGCTTCAACTGCGACGACAAGTTCACACCGAGACACAAATGCCAGAAGATACAAGTATTTATGCTTCATGAGGATACAGGGGGCAGGTGGCCTTACCGAACCCGAGTGGGACAGAGACTTGGACTTGACGGAGTTAGGCGTATCCTTGCAGGCGATGGAAGGATGCAACGCTCCTCTCACAATGAGGATGGCAAAGAGAGTCAGCCAGGAGCGAGTGACTATTCTGGTGCATAGTGTAGTACTCATAACTTCATTCACCCGGATGTGGCGCAAAAGGTGGGATACAAGATCGACCGAGCAGCTGCTTTTCACGTCATGGTGGCCGATGGGAGCAAGCTCCAGTGCGAAGGGGTTATGAAAGGGGTGGAGTTACGGATACAAGGGTACGCAGGACGCACAGATGTCTACCTCCTACCCATCAAAGGGTCGGACATAGTGCTCGAGGTACAGTGGTTGCAGCAGCTGCGGAGGGTGACTTTCGATTGGGATCAGATGACGATGAAGTTCCTCCAGCAGGGAACACAATATTGTCTGGGTGGCTTCAAGACGTCCCCACTGAAGGAGATCTCGTCACGCAGCCTGGAGTGGCTGGTGGAACAAGACAGTACAATGGCTATGATTATGGAGATTACGGCTACCCCCGGAGCACCCCTGGTGGTGCCTGAACAAATGCGGGCACTACTAACTCAGTATTCAGACATATTCTAGGCACCTCGAACCCTTCCTCCTCCGAGGTTTCGAGATCATTAGATCTAACTCAAAACCTGGGCAGTGCCCACTAACATTCGTCCGTACCGCTATCCCTACATCCATAAGACCGAGATGGAGCGCAGCGTCCGGGAAATACTCACCGCTAGACTCATCCGCCCAAGTACTAGTTCCTTCTCATCTCCTATCATCCTCGTCGAGAAGAAAGATGGATCATGGCGCTTCTGCATGGACTACTGCGAGCTCAACAGATCGACCATCAAAGACAAGTTTCCCATACCGTTGATCGAAGAACTATTGGATGAACTGCACGACGCCTCTGTTTTTACCAAACTCGACCTCAGGTCGGGTTACCACCAGATTCGCATGCATGAGGACGACATGCACAAAACCTCATTCCGCACGCATGACAAACATTACGAGTTCCTTGTGATGCCTTTCGGTCTGACCAACACCCCCTCCACATTTCAAGCAGTCATGAACGAGATATTCTGACCGCTTCTACGCCATTTCGTGCTGATATTCTTCGACGACATCCTTATCTACAACACTAGTTGAGAAGAGCATCTCACACATGTGGAGCGGGTCTTCTTCATTCTCCGCCAATACCAACTTTATGCCAAGCAGTCCAAGTGTTCCTTTGGACAGGAGGAGGTCGAGTACTTGGGTCATTTGGTCTCGGCGGCGGGCGTCAAAGCGGACCCCAAAAAGATTGAGAGCATGCTGACGTGGCCGCGACCCCAGACTATACGGGCATTGCGGGGCTTTCTGGTCCTAACGGGCTACTACAGGCGATTTGTGAAGGACTATGACAAAATCGCCAGGCCTCTTACTCAGCTGTTACAGAAGGATGCTTTCGTTTGGCAGGACCAGGCCGAGGCGGCCTTTCAGACCCCCAAGGGGGCCATGACGTCCACACTGGTTCTTTCTCTCCCGGATTTCACCAAGGAGATTGTGCTCGAGACCGATGCGTCGGGCGTGGGCATCAGGGCCGTATTGATGCAGGAGGGCCGGCCCCGGGCATTCTACAGTAAGGCATTAGCACCCCACACGTTGGGACTCTCCACGTATGAAAAAGAAATGTTGGCCATCATTCATGCGGTGGCCCTATGGCGGCCATATCTGTTAGGGAGGCATTTCAAGATCCGCACATACCACCAGAGTCTGAAGCACTTTTTGGAGCAACGAGTCTCCTCTCCTCTCCTATCCAACAGAAATGGGTAACGAAATTATTGGGCTACTATTATGAGATCCTTTATAAGAAGGGCAAGGAGAACCTGGTTGCCGACGCCTTGTCTCGCTTACCGGAGGGCGTCGTTGCTCAGATATCGGTCCCTTTGCTCGACTCCCTCGACGACATACAAGAGGAGGTAATGCGTGATTCCGAGCTGCGTACCATCGTGGAAGCCCTTCGGCTGGGACGGGACACGGCTCCCAGCTATCACCTCCAGAATGACAGGCTATACTATCAGGGCAGGGTGGTCATCCCTGCTCAGTCGGCTTGGAAAACAGTCATGATGCATGAGTTTCATTCTTCACCGACCGACGGTCACGCGGGTGTTCTACGCACCCTCCAGCGTACGCGGGCAAATGTCTTATGGAAGGGGCTACAACGTGATATACAACAGTTTGTGCAGCAGTGTGACGTATGTCATCGACAGAAATATGAGACACGACAGAAATATGAGACTACGTCTCCCGCCGGCCTGCTCCCACAATTGGAGATTCCTCACTCCATCTGGGACACCGTGTCCATGGACTTCATCGACGACCTGCCTAAATCTCACGGCAAGTACGTTATCCTAGTTGTGGTGGACAAGTTGTCCAAATACAAACATTTCTTGGCTTTGTGTCATCCACACACTGGCGAATCAGTCGCCGATCTCTTTGCCCGAGAAATCGTCCGCCTACATGGCATTCTATGGGCCATCATTTCAGACCGAGACCCGACTTTTGTGGTGGCCTTCTGGAAGGAGCTCTTTCGCTTACAGGGTATCAGCTTACGTTTCAGCACCGCTCATCATCCCCAGACAGATGGTCAAACAGAAGTACTCAATCTGGGCCTCGAGACGTACCTTCTTTGTTTTGTGATGGATGAGCCGTGGACTTGGACAGGTTGGCTGCATTGGGCCGAATACTGTTATAACACATCTTACCATTCAACCAGCAAGATGACCCCATTTGAGGTCGTGTACGGCCGCCCTACTCCCTCGTTGAGCAGTTATGAACCGGGCAGTACAGCGTTGCTAGCAGTTGATCGGACACTTCGTGATAGGGACCGCACCCTCGCTACTTTACGGAAGAATCTCCGAACAAAACAAGACCGCATGAAGACCCAGGCAGACAAACATCACAAAGATAGGGAATTTGCAGCGGGCGATGAAGTGTTTCTCCAGCTCCGTTCCTACAGGCAGTTGTCAGTGGCTCGCCGAACAAACTAGAAATTGGCACCGCATTATTATAGTCCCTTCCGCATCCTCCGTCGCGTGGGTCCGGTCGCGTACACCTTGGAGTTGCCAGAAGGATCGTGAATACACCCGACATTTCATGTGTCCTTATTGAAGTGGAAGGTTGGCAACACAGTTTAGGCGAGTCCCTTCCTACCCGAGGCAACGATCGCGGGAGAGCTACGACCCCTCCCCGAGGACATCCTGATGATCAAGTGGAAGCACCGTGGTGCACAGTACCGTCCCGAGCTATTGGTTAAACGGAAGCACCTAACGGTAGCCCGCAACACTTAAGTGGATTTTATGGAGTTTCAGGAGCTCTACCCCGACTACCACCTTGGGGACAAGCTGAATCTTGACGGGGAAGAGAATGTTACACCCAGGGATGGCGTACGGCTATTTGGGCGTCACTATGCGTGCAGGCGAAAAGAGGAGAAGCAACAACGGGGCTGAACCAACCGGTTCAGCCCCCTCCCACTGAGGCTGACAGATTGGGCCGAACCACCCGATTCATCCCCCGGGGGGGGGGGGGGGGGGGGCTCTCGGCCCGGGTATAAATATTCCCGGGGCCGTTTTCTTGGTGGATTATGCAAGTACAAGGTATTCTTCTCCTCCCTCCTTCAAACCCTAATTCTATCTCTTCTTCCTCTAGATTTCTATCTTCCTCCCTTTAGATCTCTACTTCTTCCATAACATATACATTCATGCGATGAGATATAATAATATGCATACATAACAATAAAGTAATATTCAAAATTTGCTCTCAAAATTCTCAAAATTTCATCATCCCCCTTTGATGTTAGTTACATAAAGTCGAAAATATTAAGACATGTAACTTGAATTGGGCCCCATCTCTTTAGGGAAAAATGTAGACAAACCCCTATTGGTGAATATATCGGTAGAGAACCTCTACATCATAGGATTCAATTCCGAACATTTTCTTATGCAGAGTTTTAATATTGTTATTATCTTGTCAAAATTTCCATGAGAACAAATGTTTTAAAATAAAACTTCCCTTCAGAAAATTGTATCTTTTTTATTTTCCACCCACTTGTATTTTCTAGTGATATATCATTGAGTTCAACTCATATGCATAGACAGTGTTATCTTGAAAAAATAAAATAGGAAATATTAAAAGTACTTGAAATAAACATAATTCAAGAAATAAAAAACTCACAATCACCTTTTCTTTTGCCCTATCCTTTTCAGCGTCATTGTCACACCTATCTTGTGACGCCATCCTCTGAACTCGCGACCTCGTAAACCATTGAAATAGTATGCATTTTAATTGGGTTGCGTCTCTATGCGTAACGTTGATGTTAAAAAGGATTTAGATTTTTATTAAGGGTGTCAAAAGTTTAGGAAAAGTGTTTAAATCCGTCAAAAATACGAAAGTAATATATAAAACTGAAAGCCCCAAAATAACCCAAGAACGGTCAAATAATATTGAAACTTGCTGCCCTTGGTAAACCCTTCGAAATTAACTCAAATGACATGTCAAAAGCCCAAAACAACTCAAATAATGAATGAACTAAAATGACCAACCATTAAATACTTTAAACAACACTGTCCAACACAAAAATCAGCCCTTAAACAAGGCTGCCAACACAAAATCAGCCCTTAAACAAGGTTGTCCAGCAAGACACATGCACAAAAATAGTCTAAAGTAAGAGACTTAAGAACATAGAAAGTTCAACAATAAACAGCTACTATAGACATTAAATTCCTAACAGTTAACAACCAACCACAAGAGGAATACTCCATATGAACACCAATAGTTGTCAAGGCGCGCGCCTAGGCTCACCTGAGTCGCCGGGCGCACCAGGCGCAGCCCGCCGTGCCTCAGCACAGCTGAGGCGGGCGATGTGCCCCAGACGTGCCTCAGGCGTGCCCAGGCGCGCGCCTCGGTGCGCGCCTTACAGGCTCTCAGGCGCGCCCGAGCCTTTCAAGTTATTTTTTTTAAAAAACAATTTTTATATGGGCAAAAACATGATCTTAGGCACACCCGAGACACCCCCTGGCGCACTTGGGTGCCCAATTCAGTGAAATTGAGCGAATTGGGCGCCCAATTCGCTGAAATTGAGCGAATATGACACCCAATTCGCTGAAATTGAGCGAATATGGCACCCAATTCGCTGAAATTGAGCGAATTGGGCGCCAAAATCGATGAAATTCCTTGAATTCGCTCAATTTCAGCGAATTCGCTCAATTTCACCGAATTGGGCGCCCAATTCGCTCAATTTCAGCGAATTGGACGCTCAATTCGCTCAATTTCCTTCCCCCCCCCCCATTTTTGCGTCTCACGTGCCTCAGACGCGCGCCTTGGCTCCAGGGGCCCTTTGCGCCTTGTTGCGCCTTGCACCTTTGATAACTTAGTGAACACATCAATCCCTTAATGAATACACCAGCGGCAGAAATTTCTCTAAGTCTTGAGTCTTTTGCAGTCTGTTGATGGCTGGTCCATATAGTGTTGACTCTAAGGACATGGCCTAGACACTAGGACACTCACATGACCCTAGCTATACATGTTGGGTCAAACATCCTAATTTAGTGAACTTATCCCAAATCCAACTAGGGATCCAACATTTTGGATGTTTTTCCCCAACGTTCCCGAGCTTTCAAGATAGCGGTTTCCGAGCCTTACACGCCCTAGGTCACGGGCGTGACCTAGGGGCGTGACCTGCCAGAGAAAAATCTATAAATCCTAGAAATCTGCAGGAGCTCAGGGGGAAGATTAGGAGCCAATTTTAGGAGTAATTTGTAGCTTAGTTTACTGTTTTCTTGCATTTCTTTCATGTAGTTTTCCTTTCCATAGCTTAGTTTACTTTTCGTAATTCAATTCAAGTATTTCTTTTCGGCAATCATGTCTTACTTTTGCTTCTTTTTTTGTAACTTTTACATCATGCAAAGTAGCTAATTTATTTACCACTTGATCATGATGAACTCTGGAATGAATTAAATTTTCTTTATTTTTCTCATAGTTGTCAAACTCTTTATTTTTGCTCACTATCGATTTATCTTTAATTTATTTTGTGTCGAATTCATATTTTGCGGATATGTTCTTCGATCCTAGATTCGTATCTTAAATGACAGATAGGTTGCGGATACGAGAAGATCACTCAAAGATAAAAGGAGTTGCATGCACTCCTCGAGAGAGGATGACATAAATCTGCAGGATTGGAGTCTAATCCAATAGTTGGGTTCACCGCTTAAAGTAAGCTTAGGGGTTTCGACTGGTCGAGGGGTCTTAATAGATCAACATAAGGTTAGTCAAAAACATGAGCACGAGAAAAAGCTTTTGTATTCTTGGAACCTCCATGGTCGAAGTAAGTGATTAGGAGCTTGTGTTTTTATCATTTCAAGAAAGTCTATTTTAATCCAAAGGGATTCTAGATCCAGTGTTAATTTGCATTCCATATAAATTTCTCTTTTAGTTTAATTATTCTCTATGATTATTATTAGATAAAAAATATTAATTTGCGTGAGTAGAAGTACTCAACAGGCCCTGAGTCTACATAAGACTTAGAGACTTGCGTACTTTATGTTTATGAAAAGTTTATTTTAATTCAAAGTCTACATCAATTGTTAATCTTAGTACATAGTTTTATTAATTTTCAATCGTTATTTACCGATAAAATAATATTAATTTGCGTGAGTAGTAGTACTCAACAGCCCCGGAAGAATATGACACTTGATATTCTTAAAATATCCTATACTATGAACGATAGGTGCTCTTGCCTATAGTTTGTAGAATTTGGAGATATTACTAATCCTAAATTTTACTCATCAGTGTCCGCTGAGCTCGCGCCATGTGATTGGTGAGTTGCTGGACTTGGTCACACTTTGTGACAAGTACAGGGTAATCGCAGAGCCCGCAGTGTCTGCTGGTTGACCGGGCGATCTGTGCCTGTTGGTTGTGGACTCGTGTGGCAGGTTGGTGCTGTGTCCGCATGTAGCATGCAGACTTGTGCAGTATGTGGGCTGTTGCTGTATGCATGCTGTGAAGCGTGCAGACTAGTGATGTGTCCTCCAGGTTGTGGACTGACTTCCTGACTGTGCATGGCGATTCAGGTGATGTCTGGCCTTATCCTTGCGGACTCGGTGGACTGAGTTGTGCTAGCTGCGAGCTGGGGCAGTGACTCCATTCACTATGGCGGTGACCACACTCCTCACCCCGCCTATAAATAGTACCCCCCCCCCCCCCGTCACTTCAATAGTAATTGAATGAACAGTAAGTTGAGTGCGGATTAATTGTTGCGGCCTCGGTTTTCTAGTCTGCGTGGATTGAGAAAGTTTAACTGGTTGTTGTTTCAGGTTGTGTAGCTAGCATTGTGAAGCCAGGAGTCTGGTTCTGATTGCGGTCAAGAAGTAGTAGAGCTTGCGGTTATAATTAGCGGTTTGCAGCGGGTCGCACTTTGCGGCCAGCCAATCTTATCTCCAGCAATTGTTCAAGCTCAATAACTAGTTCGGCGATCTCGGCAGTCTTTGATGCGTTGGCAAGTGCATCGGTCGATGTCAAGTAATAATTTTCGGAATAGCTTCCCGGAATGTCGATCTCGAGGGAATGCAGGTTTGGTACGTGATAGCATCGCAGAAAGATCGTTACTAAGAGTTAAACGAAACAATAAAGAGGGTTGGTTTTGGATTCCTAATTCTAACAAAACAAAAAAGAACTAATGGGTCGTAAGTACCGCTTTGCTTGGTGGATGGAACTAGTGCAGGCCGCTATGCTGTGCTTCGTGAGGCGAATGGACAGAGAGCAAGCAGATGGAATGAACACATGTGCGGAGAGTGAGTGTCGCAATCACCTCTTCAACAACCAACTCTAGCCTTTGATAGAGTGGTTCTAGTGCGCGAGTGGAGTGGATGTGAATGGAGGCGAGTGCATCACAGCTAACATAGAGGATGTAACTAACCCAAGCAAACTTCATTCGTAGACAAATAAAAGCAAGTTCAATTCCATTACAAGCTTTAGAGTACAATCCACTATGGAGAAGAGGTAGAATAAACTGAAAGGGGGAAAGCCTAGCCGTGGTTCTTGGCCGGAGTGGCGGGTTGTCAGTCCACTTCTCGACTCTGACCGTGGTTGCTTCCAAAGGCAAATAGGTTGTCAATCAACTTGTCTTCCTCTGTCTTCTTCCCTTTTCTTCAATCCTTTCTCCATTTTGCCCAAATGAGTTGTACCAAAAGATCTCTGTTGCGCACTGCTGGTGGTCGGAAAATTTCTGAAGGGTTGAAGATGGATTCGCATCGCCGGAGAAAGCTTCTCGGAGGGTTGAGATATGTGGAGGACCTGCGGGGGTGAGAGACGGCGCTTCGCACGCAGCAGCGGGGCGGAAAATGAACGCGATGATGCCCTAATTCATGAGCACGGGTATAAATACTGCAGCAGAAAATCAGAGCGCACAATCAGTGGCACGCGACCAGAGGTCGTGCGCACTGGATCCCCTGATCGTGCGATTAGCAATGACAGAACTCCTGAAAAATAGAATAAATGCGCACGAGCAGTGGCGCACTACCAGAGGTCATGTGCATTGTGTCCAATGATCGTGCGATTGACCTAGACAGAACTTGGAAAAATGGAGAATAGTGTGCACGGTCGGTGGCTCACAACTAGTGGTCGTGCGATATAGATCCAATGATCGTGCGCAGTATTCCTGTACCGTTTGGGGTTCGATGAACAGACCGCGCACGACTAGCGGTCATGCGCTAAGGAGTCCACTGACCGTGCGCGTGTAAAAACACACGATCAGTGGCCCTTAGTCGAAAACATTCCCAAACAATCCCGAAACACACACACGACTTTTGTACCTGCAACAAAAACAGAAGAGCCACCGAAATGGGCATTCCACATTCTCTAGACACAGAAAAACACCAAGTAGGACAAAAGTATAAAAACTACGGAATCACACTGAAAACGGGTCAAAAGTGCACATAACAGAAGAAAAAAATAAGGAGAAGAAGACATCCTTATAGCGGAGAGGGAGGAAGTAAATCGCTGCACAAGAGATCTGTCTCAGATATGCAGAGGTGTAGCTAAGTCCTTATAAAATCTCTGGAGGAGGCACTGAAGAAGGTAGGAGGCAGAGGAGACGAGCACCAGCGGCTCAAAACCAGCGGCAAAAATGCCCTAATACAACAACACGGGATCAGCGGCACAGAGCAACGACACAAAGCAGCGGCACAGAAGCAGCGACACAGAAGACCACCAGCAGTAGCAGTAGCAGTAGCAGTAGCTACTAAGAGGGAGAGAGAAAGAGAGGAGAAGAGGAGCAGTAGCCAGGAAGAAAAAGAAGCCAAGATTAGTGGGAGAGGCTTAGCGGCACGGGAACAACGGAGAGACGGAAGTGCAAAAATGAGAAGGGCTCGGCTCATTTTAAGAACCAAATAAGCGGCTAAGGGTTAAATGCACCGATTACACCTTGCTAGATTTTCAATTTAAGCGCAAACTAAACCACCGGCCAACACAAGGCTTAGCCAAGTGTCAACCCTAAATCCAGATGAGCCATATCACTTAATTCCATGTGTCAAATGCATAACACAGCAAACTACCCGACCAACACAGGCCCGCACCAGTTAATAGCAACCCACATAACAAGCATTTGTTACAAACTAAAAAATGAGTCATGATATACTTGGCTAATAGCACCCCCAATAAATGAAGAAATTTAA
This sequence comes from Platanthera guangdongensis, assembly GCA_039583875.1. NCBI lineage: Eukaryota > Viridiplantae > Streptophyta > Magnoliopsida > Asparagales > Orchidaceae > Platanthera > Platanthera guangdongensis. The sequence goes on along the minus strand of CM077161.1, from coordinate 106,408,914 downwards.
ATAATAAAATGCAAGGAAAATGCGAAAAAAATACGTAAAATCCATACTGATTTGCGTTCTCATCATCGGGGAAAAATAAAATATTTCGCACATTATTTGGATAGTGACTATTCTTCCCTCCTTATAAGATTTTTCGCCCTCGAAAAACTTATTGATTAGAAGTTGATAACAAAAGATAACCAAATGTTTATTTATACACAAAGGATTTACATACAATGTACACGACTTTATATACAGAGAATGACCTAAGTTATTTTCAGCGCTACGGTTCTAGATTAAACACTCGCGGCTGGATCAAACGTTGCTCTGGAACTTCTTGTGTAGGAATGTGAGCAGGAGCAGGAGCAGTGTTATGCCCCCGAACGCACTACGGTTCAAAGGGCACAAATATGCTCGACGACCTAAGGAGGCGACAGGAAGCAGCGAGGCTGAACCAACCGGTTCAGCCCCATTCACTAATCTCGGACCGGCGGGGCTGAACCAACTGGTTCAGCCCATATGGGGGCCGGTCGACCCCTTGGTTCCGGGTATATATATATATATATATATATATATATATATATATATATATATACCCGGAACCCCTCTTGGAGCATCATGAAGAATTAATCCAGGTCTTTTCCTTCTCCTTCTTTCTCTAAACCCTAATTTCTCCTTTCTACCTCATAGCTTCTCTTCTAGTAGCATAACATTTGGTATCAGAGGTCTCTTCCTCCCACCATGGTGAACACTCGTTTGAATGAAGATGCCGACCGACTAGTTTCGTTGGAGGAAAACTACATCAGATTGACGGATTCGGTAGCGGCCATGGAGGTAAGAATGAAGGTTTCAACCCAACAAATGGAAGAACGAATGGAGGCCCGCATGAAGGAGATCAAAACCCTCCTAACTCAAAACCTAAAATGAAAAGCGGTGGTTACAGAGGGATCAGAGGCGAAAATACCCGATCCCGCGCTGCAACAGTACCCGATATCGGGTTCCAACCAGTTCGCGCAGGTCGGCCTCGACGACATCCCGCAACTGCTATTCGGTATGGGCGGAGGCTATCCAGCATGAATTGAGGCCGGAGGGGGGCGCGGGGTACTCGCAGCCTCCAGAGAAAGCGGCGGTAGCGCACGGCCTGGGCGGCCCTCCCGCGGGCTATGGCGAGATCGGCACAGCCGCACGCCCTTTGGGAGGCTTCCAGAGCAGGCGACAGGGCAGATGCAGCCTTCAACATCCCCGGGTGGTTCCACGAGGGGGATCGCTAGGTTATTACCCCTTCCCCGGAATTTCGGACACCCCGCAGGCTACGAAATTGGCGATCAAGGGCACATGCGGCCACCACCAGCAGGGATTTATGGGGAGGGACAACACTTGGGCGGCGTACAAGGGAGGGAAAGTTTTTTTCCAAGACCTCCGGGACCATACCCCCTGTAGTGCAACGGAGGGCCGCGGGGTACGAACATGAGATTGGTGGGTTTGGACAAGCACATCATCAGGCCCACATGGCAGCCAAGAGGACTCGCATGAATTTTCTGAAGTTCAGAGGCGGAGATGCACTCGAGTGGATACAAAGGGCGGAATTGTTTTTCCAATATCAGGAAATCCCTGAGGAACAATGGGTGCAGCTAGCAGCCTTCCACCTGGAGGACGACGCCTATCAGTGGACACAATGGTTCCTGAGGGGACGAGATTTTGCGCCATAGACCGAGTTCGTCGGGGAATTCTCAGCTCTGTTTGGTTCTTTAGAGTATGAAGATGTAGAGGCCATGTTACAAAAACTACAACAGCGGGGAACCGTGATGGAATATCACACCGAGTTTGAGAGATTGGCCAACCGGGTCCGTTGGGAGGAGAGAAACTTGCTGAGCTGTTTTGTCTCGGGTCTAAAGGATCACCTATGTGATGAGGTTCATGCTTACATGCCCCGTAGCCTGAGTCATGCTATCAGTTTGGCGAGAATACAGGAGGAACGTTTCAACAAACAACGGTCCCGCACCACAGGGAAAGCGGCCATGACTCCCACGCCGGCTAGTCGGGACCAACCGGCGGCCGGGAGACCGATAGTGACGCGACTAACATGGCCTGAACGGCAGGTGCGCAGGGAAAAAGGATTGTGTTTCAACTGCGATGAGAAGTATGCTCCAGGGCATGTGTCAAAAGGTCCAGGTTTTCATGCTACGAGAGGAAGATGAGGAAGATACCACCGAGCTGGACCTAGAAGGGGATTTGACCCTGACCGAGTTCGGGGTCTCCATCCAGGCGATGGAAGGGTGCACAGCCCCCCTCACTATGCACATAGCCGGGATGATCGCCCAGGAGCGGGTCACCATACTGATTGATAGTGGGAGTACATACAATTTCATCAACCTCACCGTAACACGAAAAGTAGGGCACCAGGTAGATCAGAGCGCCGCGTTCCTGGTCATGGTAGCAGATGAGAGCAAATTGAGGTGTGAAGGGGTGATGAGGGGAGGCGACCTGCGAATACAGGGGTACACTTACCGCACCGATGTCTACCTGCTGCCCATCAAGGGGTCCAATATGGTCTTGGGAGTTCAGTGGCTGCGACAGTTGCGAAGAGTCACCTTCGACTGGGACCAGATGACCATGGAGTTCGTACAACTCGGACAGGAACACTGCATCCACGACCTCAAATCATCCCCGCTGAAGGAGATATCGGTTCGAAGTCTGGAACGTCTATCCGAAGAGGGCAGTTCGATGGCGTTGATTATGGGCCTTGCATCCCCTCCCCCTCTCTCATCTGAAGAACTAGAGCCGATGCAGTCACTACTGACTCAGTACGAGGACGTCTTCCAGGAGCCGCACACCCTTCCTCCACCGAGATTTTGGGATCACGCGATTCAGCTCAAGGTGGTGTCGAAACCTACCAATATCCGACAATACCGCTACCCGCACATCCAGTAGGAGGAGATCGAGCGTAGTATTCAGGAGATGCTCGCCAATGGGACTATCCGTCCCAACACCAGTTCCTTCTCGTCACCCATTATTCTGTTAAAGAAGAAAGACGGTTCTTTGCGATTCTGCGTTGATTACCGCAGCCTGAATAGTTCAACAATCAAGGATAAATTTCTCATTCCCATGATTGAGGAACTCTTGGATGAGCTACACAGAGCATGTTTATTCACCAAACTGGACCTGCGCTCCGGTTACCATCAAATTCGGATGCGGGAGGAAGACATCCATAAGACGGCCTTCCGAACCCACAATGACCATTACGAATTCTTCGTGATGCCCTTCGGGCTTACCAATGCCCCCTCTACCTTTCAGGCGGTGATGAACGAACTCTTTCGGCCGCTTCTACGTCGTTCATTGTTGATATTTTTCGATGAGATCTTGGTTTACAGTAGCAGTTGGGCAGAGCATCTCCAACACGTGCAACAAGTTCTCACCATATTGCAACACAATCAGTTGTACGCTAAACAGTCCAAGTGCTCCTTCGGCCAGACAGTGCACCTTCGGCCAGACAAAATCGAGAGCATGGTGACGTGAACCCCGTCCCACGACGTTACGGGATTTACTGGGATTTCGGGGTCTCACGGGCTACTACCGGAGGTTTGTAAAAGACTACGGCAAGATCGCACAACCGCTTACTCAGCTCTTACAGAATGAGGGCTGCGTGTGGTAGGACGACGCTGAGGGAGCTTTCCAGGCTCTGAAACGGGCCATGACGACTACACCCGTCCTCGCCCTACAAGATTTCGACAAGGAGTTCATGCTAGAGATCGATGCTTCCGTAGTGGGCATCGATGCGGTTTTGATGCAGGACGGGAGACCGCTAGCCTATTTCAACAAGGCTCTCGCTCCCCACACTCTTGGTTTGCCCACCTACGAGAAGGTGATGCTCGCCATCATACACACAGTGACCCTGTGGCGTCCGTACTTATTAGAGACTCATTTCAAGGTCCGCACCGATTACCAAAGTTTGAAACATTTCTTGGAGCAACACCTAGCTTCTATTCAACAGAAGTGGGTGACCAAGTTGTTTGGGTATGATTACGAGATTGTTTACAAGCAAGGAAAGGAGAATGTGCCCGCTGATGCCCTCTCCCGCCTTCCGGAGAGCTCTTTCACCCTCATTTCGGGACCCTTGATCAATTCCCTCAACGACATCCAGGCGGTGGTGCAACGGGATCCCGCACTCCGGTTTATTGTGGACGCGCTGCGATTGGGGCAGCTCACTACATCGGGGTACCGGCTCCAAGGGGGGCACCTTTACTATCAGGGCCGGGTGGTCATTCCATCTTTCTCAGCATGGAAGACAGTTATGATGCAAGAGTTTCATTCGTCGCCGACCGGAGGCCACGCCAGTATGCTCCGGACCCTCCAAAGACTGACAGCGAATGTCTTCTGGAAAGGCTTACGCCGGGACGTTCAACAGTTTGTGCAACAGTATGAGGTGTGCCAACGACAGAAATATGAAACAACCTCTCTGGTCGGGTTGCTGACCCCGCTGGAAATTCAACACCATATTTGGGAAACGGTGTCCATGGACTTCATCGACAGATTGCCTAAATCTCAGGGCAAGTCAATTATCTTGGTTGTGGTCGACAAACTCTCCAAATACGCACATTTTCTTGCCCTGAGCCACCCCTACACGGGCGAAGTAGTGGCCAATCTTTTTGTTTGCGAGATCGTACGCCTTCACGACATGCCCCGGTCTATCATCTCGGATCGTGACCCAGTGTTCGTGAGCAATTTCTGGAAGGAACTTTTTCGGCTACATGGGACACAACTACGCCTGAGCACGACTTATCATCCCCCGAAAGACGGCCAGACAGTGGTTCTCAACCAAGGGGTGAAATCCTATTTACGCTGCTTTGTGATTGACGAGCCCCGAATGTGGACCCGGTGGTTACACTGGGCCGAGTACTGTTACAATTCCTCGTATCATACGACCAGCAAGCTTACCCCGTTCGAGGTTGTATACGGCCGCCCGCCACCTTCTTTGGGCTCATATGAGGCCGATAACACAGCTCTTCCGTCAGTCGACCTCCAATTGCGCGATCGTGATCGCACCTTAACCCTCCTGCGTGAAAATCTCCGGGTAGCTCAAGACAGGATGAAGGTACAAGCAAACAAACATCGGACCGAGAGGGAATTCACAGTGGAGGACGGGGTATTCCTCAAACTCCAACCTTACCGACAGCTCTTTGTCTCCCGCCAGACGAATCAAAAGCTAGCACCACGATACTATGGACCGTTTCGCATTACTAAGCGGGTGGGACCGGTGGCATACACCTTGGCATTGCCGGAAGGTTCCCGGATACACTCTACCTTTCATGTATCCCAACTCAAGAGGAAGCTTGGCGACGCCGTCTAGCCAAGCCCCCTCTTACCCAAGTCTACTACGTCGGGGGAGCTGCGTCCGTTACCGAAGGAAATACCACTGATCTAGTGGAAGCAACATGCTACTGAATATCGGCCCGAGATACTAGTTAAATGAAAAAAATTTGACAGTGACACACAATACCTGGGTCGATCTGCTGGAGTTCCGTGACTCGTTTCCCGATTTCCACCTTGGGGACAAGTTGGTGCTTGATGGGGAGGAGAATGTTATGCCCCCGAACGCGCTACGGTTCAAACGGCACAAATATGCTCGACGACCTAAGGAGGCGACAGGAAGCAATGGGGCTGAATCAACCGGTTCAGCCCCCATTCACTAATCTCGGACCAGCGGGGCTGAACCAACTGGTTCAGCCCATATGGGGGCCGACCGGCCCCTTGGTTCCAGGTATATATATACCCGGAACCCCTCTTGGAGCATCATGAAGAATTAATCCAGGTATTTTCCTTCTCCTTCTTTCTCTAAACCCTAATTTCTCCTTTGTACCTCATAGTTTCTCTTCTAGTAGCATAACAAGCAGGAGCAGGAGTAGGAGCAAGAGCAGGCGCTGATGCTAGCAACTCAGCATGCATTTTGTAGAACTGCAGTTGTGGCAGCAATGGTGGTCCTCAAGAGTTGATTTCTTTATTTAGAAGCTTTGGACATTCCTTTTTTCTGTATCCAGGTTGACGACAGTAGTAGCAAAATTCAATTAAACAATCTCATCGATGCATTCTCCCACATTTCACACACTTTGTCTTGGTTGCTTGGGATGCATTACTGGTAGCCAGACCAGTTTGGAATGATTTAGTGTCTTTGCCTTGTACTTCATCTTGGTTTGGCGTTTCTGTCATTTTTCGTTTACCTCCATCTCGACATTTTTGAGTTTTTCCTGGTCGATTTTGACTAATTGAGCTCTTTCAACTAATTTACCGTATTCTAAAATATCCAAATGAATTAATAGATTACAGATATCATCTTGTAATCCCTGCTGAAATTGTCGGCAACGATATTTTTCCGAGGTTACAAGGGAATCAATATAGTATGCTAACTTGGAGAATTCAGTTTTGTATTGCATGACTGACTTTGTTCCTTGAACAAGTCGTAGAAATTGATCGTGCAACACTCTCTTTTCTGACCGTGGAACAAACCAATTGAAAGTTTGTCCAAGTCACGATGCCACATCTGGGATACTTTTTGGAGACTTTGTTGTCCCACCAATGCTTCACTGCACCTTCTAACAGAAACGAGGCTAATCCAATTTTCCGATCTTCTGGACATTGCATAACATGGAAGATTGTTTCTATGCGTAAAATCCGATATTCAGTCTCCAAGTGAGACAAACCTCCGAGAAATGCTGGTTGTTTCAATTCCAGGAACTATTTCAAGTCAATATCCATTTGAGGGTGTTACAGTACAGGTGCTACATATGGAAGATCTGGGGGTGGATTCATTGGATTTTGCCAAGATGGGATCAATATGTGGAGTTGTTGGTCCTAAAGCGGCTAACATTAAGAATACTAACTTTAGCGCTTCTGCGATCGCTAGCACAAACTCAGAAGGGAAACTATGTTGCACATTGTCACTTTCCTCGAATAGTGTACTCTGATAAACTTCAAGCTCTTCTCGTACCTCGTGATGTCGTCTTCGGCTTGAATAAACTCGTGGTGTTATTGTAACGACCCTAGCCGATCCAACATGACAATGTCACACAGCTTCGCTCTAGGCGACGTTACCGGGTTGCAGCCCAAGCACCCCAACCTCTCTGCAGCCCATTGACGGGTTGTTGGTGGCTACAACCTCCCTTTAATGAGCGAACTCGATAGTCATTGTGCCATTATATAAATCAAATGTTTTTCTTGTGCTCTCTAGGTCTGTAGTCATTGTGCCACACTCATATTTTTGACCCGATGCTTATGTTTCTCCCATGCATTTGTATACACTTCACAAAAACTACATCCCTCTCCTTAATCACAACCACTTCTGGTCATTCCCGACCCTTTCAATAATATCAAAAGTGGGAGATTAGAATGTAAATGAACTAGTCATATGCTAGTCACCTAGGGGAGATCACATGTAGGGGGAGTTATGCTACTATCATGCACATCGATATGGGAAGATCACATGTAGGGAAGTCGTACGACCCAATTTAACTATCGAGTTCGCTCATCAAAGAGAGACAGTGGCCACCAACAACCCGCTAGTGGGCTGAAGAGGGGTTGGGGTGCTTGTGCTACAGCCTGGTAACGTCACCTACAGCGGAGCCGTGACATTGTCACGTGAAAGAATTTTATAGTTAAGCGTGCTCGGATGATAGTAGTTCCGGGATGGGTGACCTCCTAGGAAGTCCTCGTACGGGAGCTTAACTGGACCACTTCTCATCGAAGGGAGGCTGCGACGTCCAACAACCTGCCAGTTGATGGAGAGGGGTTGGGGTGCATGGTCTGTAGACCTATTTGAGGTTGAACCCTTTCGAGTTGGAAGGTGGAGGTGCCGACGGTTGACCTTTCAAAATATGTGTTGCGGATGTCGTTACACTACGTGTCCTCTGCCAGAACATCTATAACACAAAATACCCCCTGATCGCTGGCCATCAGTGGCGACGGACTTGCCCTTCGTACCCGCGGGAACACGTTGGGGCGCAATCATGGTGATCTGGGGCGGAGCGGGTTTCCTATTTGTCAAGGTATCCGTTCGAGAGGGGAACTGCCTCGTGCTAGATGAGCGGAGGTACTGCTCGCACTCTAGGGCGAGCTGAAATATGTGGTCGACGGTCTCGAGGTGATGGGGAATGAGCTCTCTCTGAATCTCAGAACGTCGGTCAGCCTTGAAACGAGAGGCGGTGACAATGCGCTCCTCCGAGATGTCACTCCGAACGACAAGATCGTCGAGGCGAGCCATATACTCTGTGACAATAAGCGACCCCTGTTGTAAGTTCTGCAACTGATGAATCAACTTGTTTCGGTAGGAGACAGGGAGATACTTATCTTTTAGCCGCTGCTTCATGTCATCCCATCAGGTGATAAGATAATAGCCATCCCTCTCAACATCTCTCTTTACGCTAACCCAGAATACTTTGTCCTATCTGACCAGCTTCATTTTGGTGAAGCGAGCACATCACTCGTCGCTCATATCATACCACCCAAAGTAATGATACACGTCAAGAAGCCAATCACTGAAGGCTTCTGGGTCTAGCCCGACCATCAAATGAAGGGGCGCAGTCATGAACGATACGACAAATTATAAAACAAGAAGTAAAAAGCCTTAGAACATTAAAATAGAAAGTGATCAAAGTAAAATAAAAATAAGAGCAGGGGATACCAAAATATTTGAGTACCAGTTTTCATGAAGCAAAGATAACATGACAGAGAAGTAAGAGACAAGTAGAAACAATTAAGATTATTAGCCTACTCTAGAGTATGAACAAATATATTCGATCAAGTAATAACTTAAGCTATAATCAATGAAGTGTGTATATGTTTTTAGTAGGTGCACATAGTTCATACTCAAGTTCAGGTGCAAGTCTTATTAGAAAAATTTCTGCTTATCGTAACCATGCAAGCTGTTGATGCGCGGAAGCGGAGAAGGAGAAAGTTGTCGCGGGCACCAATAGCTAACGGGTATGCTCGGTCTCACGAGCAAGGATGTTTGAAGAAGAAGGTTGCGGGTGTTGAAACTTTCTCAAAATGGTCAACGAGATAGTCTGACGCCAAATTAATATTCTCAAAACTATCAAGATCACACCTTGATCATGCGGAAACCAGGAAAGTAAGCTCAAACACCAAATACAAGTAGAAGGAACAAGAAAATCATATATTTATTAACTTCTTTACAGGGCAAGGTATACGTGGCGAAACATGATTCAGTCAGTACACAGGGAAACAGAAAAGATACAAATATCAATTCGAGCGGACAAAACCGGAGACCGCCGAGATCGCCCAGTCCGTTGAAGTCGCCGAGGCCGCCCGAACTGCTGCTGCTAGAAGACGAATAGAACACGGAGTCCGCCGAGACCACGAGGTCGCGTGATCACGATGTTATTCGCTGACTGCTGCCGAACTGAAGAACAGACCGCCTACCCGACCGAGTCCGGCAGACAGGTTATTGAACTTGGAAAACTGAAGCAGAAAAAACTGACAAGCCGCAGAAGCGACCTGCTGAGACCGTCGATTGTAACCGCAAACTTCACTGATCCTGACCGAAGTCAAAGTCAAACTCCTGGCTGCACAGTGCTAGCCGCGCAACCTGCAAACAACAATCAGTTATCTCTTATCAACCCGCGCAGACAGGAAAACCCAGACCGCAACAATTAACCAAGACTCAACTTACTGTTCACTCAGTTACTGTAGACCTGTCGGGAGGGGGGTCTATTTATAGGAGGGGTGAGGACTGTGGTCACCGCCCTAGTGAACAGAGTCACCACCCCAGCTCGCGGCTAACACACCCCAGTCCGCCGAGTCCGCAAGGACTTGGCCAAACTTCAACAACCCACCAGGCGCCAGGTCAAAAACAGACCGCCACCATGCAGACACTGCGCCAGTCCGCACTGCATGCAAGCACAGCGCCAGTCCGCCACTTAACACAGCACGCGGACACAGCCACGACCCATGCTGCATCAGTCCGCACACTATACGCGGACGAAGCGGCAGTCCGCACAGCTCGACAACCACGCCACAGTCCGCCACGAGTCCACGACCAACAGCAGTCCGCCCGGTCAACAGCGGACTCTGCGGACGCTGCGAACACCATGGACTTGTCACAGAAATTGACCAAGTCCAGCAGCCCATCAAGCAATTGGCGCGAGCATGACAGACACAAAGGACCCAGTCCGCCAACATCAGGACAGTCCGGCACAAAGAATGTGGCCAACACTCACTGCATCACCGGAGAGCTCGGCAAGGACCCAAGCCGATCTCCAAAAGCAGTCCGCTAAAAGCGGACACCGCAGACTCAATCAAGTCCGCAACAACTCCCGCGTATAACCACCAATCCGCCCGGTTACCATAAGAACCTGCTTAACTGCAGAACCACAGGTCGAGCAGAGCACCGCCACCAGACCGCCAAAGACAGGCCGCACATGCCGCTCCACAAGAACAGTCAAGCCACCAAGTCCAACCAGGCCAGGTCACCCAGGCCGCAACCATCAGTCCGCCCAGGCCGCAGACTCAAACCGCTCTGATCGCTCAGACCGCCCGACTTGCTCCATCACCCACTTTCACGTCACAAATTTCAACACTCCCCCTTGAAGTGAGAAGTGGTGATTAAGCCCAGCAAACCTCGTAACCGTTGAAATTACCCCTTCGATAGCGGCTTCGTGAAGATGTCAGCAAGATTATTTTCACTCCGAACATGCCTGACCATAAGAGATCCCTCCAACACCTTCTCCCTTATGAAGTGATGCTCGATCTCAATATGCTTGGTCCTTGCGTGACAAACTGGATTGTTCACCAGTTTGAGAGCACTCTCATTGTCACGTCGGAGCAAAGTAGGACCTTGCACTTCCTCATGAACATCTTCTATAAGCCTCCTCAACCAGATGTCTTCTCGAGCAGCCAAGACCGAAGTCTTGTACTCTGCTTCCGTGGTAGACACGGACACTGAGTCCTGCTTCTTGGTACACCACGAGATGCAAGCTGATCCACAAGTGAAAACATAACCCGAAGTTGATCGTCGATCATCCGAGTCACCACCATAATCAGCATCCGTGTATCCAAGCAGAGAAAAGCCCGTGTCTGTTCTATAGAGGAGTCTCATATCAGAAGTCGCTTTGACATACTTCAAAATATTCTTTGCCCCTACAAGATGAGACTTCCTTGGCTCAGCCATAAACCGACTTACTCGGACAACAACGTAAGCAATGTCTGGTCTTTTAATCGTTAAGTAGATCAAGCTCCCCACTAGAGCTCTGAACACCAAGGGATCAGGAAAAATCCTTCCCCCATCTCGTCGAAGCTTCAGACCAAAATCCAGAGGAGTAGAGCAACTCTTCCCTTCCTTCATGCAGAATCGATTCACAATGCGATCCGCATATCCTTTCTGGCAGATGAGTATCCCGCTCTCCTTCCTCTCTACTTCAAGACCAAGAAAGTGATGAAGCTCTCCCAAGTCTTTCATCTCGAAGCGAATAGCTAGCTCAGCCCCGAGCCTAGCTACCTCATCCTCTGAATTTCCTGTGATGATCATATTATCAACATACAGCAGGACCAAGACTTGAAGCTCCCCCTTCTTCTTGATGAACAAGCTTGAATCCGAGTTGGAAGAAAGATATCCGCAGAATTGGAGGTATTCTGCTATCTTCCCATACCAAGCTCTTGGAGCCTGCTTCAACCCGTAGAGAGCCTTCTTGAGCTTGCATACATAGTCCGGATGAACTTCAGAAATAAAACCAAGTGGTTGATCCATGAAGATGTCCTTATCAATCTCTCCGTAAAGAAAAGCGTTCTTCACATCAAGCTGTCACATCCTCCATCCCTAGCAAGCAGCCAAAGCAATCACCACCCTAACCGAAGTCATCTTTGCAACTGGACTAAATGTCTCCTTATAGTCCTCTTCATACTGTTGTGAGAATCCTCGAGCAATAAGGCGAGCCTTGTATCTATCAATGCTCTCATCAGCCTTCTTCTTCAACTTGTACACCCACTTACAAGTCACTGGAGTAATGTCATCAACTTTGGGCACAAGGTCACAGGCTTCATTTTTCTTGAGAGCAACAATTTCCTCTTTCATAGCATCTTCCCACTCCTTGACTCTTGTGACCTCATTGAAGTTTGCAGGCTCTCGCTCATCCAGAGGACCTGCAAAGAAGCAGGAGACAAAACTCACTGCATTCCCATCACACTATCGAGCTGGTGCCTTGACAATCCTCTTTGATCTCCGAAGGATCTGCTCCTTGCTCACCACCTCCGTTGCTTCTTCAGGCTTAGCTCCATTCCCGGGCACAATTTGAGCAATGCTCCCCCTGCTTCCTGAACCAAAAGTCTCTACCCCGGAGCTTGAAACAACAAGAGCTGCTGGTGATACAACATGCTCCTCTTTCATAATTTCAGCAACCACCTTCTGCTCTTCATCAACCTTGCTCTCTGGTAGCTCAACCGAGCCTCCTCCATACGACGTCAGTTCATCAAAGACCACGTCTCTTGATACAACAAAGTTTTTCGTCGCAGGATTCATGCATTTTCATCCCTTCTTCCGTTCATCATATCCTACAAAGATAAGCTTCCTTGCCTTTGCATCAAACTTTGTCCTTGAAGCATCCGGGACATGCACATAGCAAGTTGATCCAAACACCCGAAGGTGTTCTACGCTTGGCTTCTCCTTCATCAACATCTCAAAAGGAGACTTCATGTTGATCGAACTAAGCGGCATCCGATTGATGACATAAGAAGCACAAGACATCCCCTCTGCCCAGAAGGACCTAGGAATGTCTTTCGTATGAAGCCAACACTTACAGGTTTCCGTCAGATGACGGATCTTCCGCTTCGCAACTCCGTTTTGTTGTGGAGTATGAGCACAAGTAAGCTCTCTCTGGATCCCGTGCTTCCTGCAGAAGTTAGAAAACTCGTAGCAGACAAACTCACCACCGTTGTATGATCTAAACTTTTTGATTCGCAAGCCAAGTCGGCCATCCACTAGCTCCTTGAACTCCACAAATAATCGGAAAGCTTCTGACTTCTCTTTTAAGAAATGTACCCAAGTGTATCTTGAGTAGTCATCAATCAGAACGAGCATGTATCTGCTCCCACCAAGGCTAGCAGTGACGGTTGGTCCCATCAAGTCATCATGGATACACTCCAATGGTCTCTTGCTACTCGTTTGTGACTTATCAAACGGAAGGCGATGAGCCTTACCGTACTGACACCCCGCGCAAACGTGACTATCGTCAAAGGAAGATAGCTTAGGCAAGCCTCTCACAAGGCTCCTGTTTGCCATAACTTTCAACTTATCCATTCCTACATGCCCCAGCCTCTCATGTCATATAGCAGCGCTATCATTAGCCCTCATCCGATCAACGTAAGAGTTTGTTGCAAGAACAAACAAGTTCTTAATTCTCCTCCCAACGTGAGCAACATCAGCCTTTACCGCTGATACGTTGCGAATTAACTTCACTTCTGTTGGCCCAAACAGAACGTGATAACCTGCGTCTACCGCATTGGTCATAGAGAAGAAGTTCTTCTTCATACCCGACACATGATACACACTCGTTAATGTGAGTGACCCCTTATCACTACCCAAGGACACGACCCTCTCCTTTTCTACTGCATAAACAGTATTATCAGCAGTATTGATAGCTTCGTTACCGGAGTAAGTTTGCAGCGAGGAGAACTTCGACATGTCTCCGGTGAGATGATGACCACACCCGGAGTCCACGATCTACTCGTCGTTGAAGTCGACGACGGACAAGGCACAAACACAGGTGCCTGCCATGAAAGCTCCACCCCATCCAGCTTCCTCAGCATTAGAGCAAGCTTCCTCCTTGCCTGCAGCATGCCCAGGTTGCAGTTTGACCTTGCAGTCACGCTTGAAGTGTCCCCGCTGATGACACCTGTAGTACTTCAAGTTCTTCTTCCAATCCTTCTTAGGAGCAGCGCTCCTCTCTGGCGGATAAGAGGTCGTGCGGACACGCCGTTATTCGCTGACTGCTGCCGAACTGAAGAATAGACCGCCTACCCGCCCGAGTCCGGCAGACAGGTTATTGAACTTGGAAAACTGAAGCAGAGAAAACTGACAAGCCGCAAAAGCGAACTGCTGAGACCGCCGATTGTAACCACAAACTTCACTGATCCTGACCGAAGTCAAAGCCAAACTCCTGGCTCCACAGTGCTAGCCGCGCAACCTGCAAACAACAATCAGTTATCTCTTCTCAACCCGCGCGGACAGGAAAGCCCAGACCACAACAATTAACCAAGACTCAACTTACTGTTCACTCAGTTACTGTAGATTTGCCGGGGGGGGGAGGGTCTATTTATAGGCGGGGTGAGGAGTGTGGACTCCGCTCTAGTGAATAAAGTCACCACCCCAGCTTGCGGCTAACACACCCTAGTCTGCCGAGTCCGTAAGGACTTGGCCAGATTTCAACAACCCACCAGGAGCCAGTTCAAAAATAGACCGCCACCATGCAGACACTGCGCCAGTCCGCACTGCATGCAAGCACAACGCCAGTCCTCCACTTAACACAGCACGCAGACACAGCCATGACCTATGTTACATCAGTCCGCACACTATACGCGGACGAAGCGGCAGTCCGCACAGCTCGACAACCACGCCATAGTCCGCCACAAGTCCACGACCAACATGCAGTCCGCCCGGTCAACAACGGACTCTGCGGACGCTGTGAACACCATGGACTTGTCACAGAAAATGATCAAGTCTAGCATCCCATCAAGTAACTGGCGCGAGCATGACAGACACAAAGGACCCAGTCCACCAACATCAGGACAGTCCGCCACAAAGAATGTGGCCAACACTCACTGAATCACCGGAGATCTCGGCAAGGACCCAAGCCGATCTCCAAAAGTAGTCCTCTAAAGGTGGACACCGCGGACTCAGTCAAGTCCGCAACAACTCCCGCGAATAACCACCCATCCGCCTGGTTACCACAAGAAACTGCTTAACTGCAGAACCACAGGTCGAGCAGAGCACCGCCATCAGACCGCCAAAGACAGGCCGCACATGCCGCTCCACAAGAACAACCAAGCCACCAAGTCCCATCAGGCTAGGTCACCCAGGCCGCAACCATCAGTCCGCCCAGGCCGCGGACTCAGACCTCTAAGACCGCCCGGCCTGCTCCATCACCCACTTTCACTTCACAAATTTCAACAGCGGGGATAATAAAGAGGTTTTTGTGGAGGTTGAGAAAAGCTTCTGAGTGCTCGAGAGTGGAGCAAACGCTTGATCAAGGCTTGTAGGGATAGAGGAGAGGAAAGGAGGTTATTGATCCGAGTGCGAAGATGGTTGGGAAGGTTGAGTGGGAACTGTCGATCAGACGGTTACTTTGATGGTTGTGTTTGCAGGTTGACGCCGAGAGAAGTGAGTTGAGAAGAAGAGGGGGCCGCTAGCAGCAGCAACACCAAACTTCGCCCGCCGTGGCTTAAATGCCACTCTTGCGACGAGCTTTCCTTTGATTAATATTCAGTGTTACAGCTTGAGTTGCACCTTTACATGGAAAGCAAATAAAGGGTACAAAGGGGGAAGCTGACTGCTAAGGAAAGAAGTTGCAAGAAGAGACCGCGCGGACTGAGAAGAGAGGTCGGCAGACCGCGCGGGGAACTGATCCCGCAGCTCGCTGGAGTAAGCCGAGCGGACTGCGCAATCAGGCAAAGAGGACAAGTGAGGTCGCGTGGACTGGAAAGTGGAGTCCGCAAGATCTGATGCCTTGACCTTGCCAGAGGTTGCCCTTGTGTCTGTGTCCCCCCCATATGAGAGGCATGGGGGGCAATTTATAGGCCAGAGGAGGTAATGGCTTTTGGTAACGTCACCCCCGATAAGTCAGTTATTTGTGCGAGTAGAACTTGGAGTACGCGGAGCCCGCGCCAGGTTGCGCGGTTAGGGACTTGTCTTTTGGAGTTTATTCTGTTGTTGGCGGACTTGGACGAGTCCGCCTCTTCTGTGCTGGGTGAGCTCGCGCCAAGGTACACGGGCTGAGGGGTTATCCTCCTCTACTGGGGAGAAGCGGTTGGAAAGCTGATTGGCGGATTGCGTAATGAGTCCGCCTCTGTTGCAGGGAAGCTTGCTGGTGGAAAGCTGGAGGGCTCAGTGGCGGACTGTAAGAGTCCGCCCAGCCCGCGGCGGACGAGACGAGTCCGCCTCTGCTGGAGGCTTGTCGTTGTTTCAAAGGTTGGCGACCTAGCGAACTGAGTAGAGCAGGTCGTCTTCCTACTGAAGAAGTTCGTCTACTGCAGGCGGACTGAAGGGTTGAGTGACATAACGAGTCCCCTTATACTGCAGGGCTCCCATCGTATAAACAGTCCCATATATATTTATACGTTGGGGTGTCGGTTGTCAAACAGCAATATGTGTGTATATATAGAAAATAACCTTAATTTATAAACTTGCCCACACAAGCTTATAGACTAAGGGGTCGTTTTGCAGGTCCTAATGTATAAGCGTCTCATACCACTTATACTTTAGGTGTCAGGGGTTAAATGAATCGATTATGCTATGACATGCAAGTGGGTATGATGGACATGCAAAGTGCAACTCACACACTCGACTCTGTGCACACAGACCTTTAGTTCCCCCTTTCGGAGCCGTTACCTCCCAGGATACCTCCGTAGTGGCAGACGGAAGCGGTAGGTTGGGCGTCGCCCACCTCTAAACCAGTAAAGCACTAGCCTGCGGCGGACGAGATGGATCCGTTGAATGTTGTGGTTTGGCGAAGAGATGGAGCAAGTCCACGCTCCTTTGCCAGACTGAGCTAGAGTCCGTGTACTGTAGGCGGACGAGTTGGTTGACTGGGCGACCTGGCGGACTGAAGAAGCAGGTCGTCCCCTTTGCTGAAGTCTGCCTCTCTGTTGGAATGGACAGGCTTGCCGCCCCTGCTGGGCGTCCTGAAGGTTTGCCACCCTCTGGTGGGCGACCTTGAGAGTTGTCGCGCTGTCGGGCGACCTGGAGGCAGGTCGCCTTGCGTTGAGCGACCTGGAGGCAGGTCGCCTAGTGAAGTGGCTGGTGGACCGCGACTCCTGCCGAGCATGCCGGTACATGGAGGTCTGGGCGGATAGGACTCTGAGTCTGCCGTAGTTGGGTAGTCCACCGATCGGAATGGGGAAAACCATGATGCAGTTATTTGATCCAACCGCGCGGCCTGCAGGGGCAGACTGAGGAAGCAGTCCGCAGCCCCTGCAGAACTAGCGGCTGCTGCACGAGCTGGGCAGTCAGACCGGGTAGACCGCCCTAGCCGCGCGGCCTGAGCAGACAGAGAAGTGTGTCCGCCCACACAGACTGGTCGCGTCCTCCAGGGAGAACCTGGAGCAGGCCGCGACTAGCAAGCTAGCTAACTTGGGAAGGATCGCCAATTTCTGAGTTAACATAATCCATGCACTCTTCAGAACTTCGAAAAAGTAGGAGACCCACGAAAATTGTGATGCACCCCATAAAGAAAGTAGGAAGTAAAGAGAGATAGAACCTGATGTCTCTCCTTAGAAGGAGTTTGCCAATGCCTATCTTCCTCCTGTAAAGGCAAAGTTAATGCAAGCAAAGAAAGGAGGGTACATCTTGTGTGTACATGAATTGCCTTTGCAAAATGAACAAGACATGAATGCTTTCCACTGAGCTCTGCAAAAAAAAGATGAGAAGAAAGACACAAAAAAATAATAACTTGCAAGTACCTGATGGAGGCTTGTAAGAATCTGCTGAACTTTGCAAGAAAAGAGTTATAAACAGATATGATATATGAAAGTAAGCTGCAAGTACCTGAAAGAAACTTGCAAAAAAAGATTTAGAAGCAGATATGATATATGAAAGTAAGTTGCAAGTACCTAAAAGAAACTTGCAAGTATTTGCTGAACTCTGCAAGAAAAGAGTTAGAAGCAGATATGATATATGAAAGTAAGCTGCAAGTACCTGAAAGAAACTTGCAAGTATCTGTTGAACTCTGCAAGAAAAGAGTTAGAAGCAGATGTGATATATGAAAGTAAACTGCAAGTACCTGAAAGAAACTTGCAAATATCTGTTGAACTCTGCAAAAAAGAGTTAGCAGTAGATATGATATATGAAAATAAACTGCAAGTACCTGAAAGAAACTTGCAAGTATCTGCTGAACTCTGCAAGAAAAGAGATAGAACCAGATATGATATATGAAAGTAAGCTGCAAGTACCTGAAAATAAACATGCAAGTATCTGCTGAACTCTGCAAGAAAAGAGTTAGAAGCAGATATGAAAGAAAAACTAAGCTGCAAGTACTTGGAGGGAACTTACAAATGCTACCTACTAATATGATAAGATAAATATGATCGGATAGCAGAAGAAATGACTGACGAATTATGCTAATAACCGAATAAAGATCAAGCTGCGATAGTGATCTTATATTGAATATGAAGTCCACATCAATAAGAAGAAACCATCTTAATTAGACTCCAATATAAAGACTTGTTAATCAAAGAGAACCAAATACTTTGATCATTGATTGGTGTCATTAATATCCGATAAGGGTAATAGAGAGCTTGTAGATCATCAACTGATAGAGCTTCATACAAGCAGTGCATATAAGATGAGTATAAACAAAAATGAATCTTGCAAATCCTTTTGATAGGTCAGATTTAACCTGTTAACCTGTGAAAGAGGCAGTTGATAAAAAGAGGTCTATACTCGGAGATGACCTAGAAAGACTGGATACTGCCACAGGAGATCACCCGTGGGCCTTATGCATCGCTTGCCTGAGAATGGTCATTACGAGTATAGTCGTACTCAAAGAGGGCTGGCCGCACATTCTTTAGAAGGGTATAAGAGAAAAGCATGCAGGGGAAATCCTGAGAAGGATCGTTAGATACACTGCTCTCTTGTCTCGGGTTACAACATCGCTGATCAGTCAGGCCATGTGCCCCAAGTGGTCTATAACATTGCTCGTCTGTGGAAAGATCAACGTAGTTCTGGGCCCCGCGAAAGCACGGATTGAGAGTACCATAGATTATTCGACTATTACAATCATGAGATGATCGAAGAGACTAGACTACACTTGATCGTCATTGCTTATCAAGCAAAAATCATCGTAACTGTAATGTATCCCTTGCGAAGCACAGCAGAGCTAACACATGGGACCTCCCTTGATAACCGCTTTGTGTTAGATACCGGCCAGGATCCGAAGTCCTGAAGTTCACCTTATAGATTGAGCGACACCCACTGCACATATGCGAACACTCCCCACTATATGTGGTCATCGTGGCCTTAAGCCCGAGAATAATCTATGGAAGGAAATAACAAGACTCGGCGATATCTCGGTGGTTCAGTGATCTCTTTGGCGAAGAGAAAATAGAGGAAGCACTCCAAAAAGGGAAATGTGTCAGTACGGGATCTCTGACGTAAACTTTATTGAAATGCATGAAGGAACATTTAGAAGTGCTTTGGAAAGAAAATGTTTGAAACATGTAAAGTAAAGTAAGAGTAACCGATAATGATTGTGAGGAGCCTTAAGGATTTGGCATTGTTCTCCCTCAGCTCAAAATAGTCTTTCAAGCTTGCCCTCGTCAATGACGTCGTAGGTATTGTTGATAATGAGGTTAGGATATTCGTTGATTTGGCTCACTCCTTTTGAGCAATGAGGAGTGTCTGCAACCTCTTTGCCTTTTGAAGTTGATGGATCAGAGTGATCATCTTGGGGAACAAGTCACGCATCTTCCCCTGCCTTAGCATCCTTTGTACTAGCTGACGAAGTGCTCGACAGTTTTTAGTTGAGTGCCCTTGTTCTTTATGTAATTCGCAGTATGAGCCCGAATCTTTAGATCTTTGATCAGCTGGCTGGTAAAACGTTCGTCATGAACCAATTGAGTACAAAAGGAGTGAGCCTAATCAACGAACATCTAGTTCAGATTCTGGCAAGTCATCACCCTGCTGCTGATGAATCGAAGTTGTTTGCGTAGCTGGGGCTGGTAGTAGTAACAATTGATCTTGAGCACGATCATGACTCGGGAAGGGGGGTCAATGACGTTGAAATCTTCTTCCCTTTCTTATGTGGGATGAAAAATCTTTCCGAGAAGACCTCGAAGGTTGCTTGTAAGAAGGAGAATCCTTCTCTGCTATAAGCCTGAAGATGAAGCTGGGGTTGTTTTTCTCACCTCGAATGTATGAGTTGGCTAAGACAATCAACTCTTGATATGTTCTTGGTGCTCGGACATTAGCTTCAAACTTGAGTGGTCCTTCACGCAGACTGTATATTATAGTCACCCGATACATTTCTTGATCAACGATCTCAATGTCCATGATTTCTTTCTGGAATCGATCTACAAACTGAGACCAAGTCTCGTTCTCTCGTTGCCTGATCTCAATGAGGGCTTCTGGACCACCCTTTCTCTTTGTTGAAGTAGAAAACCTGAGCAATAACTCCCTTCACAGATCAACAAAGGAAGTGATGGAATGAGGGCGCAGACTATAGAACCAATCCCTCACTTGTCCATCAAAGGTTGTTACAAGGAGCTTGCACTTAGTAACATCTGAGAGAGTCTTGAGAGCTGATTCAAAAGCTTGAAGATGTTTCAATGGATCTGTCTCTCCAGTGTAAGTTGGTAACCGCGGCTCTCTGAAATTGGCTGGAGTTGGTTCGTGACGAACGTTTTCTGAAAATGATGACGGCTATTCATGCTCTCCTAGAACATAAGGAAAGAAAGGAGCATAAGTTGTAGCTGCAAAAGGAGCAAGTGGATAGAAGGGAAAAGCTGCTGCGGGAGGAGCAAAGACAGGAGCTGATGAGTAAGGATGACTTCCCTGAAAGTTCAGAAATCTTGTTGGGCTTCCCCGAGCAGCTTCCCGAAAGAAGTTTTGATGAGCTGCAAACTCATCATTTTGATGTCGCAAAGGGGCTGCAGGCCCTTGCGGAAAGGTTGGTGTGTAAGGAGGAGGATAGACCGACGGATAAGCCGGAGGATAAGCTTGTTGATTCTCCAATATTTGTGTTGGATTGACTGGAGGAACAGGTGCTGCTGTTGATTGCATCTCTAATCGCTGCGCGATTGCAGCAAGAGTACAGTTGATTGATTGAAATTGTTTGGCGGTTTCACGACGTGATTGCTCCAAGGCTTCCCAAAGTGAGTCCTCATCAGGACTTAGAGCAAAGTTCTCGGTTGATTGATGATCCGACATGGCTAACTGTTGGCTTTCACCGTCTGTTCGAGATCTGGAGGTCGCGTGTTAACTGTTGATGCGCGGAAACAGAGAGAGGAGAAGGTTGTCACGGGCATCAACAGCTAACGAGTGTGTTCAGTTTCACGAGCAAGGATGATTGAAGAAGAAGGTTGCGGGGATAACAGAGAGGTTTTTGTGGATGTTGAGAAAAGCTTCCGAGTGCTCGAGAGTGGAGCAAGCGTTTGATCAAGGGTTGCAGGGATAGAGGAGAGGAAAGGAGGTTGTTGATCCGAGTGCAGAGATGGTTGAGAAGGTTGATCAGGAACTGTCGATCAGACGGTTACTTTGATGGTTGTGTTTGCAGGTTGACGCCGAGAGAAGTGAGTTGAGAAGAAGAGGGGGCCGCTAGCAGCGACAACAACAGACTTCGCCCGCTGCGGCTTAAATGCCACTCTTGTGATGAGCTTTCCTTTCATTAATATTCAGTGTTACATCTTAACTTGCACCTTTATATGGAAAACAAATAAAGGGTAGAAAGGGGGAAGCTGACGGCTAAGGAAAAAAGTTGCCAGAGGAGGCCGCGCGGACTGAGAAGAGAGGTCGGCAGACTGCGCGGGGAACTGACCCCGCAGCTCGCGGGAGTAAGCCGAGCGGACTACGCGATCAGGCAGAGAGGACAAGTGAGGTCGCACGTACTGGAAAGTGGAGTTCGCAAGATCTGATGCCTTGACCTTGCCAGAGGTTGCCCTCGTGTCTGTGTCCCCCCGAATGAGAGGCATGAGGGGCTATTTATAGGCCCGAGGAGGTAACGGCTTTTGGTAACGTCACCCCCGGTAAGTCGGTGATTTGTGCGAGTAGAACTTGGAGTCCGCGGAGCACGCGCCAGGTCGTGCGGTTAGGGACTTGTCTTCTGGAGTTGATTCTACTGTTGGCGGACTGGGACGAGTCCGCCTCTTCTGTGCTGAGTGAGCCCGCGCCAAGGTACACAGGCTGCGGCGTTATCCGCCTCTGCTGGGGAGAAGCGGTTGGAAAGTTGACTGGCGGACTGCATAGTGAGTCCACCTCTGTTGCAGGGAAGCTAGCTGGTGGAAAGCTGGAGGGCTCAGTGGCGGAATGGAAGAGTTCGCCCAGCCCGCGGTGGACGAGACGAGTCCGCCTCTGCTGGAGGCTTGTCGCTGGATCAAAGGTTGGCGACATGGCGGACTGATTGGAGCAGGTCGCCTTCCTACTGAAGAAGTCCGTCTACTGCAGGCGGACTGAAGGATTGAGTGGCATAACGAGTCTGCCTAGCCTGCGGCGGACGGGATGGATCCGCTGAATGTTGTGGTTTGGAGGAGAGATGGAGCAAGTCCACGCTCCTTTGGCGGACTGAGCGAGAGTCCGTGAACTATAGGCGTGCGAGCTGGTTGACTGGGCGACCTCGCGGATTGAAGAAGCAGGTCGCCCCCTTTACTGAAGTCCGCCTCTCTGTTGGAATGGACAGGCTTGCTGCCCCTGCTGGGCGGCTTGAAGGTTTGCCGCCCTCTTGTGGGCGACCTTGAGAGTTGTCGCGCTGTCGGGCGACTTGGAGGCAGGTCGCCTGACGTTGAGCGACCTGGAGGCAGGTCGCCTAGTGAAGTGGCTGGTGGACCGTGACTCCTGCCAAGCATGCGGCTACATGGCGGTCTGGGCGGATAGGACTCCGAGTTCGCCACAGTTGGGTAGTCCACCTGTCGGAATGGGGAAAACCATGATGCAGTTAGCTGATCCAACCGCACGGCCTGCAGGGGCGGACTGAGGAAGCAGTCCGCAGCCCCTGCAGAACAAGCGGCTGCTGCGCGACCTGGGCAGTCATACCGGGGAGACCGCCCTAGCCGCACGGCCTGAGCGGACAGAGAAGTCTCTCCGCCCACACAGACTGGTCGGGACCTCCAGAGAGAACCTGGAGCAGGCCGCGACTAGCAAGCTGGCTACCTTGGGAAGGATCACCAATTTCCGGGTTAACACAAGCAAAGAGTTGCACCAAGTAAACCCTATTTTCAATGATTGCTTATGATACTATTGAGTTAAATGATTCATATTTTAGTGATTCTAGCAGAAACAGATTAACTTAAAGAGAAAGATCCGATCAAGAACAGACTTTACTCGGGTCTTGTAACCAGACAGACATAAGAAACACGATTCGATGACACAAGATTCGATGACATACATAAGATACAAGATTCAGTGACACAAAGAACTTGATATTGAGCTTTATATTTTTGTAGGTTCAAGTGGTTAAGGCTTCATTAACAAGAAGATTTTTTTAGTAAATTGCAAGGGTAAGCTGACATGCATCGATTTAGGGATAACCAATACTCATCTAGATTAAACCAATCTTAGACACTAATATCTTCCAAGTAAATATGTATTTGATACGAGCATGATATAAAAATATCGAACATATATTTGCAAACGAAAAATCGTTACATTTATTATCGTCACTTATTGTTCGTGTTCAACAATCTACCATTTTTTAAATTATACCACAAATAAGAGATTTATTCATCTAAGTGAAAACTTCTATATATATTTATATAAATCATTCATGGTCACCAACTCATGTCACTCCAAACATTTTAAATCTCAAACTATTAGCATGTCATATTAGACATTCAAGTTCTAAATTCGTTTGACGAATCATATATTTAAAAGTGAAATCGTAAAATCATAAGAACAGACATTCATTTTAGTTCAATGATTGAAGAGAGATAGATCTCTACTTGCCTTAAGTGAGGTTGAAACTGACGGTGACGGCTAAATGTCGTAAGAAAAAACATAAACCGTATTTTGAACCTGTTCAAGAACAATCACAAAGCAAAAATTCTTTGCTAGCACAAGCAATTATACGATGCGAAATTTAAAGAAAGAGGGTTTAACAAATTTGACCTCCCTTAAAAATGATGGGAGAGGAGATACCACGAAGAATCCAAGAGTTGACGACGTTTAAGCTTGGGGAAACCC
This sequence comes from Platanthera guangdongensis, assembly GCA_039583875.1. Classification (NCBI taxonomy): domain Eukaryota; kingdom Viridiplantae; phylum Streptophyta; class Magnoliopsida; order Asparagales; family Orchidaceae; genus Platanthera; species Platanthera guangdongensis. The sequence continues at coordinate 106,384,835 of CM077161.1, read as the reverse complement.
CAATTCAAAGATGGTTTTGCGCAATCCCGCCAACTGAATCGAGGGGTGGCGCCGGAAAACATAAACACAAAGGGGTTAGACGATTACAAGATGACACAAATACGGATTACAGTGAATTCACAATTTGAGGCACAATTAATTCCAAAATAAATACGAGGAAATCTGAAAAAAGGGAGGGGAAAGAGAAAATCCTTACCCAAAGATATCAAATACGGGCTCAAGGAGGAGACTGGAGGAAACCCTAGGCGCCCCTCTCGTAAATTCCCAGCCAAAAGAGAAGAATCAGAGAAATTAGAGTTGCAAGCCCTAGGAGAGGAGGTAAATGAGTTGCCGGAGGAAGAGGAGAAGTTTACCGGCCTTGAGGAAGGAATGCTGAACACTACTGCTGTTTGCTCCTTTAGAGCAGATGGAAGCGGTGTTGGGGTTGCTGACCAAAGAAATGAGTGGGTGTAAAATCTATTGTTGGACGTCCCTCCAAGAGGAAGAAGGGGATGTAGAAGAGGCGCCGACCTCGACAGAAGGAGGAGATGGCAGCCACGACAAGAGGAGCAAGAGGCACCAGCTAACGGAAGGGGAAGGGGCGCATCAGTCGACGGGAGCAGATGTAGGCGAGTTACGAGATCGGCGCCTGCGGCTTGTGACAGAATCAGGAATGGGAGGAGTGGGTGTGACGTACGGGAGACAGGTTCGGGAGGCCTGAGCCGAACTTTAATTGGTGGAGAGGGTGGCTGGTTCGGTTAGGAGATAAAGGGAAACCTAAGTAGCTATTTACAAGCATGCCATTTCACTTTACTTAATCAAATTAAACCTTTTTTTAAATTTTTTTTAAAACATGGGTTCTTACTTGGTCGGGGTAATTCTCAGGACAATCATCATGAACGTAATCATATCGAGTGGGCGGGCAACCACATTCTCTCAGACCCGGAGGATAATATTCATCGCGGTGATGACCACGACGACTGTGTGGGGGTACACGATCTCTGGGGTCAAGCTGAGTCTGGCGGGGCACACGATACTCATCACGCTGGTGTGAGTGCGTATCACAAGCCGTAGCTTGTCTACGTTCATTTGCAAGATCGGGATTACGCCTTGCCGACAGTGCTGGGGCTCGGGGAGGAATATCATAATGGTAACGGTCCACAAAAGGCTGACAATCCATCAGACGCTAGTCAAGACAAAGAGGAGCGTCCGGGTCATCCTCAAGCAAGCCATCGTGTCATGCTGGAGTGTCCCTGACATTCTGTAAGTGATCTAAATGGAGGTTCACCTCGGCAAGCTCATGACGCACGTCGTCAAACTTGGTGCCTAAAGTGTCCAAACGATATAAAATACGACGTTGAAACTCAACAAAAGCAGCACCCAAATTCGAGCTCGCCGCTCGATCATCGGTGACTAGTAGATCTGACATTCTTGCTCTAAAAATCCTGCCACTACGGAGCATGTAAACGACCCAACTTGGGCTCTAATACCTACTGATGTAGGGTAGGATACGAGTCTGCACAAAACCAAGACTTCTAGGAGTGAAATGTAGACGTGACACACTAACCCTAATCTATATGCAATGATTCCATTGATGACAATGACAAATCAATACGAGCAATAGTAATTTCAACCCACGCAAAAATAAACTAAAATAGAGAAATAACATTCAGTAAACAAACATTTAATGACTTTCCTCTGCTCGGAGGACCAAAGCTAAGCGTGCGGCGAATAAATCCCACCTACAAGTCACAAGCGATTCAAAACAAATTTTCCGCAGGTAGAATTTCCAAGCAAATATTGAGAGTCCAATCCTATATAAATATGCGGAATAAAATTGTTCAACACAACAAAGCCTCACCAAGTAGTGGACTGATCAAAACAATGAAGATTTTGGAGCCAGAGATGCGTGGACGATGATCCGAGGTGGAACCGGAGGCGTGAAGAACAACGTAGGTGGCTGGCCTCGGTGATGGGAGCCGGGATCGGGTTGGAAACGAATAGATCCGGCTATGTGTGGGTGGATCCGGGTGTGGGAAGGATGAATCCGATGTTTAAGAGCGGATCCATATTATGGAATGAGGGGTGGGTGAGGGGAGGGCTGTGAGAGGTGGTACCGTGAGAGGTGGTACCACGAGAGGGGAGGGGTTGGCGGCAAGGGGAATTACGGCTTGAAGGGGCGGTTACTGTAGGTGTAAGAGGGTGGGTTTGCGGTACTGTAGCGGTGGAGCGGGGGCAGTAAGAGGGAGGAATGGGGTTGGTGGAGGCTTGCTGGAAGGGGATTTGGAGGGGCGGCCGACAGTGGGTTTGCTTGATGTTGGATCCCTAGTTTGGATTTGGGTTAGGTTCACTATTAGGTTATTGACCCTTCATGTATAACCTATGGTCATTTTGTCAGTTCTAGGTTTAGGTCAGTTTGACTAGATTAGACAGACATTAGTCCAGTCCTCGGAAGAAATCAAAGATCCAGACTTAGAAGAATGATAGTCTTTAAGAGTTCAGAGAATTAGTTTGAAGTTCTTTAAACTCAGCTCGACGATCGTATATTGCTGATCGAAGAACTCAGAGTCCCTACTCTGAGTTGAGCTCGATGAACTTAGAGCTCAGGTCGACGATCTTCCCACTTCTCTCAAGTTCTCTGGCCGACGAAATTCCTTCTCAGCTCGACGAACTTGCAGCTCAGCTCGACGAAGACAACCTCTCAGCTTGACGAAGATGATTTCTCAGCTCGACGAACTTGATGTTCTGGTCGACGAAATCTGTTCTGAGTTCGACGATTTATATCAGTCTTGGCGTTTTCTCTCATTTTGTTCTCAGTTTGGATTATTTTAAGACAATAATTCTCTTGTAATTGATGCTCATATTCTAAAGAGTATAGTCGTTGCTTAACAACATTAATTATGGATATCATAGAGTAATTACTTGACTTATTTACTGAAGACAGTTGAGGAATTGCATTTAAGACAAATTCCTGTTGTTCAAGTCACAGGATTCCAGCATTAATTCAAGGATAAAATTCAAATTCAAATGCTATTTTTCTGGAAGGAATATAAAAGAACTGTTTTCAGAAGATCATAGAGAGAACTGAAAAGAGAATTGATACAGAGAAGAGACAGAGAATTCACTGAGACACACAGATATACAGAGAATCTCACAGTGTTCTTCATCATCAGCTTCAGAGCTTTTCAAGGGACAACTATTCAATATCAGTCCAAAAAGCCTCTGAAGATCTTCTAAAGATTGAAGGCATACACTCTGTGCAAAGCTCTCATCTTTCTGAACTATTTTTCATCTCAGGAAGAGCTTTGACAAGATCAAATCTACTAGTCTTCTCTTAGACTGTTGACAGAGAAGAATACTATCAATTTTCCCTTTCCCACTTTGTACAGTGTTATAACTCCCTTCAAAAGTTAACCCCTTTGTTTTTTGGGCACCTTATCAAAAACTCAAAAGGGTTGTTAGATCTCCCTTGAAAAAATAGATCTTGTGGTGGCAGGGCACCTGAGCAAAAATCTGTGGTGGCAGAACACCTGATCAAAACCTGTTGTGGATTCCTACCAGGGTGATAGAAGAGTGGATGTACCCAAGTTTAGGAGAACCACTATAAATTTCTTGTGTCGTCCGGAATGCCCTATTGTTTATTTTCTGTGTGCTGTGATTGTTTTATTTTTATTTTCTTTCTTTATACTTATACTTATCACATATTTTAATCCGTTATAAAAATTAATTAAAGTTTTAAAATATTCTATTCACCCCCCCCCCCTCTAGAGTTAAACAGATCTATCCCTCATAGGTATCAGAGCATATCTGATATCTCTTTCAATTGGTATCAGAGGTTAAGGTTATTTGATTTTACAGGCTAACACCTGAACCAAAAGATCTTTCATAGATATTATTTTCTCTAGTGTCTCTCTTATATCATGACACAGAATAAAGAATATTCAAGCACCAGACCTCCAGTCTGCAACATGAATAAGTTCGCAATCTGGAAGGCAAGAATTAGATTATATATGAACTCTATTGATGAAGATATCTACAACTTCATCTGACAGACCCCCCTACTGCTTCTACATTAACTTCAACAAGTATTTCAGCAGTTCCACCACTTGAGTGGACAGATGCTCAGAAGAAGTTGAAGATGGTTGATGCTAAGGGCATGAACATTCTAGCTCAGACCATGTTTGATGACATCTTTTCAAAGGTTGTCTGAATGCACATCAGCAAAGGACATTTTTGACTCTCTAAATCAAATGGTTGCAGGATCAGCTGATGAGAGAAAGGACAGAAGATCTCATCTCATCTCCCAATATGAAAATTTCAAAAAAGATGAATCTGAGTCAGTGGCTGACATGTACAACAGACTCAACCTAATCATCAATGAGCTGAAAAATCTGGACAAGAATATCTCACTGACTGAGATAAATGACAAAATCCTAATGTGCTTCTCTAGCTCATATGATTCTAGGATTTGAGCAATCAAGGAGGCCAGAAGTGTAAATGAAATTTCCACTGAGTCTCTTCTAGGAAAGCTCAAATCTTATGAGCAGCTTATAAAGACCAGAGAAACAGCTGAGCAGAAGACTTCTACATTAGGAAGAAAAGTGCAAAGCATTGCCTTTGAGGCATCTGAAGAACCAGAAACTTCTCCAGCAAATGATGAACTTCTAAGCTTGCTGGCTAAAAGATTCTATAAGATGACCAGAAAAGATTTCAGAAGTAGGTCAACATGACAAGATGACAGACCCAGATTTGACAAAACTCCTACCAAGGAGATTGTCTGCTTTGGGTGCAGAAAACTGGACGCGTTCTTCATGAGTGTCCAGAGAATCAGAATAAGGACAAAAGAAAAGACAAGGACTCCAGAAAGAAGTATAACAAGCACTCTTCCAGCAAACACAAGAGGAAGGAAAAAGGTTTTGTAGCAAAAACCTGGAGTGAAACAGAAAAAGAATCCTCATCTTTCAGCTCCAGTGAAGATGATGAAGAAGCTAGAGCAAAAGAAGCTTGCTTGATGGCTATCAATGCATCAAGAAACCCATCAGAAGCTGAAGAATCAAAAGCGAAAGATTCAGAGATTGAAGAGAATCAGGTAATATCCTCATTTGATTTTACTTCTGAACATTGTAAAACTGAATTTAAACTATTGTGTAATGATTTAATCAAATTTGAGAAGGAAATCAAACTTCTCAGAGATAAGCTAGTTGAACAAGAAAATTTGTTATCTGAAAATACTGAACTAAAAGACAAACTAGTTAAAGCTTCTGAAGAAATTAATACTCTAAAAATTAAATTGAATGAGGTTAAGCAATTTGAAGAATTTCTAAATGGGAGAAACATCAAATTGATGGATATCACAAGTACTGTTAATGTCAGGCTTAATGATAAGCTGGTCTTAGGTGCTTCATCAAGCCAACGTCATTTAATTCAAAAAAATATACTTTCAACCATCATCAAATTCATATCTGCAAAGGGTAAAGAAAAGATTAATGAAAATAATAAATCAACTGAATTAAAACAGAAACCCAAGAAAAAGAAGAAGGACAAGAAAAATCTTAAGTAGAACAATGTTCAACAGATTTCGTCGAACTCAGATAGACGAAATGTGTACAGTTCATCGAACTCAAGTCGATGAACTCCGAATGCAGATTTTCGTTATAATTATTTTTCGAACTACGATCGACGAAACCAATATGTTTCGTCGAGCCGAGATCGATGATTTTGGGGCACAAAGAATGAATATTTCCATTCTCTGAGCGGAGTTCGACGAATTCATCCCTATTCGTCGAACTCAGTTCGACGAACTTATCAGAATTCGTCGATCCCAGTTCAAATCAACAGAGACCTTAATTATTCCATAACATTTAATGAACCAAAAGAATTTGTTAACCCATTTAATCAATGAATAATTGCACTTAGAAAATTTCACCTTCTAGGATATAAAAATCAACCTGAATGTTCCTATATTTCTAGTTTTAAATTTGTGAAGAATCAATGACCCAAGGTTATCTGGGTCAAGAACACCTAATTTCTATTTTTTAGGTGAAAGACTATCCTACCACAGAGGAACAGTAGTACCTGGATAGTGAATGCTCAAAGCACATGATAGGGAGCAAGGACAACTTAACAAACTACAAGTCCAAGCTTGGTACAAAAGTGATTTTTGGTGACTCCAAATATGGCCAGACTAAAAGCTATGGAAATGTAAAGATTGGAGCTGTCACTTTCAAGAAAATTGCATATGTGAGTGTTTTAAAACATAACCTGATATCCATAAGTCAATTATGTGATGAAGGTTATCAGTATCCTTTAACCATTCTTCTTGTATTGTATCTTCTCTAGATAATATAACTGTCTTAACTGGTCTTTAGGTAAGGAAATATATATGTAGTAAACTTTAAATCTGTTAGGTTATAAATTTGTTTATTCAATCAAATTAGTAATAGTAATGAATTATGACATAAGAGATTAGAGCATGTTAATCTTAAAAATATTGCTAAACTCTCTAAGGACAATCTTGTTAGAGGATTGTCTTCTTGCCCCTATAAGAATGAAAGTCTTTGCAGGACGTGTCAATTAGGCAAACAAATCAAAAATAGCTTTAAATCAATTAATAAGAGTGATTCACCCAAGATTCTGTATATGCTACATATGGATCTATTTAGACTCATTGTTGTACATAGCTTGAGAGGAAAATCTTATACCTTAGTTATTGTAGATGACTTCTCTAGATTCACTTGTGTGTTTTTCTTGAGAAACAAGTCAGATAACTTTAAAGTTCTTACAGATTTTCTTAAGAGCATAAAGATTGAGTACTCAACTCAAGTTGCATTGATCAGAAGTGATCATGGTACTGAGTTTGAATCTCTTCCTATGCAAGAATTCTGTGAGATGAAAAGTATCAGACATTGCTTCTCTGCTCCTACAACTACTCAATAAAATGAGATAGCAGAAAGGAAAAACAGAACACTCATTGAAGCTGCAGGTACATTACTTGCAGATGCTTACTTGCCACTATCGTTTTGGGCATAGGCTGTAAGCACATCAAATTATGTCCCGAATAGAAGTTTAATACATAAATTTAAAGGCAAGACTCTCTATGAACTACTCAAAGGAAAGCAACCTAAAATAGATTATTTTAGAATTTTTGGCTGTATATGTTACATTCATAATAATAACAAAAAACATATTAAAAAGTTTGAAATCAAAGCTGTAGTTGGAATTTTTCTTGGATATTCTCAAGTGAGCAAGCCCTATAGGGTTTTCAATAAATCAATTTTAAAAATGGAAGAATCTGTACATATAACCTTTGATGAAGTTAACATGTATTACAAAAAAAAAGATTCTTCTACCAGAGATTTATTATAGGTACCCCAATTATGTAAGAAATTGGATGATTTAAACCTCACCAATGAGGCTACATCACATCCTTCTCCACATATTGAAGAAGAGAGTGAAGATGATATTGTTGAAATGGTTGCTGAACCTCCAACAGCAAACATAATTCCACAAAAGAAATTAATTTCTAATGCTGTTGTTGAACCAACTCCTCCAACTGATCTTGTCACACTTAGAGATCACCCTATATCATATCAGTCGTTGTGCAAATAAGGCATCAACTCAACCAAGACTTGATGCATGCTTACTTCATATCTCAACTTGAGCCCCAATTCATAAAAGATGCTGAGCAAGATCCCCACTGGATTCTTGCAATGCAAGAGAAGCTCAATTAGTTTGAGAGATGCAGAGTTTGAAATTTAGTTCCAAGACCCAAAAACTACCCAGTCATTGGAACTAAATGAGTTTTTAGAAATAAATTGGATGCACAAAGAGCTATCATCAGGAACAAAGCAAGACTGGTAGCACAAGGATACAGACAGGAAGAAAGAATTGATATTGATTAGACCTTTGCACCTGTTGCAAGACTAGAAGCTATCAAGATTTTTCTTGCTTATGCAGCCTATAAGAAGTTTAAGGTCTACCAGATGGATGTCAAAGTGTCTTTCTCAATGGTGAACTCAAAGAGGAAGTATATGTGGAATAATCACCAAGTTTTATCTCTCTAACTTATCTCTCTTATTTTTTAAAATTGTATAAAACTCTTCATGGTTTAAAACAAGCTCCAAGACTTGGTATGAGAGCCTAACTAGCTTTCTTTTAGAGCATAAGTTCACTAGAGGCATTGTAGATAGGACCTTGTTCACTAAACATTATAAAGATAAAATTTTGTTAGTACAAATATATGTAGATGACATTATTTTTGACTCTACTGATTCCAAACTATGCAAAATATTTTCTGACCTGATGCATTACAAGTTTGAAATGAGTAGCAAGAGTGAGATTTCTTACTTCCTTGGTCTCTAAGTGAAGCAATCCCCTGATGACATCTCCATCTCTCGATCTAAATATGCTAAGGAGCTAGTTAAGAGATTTGAGATGTCTGATGCCTCAGCAATGAAAACACCAATGACTTCCAATGCTGTGATTGATTCTGATGAACAGGGTAAGTCAGTTGATCAGAAAATATATAGGGCTATTGTTAGGTCCTTATTATATGTTACAGCTAGTAGGCCAGATATTATGTTTGCTACATGCATTTGTGCTAGGTTCCAGGTGAACCCTAAAGAATCTCACTTTATTTTCCTTAAAAGAATTTTGAGATATATAAATGGTATTCCAAATCTAGGACTTTGGTATTCTACAGAGTCAGAATTTGACTTAACTGGATTTTCAGATTCTGACTATGCTGGATGCAGAGTAGACAGAAAAAGCACTTCAGGAACATGTCAGTTCCTTGGAGATATGCTTGTGTCCTGGTTTTGTATGAAGCAGACATCTGTGTCAACTTCAACTGCTGAAGCTGAATACATTGCAACTGACAGTTGTTGTTCACAAATATTGTGGATTCAAAACAAACTACTGGATTGTGGTCTCAACTTAAATAATTTAACTATATTTTGTGACAATACCAGTGCAATTTCTATTGCACAAAATACAGTACTCCATAGTAGAACTAAGCATATAGAGATAAAACATCATTTTTTAGAGACTGTGTGGACAAAAAGAAAGTTAATCTTGTCTTTATCTCTACTGATTTGCAAAAATCAGATATCTTCACTAAACCTTTAGATGCGAAGAAACATCCGTTCTTTCTGAATCAGCTAGGTATGATTAATGGAGAAGTTTAATTTGTTTTTGGTCCAAGGTCGAAGAATTGATCACAGTTCGTCGAACAAAGATCGACGATTTGAGAACTCTGCTTGAGATTTTTCGTCGACCTGAGATCGACGAACTCTCTGTTTGAAGTTATTTCGTCGAGCGGAGATCGACGATTTTGCTTCAGAAAAATTTTCGTCGACCGGAGAACGACGAAAAGTTTTCCCTCTTCCAACTGAATTCGACGATATTATTTTTTCATGAAATTTTTTCGTCGACCCGGGAACGAAGAATTTTTATTTTTCGCACGACAGAGCCCGACGCTTCATATTCTGAAAACCTTATATCTAGGTTTTCGTCATGCTCCATCCCGCGCTTTCTGTTCTCTTGTTCTTGGTCTCTCTTTTGTTTTTGCAGGAAAACCTATGGCGATTCCGGCGCTCTCCCTCTCCAGCATGAAGTTCGAGACCGGCTTTGACATCCATTTTGATTCCTTTACTCACATTGATCAGATCTTCATCGACATCCTACAGTTGTGTGAAGAACAGAAACTGAAGAAATTCATGAGCATAAGAATCAAGGTACCAACAAAAGAAATCAGAGAATGAGTTTTTACTTCAACATCTCCTGACGCAAATACTATGACTGGCACCATCAGCAGAAATCAGGTTACTCTAACTCCTGAAGTTTTGTCAGAGATTTTTGATTTGGCTACTGGAGAAGAAGAAATTGAAATAAATGATTCTGAGTATGAAAATATGTTGACTAGAATGAGTCACTCTGAAGGAAACCCCAATAAACTTCTGAAAAAGAATTTATCTGTTCAATATAAGTTTTTGACCGATATTGTTGGTAAGGTGTTGCTGGGGAAACATACAGCCCATGATTATATAACCAGGCACCAGTTTTTGGTGATGTGCGCCCTGGTAGATAAGAAATCAGTAAACTGGGGAAAGATATTATTTGAGTTGATAAAGAAAAAGAATACTAAGAAAGATGTGTGTTTTGGGATGATTTTAGGAATTTTCCTCCAGGCCAAGGCACCAGAATTATTGGTATCCCAGCCAATATTCATCAAATCCTCAAAGAGGATCACCTCTGCTTTATTTGGCAGATGGGAGAGGTTCATCCCTAAACCATCCAGGACCTCTTCCTCTAGGTCTTCTGAGGACACAAGGGCAATCATAGCCTCTCCGCCACCTCCAAAAGAAATTCCTCCATCCACCAGAATTCCTTCACCTTCTCCTCAACAACAACAACTACCATCCTCACCTCTTTCTCAACCATCACCTCCACATTCTCTCATTATCATCCATGAGGATATTCCATCTCCACCTCCTCAATCTCTACTTCAAACTCATATATCTGATATTCCATCCACCTTCTCACAGCCAACCTTCAATCTGATGTCTCCTCCTCCACCATCTCCACATCATTCACCAATTCCATCTCTAGTTCAAGAACCCACCTCCACACCCACTACCACAGTTCCTACCTCCTCTACTGAAATCCCATCCAACCCTCCTTCCATATTTCCAGAATACACTCACACTGATTTCTCCCATGCCTTTTCTGTGTGTCAAACTGTGGACATCACACCCCTTACACCACCTCTGCTCCTGAACCTCTCTACCTAAATTTCTCTGACATAGCTAAAATCATCTTGCTTTTATTTCTTCAACTCTGAGCAACTAATAGCAAATGTTATTGCTCCTCTTTCTGCTTCCATCATTTCTCTCTCCACCAGAATTGCTGCTCTCTCTTCTGTTCCTTCTTCTGGAGGACTGGCTTTAGGACCCTCTGAACTCATTCAGGGGGAGATGTTCTATGAAGAAGTCTCAGTTCCTCCTCATGCAGTAGCAGCAGCAACAGCAGATTCTAATATGTTTGATGATTCAACAGATGCAGATATTCCAGCTGAAATAATAGATATAATTGATTCTGATACTGACATGGCTGATACAGTTGCAGAAATAATCACTGCTGGTGATTTCATTGTAAAACAGTTAATTTAGATTCTTTTCTAGATTCTTTCAATTCTGCTTACATAATTATTTTACTCAGTTTTGATGGACAAAACTCTAAAGCTATTGTAGTTTATACTGCTCCAATAAGTCCTAAAGTTGTATATCAACTAAAAGCATGTTTTGTAGTTTCTGAGATTACAGAAAGTTTTGCTGTTAGTGAACCAGTTTCTGAGCACAAGACATTCTCTCCACCAACCTTTGGCTGGTGTGAATCTCCTATGCCAGATCTGGATGACATTTTGTTTGCTGACATGGAAGAAGAAGCAAAAAATATTCAGACTGCTACAAATAATTCTGCAGAGCCAACATGCCCAGCACAGCCACAGATTCCTGAAATCTCAGTTGATTTGCTAAAGCAGCTAGATGCTCTTTATGACAATCCAGAACATTCTTCTTCTGATGATGTTGCTAGTGAGTCAGATGACTCTGATAATATAAGTTCAAAGAAAAGAAAGACTCCTACTAAAACTGCTCCTCCAAAGGCTGTTCCTAAGCCAAATCCATCTGCTGATGTTCCATACTACATCCTGCATAACATAACACTCACTCCAGATACCCCAAACTGGATGAGATATTCCAAGAATGAACAGAAAATCAGAAAGAAGAGCAGGAGATTCTCTCCTCCTCCTAAATTCAGGAGAGGTTCTCTTCCTCCTCCTCCTGCAACAGGATCTTCTGGAAGTGTTTCTCAGGTTCAGAAATCTACATCTTCTTATCAGTCTAAATCTTCCTACAGCAGACAACAATATAGTTCCAGCAGTAGCAGACAACAACAACAATACCAGAAGCACAACAGACAACAGAAAATATCTGAAGATGATCAACTTGATAAAGCATCTCCTGAAAGGCCTCTTTCTCCTGTTTGTGATCCAGAAATGGACCCCAACTCCAGAATGGCCAGATTTCAAAAGTTAATAGGTCTGTCTCAAATCAGAAATGCAAAGGAAGGACATGACACCTCACAGTATACAACCATGTCCTCCTATAGAAAGAAAGAGTTAGAAAAGTACCAGGTACATAATCTTTTTAATGTTGATGCTTACATGCCATTACATCCTGAAGCAGTGGTACCAAGGGCTGTATCAGTGACAATCCTTGGAGCTAATGACATGAAGATGACAAAACTGGAAGCTCCAGATCCCAAAAGGGAAATTATTTTCACCAAACCTTCCTCAGATCAACAGAAAAAGGACTCCAAGAAAGCTTAAACAAATTTTTTTTCTATATTTTAAATTAGAACTATTATTTGTTATTTGTTCTTCACAAGACACTGTGTTAATATCTGCTGAAATAATTTTAAATTCTGCCAAATATCTTTTTTATGATTTGTGATTTTCCTTTTTTTGTTGTTCATAGTGACCTCATCCAAATAGGGGGAAATTGTTGTATCTCTAGTTTGGATTTTAGCTAGGTTTACTATTAGGTTATTGACCCTTCATGTATAGCCTAGGGTCATTTTGTCAGTTCTAGGTGTAGGTCAGTTTGACTAGGTTAGACAGACATTGGTCCAGCCCTCAGAAGAAATCAAAGATCCAGACTTAGAAGAATGACAGTCTTTAAGAGTTCAGAGAATTAGTTCGAAGTTCTTCGAACTCAGCTCGACGATCGTCGATCGCTGATCGACGAACTCAAAGTCCCTACTCTGAGTTGAGCTCGGCGAACTTAGAGCTCAGGTCGACGATCTTCTCTTTTCTCTCAAGTTCTCTGGTCGACGAAATTCCTTCTCAGCTCAACGAACTTGGAGCTCATCTCGACGAAGACAATCTCTCAGCTCGACGAAGACGATTTCTCAGCTCGATGAACTTGGTGTTCTGGTCGACGAAATTTGTTCTGAGTTCGACGATTTCTATCAGTCTTGGCGTTTTCTCTCATTTTGTTCTCAGTTTGGATTATTCTAAGACAGTAATTCTCTGGTAATTAATGCTCATATTCTCAAGAATATAGCCGTTTCTTGACAGCATTAATTATGAATTTCCCAGAGTAATTACTTGACTTATTTACTGAAGACAGATGAGGAATTGCATTTAAGACAAATTCATGTCGTTCAAGTCCCAAAATTCCAGCATTAATTCAAGGATAGAATTCAAATTCAAATGCTATTTTTCTCAAAGGAATATAAAAGAACTGTTTTCAGAAGATCATAGAGAGAACTGAAAAGAGAATTGTTACAGAGAAGAGACATAGAGAATTCACTGAGACACACAGATATACAGAGAATCTCACAGAGTTCTTCATCATCAGCTTCAGAGCTTTTCAAGAGACAACTATTCAATATCAGTCCAAAAAGCCTCTGAAGATCTTCTACAGATTGAAGGCATACCCCTGTGCAAAGCTTTCATCTTTCTGAACTATTTTTCATCTCAGGGAGTGCTTTGACAAGATCAAATCCACTATTCTTCTCTTAGACTGTTGACAGAGAAGAACACCATCAATTTTCCCTTTCTCACTTTATACAGGGTTATAACTCCCTTCAAAAGTTAACACCTTTGATTTTGGGGCACGTGATCAAAAGCTCAAAAGGGTTGTTACATCTCCCTTGAAAAAATAGATCTTGTGGTGCCAGGGCACCTGAGCAAAAACCTCTGGTAGTAGGGCACCTGATAAAAAACCTGTAGTGAATTCCTACCAGGGTGGTAGAAGAGTGGATGTACTCAAGTTTTGGGGAACCATTATAAATTTCTTGTATCTTCTGGCATGCCCTATTGTTTATTTTCTGTGTGCTGTGATTGTTTTATTTTTATTTTCTTTTTTTATACTTATACTTATCACATATTTTAATCCGCTATAAAAATTAATTAAAGTTTTAAAATATTCTATTCACCTCCTCTGTAGAGTTAAACAGATCTATCACTCATAGGTATCAGAGCATATCTGATATCTCTTTCATTGGAGGAGGGGTCGGCTGGAGGAGGGAGGCAGAACCAACCACTAGGCGGTTGGTTTGGGGGATCGGTGATAGCGAAAAAAGGGTTTGGAGGGGGGAAAGTGGTTTAGGGTTAGGGAAAACCTTGGGGAGGAAGATATATACCTAAGAGTCGTCAGCTAGGGTTCCACGAAGTCGGCACCGTGAAGGGATCGCAGGAATCTGAGAATTCTCTTTTCCAAATTCTGCATTGACCAAAATCAGCCCACTAACTACATATTTATTATAAAAGAACTAGGGCATCCCATCTTCGACGACTATAATTGGTCAGTGATGGGGCCACTCAAATACATAAAATAAAAAGAAAAAACTACAAAGTAATATACAAAAAAGATTTGTGACGCGGATCCGGATGCATCCGTTGAGTCTGATCGACAATCCGACCAAGCCCTCCCGCACAAGTACACGAACGTGGGCCCTGCCTTGCTCCGAACCCCTCCTGCTGCATGATCTGATGGATCCCCATCAGGTATACTCAAGACCAAACTATCCCAAATACACATCAACACAATAGCCTTGTACTAAGTGGCAAATGGGCAAAGGAGCCGCACACATCGTAGATTGGGCATAAGGAGATGCATACACAAATGGTCTCTCAACCTAACACTCTTACCCCCATTATCTCACAAGCCCCACTGGAACCCTTGCCATTCAAGGACATGGCATGAATTACCGGCTAGCACCTCTAACACACATAACCCTACACCCCATTTATTGTGAGACACATAATATATGGAGATGTGCATATGCATACTAAAAATTTAACCGATTACCGATTCATACAATATGGCTTTATTGCGTGATAGTTGATTTTAAAACCATTTATGTATTTTTCATTCATACATTCAAAGACATAGATATTATTATTTTCAAATTTTCAATACTTAGCTTTTATTGTAGCATAACATTGCATTATTAATGAAACTAATGAAACAAATAACATAGACAAAAAATTGTATATATACTAAGAGATGATGCTAGAATGGCGAGTCAAGTTGACAAAATACAAAGATATGTTATTTATTGTAGAGAAAGGGGAAAACTTTGTATATACTTCTTGAATACGAAAATACAAGTATGAGTACAAATATATAGGAGAGAAGAGAGGAAAACTAAGCTATACAATCATTGTGAGACAAAACACTAACTTTTATATGAGCCTTATTAGTGGGCCAATACATCATGTTTTTCTAATATTCTCTAACACTGCCCCGCAAGCTGGAGCGTACAAGTCGTATGCACTAAGCTTGGATAAGAACTGATGATATATTTGTCGTGGTAATGCCTTGTTGGCAACTTGCCCAGACGTATGAACATGCTCCAACTCTAACTTCTTTAATTGAACCTTTTCATGAATGAAATGATAATCAACCTCGATATGCTTGGTCCGCTCATGAAACACAAGATTCTTCGCGATGTGAATTGCAGCCCGGCTATCGCAAAACAAGGTTGCAGGTGAGGGTAAAGTGACCCCCCAAATCACCAAGTAGACCCTCAAGCCAGGTGAGTTTAGATATAACCGCCGTCATTGCACGATACTCAGCTTCAATGGATGATCTAGCAACAACAAACTGTTTTTTGCTACGCCAAGTAATAAGATTTCCCCCAAAGTAGGTACAAAAACCTGTAGTAGAGCGGCAATCATCTAGACAACCCGCGTAATCCGCATCTGAGTATGCAACAAGAGATAGGGAGGAAGATGGCTTATATACCAATCCTTGTCCAGGAGCTGTCTTCAAATATCCGAGTATGCGTTCCACAACCTGAAGATGAGAAGTGCGAGGGGCGTGCATAAATTTGCTAACAACTCGAATGACAAATAAAATATCAGGTCTTGTTACATTTAGGTAAATCAATTTTCTCACAAGACACTGATAATACTCAAGGTTTGTAAGCAATGAATCGGAGTCAGACCCATGAGCACATAACTTGTGATTGACGTCCATCAGAGTTTCTACCGGTTTACACCCTTAATAGCCAGCATCGTGGAGGAGATCAAGACAATACTTTCGTTGTGACAGAACAAGGCCATCGGGTCGTCTTGCAACCTTAAGCCCAAGAAAGTTCCTCAATCCTCCCAAATCTTTTGTCTGAAAGAAGGAGTTCAAGTGTTGCTTAATCTTCTATATCCCCGTGGTGTCGTCTCCAGTGATCAAGATATCATCCACATATACCAAGAGAATGACAATCCCAGTTGATTGATGTCGAGTGAAAAGTGAGAAGTCGACCGAACTCCGCTTGAATCCAACATCGCGAACAACCTTACTAAACTTGTCAAACCAAGCCCGGGGAGACTGTTTGAGACCATAAATCGATTTCCGAAGAAGACATACACGAGACTCCCCCGTGGTCTCAAACCCGGGTGGTTGATGCATGTAGACTGTCTCTTGAAGGTCGTCATTCAAAAAGACATTCTTAATATCAATCTGATGGAGAGGCCAGTGACGATGGACAGCCGAGGAGATTAGAACATGTACGGAATTCAGCTTAGCAATGAGAGAGAAGGTTTCCTCATAATCAAGCCCCTGCTGTTGTGTAAACCTACGCGCCACAAGCCGGGCCTTGAGCCTATCAATTGTCCCATCCTGAGCATGCTTGATAGTAAACACCCACTTGCAACTGACGCATAATTGGACGGGAGGAGGAGGAACCAGATCCCAAGTCCGGTTGGACCAAAGAGCAGTCATTTCTTCGTCCATGCCCGCGCGCCACCCTGGATGTAAAAGAGCCTCCTGCACGGAGTTAGGAATAGAAATGGAGGAGAGGCAGAAAGCAAACTTGCGTAGAGATGGAGCAAGGCGATGCATAGAGTCATAATTCGTCATGGGGTGAGCGGTAGAGGATGTTGTTGGATCGTCAATCCTCGAAATAGCACTAGTACATGGAGGATGTTGTAGAACTCCAGACGCCGGGGAACGGCGAGTGTTGACACGAATAAGGGATGGCTTGGATGGTGGAGGTGCAACATGTGTCGGAGGAGGAGTTGGAAGTAGTGGTGGTAAAGAAGACGTGGCAGGAACAGTTGGTCGAGGAATTGGTGGGGGGAAAGGAGGAGCAATGTCAAACGATGAATCATAAAATGGTTGAGCCTCCTGAAAGGTGACATCGACAGAGATAATGACTATGTCATGAGGCAGAGAATAACACACATAGCCTTTCTGTGACCGAGAGTAATCAAGAAATATACACTTGCGGGCTCGGGGGGTGAACTTATCCGTGATTGGACCGAGAGTATGAACATAGCAGGTACACTTGAACACACGAACCGTAAGAGCAAACAGGGAGTGAGATGGAAAGAGAAGGCTTAACGGAGTGGCATGATCGAGCAAAGAATAAGGCATGCGATTGACGTGATGACATGCCGTAGAGACAACAAAGTTCCAAAAACGAATAGAAACATGCATTTGCAGCATTAGGGATCGCGCCACATCAAGAAGATGACGATTCTTCCGCTCGGCCACACCATTTTGTTGAGGCGTGTACGCACAAGAGGTTTGACGTATGATACCGAACTCCGTGCATAAATTCGTAAATGTACGGCTTATGTATTCCTTTGCGTTATCCGTACGAACAACTTTTAGAGGAGAGGCGAACTGTGCACGGATTTCATTCAAGAAGGCACGAATTGTAGAGGAAAGTTCAGTATGATCCCGAAGTTAAGTACAACCAAGTTAAGCGTGAGAAGTCATCATTAAATGTGATGAAATAACGATAACCAAACATACTAGAGGTTTTATAAGGGTCCCAAATATCAGAATGAACTAATGAAAATGAAGTATCACTCCGAGTACAATGTGGAGAAAAGGAAACACGATGTTGTTTGCTAAAGATACATGACTCACAAGAGAACTCATGCAGAGAGATCTCCTGAAGAGCTTTCTTGAGAGTCTGGAGGGGAATATGCCCGAGACGACGATGTCAGTCGGTAGTGGAAACAGTAGGGAAGACGGAAGGAGGGACATCGAGGAGGTAGAGCCCATTTGACAGTCGTCCCTTACCAATGATATTCTGCGTGTTCTGATCCTGCACAACAAAGGTAGATGATGAGAAAGTCACACAACAATTTATGTCTTGTGTAAGGAGGCTAACGAAGAGTAAATTAAATGGGGAACCGGGAACATGAAGAGTAGAGGTCAGAGACATAGTGAGGGTGAGGGGTATATCAGCAACACCAGAAACGGGTGTGGTATCTCCATTTGCCACCGTTATGAACTTGGGGTGAGCAATCCCGGAGTATTGTGGAGGGTGTTGCGATGTGATGTGATGTGTGGCTCCTGAGTCCACAATCCAGTGAGAGCTTTGTGATAGACAAGAAATACCTTCATTGGAAATAGAGGCGATAGAGCCAGACGAGCGTGAGATCATCCCCTGCAGGTGTTGAAGCTGAGTGCGTAGAGCATCAATATCCGCCCGAGTAGAGGCAGCAGAATCTGGGGCATGAGCGGCAGGAGGAGCAGGAGGATCAACCAGAGCAGCAACGACAAGATGTGGAGGCAGACCGTGTTTGCGATAGCACGTGACCTCAAGATGGCCATCTCGGCCGCAATAGGTACACTTAAACAAAGATTTGTCAGACCGACCGCGTCCTCAAGTCGCGGTACGGCCGCCACGAGCGGAGGACCCCCGAGCATGTGGAGCTGGTGAGGAGTGCTGTCGGAGCACTGGGGAGAGAGTAATAGGAGTATCGGGTGGCAGGGTGACCTTCAGGAGCATAGAGCATACATTAGATAAAGATGGTGTGTTTGTAGAGGAGAGAATCTGAGCCCAAACACTGTGGAGGTGAGAGGGGATCCGAGACATCATCATAGCAATGCCGACAGCCTCTTTCTGGGCTTGTCGAGTAGTCAGATCTGTAGTGGGAGGTTGATGATGGATCCAGGCCTCCACCAGGGTCTTGGCTTTAGGCACAAAGGAGATCATATCACCGGGACCCCCGGGATCTAGATTTTGAAGATCCGAGATAATATCAAACAGGTGTTGCAAACTATTCTGGCCCGAGTAGAACAAATGAAGTTCCTCCCACATGGATTTTGCCGTGTCGTGATACATCGCCATCCGATAGGGCTCAATGTCCATAGAGTTGAGTAACCAAGATTGGACTCGACCATCATCGCGAAAGCACTCATCAGTGGGAGCGGTTGGAGTAACCTTTGTGAGGTGGTGTAAAAGACCTTTTGTCTTCAGGACGCGATGAACCGAGTGAACCCACTCGACAAAATTTCACTTCCCACTGAGAGAGATAGTAGTAATGCGAAGTTCATCACGATGCTCGGAACTTGGGGCCGCAACACGATCGGGAAGAATCGAGGAGGTGTTGGAGTTCTCGGACGCCATGAGACCACAGTGGTTTGATGAGGACAAGAGCTGGACGAGCAATAAGTAGAAGCCGGAAAGCAGACCGGGAGGAAGGAAACCGAGCGGCTAGAGAGAGTCCGTCAGATAGCAAACCGCAGAAAAATCACGCGGCAACAGACCGAACTACACGACAAACAAGTCGTGGTCGGGCGGCGAGCAGCAAGCTGCAAGAACTAGACCGGGAGGCTAGGGACATACCGCAAGCAAATAGAAAGTAACTCGGGCGGCTAAGAGCAGATCACACCAAGACACAGCCACGTCAGATAGGCACCGGTCTGTGCGGTTAGAAGCAACCCGCACCGGATCGAAAAGGCAGTCCGCAGGAGTAGGTGAGCTAGTCGCGAAGTGACGAGTGGTAAGGAGACCGCAGCGAGGAGTAAACTACGCGGTAAGGAGACCACAACGGTTTGAGTCGGAAGCCGGATAGAAGAAAAACTACGTGAAGCCGCCCGACAAACAAGGGAAGTCGCAACGGGTAGTAGTTGCAGCAGATAGAAAGAAACCCATGACCGTTAGAAGACCAGGTCGTACGAGGAGGAGGGGGGGCATGTGCCATTGAAAGGGAAGGCTATAAAGAGGCGTAGAAGAGGAGGTTGATCCACAGGAGAAGAGATGACAACGGGTAGAATGTGCAGAAACCGCAAAGCCGCCCGGTTAGGCACGAGAACAAACTGCTCGGTTAACAGGAGACCTGGCGGTTTGAGAAAAAAACAGGCCTGATCGATGGCTCTTATACCATGTAGAGAAAGATGAAAACTTTGTATATACTTCTTGAATACGGAAATACAAGTATGAGTACAAATATATAGGAGAGAAGAGAGGAAAACTAAGCTATACAATCAATGTGGTACTAAACACTAACTCATATATGAGCCTTATTAATGGGTCAATACATCATGTTTTTATAATATTCTCTAACATTTATGATCAAGTTCAATATATATTATTAATTAAGTGTTTATGTTGCATGTATTCAAAATAGAGTTCAAATATACTTTTCATAGACCTGGAATTGATAGAAGTGATTAATCTTATTGTTTATTTTGATCAGTACATGATTAATCTTAGAGTTATTGTACAAGATGATATACATGCAATAACAAGACAACTTCACGTGAAAAGGTTGGTAACTGTTAAGCCTCCCGACGAGGCTAGGCTATTCGGGCAACATTACCAGCGGCGGCAACGGCGCGTGCAAGGCAACAACGGGGCTGAACCAATGGGTTCAGCCCCCTCTTCTTAAAAATCGGCTCAAGGGGGCTGAACCACATTTGGTTCAGCCCCATGGGGGCCGGCCGACCCCCTTGGTTGGCCGGCCTTGGGTCCCGGGTTATATATACCCGGACCCCTCTCTTTTGGAGGCATGCAAGAATTAACCAAGGTATTTCTCCCTTCCCTCTCATTTCAACCCTAGCACTTATCTTCTTCTTCTAGATCTCCTTCTTCCTTAGTTCGTGCTTAACATTTGGTATCAGAGGATTCCTTCCTCCGTCATGGTGAACACACGCTCGCAAGAGGAGAATGGCCGCTTGGAAACCCTAGAGGAGAATTTGATGGGGCTTACCGATTCGGTAGCCGCCATCGAAGAAAATGTCAAAACGTCCACTCAAATGTTGGAAGAGCGGATCGACGACCGCTTGAACGATATCATGACGCTATTAGCGCAAAATTTGAAGGGCAAGGCGGTGGCAGAGGAGGAACCGGGCGGATCTACAGGGAATAGGCCGGAAATGCTTGGACATGGCGGATCGGGTGCAGGAAGTGCTGGATCGGGAGCGGCTGGCGTCGGACTCGCTGCTGCGAGCCAGACGGGGGTTGGATCGGGTGCGGCGTACCACGGAGGGGCCGGATCGGCCTGGGGCGGCGTCGGGTTGCCCGGATCGGCTTCAGCGCACACGCAGGGGCCCGGATCGGCGGGTGTTGCCGGTGGTTGGGCTGGATCGGGGCTGGCGAGCATGTCGGGGGTCGGGTTTGCCCCGGCGGGTTACGGTGGAGCGGGGAATGTAGCAGGAGGCTCCGGAGGGGTCGCATGGGCATCAGCGGCCCCTGTGGGGCTCGGATCGGGGCTGGCGAGTCATCAGGGCGCCGGATTTGGGCCGGGTGGCTTCGGCATGGCTGGAGGGGGCTTCGGAGTGGCTGGACCCCCCGGGGAAAGCACGGGGAGGGCCGGATTTGGGCCGGCAGGCCTGGACATGGCCGCCAGGGCTGGCGGCTACGCAACTGGTGTTGACGGTAGGGCCGGGACTTTTACCGAGCACGCTCCTTGGAGGTAAGGTCGGGATGGGTTGTTACCCCCACCGGCAGGAAGAGGGCAACCACCAGGCTTTGGAAGAGGGGTGCAGTGGGGAGAAGGGGGGGCCTTCCGTCATGGGGCCCTAGTGGCGGGGGAACGCGGCCAAAGGCCGTACATGGCTCCCAAGTTGACTCGGATGAATTTCCCTCGGTACAGTGGGGGCGACGCATTGGAGTGGGTACAGAAAGCTGAGTTGTTTTTCAGCTATTAGGAGGTGCCAGAGGCTCAGTGGGTGCAGCTAGCGTCCTTCCATCTGGAGGATGACGCGTTCCAGTGGACACAGTGGTTCTTGCGGGGACGGGAGTATGTTCCGTGGGAGGAATTTGTGGAGGGCTTCACGGCTCGATTTGGGCCTTTGGAGTTTGAAGACTTTGAGGCGCTTTTACAGAAGCTACGGCAGAAGGGTACCGTGATGGAGTACAGGACGGAGTTTGAGAAGTTGGCCAACAGGGTTCAGTGGGAAGAAAAGACACTCCTCAGCTGTTTTGTATCAAGACTGAAGGATCACTTACGCGATGAGGTTCATGCCTATATGCCCCGGAGTCTGAACCACGCGATCAGCTTGGCGCGCATCCAAGAGGAAAAGTTGAATAGGCAGCGAGCCCGCAGTCTGGCAAGGCACACTACTACACCGGCCGCGGCCAGGAGAGAGACTCCAGTGACCGGCCGACCGACGGTGACACGGTTGTCTTGGAACGAGTTACAGGCACGGAAGGAGAAGGGCCTTTGCTTTAACTGTGATGAGAAATTTACGCAAGGACACAAGTGTCAGAAGGTCCAAGTCTTTATGTTACATCAGGAGCAGCTTGAGGGGGACGAGTTTCCGGAGGAGGATTTGGAGCCTGGGGGGGACTTCGACTTGACGGAGTTGGGTGTGTCCCTTCATGCCATGGAAGGGTGCAATCCACCTCCGCTTACTATGCGGCTGGCGGGGAGGATTCGGCAGGAGAGGGTGACCATCCTGGTGGACAGTGGGAGTACTCATAATTTTATTCATCCCGATGTCGCACAAAGGGTGAGGCACGTGATTGACGCAGGAGCGGCGTTCCAGGTTATGGTTGCAGACGGTAGCAAACTACAGTGTCAGGGGGTGTTGAAGGCGATGGAGCTTCAGATGCAGGGTTATGTGGGGTGCACGGATGTCTATCTCTTACCGATCCGGGGTTCAGATATGGTGCTTGGAGTGCAGTGGCTACAGCAGTTGAGGAGGGTGACTTTTGATTGGGACCAGATGACGATGGAGTTCTCGCAAGGGAGGCGCCAGTTCTGTTTGAAAGGGCTCCGATCTTCTCTGGTCAAAGAGATCTCCATTCGCAGCTTACAGCAGCTTCAGGAGTCCGCTAGTCTGATGACGGTCCTGTTGGGGGTGAGGTCTGGCGAGGATAGACCGACGGAGGTTCCTGACCAGATGCGAGCGTTAGTGGAGGAGTATGATGACATTTTCCAGGAGCCGGGGACGCTTCCACCGTCACGGTTCCGTGATCACCAGATTGTGCTACAGACGGGGGCGGAGCCGCCCAACACTCGTCCTTACAGGTACCCCCACATGCAGAAGGCAGAGATCGAGCGTAGTGTGAAGGAAATGCTTGAGGCCGGCATTATACGGCCTAGTACCAGTTCCTTCTCAGCACCGATTATTCTGGTTAAAAAGGACTGATCGTGGCGTTTCTGCGTAGATTACCGTGCCCTAAACAGTGTCACCGTGAAGGATAAGTTTCCGATTCCCGTGATTGAGGAGCTGTTGGATGAGTTGAGTGGGGCGACTAGATTCATGAAGCTGGATTTGCGATCCGGCTATTATCAGATTCTTATGAAGGAGGAGGACGTGCATAAGACGGCGTTCAGGACTCATGACGGCCACTATGAGTTCTTAGTGATGGCGAATGGCTTGACGGGGGGCCCGTCTACCTTTCAGGCCAATATGAATGAGATTTTTCGCCCATTCCTGCGACACTTCGTCTTGATCTTCTTTGATGACATTCTGATCTACAGCGCTACTTGGGAGGATCATTTACGTCATGTGGCTCAGGTCTTCTCTACTCATCGGCAAAATAAACTCTATGCTAAGAAGTCCAAGTGTTCTTTTGGACAACAAGAGGTGGAGTACTTGGGGCATCTAGTTTCCGCGGAAGGGGTGAAAGCCGACCCACGGAAGATCGAGAGTATGCTTTCGTGGCCCCGACCTCTGACCATCCGGGTGCTGCGGGGGTTCTTGGGCCTCACTGGGTACTACCGGCGTTTCGTACGGGATTATGGGAAGATTGCACGGCCACTTACGCAACTGCTACAGAAGGATGCTTTCTCGTGGCCGGATGAGGCCGAGACCGCCTTTCAGGCGTTGAAGAGGGCGATGACGACGACTCCAGTGCTGGCACTCCCTGATTTCACTAAGGAGTTTGTGGTCGAGACGGATGCTTCCGGCGTGGGAATGGGAGCAGTCTTGATGCAGGAGGGGCGGCCGATTGCTTTCTACAGTAAGGCCTTGGCTCCACGGACACTGGGCCTATCAGTGTATGAAAAGGAGATGCTCGCGGTTATTCATGCGGTGGCCTTATGGCAGCCATACCTACTGGGACATCGTTTTAAAATACGGACAGATCATCAGAGCTTGAGGCACTTTCTCGACCAGCGGATTTCTTCCCCTCTTCAACAGAAGTGGGTCACCAAGTTGTTGGGATATGATTATGAGATCGAGTATCGGCCGGGGAAGGACAATCGGGTGGCTGACGCCCTCTCGCGCTTTCCAGAGGGGGCCTTGACACACATTTCGATGCCACAGTTGGAGTCGCTGGATGAGATTCAGGAGGAGGTGCAGCGTGATCCCGAGTTACGGGTTATTGTGGAGAACCTGCGGCAAGCTCGTGCGGTAACCCCAGGTTATCACTTACAAAATGACCGACTCTATTATCAGGGACGGGTGGTCATCCCTTGGCAGTCAGCTTGGAGGACGGTGATGATGCATGAGTTCCATTCGTCGTCGACAGGTGGTCACGCGGGTATTTCTCGCACTCTCCAGCGGGCCCGGGCCAATGTATTTTGGAAGGGGATGCGCCGTGACATTCATGAGTTTGTTCAGAAATGTGATGTCTGCCAACGGCAGAAGTATGAGACTACTTCTCCAGCCGGGCTACTCACCCCCTTGGAGATTCCGCATCAAATCTGGGACACGGTTTCTATGGACTTCATTGATGGGCTGCCCAAGTCGCAGGGTAAAACAGTTATCTTAGTGGTGGTGGACAAGTTGTCCAAGTATGAGCACTTCCTTGCTCTGAGCCACCCTTACACAGGGGAGTCTGTGGCGGCTTTATTTGTTCGGGAGATTGTTCGATTGCATGGGATCCCTCGGGCGATCATCTCCGATCGGGACCCTACTTTCGTTGGCCGCTTTTGGACGGAACTCTTCCGCTTGCAGGGGACTTTCTTGCGTTTCAGCACGGCTCATCATCCCCAGACCGATGGACAGACGGAAGTCTTGAATCGGGGCGTGGAAACTTACCTTCGTTGCTTTGTCATGGATGAGCCGCGGACATGGGCCAGTTGGTTACATTGGGCGGAGTACTGCTTCAACACGTCGTATCACTCCGCTGGCAAGCTCACCCCCTTTGAGGTCGTCTATGGACGGCCACCTCCCTCCTTCAGCAGTTATGAGTCAGGCAGTACCGCGGTGGCAGCAGTTGATCGAGCCCTCCGTGATCGTGATCGGACCCTCGCCACCCTGCGCGAGAATCTTCGGGCGGCGCAGGATCGTATGAAGGCACATGCAGATCGACATCGGACGGACCGGGAGTTCCAGGTGGGGGACGAGGTTTTCCTCAAACTTCGCCCTTACCGGCAGTTTTTTGTGGCGCAGAGGACAAATCAGAAGCTGGCACCCCGCTACTATGGTCCATTTCGGATCACGCGCCGGGTCGGGCCAGTTGCGTATACCTTGGCATTGCCCGAAGGCTCACAGATTCATCCTACCTTTCATGTCTCCTTGTTGAAGCGTAAGCTGGGTGAGGCGGTTCCGGTCTTTCCCGTCCTGCCCGAGGCTACTTCCGGAGGCGAGCTTCGCCCCCTACCGGCGGAGGTACTCTTGATCAAGTGGCGACGTCGGGGCACAGTGTACTGTCTGGAGCTGTTAATTAAATGGAAGGATCTCTCCGCGGAGCACAATACGTGGGTGGACTTGCTGGAGTTCCGGGAGCTTTACCCCGATTACCCACTTGAGGACAAGCTGGCTTTTGATGGGGAAGGGAATGTTAAGCCTCCCGACGAGGCTAGGCTATTCGGGCAACATTACCAGCGGCGGCAACGGCGCGTGCAAGGCAACAACGGGGCTGAACCAATGGGTTCAGCCCCCTCTTCTTAAAAATCGGCTCAAGGGGGCTGAACCACATTTGGTTCAGCCCCATGGGGGCCGGCCGGCCCCCTTGGTTGGCCGGCCTTGGGTCCCGGGTTATATATACCCGGACCCCTCTCTTTTGGAGGCATGCAAGAATTAACCAAGGTATTTCTCCCTTCCCTCTCATTTCAACCCTAGCACTTATCTTCTTCCTCTAGATCTTTTTCTTCCTTAGTTCGTGCTTAACAGTAACATATCATGATAAAAGTGGTGTAAAGCATAGTCATTCATTTTAAACTTTTCAATTTGTGATGATGCCAGATTTTGTTTGTAAACGTGAGTTAAGGTAGGTTTAATGTGTTTCCCCATGCAAATATAAACATACAAGATGGGTTAATAAAAAGAAATACAAAACACAAAGATGCACAAAGATAAGGAAAGAAAAAAATAGTATTTTTATATTTTTATATTTGACTAGGCGCAAACCAGGTTTTGTCACGACCTGTCTAATAATAATTATCAGAGTGCGCTATGAACGGGTCGTGATACCACAGGCATGGGCGAAGAAAATTTCATGTCTATTAGGCGGGAGTTGAAATTATAATATTAGTTTTAAAAGATAATTAATTTGAGAAATCTAGGTTGTTTTATACGGAAGGTTTAGTGTAAAGTTGATGCACATGCATTTTAATAAAATCTCATGTCACACACAGTTATAGTAAAAATGTAAATGCAATAAACAAAAGAAGCAAACATGCTATTAATATTAAATTTCAGTACGTCAGAAAAAGCCTAGCAGTTGTCCATGACTCAAATAAAAGTAGCCGAACATATTTATTACATCATAAATATATCCAACAGTAAAAGAAACCAAATACATAGAGTCTGACCCAACGACAAAAGATAAAC
This sequence comes from Platanthera guangdongensis, assembly GCA_039583875.1. NCBI lineage: Eukaryota > Viridiplantae > Streptophyta > Magnoliopsida > Asparagales > Orchidaceae > Platanthera > Platanthera guangdongensis. The sequence goes on along the minus strand of CM077161.1, from coordinate 106,357,872 downwards.
CTCCAGGAACACATGAAACTTGATGCAACTCGAGCTAAGGAGGCAGGCGACATAGTCACGAACGCTAAGACAAATTTCAAAACAAGAAGGAAAATGCATCAGAACATAAAAAGCCTAGCAGTTGTCCATGACTCAAATAAAAGTAGCCGATCATATTTATTACATCATGAGAAATTAGAAATTATAAGATCAACATCATAAGTGGTGGATCCAGAAAATTAACAAAAGTAATTGAGTAGCAGTTTATCCTGAAGCAAAGCTATTAAAACAGACAGGTAACCAAATCAAGTAGAAATATTTGAAATTTATTAGCCTACTCCGGAGTTTGACATAATCTTTCTGTCAACGACATAAGCTGTAAACGATGAAATACGTAGGTGTTTATAGTAGGTGCACATGGTTCACACTCATGTTCAAGTGTAAGTCTTATTAGAAAAAGAGTACTTCCTGCTTACCGTGACCGTACAAACATGACGATGCACCATCTAAACCTTATCTTTCAAGATTGCTTATGACACTAAGGATCTAAGTGATTCATAATTTTCTTTAGAGACTTCAAACACAATATAATATGCTAAAGGGTAATGATTCTTGCGTTGTTAGATACAGTTAATAGTTCTGGATACAGATATAAGCAATTTAAATTCTTAGTTTGCAAGTGAGAGGAAATTCTCCACTTGCCTTAAGCTGAAGCCGAAACTAACGACGACAGTTAAGCGGCGTAAGTAACACTTAAGGACCTATTTGAACATGCTCAAGATCAATATATATACAATATTTGACTTAACGAGGTTTTTACACTTGCACAGACATATGTTAATCTCACAACACAACAAGAGAGGGGTTTAAAAATTTTACCTCCCTCAGAAGTGAGGGGTAAGAAAATACCACGAAGGATCGGGATTTGATAGCGCTTGAGTGACGGAAACCCTAAATTGGAGAGGATTTGGGAGAGATCCCACCACAAGATCCGAGAAGTGGCACCAGAAAACACAATACAATATCATTAGATGATCGCAAGAGGGACAAAAATCTGAATCACAAATCATGCACACCTGGGAGCACAAATGTGCAGCAAAAATATTAGAAAAAAACTGAACAAAGGATATTGGAGGGAGAATCTTACCAAGGAACCCAAATTCGAGCCCAAAATTCGAGGAGCGGAGGAATTAAGCAAACCCTTGGTGTCCCTCTTGAAATCCTCTGGCCAAGAAGGAGAGGAAGAGGGATGGAGGGCTGTCGACACTTGGAGGCGAAGAACTTGAGTTTTCTGCTGCCGCCACTAGGAGGAGAGGGAGTTGCCGACCTTTAGGAAGGAAGATGGGTTGAAGCCGCCAGCTAGAGAATGAGGAATCCACTGCCTCCTAGAGAGGAGACTACTGAGCCTTGAGGTTATAGGGGGGGTTGCCGACGGAAGCATGGAAAAGGAGCCGGTCGCGAGCGACGGAAGTGGGAGACGGGAGTTGGCATAGGAGCGGGATTGGGAGATGCGGCAGACGGGGCTTGCGGGAAACCTAAACGCCGAATAAAACATTGAACTGGGGGGGGGGGGGGGCTGCTCGGTTAGGTAAAGAGAGGGGGAAATCTAAATTCCTATTTACTATTATGCCCTTGCTATACTATTTTTTTAATTTACTGAAATATGAGTTGTTACAATCTCCCCCACTTAGGAAGTTGTCCCGAAACGTTTGAGGTTTCTCTGAATAGGGTTTCGTATGACAAAGATTTAGATGATATACATTCCAACAGGATTCGCAAATTAAGTAATGAAAGCTAACTATCAATATACTGAAAATAGAAAGAGAAACAAGAGCGCAGACATTTTGAGATCAAGGGAAAAGTTCCGGATACTTGCTGCACATATCAGATTTAAGTTTCCAAGTGTATTCCTCAGACATTTCATGCATCCAAAGTACCTTTACAATAGGGATGGTTCTATTTCGAGGCTTGCGTTCTTGATACTCTACAATCTTAGTGGACTCAACTGGATAAGGCAAATTTGCTTCAGGAATCACTGGAATTTCTTCAATGACGTGGGTAGGATCTCGAATGTACTTTCGAAGCGGCTAACTTGGAAGTCATCGTGAACACCGACCAAAGAAGCAGATAGTTTCAGACGGTAAGCAGATCCTCCGATACGCTCTGAAATGGAAAACAGTCCCACAAACCTCGGGCTGAGTTTATGATGACGACCAAACCGTTTCACCCCATGATTAGGGGAAACCTTAAGGAATTCTTGATCACCCACGTCAAATTCTAACGGACGGTGGCGCTGATTGACAACACACATTCAACAATACATATTCAACATATATTCACAACACATATACACAACACACATTCACAATACACACAAAACACAAACATAATATGCACATGCAACACATCCACAATACATAACACACATTCAACACACACACATACACAAACAACATTCAACATAAAAAAAGTTAAACAAAAATGAGCTAATTTATTAACTACCTGCACTATAAAACCCTAAAATACAACAATAGGAGTGATAAGCTTAAAAGATATGAAAGCATACCACCAATAACTCCCTAGAGCTGAAATTTGCAATCAAAAATTTTGAATGAAAGGAAAGGCCGAGAAATCTGGAATCTACAACCAGAGATCTCCTTGAAAAATGTATTGGACATGAGAAATTGATATTCAAAAATTATGAGAAATCAAAATGGAGAAGATGAATGAATCGAGCTGTGGAATACCTCTGAAATCAGATTTGCAGATCAAAAAACAAGCCAACTGTGAAAGGAATTTAGCACCTACTGGGCTACTAGAGCATATCTGAAACAGAATTTTGTGTAGCAGCTCTGGAACAGCAGAATCGAGCTCTACCGACAGTCTGAAGTCGGGAAGATGAGCAAGGAAGCTGTCTGCGGGTAGAATCGAGCTCTACCGACAAGAGTTGTCTGCGAAGAAGAACAATAAGAAGAGATCTGCAAGGAATACATGATGTCTGTGCAGCAGAATCGTACAAGAAGAAGAAATATGCGAGAAGAAGAAATCTGCGAAGGAAGAAATCATACACAGTGATGCCTGCGAAGGAGATCCGACGAGGAAGAAATCTACGAAGAAGAAATCCGATCAAACACGTCTTCAGATTTGCGAAGGAGAACTCCGATCAAACGCACCTTCGGATCTGCCAAGAAGAACTCCGATCAAACTTTCAGATCTGAGAAGGTGACCAGGCAAGGAAAATAGATGGATTTGTGAAGGAGATCTGGGAAGGAAAATGGAAGACGATGGAGGAATCATACCTGTAGAGATCGGCGAAGGTGAACTTTGATCAAACGCGTCTTCGGATCTTCCTAGAAGAACTCCGATCAAACTTTCAGATCTGAGGAGATCAAGCAAGGGAAATAGATAGATCTGCGGAGGAGAACCGAGAAGGAGAACTGAAGATGATGGTGGAATCATACCTGTAGAGATCGGGAAGGAGAAGGTTAAGCGAATCGGGAGCGCGACGGGCTATCGGGAGCGCGACGGGCTATCAGGAGCGAAACGTCACGACAAAAAAGTTGTGGAAAAGGAAGTCACGCTTGACTCTCTAAAAGGCGAATCATTTCCTTTTCGATGAATAGCTTTTCCCACTGATACCCTAAACAAGCGAAATAATTACAGCTGTGTCGTTTTTCATAAAACGAAAAGGTGGAAAAATGGATTTCCAAACGTGGCCTTAGATGTAAGAAGGGAGGATTTCTTCGTACTTATGGTGCTATCTGATGAAATTTCATTTGAAGAGGAGATGCACTAGAGGTTTCTCTTACGCTTGATGTGCACGTCATAGATTCGTCTGAAAAGGGGTCTATTTAAGAGGTGGAGCATGCATGCATACTTTCTTTATCTACTAAAATATTTGATTCTCAAATTCTTTCAGCACCCGTGGACGACAAATCATATGTACTTTCAAGAAATTTTCAAATATCAAAGGCAGTGCTAAAATATGAAAAAGTTTAAATATATTTTTTTATCAATACTACAAAACAAATAATTCAAAACTTTAACATTTGAAGTACATTCATTTTTGTCAATTTGATTATAATCAATTATAGCTTAAGATTCATAATATTGTTCTTTAAAATAGATTGTGCAATATACTTATTTATAGTTATATTCCACACATCAATATCATTTGAAATACGAACATTTTAATTAAGTATTTCCATTTAGCGTAATGACTTCCATTGAATACAACAACATTCAAGCCTTTATCCCACTATAGTGGGGTTAGCTATATGGATCCTTTGTCTCCATTGTGCCCTATCTTTTGTCATAATCTTACTAATGCGTAAGTACATCTTGTCTTTCCTTACAGTTTCTTTTTGAGTCTTTATTGGTCTACCCTCCCTCGTTTAACATGCCTAGTGACTAGTCTCTCACAAGGCCTAACAGGTGCCTCTAATGGTCTCCTTTGTACGTGTCCAAACCTTCTTAGACGAGCTTCTCGCATCTTCTCTGCAATTGGTGCTACTCCTGTTTTGTAGTTCTAAAAAGTTGATGTCTTTCATGTTTGAATTTTACACGTCTTGTTCATGTATTATAACTTATTTTTCAGATTTTGCTTGTAGAACACTAGTGTAAAGTGAACTTCTATAAGCGGACACTATACGCAGTCTGATTCCTGGTTTTTGGTATATGCCCGATGTATGCTAAAGCTATTTAAGACCACGCCCATCAGATTATTGATGGTTTGTTTTGATTGTATGATAAAAGTTTTATAACTCCAAAAATTTATGTCTTAAGTTTTGTTCATCATATTATAACTTTTCAGATTTTACTAGTAGAATGCGTAGTAGTGTAAAGTGAACTTCTATAAGTGGACATGCTCGATGATTCCTGAGTTTTGTAACCATAAGCAGTATGATTCCTGATTTTTGGTACATGCTCGATGGAGGCTAAAGCTACTTAAGATCATTCCATTATTAGTTCTCTTGTCATGATTCCTGATTTGACTTCGAAATTTATTTTTTTACTTCATTTTCAAATTAATCGTTTGGGCGGGACCAATCGGCTACTATTTTGGGAGTCCGCGCTCACCCAAAGCAACCCGCAAACGGGCGGATCTTGTTCGCAACCAAGAACAGGCAGGCACGAGCGTAGCCCCGTGCACGACTACTAATATATATATATATATTATATTTTTTTTCTGGGCATGATTTTTTGGTTTGACAGCTTATTGGAGTGAAGAGAAAGAGGAAGCAACCATGTACAGCTCCATTGACATATCAATCGCTGTAGCCACAAAGAAGGTATTGTTTCACTTGGTTTTCCTGTGAAGGTTTCATGTTTCATGCTTGACAGACTTGCTTTGTTTGCAGGGCCTAATGACACCAATCATAAGGAATGCAGATCAGAAGACATTGTCAAATATATCCTCAGAGGTATGCTATATGTCATGTGGTGAACTCGTGTAGTTGAAAGAAGTTGTATTCACCATTTAATACTCATGTTTTTTGTGAGTTTAGTTGGGAACTTCAACTATAACTTTGAAAATTTACTTCTTTCTTCATATGTCAATGACTCTATCCTTCTTTAGGCATAGGTTGAACACCTAATGATATTTGGGGAGTTAAAGATTAAGAGGATGTCAAATTATTAGAGGTGCCGGCATTTTGGTTTAAATTTTTAAGAATAAAAGTGTTTATGATTTTGGTAATAATACAGGTGAATCAACGTTATAGACAATGGAATAAAATTGGGGGAGAGTAATGGAACGTAGTTAAGTTATTTCTTGAGAATCAGATTTTTCATGCTAGGAATCTCTGTATAGAAATAATAAAATAATGTCTATCAAAGAATTTAAAGTTATTGACATTATAACTTGCATATTGTTTGAAGACATAAGGGAAAATGATGTCAAGGCTCATTTATAGGCTCATTTCCTCCTTTAGTCCCACATCTATTGTATAGGATTCTTTTTTCTTCTCTTCTCCTATATATTTGTATTCTCACTTGTATTTGATTAATGAAGAAGTATCTATAAGGTTGACTCATTGATTTCTACATGGTATTAGAGGGATACGGTCTGGCCTGTCCGTTTCTGTCCGCCGGATCCTCCTGATTAACCGAGCGGCCTGTTCTCTGGCTTAACCGCTGTCTTGTGGCCTCTCCTTGTTTCTAACCGCAGCTTCCCGCACGGTTAGTTTTTCTATCCGCTTCTCTTGCTCTCTCTCGTGGTTTCCACCTCTTCTCCCCCATTCGGCCCGCGACCTGCTTCCCCCTGCGGCCTGCCTTTTCATACCCGATAGTCTATCTAGCTGCTTGACTCCTGTGGCCTACCTTCCCTCCTGCGGACTGCCTTTTCGGAACCCGCTTCCTCCTCTCTCCGTGGTTCCACCCTTCTCCCCGATCTTATTATAGCCTTCTGTCACTGCCTCGTGGGGTCCACGAGTTCTTCTCTTAATCGCCGCGGCCTGTCTCAAGCCGCTGCGGGCTGCCTCAATTCGCGCACTGCCGCGAATTTCTCCTTGACGCCGCGACCTTCTCCTTGTTGCCGCGACCTGTCTCACGTCGCCGCGGACTGCCTCAATTTGCTCCCTGCTGCGATTCTCCCTGTCGCCGCGACCTGCTTCTTGTCGTCGCGACCTGCCTCAACTCGCCGCGGTCTGCTTAAATTTGCGACTTGCCTCACCTCGCCGCGGTCTCCTGGTCTTCTCTTTCTTACCGCGCGGTTTCTTCTTAACCGCTGCGGCCTCTTTCTCTACTCTGCTCCTATTCGTGCCGACTCCTCTTCACCACTGCTCTTGTTGCTGGGGCTACCCGCTGCGACCACTTTTGAAATCGCGCAGGCTTGTCATGCAAGTGCTCTCCCGTTTGCGAGTTCTTCTTCGCCACGTCTCGGCGACCTCATCTATTCGCTCGCCTCTCTGCTCCTCTTAACCGCTCGACCTCCGCTTGGGTGCGGTCTGTTTCTCAAACCGCACTGTCCGCTTCCTCCTTTCCCGCTGCGGGCTCCGTCTCTTGGTCGCGGGCTCTAAACCGCTGTTGTGTTGACACCGAGACCGGGCGGCCTCCCTGCTTCGCCTCGCTTTCTTCTAGTTGCGGCTTGTTCTCGCCGCTGCGGTTTTTTCTCGCCGTTGTTATCCGCTGGTTCTGTCCGCTGGTTTCTGTGTGGCTAGTCACTGATCAAGATTATAGCTTCTGCCTCCACCACTGCTGATGAGATTGCTGTGTTGTGTGCTCAACTCCATCAGCTTCAAGAGGTAGTTCGTCGCTCCTCTGGCTCCGTGGCCTCGATCTTCCAGGAAGGTATATTGTGCCTCTCACACAACTCTCATTGGATTGTGGACTCGGGTGCTACAAATCATCTCTCTCCGCAGCAACCACCCAAATACTTAGATATTGCTTACCCCCAGCACATCACTGTGGCCAATGGTGACTGGATCCCGGTTTCTGGCGCTGCTCATCTGCCTCTTACTCCTCTCTCCTTATCCTCTATTCTTCATGTTACGGGTTCTCATTTTAATCTCCTTTCTGTTAGTCGTCTTACGCAAGACCTCGATTGTTGAGTTACTTTCTCACGCTCTTCTTTTGTGGTGCAGGATCGACTAACACAGAATATACTTGGTACAGGGCGACTGACTAACGAGCTATATCTTATTGTTGTTCCTCCCTCTGCTCTCACTACTGTCTCCACCACTGATTATCATCGTCGTCTTGGGCATGCTCCTCTTCCAATCCTCAGGAAAGCTCTTCCTACTGTCTCCATTCATGAGTTCTTCTGTGAATCATGTGTTTTCGGCAAGCAACACCGCGTCTCCTTTTCTACTTCCTGTACCCGGAGCGATGCTCCTTTATCCTTAGTTCACTCTGATATCTTGGGGTTTTATAAGGTCCCTAATACTTTTGGGTATCAATATTTTGTTACCTTTATCGATGATTACTCACGGGTCACTTGGTTGTATTTACTTCGTGATCGCACCGAGCTCCCCACCACGTTCCGTACATTTCTTACGGAAACTCGCACGCAGTTCTCTACCTGTGTCAAAACTCTTCGTACAGACAATGCTCGCGAATACACTTGTCACACATTCTCAAATATATGCGCTGAGTTCGGTATTATACACCAAACTTCCTGTGTCTACACTCCTCAACAAAATGACATCGCGGAACGGAAGAATCGCCACATCCTTGGTCTGGCTAGATCTCTTATGATTCAAATGCAGGTTCCTCCCATATATTGGTGTTGGTGCAATCATAGTGATCTGAAAGTGATCAAACATGTAGCCTCTCTGCCAACTCAGTATGAGTCTATCAAGGTCGCACATAAGATTGTAGAGAAATTGAGAGTTTGGATCTGTATGGTGTAGTTCATATGATGAGCAAAAGGGGACTGAAATTTTCTAAGGCAAAATCGTTGAAAGCGTTGAGTTAACTCAACTCCTTGGCATAGTCGTCGAACTCCGTTCGACGAATTTGGCCTCTGGCGCAGATTCGTCGAACTCCGTTCGACGAATTGGCCTTGGCGCAGATTCGTCGAACTCCGTTCGACGATTTGGTCTTGGCGCAGATTCGTCGATCTCCGTTCAACGAATTTGGCATTTGGCGCTTATTCGTCGAACGCCGTAGAAGGCGTTGACGGTGTTGAGTCCATTCAATGCCTTCGTCGATTAAAGTGTTGATTCGGCTGGAGGTTGGCATTGATTTCGTCGTATATGTGCTATAAGATACTCAACGATTCGACGAGTATAAATTGATACTCGACGATTCGTCGTATATCTTGTAGATATTCGACGATTCGTCTAGACAAACTGTTGTCTAAATCTTGGGTCTGCGATTAGCGGTGGGCTGCTTTGTTTATTCCTTTTGGGTATAAATAAGAAGTTTTAGTGTTTGACAAATAGGCGATTATTCTTTTTGTCTAAGCACACGTGCCCTACTATGCGAAAAATCGATAGCCCTAAAAGCCCGACGGCAGCTGTTCCGTCTTCGTCTTCGCCGATCCTGATCTCGCCGAGTGTCGCCGCCGCCTCTCGTACAACAGATCTAGCAGTCTATGGAGACATTGAGTGTCCTCTCCCGACCTGGAACTTGTGCGATAAGTTGCTACGGGTTCTCCCGATCGTGTGGATTACTGTAGAGGCGCGGATATACTTTCTGCGCTCAAGACTCTAGCCGCTGTGTGGCCGACCCGATTCTTCTGGAGCATTTAGGTTGTGTCGAGACTCGATCGCTTAATGATAATTTTTATTACAGCATGCTTTACTTCTTGATTCATGAATATTATCAGATCCAAACTCGTTTGGGTTTTACTTGTTAGACTATACTTATGTTATTTAATTTTTTCTCCTTGTAATCCCTCTATATATAGAGGCTCCTTAGTGTAATGAAGACTAATTTTGGGTTCACGGTTCACGGTTCAACATGGTATCAGAGGATCGCATGTTCCGCTAACCCTAATCCTCCGCAGCCCGCGACGTTCCGCAGCCCGCGCCTCTTCGCAACCTCGCTCGCCGCTCGCCGCTCGCCGCTCGCCCGACCCCTCCGCAGCCCGCCGCGCACTGGTCGCCCGCCTCATCCGCAGCCCGCCACAGCCTGCGGCCTCCTCTTCCGCCGTTTTTTTCTCCAGCCCCTTCTCCTGCCTCTTCTGGCACCGGCCTTTATGCAGTGGTTTTTTCTGCTTCCTCCGGCGCCCTCCATCCTTCATGATGGTTTTTTGTGGGTGGATTCTTCCCTCTCTACCTTTCATCTCTTGATGCCCTAATTCTTGGGCCGTTTCCTTCTCCGGATTTCTTCCCCCTTGCGGGATTTGTATTCCTGCGCGATGGGTTCTAGTGGCGCGGCTTCTCCGGCTTCTCCCTCTCTTTCTCCCGAAGTTACTCCGCCTCCTGGTTCCGGTGGCCCTCCTCCGTCGGTTTTTTTCCGTGCAACCACCGACCATAATACTCCCCAGATCACTACTATCTGCCTTGATGACTGCAATTATCTCGCATGGTCCCGTTCCATCACTCTGGCACTCAAAAGTCAGCATCTCTTTGGCTATGTCACGGGCCAAATGAAGGAACCAGGTAGGGCTTCTCCCGACTGGCAGCAGTGGGAATCTGAGAATTCCTTGGTTATGCCTTGGCTTACGAACTCGATGCAGGAGTCCATTGCCCGTAACTACCTCTTTCTTGACAATGTTGTCGATATTTGGCGTTGTGCGTAGTTTTCTTATTTTCGCCATGGCAGTGCTGCTCAGGTCTTTCAGTTGCGCCACAGAATCAGCTTACTTCGGCAGGGTGACCGTCCACCTTCAGCGTACTACTTAGAGTTCACACAGCTTTATCAAGAGTATGATCATTTTGACCTGCTTGTCTTTGTCAGTCCTATTGATGAGGCGATGGTTCGGACCAGGGATGACCGTAATCACATCTTTGAATTCCTTCATGGCTTGCATCGTGACTTTGACCAGATCAGTGTTCAAATCCTGGGACGACCATCGATACCTTCTCTTCCTGAGGTCTACAACATAGTACAGCAAGAGTTTGATCGTCGTCAGACCCTTCTCCCTGACCCTGTGCCGGAAGGATCTGCTCTGGCCGCTACCACCCCCTCTCTCCTTGGTTCTCGGCCATCCCGGGATCTCAAGCTGAAGAATTCTGATAAGGATCATCTTCTCTGTGATTATTGTGGCAAGAATCGCCACACTCAGGATACTTGCTTCAGGCTTCATGGATTCCCCAACCCCAGGGGGGGTGCTCCACCTCGTGGAGGTCTTGGTTCTTGCCGCTTCTCAGGTCGTCATGCTGCTCCACCCCGTGCGGCCCATCTTACCGATGCTACTACAGATATCTCCCCAGGTTACTTTGGTGTTGATGCTTCTGCCACCTCTGGTGGTTTTACTGCGGATGAAATGTTGGCTCTCCGACGCCTGATGCATGGAATGTCTACTGAGTTGTCTTCCTCAGCCTTGTCCTCCTACGCTCACACGGGACTGCCAGGTGCCCCCTCTGCTGTTTCTCCGTCTTCCACTCAATGATTCATTGACTCTGGAGCCACGGATCATATGACCGGGTCCTCCACAGGTTTTGTTTCCTATACACCTCTTTCTGGGCGTGATAAGGTGAGCATTGCCAATGGTTCCCTTGCCTCTATTGCTGGCAAGGGTACCATCCCCTGCTATTCTCTCACCTTGTCCTCTGTTCGTCATGTTCCCACCTTTACTCGTAATCTTCTTTCAATCAGTCATTTAACTAACTCCATGCATTGCTCTGTGACCTTCCTTCCCTCTTCTTGTGTTTTTCAGGACCTGACGACGGGGAAGGTGATTGGCTCTGGTAGCATGGTGGATGGACTCTACGTTCTTGACTCTGGCGCTGTTCCTCCTACTGTGGCACTTCATTCCAGCACTACCCACCCTTTGTACTCCTGACATTGTCGCTTAGGCCACCCCTCTATCTCTGCTATGAAGTTATTATTTCCTTCTCTGTCTACTGTTGTCTTTGAGACTTTTGTCTTTGATGTCTGTAGTCTAAACAAACATCATCGTACTTCATTTACGAATGTTTCGTTGCTTAGTTCTATCCCTTTTGCTGTTATTCATACTGATATCTATGGTCCTTGTCGCGTTCCTTCAATTTCTGGTTGTGAGTGGTTTGTGATTTTTTTTTATTGTTTCTCTCGTACTACATGGTTGTACTTGATACATCGCAAATGTGATGTCTTCTCTGTTTTTAGACGTTTTCACAGCATGGTCTCTACCCAATTTCAATCCAAAATTAAAATTCTCCGCAGCGACAATGACCGCGAATACATGGATTCCCAATTTGAGACCTATCTTGCAGATAACGACATCCTCCACCAGACTACATGTGCTTATTCCCCAGCACAAAATGATGTTGCTGAGCGGAAAAATCGCCACCTTCTGGAGGTTTCTCGTTGTCTCTTGTCCACCATGCATCTCCCAAAATTCTATTGGGGTGATGCTGTTCTGACTGATGCGTACCTCATCAATTGAATGTCCACGCGTGTCCTTGTGACCTCTACCCCCCTTGATACTCTCCGGGTGCCCCCTACACGGCTTCCTCCTAAGGTGTTTGGCTGTGATTGCTTTGTTCACATACACCAACCGCGCCCCTCCAAACTGGACCCTCGTGCTCTCAAGTGTGTCATTATTGGTTACTTTCCTACATAGAAAGGGTACAAGTGTTTTCACCCGCCTACCAGGAAAGTTTTTGTCAGTATGGACGTCACATTCCGTGAATCTGAGTCCTACTACCCTCTCTCTGATTCCCCATCTTCGGGTGTTCCCTCAGTCTCCCTGCCCGTGCCTCCACCTTATCCCTCACTTCAGGGGGAGACCCTCCCAGTGGAAGTGAGTCCTTCTATCCCAGTGGTGGTGAGCTCCTCCCCTATGTCTACACCTTCCTCCATACCTTCACCCCCGACCTTGCAGGTATATACTCGGCGTATCACGAGACCAAGCACACAAGTTCCCGCCATGCTACCAGAACAGTCAGTGGATCCTGACTCAGGGCCTTCCGATCTCCTGATTGCCCTTCGAAAAGGTATCAGGTCTTGTACTCGTCATCCTCTATCAAATTATGTATCTTATGCTTCTTTTTCTGCCTCCTACAAGTCTTTTGTCTCTTCCCTTTCTACTGCCTCTATACCTGTTTCATGACAACAGACTATAACAATTCCTATGTGGCGTGGGGCGATGATTGAGGAAATGTAGACTCTGGAGAAGAACCATACATGGGAGTTAGTTCCTCTTCCCCATGGAAAGAAACTTGTTGGGTGCAAATGAGTGTTCTCGGTGAAACAAAACCCACAAGGACTTGTTGAAAGGTGTAAGGCGAGGTTGGTTTCACGGGGTTATACTCAAACCCATGACATCGACTATCAGGAGACGTTTGCCCCGATAGCTAAAATGAATACTATTAGGGTCTTACTTTCTGTTGCTTCTTGCAAACATTGGGACCTATTACAGCTGGATGTGAAGAATGCCTTCCTCCACGATGACTTGGAGGAGGAGGTCTATATGTCTATCCTTCCGGGTCTTTCTCCGGTTGGTGTTGTCGAAAAAGTATGTAGACTGTTAAAGACTCTATATGGGCTGAAGCAGTCCCCAGGAGCTTGGTTTGGCCTGTTACACAAGGTTGTGGTGTCATTTGGATACTATCAGAGCAATGCTGACCACACTCTGTTCATCAAACGTAGACTTGGACAAATTACTGTTTTCATTGTGTATGTTGACGATATTGTCATAACAGGTGATGATGTTGAAGAAATTCAAAATTTTAAACAGAAGTTAGCAAGAGAGTTTGAGGTCAAGGATCTGGGAAAACTCAGGTATTTCTTGGGAATAGAGGTTACCAGATCCAAGCAGGGGATCTTCATTTCGCAATAAAAGTACACTTTAGATCTCCTCGAAAAAATGGGAATGAGCGGATGCAAACCGGCTGACACTCCGATTGAAGCAAACCACCGATTGAGGAGTGATGATGAAGAGGACATTGAAGATATCTCTGGGTTCCAAAGATTAGTGGGGAGGTTGATATACTTGTCTCATACTCGCCCAGATATCTCCTATGCCGTGAGTGTTGTGAGCCAGTACATGCATGCTCCCAAGAGCCGACACATGGATGTTGCACACAGAATTATACGGTATCTCAAGTCTCACCAGGAAGGGGTATCTTGTTTGTTCCAAACACCGGTCTCAAGGTTGAAGTCTACAATGATGCTGATTGGGCAGGGTCTGTGGACGATAGACGGTCAACATCTGGATATTGTTCACTCGTTGGAGGCAACCTTGTTACTTGGAGGAGCAAGAAGCAACAAGTTGTGGCACGCTCCAATGCTGAGGCCGAGTTCAGAGCTATGGCTCAGGGTGTCTGTGAAGGCTTATGGCTTCGGGCCTTGATGTGTGATCTTGGTCTTGCGGAGGATGGACCCATCCTTCTGTATTATGACAACAAGTCTGTCATCAGTATCACACACAATCCCGTCCAACATGACCGAACGAAACATATCGAGGTGGATCGACACTTTATCAAGAAGAACATTGAAAAAAGGATTGTGTGTACTCCCTTTGTTCCCTCCAATAGACAGCTAGCAGACATCCTTACCAAAGGATTTAGTGAGAACTTATTTGACACGATTGTGGACAAGTTGGGCATGATCAACATCACTCGCCCAACTTGAGGGGGAGTGTTAGACTATACTTATATTATTTAATTTTTTCTCCTTGTAATCCCTCTATATATAGAGGCTCCTTAGTGTAATGAAGACTAATTTTGGGTTCACGGTTCACGGTTCAACATTACTTGTTCTTATTTCTGATGCGTGCACAACTGTTGTGTCATTCCCCAAAACCCAAGAATGGTATCAGAGGGAGGTTGCCGACAATATTCATTATTTTAGAAGTTGCTAAATCCATGACGTGTAGATTTGGAGATTTAGAAGTGTTCTAAATGCACAAATGTAGTCTTGGATCTTTTCAAGAACGCATGCGATTTCTTTGAAGTTTACTCCTTAACAGTAACCGCCACTTTGTTAGTTTGTGAAACTAAGCATGTGTTAGATTTTGAATCTTACATAAAGTGACGAGCTTGTCTATTATGTAAGTGGAGTTGGTGTTGCTCATGTCCAGTACATGTAGGTCTGAAGATTTAGACATGTTCTAGATGTTCAGACTTAGCCCAGTTCATTAAGTGTTGATGATTCTTGTGCACATCTGGGATGCATTTGGATTATGCTTGTTGAATTTTATTATGCTTGATGTGCATGATGGTTAAGTGTTAACCATGATTAAAGAGTTAATCAGCTATCTAAAATCCCTTAAACAATATTAAGTATTCGGATGCCTTCCGATGGATGACACTCTTCCTGCATCGATCGATGAAGTGTGAGCTTGCCAAAGCAATGCGCATTAATCTATCTTGGTGAAGATGCGAGTGGATAATTATGATATCCCACTGTCGACATCGGGTCTAGCTTAACTGGGTGACCTCAAAGGTTGAGTTCCCAGAGGCATGTGGTTGACATGCAACATATGATGGATGCGAATAAAGAGTTATTCAACAGTCATACAAGAATTGCATAGTGATGCAATTGGCATGCGTTGCCTACCTAAGTAACTACATTATGCGAGAAAAGCCAAAGCTGACTCATAGTGTTAGTAAAATATGGATCTTGTCCACTAAGAGGGTTACTCGACAAGCTCTTCGAATTGATATCGAGGGTTATCCGTTTGATAAAATTAGTGAGAGCTTTTGATTAAAGTCCTAATTGAAAGATGAATTATATTTTGAAATGTAGTACTGATTTGTTTGCTTGTATTATTGTAGAATTTTCATGGCAAGTGGTTCACACTCCACCCTGCCCCTCCGAGCGATCCTTGAGAAGGAAAAGCTAAGCTGGACTAGTTATTTGGACTGGTAGAGGAACCTGAGAATTGTTCTCCGGAAATAGCGCAAGCTCTATGTTTTGGAAGCAACATGATAACATGGGTTGCAAGGACATTGAAGAGCATTTCAAGAAAATGTTTCAAGGGCAAGCTCGTCATGAGAGTTTCGACGTCACTAAGACGTTGTTACAGTATACGATGGGAGCTTGGGACCTAATAAGGACTCACAAACTCAAGATGATTGGGTATATCGAGAACCTTGAAAGACTAGGGTTCCCTCTGGGCCAAGAGTTGGCCACAGACCTGATTCTGCAATCGTTGGCAGACAGTTATGAGCAGTTTGTCTTAAACTTTAACATGAATGAAATAGACAAAACACTGTCCGAGCTTCTATGCATGTTGCGAACTGCTAAGATTAACATGAAGAAATGCAAAGCCTGCTAGCCCCATATTGATGATGCATAAAGGCAAGGGCAAGGCCAAGGTCTTCAAGAAGACGAAGGTGAGACCTAAGTTTGAACTAGAGCCCAAGTCTTTAGCACTGAAAAAGAAAGGCTTCATGAAAGAGGGAAAGTGCCACCATTGTGGCAAGACTGGACACTGCAGGAGGAACTGTCCTTATGTAGAGGGTCTGCAAAAGTTGAGGGGAGGTATAACTTTCGCTTCAGGTATTTATGTTACAAAGATAAACCTTTTTGGTCCTTCATCCTGAGTATTGGATACCGAATGTGGTTCTCACATTTGTATAAATGTGCAGGAACTGGGAAGAAGAAGAATGATGAGTAAAAGAGAGGTGGACCTACGCGTTGGCAATGAAGCAAGAGTTGTTGTGTTATCGTGGGAGTTTATCTTCTTTCTTTGCCCAGTGGGCTTGTAATAGAACTAGATAATTATTATTTTGTTTCTTTCATAACTAAAAACATTTTATCCATTTCATGTTTGGACATGCTGAGTTTTTTTTTTATTATTAAGAACAATTGTAGTTCAATATTTAATAATGATGTTTGTTATGGTGTAGCACAAATGTTTAATGGTCTGTATGTTTTGAACTTAAATCATCTAATCTATAATATTGAAAATACTAAAAGACTAAGAACAAATGACTCGAACCCTACATATCTTTGACATTGTCGTTTGGGCCATATAAATGAGAAATGTATATCCAAGCTCCATTGAGATGGACTGTTGAACTCATTTAATTATAAATTATTTGAGAGATGTGAATCTTGTTTGTTAGGCAAGATGACTAAAGTTCTTTTCACTGCCTTCAATGAGAGGGCTGATGATCTCTTGGGTATTGTACATAGTGATGTATGTGAACCCATGAGTTCTATGACTAGAGGTGAGTTCTTCTACTTTGTTACATTTACTGATGATTTCAGTAGATACAGATACGTGTATCTTATGAAGTGTAAATCTGAAACCTTTGAAAAGTTGAAAGTGTTTAAAAGCGAATTAGAAAACCAGCTGGGTAAGAAGGTTAAAGCGCTCCGATCTGATCGAGGTTGCGAATACCTAAGTCGTGAGTTCTGTGATCATCTGATAGAGTGTGGTATTGTATCACAGCTTACTCCACCTAGAACATCACAGCATAATGATGTGTCTGAGAGGAAGAATCGTACTTTATTAGATATGATACAGTCGATGATGAGTCATGCAGATCTGCTTGTTTCCTTTTGGGGCTTTGCTCTAGAAACTGTTATTTTAACATTAAATCGTGCTCCAACGAAAGCGATTCTAAAGACACCATATGAGATATGGACTGGAAAGCGTCCCAGTATGTCGTTCATTAAGGTTTGGGGCTGTGAGGCATACGTAAGACGTCAAATGTCTGATAAGCTGGAACCCAAATTAGATAAGTGTTATCTTGTGTGGTATCCTAGGGAAACCGAAGGATACTATTTCTACCTATCGTCCGAGGGCAAAGTGTTTGTCGCAGGTACTGGTGTCTTTTTGAGAAAGAGTTCTTAAGTAGAAAGACAGACATGGTAGAATTTGAAGAAGTTCAGGAACCACAAACAGTGAATGAGCCGGAATTGGAACCTGAGCCAGGACTACAAGTAGTTGTAGCTGGAGAACCTGCTCAGAAAACACAAATTTCACGTAGATCTGGTAGACCAAGGTTTGAGCCTGAGAGATATTGATTTCTCGTGTCTCAAATAGGTAATGTGTTGCTTATGGATCAGAGTGATGAGCCTGCAACCTACTAGGAGGTTATGTGTGGACCGGACTCCGAAAAGTGGCTTGAGGACATGAAATCTGAAATGGACTCCATGCGTGAAAACCAAGTATGGACTTTGGTGGAACCACCTGAAGGGGTAAGACCCATAGGGTGCAAGTGAGTCTTCAAGTAGAAGACCGACATGGATGAGAATGTACAGACATTCAAAGGATGACTTGTGGCTAAAGGTTTCAAGCAAATTCATGTTATTGACTTTGATAAGACTTTTTCCCCTATTGTCATGGTTAAGTCCATCAGAATTCTGCTTGCTATTACTGCGTATTATGACTACGAGATCTTGCAGATGGATGCCAAAACGGTTTTTCTTAATGGAAACCTTCTCGAGGAAGTTTACATGACACAACCTGAGGGTTTTGTATCTCCAGGTGAAGCCACTAAAATATGCAAGTTGCAGAGATTCATTTATGGATTGAAACAGACTTCTCGAAGTTGGAATCTTCGTTTTGATGAAAAGATCAAAGAGTTTGACTTTATCAAGAATGATGATGAACCTTGTGTTTATAAACAGATTAGTTGGAGCATAGTTGTCTTCCTGATTTTGTATGTAGATGACATACTATTGATCGGGAATGACAAACCGACCCTGCAAGTTGTTAAGAACAACCTAGGGGACTGCTTTTCGATGAAAGACTTAGGGGAAACGACTAATATACTCGGTATTAAGATCTATAAAGATGGATCAAAGAATTTGCTGAGTTTGACCCAAAGTACGTACATTGACAAGTTGTTGAAATGGTTCAACATGCTTGAGTCCAAGAAAGGATTCTTGCTCATGTCTCATGGTGCGAGTCTTTCTAAGGACCAGTGTCCTAAGTCTTGTGAAGATAAGGACCGCATGAAGTTGGTTTCATATGTTTCGGTAATTGGGTTAATCTCCTCCAGGACCTACAGCTCAGGCACAAGACCCTACAACTCAGTTATCCAAAGATCACCTACCTCAGAATGTTAAGCCCTACAACTCAGGATGGGAGGACAGCCCTACATCAGATCCATAAGGTATCCTACCTCAGAGAAAATGACTCTCCTACAGCTCAGACCCAAAGTTCCTACCTCAGATCCAAAGGATCCTACAGCTCAGACACAAGTGTCCTACCACTCAGTGAGAATGACTCACCTACCTCAGGCTCAAAAGCCCGATCAACTGATCACCTACCTCAGATGTATGCAATGTTATGTACTAGACCCGATGTCTCTTATGCTTTGAGCATGACTAGCAGGTATCAGTCTGATCCCGGTGAAGGTCACTGGATAGCCGTCAAGAATATCCTGAAGTACTTGCGAATGACTAAGGATATGTTCTTAGTATTTGGCGGAGAGGAAGAGCTCGTTGTAAGTGGTTACACGGATCCTAGCTTCTAAACTGATAGGGACGATTCAGAGTCTCAGTCAGGGTTTGTGTTTTGCCTAAATGGAGGTGTTAGTTGGAAGAGTTCCAAGCAAGATATAGTTGCCCATTCTACTACTAAGGCCGAGTATATCGCCACTGCAAATGCAGCGAAGAGGCTGTATGGATTAGGAAATTCATTGGCGAGTTAGATGTAGTTCCTAGCATTGTTCGTCCTGTATATCTCTACTGTGACAACAACAGTGCAATTGCACTTGCTTCGGAACATAGTTCTCATTAGCGCTTCAAGCACATACTCCGGCGGTTTCATCTAATTCGAGAGATTGTCGATTGAGGAGATGTATGCATATGCAGAGTGCCGACTGAATAAAACATTGCGGATCCACTGACAAAGCCTCCCGCACAGAGAAAACATGATGGTCATGTTAGATCTATGAGTATAAGATACCTAAATGATAAACTCTAGTTTGAGTCTTGTGAATTGTATGTTTGTTAGCTACATAATATTTCTTTTGATGAGTAAAAATAATATATGCATTTCATTTTATATATTTTTGGCAAGTTCTTTTATTTTGAAATTATTTCTATTATGTTAGAGTAGTTCAATTTAATAAATGCCCTTACAGTGTTTGCTTTCATAGGTTAAGTAGTGATTTGATGTGAGAATCTATGATCTTAGAAGCTTCATTTTTAAAGGTCCCTGGTCGTTGTATCATCTTAGAAGCTAAGAGCGATGATGATACCTTTAAAATTATCTTGTGCGTTGACTGATGACTCGTCCTCACAGGTTATGATATTGTGATATCAAGTCATCACATGAGTACTTGTTATGAACAAGTTGTACTGGACAGACCCACCGTGAGAATACTTTGTGGATTGTTATCTGAACGTGTCACAAGTATGATTTTAGTGGCAATGGTGTTTCTGATCCTTTGACTTGAAGTCACAACTTTCTTTGAGTGACGAAGAACATGCTTTGATGCCATCAAAAGTTCAGTCTTGAGAAGTTGGATGATAAAAGTGGTTATTGGGTGTGTTACGAATCATTTGGTTGTTTGCGTGTGAGCAGTGATGAGATTTGTCCTCTTATATAACAGGAGTTGCATCCATGAGCTCTTTGATGGAATGAGACTGAGAAATGCATGATCATGTTTGGTTGAGTCAATATATGATATTAGACTCACCAATTTCTGAAAGTCCATTCTAGATCAGGAAACTGAGATTGAACAATTATGAAGGTGACACGGTTTATGCCTCTAGTTCTATTCGGATGTAAGGGACGAAGGGACATGACAACACTGTAACATTGGTCACAATGGCTTATGAGTTTATATACTCTTACTGTTTGGGGATCAATGTGTATTTTTAGATGTCGTTCATTGTTTGTAAAGCTTTTGTTTGATACTTTGTAGATCAAGTTGGAGACTGTTGGTGCAACTATAGTGATCTGGAAGTGATCAAGCATGTAGACTCACTGCCAACTCAGTATGAGCCTATCAGGGTCGCACATAACATTGTGGAGAAATTGAGAGTTTGGATCTGTATGGTGTAGTTCATATGATGAGCAAAATGGGACTGAAATTTTCTAAGGCAAAAACGTTAAAAACATTGAGTTAACTCAACGCCTTGGCATATTCGTCGAACTCAGTTCGACGAATTTGTCCTCTGGCGCAGATTCGTCGAACTTCGTTCGACGAATTGGCCTTGGCGTAGATTCGCCGAACTCCGCTCGACGAATTGGCCTTGGCGCAGATTCGTCGAACTTCGTTCGACGAATTGGCCTTGGCGCAGATTCGCCGAACTCCGTTCGACGAATTTGGCCTTTGGCGCAGATTCGTCGAAATCCATTCTACGAATTTGGCCTTTGGCGCTTATTCGTCGAACGCCGCAGAAGGCGTTGACGGTGTTGAGTCCATTCAACGCCTTCGTCGATTCAAGTGTTGATTCGGCTGGAGGTTGGCGTTGAGTTCGTCGTATATGTGCTATAAGATACTCAACGATTCGACGAGTATAAATTGATACTCGACGATATATCCTGTAGATATTCGACGATTCATCTAGAAAACTGTTGTCTGGTCGAAGGTCTGTTTTGTCTAAGTCCTGGGTCTGCGATTACCGGCGGGCTGCTTTGTTTATTCCTTTTGGGTATAAATAGGAAGTTTTAGGGTTTGACAAATAGACGATTATTCTTTCTGTCTAAAACCACGAGCCCTACTGTGCGAAAGACCAATAACCATAAAAGTCCGACGGAAGCCGTTCCGTCTTCGTCTTCGCCGATCCCGATCTTGATCCCGACGAGTGTCACCGTCGCCTCTCCAACAGATCTAGCAGTCTGTGGAGACGCTGAGTGTCCTCTCCCGACCTAGAACTTGTGCGATAAGGTGCTACGGGTTCTCCCGATCGTGTGGATTACTGTAGAGGCACGAATATACTTTCTGCGCTCAAGACTCTAGCCGTTGTGGGCCGACACGATTTTTCTGGAGTATCTAGGTTGACTTGAGACTCAATCCCTCAAAGGTAATTTTTATTACAATATGTTTTACTTCTTGATTCATGAATATTGTCATATCTGAACTCGTTTGTGTTTTACTTGTTCTTTTTTCCACTGCGTGCACAACTGTTGTGCCATCCCCAAAAACTCAACAATTGGAACTTTGCAATCTTTACTGTTTGTCACCTCATCAACCGCATACTTTCGTCTATCCTCAACTGTCGCACCAATTACTCGCATTTACTCATCCATGAATCTCTTCTCTCTCACACCTCGTGTTTTTGGGCGTACTTGTTATGTCCACCACCTTGGTCCTTCCAATGACAAACTAGCCCCTCGTGCTACCAAAGCCATATTTGTTGGGTACTCCCGCACTCAGAAGGGGTTTGTCTGCTTTAATCCTATCACTGGAAAGGGGTTGTGTCTGTTGATGTCTCATTTCATGAAGACCAACCATATCACGACGGTACTTCTGATCCCCTTCTTCCTCCTCCGCTACCTCGACCCATCATTCCCGTCACGTCTTCACTTCCACCACTTCTCCCTACTCCTCCTCTACTTCCGAGTCCTACACCACCAGTACCCTCCAAACCCGTCCACTACAAACCTCCTATCATTGAAGTTTACACTCGTCGTCCTCCTCGTCCAGCTGCCCCGCAACGGCTTCCCTCTACCGATATGATCTCGCGGCCTGTTGATTCAGCCTCCTCCTCGACGACCCATCCCTCAGCCAATTATGTCTCACTACATCGGCTCTATCCACCTCTTCTTACCTTTGTTCTCTCTCTCCTCTATCTCTATACCTAACTCTGTGCAGGAAGCTCTGCAGTATCCGGTGTGGCGTGCCGCCATGGATGAAGAAATGACTGCTCTGTGAGGTAATCATACTTGGGATCATGTGTCTCCTCCTCCTGGCCACAGTTGTGTTAGCTGCAAGTGGATCTTTACAGTCAAACATGTCGCAGATGGTACAGTTGATCGCTTAATGGTTCGACCGGCCATGCACAGTACCTTCTTGCTTTCGTTTTTGGGAATATTCTTTATACCGTTAGATGAAATATCTCTATAAATACCTAAGGATATTTCTCTTAATTGCTAATCTTGCTATTGCACTAATTTGCTCTCCAATTCAAAACGAGAATAGTTTCCAAATCAGCGATCGTCGGCTTCCTGTACGTACGCGGATTTCCGATCGGCCGACAACCACATGCACTGCAAGATCCGATCTTCCTCGGGCTATACTTCTGGATTGTTGCCTTCGAAAGACTCATATTCCTCCAGATCTAGACCAGTGAAGATTCAAGTTTCAAGATCTTAAAGATTTCAAGTTTCCGAGTTCTCCAAGTTCAAGATCCATTATTTTCGAAGAACGTCAGACTGAAGTTTTAAGATCTATTATAATATTGTTGTAACATTTATTTTCTCTTGTAGGAGAATTTTTCTCCGAGTGAGTAGATCAGTTTGTGGATCGAGTTAGTAGATCCGTTTGTGGATCGAGTTTGTGGATCCGTTTGTGGATCGAGTTTATAGATCTGGGTGTGGATCAAGTGGTAGGACCGTCGTCTTCAAGTTGTAGGAGTTGCGGCTCCGAGGTGTAAGATTTGACAAAATCTGAGTTTGGTGAAGTAGCCGAATCTAGCCCTTTGTGGTCGATAGGCGAGGCGGGAAAGTGGACATGCCCAACTCGTGGAACCACTATAAATCTCTGTGTTTGTGTGATTGTTTTTTTAAATGATTTTTATTCCGCGAAAAAACACAAACATCGTCTATTCACCCCTCTATGTGATTTAGGTAGACGCTAGATACTTTCAAAGAGAATAGACATCCAGTAAAACCTGAATGAGGATTCGATCTTATGATCGGTAACACCCGAGTCAATTATCCACTCAGATCAAGATGAAGACGCATCATGGGCACTCGAAATACCTAAAGTGGCAATGGGCGCGTCAAATCAGTGGTCCCAGAATCAGACTGTGAATGCAATATGTGGCGAAGTACTTCCAGCTCCTCAACATAAAGGCCCTCTAAGATAAGATTGCCCTCATAAACCTGACTAGTATGAGCAGAGCACTGTGAGCGGGCATCAGACTGTCAGCCACCACCATGTATTGTTCTGACCACATATACTAGTTCCCCCAGTAGGGGCAAGGAGGATGCAAGTCATAGCAAGTCTTCTTAGTGTGGCATTTCCTCCCGCAGTAGCCACACACATGAGTTTGAGCATGGGGACCACGACCAATGCCCGCAAGTGCAAAGTGATCTTTCTGAGCAGTAGGACAAAGATAGAGACAACTATTCTCATCACTGAGGATCATGTTGATGCTTTCCTAAAGATGGAAGAGGCTCACGATAAATGGAATATATTGTTATAAAAATTCTCACCTCTTCTTTTTATTCTTCGTGATGCCGAGTAACGCAGTACTTTGAAATTCATTCGACTTACGCTCTCGCTTAAACCCAGGGTCGGACATCTCGCGACCCCTTAGGCCGACTTTTTGCTTAGGATTAGACTTCACGCCGTTCTCGCCCTTTTAGTCCACGCGCGTGCAAGTTCTTGGGCTTTGCGAGAACGAGCTCTCGGCACTCGCATTAGCTTTCCCTCTTCAGACTGGCGAGACCCCCTTTCTTGGCGAGATCTTCCCTAGATCTTATCCTTTATTCAAAGAACACCTTAGCCCTCGGTCCTGTTTTATTGGTGAGATTAGTTGAGGACCTGTCTTAAAAACCTTGTCCACCGAGTACCCTTGCCCTGCAAGCTGGGTGAAAGCCTGACAGCCGAAGTAATGCTAGACAATCTTGGAACAAGGGTCTTATTTTTCGTTGATCAATCGTTGGGTGCTACCACCGGCCTAATCAGCTAGGTGAAAGCCTGACGACGAATGTTGAGCATCAACTGGACTTAGCCCCAGGGTCATAACGACGTCCAACGGGGATTCTGGCCCTACTAGCTACGTGAGAAGCCTGACAGCGTGAGCGTTTCGGGACCCAAACCCAAAGCAACACTCATGTCCACCGAGGACCCCTGCCCTGCCAGCTAGATGAGAGTCTGACAACGGGAGAAAGCTCTGGACTTAGCTCCACAGCAACAACGATGTCCACCGAGGACCCTGCCCTGCCAGCTAGATGAGAACCTGACAGCGAGAGAAAGCTCGGTACTTTGCTCCAGAGCAACTCATGTCCACCGAGGACCCCTGCCCTGCCAGCTATTTGACAGCCTGACAGCGGGAGAAAGCTTGAGGCTTATCTCCAGAGCAACACTCATGTCCACCGAGGACCCCTGCCCTGCCAGCTAGATGAGAGCCTGACAGCGGGAGAAAGCTGAGGACTTAGCTCCAGAGCAACAACCAGGTCCACCGAGGACGTCTGCCCTTCCAGCTAGATGAGAGCCTGACAGCAGGAGAAAGCTCGGGACTTTGCTCCAGAGCAACACTCATGTCCACCGAGGACCCCTGCCCTGCCAGCTAGACGATAGCCTGACAGCGGGAGAAAGCTCGAGACTTATCTCCATAGAAACACTCATGTCCACCGAGGTCCCCTGCCCTGCCAGCTAGATGAGAGCCTGACAGTGGGAGAAAGCTCGGGACTTAGCTCCAGAGCAACAACCAGGTCCACCGAGTACCCCTGCCCTGCCAGCTAGATGAGAGCCTGACAGCGGGAGAAAGCTCGGGACTTAGCTCCAGAGCAACAACCAGATCCTCCGAGGACCCCTGTCCTGCCAGCTAGATAAGTGCCTGACAGCGGGAGAAAGCTCTGGACTTTGCTCCAGAGCAACGCTCATGTCCACCGAGGATCCCTGCCCTGCCAGCTAGATGAGATCCTGACAGCGGGAGAAAGCTCGGGACTTTGCTCCAGAGCAACACTCATGTCCACCGAGGACACCTTCCCTTCCAGCTAGATGACAGCCTGACAGCGGGAGAAAGCTCGAGACTTATCTCTAGAGCAACACTCATGTCCCCCGAGGACCCCTGCCCTGCCAACTAGACGAGAGTCTGACAACGGGAGAAAGCTCTGGACTTAGCTCCAGAGCAACAACTAGGTCCACCGAGGACCCCTGCCCTGCCAGCTAGATGAGAGTCTGACAGCGGGAAAAAGCTCGGGACTTTGCTCCAGAGCAACACTCATGTCCACCGAGGACCCATGCCCTGCCAGCTAGATGAGAGCCTACAGGGGGAGAAAGCCCGGGACTTAGCTCCAGGGCAACAACCAGGTCCACCGAGGACCCCTGCCCTGCCAGCTAGATGACAGCCTGACAGCGGGAGAAAGCTCTGGACTTTGCTCCAGTGCAACAACCAGGTCCACCGATGACCCCTACCCTGCCAGCTAGATGAGAGCTTGACAGTGGGAGAAAGCTCGAGACTTAGCTCCAGAGCAACAAACTGGTCCACCGAGGACCCCTGCCCTGCCTGCTAAATGAGAGCCTGACAACGAGAGAAAGTTCGGGACTTTGGTAGACTTTCTCATCCGTTCATTCACTTCATTGCGAGAGACTAAGAGTGTCAAGAAAATTCATATTAGAAAAAAAGGGGGGGGGGGTTATGTACACAATTCATGATTAGAAGCATTTCAAGTCGTCACCCATAGCTTATGGCCCACCTATTCTGGCTTCCTGCCTTCTCCTCGGGTTGCCTCTCCTCCTCCTCCCCAGGGCTATCGTCATAGTCTGATGCTGATCGGGGGGGGGCCTCTGGCCTTGCCTCCAGCCTGGGGGGTTGAACTGACCCTGGCCCCCCTGATGGTTATCTCCTCTATGGAAACCTCTCGGCTCTCCCTGGTTAAGCCACTCCTGCTGCCTCCAACCGAGCCGATTGTATAGCTCCTGACGTCCCCACCTGGTTTGCTAATGCTGCTGTTGCTGCTCCCTCTGTCGGGGTTCCGTACTTCTTACCTCCTGACCTCGGCCACCTCCTGGCCCCTTCTCCTTTTCTGTAGCCCACCGAGCCAACTTCTTCGCGAACTCGGGGTTTGACGCCTCCACATCGGCTTCCCTCTCCGCCCTCTCCATCAGAACCTCGTAGGAGAGAGGCGACACCCTCTTCAGTTTCATCCTGAAGAATCCTTGTTGTAGCCCCAAGGTGAAGGCCATCATCAGGGTGTGCCCTGACATCTCCTGGACCTGGGTGACCTCCTGGAACCGGTCAACGTAGCTTCCCAAGATCTCGTTCACGCCCTGCTGGATGTGGAACAGGAACTCCGACTCCTTCTTCCTTTTCTTGGAAGTGGTGAACCTCAACATAAACCACCGGCGCAGGTTCTTGAAGCAGCAGATTGAGTTGGCCGGTAGCTAGTGGAATGACTCCCTCGCCTTCTCTTTGAGGGAGATGGAGAAGAGTCTACATTTGAAGGCATCCGTCATTTGCCTTATGACAACCACATCCTCGAACCACTGGATGTGCTAGACCCCTCTAGAGTAGCAGGCGAGGGAGTCGTTCCACTGGATGTGCTTGACCCCTCGAACCATTTGAAGGCATCCGTCCTTCCCGGTGTAGTAGGACATCTCTGGCTCCCTAAACCCCTCTGGAACTGGGGCAGAAGAAACCAACTCGCTAAAGGGACTGCCTCCCCCTGCTGGGCGAGCTGGAGGGTCTCGCACCCCCATCTCGCCCAACCGGTCTCCACTTGCCGACCCGGGGAAGAGCACTCACCCGGGTAGATCGCGCCCACTCCCCTCCTCTGCAACCTCCTTCCCAGCTCGCCGAGCCGGGGCATCCTCGCCTAGGGCCGGGGCGGCAGCGATTGGGACAGCTGGTGTCGAGCACTCAGCGCGCGCGCCGAGTGCGAACTTGACGAGGTCGAGTACCTACTGCCTGAATTCCTCGAGTATCCCCACCGTGGCGAGAGGGGGAGCGGGTGGCGAGTCGGCCCTATCCGAACCTTGCCCTTCTCCTCTAGTCATCGAGCCTGTTGATGATTTTCTGTGTTGACCACTCTCTACGCTCACCGCACCAAAATGTTGAAACCGAAAACTCGGTCTCTGTGGAGTTCACCCTTGGGGAAGGGGTGATCACACACTTACTTTTCTCCCGCGAGCCAACCGACTAAGGAAAAAGAACCGGGGATAGACCCAAGGGCTCGGCGTGGAGGTCTCACCACACACCCGGAAGATCTTAGAGCGATTCCCCTCCTTAGCCAAAAGTCGAGCTAAGGCTCCCTCAGAAAGCGCTAGAAGATCGGGGCACAAGAAAGCATGCCGTCTGAGGTACCCCCTTGAGTCTATTTATAGATTTCTGAAAACGGCCTGCAAATAGCCAACCTCCGCAATTCTAAACGGCTATACGCAGTCCAAATTGGTCTGCCAACAGCGTAACTCCGCTGTTCTGAATGCTTATTTGCACTCCCTACGAGGGTATCCAGATAATTTTGCCTTTGGACCTTAATGGACGAATGATACGTGAGAGCACCACTCGACAGAAGGGGCGAATATCAGGAGCACAACGCATTCGCCGCCTTGAAGCTCTTTTAAGGGGCGAGTGCTTGGCTGGGCGGCCCCTCGCACAGCTTGGCGTGAACTGTTCTTGCGTGCTGTGGCACGAGACCCTTTGGCTAGTGCTAGGTCAAGATTGCACTAGCCCCCACCCCCCCACCCCCCACCCCCCCCTGCACGAATGCAACTCTTTAGACCTTGGGCGAGTACAGGCCAAACTGCCTCACTCGCGCGTCTGATGGGGTCCACTCATCGAATATGGGGTTGTACAGTATTGGTCTGTGCGGATAATGAATGTTCCGGTAATTAAATAATGCCCCACTGTCGTAGAGCTAAAACCACCACAAGTAGCTCCTCATAGATGGAGTGCATTGAGTTCCTCTTACCCAACGCCTTACTAAAGGAAGTTATCGAACGTCCGTTCTACAATAGAGCCGCACCTATGCCCTTGTCGGAGGCATTTGATTCAACCACAAATGGCTTGGTGAAATTAGGTAAGCATATTACGAGTGGTTGAGAGACCGCCTTCTTGAGTTGGATGAATGTCTGTTTTGCCTCCTTAGTCCAATGCAGTCGGGCTGATTTGAGCAACTTTGTTGGCGGTTTTGTGATGTCGTCGTAGGCTTGAATAAACCTCCGATAGTATCTAGTGAGACCTAGGATGCCCCGCACGTGCTTCACAGTTTTAGGGGTTTGTCACTCCAACATGGTCCGAATCTTAATCCGGATCTGTTGTCACTCCTCCATGGGAGATGATGATATGACCCGGGTAGTGCACTTCCCGTTGTACAAAGCTGCACTTGCTCAACTTGAGAAATAAGCTATGTTGACTTAACATCTCAAATGTAAAGGTGAGATGCTCCATGTGCTCCTGCCAAGATTTAGTAAAAATCAATATATCGTCAAGAAAGACTAAGATGAATTTTCGTAGTTGGTCTTGGAAGATTTTCATAGGAGAAGACTTAAATGGACATATAGAGAAGGAAAATGTAGATTACACAGCCGTTCATAGAGGATATGGATATGGAGAAAGAAATAAAAAAGTACGAATTATTTTAGACTTTGTCGTAGCACATGAGCTAATTGTATCAAATATGCTTTTCATAAAGAGGGAAGAACATTTAATTATGTTTAAAAGCGGACCAAATAAGTCACAAATTGATTATTTTATGACTCGCAAAATAGATAAAATGATTTGTAAGGATTGCAAAGTCATAACAGGAGAAAGTTTGATAACACAACATAGGTTAGTGGTCTTAGATGTACAAATTAAATATAATAAATTTAAGACAAGAACAAAAATGTTGCCAAAATTCGGTGGTGGAATTTGAAGATGGAAAAGCAAGTTGCTTTCAAGAAGACAGTTAGGGAACAACTAGTTGATGACCCTTATGTTGATCTTAATACCTCATGGGAAGTTATGTTTTACATTTAAGGATAAGTGAAAAGAACATACTTGGAGTATCAAAAGGTCGTGCGCCCCAAAATAAAGAATTTTGGTGGTTGAAAGAGTAAGTGCAAGACAAAGTGAGGGCAAAAGGAGTCGGTTATAAATCACTCTACGCTTGTAGGAATGATAAAAATTTAGTCAGGTATAAATCGTCAAACAGAAGCTAGCAGTAAGTGAAGCAAAACGTCAAGTTTATGAAGAATTTTATAAGCGACTAGATACCAAAGATGGAGAGTGTGACATATATAAATTGCTTGAGGTATAGAAAGAAAGACAAGAGATTTAAGTCAAGTAAAATGCGTAAAGAATGAGACAGATACAGTTTTGACGGATGATGTAGATATTAAAGAGCGATGAAAAAAATATTTTTTTCAACTTTATAATAAAACCAAGAACGATGAATTGAACTTGAAAGAGTTAAGTAAATCAGAGAAGTATAAAAACATAACGTTTTATCATAAAATTCAAGTATCAGAGGTAAAAGATGCTCTAAATAAGATGAAAAATGAAAACACAGTTGGGTCAGACGATATACCCATCGAAGTATGAAAATGTGTAGAAAATGAAGGAAACTATACATCTCTTGAGGAGACTCATTGGCATCTTTCTAGAAAGAAAACAAGATTTGCATATGCTGTTTATTGATCGTGAGAAGGCTTATGATAGAGTTCCAAGAGAACTTCTGGAGAGTCTTAGAATAGAAAGGTGTAAATGTATAATCAAAGATATGTATACAAATTCAGGGACAGGTGAGGACATCTGGAGGATTAACACAGGAATTCTCTCATTGTTGGATTACATCAAGGTTCATCTTTAAGCCCTTATCTATTTACCCTTATCTTAAATGAGCTCACCAGACATATCCAACAAGCAATACCTTGGTGTTTATTGTTTGCGGATGATATCGTTTTGGTTGATGAGACGTGCGAGGGTGTAAACGTAAAACTTGAATCTTGGCAAAATACTTTAGAAAAGAAGGGTTTTAGGTTACGCAGGGCAAAAACGGAGTATATGGAGCTTATATTTAGCAGTACAAGGACATATGATTTCGTTATTAAGTTGGGTGATCAAGATATTTCCCGTAGTGAATGTTTTAAATATCTTGGATCGATAGTTCAAAAAGATGGAGCTATTGATAAAGATGTGACACATAGAATCCAAACGGGTTGGTTGAAGTGGATAGGCGTGTTGGGGATCTTATGTGATCGTAAAGTAGCACTAAAACTTAAGGGCAAGTTTTATTGTACTGTAATTAGACCCGTGATGCTCTATGATTCTGAGTGTTGGGCAGTGAATTGTGTACATGAGCAAAAAAATGAGAGTTGCAGAGATGAGAATGCTTAAGTGGATGTGTGGACACACGAAATTGGATAAAATTAGGAAGGGAAGTATCAGAGATAAGACAGGAGTAGCACCAATTTAAGAGAAGATGCGAGAAGCTCGTCTAAGATGGTTTGGACACGTACAAAGGAGACCATTAGAGGCACCTATTAGGCATTGTGAGAGTCTAGTCACTAGGCATGTTAGACCAGGAAGGGGTAAACCAATAAAGACTTGGAATGAAACTATAAAGAAAGACATTATGTACTTAGGCATTAGTGAGATTATGACAAAAGATAGGGCACAATGGCGACAAAGGATCCATATAGTCGACCCCACTATAGTAGGATAAAGGCTCGAGTGTTGTTGTTGGTCTTTGAAGATTTTGTTCATCAAGCTCTGGAATGTTGGCGCTGTTGATGCGCGAAAACGGAAGGGGGGGAGAAGAGAGTAGGGGGGTTGCTGTCGCGGGCACCAACAATTAACAGGGGTGTTCGGTCTCACGGGCAAGGTGAAGAGATTGACGGTTGCAGAGATAGAGGAGAGGAGAAAGCTTCTGAGTGCTCGAGAGTGGAGCAAACGCTTGTTCAAGGATTGTGGGGATAGAGGAGAGAAGGGAGTTGATCCGAGTGCGGAGTTGGTTGGGAAGGTTGATCAGGAGCTGTCGAGCAGACAGTTACTTTGACGGTTGTGCTTGCAGGTTGATGTCGATAGAGCTGAGCTGAGCTAAGAAAAGAGAAGGGCCGCTAGCAGCGGCAACAGCAGACTTCGCCCGCCGCGGCTTAAATGTCACTCTTGTGACGGGTTTTCCTTTAATTAATATTGGGAGTTACAACTTGTATTACACCTTTACAAGAAAGCAAATAAAGGCTACACTGGGGAAGCTGGCGGCTGAGGAAAGAGAGTGTCAGAGGGCCGCGCGGACTGAGAAAACAGGTCGGCAGGCCGCGCGACTGAGGGAAGAGAGATGGCGGACTGAGAAATGGAGTCCGCAGGGGTTGATGGCTTGAGCTTGTCGTCGGCTGTCTTCCAGCGTGAGAGTCCCCTCCTTGAACGAGAGGAATGAGGGTATATTTATAGGCCCGAGGAGGTAACGGCTTTCGGTGACGTTACCCCCGGTGAGACGGTAACTTGCGCGAGTAGAGAATTGAATCCGTCGAGTCCGCAACAGGCCACACAGACTGAGAATAACTTCTGGAACTGGCTCTGCTGATGGCGGACTTGGAGGAGTCCGTCCTTGCTGCTGGCGGACTGAGAGTAGTCCGCCCGAACTGTGCTGTTCGAGCCCGCGCCAAGATTGTGCGGGCTGAGGAACCACTCCCGTTGCTGGGAAATGGGTGCTGGAAGCTGTTGAATGGCGGGCTGCAAGAAGTATCCGCTGAGTCCGCGGCTGACAAGCTGAGTCCGCCTCTGCTGAGGAATGGCGAGCTGGGGTTATCAACTCTTGCGGACTGAAGGCTTGGACTGAGGGGCGAGTCCGCCCTACCCGCATTGGACGAGATCAATATTGGAAAGAGCTGGAGCAAGTCGAGGCTCTTGGGCGGACTGCGATGGAGTCCGCGCGCTGTCAGTGTCCGTGCTTGTCGACCGGGGCGACCTGGCGGATTGAGGAGTCAGGTCGGCAGATCTGTTGAAATCCGCCAACTATTGGGAGAAGAGGCTAGCTGCTTCCAAGTGTCCAGTGACCTTGCGGACTGCCGAGGAAGGTCGCGCCTTCTGCTGAAGTCCGCCTGTTGGAAGGAGCGGATTGCCACCCCTGCTGGGCGGCCTTGGCTTTGCGACTGGCAGGTCGCGCATTCTGGCGAGGTGGAACCAAGCGTTGCTGGCTGACGGCCTGGGGGCAGGTTGCCACTTTTGATTGGCGGTCTGAGCGGTTAAGGTTCTGAGCTCGCCAAAGCTGGCCGGCACCTGTTTGGATAGAAGCTTGGAGCGGTCAGCTGAACAAGGCGCGCGGCCTGCAGGGGCGGACTGAAGAAACAGTCCGCGGCCCCTGCCGACCAAGGGAACGCTGCGCGACCTGGGAGGTCAGACCGCCTAAGCCGCGCGGCCTGAGCGGACAGAAAGGCCTATCCGCCCGCACTAAAACGTCGTGACCTCCAGGGAGAACCCGGAGCAGGCCGCGACTAGCGAGCTGGCTGCCTTGGGAAGGATCGTCAATTTCTGGGTTAACAGACGCCGCGTTGATCTAGCCAAATGTCATGACAAAAAATTCATAGTGACTGTGGTGGGTTCAAAATGTCGTCTTGTAAACGCCCTCTTCCTCCAACCGGACCTGATGATAGCCCGCCCGCATGTCCAATTTGGAGAAGAAAATAACCTTGTGCAACTCATCAATGATCTCCTCAATGATGGGAATCAGAAACTTGTCTTTTACTGTCTGTAGGTTGAGCTGGCAGTAGTCAATGCATAGCCTCCACGTTCTGTCCCCCTTTTGCACGAGCACAACCAATGATTCATAGGGCTACAGCTCGGTCGGATGATTCACATATGTAGCATCTCGCCAACCAACTTCTCTATCTCATTTTTTTGTAGTGGCCGGTAGCGATAAGGTCTTAGATTGATGTCCCCATGCCCATCGGTTAGGGGAATGCAATGTACATGCTCCCGATGAGGTGGTAACTCTGTGGGTTCTTTGAAAATATCTTCGATGGCTGCCAGCATCTTCTTTAGTTGAGTGGCCTCCTCCGGCCATAGGGCGTCCGCATCATCAACGCACCTGACCCTCTCCAACTACGTACCCAGGATTTCTTCCGGGCTCATCTGAGTGTCCGACTGTGGTTCTTGAACCTTGCGGATGTCGCATAGGGACAACATGTTTAGGTGCCATCCTTTAGTAATAATTTCCTTCAAACTGTGATGTTTCATCCAAGTCCCGGCAGCAGTTTTTATTCCTCAGTGAAATCTTCCGGCCTTGACTCATTAAGTTCATGCGAAGGTTGCCAAAATCTCAGTGGATCACCTCCTAGGTACTCAACCATTCGATCCCCAAATCCAATTCACACCCACAGTGTGGCAGCACCAACATGTAGGTTGTGAAAAATACACCTTGTATCGGCCATGTGAACCGCACTACGTTGTTAGAGCTGGACACCCACCTCTCGTCCTCTATTGCCACGCTGAATGAAGGTTTCAGAGTTAAGTGGCATTGTAACCGGTGAACCGCGCTCACATCGACAAAATTTGTGTACTCCACGAATCGACCAGTTCTTGAATGTCATGTCATTGATACGAGGTCGTTACCTTCATGATTTGATATTGAGTTATGCCCATTAGAGCATGCAAGGATAGGTGTGTGACTGCTTTCATGTCCTCAGTTTCCTGCAGAATTTCGGTCTCACCTTCGCCGGTTGGATCCGGGTTTGGGTCTTCATCTTCAAAAATCAGTTCGAAGGCCTAGGATCTCTCCATTGCCAAACAACGATAGTTTGGTGTGTACTTGCTATCCCACAAAAATAGAGGCATTTATTGCGCTTGTCCTCAATCTCCGTCGAAGTTAAATGACGGTTATTACCCTGGCTTTTGGCATGTGACTTAACTGGTCGTCGGGTTGTAAACGTCTTGTGTTTTGAGGCTCGTCTTTTGGATGCCAAACTGGTCTCGGCCATGCTAGAAAAGCTCTGTCGTTGTGAGGATGCCTTCTGTCGCTACTCCATGCGGGCTAGAGCAAAAACGTCTTGGAGAGTTTTTGGTTGGAATATGCGGATGGCATATCCGATTTCATCCTTAAGCCCGGCGAGGAAAAAACTCATCGCGTATTCTTCTGTGACATTCACCCGATGTAGGAGGATATCGAACCCATCCAGGAAGGCTTGTATCGTGCCTTTCTGCTTCAGGTTCTTCAAGTCTGCCATTGGGTCATCGAAGAGGACGGATCCAAAACATGCGCCAGAGTTTGAGTGTATTCTTCTTATTTCGGCCAATGTTGTGTGAGCCTGAATTTCCTGTAGGCTTGACGCATGTATAAGATCTTACCATCCACATGTGCCGAAGCGATTTTCACCTTCAAATCGTTCGGTGTGTCGACGAGTTCGAAGGATTGCTCTACTTTGTATATCCATTTCGGCAGGGCAACACCATATAAATGGGGAAACTTGAAGCGGGCAAATCATGTATTCAGGTGGCTGTCCGAATATGTGTAGTGGCTTCCATCGGCGGCAGATCCGTGGCCGCCGAGTCCACGGTTTTGTCGAATCGAGGGCTGGAGAGATTGGCTAACATCTCCCGCATTTCTTCCAAGGTCTTGCACTTCTGATCCGATTGCGCTGTGAGGGACTGGATGGACTGCGCCATGATTGCTTTCTCTTGCCGGAGTAGATCCAGATCCGGGGGCTTCTCCTTCGAATGGGTGCCATCGGAAACTTGCATCGTGTTTCCTACCCACTGTGGCTCTGATACCAGTTGATAAGCTCTAAAAGCAATAAAACAATAAAAACAGCACTTACCAAATGGGATTCAACATGAAATGAAATTAGAAGTTCTGGAGATGACAAAGAGAACAACCAGAGGTCCAAAAGCAAGGAATGCAACCAACCAACCCTAAGGGCAAGCCATGATAGGTCGAACTATAGCAGCTGAGAGCTCCCCCTCACTGTCGTCGGACTCCAAGATACACAACAACATAATATGAAAAAGATGCAACCCTACCCTTGACTTATATACTTGAGGATGATAAAAAAAACCTGCCCAACCCCAGGCACGCATCAATTTTTCAACTGCTAATGATAATAATGATGATGATAACTACGACTGCTGATGATACAAAAAAACTGCATGGGGATACACGCCAGTGTTCTGTAGGTATAGTTGGCCCAAGGCCAAGGATAATTGGTTCATGGCTTTTAACTGCAGGTCAAAGACTTAGCAGAGAAAGCCCGTGACGGAAAGCTTAAACCTGAGCAGTTTCAAGGTGGGACTTTCAGGTGCGCATAATATAATCCATCAACTTCCTTCTATAATCTATGCAAATCCTCATGCTATTTTCTCATAAATGCAGCATATCAAATCTTGGAATGTTTCCCGTCGACAATTTTTGTGCGATTATAAACCCTCCACAGGTTTCCCTCACACTTGTTTCTTACTTGCAAATCTCCATCTCTTCCCCTCTGCCATTCTTCTTACATTGCTTCTTCTCAACTATTTCTCTAAAAAAACTGTATCTTGATAAACTTTCGATATGGTTTTATAGTCGTGTATTCTCGCTGTTGGCCGAGGTAATATGGTCGTCGAGCCTGTCATCAGCGGTGATGGTATGTTGTATCAGTGATGGAATGAATCATACCATTTTCATAGAATTTTCATAATTAAGTACTCCATTTTAATTGCAGGCGTCGAGAAACCTGGAATTGTGACAAAGATGAACTTGAAACTGTCGGCTGATCATCGTGTTGTTGATGCAGAGATAGGAGGTAGTCTCCCATTTTCAATTCTCTATTTGTTCGGCGCTGTTGTTCCTAGTGGAGTGGTGACATAAAACAATGCCAAAAACTGTGGTGCCCCGCTCACGCCGAGTGGCCGCCGTGCACGCGAGAGGTGGCTATTCGGGGGTGGTGCTTCTCGGCTCTCTAGTTATGAGAGTGCGCTGGGGAAATGATGGATGTTTTAAAAACAGTGATGAAAAATATAAGGCAGTGTTTGGGCCAAAACACCTTCACTTAAGACCCTGTTTGGCCGGCGAAATTTTCTGTCCAGGCCCCGGTTATAACCTGGAGTCGCTGGAGATACTCATTTATATTTGAGATACAACTCCTTTATCTCAGATAATTCCTTTATGGGAGATACATCTATCTTTTCACATGACACAATGGATAAGAGAGATGTCTCTCAAATATAAAGGAGTTGTATCTGGGATAAAGAATATATATCTCAGATATAAATGAGTATCTCCCGCATGCAAAAAATTTGCGTTTGGGAGCATGGTGACGTTGTGAATGCAGGTGCAAAAAAGGCAGATAATGTTTGGGTAGGTGCAGTCACGAATGATATATTCCCAAGAACACTGCCGCAATCATGCAATTGCAATAAGCCCCAGACTGTGGAATTTGTGCCAAAACAATTGTCATGAAAGTTCCAAACAGAAGTAAACTACTGCCACTGTGTTTACTGCCAGAGTTTCAGATTGCCGCCACACAAATGCCGTAGTATTAAATTTTTTTGGTACGTATACACACCTATTTTCGCTTATGCGAGAGCAAATACAGTCGTATGATCCGTGATTTTAATGATGTTGATCTTTCGCTGAAATATACGATTGTATTTGTTTAATACGGTCATATTGAATAGTTATCGTACTATGGTCCAACAAAATCTACACCATTGAAATCACGATCATAAGGTTTGTATTTACTTGTGCCCAAAAAAATATGTGTATACGTATCAAATTTTTTTTCTCCCAAATAGAGCCAAAATATAGGCAGGGATTGCGGTGGCAACAGTTCTCACTCAAAAAATGGAGTTTGGCAGGAAACGTTTAAAATCTGGTCATTTTGTTCATCATCTGAGTTTCACACTGCCACTAGCTTTATTGCCAAAGTTCGCCCCAAACATTTAAGGCTTTATTTGGTTTGGTGGCGGCCGGAGCAGCCGGCATCTGAGATGAGAGTTTTGGAACTTGAGGGAGGGAGGCGGGGCTGGAAAAGCGGCGTTTGAGGGCTTTTCCTCCTTGCTGCAGGAGCAATCCTGCAAACGAAGCAAACGTCGCCGGCGGTCCGTTTGTTTACCCGCCATCCAGCGGCATTTGCTCCAAACGCAACCTCCAAACACCTAACCAAACAAAGCCTATAGCCACAAATTAATCAAGCAACGTCTTATTCTTGTTTATCTGCAGGCATGTTTTTTGGAGCTCTGTCGTCTAACTTCAATGACTTGAGGAGGCTGTTCTTATGAGGAATCCTAGGGCGCAGATCGTTGACCAACTTGGAATTTGCATTTATTTTCAGTCATTTCTTGTTCAATCCTGTATGGCCCAGCCTTTTTGTGTCGGGGTTTTCAACAATCGAGGCAGCAGTCTTCTCTTCAATTTCAGGTATTCTTGATGGAGACCATCCAGGCGAACATAATTTTGCGGATATTTATTATTCGTTATGCATTGTATGAGGTGGGAGTAACTTAATAATGTATTTTTTTATAATAATAATAATAATAATAATGGTGAACATTGTACAAGTTCTAAATATCATTAATAAATTACCCGGTTATCAAATTAGTACTTGTACAAAACATTTGATGGATCCCCTCAATTTTAGTTTTGAACGAGCTAGAGCAAACTTGGTCGTTGATTTTGAGTTTGGGATGGAGCTCGAACCCGACTTGAGATTGGATCAAGGCTGTGTTTTGCACACCAGTGGCGGTTATGAACGTGATGTTTATGAATTGTCATTCGTGAATGCAGGACGACCTCACCAAGTCGATTGCAGCCACTTCTTTTTCTTGGCGGCGGTTATAACTGTTGTCATTCCAAACATATATTGTATGATAGCAACGTTTATTTACAAACTCGTCGGAGTAAAACATGTCGTGTGAAATGGAGCCAAGTCTAATTTTGAATGGGTTTTAAGTTTTTTTTTTTGAACTACCCTGTCATGAAAAAGTGCTCAATAAAAATCCTTTTTTTGTTTATTAGGGTTTTAAAAATATAAGTGTTGTGGGTCACCTGGTTTTCCCTGGTCCGTAGAATCGGACTGCTTTAGCTCGGAGTTGGACCGTGCGTGCAAACAGAGAAAAAAATTCTGCAGCAAATGACAATAGATTTTTTTACTGTGAAAAAACCTGGAAATGGTGAAAAAATACGTGATCAGATCGATGTTGGGTTAAAATTCACTATTTCACTAAGTTTACAAGTTCTGAGAGTTTCCTCGAAGGGTGAAAGACAATCACTCTGTTACAAGCTTTGAATACACGAACAAGAGAAAATAAATTAAGTTGTTAGTCTTTGAGAGAGTGTTCTAGTGTAGGGAAAATGCAAAGTTCACGGAGCCTTGATGAAAGTGCACCTGTAGAGTCGGGGTCTTGATAAGAGCTCTCCTGCGGAGAAGGATGTGTTCCTGAAGCCTTGTGATGCCTTCACGCTAGCATCTGCGGAAGCGAATGCTAGTGTCTTCTTTCAGGCTCACAAAAGCATCAAAGTGAGCGACGGACGTTATGCACGCTAGAGAGGGAGTGGAGCGAAATCCAAGCGGAGAAACAATCTAAGTCTCATGTTCTCGCCGGAAAACCTTAGAACTCTCTCAAGTCTTTGAAGTTACTTGTCTTCAAATGAGGTCATGATGACCCTTTTATAGTTTTTTTGAGGATGTTGGTAATTGCTCCCGGACGGATTTTGATGTGTCGAATGTCGTCACTCCGTTTCAGTCACTTGAACCACCAATTTTCATGAAATGACGGAAGTGCCCCCTGGGCGGCTTGGGCAGCCCGGGCAAGGTTGCCCGATGACGACGGTGGCCGACAACGGGCGGAGGCAGCTGCCGACGGAGTCGACCGCCGTCGCGCGCTCCCAGGCCGCTCGCGTGCGCATGTCGAGCGCGCTGCCCGCGCACGCAGGTGGGCCGCTCGCGCGTAGGCTCACTACCCATGTGTGTGCGTTGTTTGCGCGAGTGGGTGCTTGGCTTTTCCCTCCTTCTGGGGTGCTTCTAGGTCTCTAGGCGAGAGTGACTTCGTGCGCGCGCTCGTTTTATCAGATTGGCTCGTCTCCGTGTCCTTGTTTCGGAAAATCTCTGGGAAAATCCCATCAATAAGTCATACATTATAGTGGGAAATGTTTGATTTTGATTCAGCTTTATACAAGTCTTTCTCTCAAAAAAAATTTAGTATCAAGGTTTGTTTTAGATATAACTATGATGTGATGCTTTGAGTTAGGACTGAATTTTTTTAATGAGAAAACTCGCCGTTTGCTGATTTGCTCTTTTATATTAAAAGAAGAAATTATTATTCTGAGAGCATAAATGTCTATGAGATAAATTTTTTATTTTATTTGAGTTTACAAATTGTTATCGGTAGATCTATTTTAAGCTTGGGTGGGCTCCCGACAACGAAGGAGCATCTCCGATGACCTTCTGAGCACTTCAATGTATAGATTGATTGTGATTCATAAAATGATTGCGCGCATGGAAAACGAGTTGAGGAAGAACGATATTTTTTTGTTGTTCATGTGATTTCAGTTTGTTCGGTAAGATTTAGATAGTTATGATTATTCTCTCCCTGCGGCTAGAAAGGCAAAATGGACGACTGAAGTTCTTTTTTTAAAATCTTCTTTACTAATCCTTGAATGACAAAAATATCTCCGAATAATAAATTCGGCTTACTTTAGAGCTATGAATAGACAAAATCTGTGAATACATGAACGTGATTTTTGAATAACAACAGCCTTAAAAACAATGTGCATTAAACAATTTAGGTTATGTTTGACTTGTTGGAAATTTCTCGTAAGGTGGACTCGTTTCATTGAGACGTCACGGTTAAGTCATACGCGGATTTTGAGCCTATTCAAACTCCTACGAGTGCGAGTTAGTTCAGTCGGGTGAACGGTTGAAGTCTGTGATAGGTGAGCCAGATCGTCTCGTAAATTCATGATGCGAACCCGGTCTCACCCTTGGCATATGAAAAGACATGATATTTAGATCTCAATTAATGTTATGAGATTTAATTAAGGCGATTGTTAACCGCAACCCGTAATTGGCTAGTCGCACCCCAAAATCTCCTAATTGTTCGCGCCTTTTCGAAATACGCCTTGTTCATGCAATTTCAGGAAAGGTGTTCAACACGAACGTTACAGATATCGACGAGATCTACAACTTTCGTGTTGAACACTTTTCCTGAAATTGCATGTACAAGGTGTATTTCGAAAAAAAGCGCAAAATCAAGTCATATTTCCAAAGTACGCCTGTACATGCATTTTTAGGAAAAGTGATCAACACGGAAGTTGTAGATCTCGTCGATATCTTCAACTTTCGTGTTGAACACTTTTCCTGATATTGCATGTACAAGGCGTATTTCGAAAAGGCATAAAAAATTGGAAGATTTTGTGATGCAACTAGCAAAATAACGGATTGTGGTTAACAATCACCTTAATTAATTAGTTTTAAATTGGGAGTTATGGGGATTAATACACCTGATTTGATAACTCTCATTAATGACTTTCCTATTAAAGTCTAAACTCTAAACTAAATTAGAGCAATGTTATAAGCACACCTAAAACATCTATCCTCACACCAATTTAAAAGCAAAATAAAACCTAAAACTATTCCCCCCTCATTAAACGCACACCTGCTATCTCTCCCTCCCGCTTATTCCCGACCCCGACTCCCAGCGACTAAAACTGGCGGCCCTCCTTTGTAGTACTTCGCCGCCCGTGTGGCAGGCCGCCGGAGGGCGGTTTTTCGCCGGCGACACCGGGATCCTTCCCTTCCTCTCATGTAAGTCCCGAATCCCCCGTTTTTTCTGGCATCCTTCCTCACTAGGGCAAACCCTAACCCTTCATTCATTTTTTTTCTCCCATTTTTGCAGCGAACTCAGCGGTGTATTGAGGATTTTATCCATCTAAAGCTGTTATTGTGCGAAGTTTAAAGTTATTTTGGGATTATTTGGCTCTACCCCCAAACCCTAAAGTATAATTTTTCAATTAGTTGAAAGCAACTCATTGAAAGTTTTTTTTGTGAACTTGTGATTTTTGTAGGATGAAAATTATTCCCCATGTAGTTGAAGAGCCATCGATTTCCATAGAAATTGATGTAGGAATGAATTTTATAACTGATCTGGTTTTTCCTACGAAAGAGAGCCTACTTGAGTGGGTTCGTGATGTTTCCAAAGGCTTGGGTTTCGTTGTCACCATCCAAAGAGCAGACAAAATAGATGAGAGACCTAAGACTAGGGCTTTTATGGGTTGTGATAGATCCGGATTTGCTCGTGATAATCAACAAATGAAGGGGTATATTAAGAAAAACCTACGAAAGACTAGTTCGAAGAGATGTGAGTGTCAATTTTTGTTGCTTGGTCAAAAAAATGCATGTGGTGATGAGTAGAAAATTGATGTTAAAATGGAAAACATAATCATCAATTTGTTCATTTAAAGGAACATAGCTATGCTGCTAGATTAACTAAAGAAGAAGAACGAATAGTGGAAGAGATATACGGCTCCGGTGTGAAGCCTAGGAAAATACTCTCATCGTTGAAAAATAGAAGTAGCAACAATGCTTCAATTATGAGAACTATTTATAATCAAAAGGTTAAGT
Organism: Platanthera guangdongensis; assembly: GCA_039583875.1. NCBI lineage: Eukaryota > Viridiplantae > Streptophyta > Magnoliopsida > Asparagales > Orchidaceae > Platanthera > Platanthera guangdongensis. The sequence goes on along the minus strand of CM077161.1, from coordinate 106,316,029 downwards.
TGCAAAAGAAAGAACTAGATGGTGGAACCCTCATCCAATTTCCTTACAAATGTATTAGAGATGCAGAATACAGTAGCTACAATCATGTGAATCCTTCTACTTGCAGTTTGGAAAGTTTATATTTTGCTCACCCTACATCTATCAAATTGTGTAATATGTTTTCAGATGTTTTTGTAATAGATTGCACGTATAATACTAATTGATACAGGCTACCGTTGCTTTCCATTATTGGACAAACTTCTACCAACTTATCATTTTTGTCGCTTTTGCCTTCATATCTAATGAAAAAGAAAATAGTTATAAGTGAGCGTTAGAGTGTTTTAAAAGTATGTTGGATGCAACCACCTTGCCAAATATTTTGATAGTGGATAGAGAGATAGCTTTAATGAACACAATAAAGGTGGTATTTCCTCGGGCAAAAATTATATTATGTCAAGTTCACATAAATAGGAATATACTATCTCATTGCAAGAAGTATTTCAAGAAAGGCAAGGAATGTGAAGGTTTTTTAACTGAATGACAAACTTTTGTTTACTAACCTTCTGTCCATGATTTCAATATGCGTTTAAATGATATGTGTGCAAAATATGCTGAAAACTATCCGAACGTTCTGAAATATGTCGTCACTACATGGGTTGATCCTTACAAGTTGTATTTTGTCTCTGCATGGATAGACAAGTTGTTGCATTTTGAAAACTCTACAACTAACCGCGTAGAGAGTGGTCATAGCCAGCTCAAGCGTTTTTTAGAAGTATCTATTTGTTGTTTATCTTCGGTATGGAAAACCTTTCATCAAATGCTTGTTCTGCAACATACACAAATTATGCACTTTTTTGGTCAAAGTTCAAATCAAATAAACACAGGGTTCAGAGGATCATTATATACAAACTTGCTTGGGTATGTTTCTGTGCATGCCTTAGGATTAATGAAGAAAGAGGAATCACTTGTCACGAGTGGCAATGCTTTGGACTCGGGAGAGTGTTCTCATAAGATGCGCTTCACCATGGGCCTTCCTTATGCTCATGAATTAATGACATACATGCATCAATCTTCCGCATATCCCTTATGGATGATTCACAAGCATTGGTGACAATTAACTTTGGAATCATCTAAAGTTGATAACACAAATATAAAGGAGGAAACGGATCCGGCGGAGGTGATACAAGTTGATTTGGATGGCTTCCTTAAAAAATACAACACTACTAATGATTTCCATAAAAATGAAATGAAAAGGAAACTTTGGGAAATATTAGAGCCAACCACTACTCAGATACAAGAGTCGTTAATGTCGTTGCGTACTAAAGGGAGGCCGCAAGGAAGTAAAAAAAATTTAAGTACGATTACAAGTCAACAAAAAGAGAGCTATCACTATTTGAACATATATTGGGGACCAAAGAAAACTCAAAGGCCAAGCCTAGGAAATTTATTCCAAGGAGATATCCTACTAAAAAAGGGTTTCTTGAATGCATTGCGGCCGACATGCCAACTTACATTACTAGTCATTTACTTGATGCTATTAATGTAATAGGAGATGGGAATTGCGGTTATCGAGTGCTAAGTCAAGCCTTGGATATGAGTGATAATTGGATTAAAGTGCGGCAAGATATAGCCGAAGAAATAAATAATAATCAGTCCTTGTACAACGATATATATGGGAATGTGAGGTTGACCGAGTTGCTGGCATCTTTGGATTGCACGTCTACTCCCGCCCCACTCGACAAATGGATGACGATGCCGGACATGAGACTAGTCATTTCATCATGTTACAATGTGGCAGTTGTACATTTTTCAAAGTTTCAGTCATTCACATTTTTGCCACTACATTCGGCCCCTCCAATAGCTAGGAAGACTATTTACATTGGTTTTGTCAACAACAACCACTTCATTCAGTTATTAGTACAAAAGAATTGTCCAATGCCGGCTGTGATCAGCATGTGGACGAGATATCACACTACAGTTGCAAACCAATGAGATTCTAGTTATAAAGGTGAAGATGATGAAATAGTTAATTTGGCTGATCCTTAAGGTACGCAAGATTATACATTTTAATTCATATCAAATAAACTGGCTTTATTATAATTTAATTTTTTATAATATTGTCTCTTGTAGGTACGAAAGCCTTGGATCTACGTCGTTAAACATTTATCGCTAAAACTGATTTTAAATCAAAGATATATAGTGTTACTAATAATCTTAGTTAAGCTCTATTTTATATCTTGCTAACTTGAAATGGTTTAATATGTATGCAGGTCTAGAATATTTTGGTGGAGATTTGCCAACCGGACATGTTAACTCGATTTTTTGGGATCTCAAATTTTTTTAATGTTGGATGTATTTTTGAACTATTGGATGTATTTTTGGACTATTGGATGTATTTTTGGACTATTCGATGTATTTTTGGACTCTCAAAAATCTAATAGAAAAGAAAAAAGTTTGACTTTTTGGTGTGTCATTAACAATTCTAACAATCGGTGTGACAATAAAGAATTGATGTGAAAATAAAAAAAATTGATGTGCTAATATAAATGAACCGTCACTAGCGATAATTGGTGTGCTTATAACATTGCTCCTAAATTATTAATGGAAATTTTGGCACTTTGCACCCTCTAATATGAGATGTTTGGCACTTTGCACCCCATGATTTCATATTTGGCACTTTCCACCCTCCAAACCGGTTTTATTTGGCACTTTGCACCCCCATATCATTTAATAAGAATAATTCAATTTTTAATTCCAAAATTTGAATGTTGGAGGGGTATTTTGGTCATTTTTTAAAAAAATATTTCATACATTTCTAATTGCACGCTGATATGTTATATTTTGGTGGTTTAGTTTCTCCCTCTTTTATATACTATCTGCAGGTCAAAAAAATAATATTAAATTATTTTTTTCCTCTTTTTAATCATTTTATTCAAGTGTGATGAGCAAAAATCTCCTAATTGAAGGGTGATTAGTGCCATAACTCAGAAGTCCAAAATATAATTGTGGTTTCACTATCTGAAGTTTGATATTTGTTGTTGATACTTTCGACAAGAAAATTATAATAATAGCAGTAACATTGTCAGGATACAGTCAGCTTTAAATAACAAATTGGCAGATGTCATGCGTTGAAGCTTAAACCAATGACTAATTTTAGTTGATAAAAATTAGATTAGAAATCAAGTCAACCATGAAAAGTCTAGCATGGAGGCTAGATCAAAAAATGAGTGATAAATAAAGTTTGAACAAAATAGATATTGCAGATTAATACATCCCAACAAAAACAAATTTAATGGTCTGTTTGACACAACATTTTTGCTTTGTCGAGTTTGGACAAAAAAACCACTGTCATAAAACGTGTGACATGACAAAGATTATGACCGCTACAAATTTAAAAAAATTAAACCATAAAGCGGATGAACAATTTCAGTAAATTAAATCAGGACATCATATAGGAAACTAAAGCTCCAAATACATGTTGAATTTCAATCTCTTTATAAAAACTCCAAAAACTAAAGCTCAAAGTAGTATTTTCATTGTTCATAAGACAATCGAATTACACAAAACAGGCATAATTTCAAAACAATCACTTAATGATGAAACAAGAGCTTCACTTCTCATGTTGTGGCATCCCAAACATCTTCCTCACCTGTTAAATAAAAATACAATTTAGCATGAGTGCAATTTAAGAACTACCAAGTAGAAATCATGAGATAACTCGTACCATGGCTAAAAGGCCCACAAATTGATTCTTGTGTTCCAACAATATTTATACCAATATTTGAACCACCATCATTCTTCTTCACCTACATGAAAATATTAAAAATTATTTTAATGATAATCATTTAAAGAGAAAATAATTTAAAGATAATAATCTAATGGTTACTAACCGATAATTTAGATCTGAATGTTGATGTGTGGGCGTTGTCCTTGATGATTGACCACAACTTTTTTTCTTATGTCCAGTCATTCCACAGTTGGAGCATATATATTTTGTACCAAATTTTTTTAAACCATACCTTCGACTCTCCAACTCATTTGTCTCCTTTCTTCTTGCTTGCTTTGAGGGTCTTCCAGCCTTTTGGGGTTTACAATGTCATGGGACCACAGAATTTAATTCAGAATGTGTCCACTCTCTTTGTCCTTTAATGGGATTCAATAAATGTTCATATGCTCTTAAAATGTGATTTTCTTGTACCAGTAGTCAACATAATCTTCAACCCGTTCTCTTTTGTAGAATATACATGCTATAGAGTGCACACAAGGAATTCCACTTAGATCCCATTTGTTGCAACTACAACTATTGGTTGCTAAGTCCACTGTCCATTTATCACCGGCTCACCCCTTCAGCTCAAATTTTGCATATCCATTCCATTCCAGAATATAGTCATGAACCCTGCTTTTGTTGTTCTCTAAAATTTTTTGAATTTTAGGACATATATCTCCATTATATTTTAACATCTTATCTCTTTGTGTATGTATCCTTCTCATCATAATTACTCTTATGATCTCAAGCATTGTTATGATGAGTTTACCTCTTGCCTTCAATATTACATTGTTGAAACATTTACACAAGTTATTAAGTAGCATATCACACTTGGGCCATGTGCTAAAATGGGATCTTGCCCAATTTTTAGGATCTCTTGCCCTTACCCAATTATAAGCTTGTACATTAATCGTCGAGACAAAGCCCAATCGTCGACACAACCTCGACACGCCCTGCGACACGCCCGTGTCGCAGGCCGTGTCACCTGACATGCCCTGGGACACGCCCGTGTCCCAGGCCGTGTCACCCAAATTTTCCTGTTTCAGAACTTTGGGCTATTACATAACTTCTCCATTTCACAATTAAAATCAACCAATCTTGTAGCAGATGCTGCCTTCCATAATAAATTTTTCAGTTGCAAGCCCTTATGAATTTGTTTGAAATTACCGTACATATGTCGTAGACAAAACCCATGTTCTGCATTGGGTAGGAGTTCTTCAACTGCTTGTATCAATCCTTTTTGTTTATCCGATATGATTGTCCAAGCATAATTGTTTTCAATATTCAAATCCCGTATTAGTAGTCCAATAAACCATTCCCAAGATTTTCTATTCTCTAAAAAAACCATTGCATATGCTATTGGGTACATACCATTGTTGCCATCAATCCCAACGGCGCATAGTAGGACTACTCCATTTGAGGTTTTAAGGTGGGTTCAATGTAGACCAATAACGGGTCGACAATCGGCAAGAAAACCCATTTTCAAAGCAACCCAACATATATATAATCTCTTAAAAACACATGCTTCAGATTCGGGAAGATGTTTACATTGGACTTTAACTGTTGTGTTAGGATTTATTCTACGGATTTCTTCACAATAATTCCATAAACTGAGATACTGATCCAACTCTGTTCCATGAATGATCTTGTTAGCGTGTTTTTTTGTTCTATACATTTTCCAAATAGACAGTGAAGTTCTATTTTTCATTTGTAACATTTCTTGCATTGAAGTAACCGACCACTCAGGGTTACTCCTAAGGTGATGTTGGTATTTTTTGGCTAGGTAATCTGATGTGCAATGTTGAGAATTTGCTGCCCTATAGCATGTGTGATTGCCTTTAATGGTCTTCACTTGAAATGTTGTATCATTTTTACATATAAAAGATGCATACATAACCCAACCACATTCACAAGTAACTTGAATTTTGTCAGAATAATTTTTTGTGAATTTAATAGGTTTGTCATGCATGTTTGAGTATGTCCTAACTGCATGTCTAAATTCTTCAGCTGTATTAAAGCATAAACCCACTTCAAATTCAAAATGAGCATCATGAACATTGTCTTGATATATGAGATAGCGTGATGATATGTTTTTTTTTGTAGTAGAAGTGAGTGAACCTTTGTTTTTAGAGAGCACTATCATTTGACTCCCACTTCCTTTAGTGGTATCCTTCAATCCAACCCATTCAATTGATTCATCAATGTTGTCATCGAACTCCAAATCATCATTCTCAAAGTCATCATCTGCAAAATCATCACTAAAAGTGGAATCTTCCCCATCTGTGCCCTCTTCTATGCTAAATGAATCACTTTCATTCTCAAGTTCAAGTAGAGTACTTGCGACGTCCACTTCCACATCCACATTACGTTGTGCTTCAATAGTTTCAATATAAACATTAACTTCTCTTTGAACATTAATAAATCTAATCAATTTTTTGACATCCTCATCCGTGTCTAATAGAACTAGATTATTGCAATCTTCAGCCTCACTTAAACTGCCAAAAAATCGAATCCAACCCAACTGACCAATATGTATAGCCATTTCATGCAAATCATGCAAAGTTAAACATGTGTAATCACAATAATCAATGTAGCTGATTAGGTCTGGACTATATGACATAATAGTTGAACTAATAAATGATCCTGAATGATGCATCCTGATTGTGAACAGTGCATCTTCAAATGACATGTATAATGTTCTCTCTCTCGTGTCTTTATCACGCAAAATCCACACCATTCTATAAGTAGAAAAAAAGAAAATAAGCAACTTTGGCATACTATTAATACATGCGAGAAATTTGAGACATAATTCAAAAAATATACAGAAAGTGATCAGAATCTCCTACAAACAACAAATTAGCAACTAGAACCGGTAAATCAATTGCAAAAAACATCAAAGGACCCAAAAAACATAAATCAATTAGTCTTTTTTTGCCTATCAAGCAAGGACATGCTCTTAGAACTCTTCAAAGAATCCAAAAATCCGAAAAAATCCGGAGGAAATGGTATACCTGACAAAATCTTCTCTTTAAATTTTAGGACATGCTCTTAGAACACTACAAACACAAGATCTTCTCTTTAAATTTTTGCCTATCTCTAAGAAGAAGAAATGGTATACCTGACAAGATGAACAGGAAAAATCCGGAGGAAAGCTTCGGTGGTAGCGTCCCCGAGAAGAACTGGAAAAATGTCAACGCAAAAGGCTTCGATTAGCAGCATCATCGCTGAGAAGAACTGAAAAAATGCCGTAAAATGCCAACTTTTACCTCTTCGGTTAGAAGCTGTAACGCCCCGAAACTCAAAGGAGCAAAGGGGGATGATTTGGGCCAGTTTGAGTTCTGGCTGCAGGCACACGGCCTGGGACACGGGCGTGTCCCAGGGCGTGTCCAGCCTGTGTCGACACTAAGGCGCGAAGTCGACACTTTGGTCTCGACATTGTGTCGAGACTGGGCACACGGCCTGCGACACGGGCGTGTCGCAGGGCGTGTCGACCCGTGTCGACACTTAGCCGTGAAGTCGACACAGTGCTTTGACGTTGTGTCGAGACACGGCACACGGCCTGCGACACGGGCGTGTCGCAGGGCGTGTCAACCCGTGTCGACACTCGTCCCGCGAAGTCGACACTTTGGTGTCGACAGTGTGTCGAGACATGGCACACGGCCTGCGACACGGGCGTGTCGCAGGGCGTGTCGACCCGTGTCGACACTTAGCCGCGAAGTGTCGAGACCATGTACACGGCCTGGAGCCCAGGCGTGTCAAGGTGACACGGGCAAGGACACGGGCGTGTCCTAGAACCCGTGCAGTGCTCGGGTTGAAAACGACGAAAAATCATGGGGTACACGGCCAGCTACACGGCCGTGTCAGGTGGAACACGGGCGTGTCAGCTCGAACACGGGCGTGTTCGATACCCGTGTGAGGTTCCAGGTGATTCGATTTTGACGGCGAATGAGGCACACGGCCCTGGACACGGGCGTGTGCCAGGCCGTGTTCGGTCCAGATTGGGCATTTCAGCCCCGAATCGAAGCCGTTCATTTCTTTGACTGAAGATCCAACGGCTGGGGGTTGTTCCTGAAGGGATATACCCGGGTTTTGACTTAGAAAACCCTCACTTTTTCCACTTATCCTCTTTCTCAATCCTTGGAGAAAGGAGAGCTAAGGCAAGAAGAAGAGGAGCTAGATGCGCCATTGGAGGAGCTTCGGAGCTCCGAATCGCAAGCCGACTCCGGATCCACGGAGGCAACGCAAGTGCGGTGATTTCCATCCGATTACTTTTCGATGGCGCCAAAGAGGACCGCAAGGGTAACGATCCTCATCTTGAGCATGGGTCGCTCTCTTTCTTTGCATAGGAAGCCCGCTCTCGCGAGTCTGCGGAGAGTTGGAGGCGTTCCTTCGGGTAGATATGTGAAGTCCCCGTTGTTTAGAGTCCGTATGCGAGAACGGACATAGGCATTTTGGTTGAAGCCTACCCGGACATGTAGTTCGGATCGGTGATGTTGCATTGCATAAGGCCGGAGAAGACTCCGTGCTATTGGGTGTTTTTCGGGTTTTCTACGCGGTAGATTGCAGCAGGGAGCCTTGGGGACTAACCCAAAGGTGCACCCGGAAAACTGGGCGGACACGAGGTCTTGCCAACTTGGTGGCCTGAGAGCCAACTTGAACATAACGGGGTTATGTGTCTTGCGGTAGAATGGGACTCGGTGAAAGTTTGACCCGCGCAAATGGCTTAAATTGCCGTTGCGATGTGAGCACGGGTTAGATGGAGCCGTACCCGCTTTATGTCGTTCGGGTTAGAGAGACCTAAAGTTACATGGCACTCGCCGTTGGCATAGATGTGAGTCTTCGGCGGTCTATGGCTTAAATTGACGTGACCAATGCCAGGAAGACGAATTGCTCATAGGAATGGCCGTCTAAGTGGCGGTGGTGAGTCCGGAATGTTGGTGGCTTAAGTTGACGCGACATGGACCGGTTCACCGAGAATGTGCCCTGAGTGCACGGGGCGTGTGGCCGTGCGAGCCAACGCCTGTGATGAAATGGCTATGGTTATAAAATGCTCGCTTATGCTAATGAAATGCAGGGAAGGAGCATCGCCGCCCCGAGTTGGGGGCGGGATCGTTATAATTTGGTCAGCATTGCTGACCGTTGCCTTGTTTTGCCACCGTGCGGTGGATTGTTGCTTGCAGGTGCAGCTGGACCAAGCGGTCAATAGCGGGCTAAAGCCCTTTTTGCGAAGCTGGCCCTCGAAGGCCCAAATGGAAATGTTTTATGTTTTATTCATGTATGGCCGGCCTGCGTGCCGAGGTTTGTAAATCATGTGTTAATCAAGTGGAACGTTCTGTAAGGCCTTAAGGCCGATTTTGAGTATTTTGTAATAACATTCCTATTATCATGTTAGTGGACATTCATGCTTGTTGCTGGGTTCTTGTTTTGCAACTTATATAAACTGCTTCCGCTAGAATGCTCTGTGTAGGACGTTGAGATTGGTTGGATGGTTTCCATAAGTAACCACCCGGTCTGTCTGTGGTATATGACGTCGGGCCCCGGCCGGACCTACTGCTATATGCTATGCGACAGATAAGGGGTGTTACAATTTGGTATCAGACTACTGGTTTTGGTCGGGCTTGAACTGAATTCGTGGGCGAATTCTTTTTAAGGGGTGGTGAGCACATTGTGTGCGTCATCGTTATAATGGTAAAAGAACCCATGAATGTCCACTTAGGAATGAAAATACTCGTGTTTGAGGAACCTGCGTGTTCCTAAAATTGCTGTTTGCAATGTTATTTGGTCGCTTAACGGTGTTTTGTACCACTATAGGTGACCCGAAGTGGTGTTGGGCCGTCAGAACGCCGAGGTTCTGAGGCTAGTAGTGCACCAGAAGTTGCTCCAGCAACACCTTTGTCGGCTGAAAATATACGATTGGTGGCTGAAGCGGTGTTGGCCGTGATTAATGCGCAGCCTGGAAGGCAAGCGCAGCAGCCCGCTCCTGTGATGGAGCAAGTACCTCTTCAAGAGGCTGAGCCGAGGAGGATGGAGCAAGTGGTTGTAGAACCAATAGTGCCAAGGAGGGCGACTGAGAGGCAGTTGAAGCATGTAATGAGCTTTAACCCTCCGTTATTCTCGGGGTTGGGAACCCCATCGCAGGCTGAAGACTGGCTCTCTAGGGTGAAGAGAGTCATGACAGCGACAGAGACGGAGGAGTGGCAGATGACCACCATCGCTACGTTCCTGCTGGACGGTGAAGCGAGGATGTGGTGGGAAGGTTTGGAGCTGCATCATCTGAGAGGTCGACAACTGATAGACGTTCCGATGGAAGAGTTCTCGGAATTGTTCTTAGCAAGATACCTCCCTTCTACTCAGAGGATTTCAATGGAGAATGAATTCCTGAAGTTGGTGCAGGGTGAGAGGAGCGTGGATGAATATCTCCACGAGTTTACGCGGTTGAGTCGTTATGCTAGCTCCACCATCATGGATGAGGAGCGCAAGACTAATCGTTTTTATGAAGGCTTGAGGGATGAGCTGAGATTGTTACTGTCGGGGCCGATGACGCAGGGTTTCTTAACCTTGGTCAATACTGCCCGGTCCTTGGAGAAGGACATGAAGAATGTGCAAGCGAAGAAAAGCTTGAGTGAAAAGAAATCTGAGTTCAGAGTGCCGACTGCTTCAAAGTCTGGCTATCGGAGGGCTTTCAAGAAACCTAGGACTTCGGGTCCAGCTCCTTCTGGCGCTTCTGGGGCGACTACGGGTCGGACCCCGGGTGCGTGTTTTACATGTGGAAAGACGGGGCATTTCGCCCGTGATTGTTGGAGCGGACGTCCTAAGTCCGAGAGGAGGCCGGGAGCCACTTATGAAGAGAAGGGAAAGGCGGTGGAGTCGACCGCATCCCACTATGCTCCGGCCCAACCAAGGGTCTACAATCTTGGCCAACAGGAGGCCATTAAACAAGCTGACGTGGTGACAGGTACGGTTTAATTTATAGCAAGTCAATTCCTTTATATGCTTGTTATGCACATGTTACCTTACCACTACTTGTTTAGGATTTGTGTTGATTTGTGAAAATCCGGCACGAGCACTCTTTGATACGGGAGCTTCACACTCCTTCTTGTCCGAAGGATTTATATTACGCATCGAAGTCCCTTCTTCGATGGCGAAGGATAAGTTGGATGTGTTGTTGCCAAATGGGTGTTCGATGCGAGCGGATAGAATCTGCGAGGTTAAGATTCGTATTGGAGAGCAGGAGTTTGACCTGCGGGCGTCCTTACTTCCGTTGGTGGAGTTCGACGTCATATTTGGAATGGACTGGCTCTCGGAGCAGCAGGCCCATATAGATTGCGGTAGCAAGGAAGTCAAGCTGGGAGCGAGTCGTGAGACGACTTTTAAGGGCTTAAAGGGGTCGAGCAAGACGTTGATGTCTGCTCTTCAAGTGGTGAAGGCAGTTCGTGCCGGAGCAGAACTGTTCTTTACACTAGTGGAGGTTGCAAAGCCGAAGCCCGCTATGGACTGTATTTCAGTGGTATCGGAATACCTTGATGTGTTCCCTGCAGATCTTCCTGGAGCCCCGCCTCAACGGGAGATAGATTTTACGATCGAGCTAGTGCCAGGTGCAAAGCCTGTGTCACGATCTCCGTATCGGCTAGCGCCTAAGGAAATGGCGGAGCTGAAAGTTCAACTGCAAGAGTTGTTGGAGCAAGGGTATGTGCGCCCGAGTTCTTCGCCTTGGAGCGCACCGGTCCTCTTTGTTAAGAAGAAGGACGGAAGCTTGAGGTTGTGTATTGATTATCGGGAGCTAAACAAGCTAACTGAGAAGAACAAGTACCCAATCCCTAGGATTGATGATCTCTTTGATCAGTTAGTCGGGTCGACGGTGTACTCGAAGTTAGATCTCAAGGCTGGGTACTATCAGCTGCGGATAAGGGAGAGTGATATCCCGAAGACAGCGTTTAGTACGAGATACGGGCATTATGAGTTTACGGTCATGCCGTTTGGGCTGACTAATGCGCCGTCAGTATTCATGGACTTGATGAACAGGACGTTTAAGGAGTACCTGGACCATTTCGTGATCGTCTTCATCGACGATATTTTGGTGTACTCGCAAAGTGAGGAGGATCACTTCAAGCATCTCCATTTGGTACTGGAGACACTCAGGAGAAACCAGTTGTATGCCAAGTTCTCGAAGTGTGAGTTTTGGCTATCCTCAGTGGCGTTCCTCGGGCATATAGTGAGTGGAGAGGGTATTGCTGTGGATCCGGCGAAGATTGTTGCGATACGGGAGTGGCCTGAGCTTGCTACGGTAGCAGAGGTTCGGAGCTTTTTGGGGCTTGCCGGCTATTATAGGCGCTTCGTAGAGAACTTCTCGCGGTTAGCGTTACCTCTCACTACTTTGACGAGGAAGGATCATAAGTTCGTTTGGACGCCGGAGTGCGCGCGAGCTTTTGAGGAGTTAAAGTGTCGGTTGACCACGGCGCCTGTGCTGAGTTCGCCGGTTGGAACCGAAGGCTATGAGTTATATAGCGATGCTTCGGGCAGCGGTTTGGGTTGCGTGCTATTGCAGCACGGCAGCGTGATAGCTTATGGCTCGAGACAGCTAAAAGTGCACGAGAGGAATTATCCGGTCCACGACTTGGAGTTGGCGGCCGTGATTTTTGCCTTGAAGCTGTGGAGACACTATCTGTACGGTGTGAAGATTGATATCTACACCGATCACAAGAGCCTGAAGTACCTGATTCATCAGAAGGATCTGAATATGCGGCAGCGTAGGTGGATGGAGTTCCTTGGGGACTATACTTTCAAGATCCACTACGTGCCTGGCAAAGGGAATGCGGTTGCGGACGCGTTGAGTCGCCGAGCCCCAGCTCAAGCCAACTGGCTATCGGTGCATGATGAGCGGTTGGTGCGGGAGTTGGAAGCGTTGGAGGTTGTTTGTGTGGATAGACAATCTAGTGCTGAAGCAGTGCTGAATTGGACTGAAGTCCAATATGACCTGGCTGATCGGATTCGGCAGGCTTTGGATATGGATGCTCATATGAAGCAGTTCATGATAGAGGCTCTGGATGGGTCAAATTCCCAATTCGTTGTGGAGGACGGATTGCTGTGGAAAGACGGTCGTTTGTGCGTCCCAAGTGTGGGCAATTTACGGGTGGAGTTGTTGTACGAGGCGCACCATACCAAGTACTCGATTCACCTGGGGAGCACAAAGATGTACCGTGATGTAAAGAAACTGTTTTGGTGGCCGGGCTTGAAAAAGGATGTGGCGCTATACGTAGCGAAGTGCCAAACTTGCGCCTTGGTAAAGGCGGAGTGCCAAAAGCCGGGAGGATTTCTTAAGTCTTTGCCTATTCCGGAGTGGAAATTCGACGACATCTCTATGGACTTTGTGCATGGTTTGCCAAGGTCGCAGAAGGGGAACGACGCCATTTGGGTGGTGGTCGATCGATTAACAAAGGTGTCGCATTTTATTCCGCATAGGAAGGATGATCCGGTGGAGAAGCTGGCAAAGCTTTATGTGGATAATATAGTGCGTCTTCATGGTGTGCCTCGCAGCATCGTGAGTGACCGAGATGGGCGGTTCACGTCCAATGATTGGAGGCTGGTGCAGCAAATGTTGGGAACAAAGCTGAAGTTTAGCACAGCCTTCCATCCGCAAACGGATGGGCAGACCGAGAGGGTCAATAGAACCATGGAAGACATGCTTCGCATGTGTGTCTTGGACTTTGGAAAGCAATGGGAGGACCACCTTTATTTGGTGGAGTTCGCATATAACAACAGCTACCAAGCAAGTATTCAGATGGCGCCTTTCGAGGCCCTTTATGGTAGAAGATGCCGCACGTCGTTGTCTTGGTTAGAAACGGGCGAGTCAAAGTTGTATAAGCGATCGGAAGTGGATGATGCTACTTCTTTGGTAAGGACAATTCGGGAGAGGTTGCTTATCGCTCAGGACCGGCAAGCAAAGTACTATAATGCCAAGCACAGGAACGTGGAGTTCGCTGTGGGCGATTATGTATACTTGAAGATCAAGCCGTTCAAGGGTGTCTCGCGGGTGCGGCGATTGAAAAAGCTAAGCCCGAGGTACCTTGGACCGTTCGAGGTTCTGGAGCGAGTAGGAGAAGCGGCCTATCGGCTGAAGCTTTCAGTGGAGCTTAGTGGTTTACATGATGTATTCCATATTTCGGTGCTTCGGAAGGCGGTGCAAGAGCCTACGCAAGTGATCGCGGTCGATCAAGTGTCGGTGGATAGTGGGCTAACGACAAAAGTCAAGCCCGTGCGGATTGAAGACTCGGAGGTCAAGCGGCTACGCAATAAAGAGATCAGGATGGTCAAAGTCCGGTGGGACAATTGCGGTCGTGAGGAGCTCTCTTGGGAGCGAGAGCAGACGATGCTTGACGAATATCCGGAGTTGTTCCGCTCAGGTACAAATTTTGGTTTTGTACATGTTTTTCCCTTTATGTAAATTTCGTGGACGAAATTCTTTTAAGAGGGGTAGAGTTGTAACGCCCCGAAACTCAAAGGAGCAAAGGGGAATGATTTGGGCCAGTTTGAGTTCTGGCTGCAAGCACACGGCCTGGGACACGAGCGTGTCCCAGGGCGTGTCCAGCCTGTGTCGACACTAAGGCGCGAAGTCGACACTTTGGTCTCGACATTGTGTCGAGACTGGGCACACGGCCTGCGACACGGGCGTGTCGCAGGGCGTGTAGACCCGTGTCGACACTTAGCCGTGAAGTCGACACATTGCTTTGACATTGTGTCGAGACACGGCACACGGCCTGCGACACGGGCGTGTCGCAGGGCGTGTCAACCCGTGTCGACACTCGTCCCGCGAAGTCGACACTTTGGTGTCGACAGTGTGTCGAGACATGGCACACGGCCTGCGACACGGGCGTGTCGCAGGGCGTGTCGACCCGTGTCGACACTTAGCCGCAAAGTGTCGAGACCATGTACACGGCCTGGAGCCCAGGCGTGTCAAGGTGACACGGGCAAGGACACGGGCGTGTCCTAGAATCCGTGCAGTGCTCGGGTTGAAAACGGCGAAAAATCATGGGGTACACGGCCAGCTACACGGCCGTGTCAGGTGGAACACGGGCGTGTCAGCTCGAACACGGGCGTGTTCGATACCCGTGTGAGGTTCCAGGTGATTCGATTTTGACGGCGAATGAGGCACACGGCCCTGGACACGGGCGTGTGCCAGGCCGTGTTCGGTCCAGATTGGGTATTTCAGCCCCGAATCGAAGCCGTTCATTTCTTTGACTGAAGATCCAACGGCTGGGGGTTGTTCCTGAAGGGATATACCCGGGTTTTGACTTAGAAAACCCTCACTTTTTCCACTTATCCTCTTTCTCAATCCTTGGAGAAAGGAGAGCTAAGACAAGAAGAAGAGGAGCTAGATCCGCCATTGGAGGAGCTTCGGAGCTCCGAATCGCAAGCCGACTCCGGATCCACGGAGGCAACGCAAGTGCGGTGATTTCCATCCGATTACTTTTCGATGGCGCCAAAGAGGACCGCAAGGGTAACGATCCTCATCTTGAGCATGAGTCGCTCTCTTTCTTTGCATAGGAAGCCCGCTCTCGCGAGTTTGCGGAGAGTTGGAGGCGTTCCTTCGGGTAGATATGTGAAGTCCCCGTTGTTTAGAGTCCGTATGCGAGAACGGGCATAGGCATTTTGGTTGAAGCCTACCCGGACATGTAGTTCAGATCGGTGATGTTGCATTGCATAAGGCCGGAGAAGACTCCGTGCTATTGGGTGTTTTTCGGGTTTTCTACGCGGTAGATTGCAGCAGGGAGCCTTGGGGACTAACCCAAAGGTGCACCCGGAAAACTGGGCGGACACGAGGTCTTGCCAACTTGGTGGCCTGAGAGCCAACTTGAACATAACGGGGTTATGTGTCTTGCGGTAGAATGGGACTCGGTGAAAGTTTGACCCGCGCAAATGGCTTAAATTGCCGTTGCGATGTGAGCACGGGTTAGATGGAGCCGTACCCGCTTTATGTCGTTCGGGTTAGAGAGACCTAAAGTTACATGGCACTCGCCGTTGGCATAGATGTGAGTCTTCGGCGGTCTATGACTTAAATTGACGTGACCAATGCCAGGAAGACGAATTGCTCATAGGAATGGCCGTCTAAGTGGCGGTGGTGAGTCCGGAATGTTGGTGGCTTAAGTTGACGCGACATGGACCGGTTCACCGAGAATGTGCCCTGAGTGCACGGGGCGTGTGGCCGTGCGAGCCAACGCCTGTGATGAAATGGCTATGGTTATAAAATGCTCGCTTATGCTAATGAAATGCAGGGAAGGAGCATCGCCGCCCCGAGTTGGGGGCGGGATCGTTATAATTTGGTCAGCATTGCTGACCGTTGCCTTGTTTTGCCACCGTGCGGTGGATTGTTGCTTGCAGGTGCAGCTGGACCAAGCGGTCAATAGCGGGCTAAAGCCCTTTTTGCGAAGCTGGCCCTCGAAGGCCCGAATGGAAATGTTTTATGTTTTATTCATGTATGGTCGGCCTGCGTGCCGAGGTTTGTAAATCATGTGTTAATCAAGTGGAACGTTCTGTAAGGCCTTAAGGCCGATTTTGAGTATTTTGTAATAACATTCCTATTATCATGTTAGTGGACATTCATGCTTGTTGCTGGGTTCTTGTTTTGCAACTTATATAAACTGCTTCCGCTAGAATGCTCTGTGTAGGACGTTGAGATTGGTTGGATGGTTTCCATAAGTAACCACCCGGTCTGTCTGTGGTATATGGCGTCGGGCCCCGGCCGGACCTACTGCTATATGCTATGCGACGGATAGGGGTGTTACAGAAGCTTTGTCGCCGAGAGTAACAACCGCCCCATGGGAGAGATCGCCAGAGTTACAAATCAGTGCTTGGAGAGATCACCGGAGATACAAATCAGTGCTTGGAGAGATCGCCAAAGATACAAATCAGTGCTTGGATAGATCGCCGGAGTAGCTGGACTTGACCGGAGTGGCTGGAAGATCGCCGATCGGGAGGAGCAGGAGCTTCGGCTAACAGGCGAAAATATGGAATCGTGGAATGAAGAATAGAAAAGGGGCCGGTTTAAGGGTTTTAGGGTTTAATAAATTAGTATTACCCAAACTACCCTCCCTATATTTATTAAATAAATTTTTTTAATTCTGAAATTATGTAGAGGGTGCAAATTGCTATCGTTTTTGATTTAAAGGGTGTAAAGTGCCAAAACTAAAAATCTAGGGTGCAAAGTGTCAAATAGTCTGTTTTTAGGGGTGCAAAATGCCAAAAATTCATTATTAATGACATAAGACAGTGAATAAGGGTGAAAAGGCGGCTAGGGCAAAATACCGATCGCAGAAACCGCCCTTTTCTTCTTCCCCGTTCGGCATTTTGGAGAGTAGATCGCCGGAGGCGTTTTCCGATCGGCCAACGGGCTTCTTCAAAAGGATATCAAAGCCGAATTCTGTCTCCGGCGATCTTGCGGGTTGCATGCTACTCTACCTTCGGCGCCAAGGGCAAGGGTCGAGCCAGGTCTACATCGTCTCACCCATCCAACTAGGAACCGCCGGCCGCCATCTTATTCCACCAACGTTGCTGGCGGCCCGCTCTGGCATCGCTTCTTTCATCCTGTTTTCAGGTAAAATCCAAGTTGTCGGTGTTTTCCTGGAGGCGTGAAGCAACCGCCGCCTCAAGATCCGAAACTGCGGGCTTCTCCCGATCCCCATCGCCGGCGATCTTGCGTTCTACTCCGCCTTCAACTTCAAGGTACTCGGGCATCAGATCTGGAAGTTCACAGGCGTTGGTGCTGGTCTTCGATTCAGATCTTGGACAGACCTTCAGGTATGGTTATCGGCCTCATTTGGTTTAATCTGTTCATATACATATCTTAATCCACCAGAGATTATATTCCTCAGAACTAAAATTTTCCAAGTGGAGATCTGGGATTCAAGCTCTGACCTTGTGATATCTTAAGATTAGAACCAATTTTTTTTATAATGATTAGTGGTAGATAACTCATTCTCTCTTGGGGATTAAGAGATTACTGCTAATCAGAAAAATACACTTATATATATATATATATATATATATATATATATATATATATATATATATATATATATATATATATATATATATATATATATATCTTTATACTATAAGGAAACCCCTAAACCCTCATGGTGTAACATTCGGTGGACCAAAATACCCTCATAAAAGCGGTTTTGGTGGGTTAATTGGAGGGTACTTGGGTCATTTGGCCGGATCAACCTTAATTAAATACGCACCCGCATTGTTCAACTCACTCATTCTCCCGATACCGTCTTCTTCTTCTACAACAGCGACAATGGCGACGCCGAAGCCGACGCCCCTGATTTCGCGAAAACGCCCCTCCACCGCTTCAACCTCTTCCTCTGCAAGCGACGGCTCTGCTGCCATATGTGAAATCCCGCATGGCGCCCTCCACCGCTTCCTCCTTCCAGCGCAAAGTCCTGATTTTGGGTTTTGTTCTTCTCCAACCTGCGACGTGTCGTCGCCCATCGCCCATCGCCCTGTACGCCTCTTATATGCTCATCGCTCGATGCTTCGCCTCTCTACTTCTCCTCACCGACTCAGTTGTCCCAGTTTTCTGCCCTAGCTCACTTTCTCCTCCATTCTGCTCGGGTATCCTCCACACGTCGGTGTCCCTCCTCGCCGTCGGTGTACTCAGCCACCAAACAGGTCGCATGCATCTTCTTGCCTGCCAGTAAGTGTTTCACGGTCTTCGATTTTCTGTTTTGATTTTTGTTTTGCCCCTCTTACGGTGGCTGTCCGATTTCTATTATCGTTTCGGATTTTGATGTGGTATTTGATGTGTAAGTTGAAATCAAGATCAATAGCTCACTTTCTCCTCCCTTCTGCTTGGTTATCCTCCTCACGCCGGTCTCCCTCCTCGCCGTCGGTGTACTCCGCCACCAAACAGTCCGCCTGCATCTTCTTTCCGGTCGGTAAGTGTGTGCTTTTCGGTCTTTGATTTTCTGTTTTGATTTTCGTTTTGCCCCTCTTATGGTGGCTGTCCGATTTCAGTTATGATTGGGATTATGATGTGGTGTTTGTTGTGTAGGTTGGAATCAAGATCAATAATTTGCTTTTTGCTCTCATCAAGGTAATTCCCTTATTTTCATCTGTAGCTGTATAAATATCATCAACAACTAAATGGAAATCCAGTTTGTCTCTTACCTGCTCCATCTGTTCTTACTCGATTTGTGCGTTCCCCTGAGATGAATTTACTCAGATCTGAATGGCTGTGACAAAGTATTGGTTATAGCTGCATGTTCTTACCTGTAAATGACCGAGCTTTTTTAGTTACCAATATTTGTTTCCCATGAGGTTTCATCCAATTATAGACATATCTCTGCATAGTACAAAAATTATAAACATACAGTTTAATAATCATTACTATTGGTTATAGCTTCATGTTCTTCACTATAAATGAGAGCGCTTTTTTTGTTACCAAAATTGGTTTCCCATGGGGTTTCATCCAATTATAGACATATCTCTGCATAGTACACAAATTATAAACATACTATTGGTTATAGCTGCATGTTTTTTTAGGTTATTTCCCTATTTCTGATGAGTTGCGGCATTTCTGCATCCTTCAATTTCTGGTGAGTTGCGACCACATATTTTTATAGGTGGTTTTCATGCTTATTCTTGCATCTTTCCATTTCTGTTGGTGGAGATTCTTCTTCTTCCACAAACCATGGATAATTTATTATCGTGAATCTGGAATAGGATTAACTTAATCGCTCCTTTTTTCTGAACTACACCAAAAACCCTTGAAGTAGAATCCCTAAACTTTGGGTTGAAAGGAATTGCACTTTGAAAGGACTTGCTATACACTTGAAACTAGAGAGCGATTTCAGGATAATTTTGTATATTGAAGTTCATAATCTTGATTCTTGATTAAGCTATTCCATGTTAATTTCTTATATTATAGCTGTTATGTTTGTATTTGGAGAAGATTGATGTTCTATTTTTAGTTTGTTGTTGTCTTGATTATAAATTACAGCTGTTATGCTCGAACCAATCAGAGAATTATTAATACCAAAAATTGAGCAATTAGCACTTGGTCATCCTGATAACCAGATTAAATCTATTGAGCTAGAGCTCTCAAAGTCAGCAGGTATTGAGAATAACAATACGTTACAGAGCTTTGATTAAATGCTGGTGAAAGCTCTGTATATTAAATGCAATCAAAGCAGTATTATGGACAACAGAGCGTTCCTAACAATTAAAATTATGTTTGTTGTTATCTCCATTCACATGCTTCTTTAGGAGGAGAAATGTTTACCTTGAAAGTGAGGTGTACGGACAACTTATACTTCCCACACTTCCCACACTCTGGAATCAGCTACAGGATCAATAAAAATATGTAGTTTAATATTATTTGATTTTCTCTGGACTGAGATATCTGAATTAATTTTCTGTACAGATGTAGTGCTGAAGAAATGATTCAGTAGGTTTAATATGTGCAACATGGATCAAGCTAGAAATACCTTCCATTAAAACGTTACCTTGCAGTTTTTGATAAAAAAATCGCATCCTTTTATAGTCTTCCAAAACTGCAAGGCTGGAGTTTTTACTAAGCTGCAACCTTGCTGTTTGATAAGCCGCAAGGGTGCTGTTTTGATCAAAATTGGGTGCATTTTCTATCCAAACTGGAGTTTTTATTAAACACACAGAAGTCAAAGTTTGGGTAAAAAAATCTCACAGAAGTTCCAAATGCAGTCAAACCGCCACAACTACGTTACTACCATAGTCACCATCCCCGTTCAAGATCCACAAGTGTTCAATACAGAGCCTGTTGCGAAGTGCAATTATTATTAAATATGCTTATACAGGATATGAATTCTATGGAGCTAAACTCCTATGCTAATTTCTGGGATATTTCAGGAAAATCAAGTAAAAGAAAAGGCAGAGGTAGAGAAGTCCAGCATCTTTGGTGAAGTTCATACAATTAATGACCGTCCTTCAGAAGAAAGAGTTGAAGTCTTGCATCAACAATCTGGTTTGTTCACATCTATTTGAAATAAGTAACAAATTTATCCTTTCTTTGCCGCTAGAAGTTCATCATATTATGTTTTGGTAGTTTGAATTGCTAGCATGCCTTATCCTCTCAAAATGAAATCAAGGCATTAAAGGGAACATAATTTCTTAAAGACAAAGCTGTTGTGGAGGTAAATGTAGAAAACTAGCTCTGTTTCTAAATTTCTATCCACCTGTTTGTTTGAAGGTGTTATTTCTTAGGTATGATTTGCCTTTTCGTTAAACAAGTAGTTGTGAAGGGAACAATTTTTGGTTGCCAATGATTTCCACCCGTCCATGAATGCATTTTGTGCCCACAAGTAGACACTGAATTTTCCCATCCGGGCTCCAGACTCTGGGTGATCCCACACAACCAAACTATATATTTCAGGCTATGAGGATGATCCAAAGGTGCAAAACCCCAATCGAGGCCAGTCCCCGTTCACTAAAAATCTAAATTGAGGACACATGAATCAAAGGTATAGTTCGTGTATCATAAATTTGTGAAATTCCTCCTTATTTTTATGTTTACCAGGCATGACAGTTATATTTGGGTTTATTTGAATTGGTAGCACCAATTTTGAAGTTCTAGACAATTTTTTCTTTATAAATTCTATGAGTTGTCGACTGTATGGTATGTTGGAGATTTTTTTTAGCAATTTTTTTCTAACCATGACTCCCTTACTAAAGCTGCTACTATTTGTAATTTACATATCCACTTGATCTGCATGATAAGTTGATGATATGCCTTTGTTTATCCAAAAATCCGAAGGCTTCCATATTATTTTATGTTGGTTTCTGATTCCGCCCTGCTTCTTCTTTAATAAATTATTTTTGTTCTGTTGAGCTTTGAACGGTGTTTTTTTGCTCAATCAATTGTTATTTCATTCGTTCAAACGAAGCGAGTGCGAAAGTCCAGTTAAATGTTATATAGACAATTAAGACGCCTTTATTTTCCATCGTACATCATTAAGTTGGCTTTATGTTTTTCCCAACATGTTTGTTCATCATAAACAAAGCATGTCGCCCTCGACCAATATCGCCCCCACGATCAATATCACCGCCCATGTCCAATGTCGACGCCCATGTCCAATGTTGGCCCCTATGTCCAATGTCGACGCTCCCGACCAATGTCGGCGCCCCTGACCAATGTTGGCGCCCCCGTCCAATGTCGCCGCCCTGGACCAATGTTGCCTCTCATGACCAATGTCGCCTCTGCGACAACTGTCACCCCCCAAACAAAAGTCGCACCAACAACAAATGTTACACCCACGACAAACGTCGCACCCATGATCAATGTTGCTCCCACGACCAATGTCGTCCCCCGGACCAATATCTCCCCCACGACTAATATAGACCCGACGACGAATGTCGGCGTTCCGGCGAATATCGCCTCCACGCCGAATGTGGCCCCCACGCCGAATGTCGCCCCCACGACGAATGTCACCCCCACAACGAATGTCGCCTCCCGTGCGAATGTCTCCACCACGACTAATGACTCCCACACAACAAATGTCGCACCCACGACAAATGTCGCTCCACGACGATGGTCGCCCCCACGACGAATGTAGCCTCCCGTGCAAATGTCGTCACCACGACTAATGACGCTCCCACGACAAATGTCTCCCCACGACAAAGGTCGCCCTCACGGCAAATGTCGCCCCCTCGACAAATGTTGCCGCCTCAGCCAAATGTCGCCCCCTCGACAAATGTTGCACCATCGACCAATGTCGCACCCACGACGAATGTTGCCCGCACAGGGTTCCCCGTGCACGACTGCTTGTATATATATATATATATATTTGCCGCATGCTAATCATGTTCACGGTAGAGATTGTTGCAGTAGAGATCGATTTAAATAGCAAATAAATTTTGTATGCTTACGGGATCTACAAGTGTCGTGGAATTCATAAGCAGCAACACATCGCAATTGTTGCACATTTCCGCAATCATGAAGCATGAACAAGAATCCAAAATCGGTATACATTAAGTTTCCGCACTTCAGTCGTATACTGATTGTTCTAGTTTTATTGTTTTTGTTATTTACTAAACCAGCTTTTAAGTTTAGAAAAATAAATTTTATATTAATACTCCTATTAGAAGTTAGTATTGTTTGGTTATATCGATCCTATAGTTTTATGTGTTGCTGTGTTTGTTAGAAATTTTGATAATATTAACTCGTCGTAGCGACGCATACTCCTAAATTCTTTATCACAGTTGATATCAGAGGGGTTAACCAAACCAATTAGTCTCCATCAATTTTTTTTGGGGTAAATTATTTTTCTAATCTATTTGTTTAAAAAAACAATATCAAAACTCATTAAGTTATTTAGAGAGAAAAATAATTTTGGATTAAAATTCAAAGTGCTTTCATTAATAAATCTCTGATAAAAGAGTTGTGTTTTATTTAGACGATTAAGCGCCCATACGTCATTAAAAAAAGAAACACGATATTAATTTAGGACAATATTCAGATATCCCGGTGTGAAAGAGTTTCGTGGATTGATAAGAATTGCAGCCGCCACAGTGGCCTTTTCGAGTCATTTTGTGAGACTACGGTTTCACATGTTTTAGGGAGTTCTCTGAGACTAGTGCGCAATCATTCACCCAAAGGTGGTGCTTGAGCAATAGGTTCAGAGGGATACACACGGACATTTGGACGGTAGTGCAAAGCTCTAGTAATCTATTCGCCCAAAGGTGGTAGATCTACGAAAAGTTAAAGCATAACTGTTGCTCGTTCTTGTGTGGAGAATCACTAATTGCGTGGCGCGTAGTCTACCAAAAGGTGTTGCGCGTTGACGCGCCTGGTTTCTCTACCTAGTGTGCTATTTAGGGTTTTATAGTCATTGTTGCCCTATTTGTCTCTAATTTTTCATTTTCTCTCTTTTCAGTCACTTTTACAGTCCATAATAATATGACGACCGTTGAGAAACTTACTAGATCTAACTTCAAGAAGTGGAAATCTGACATCATGTTTGCTCTTGAGATGACAAATATTGAGATGGCCATGAGTACCGACCATCCTGCGGCTCTCACAGCGACCAACACTCGAGCTGAAAAGGATCATTATGGTTAGGGATGGAAATAGGCCAGACGACCTATCATGAACCTGCAGCCTGGCCTGGCCTGACCTTGCTTGTTTTCAATTTACCATAGAAAATAGACCTGTTTTTAAAACAGGCCCGAGCCTCTATTATTAAAGTCTGGCCTGTAAGCCTGCAGGTCGACCTATATTATTTTTAAATAATAATTAATATAATTTTTTTATATAAATTTTAATATTAATCAATTATAAATTAATTATATATACCTAATTATTAATTATATACTAAGAGAGAGTTTAAAAAATGAATTATTAAATAGATCTAAGTAGGCCTACAGGCCAGACCAGGCCTACCAGTTTTACGAAATAGGCCGGGCCAAGCCTACATTTTGGCCTACAACAGGCTAATAGGTCAGGCTCAGGCCCAAAAATACAAATGTTGGCCGAACCTATTTTCCATAAAGCCTGACCTGAGCTGGCCTATTTCCACCCCTAATTATGGTGTTTGGAACAAGTGAACAAAATCTGCTTGTTGACTATGAAGCGTTCCATTCTGGAGCACCTGCTGAGTGGTCTTCCAGACACGACCGTCGCCATGGATTTTCTGACTGTCATTGGGCAGAGATATAAAGTGTCTTCCAATGCTGAGATTGAGACTCTGATTCAGGATCTCTTCTCCATGAGGTATTCGGGAGGAGGCGGAGTCCGTGATTATATACTGAAGATGGTCTATTACCAGACCAAGTTGCAGGATATGAATATTACTCTACCTGAATCCTTAATAGTGCATCAAACATTAAATACTCTTCTTGCGGAGTTCAGCATTCTGAAGACTGCCTACAGTTCTCAGGATGAGGCCTGGAAGATAAATGACTTGATCACTCGCTGTGTTGCTGAGGAGGAGAAACTAAAGAAAGAGGAGATGAACACTGCATTGCTCGTAGTCAAATCCTCGTTTAAGAAGAAGAAGTTCAAAGGTCCGTTTAAGGCTCAGGATGAACACGCTTTGGGGAGCAAGGACAATGGTGGAAGGAAGCCTCTTAGCTGTTTCTTTTGCAAGAAGAATGGGCATCTGAAGCACGAGTGCTTAAAATTTAAGTCTTGGATGCAGAAGTGTGGATTTGCACCTAAAGGTAACCCTTTAACTCAAGTTCTTTGTGAATCTAATTTAATTGAAGCCCCATCAAGTTCTTGGTGGCTCAATAGTGGAGCAACTAATCATGTTGCTTACACACTGCAGGGGTTCATCAAAAGGAGGAAGCCGGTAAGTGCAGACTCATAGTTGACAACAATGCTGAGGTGGAGGTGCAGTTCATCGGGGACATTTGTTTAGTCCTTGATTCAGGATATAAACTTTTATTAAAAGATATATTTTATATTCCTTCGTTTAGATGAAACTTGATTTCTGTTTCTGCATTAGATAGACTTATTTAGGGTTTTAATATTTCTGGTGATTTAATTAAGTTATTTCATGAATCACAGTTTATTGGCCAATGTTAACTATCTAATGACTTATATAGAATATATCTTGCACCTGTTAATTATTATACCACCTTATATAATGTAGAAAATGTTGCTAGTAAATGAACTCTCATTAGGGAACAGTCCTCCATGTTATGACATAAAAGGTTAGGTCATATCTCTAGGGAAAAAGTAGAAAGATTAATTAAAGAAGATATTCTTCCTACTCTAAACTTCAATGACTAGATATATGCGTAGACTGCTGTAGAGGTAAGATGACCAAGATTAAGAAGAAATGCTCAACTCGTAGTTCAAGTTTGTTGGAGGTTATTCATACGGACATCAGTTGTCCTTATTCCACTACTCTTTGTAGGAACACCTATTGTATTACATTCATTGATGACTACTCCTGTTTTGTTTATTTGTACTTAATTAAGGAGAAGTATGAATCTCTTGAAATGTTCATGATTTTCAAGACTGAAGTTGAGAAACAAATAGGGAAAGTCATCAAGATTGTTAGGTCTGACATATGTGGTGAGTATTTTGGTAGACATGATGCATCCAGACAACATAAAGGTCCGTTTTTCAGATACTTAGAGAGCTGCGACATTGTTGCCCAGTACTTCATGCCGGGTAGTCCTGAGCAGAATGATGTGGCCGAAAGGCGTAATCGCACCCTTAAGGAAATGATGAGGAGCGTGATGAAAAAGACAACTCTTTCTAAATTTTTATGGGGTGAGGCACTTAAGACTGCAGTATACATCCTTAATAGAGTTCTGTCTAAGTCAGTATCTAAAACCCCTTTTGAGTTGTGGACTGGTAGACGACCCAGCCTTAATCATTTGCGTGTCTGGGGTTGTCCTACAGTAGTCCGTTTATACAATCCATCAGAGAGTAATATAGCACCCATGTCTTATCTTTGTTATTTCATAGGCTACCTTGATCACTCTAAGAGATTTAGATTCTATTCCCCTTTAGGAGGACCCAGAATTGTAGATTCACAAATAGCTAAATTTTTAGAATGGGATGTCGATGACGAAGCTAGTTGCTCTCTCTCTATTAGTAAAAACGAGGAAGTTATGACCATTAATTTATTTTTGCCCTCGCTGGGAGTTCTTGCGGTGCCCGAACCTGTGACAGATGAGTGGAGGATGTGGAAGTGGTCTTACCACAGATTGTTTTTGAGGTTCCTCCTCATGTTCTGGAGATTCATCCACTCGCTAGGAGATCCACTAGGCAGAGAAGGCCTGCAATTTTCTCAGACTATGAAGTCTATTTAGGGGAGAGTGATTATGATATTAGTTAAGTGGTTGACCCAGTGACGTTTAATGAATTTGTGTCTGTACCTCAAGTTGATCTATGATGGGAAGCGATGAAAGATGAGATGAAGTCTATAAAGCTGAATAATGTTTGGGAGTTGGTTGAGTTACCCAAAGGTTGTAAGCCCATTGGTTCTAAATGAGTGTTTAAGAGCAAGAAAGATTTTAAAAGAAAGGTCAAGCGATTTAAGGCCAGACTGGTAGCTAAGGGATTTACGCAGAGAGAAGGAATCGATTACCACAAGACCTTTTCTCCCGTTTCCTCTAAAGACTCTTTCAGAGTGATAATGACATTAGTATCTCATTATGATTTGGAGGTACACCATATGGATGTAAAGACCGCATTCCTGAATGGTAATCTTGCCGAGGAAGTCTATATGGTGCAGCCTAAGGGATTCAAGTCTGGTCATTTTGACCAGCTTGTATGTAAACTAAACAAATCCCTATATGATCTGAAGTAAGCTTCTAGACAGTAATATTTGAAATTTGATGAGTTGGTTACTTTTTTTGGTTTTTTAGAAAATAAGATAGACCGTTGCATATATCTCAAGATCAGTGGTAGCAGATTCATCTTCTTAATTTTTTATGTAGATGACATCTTGTTTACGAGCGGTGATTTGACATTATTACATGAATCTAAACAATTTCTGGCAAAACACTTCGATATGAAAGATCTTGGAGAAGCATCATTCGTTCTAGTAATTGAGATCATTAGGGATTGATCCCATCACACATTGACACTCTCTCAGAAAGCTTATATCGAGCGTGTACTTGAGAGATTTAGCATGCTCGGTTGTAAGCCTGAAGACATACATGTGCTTAAGGGTGATAAGCTCAGCTTATCACAATGCCCCATGAACAATATAGAGAGAGTGCATGAAGGATATACTTTATGCTAGTG
Source organism: Platanthera guangdongensis (assembly GCA_039583875.1). NCBI lineage: Eukaryota > Viridiplantae > Streptophyta > Magnoliopsida > Asparagales > Orchidaceae > Platanthera > Platanthera guangdongensis. The sequence continues at coordinate 106,288,544 of CM077161.1, read as the reverse complement.
CAGTAGACAGTTTAATGTATGCCTAAGTCTGTACCAGACCAGACATTGCCTTCGCGGAGGACTTTTAGGCAAATATCAGTTGAACCTAGGACCTGATCATTGGGTGACTGTCAAGAAAGTCTTAAGGTATTTATAGGGGACTAAGAATGTTAAGTTAGTGTACCATAGAGTTCAAAATCTTGAGTTGCTGGGGTATAAAGATTCTGATTTTTTCGGGTGTGAGGATGATAGGAAGTCTATTTCAGGTTATATATTTAAGTTTGCTGGTGGGGCCGTTTCGTGGAAGAGTGTCAAACAGACACTCATCATTTCATCCACAATGCATGTGGAGTTCATCGCTCTTTTTGGAGCTTCCAATCACGCAGTATGACTTAAGAATTTTATTACGGAGTTGAAGGTTGTCGATTCTGTAGCTGGACCTGTCCAGATGTACTGTGATAATATCTCTGCAGTTATGTTCTCGATGAACAATAAAAGTATCACATGATCGAAACACATGGAAATTAAATTCTTGACCGTTAAGTAATTGGTCAAGACGAGTCAAATTTTAGTGGAGCATTTAGAGACAGATGACATGTTGGCCGATCCACTTACTAAGGGACTTCGGCCTAACGTGTTTCAAAAACATGTTATTGATATGAGGCTTAAAGAGTCGATCGATGCGCTTGATTAGTGGGAGGCTACAGGAAGCTCTAATTCAGTTATCTGTCATTTGATTTGCACTTTATTTAATTTATTAAAATTAAATAATATTCATTCAGGGATATCATTAAGTTTCGATATTTATTAAGTTTTTAGTGATACGTCACACTTCATTCGAAGTCTCCTGACTTGTGTTAGTCAGAGCATAAGACATAAGACACTTTATTTGAATTATGGCCTGTGGTATGTCTTTTTGACTCGTGAATTTTGAAATCTTAAGGTTAGACATATTTATTCTTTTGAACACTTAAGAACTTCTCACAATATGGTCTAGTGCATTCATTTGAGAAGTTTGGTTGACCACCAAATTAGAATAACCTTCATGTGCACACTTTCAGCATGTTGTTCTATGTTTTATTTAACCGCGCTTTGTCTATGTCGATTGAGTCTTTAAGCTGTTGTGACCATGCAATGTCCCGTGTCGCTCAATGATGCGGTTGTCGCCATGATTCAGGGTGAAGGATTTGGTTGGACCGGATTGACGTGGGAGTAGACTCAAAATCACGTTCGTTAATTGGTACCCTTAAGTTTAGTGAAGATTTTATCGGAATATCATAAATTGCGATGAATACAAGTCCAAGTGGTAGAATGTTGAACTTCCATTAGTGGCTTTCCTATTAAAGCCTAAACTAAATTATTCATGTCATAAGATAGTGAACTTGGGTGAAAAGCTGGCTAGGGCAAAATCCTGATCGCTGTTTGGAGAAACCGCCCCTTTTCTTCTTCTCCGTTCGGCATTTTGGAGAGCAGATTGCCGAAGGCGTTTTCCGATCGGCCACTGGGCTTCTCAAAAAGGATATCAAAGACGACCTCTGTCGCCGGCGATCTTGCGGGTTGCATGCTACACTGCCTTCGACGCCAAGGGCAAGGGTCGATCCAGGTCTACATCGTCGCACCCATCCAACTAGGAACCGCCGGCCTCCATCTTCTTCCACCAAGGTTGATGGCGGCCCGCTCTGGCATCGCTTCTTTCATCCTATTTTCAGGTAAAATCCAAGTCACCAGTGTTTTCCTGGAGGCGTGAAGTAACCGTCGCCTCAAGATCCGAAACTGTCGGGCTTCTCCCGATCCCCATCGCGGGCGATCTTGCGTTCTACTCCGCCTTCAACTTCAAGGTACTCGGGCATCAGATCTGGAAGTTTGTCGGCGTTGGTGCTGGTCTTCGATTCAGATCTTGGACAGACCTTCAGGTATGGTTATCGGCCTCATTTGGTTTAATCTGTTCATATAGATATCTTAATCCACTAGAGATTATATTCCTCAGAACTAAAATTTTCCAAGTGGAGATCTGTGATTCAAGCTCTGACCTTGTGATATCTTATGATTAGAACCATTTTTTTATAATGATTAGTGGTAGATAACTCATTCTCTCTTGATGATTAAGAGATTACTGCTAATCAGAAAAAATACACACACACATATATATATATATATATATATATATATATATATATATATATATATATATTTCCCGCATGCTAATCATGTTCACTGTTGAGATTGTTGCAGTAGAGATCGATTTAAATAGCAAATAAATTTTGCATGCTTACGGGATCTACAAGTGCCGGGGAATTCATACGGAGCAACACATCGCAATTGTTGCACATTTCCGCAATCATGAAGCATGAACAAGAATCCAAAACCGGTATACATTAAGTTTCCGGACTTCAGTCGTATACTAATTGTTCTAGTTTCATTGTTTGTGTTCTTTACTAAACCAGTTCTTAAATTTAGAAGAATAAATTATGTATAATACACCAATTAGAAATTAGTAGTGTTTGGTTATATCGATCCTATAGGTTTATGTGTCGTTGTGTTTGCTAGAAATTTTGATAATATTAACTCGCTGTAGCGACGCATACTCCTAAATTCTTTATCACATGGCTCTCCGGCTGGAGGGAGCAAAAACAAGTGCCCCGGGGCGTGTCGCCGCCCGCCAATGGCATATGCTCCAGCACCGAACGCCCGCCGGAGAGCGAAACAGAGCCATAATCATTAAATGATGATTTATTAGTTACCATAGTGTAGAAATTTGACTTGAGATATTATTCAGATGTTTTGTTTATATTTCACTTCACTTAGGTTTATCATCTTTGCATTATGCTAGGGTTCCAAGATTAACTCATTGCAGTAACTAGTTTCAACAATACATTGGTTATTTTATTAATATTTTGTAGAAGCTTCTAGTTGAGTCTAATTATTTGGGGCGATTGATATCCGCACTACACTTTTGGATATTCGCACTACATTTACTTCTAATTTTCCGCGCCTTTTGAAAATACTCCTTGTATATGCACTTTTAGGAAAAGTGTTCAACACAAAAGTTATAGATCTCGACGAGATCTACAACTTTCGTGTTGAACACTTTTCCTAAAAATGCATGTATAAGGCGTATTTCTAAAAGACGCGAAATCTGAGAGTATTTCCTAATGTACGTCTTGTACATGCATTTTTAGGAAAAGTGTTCAACACGAAAGTTGTAGATCTCGTCGAGATCTATAACTTTCGTGTTGAACACTTTTCCTAAAAATGCATATACAAGGAGTATTTTCAAAAAGCGCGGAAAATTTAAAGTAAATGTAGTGCGAATATCCAAAAGTGTAGTGCGGATATCAATCGCCTTATTTGGGGGCTTCTAGAATATTTTACAGTTGTGCAGACTATTGTAGTATGTTATAGAGAATTTGTGTGCTTAGAAATTTTTTAGATTACTGTTGACGAGTCTAGGGCATTCTAGTCATAAAGAAGTACGCAGAGGCGGATCTAGAAATTTCATTGAGGGGTACATCGTTTTCCTCTAGCCATTTTTTTGAAAGTCTCCATATTACTGGAGTCATTTCTCCCTCATCCGGCCACCGATTTTGACGTGTAAGTAGTCAAAATTCATCGTCTTACTGAGAGGAATCCAAATCTACTATTCGTTTTACAAACCATTTTGCACTTACTGTAAAAACTGTGTCGAAGAACTATAAAAGTGATTTATCTTAGGCCAAATAGAGAATTTGGTTAAAGAAAATAAAGTTCCACTGTTATCCAGGACATTTTGAAATAATGGAGAAGGGTCGTGCATTTTAGGTATGAAGGTATTTAAAAAGTGTAAAAAAAATCTAGTTTGATCTTTGTGTGGAGAACTCCAGCTTCTACCTAGTTTTGAAGGGGATTTGTGTGGAGGCCTATAAACTTAGATGAACTCCTCTAATTTCCGTCATCCAGGCTTTTGGAGTGTGTTTGAGAGTGAGTCTTTCCTTGTGTGAGAGTTGAGTTTGCTTGTTGTTGTTATTGAGTATTTATGCCCAAATTAACTATCTTTGTATTGTCTTGCAAGTATATTGTAACTTTCTTCAGAAGTTAATAAAAGATCTTCCACCTTTATTTGTTGCCTTGTTGGGAAATGCTTACTTGGTTACCACAAATTTATGGAGAAAAATAGCTATGTGATGCAAGCTCATTGAGCCAAGATCCTATACACATGATTGGAGACTTTCTGATTTAGATTAATTTATCAATAACGGAACATTGAATTGGGTAACATTGATTTTTAACTTATAAATCCATGCCCATAATTTATAAATTCATTCTTGATATACATTTTTTATCTCTATATTATTCTTTTAAAATTTTATTTTGACTTATCAATGCGCCTTTGATGTGGGTATTTAATGCAAAGATTTTCAGATCCAAAATGATCCTAACGTTACACTTACTATAATGTCCACATTGCATCATTTCATAGTTTAACTATTTTCTTTATTGTTTCTCAAAATAGCGAGCTCCTAATGATGTGATCTCCAAAATTATTTATGAACCAACCAATGTATTGAGTAAAGGAGCTCATCAAAAGTTGTTGGTTGAGAATGATTACATAATCATTGCATATGTTGAATGCATGCAGAATTGTATGCTCACGGGTAAAATGTTATATGAAATCATAGCGCATATGTTATGAAGCAGCTTAGGAACTACAAAATATTGTATATGATGCTACTTCTCTATTTATACTCGTCACATATATTATCTTTTTTGCTGAGTGCAAGCACTGCAGAGTGTAGAGCTTTTTATAGTGCATCGTTGCATATTTCTCTACACCACATGAATAAGAATACATGATGTGCTTACCGTTATGTGTCGCACCTTCAGAAATATACTCAAACGTTCCAATTTAGTAATTACTTTTTTGGAAACCATGTATCTATTGATTTAACATTATTGTATTTGAATATGGTTTTTTCTTTTGTTTTAACTCTCCCTTCTCAGTAGTGTTCTTCTCTCACCTGCAGACCTTTGGCCACTTTCCCGTTGGAGATCCTTTGGTAAACAGAATAATTTGGTACTCCGGTTGAGACCACGGTCCTCTATATAGGTGCCTCCGTCTTCCCCACACGATCATCTGACTTCGTCGCAATTTAGTTGTCCTGTTAAATGCAAGACTGGAATATGTGGTATGCGTTTTACATGGACAAGCATACGACATTATGTGGTACTCTTCAGGCAACCCAAGAATGTTTACCCAATATTTACAAGTGACTCATTTCATAGCTCAATCCCAGTAGCAATAAAAACAAACTTAATAAGTCGATCAAAATTTCTACTAAGACTTTAAATAATTGCAAGCACTATAAGAAAATCTTGATTAACAAGAGAATTTTTTGCTAATTAGCAAAATTCATTGCTAATTTTAATTAGCAAAAAATTTAGGAACAAAAAAAATAGCTAGTTAATATGATCCTATCTAATTTTAGCTACAAATTTATTTCTTGCAAATTTACAAGGATATTATAATAATGTATTATATCCTTTTTAAATTAGCAAGGGAAACTACATTCCTAGCTAAAGTTTTGTATTTTATTGAATTAGAATAATATTTATATATAAACCAAAAAAATCTTAAAAAGTGTTTGTTGAGCATTAAACCTCAAACCTCCCATGTACAATAAATTTTGCTTAACCAACTCACCAACAAAACTAATTTATTCTAAAAATGCATTAAATTATATATATATCTACGCACAATTAAAAAAAACGTTTGTATAATTATAAAGTTTATATAATTTATATAAATAGGTTTAAATGTATATATTTATATATAGTTATCTATATGATATTTAAATATATGTATATATATAATTATTTATATATACGTGCATATATATATATATATATATATATATATATATATATATATATATATATATATATATATATATATATATATATATATATATATATATATATATGTATATATAATTTTATTATATACATTTATGTATGTATCTAAATAATTTATAAATATATATAAACAAAAAAAAAACTTTTATAAGAGAGGAATAAGTAAATTGAAAATTTTCTTTTTTAATTAAGTCTTCATTTGGGGAAGCGTTTTCACGCCGGTGTGGAAGCATAAGCCGCCGCACGGTGGAAAAACAAACGGGCAGTGTCTGCTCTCGCCTCGCTAGAGGAACGGATCAAAAACTCTCAGTTTGGAATCCCTGCCTCCCCTCTCCAGCTTCTTATGGCGGCGTCATTTTCACCCGCTCGTCTGCTCCTGCCGAACCAAGTGAAACACAAGAGAAATAAAATTTTTCGAAGAAAATAATTTTGTATCTCTATAAATATTTTGTCACAAAAATAATTCATTGTTATTTTGCAACAAAAGTTTTGCTACGAAAAAATTTGTTGTTATTTTAGCAACGAAAATTTTACTACAAAAAAATTTGTTGATATTTTCGCAACAAGCAAATCCCATGTTATTTTGGTAGGTAAAATAAAAAAATATTTTTGTAGATAAATTTGATGCTAATTAGGAGGGATTATCAAGCCTTTTAAATTTCCCTTCCTAAATCATGTTTTTCTTATAGTGAAGGAGAAATGCATTCTTTTCATAAGGATGTTTTTCACAGCTGATAGTGGAGAGATCCAGTCTTGATTGATAACTCACAACGTAGATCATGATAGATCAAAAAAAGTGTTTAGATCTAGATCTTTTTTCCAATGATTTTGAATGTTACAAAATTCAGATTTTCTCATCAAGAACACGATTAACACCTTTGCATCGAAATAACATCGCTAACAACAACATGATCATTAGTAACATAAAACTTGCATGAGAAGAATCTGATTCTAAATGCAAGGTTCAGATCTAGTAAATCATTGCCCCAACAAGAAGAGAACCGAAAGACTCAAATCACCTTTTGAAATCTGAAAAAATAAAGAGGATAATCTCAAGTAGGAATTGCAAGCGATTATTTCAAATATTTCGTAGATGACACAACTTTTATTCTACCAATATTACTACCAAGAACATGTGGAAGAAGTTCACACCAAGAAAGGGAGATAGAAACAAGTTACCTAATGAGTCTCACAAAAGGGTTGCGGAGCATCGCATTACCATGGATCCCGCCGGAGTCGGGCCGGAGAGGGAGGCCACTCAACCAATGAGAGAAGACCGGATTCTTCCTCTAGGAGGGAGGGAAGAGGCAGCACATCCAAGAGGAGGATGTATTTAAAATTCTCAAAATAACTTTCATTAAATTTTCATCTCTAAAAGGAAATATAAATATTGTTACAACATTCTCCCACAACTGTTAATCATAAAGATAAAATCTTGGTCGTCCAACATCTTTGGCCAAATAAAAAGTGCAGGAATTAAACTGAAATAAAATAAAATCTCAAATGATAGAGACGACGACCCCCAACATGTTGAAGATGATGACGGCATGCTCGCGGAAGATCATTCTCCGTCTCAAACCAAAGACTTGCGGCGCCATGGTGACCTTGTGGAGTGACGCTACAATCTCCGCCCTCGGCGCAAGACAACCTCTTAATATATTTATTTGAATTTAGCTGCTATTTTGTGAGCATTTATATTCTCATGGTATGTTAAAAAAAACTATTGTGTGTTTATTTTTCTATTTGGGCTGCAAGTAGCCGAACTTGGATGTAATCCTATATAAGGCCATGTTGTTGTTTATTTTCATTAAGTTGAATGATAAGAGAAATTGAAAACCCTAATCCTCTTTGAAAATTCCCTCCTTTTCAAAATTTCGGCCAAAGCTCTCTCTCCCCTCTCCAAGCAGCCGTCCCTCCTTTCTCCCCTCTCTCAAGTGCTCGACCACCCCTCCTAGCCGCCACCCTCTAGCCTCCTCTACAAACCCGACCACCCTCACCATCACAAACCCGACCACTCTCATTCCTTCAAAACCGACCAACCTCATACCTTTGGTGAAATTCGGCCAAGGCAAAACAAAAGATCCCACCTTGTGGATCCAACTCCGGCGTGAAGCGAGGAAGGAGGAAAAGTTTCTCTCCATCCGGCGTTACTCTGGCGGATCCGTTGAAGAGCTATCCAAAACAGTGAATCAGAATCATCCATTCTGATTGGGTAACGAAACCTTTCTACTTTGTGTGTTTTCCCTCTAGATTAATTTTTGTGGTGGATTACTTTAGCGTTATTTTTGAAATTTCAGATTTATCGTGGTTTCTTCGATTGATTTTGTTGTTCATCCTTATTTTATTTAAGTTCGAGAGATTTGACGAACCTTCGTTTTCTTTTTGTTGGGGGAGATCTACGGTTTCCGAACCATAACTTTTGGTAGATCTCTTTGGCACAACAACCGCTCGATCGGACTGGGTGGGTCGTTTTAGCCATTGAAAGAATATCGACCTATAGTCGTTGTTTGATCTTAAAACGGTTTGGCTACCCATGCGTTCGCATTTGCTTGATAAAATAGCATAACGTGTGCGCTTCGACAAAGTTTGTGCGAGTGTAGAATTGGTTCATAGAAAGGCAACCGTGTTTAGTCCGACGATTTTACGGTGTCAATGTGTGAGCCTGCATCAATTTGGTATCAGAGGGAGGTTCACGTCAATTTCCTACTTGACACCCTCCCCTTATTTCCTTAGGTCGTCGACATGCACTTGTCTCGTCGTTTATTTGCCAAAATTACAAAAAAAAAATCTGGTCTGCCAATACCGGCCTAAATTTTTTATTTTTCAGCAAAAAAATTCAATTTTTTTTAATAATCTCTTATTTATTTTTATTGAGAAAACAAAAAAAATATTTTCTACCCTAGCTATTAAGCGGGAACAATTCAATCTACTGTGTTTTTCCTTAGGTTAGAACCACTGTTTGATTGCATGCGCACTAGATTAAGCACAGAGTATTTCCCGTCTTCGTCCCACATGGCGGACGAGAGAGATGCTGGTCACGTTCCCGCAGCGTTTGAAGAACTCCGCCAGGAGTTCACAGATCAGTTGACGGTGATTAGGGAGATGATACACGAATTAAGATTAAATCAAGCGGCTCCACGTAATCAACCCGTCAACCCACGTGATGAAGGGAATAATAATCATAATAACAACAATAATAATGATCATGTTCCCCGTGCACCATTTGAGTTTGATATTACTAGAGCCGTCCGAGTCAAGCCCCCATCATATGATGGATTCGGTGAACCCCAAGTCTTCCTAGACTGGGTTATGGAGCTTGAGTGCAATTTCAAGTGGCACAAGCTGACTGACGAAGATAAGGTGCGCGTTGCTAGGATGAAGCTGTTAGGTAGAGCTAAGATATTCTAGTTAAATGAGGAACGACGACTGAGAACTGTGGACGGCGAATTAAACATTGGTTGGGCAGACATGAAGGCCATGCTGACCGACTAGTACGTCCTTGCGTACCATCGAACACAGATGCTTGAAGATTTGGCTACCCTTAAGCAAGGGAATAGGTCGGTCTCTGAGTATATAAGCCTTCCTATGGATATGATGGTTAGATGTGGTGTGAGGGAGATGCCAGAGATCACCCTCTCTAGGTTTCGTAAGGGGTTAAATCCCGACATTTAGGAAAAACTACTGCATTATGGTCACACCGACCTAAACACCACCTTCAATGCCGCATTAGATATTGAGAAGCACAACGTTCATAAAAATAAGACTCGCTCATTTCAGAAGCGAAAGTCCATCTTTGGACCACCCCCACCTCCACCTATAAGGATAAGGGTAAGTTTCGGTCCACTGACTCAATCTCCATTGTCGTGACTGCTAGGAATATTAGAAACCCAACGTGTAAGAGAGTTCATGTAGGAAGGGTCAGCAAAACAATTGCTACCCATTTTGCTTGTGAGATTCAGGGCCATTATGCTAGTGAGTGTCCTACTAAGCCCAAGCTCATAGCACTTTTAGATTCCTCTTGTGAGTCCGACGAGCTTATATATGAGGCAGGGCAACATAGCGAGTCAGAAGGAGTGCCGAGCGATATAGAAGATGATGCTAATATGATGGTCATGCAGTGTATTCTGTCTACTCTCACATGCGTTAGATGATTGGAATAGGACGAATATTTTTTCATTAAATTTTAAGAGTGGAGAGAAGTAGTGTAAGTTGATCATTGATAGCGGTAGTTACATGAATGTGATATTTGAAAACGCGGTGTCCCGAATGTTATTAGCTATTGAGCCGCACCCTTACCCTTATAAGGTGGCATGGGTAAATAGGACATCACTTCTAGTATCGAAGCATTGTTTGGTACCCTTTACCATCAAGGCTTACTCTGAAAAGGTTTGGTGTGACGTCATCCCCATGGATGCATGCCATGTTTTACTAGGACGTCCATGGTTTTATGACCATGATGTTACTCATTTAGGGCGAGCCAACACATATGAGTTTAAGTTTAATGGCAAGACCATTATCTTAAAACCTACTCCGCCTAAGGATCCGTCAGTCTCCTCTAAAGACACGATTGTGCCTGTAGAGAAGAAAACGTTAATCTTGATAGGTAAGAAGGAGTTTGAGCGCGAGTCCTTTATAGACGGTGTCATGTATGCGCTAGTATGTTTGCAAGTCAAGGAAGATAGCTCCTCTTTTGAGAATTTACCACTAGCATTGACGACACTTTTAGAGGAATTTAAGGATGTCTACCCAGATGATTTACCGCCCGAGTTACCCCCCATGCATGAAATTCAACACGAGATTGATTTCGTTCCGGGTTCCTCGTTGCCCAACCTTCCCCACTATCGACTAAACCCCTCTGCACACCTTGAATTGCAAAAATTAATTTCAGATTTGCTAAGTAATGGGTTCATTCGTCATAGTAACAGTCCTTGTGTTGTACCCGCATTATTGGTCCCTAAGAAAGATAGTTCTTGGAGGATGTGTGTAGATTATATGACCGTCAATAAAATAACTGTTAAATATAGGTTTTCCATCCCTTGTTTGGATGACTTATTGGACATGTTAGTCGAGGTCACGATTTTTTCTAAATTAGATCTTAAGAGTGACTACCATCAAATCAGAATTAGGGAGGGAGACGAGTGGAAGACGACATTTAAATCAAAGGATGGACTTTATGAGTGGTTGGTGCTCCGGGAAGGGCTCACTAATGGCCCATGTACATTTTCGAGATTGATGACTTTATTGTTCAAGCCTTATTTAGGAAAATTCGTAGTTATTTATTTTGATGATATCCTAGTTTTTAGCGCCTCACCGAATGATCATGAGTCGCACTTGAGGACTGTACATACCACATTGCGAACCGAGAAATTATTTGTTAATCTTAAGAAATGTACGTTTAATGTTCCATCTGTGTAGTTCCTTGGATATATTGTTAGTTCGGAGGGCATACATGTTGATCCTAAGAAGGTCCAAGCCATTAAGAATTGGTCAGAACCAACCAATATATGGGATGTTCGGAGTTTTCATAGATTAGCTACTTTTTACCGCCGATTTATCAGGGATTTTAGTAGTATCGTGGCACCTATCACGGAGTGCATAAAGAAGGGAGATTTTACGTGGACCTAATCGGCCGCCAAAGCATTTGAAATAATTAAATCCCGAATATCGGAAGCTCCTCTTTTACGATTACCAGATTTTAATAAAGTTTTTGAATTGTCCTGTGACGCATCTGGAGTCGGTATTGGTGGTGTCTTGATTTAAGTGGGACATCCTATCAGATACTCTAGTGAGAAACTCTCGGGACCAAAATTAAATTATTATAATTATGATAGAGAGCAACGTTTTGAAAACCGGACCGATCATCGAACCGGTGAAGCGAAAGGTTCAAGGTTCAACCGGTTCAACCGGGGTCGAACCGGTATATATAAATATATATATTATTACCAATATTTTTTAAGTATGAATATGTATATTATATATTTGAAGAGTATATATAATTTTATACGGTATATATATTTATTATTGCATATATTTGAATGAAATATATTATATATTTACTCATATTTTTTAAATTTATAAATATATTTTAAATGCATCATAAATTTTTTTAAAACTTATCATAAAATTACAAATATATTTAATTTATCATAAAATTATTTTAATGAAAATAAATACTTTTATACTAAATATGAAAGAAAATATAATATATAAATAATATTCTGAAATTATACAACAAAACCAAGTTGTTCTAGTGGTTGTGGTCTTGCCCCTCCCACCAAGGGGGTTAGGATCGAATCCCATGCAAAGCAAAATTTTAAAAATTTTGCGTGGTCCAGAATTAGTTGACCCGCCCGGTTACGGGGAACCGACCACGGTTCCCGGTTTTCCGGTTAACCCGCTCGGTTCCCCGGTTTTCGGGCGGTTCCTGGATGGGGCGGTTCTCATACCGTGACCGGACCGGCTAGGGGCCCGATCCGCGGTCCGACCGGTCGGACCGGCCGGTCCGGTCCGGTTTTTAAAAGCTTGATAGAGAGTTCTATGAGGTTATTCGGTGCCTACAGCATTGGTGACATTATTTAATTTTTAAGGAATTTGTTATCCTATCTGACCACGAGGTGTTGCGATTTATCAATTCCCAAAACAAAATTAGCCCTAGGCATGCTTAGTGAGTCTCCTATCTTCAGGAGTACACCTTTATAATTAAACATCTTAATGGAACTTTAAATCGTATGGCAGATGCTCTTAGTCGTGTCTCCTTATTGTTGTCTACGCTAGAGGTGAAAGTGATTGGGGTTTATAGGATAAATGATGAGTACGTTAATTGCCCGGATTTCAAGGAAATCTATTATTCCACTCAAAACAACTCTCCCACTACCGTTTCAGCATATTATATTCAGGACGGCTATTTATTTAAACATTCGAAGCTTTTTATTCCTCGTTCTTCTCTTCGGCATTTCATAGTATGAGAATTACATAGTGGTGGTGTAGGTGGACATTTCAGGCGTGATAAAACTATTATGTTAGTAGAAGATAAGTTCCACTGGCCAGGCCTTAAATCTACGGTTAATAAAATTGTGGGAAGTTGTTGCGCGTGTCAATTAGCAAAGGCTAGTAAAACGAATGCGGGACTTTATACCCCTCTTCTGGTTCCTTCCATTCTCTGGGAAGATGTTAGTATGGATTTTATTCTGGGCCTACCTGTCATGTTTAGACTTTATGATTCCATTCTAGTCAGGCGTGCACATAAAGACCCCGGTCCCGGTCCGGGACCGGTCCTGGGCAGGACCGGTCCTCTGGGACACCGGTCCCGGTCCGGGGCCGGTTTTTCCTTTGAAAACCGGGACCGCCTGGGACCGAAAGGACCAGTCCTAACCGGTCCTAACCGGTCCCAGACTGGGACCGGTTAATTAAATTAATTATTTTAATTTTTTTATTATATATTATTATATTTCATTTTTAATAATTTAATTAAATAACATGTAATAATATGAAATGCAAAATTGTAAAGTAAATAAATTTTTTTATTAAATTTGAAATAAAATTACAAAATCAAAATACAAATTACAAATTATAATACAAAATCAAAATACAAACATTTTTATTAAATTTGAAATTATAATACAAAATACAAATTCAAAATTTGGAGTTGAGCCTTGTACTCGTCTTCAACTCCGGAGTCGCTTTTGATTTTGAACTCGTCTTCAACTTCAACGTCTTTATTCTGCGGCGCTCCCCAGATTTAAGTTATTAAGCTCCTCTTCAACTTCAGACTCACTGTCTTCAATTGACGAGACGTGTTGTCTTCTCCTCAAAGCGTCCAAATGGTCCTTGTAGCAAATGCAAATCTCCAAAGATTCTTCGGTCAAACGGCTGCTTCGCTCGTTCAGAATCCTGCCACTCAAAGAAAACACAGACTCCAAAGCTACCGTACTAGTTTGGATGGTTAGTAAATCACGGGCCATTAAGGCCAAAATATGATAATTATTAGATTTAATTTTCCACAATTTTAAAATATCAAAATTTTCTATTTCGTACGCGGTCATTAAATCTTGAAACTGTGTTTTGCTATATAAACTTAATTCGTTTAAAGTACTCGAAGTTCGTTGGTTTTTCTTCGAAGCTAATTCTAAAAATCTATTTTTAAAAATATCTTTTGTTCGAGGGGCGGTGGATTCCTCACGAGGTCGCAATCCATATAGTTGATCGTAATAATTATATATGCGAGTAAAATCAGAATTAAATTTTGAAACACTAACGTTGTGAAAATCACTAGAAGATTCGTTTAACTCTAAATTTCGATTAATTTCCTCTATAAAATTTTCAACCCCGTCTACACCCATTAAAGGGTTTAAAGCCGCAGCACAAGAAAACATAGGTGGCATATGCGCATAATATTTTTAAAACTTTTCCTCCATTAATAATATTAACGGACACCACATTGAGTTAATTTTGTAAGTTTTAAACGTTTCAGTAATTAATAAAAAATTTTCAATAACAAGCGAGCTAGTAAGATAATAAACTCCAGATAAAATAGTTGTTGCCTGATAAAAACTTTCTAATAAATTTACGTAATCTTCGATTATAGCTCAATCTGACTCATCTAAATCATGTGATTCTTCTACACTATTATAAAATTCTATCAATAACGATTTTTGTGAGAAAGCCCGTTTTAACATTTTGTACGCGGAATTTCATCGTACCGGCATTTCATAAGATGGACACAAAATTTTTTTACACTATGCTATAACAAATTTTTTGAAATCTTGTTTTCGTCGTTTTGAACTATAAATAACTCGTAACATAGTACGTATTTTAATAACATAATTTTTCATAAAAGTTAAACTATCTTGCACAATTAAATTAAGAACATGACATACGCAACGTGTATGAAAAAAATACCATCTAGCATAGGTTCCAGATCATTAATCAAATATTTAATAGCCATATTATTATTCGAGGCGTTATCAAATGAAATACTTAAAATTTTATCTTTTATTTTAAAATCTCCAATACACTTAATAATCACCTGATAAATAGCTTTACCGGTGTGCAGATATTCAAAACCTTCTAAACAAATTATACGTTTATTTAATTCTCAACTATCGGGATCGACCCAGTGACAAGTTATGCAAATATAAGAAAGTCCGTCAACTACACCGCTAGTCCAAACGTCGATCGCTAAACTAACTCGACCGTCGAATGTTTCAAAATAATTTTGTAAATATAATTTTGATTGTAGGTAAGCTTGTAAAGCATCACATCGAGTTGTAGTACGACTTACTTGTTGATATTTTGGTTGGAGTGCTTCGTGTATGTAAGACGTCATTTCGTCGTTGTCGTAGTGGTTGAACGAAAGTCCGTTTTTGATGACATTCTCCATTTGTCGCTCCCGTTGCCGAGCTTGGTCATATGTCCAAATGTGCCCGGTCGTCGAAATTTGAGCTTGGTTGGCCTCCGACGGGGCTTGTTTGGAAAGACACGATTTGTTGTGTCGGGCGAGCGTTGCGTTGCTACTGTTAGCGTTCATAAGCTTCGCGCAAAGTTTGCACTTCGCCTTAATTTCGCCGCCGATCCGCACTTTATCGAAGTTATCCCATACCGCCGCTTTATGCCGGTGCTCAATGATCTCATGATCGACGGACGCTGAGGAGGACGCCAACATGGAGGAGGAGGAAGCCATTTAACACGAATATGAGTGTGAGAGAGAGTGAGAGAGATAGTGAAAGAGAGAGAGTAAGAGAGGGGGGGGGGGGTTTATAAGATATAAATTAAATAAAATATATATTTTTTTAATTAATGAAATTAACGGCTCTTTTAATGAGAGCCTTAACGGCTCTTTTAAAAGAGCCGTTAGAGCAGCTCGACGATCGTCGAGCTCTGGCCGACGATTTTCGTCGAGCTCGGCTCGACGAGTTTTGTCGAGCTGACGATTTTCGTCAAGCTGAGCTAGACGAAAATAGTCGAGCTGAGCTCTTTCCGGTCCCGACAGGTCCCGAAACCGGTCCGGGACCGGGACCGGTTTTTACCCTTAAAGGGGGGACTGCCAGGGACCATAAGACCGGTCCGGGACTAGACCGGTCCTAACTGGGACCGGCCCCTGTCCGGTCCCGACCGGTCCGGTCCCAACGGAACCGGTTGGGACCGATCTTTATGTGCACGCCTAATTCTAGTGGTAGTAGATCGATTTTCTAAAATGACCTATTTTATTGCATGTAATAAGACCAACGATGCGTCACATGTAGCAAAATTATTTTTTAAGGAAGTTGTTGGGCATAGAGGCGTTCCAAAAACTATAGTGATCGATAGGGATGTAAAATTTACTAGCTATTTTTGGAAGATCCTTTGGAGGATTTTGGGCACCAAACTATTATTTTCTTCAGCTTACCATCCACAGACAGATGGGCAAACGGAAGTGGTAAACAAAAGTTTGGGTAGTTTGCTACGTTAACTTATGAGTGACCACAAGGGTACGTGGGACCTAATCCTTCCCCATGCACAATTAACGTACAACAACTCAAAAATAGCTCCACAAGTTTATCACCAAATGAGATCGTGCACAGATATAAAGCACCAGTGCCACTTGACTTGATTCTGTTACCGCCATCTTATAAGTCAAGTCAATTTGCACAGGATTTTGCCTCTCATGTTCATAATTTGCATAAACACATTAATGAAGCGCTAACAACACAATATGCATCTTATCAAGCTCATGCTAACGTTCATAAAAGAGAGTCTCACTATAAGGTTGGCGATTTAGTTTTGGTGCATCTCGTCCCTGAATGGATGTTTTCGGGGACTATAAAAAAGTTGGCGAATCGACGAGCTGGACCTTTTTGGATCTTAAAGAAATTAGGAGAAAACACATATCTTTTGGAGTTACCCACTGATTGAGGTATTTCCCCTCTTTTTAATGTTTCTGATTTAACGCCATATGTTTTTACACAACTTGAATTATCTACCTGTTCGTTTAGTTCCACTGCATTTTCTAATGGGTTGGGGGTTGAGCTAGTTTCTGGATCGCTCTCTCCATCGGACTCTAATGGAGGTACGTTGACTGTTGATGAAGAAACTTTTCCTCCTCTATTGCCTAATGCTTTTTCCAGGTTTCCCAGGACCAACTTTTTGCCAGACAGGATCCTAAAAGATAAACTGCTCTCCTCTCCAAGCATTGGTATTTGTCGATACTTGATACGATGGCGTGATCATCCGACCTCCGATGACTCTTGGCTTACGGAATCAAATGTGGCTCTTTTGGATGATGCTCTTCTACGCCGGTACCTGCATGCTAACTCATCGGCGATGAGTACTTTTGAGTGGGGGAGGATTGATGGAGATGACGGACCCCAACATGTTGAAGTTGATGACGACATGCTCGCGGAAGATCCTTCTTTGTCTCCAACCAAAGACTTGCGATACCGCGGTGACCTTGTGGAGTGATGCTACAATCTTCTCCCTCGGCGTAAGACAACCTCTTAATTTATTTATTTGAATTTATCTGCTATTTTGTGAGCATTTATATTCTCATGTTATGTTAAAAAAAACTATTGTGTTTATTTTTCTATTTGGGCTGCATGTAGCAGAACTTGGATGTAAGCCTATATAAGGCCATGTTGTTGTTTATTTTCATTAAGTTGAATGATAAGATAAATTGAAAACCCTAATTCTCTTTGAGAATTCCCTCCTCCTCCTTTTCAAAATTTCGGCCAAAGCTCTCTCTCCCCTCTCCAAGCCGCCTGCCCTCGTTTCTCCCCTCTCTAAAGTGCTCGGCCACCCCTCCTTGCCGCCACCCTCTAGCATCCTCCCCTCCAACCCAATCAGCCCCATCTCAAGAAACCGACCACCCTCATCTACAAACCCAACCACCCTCACCATCACAAACTCAACCACTCTCATTCCTTCAAAACCGACCAACCTCATACCTTTGGTGAAATTCGGCCATGGCAAATCAAAAGATCCCACCTTATGGATCCAACTCCGCCGTGAAGCGAGGAAGGCGGAAGAGTTTCTCTCCATCCGGCATGACTCCAGCGGAGCCGTTGAAGAGCGATCCAAAACTGTGAATCGGAATCATCCATTTCGATTGGGTAACGAAACCTTTCTACTTTGTGTGTTTTCCCTCTAGATTAATTTTTGTGGTGGATTACTTTAGCGTTATTTTTGAAACGTCGGATTTATCGTGGTTTCTTCAATTGATTATGTTGTTCATACTTATTTTATTTAAGTTCGAGAGCTTTGACGAACCTTCGTTTTCTTTTTGTTGGGGGAGATCTACCGTTTTTGAACCGTAACTTTTGGTAGATCTCTTTTGGTACAATAACCGCTCGATCGGACCGGGTGGGTCCTTTTAGCCATGGAAAGAATATTGACCTATAGTCGTTGTTCGATCTTAAAATGGTTTGGCTACCCGTGCGTTCGCATTTGCTTGATAAAATTGCATAATGTGTGCACTGCGACAAAGTTTGTACGAGTGTAGAATTGGATCATAGAAAGGAAATCGTGTTTAGTCCGATGATTTTACGGTGTCAATGTGTGAGCCTGCATCAATTTGGTATCAGAGTTCACGTCAATTTCCTAATTGGCACCCTCCCCCTATTTTCTTAGGTCGTCGACACGCACTTGTCCTGCCATTTATTTGCTAAAATTACAAAAAAAAATCTGGCCTGCCAATAACGGCCTAAATTTTTTATTTTTCAGCAAAAAATTCAATTTTTTTTAAAAAATCTCTTATTTATTTTTATTAAGAAAATAAAAAAAACTATTTTCTACCCTAGCTATTAAGCGGGAACAATTCAATCTATTGTGTTTTTCCTTGGGTAAGAACCACTGTTTGATTGCATGCGCACTAGATTAGGCACGGAGTATTACCAGACTTCCTCCCACATGGCGGACGAGCGAGATGCCGGTCACGTTCCCGCAGCGATTGAAGAACTCCACCAGGAGTTCACAAATCAGTTGACGGTGATTAGAGAGATGATACACGAATTAAGATTAAATCAAGCGGCTCCACGTAATCAACCCGTCAACTCACGTGATGAAGGGAATAATAATCATAATAACAACAATAATAATGAACATGTTCCCCGTGCACCGTTTGAGTTTGATATTACTAGAGCCGTCCAAGTCAAGCCCACATCATACGATGGATTGGGTGAACCCCAAGTCTTCCTAGACTGGGTTATGGAGATTGAGTGCTATTTCGAGTGGCGCAAGCTGACTGACGACGATAAGGTGCGCGTTGCTAGGATGAAGCTGTTAGGTAAAGCTAAGATATTCTGGTAAAATGAGGAACGACGTCTGAGAACTGTGGACGACGAATTAAACATTGGTTGGGCAGGCATGGAGGCCATGCTGACCGACTAGTACGTCTCTGCGTACCATCGAACGCAGATGTTTGAAAATTTGTCAACCCTTAAGCAAGGGAATAGGTCGGTCTCTGAGTATATGAGCCTTCTTAAGGATATGATGGTTAGATGTGGTGTGAGGGAGATGCCAGAGATCACCCACTCTAGGTTTCGTAAGGGGTTAAATCCTGACATTCAGGGAAAACTACTGACCATTGATAGCGGTAGTTGCATGAATGTGATAACTGAAAACGCGGTGTCCCGAATGTTATTAGCTACTGAGCCGCACCCTCACCCTTATAAGGTGGCATGGGTAAATAAGACCTCACTTCCGGTATCGAAGCGTTGTTTGTTACCCCTTACCATCAAGGCTTACTCTGAAAAGGTTTGGTGTGATGTCATCCCCATGGATGCATGTCTTGTTTTACTAGGATGTCCATGGATTTATGACCATGATGTTACTCATTTAGGGCGAGTCAACACATATGAGTTTATGTTTAATGGCAAGACCATTATCTTAAAACCTACTCCGCCTAAGGATCCGTCGGTCTCCTCTAAAGACACGATTGTGCCTGTAGAGAAGAAAACATTAAGCTTGATATGTAAGAAGGAGTTTGAGCGCGAGTCCTTTATAGACGGTGTTATGTATGTACTAGTATGTTTGCAAGTCAAGGAAGATAGCTCCTCTTTTGAGAATTTACCACTAGCACTGAAGACCCTTTTTGAGGAATTTAAGGATGTCTACCCAGATGATTTACCACCCGAGTTACCCCACATGCATGAAATTCAACACGAGATTGATTTCGTTCCGGGTTCCTCGTTGCCTAACCTTCCCCACTATCAACTAAACCCCCCCGCACACCTAGAATTTCAAAAATTAATTTCGGATTTGCTAAATAAGGGGTTCATTCGTCATAGTAAGAGTCCTTGTGTTGTACCCGTACTATTGGTCCCTAAGAAAGATGGTTCTTGGAGGATGTGTTTAGAGTATAGGGTCGTCAATAAAATAACTGTTAATTATAGGTTTGCCATCCCTTGTTTGGATGACTTATTGCACATGTTAGTCAGGGCCACGATTTTTTCTAAATTAGATCTTAAGAGTGGCTACCATCAAATCAGGATTAGGGAGGGAGACGAGTGGAAGACGGTATTTAAATCAAAGGATGGACTTTATGAGTGGTTGGTGCTCGGGGAAGGGCTCACTAATGACCTGAGTACATTTTCGAGTTTGATGACTTTATTGTTCAAGCCTTATTTAGGAAACTTCGCAGTTATTTATTTTGATGATATCCTAGTTTTTAGCGCTTCACCGAATGATCATGAGTCGTACTTGAGGACTGTACTTACCACATTGCGAACCGAGAAATTATTTGTTAATCTTAAGAAATGTACGTTTAATGTTCCATCTGTGGAGTTCCTTCGATATATTGTTAGTTCGCAGGGCATACATGTTGATCCTAAGAAGGTCCAAACCATTAAGGATTGACCAGAACCAACCAATATACAAGATGTTCGGAGTTTTCACAGATTAGCTACTTTTTACAGCTGATTTATCAGAGATTTTAGTAGTATCATGACACCAATCACAGAGTGCATGAAGAAGAGAGATTTTACGTGGACCAAATCGGTCGTCAAAGCGTTTGAAGTACTTAAATCCCGAATATTGGAAGCTCCTCTTTTACGATTACCAGATTTTAATAAAGTTTTTGAATGGTCCTACGATGCATCTGGAGTCGGTATTGGTGGTGTCTTGATTCAAGAAGGACATCCTATCAGATACTTTAGTGAGAAACTCTCGGGATTGAAATTAAATTATTCTAATTATGATAGAGAGTTCTATGTGGTTATTCAGTGCCTACAACATTCGCGACATTATTTAATTTCAAAGGAATTTATTATCCTATCTGACCACGAGGTGTTGTAATTTATCAATTCCCAAAATAAAGTTAACCCAAGGCATGCTAAGTGGGTCTCTTATCTTCAGGAGTATACCTTTATAATTAAACATCTTAAGGGAACTTTAAATCGTGTGACAGATGCTCTTAGTGGTGTCTCCTTACTGTTGTCTACGCTAGAGGTGAAAGTGATTGGGGTTTATAGGATAAAAGATGAGTACGTTAATTGCCCAAATTTCAAGAAAATCTATTATTCCACTCAAAACAACTCTCCCACTACCATTTCAGCATATTATATGTGTAACGGTCCAGGCCCATCCCATGGGAACCCGCTGGCACCGCCGGCCTACCAGGGTCCAGACCCGGGCCCACCACTGGTAGTCAGCCTTTCACATTCAAGCCTGCAGGCCATGCACCCCAACCCCTCTCCAGCCCACCGGCGGGTTGTTGGTGGCCGCAGCCTCCCTTTGATGAGGTAAACTCGATAGTCAAGCCCGCACTACGGGGACTTCCCAGGAGGTCACCCATCCCAGGATTTCTCCAGCCCGAGCACGCTTAACTATGGAGTTCTTTCAACTCTCATCACCAATTGAGTTTACCTCATCAAAGGGAGGCTGCGGCCACCAACAACCCGCCGGTGGGCTGGAGAGGGGTTGGGGTGCATGGCCTGCAGGCTTGAATGTGAAAGGCTGACTACCAGTGGTGGGCCCGGGTCTGGACCCTGGTAGGCCGGCGGTGCCAGCGGGTTCCCATGGGATGGGCCTGGACCGTTACAAAAAAGTGCACTTTTATTGTAGCGCCCCTAGCCGATCCAACGTGACAATGTCACGGCTCCGCTCTAGGCGACGCTACCGGGCTGCAGCCCAAGCACCCCAACCCCTCTCCGTCCACAGGCGGGTTGTTGGTGGCCGCAGCCTCCCTTTGATGAGGAATAATATGGGTCCGGCCGGGGCCCCACAACATACGAACGCCACAGCTTTAGTATTAAAAGTTGATATAGCTACCCAAACTCAAAACACTTGCACAACACAGCGGAAAACCGAGCACAACTAGAAGTTATCCACTAACCCAAAAGAGTAAACAAATGGCCTTAAGGCCTTACATCAAATGTCCAAAAGGTAAACAGTACAATCAAACATGAATGTGCTCAGCACTCCTAATCTACCTCGGCATGCAAGCCGGACAAAATAATCTCAAACATACATCAATCAAAAGTAGAGCTACAAAAGAGAAAACACTTCATGGGCTTAGGCCTTTTTGGCCGGCGTGCTAGCTCCTGCCTGCGATCCTTGCCCTGTAAAAATATTAGTAACGTGGGTCAGCAAAGGCTGACCTCAAACTGTGTAACAACACATCTCCTCCCGGCCGCCCCTAACGGACCCCGGGGAACCCTCCAACCTGCAAGTCAGCACTTCATATGCAATATAAATTTCTATAAATAGAAAAGCATTAAAACAGGCTTGGATGTCTCAATCAACAAACATGTTCTCTACTGGTTGAGCATATAAAGAAAGGGCCTACTATGCAACATGAATGCAACACCCGGGCTTCACCCAAGGTACCCTACAGCGTATGCATCTAGCACAACATCACATCACATGGGTACTCACATTTCCCCAATTGGCATAAAGCCGCAAACACTAAGGGAGTCACCTCTCCCTTAAACGGCGCACAGGCCGCCACAAGGAATTCTTGCCAAGGCCCCACCCGCTCGTGGGCTTAGCCCCGGGCTTGCCTGCAAGCTCTGACGCCTCATGTCAGGATTCCAACAAACACAGACCGACCGATTCTAAGAAACCTTGCTGGACCCCACCCGCTCATGGCCTCATTGCCCGGTCTTGCCCCAAGCTTGGCATTCTCGTCAGTCTCACCGAAGGGGACTAGTCTCGCCGGGACACTCTCCACGCATGACGCACATGTCACGGGATAGCCAGCCGACCACGGAGACATAGCCACGCCTTGGCACAACACAACCAAGACTAAACACATCGCAAACCCTCTTTGTACCGCAGCATTCCCGCGCACCAAGGAAAACATCTCCAACTCGTGCGGAGCTAACCTTGTCCACCAAGGAAACCATCTCCATTCTCATACGGAGCTAACCTTGTCCCTCAAGGAAACCATCTACCGCCACGAGGAGCTAACCTTGTCCGGGTTCGACTACATGTACCCTTTTCAAGCAAACGGGACAATCACCATCACAACACAAACGGCATCTTGCCGCAACGGAAAAATCTCTACGAATCCCTAAGTTCGTATGCAACATCACCGGGCCGGACTAACGGTCGCGACCACGGCTTCACCCACCATGCCTAATCCACTAGCGAAGCGGATCTCTAATGCAAAGATATGCCGGGGACGGACTCAATCGACCCGGAAGTTCCTCTTGAAACTTGGCAAGCCAAAACCCCTCTCATTTGAGGGTTTGGTGCCCAAAAATTAGAGAAAAGAAAACTAGATGATGCTAATTCGTGCATCCTAAAGACCAAGAGGAGAGATGTCGTTACCTTCCGACTCCTCTTCCTTGCCATGGCAAACTAGCCGGATGGAAAACTTCGCAACGCTCCAAGCTTCACGGATCCGGACTCGGCTCGCGATTTGGAGCACTGAAACCCCTCCTACAGCCCAAGACCTTCTTCTTCTTCCTCCTTGCTCTAGGTTTTCTCAAGATCTTAGAAAGAGAAACTTGGAAAACAAATGAGGGTTTCCAACCCTGAATTCGGTCTTAACTCCCCAGGAGATGGCCTGAACCGTTAGATCCCAAAACCAGAAAAAGACTGGCTGCGATTCGCCTGGAAAATAAAAGACCTGGGCCGAACACGGCCTGGCACACGCCCGTGTCCAGGGCCGTGTGCCTCATTCGCCGTCTCAAATCGACGCGCCTGGAATCAGACACGGGCATTCGACACGCCCGTGTTCAATCCGACACGCCCGTGTGCCCAGCGACACGGCCGTGTGGCCTGCCGTGTGTCTCCAATGACACGGCCCCAACACCAACCCGAGAGGTGACACGGCCTGGGACACGCCCGTGTCCCAAGCCGTGTGCCAAGTCTCGACACCCGTCGACAGGCTTTGTGTCGACACCGCGGAAAAACGTCGAGCGAAGATCGTCGACCAAGCGGGACACGCCCTGTGACACGCCAGTGTCACAGGCCGTGTGCCCCAGTCTCGACACACTGTCGAGCAAAAGTGTCGACACTTGGGCCGAGTGTCGACACGGCCTCGACACGCCCTGCGACACGCCCGTGTCGCAGGCCGTGTGCCCCACTCTCGACACTCTGTCGAGCACAAAGTGTCGACACTTGGGCCGAGTGTCGACACGGCCTCGACACGCCCTGCGACACGCCCGTGTCGCAGGCCGTGTGCCTCACTCTCGACACTTTGTCGAGCGAAAGTGTCGACACTTGGACCGAGTGTCGACACGGCCTCGACACGCCCTGCGACACGCCCGTGTCGTAGGCCGTGTGCCTCCTGCCAGAACCCAAAAATTTGCAGAACTGTATACTGAACCCCTTGCAAAAACTGGGGTGTTACAACTCTCCCCCACTTAACAGAATTTCGTCCCGAAATTACAGAACAAAAGGGGTGCAAAACTTAAATTGTACCTGACAAAAATAGTTCTGGATAGTCTTCTAACATGGCCTGTTCTCGCTCCCAAGAGAACTCCTCACGACCGCAGTTGTCCCAACGAACTTTCACAAGTTTAACCTCTTTATTCCGCAGCTGCCGAATCTCCGAATCTTCTATAGCGATTGGAAGGACTCGCGTCCTCAAGTCTTCGTCAATCGGCACCGATGCCGGCTCCATCACCACGCTAGCCTCCACCAAGGCTTTCCTCAACACGGAGACGTGGAAGACGTCATGTAATCCACTCAAATCTGCGGACAACGCCAACCGATAGGCTGCTTCTCCTACCCGCTCAACAATTTCAAAAGGCCCCAAAAACCTTGGACTCAACTTCTTGAGTCGGCGAATCTGCGAGACGCCTTTGAACGGCTTGACCTTCAGATAAACCCAATCACCAACTGCAAATTCTAACTTCTGGTGACGAGCGTTAAAATATTTCGCTTGCCTGTCTTGTGCCACCTTCATACGCTCTTGGATGGTCCGTACCATCTCACAAGCGTCAACTACCGCATCCTTTCCCAAAAGTTTGGTGTCTCCCGCCTCTGCCCAAGACATTGACGTTCGACACCGCCTCCCATACAAAGCTTCGTAAGGCGCCATCTTTATACTAGCTTGAAAACTGTTGTTGTACGCAAATTCTACCATGAAGAGGTGATCCTCCCACCTCTTGCCAAAATCAAGAACGCACATCCTCAACATGTCCTCCATAGTACGGTTCGTTCTCTCCGTTTGCCCATCAGTTTGAGGATGGAACGCCGTACTAAACTTTAGCTTCGTGCCCAAGCTCTTCTGAACCAATCTCCAGTCCTTGGACGTAAACCGTCCATCTCGATCACTGACTATGCTCTTAGGAATTCCGTGCAGTCGCACAATGTTGCGAACATACAACTCCACCAGCTTCTCCACGCTGTCCTCTTTCCGATTTGGGATGAAGTGAGCCACCTTGGTTAGGCGATCCACGATCACCCAAATAGCATCATTCCCATGCTGCGATCTAGGCAACCCATGCACGAAGTCCATGGAGATGTCCTCAAATTTCCATTCAGGAATTGGAAGGGGCTTAAGGAACCCGCCCGATTTCTGACATTCGGCCTTCACCAAGGCACATGTTTGGCAACGACTCACATACAAAGCCACATCTCGCTTCAACCCCGGCCACCAAAAGGATTTCTTCATATCCAAGTACATCTTTGTACTGCCCGGGTGAATGGAGTACTTTGAGAAGTGAGCCTCAAACATCAACTCCTCACGGAGATTGCCAAACTGCGATGCACAAACCCTTCCGCCCTTCCTCAGAATCCCATCAATCATTTCCCAGGTGCTGCTCTCGCCCGTTTGAGCCTCCAACACAAAAGGTTGAAACTCCACATCCAACCGAGTCGCTTCCCGAATACGATCGGACAAGTCGCTCTGCACTTCAATCCAGTTCAACCGAGCCACGCTAGACTCGCCTTTTGCAACACATTCCAACCCAAGGGACTCCCACTCCCGAACCAACCGCTCATCATGAGCTTCGATCCAATTTCCTTGCCCCGAGTACTTTCTACTCAACGCATCCGCCACCACGTTGGCCTTACCCGGCGTATACTGAATCGCCACTTCGTAGTCTCCAAGAAACTCAACCTATCTGCGTTGCCGCATATTCAAGTCCTTTTGATCTAAGAGATACTTCAGGCTTTTATGGTCCGTGAAGATTTCCACCCTTGCGCCATACACATAGTGTCGCCATATCTTCAACGCGAAGATTACCGCCGCCAACTCCAAGTCGTGGACGGGGTAATTCCTCTCATGAGGCTTCAGCTGTCTAGACCCAAAAGCTATCACCTTACCATGTTGCACTAACACGCAACCCAAACCGCATCCCGAGGCGTCACTGAAAATTTGAAATCCATCGGTCCCTTGCGGTAAACTCAGGATCGGAGCCATCATAAGCCTCTCCTTTAGTGCCTCGAATGCTTGACCGCACTCTTGGGTCCACACAAATTTATGGTCTTTGCGAGTGAGAGAGGTGAGGGGTAGAGCTATCTTCGAGAAATTCTCCACGAATCTCCTATAATACCCGGCTAGTCCAAGAAAACTTCGGACTTCCGCCACGGTCCTCAACACCGGCCAATCCCTGATGGCCTCCACTTTCGCTGGATCCACTGCCACCCCATCACCACTAATCACGTGGCCCAAAAATGCCACCTTCTCCAACCAGAACTCGCATTTGGAGAATTTTGCATACAACTCATTCTCCCTCAACACTTGCAAAACCATTCTCAAGTGGGTCTCATGCTCCACTTGCGATTTGGAAAACACCAAAATGTCATCAATGAAAACAACCACAAAAGAATCCAAGTATTCCCGGAATACCCGATTCATCAGATCCATGAACACCGATGGTGCGTTCGTCAGCCCGAACGGCATCACCGTAAACTCAAAGTGTCCATACCTTGTCCCAAAAGCAGTCTTGGGTATGTCCTCGTCCCGAATTCGTAGCTGATAGTATCCCGACTTCAAGTCCAACTTCGAATATACCACTGACCCCACCAATTGGTCAAATAGGTCGTCTATCCGAGGGATCGGATACTTATTCTTGACGGTCAACTTATTAAGCTCTCGGTAGTCTATGCACAGGCGCATGCTACCGTCTTTCTTCTTTACAAACAACACCGGTGCGCTCCACGGTGAAGAACTGGGTCTAATATACCCCTTCTCCAACAGTTCCTGCAACTGTACCTTAAGTTCCGCCAACTCCTTTGGTGCCATCCTAAAGGGAGGACGCGACACCGGTCTAGCCTCCGGCACTAGCTCGATCGAAAAGTCGATCTCCCGCCGAGGAGGCGCTCCAGGAAGTTCATCCGGAAACACATCCTTGAACTCTGCCACCACAGGCACTTCCTCAAAAGACAGTTGGGAGAGACGAACCTCCAGTAACGCTACAAGCGCTATACCACCCTGGTTAACCGCCCGCACCAACTGCATGGCCGATATCAGGGAACATGCCACTCCACCAAGGCCCTCAAACTTGACTTCAGTTTGCCCTTTACTCCTTAAGGTCACCACCTTAGAAAGGCAATCAATACTGGCGCGCTGCTCTGCAAGCCAATCCATACCCAAAATGACGTCGAACTCTACTAATGGTAACACTGCCGCTTCCAGAGCGAAGACAACTCCGTCTAGCTCCCAACAAATGCGTCCTTTAGCCCCGGTGGTCATAGATGACCCATTGGGCATGCGCACTTTCAGCTCTGCTCCCGACGAGAAAGACTCAACTCCTATTCTCCGGATGAAGCTCTCCGCAAGAAAGGAGTGCGATGCTCCTGTATCAAACAATACCCTAGCGGGGTATCCGGAAACTAACACGAAGCCTGTCACCACATCCGTCTGGCGGATCGCTTCTTGCTGTCCAAGGTTGTAGGCCCTTGGTTGCACCGGTTGGAACCGAGAAGCGCTCGACTCCGCCATCTTTCCTTTTTCCGCAGCACTGGGGCCCGAGCGCACAGAATGCTCCTGCTTTGACTCTTGCCCCGCTCCCCCCTGCTGACATGCACGGGCTATGTGCCCAACCTTCCCGCAGTTGTAGCACGTCGGCGGTCCCCTAGAGTGGGAACCCCCAGGCGTCCAGTTGCTCCTCTCACCAGATCTGGAAGTGGAAGGCTTCTTCCTCCACCTACTCCCATCAGACTTTCCATGAGATTGGGAAGGCTTCCCTTCCCCTTGCTTGGGAGTAAAACCCTTACGGCGTTGGGTTCGCTCCAAATCATTCTCCAAACTCCTGGCGGCTTCAACTAGCTCATTAAATCCCGCCCGCTTCATGGAGATGAGGGGTTGTCTCAAATTTTCCCTCAACCCTTGGTAGAAGAGGTTATCCCTCTCTACATCATCCGCCATTGTCGTTCCCGCATAACGACCCAATCGGGTGAACTCTTGCATGTACTCATCCACCGTCTTGTCTCGCTGCATTAGATGCAGAAACTGCCTCTGCAGGGCCAACCGTGTTGAAACTGGGATATACCTCTTAAGAAAAGCGTCCCCAAACTCTTCCACTGGCGGGGTGCGTCCCGGGAACTGGCGGCCGCTATGGGCCACCCACCATAACTTGGCATCCCCTTCCAACATGAAAGCCGCATACTCAGCTTACGTTACTCTTATGTGGATAACTTCTCTACGCACTGACCTCGAATCTAACCTCACTCTGATACCAAATTGTAACACCTCCCCTGTAATGGACGTATAATATGGGTCCGGCCGGGGCCCCACAACATACGAACGCCACAGCTTTAGTATTAAAAGTTGATATAGCTACCCAAACTCAAAACACTTGCACAACACAGCGGAAAACCGAGCACAACTAGAAGTTATCCACTAACCCAAAAGAGTAAACAAATGGCCTTAAGGCCTTACATCAAATGTCCAAAAGGTAAACAGTACAATCAAACATGAATGTGCTCAGCACTCCTAATCTACCTCGGCATGCAAGCCGGACAAAATAGTCTCAAACATACATCAATCAAAAGTAGAGCTACAAAAGAGAAAACACTTCATGGGCTTAGGCTTTTTTGGCCGGCGTGCTAGCTCCTGCCTGCGATCCTTGCCCTGTAAAAATATTAGTAACGTGGGTCAGCAAAGGCTGACCTCAAACTGTGTAACAACACATCTCCTCCCGGCCGCCCCTAACGGACCCCGGGGAACCCTCCAACCTGCAAGTCAGCACTTCATATGCAATATAAATTTCTATAAATAGAAAAGCATTAAAACAGGCTTGGATGTCTCAATCAACAAACATGTTCTCTACTGGTTGAGCATATAAAGAAAGGGCCTACTATGCAACATGAATGCAACACCCGGGCTTCACCCAAGGTACCCTACAGCGTATGCATCTAGCACAACATCACATCACATGGGTACTCACATTTCCCCAATTGGCATAAAGCCGCAAACACTAAGGGAGTCACCTCTCCCTTAAACGGCGCACAGGCCGCCACAAGGAATTCTTGCCAAGGCCCCACCCGCTCGTGGGCTTAGCCCCGGGCTTGCCTGCAAGCTCTGATGCCTCATGTCAGGATTCCAACAAACACAGACCGACCGATTCTAAGAAACCTTGCTGGACCCCACCCGCTCATGGCCTCATTGCCCGGGCTTGCCCCAAGCTTGGCATTCTCGTCAGTCTCACCGAAGGGGACTAGTCTCGCCGGGACACTCTCCACGCATGACGCACATGTCACGGGATAGCCAGCCGACCACGGAGACATAGCCACGCCTTGGCACAACACAACCAAGACTAAACACATCGCAAACCCTCTTTGTACCGCAGCGTTCCCGCGCACCAAGGAAAACATCTCCAACTCGTGCAGAGCTAACCTTGTCCACCAAGGAAACCATCTCCATTCTCATACGGAGCTAACCTTGTCCCTCAAGGAAACCATCTACCGCCACGAGGAGCTAACCTTGTCCGGGTTCGACTACATGTACCCTTTTCAAGCAAACGGGACAATCACCATCACAACACAAACGGCATCTTGCCGCAACGGAAAAATCTCTACGAATCCCTAAGTTCGTATGCAACATCACCGGGCCGGACTAACGGTCGCGACCACGGCTTCACCCACCATGCCTAATCTACTAGCGAAGCGGATCTCTAATGCAAAGATATGCCGGGGACGGACTCAATCGACCCGGAAGTTCCTCTTGAAACTTGGCAAGCCAAAACCCCTCTCATTTGAGGGTTTGGTGCCCAAAAATTAGAGAAAAGAAAACTAGATGATGCTAATTCGTGCATCCTAAAGACCAAGAGGAGAGATGTCGTTACCTTCCGACTCCTCTTCCTTGCCATGGCAAACTAGCCGGATGGAAAACTTCGCAACGCTCCAAGCTTCACGGATCCGGACTCGGCTCGCGATTTGGAGCACCGAAACCCCTCCTACAGCCCAAGACCTTCTTCTTCTTCCTCCTTGCTCTAGGTTTTCTCAAGATCTTAGAAAGAGAAACTTGGAAAACAAATGAGGGTTTCCAACCCTGAATTCGGTCTTAACTCCCCAGGAGATGGCCTGAACCGTTAGATCCCAAAACCAGAAAAAGACTGGCTGCGATTCGCCTGGAAAATAAAAGACCTGGGCCGAACACGGCCTGGCACACGCCCGTGTCCAGGGCCGTGTGCCTCATTCGCCGTCTCAAATCGACGCGCCTGGAATCAGACACGGGCATTCGACACGCCCGTGTTCAATCCGACACGCCCGTGTGCCCAGCGACACGGCCGTGTGGCCTGCCGTGTGTCTCCAACGACACGGCCCCAACACCAACCCGAGAGGTGACACGGCCTGGGACACGCCCGTGTCCCAAGCCGTGTGCCAAGTCTCGACACCCGTCGACAGGCTTTGTGTCGACACCGCGGAAAAACGTCGAGCGAAGATCGTCGACCAAGCGGGACACGCCCTGTGACACGCCCGTGTCACAGGCCGTGTGCCCCAGTCTCGACACACTGTCGAGCAAAAGTGTCGACACTTGGGCCGAGTGTCGACACGGCCTCGACACGCCCTGCGACACGCCCGTGTCGCAGGCCGTGTGCCCCACTCTCGACACTCTGTCGAGCACAAAGTGTCGACACTTGGGCCGAGTGTCGACACGGCCTCGACACGCCCTGCGACACGCCCGTGTCGCAGGCCGTGTGCCTCACTCTCGACACTTTGTCGAGCGAAAGTGTCGACACTTGGACCGAGTGTCGACATGGCCTCGACACGCCCTGCGACACGCCCGTGTCGCAGGCCGTGTGCCTCCTGCCAGAACCCAAAAATTTGCAGAACTGTATACTGAACCCCTTGCAAAAACTGGGGTGTTACAATATGTAACATCCCATTTCCAACTAAACCCCTAAGAGTGATTTTGCCATGAATAGGTCATGACAAAATCCTAGGAAGCCTAAGAAGACCAAGTGAGCTTAGACATGATGGTGGAAACCACCATGGTCTGCAAATAGTAGAATTCCAATTACTAGCTTAGGGATGATTATAGGGCTTCACCATGACACCATGACCCCACCACGACATCACTAACCTGATAGAGGGTCCATTAGAGCCATAGGGACCCACTGGGGTCAACTAAAATGGTCAAATTGACCAAAGTCAACTGAAACCCTAATCAGGTCAAACTAAGCTCATACACGATCAACTGGCCTCCCCTTGGCCAAAGATACCCACCTAGACCTTCCCAAGCCCTAAGATAGGCCAATGGGTGACCAAGGACCCATTGGGGTCAACCAAAGAGGCTAAGTTGGTCCAAGTCAACCCTAGCCCCAAGAAGGTCAAAGTGCCCTAACTAAGGGTCAAGTGACCCCCAAGATGACCAACCAACCCTACCCAAGTCTTCCTAGACCTTAGGGGAGGCCAATGAGACACCAAGGACACATTGGGGTCAGCCCAAATGGTCATGTTGACCAAGGTCAACTCCACTCTAGTGTTAGGTCAAATTAGTCCAAATGGGCTAACCCAAGCTCAAGCCCATTTCCCACACTTGGGCTAACCTCATTTTTATTATTAATATGAGTTAGTGAGGTGCCAATAGGTTGGAGGAGAGATCAAATTAAGCCTTGATGGGCAGGAGAGAGAAAATTACATTTTCCCCTTTAATGGAGGAGAAAGAGAAAGGGGGGAATAAAGGCCATTCATGGCATAGGGTGGCCAAGAGCTCCTCTCTTCATGTTGGATTCATTCCCCCTTCAGTTTTGAGAAGATCAATAACCTTAGCCAGGCACATAGGGGCTGAATTTAGTGAACACTCCATTGACCGAAAATCACATTCAAGGCCATTAATGACAATTGATGCTTAGGCCCTTCCCCTCCCCCAACTGATGATCTTAAAAGCATCCCTGGACTAAGAGGAGACATTTCCACTCTTTACCTGAAGGAGCCCAGCAAGTTGACTCTGTAGTTGCAGAGCATGGAAAAGACCACCACCGGCCATGGCAACTCGAAGATCGACCCGCCTCAAGCCCTCCAAGAAGGTCCTCCTCCACTTCTCTCTTTGTGGGCTAGATCCTTAGATATTTTAGGAGAGAAATCGGGCTTAATTGAGCCCGATTGGAGAGGAGATTTTCAGAAATTTTCAGGGATTTTCAACCTTGTGGGATCGCCGGAAACTCCTGTTGTCAAAAGCTCCTTCCAAAATCACTTGGAACCTTGCTCAGGGTGTAGGTCTTCAGTCTTGTCTTGAAATGATGTCTAGGAACTTCTGACTGATAGAATGATTGTTGTCCTTGAATGTTCCTGGAGAGAAGTTGAATAAGACTCTTGATCTTTATTTGTTGTTCTTCTTCAGTCTTCAGTAAGCACAAGGAGAAAACTGGTTGTTTTCTGTACAGAGAAGTGTTCTGAATGTTTTCTGTATTCTCTGTAATTCTTCTATGTTCTGCATCACTGCTTGTTGTCTAAAAAGAGAAAAATCTCTTTTATATTCTCTGTCGAAATTCTTCTTTAAATTTTGAATTCTATGCATTGATTGCTGAATGGCTGGAGAATGAAATACGGTCGGAGAATATTGTCTTTAATGAGTTTTCCAACTGTACCAATAAATTAAGCAAGTAATTAACTCTGATGAAGACCATAATTAATGCTGCCAATAACAGCTATATTCAGGAGAATATATGCATTAATTACTCAGAGAATTACTGCTAAATAATATAGAAAATAAGGACAAAATGGGGGGAAAAACTCCAAGTCAAGCTTGGACAGAAATCGTCGACCTCTGAACAGATTTCGTCGACCAGAGATCCAAGTTCGTCAAGCTGTGAAATCCTGTTCGTCGACCTGCGCTCAGCAAACTGCATTCTGTGAATAACTTGCCAATTCTGCGGTCCAAGTTCGTCGAGCAGAGAATCTATCTTCGTCGAGCTGAGTTCGGTGAAAATAATTTGGAAAGAATCTGTTGAAGTTGAATTCCAGAATTCGTCGATCTGAGCTCGAATATCGTCGAGCTCAACTCAGAAAATTGATTCTGAGTTCATCGAGTAGAGCATGATTATCGTCGAGCTGAGTTCGACGAACGTCGAACTTATATACTGAACTTTGATTTCTTCTAAGTCTTGGGTTCACTGAGGTCTTCTGCTGGCTGGTCCATGAAGGTTGAACCTAATGACTTAGCCTAAACTCTAGGACTCAAATTCATGACCCTTGCTATATATTATGGGTGAGCCTCATCCTAATTAGTGAATCTAGCCCAAATCCAACTAGAGATCCAACAATCTCCCACTATTTGGGTGAGGTCACTAATAAAAACAAAGGAAAATGACCACAAAGCAAAAATAATATATCTTGCAGAAAATTTAAAATATCTAGCAGATATATACATGACGGTAGCTTTGTGACAGTTATAACAAATAGAGTTCATAAATACAAAACTAAACAAAATGTTCACTTGTTCTTCTTTGTCTTTCCTCTATCAGCTTTGTCAGTTTGTTCAGAGGGTTGTGTGAATTTAATTTCTCTGTTGGGATTGACTGCTTCTTTTCTAAACATTGTCATGTCAGCAGCTCCAATGATATTGACAGAGGTAGTTCTTGGTACTACAGCCTCTGGATGTAAATTCATGTAATCATTTATATTTAAAAACTTATTAGCTTTATCATACCTTTTCAGTTCTTCTCTCCTATAGGTTGACATTGTAGAATACTGAGAAGGATCTCTGCCTTCAGCTTTAGCCTTGTTGATCAAGGAGAGTCCAACTAGCTCTTGAAATTTGGCCATTCTTGCAGTTGTATCTTGTTCAGGATCCACAAAGGGGACTAGAGGAGAATCTGACCTTTTTGGATTGTTATCTTTTTCAGCTTTATTACTTTCAGATACTTTTTGTTGTTGCTGTTGCTGTCTGCTGCTGTTAGAATGTCTGTGTTGACTGCTTCCATGAAATTGAGATCTAGAAGATTTATCTTGTTGTCTTTGATAAGTTTGAGTGTAGGATGTAGATCTTTGAGAAATGCTTCCTGAAGCACCAGCAGCTGGAGGAGGAGGAGGAGGACCTCTCTAATTCCTTTGGGAAGGAGGAGGAGGAGGAGGAGAGTATCTTCTACTCTTTTTCCCGTCTTTCTGCTCATTTATAGACAACCACATCCATGAAGGCATCCCTGGGTAAGGAGTGATATTCTGCAGTATGTAGTAGGGAGTATCATGGGTGAGATTTAGCTTGGGGGCAGCTTTAGGAACAACTTTCCTTTTCTTGACAGCTTTCTTCTTAGCCTTTGAACTGTCAGATTCATCAGAATCATCATCATCATCATCTTCATCAGATGATCCTGAGTATTGTCATAGAGAGCATCAATTGCCTTCAGAACATCTTTGGAAATTTGTTTCTCAGCCTAGGGATGTACTGGAAGTTCTGCAGCTTCTGCAACTACTATTTCAACAACACTTTTAAGAGCAGTTAAACTTTCTTCTGCTATATCAGCCATAATAATTTCATCTAGATCTGGTAGGGGAATATCATCCATCTTATATGTAGGAGGGGATATAGACTTTGGTTTAAGAACATTCTCAATCATATGTTCTTCTGTGAACACTGGAGCTGCAAAACTGGCCTTGAGTTGCTTAGCAACTACATGACTTATTGGAGAAGTATAGTGGACTATAGCCTTAGATTGATGATAAGAAAAACTAGGTAGAGTATTTCTATAAACAAAACTGAATGAATCTAGTAAAGAATCTAGATTAACTGTGAGATTTATAATGTAATCACCAACAGTATTTATTTCTGCCACAACTATGTCGGCCATCTCTATATCAGAATCTGTAAACAATTCAATTATCTCTACTAGAGGGGCTGCTTTTTCTAAGTCATCAGACATCTCAGGATCTGCTGCTGCTGCATAAGGGGGAACTGGAGCTTCTTCACAGAACATCTCCCCCTGACAGGTTCAGAGGGTCCTGAAGCCAGACCTCCAGAAGAAGGCACAGAAGACAGGGCAGCAATTCTGGAAGAGAGAGAGGTGATGGAAGCAGAGAGGGGCGCAATAACATTAGCTATGAGTTTCTCAAGAGTGGGAGAAATAAAAGCAAGTAGATCTTTTGCAATATCAAAAAAATTGGGATATAGGGGTTCAGAAGCAGAGGAGTAAGGAGTGTGATGTCCACAATTTGAACACACAGAGAATGCATTGGATAAATCTATGTGGGTGTATTCTGGAAAAGTGGAGGGAGTAATTGATGGAATGTCAGTGGGGATGACTGGAGGGATAGTAATAAAAGGAATTGCAGTGGTAGAAAGGGGAACTGTGGTTGTGGGTGAGGAGATGGGTTCCTGGATTGGAGAATTATGTGGAGATGGTGGAGGAGACAGTAGATTGAAAGATGGTTGTGAGATAGATGGAATTTCAGAGAGATTAATTTGAGGTGGAGAATGAGGAGGTGGTGTAGTATGTTCTGGAGATGGAACTGGTGTGAGTAGATGTTGTTGTTGAGGAGAGGAAGATGGTTGTTATTGTGGAGGAGGTGAAGGAATTCTGGTGGAGGGAAGGACATCTTCTGGAGGTGGAGGAGTGGCTGTCACTGCCCTGGTGCTCTCAGAAGTCCTGAAAGAGGAGGAAGCCCTGGATGGATTTGAGATTTTCCTCTCCCATCTGCCAAAAAGTGCAGATGTAAGCCTTTTTGAGGCATTAATGAACACTGTCAGGGAGACTAGTAGTTCATATGCCTTCTCTTGAAGGATGATTCCTAGAATACTCGCAAAGCACACTTCTTTCTTCATATTCTTCTTCTTTATTAAATCAAACATCAGTTTTTTCCAGTTGACTGCTTTCTTATTGACCAGAGCACACATAACCAGAAATTGGTGCCTGGTAATGTCTTCATGGGCTGTGTGCTTGCCAAGCAACACCTTGCCCACTACATCGGCTAAGAATTTATACTCAGAAGATAAATTTTTCTTAAGTAGTTTATTTGGGTTTTCTCCAGTATGACCTATTTTTATCAGCATGTTATCATATTCAGTGTTATCCATCTCTATATCTTCATTTCCATTCAGTAAACCGAAAATCTCAGATAATACGGTGGGGGTTAAAGAAATCTGATTACCAGATATAGTCCCGGTCATTGTATCTGCATCTGGAGTGGTGGAAGTGAACACCCATTCTCTAATCTCTGTCGCTGCGATCTTGATTCTGTTGGTCATGAAATTCTTCAGATTTTGTTCCTCAAAGAGTTTCAGTATGTCCAAAAAGATCTGGTCTGAATGTTGGAAGGATTCAAAATTGATGTCGAATCCCATATCGAACTTCATCGCCACCAGAGAACTTGGTGGAATCATCATTGTTCACCTGCAAAGGAAAACAGAGAGATCAAGTGCAAAGGGAACAGGAAACACGAGACGGAGCTCGAAGAAAACCTAGATATATGGTTTTCAGAATATGAAGCGGTAGACTCCGTCCGACGAAAAATAAAAATTTTTCGATCTGCGTTCGACGAAATATTTTTTTAACAAAAGAGTTCGTCAATCTCAGTCAGAAGAAGCGAAAACATTTCGTCGATCTTAGGTCGACGAAACATTTTCTAAAGCAAGATTGTCGATCTCCGTTCAATGAAAAGAACTTCACACACAGAGAGTTCGTTGATCTCAGGTCGACGAATTTCTCAAGAACTTTCCTCAGTTTGTCGATCTCCGTTCGACGAACTGTGGCAAATTCTTCGACCACAGACAAAAAATTAAATTAATGCATCTTCATTGATCATACCTAGCTGATTCATAAAGAATAAATGTTTCTTCTCATCCAAGGGTTTGGTGAAGATACCTGCCTTTTGTAAATAAGTAGAGA
This sequence comes from Platanthera guangdongensis, assembly GCA_039583875.1. Taxonomy (NCBI): domain Eukaryota; kingdom Viridiplantae; phylum Streptophyta; class Magnoliopsida; order Asparagales; family Orchidaceae; genus Platanthera; species Platanthera guangdongensis. Next base: position 106,251,039 of record CM077161.1, on the reverse strand, counting down.
CAAAGGTGAGATTAATTTTCTTTTTGTCTACACACTCTCTAATGAAATGATGTCGTACATCTATATGCTTAGTCCTACTATGATGCAATGGATTCTGTGCAATAAAAATTGCACTTGTGTTATCACACAATAGAGTTGAATTATTTAAGTTGACACCATAATCTAGGAGTTGGTTTTGAATCCACAGCATCTGTGGGAAACAACTACCAGCTGCTATATATTCAGCTTCTGCTGTTGAAGAGGACACAAATGTTTGTTTCTTGCAAAATCAAGACACTAGCCTTTCACCAAGGAACTGACATGTCCCTGATGTGCTCTTCCTATCCACTCTACATCCAGCAAAGTCAGCATCAGAGTATCCTGTTAACTCAAAAACTGACTCAGTTGGATACCAGAGTCCTAAATTAGGGCAACTCTTTATATATCTTAAAATTCATTTTAAGAAAATAAGGTGAGATTATTTAGGGTTCAACTGGAACCTAGCACAAGATATGTAGCAAACATAATATCTGGTCTAATTGCTGTAAGATATAACAGGGACCCATCAATGACCTTATATAATTTCTGATCTTCAGGTTTCTCATGTTCATCAGAATCAATTACAGCATTGGTAGCCATAAGTGTTTTTTTTGCTGAAGCATCAGCCATCCCAAACCTTTTAATTAGCTCCTTAGCATATTTAGATTGGGATAAGAAGATGCCATCAGATGTCTGCTTCACCTGGAGACCAAGGAAGTAGGAGAGCTCACCCATGCTACTCATTTCAAACTTTGAATGCATAAGGTTGGAGAACCTTTTGCATAGTTTAGAATCTGTAGAACCAAATATAATATCATCTATATATATTTGTACTAATAATATTTTATCATGATGATGCTTAATAAATAAAGTCCTATCTACTATGCCTCTAGAAAATTTATGCTCTAAGAAAAAGTTAGCTAAGGTTTCATACCAAGTTCTTGGAGCTTGCTTTAGACCATAGAGAGACTTATGCAAATTGAAAACATAATAGGGATGAGTAGGAGAGATAAAACATGGTGGTTGTTCTACATAGACCTCTTCTTTAAGTTCACCATTGAGGAATGCACTCTTGACATCCATTTGGTATACAGTGAACTTCTTGTATGCTGCATATGCAAGGAAAATTCTGATTGCTTCCAGCCTTGCAATAGGTGCAAATGTCTGGACATAGTATATGCCTTCCTCTTGTCTATATCCTTGAGCAACTAGTCTGGTCTTATTCCTTATGATAAGACCTTGAACATCAAGCTTGTTTCTAAATACCTGTTTAGTTCCAATGACTGGGTAGTCTTTTGGTCTTGGAACTAAATACCAAACTCTACATCTCTCAAATTGGTTAAGCTTCTCTTGCATTGCAATAATCCAGTGTGAATCTTGCTCAATTCTTTAATGGATTGAGGCTCAATTTGAGATATGAAGCAGACATGCATCATATCCTAGTGGAGTTTATGCCTTGTCTGCACACCAACTGAAATATCTCTAATCACTTGAGATACATGGTGATCTCTAAGTGTGACAAATTTAGTAGGAGTAGTTGGTTGAGCAACAGCTTGGTGAATTAATTCCTCTTGTGGAATTATAATAGCTGTTGGAGGAAGTTCAACCACTTCCAAACTTTCTTCTTCACTGTATTCTTCAACTTGTGGAGAAGGATGTGATGGAGCCTCTTGGGTGAGGTTTAAATCATCCAATCTCTCACACAAGTGAGGTACCTGCAAAATGTTATTGATAGAAATTTATTTCTCCTTATAAAACATGTTAGTCTCATCAAATGAAATATGAATAGATTTTTCTATTTTCATGGTTGATTTATTATAAACCCTATAAGCCTTACTTACTTGAGAATATCCAAGAAAAATTCCCATTTTAGCCTTGACATCAAACTTTTTAATGTGTTTCTTATTATTATTGTGAATATAACAAATGCAACCAAAAATTTTGAAGTAGTGTACTTTAGGTTTCTTCCCTTTAAGTAGCTCATGAGGAGTCTTATTCTTAAGCTTATGTATCAGACTTCTGTTCAATACATAGTTTATTGTGCTCACAGTCTCTGCCCAAAAGGATAGGGGCAAATGAGCATCTGCAAGTAATGTGCCTGCAGATTCAATTAGGGTTCTATTTTTCCTTTCAGCAACCCCATTTTATTGAGGTGTTCTAGGAGCTGAGAAGCAGTGTCTGATACCTTTCTTCTCACAGAACTCTTGCATAACAAGAGACTCAAACTTAGTACCATGATCACTTCTGATTAATGCAACTGGAGTAGAGTACTCAATCTGTATGTTCTTGAGAAAATTTGTAAGAACCTTGAAGTTATCTAACTTAGATCTCAGAAATAATACCCAAGTGAATCTTGAGAAGTCATCTACAATCACTAAGTATAAGATTTCCCTCCTAGGCTTTGTACAATAATAGAGCCAAAAAGGTCCATATGCAGCAAGTACAATATTCTAGGCGAGTCACTTTTATTTACAGATTTGAAACTATTTTTAGTTTGCTTGCCTAACTAACAAGCCCTGCAAAGGCTTTCCTTCTTGTAGGGGCAAGAAGGCAATCCTCTAACAAGATTGTCCCTAGAGAGTTTAGCAATATTTTTCAAATTAACATGTCCTAATCTCCTATGCCAAAGGTCATTATTATTACTAGTTTGAGTAAATAAGCATATTTCTGTTTTGGCAGAATTAAAGTTAACTATGTAAATGTTTCCTACTCTAGTACATGTTAACACTACTAGGTTATCTAAAGAAGTAATAATACATGAAGTTTTATTAAAGGATACCTGAAACCTTTCATCACATAACTGACTTATGGATATCAGGTTGTGCTTCAGTCCACTTACATATGCTACCTTCCTGAAGGTGACTGCTCCAATTTTGACCTTTGCATATCCTTCAGTCTGGCCACAATTGGAATCACCAAATATTACTTTAGGTCTTAACTTTGACTTTTAGTTGATTAGGTTGTCCTTGTTTCTAGTCATGTGTTTTGAACAGCCACTATCCAAATACCATTGTTGCTCTGTGGTGGGATAGTCTTTCACCTGCAATAAAATAGATTAGCTATTCTTGACCCAGGTTACCTTGGGTCCTTCTTTCTTTACATAACTAAAACTGGAAATGTAAGAGTATTCAGGTTGGCATTTATAACCTAAGGGATGATATCTTTTTGGAGGAATTATCCATTGATTAAATTGATTAATGGATGATCTTGGTTGATTATAAGTTTTAGAAAAATTCAAGTTTCTGTTAACTTGAACTGGGTTCGACGAATTCAAGTAAGTTCTTTGATCTGAGTTCGACGAATGAGGATGAGTTCGTCAAACTCCACTCAGAGAATGTAAGTATTCATTCTCTGGGCCCCAAAATCGTCGATCTCGGTTTGACGAACCATACTGGTTTTGTCGATCGTAGTTCAACGAATAATTATAGTGAATATTTGCGTTCGGAGTTCGTCGATTTGAGTTCGACGAACTATACATATTTCGTCGATCGGAGTTCGACGAAATCTATTGAACATTGTTATAATTAGGATTTTCTTTTTCTTTTTCTTATTCTTTTGTTTTAACTCAGTTTGTTTAACATTATTATTATTATCTATCTTTTCTTTTCTTTTTTCTGAAACAAATTTTATTGGTGTTGAAAATATATTTTTCTGGATTAGTGGGGGTTGTCTTGATGAAGCACCTAAGCCCAGCTTGCCATTTAGTCTGGCATTCACTGTGCTTGTGATGTCCATCAACTTGATACTTCTCTCATTTAGGGATTCTTCAAGTTGCCTTGCCTAGGCTAATTTAGATTTTAGTGAGATGATTTGTTCATTTGCTTGAGTTAATTCATCTTTTAGTTTAATGTTTTCAGAAGTCAAGTTCTCTTGATCAGACAATTTTTCCCTAAGAGCTTTAATTTCTTTTTCAGAATTAATTAAATTTATACATAAAGATTTAAATTCAGTTTTGAAATTTTCTGAATTGTAATCAAAGGAAGACAATACCTAATCTGCCTCAGATTCTGATGATTCTTCATTATCTGAATGCTCAGCCTCAGATTTGTTCCTTGAAGCATCAATGACCATCAGGCAAATCTCCTTTGCCTTTGCTTCTTCATCATCTTCACTGGAGCTATAAGATGAATATTCTTCTTCAGTGTCACTCCAGGTCTCAGCCACAAAGCCTTTCTCTTTTCTCTTATGCTTGCTGGAGGAAGGCTTGTTATAGTGTTGTTTCCTGGTTTATTTTTCTCTTCTTCTTTCCTTCTTTTGATTTTCTGTATATTCTGATATGAAGTGTCCTGGTTTCCTGCACCCAAAACAAACAATTTCTTTAGTGGGTGTCTTGTCATACCTTGGTTTGTCATCTTGACTAGATGACTTTCTTCTGAAGTCCTTATTTGTCATCTTATAAAATCTTTTGGCTAAGAGACTCAGAAGTTCTTCACTTGCTGTTGGAGCTTCTGATTCCTCTAAAGTTTTGAAAGCTATGTTCTGTTCCTTTCTTGCTGGAGGAGGAGTCTTCTATTCTGCAGATTCTCTTGACTTTATGAGCCTATCATATGACTTGAGCTTTCCCAGAAGAGATTCAGTGGAAATCTCATTTAACCTTCGGGCCTCCTTGATTGGATATATTCTGGAGTCCCATGAGCTTGAGAAGCACATGAGGATTTTGTCATTCATCTCAGTGAGAGTGATATCCTTATCCAACGTCTTTAGCTCATTGATGATTGAGCTTAGTCTGTTATACATATCACTGACAGACCCAGATTCATCTTTCTTAAAATTTTCATACTGAGAGATGAGAGTTGATCTCATGTCTTTTCTCTCATCTGCTGATCCAGCAACTATCTGGTTGAGAGAGTCCCAGATGGCCTTGGCAGATGTGCACTCAGCCACTTTTTGGAATATGTCATCTGACATAGTCTGTGCTAGGATGTTCATGGCCTTTGCATCTGCTATTTTGCCCTTCTTTTGAGCATCTGTCAACTCAGGTGGTGGAACAACATGTGTACTTGAAGATGTAGTAGATGTGGTAGCAGCTGTAGGTTGAGGGGGGCCTGTCAAAATAGAATTATATATGTCTTCATCAATAGAATTCATATAAAGCTCAATTCTTGCTTTGTAGACGGCAAACTTGTTTAAGTTGCAAACTGGAGGTCTGGTGCTTGCATAATCCTTGTTCTGTGTCATGCTGTGAACTAAATAAAAAACTAAGGAAACTGAAATCAGATCTATCAAGGATCTTTTGGTTCAAGCATTAGCTTGTACAACCAAAGGAACCTGCTTTGATACCAATTGAAAGAAAAGGGGAATAGATCTGATTTATTCTAGAGGGGAGGGGAGTGGGGTAAATAGAGTAATTAAAACTTTTGGCTATTTTTAATTATTATCCGAGTAAAGTAGGTGATACTATAATAGTAATCAGAAAATATAGATTAAACTAAGCTATCACAGGAAACAAATCTAACACAACAAAGTTACCATATCACAGAAAAGCAAAAGCGACACAGAAAATGATCAACCAGATGACACAAGAATTTTATAGTGGTTCCCCAAACTGGGTACATCCACTATTCTACCACCCTGATAGGAATCCACTAGCAAGTTTTTGATCAGGTGACTGCCACCACAAGATCTATTTCTAGGGGGATCTCACAATCTTTTGAGCTTTTGATCAAGTGCCCAAAAACCAAAAATAAACTTTTGAAGGAAGTTAATAAACCCTTTATACAGGAGGTGAGAGAGGTGTTGGTGTCTTCTCTTTCTCTAATCAACATAGAAGACTAGTGGATTGCTGTTGTCAAAAGCTCCTTCCAAAATCACTTAGAGCCTTGCTCAGGGTGTAGGTCTTCAGCTTTGTCTTGAAATGTGTCCAGGAACTTCTGACTGATAGAACGATTGTTGTCCTTGAATGTTCCTGGAGAGAAGTTGACGAAAACTCTTGATCTTTGTTTGTTGTTCTTCTTCAGTCTTCAGTAAGCACAAGGAGAAAACTAGTTGTTTTCTGCACAAAGAAGTGTTCTGAATGTTTTCTGTATTTTCTGTAATTCTTCTTTTTTCTGTATCACTGCTTGTTGTCTGAAAAGAGAAAAATCTCTTTTATATTCTCTGTCGAAATTCTCCTTTGAATTTTGAATTCTATGCATTGATTGTTGAATGTTTGGAGAATGAAATACGACTGGAGAATATTGTCTTTAATGAGTTTCCCAACTGTCCCAATAAATTAAGCAAGTAATTAACCCTGATGAAAAAAATAATTAATGCTGTCAATAACGACTATATTCAGGGGAATATATGCATTAATTACTCAGAGAATTACTGCTAAATAATATAGAAAATAAGGACAGAAATGGGGGGAAAAACTCTAAGTCAAGCTTGGACAGAAATCGTCGACCTCTTAACAGATTTCGTTGACCGGAGATCCAAGTTCGTCGAGCTGAGAAATCCTGTTCGTCGACTTGCGCTCAGCGAACTACATTCTGCGAATAACTTGCCAATTCTGCTGTCCAAGTTCGTCGAGCAGAGAATCTGTCTTCGTCGAGCTGAGTTCAGCGAAAATAATCTGGAAAGAATCTGTTGAAATTGAATTCCAGAATTCGTAGATCTGAGCTCGAATATCGTCGAGCTTGTTGGGTACATTGGAAAATGTGTACCCGATTTGAAAAAGCCTCACCCTACTCAATGATATGCATCAAAGTGTATTTGATGTGTTTTGAGTTTATATGTGCAGGTTAAGTAATTGCAGGAAATGCAAAAAAATTTCTAAGTCCATGTGTCGACACCTAGAGAAGTAGTGTCGACACTTATGAAGGCTTGTGTCGACACTGGAGAAAAGCTGTGTCGACACTTGGAGTTAATTGTGTCGACACTTGGAAAGGCTGAGTCGACACCAGAATCAAATGTGTCGACACCAAGAGGCTGTGTCAACACACAGAGAAGAAAAGTCGACAGAATCAGTGTCGACACCAAAAGGCAGTGTCGACACACAAGAATACTTAGTCGACATCAATTGTGTCGACACATAGAGACAGTGTCGACAAATAGAAGTATTTGTCAACATCAACTGTGTCGACACACAGGACTTGTGTCGACACACAACAAAACTTCAATAAAGTTAAAGTAAAGAAGTACTTATGTCGACACACAACAAGTTTCAACAAAGTTAAAGAAAAGAAGGCTTGTGTTGACACACAGAATCAGTGTCGACATATTCTGAAGAAGCAGTGTCGAGAAGCTGCTACAACAACAAAAGGAGTTATGTCGACACCACCAAGGCTAGTGTCGACACTTAGTCCACTTGTGTCGACACTTAGTCTACTTGTGTCGACACATAATGAAGATCAGTCTCGACACTTTCAGACAGAGACAGTGATTTCAAGAAGTGACTGGATGACTTGACAGCTGCCATTTCTAACCGGTCTACTGCAACTGTCAAAGCTGTCAGAAGTTTGTTAGAAACCAGATCAGCTAGTTACCATGGAGAAAGACTATATAAAGGCTTTATCCTTCAATAGAAAATAATGATCATAATTAAGATTGAAGATCTACACAGATATCTATCAACACAAAAGAAGAAGACCTTCGACAGAAGATCTAAGAAGTTAGAGAGAGAACTCCATCTAAGAGGTACAGTTGCTGAACCAGGCTGCCAAGAAAGATTCAGATTGAGATCTGAATCTCAAGTCAGAAGCTGATTGAAGATCATCTTCTCAGGAGATTCAACCCTACTGAGTTCAGATTCAAGAAGCTTTGAAGAAAGCTAAGAGAGGTTGATCTATGCCATCAAGTTCTTTCAAGAACTATTTAAGAAGCCATTCATCCCTTCTCTCTCTATCTAGGTGGTGGTTAATTACTTTGTTTAATCAATTTTCTGTAGGATCTATTCTAGATCTGAGCTGTAAGCCTATTATATAAAGGCTGAGTGTAGGAGAATATTTTCTCTGAGTGGTAGGGCTGTGAGCCTGAGGTGTAGGAGATTGAGATCTCTGAGTGTAGGCCTTGTTGAAGGCTGAGGTAGGGCAGATTGCCTGAGTTGTAGGAACCTTGTTTGGGGCTCTGAGTTGTAAGATCTGAGGATCTGAGGTGAAGTGCAGAAGTTAGGCCGAATCTAGTACACTGCTAGATAGGCGAATGGAGAAAGTGGATGTACCCAGACCTTGGGGAACCACTATAAAAACTGTGTGCACTCTGTGATTGATTGTTTCTGTGATTGCTGTGCTGTGCTAGTAGTAGAATTTGCAGTTTATTATTAGTTAACTGAATTGATTTGCTGCCTTATAAGAAAAACAGGAATTACACCTATTCACCCCCCTCTAGGTGGTTAGACACTAATTCTTTCAAGTGGTATCAGAGGGAGGTTCCTCAAAGAAGGACTTAACAGTCAGAGTGAGATCCATAAGGCAGATTCAAGAATCAAGAAAATGGGTTCAGGTGAAAATCATAAGGAGGTAGGGTCTATGAAATTACCCATATGCAGAAAGGAGATATTTGGCATCTGGAAAGAAAGGGTCAGGCTGTTTATGGAGGCTTCCGATCCAAGGATCTATATTACAGTCAAGGAAGGTCCTTATATCCCAATGAAGATTTCAATTCTGGATGCAAACCAAAGAATTCCCAAGGATTTCTCAGAAATGACTAAGGATGAGATCATCCTGGCAACTATGGATAAAAGAGCCCAGAACATCATAGTAAGTGGCATTGATGATGCAACTTTTCAGAATTTGATTCACTGGAAGACCTCCAAGGAAATGTGGGATACTTTAATAGTCTACATGGAGGGTTGTGAAGAAGTAAGACAAGATAGAAAATCTATGCTAAACCAGAAATATGAGAGTTTCAGACAAGGAAAGTCTGACAGTATCACTGAGTGCTATAAAAAGTTCTATAGGATAGTGAATGAGTTGATGTCCTATGGGAGAATCTTCAGTACTTATGAACTGAATGATAAATTCCTAAGATCTTTAACAAAAGATTGGGACACAAAGATTTGTGCCATTAGGGAAGTGGCCAAACTTGCAGATATCTCTCCACCAACCTTGTTTGGAAAACTGCTATCATATGATATGCGGCTAATAGAAAGGAAAGAGGAAGAGAAAAGTGCAAAAGGTGAGCATAGAGAAAAATCTGTGGCCTTCAAAGTTGAAGCCACTAAGAAAAATAGGAGGATGTCTCCATCACCTCCTAAGATTGTTGCTGAAACTGCTTCAGAAAATTCAGACAGCAGTGACTCAGATGAGTATTTTGCAGCATTTACTAGACAGTTTCAGAGATTCCTGAAGAAGAAGCAGTGGAAGTCTAAGCCTTCCACATCTCAGCCTAAGGATGATTATTATCAAAAGAAAAAGTCATCCAGGAAGGAAAGGAGCAGGTCTAAGCCAAGCAAATCTACATCATCCAAGATAGTTTGCTACTGCTGTAATAGGCCTGGACATGTTGTGGCTGAGTGTCCAGATAAAAAAAAAGAGACTGCAGATAAGAAGAAGAGTCAACACCAAAGCAAGAAGGAGAAATCCTTTGTTGCTAAGAAGGAGAAGACCTTGTCAGACCAATCTACTTCAGAGTCAGAATCTGAAGCTGAGGCCTATATTGGTCTATATGAAGCAGATGAAGAAGAAGAGTATCTCCAGGTGCTGAACTCTATATATGAATAAGAAGACCATCAGTGCAAGGGACTGATGGCTGTGTCAGAAGAAGACAAATGCCAGGATCAGCCTGGTCCTAGTAAGGTACAATGTCTTTCAGATTGCAGTACTGAGTCAGAGTCAGCAACATCTGCATCAAGTGATGTGGATGGGTCTGAGTCTGAAGGTGATATTCATCATTTGATAGATGAATATAGAGATTTATTGCAGGCACTTAAGAAGAGCAAAAACCTGGCCAAAACTCAGGCTAAGGAAATTACAGATCTTAAGATGGCTGCATTAGATTCAGAGAAGTTGCTGGATCAAAAACTGAATGAGATTGCCAGATTGAAAAATATAACTGTTATTCAAATGGGCACAATCACATTCAAGAATGATCAGATTAGAAATCTAGAGGTTAGACTTCAGAAAGAGAAAGAGATTGTAGCTAGTTTTTCTAAACCTAAATCTGTATTACCCTTGATTGATGAGTTTGTACCTCAAAAGGGTAAGGCTGGGTTAGGATTTAAGAAAACTGCATGGACTGCTAGGTCCAAATCTAAAGGCAAAGCCCCAACACAAAACAAGAAGCCTACTGTAGACAATTCAGATAGGGTAGACCATTTTGCCTTAGATTGTTGGCACAATTCCAGTGTCAAGGAGGGTAGCAATCTGTCTGCTAGAAGAGTTACAGGTAGATTTGTCAAATTTCAGACTAACATGAACCAAGGACCCAAAACTTATTTGGGTTCTAAGATTAAGTAGTCTTTATTGCAGGTGAGTCCAAGTTGCCATGCCCCAATATGGTACTTGGACAGTGGATGTTCCAGGCACATGACTGGAATAAGGGGGTTGCTGAAGGACTACACACCTATCATGGATGGCCCTAAAGTAACCTTTGGTGGTTCAGAAAAAGGAATCATCAAAGGATTTGGTAACATTTCTAATAACCAGATTACTATCTCTCAAGTGGCCTATGTGAAGGGTTTGAAACACAACCTTATAAGCATAAGTCAGTTGAGTGATTTAGGATATGACATTTCATTTATTAAGAATGGATGTCATATCAAAAGGTCAAGTGATCAAAAGGTCATATTGACAGGATATAGAAAGAGAAATGTTTACTGTCTTAACTTTGTGTGTGAGAACAATGTTTCTCCCATTTGTCTTGTAGCTGATGAGAGAGCCTCTCATTGTGTTAAATGGCACAAGAGGCTGACCTATCTTAACTATAAGACTATTGACCAACTCTTTAGCAAAGAGTTAGTGAGGAATGATCCTCAAGTTAAGTGTATAAAGGATGAGATATGCTCAGCTTGTCAAAAAGGCAAGCAGACCAAATCCACCTTTCATAGCCTTGAAAACAAGGATTCAGTGAGGTGTCGATACCTCTTGTATATGGATCTATTTGGTCCTATGCCTGTTCATAGTCTAGGTAGGAAGGTCTACACTTTTGTGGTAGTAGATGACTATTCTAGATATTCCTGGGTGTTCTTTCTAAGACAAATATCTGAAACCCCAAGTGTCTTATATAGTTTTGTTAAACAAATTCAGAATGAATTGGACAGTACAGTGGTCAAAATTAGAAGTGACCATGACACTGAATTTCAGTCTGAAAGTATGACAATACTATGTGAAGAATTTGAGATTTTTCAAGAATTTTCCTCACCTAGAACACCACAACAAAATGGTATTGCTGAAAGGAAGAATAGAACCTTGATAGAGGCTGGTAGAACTCTATTGAGTGACACTTCTCTCCCAAAATATTTTTGGGCTGAGGCAGTAAACACTGCATGTCATGTGATCAATATGACTACTATCACCAAGAGCCACAAAAGACTCCCTATGAGATTGTGAAGGGCAAAAAACCAAACTTATCCTATTTTAGGATCTTTGGTTGCAAGTGCTATATACTTAACAATGGCAAGTCTTATCTAACCAAGTTTGCTGCCAAATCCCAAGAGGGGATATTTGTTGGGTACAACAAAAATAGTAAGGCTTATAGAGTCTACAACTTGATTACTCAAGTTGTAGAAGAGTCTGTATATGTGGTCTTTGATGAAACAAGACTGATTAACAGTGAGTTGCCAAGTAGTGCTTGCAGTTCTACAGGTATAAATGAGAGAATGGACAAGCTTACCATTACAAAAGAATCAACTACAAATCAGGAAGTGGAAAATGGTGGCTGCTGTCCAGGGGGAGTACAAGACTCTCAAGATGCTGAAGAAAACCAAGAGGTGCAGCTTAATGAAGAGGCTGGAGGTGTTCAACCTGAAGATAGACTACCTCCAGCTAATAGACACTTAAAGGATCATCCAGCAAATCAGATAATTGGTGATCCAAGACAAGGAGTGCAAACAAGAAGCAGGAATCTGAGCTCAGTTCTTTGCTCCAGCTTCCTATCACAAGTGGAACCAAAGAAATTTGAAGAAGTAGTTCTAGACCCACATTGGATTGATGCCATGCAAGAGGAGCTGAATCAGTTCAGAAGATGCAAGGTTTGGAAGCTAGTTCCTAAGCCAAAAGTGCATAATATCATTGGAACAAAGTGGATTTTTAGGAACAAATTGGATGAGAATGAGATCATTGTGAAGAATAAAGCAAGACTTGTTGCAAAAGGGTATAGGAAGGAAGAAGGTATTGACTTTGATCAAACCTTTACCCCAGTAGCAAGATTGGAAGCAATCAGGATGTTCCTTGCTTATGCAACATATCAAGGTTTCAAGGTATTCCAAATGGATGCAAAATCAGCATTCCTGAATGGAAATCTAAAAGAAGAAGTCTATGTAGAGCATCCCTCAGGTTTTGTTGATCCTCTCAAACATGATTATGTTTATAGACTTAGGAAAGCTTTGTATGGGTTGAAACAAGCCCCAAGGGCTTGGTATGAAACCCTGTTTAGTTTCCTCATTGAGAATAAATTCTCAAGGGGTAAAATAGACAAGACTCTATTCCTTAGGGAATCTAAAGGAAAGATTATCCTAGTCCAAATATATGTAGATGACATAATATTTGGGTCTACTGAAAGTAATCTTTGCAGCAAGTTTGCAAAACTTATGCAAGGAAAATTTGAAATGAGAAGTATGGGAGAACTTAAGTTTTTCTTGGGTCTCCAAGTAAGACAGACTGAAGATGGCTTGTCCATAACTCAGTGTAAGTTCACCCTGGAGTTAATTAAAAAGTATGGTATGGAATCATCCACTACCATGAGAACTCCTATGGGGTCAAATGTGTCTCTTAGCAAAGATGATGCAGGGAAACCTATAGATGAAACTTTGTATAGAGGGATAGTTGGCTCCCTTCTATATCTGACTGATAGTAGACTAGATATCATGTATGCTACATGTGTCTGTGCTAGGGACCAATCTTGCCCTAAAGAATCTCATCTGACTGCAGTGAAAAGGATTTTGAGATATCTTAAGGGCACACCTAATCCAGGCCTTTGATACCCTAGGAATGGAGATTTTCTACTGACAGACTATTCAGATGCAGATTTTGCAGGTTGCAAGGAAGTTAGAAAAAGTACTACAGGCACCTGTCAATTTCTAGGTGCAAGACTAGTGTCTTGGAGCAGTAAGAAGCAGACCCGTGTGACAATCTCCACAGCTGAGTCAAATTATGTTGCTGCAGGAAGCTGTTGTGTACAACTTTTGTGGATTCAGCACCAGCTAGAAGACTATGATATTCAAGTAAGTAGAACACCTTTGCTTTGTGATTCTACAAGTGCAATTTTTATAGCTAATAATCCTGTCTCACATAGTAGGACTAAACATATAGAAATTAGATACCATTTTCTTAAAGAACATGTAGAGAAAGAGGACATTTCTCTAGAATTTGTTAAAACTGATTATCAAATTGCTGATATGTTTACTAAGCCTCTAGATGAAACTAAATTCAATAAGTTTAAAATTGAATTAGGAATGTTGAACATAGAGTAGTTTAACAAAATTGGCTAAGTAAAATGGTGTCGACATAAGGAGCTGTCTGTGTCGACACATAGAAGTGGTGTCGACATTCCAGAGAAAAGATATCGACACATCTAGAGAGTAAGTGTTGACACTTCAGAGAAGTAGTGTCGACACATCCAGAGTAGGTGTCGACACATCTAGAAGTGGTGTCGACACTTAGGTTCAACACAGATTTCGTCGAGTGGAGTATCGACTAATTGTCGAGCGCTGATGTATAAGTGTCGACACATAAGTTCTGTCGAGTATATTGGTGTCGATACATAGTAGTCAACACCGTTGTCGAGACTTAGGTAGTCAGTGTCGACACTTTTCAACAGTGTCGACACATTTAGAGGATTATGATGTGCCTTTTCATCTTCATTTTTAGAAAGGTATAAATAGGTCTACATTGTTTGTCGACACGCTCTCAATAGTTTTGAGACCAAAACTTTGTGTCTACATCTCTCTCATCTAAAATCAAGATTTCTCAAAACCCTAATGACGCCTAAGCTTGAAGAGAACGTCAATGAAGGATATGAGCTAGTACGCAACACATTTGACCATGCGGAACCAGAAATTAAGGAGGTGGTAACCCTAATTACTGAGAATGGGTTGGAGTATGTTTTTGAGCCAACCAAGATTTAGAAGAAGGAAGTATTTGAATTCTATGGTGCAGCTACATTGGACTCTACTGAACTCAAGATCAAGATTGTAGTTCATGGTGCGAAAGTTAAACTGACTATGGAGAGTTTAAGGAAAGTTCTACATCTACCTAGAATTCAAGAGGAAGTAGAAGTGACCTCTTCCAAGACAAGGGAAGCACTTCAATGGTGTGGATTGGATCCCACCATGAACATTGGATCCTCAATGAATAGAAAAGGAATGAATCATCAAGGCAAATTCCTCTCAGAAATAGTTGGCAAGGTTATATTCTGCAAGCCAGGGGGCATGATAAAATTTCTGCCCATATGTTCAATTTAATGACCACAATAATCTTCACACTAAAAACTGGGTAGAATTATGAGTCTGTACTTAGCTGGAACTATTCCAGAAGTAATGGAACAAGCAGCTGGTTCTAAAATTAACCATATGAGGAGGATGGACATAAGGATTATCTCAAGATGGGATAGGGTCCTAACTAAGGACATGCCTGATGAGGAAAGGCATGAGGTTCCTGAGAAATCTACATCCCAAGAAGTTCCTGCACAAGACCCTGCAGATGGAGCACAAGTGTAGGGGGAGCCTCATATTGAGGAAGAGCCAACCCACCTGGAGAGTGAGATGGCTACACAAACAATCCTTGAGGTAATTCATAAGGTAAATCAGTCAATTTTCAATATTGAGGATGAAATGCTAACTGAATCATTGATTGATGTTGACCAGCCAACACAACTACACAGTCAACCACAAGATGTTATCATGGAGGATACATCTGTTGCTGCTGATAATGATCCAGAGTTTGTAGTACCTCAAGATCCTACTTAACAAGAGTTTACCTTAGAAGAGCTGTTTCCTAACTTAGTGCACGCTAATATTGAGGGGGAGCATGCTGGTTTTGAGGGGGAGAAAACTGCTTTTGAGGGGGAGCAAGTAACAACTCATGAGGAGAATACAATGACTGAGGAGGAGCACAGGATTCAAGGGGAGCTACCAAGGACTGAGAAAGAATTGCCTCCAAGTCCTAAGGAAAGAGTTGACATAGCTAGTACCTCAGATTCAGAGGATGCAGCTGAGGTTCAGGCCAAGAAAAGAAAGCTCATGGTCTTTAAAAGAAGGAGTCAAAGCTACAAGAAGGCACTACAAACAGTTGCTCCACAGCCTGCCCCAACATTTGATTATAATTCTTTATTAGTATCTATGCAAGTGAAGTTGGATGAGCAAATGATTGCCATGGAGAAGTATATGGATGAGACACACAAAGATCTACAACTCTCCTTGGCCACAGATATAAAGTCAATAAGATTTGAAGTGAATCAAAATAAGAAAGAGATGACTGATTGTTTCCACAAGGGTGGAAATGCTGTGGTTTTCCTAGCTACCCATCAAGAAAAGATAAAGACACAAGTTGATGATATAGCCCTTAAGCAAGGCTATGTCATAGAAAATCAACTAAGAATGAATGATAATCTCACAGAATCACATAATGTGATTGTAACAGAGCTGCAAAATATTGCTACTGCACAGACTGCAGCTAGGGCTACAGACAAGGCAGAATTTGCCAAGCACTTATAAGAAGGAGTAGCTGCTGTAACAACAGCTATTCAGGACTCCCAAAAGACTATTTCTGGCCAGCTACTGAAATTAAAGGCCTTCTATAAAGATGATGTCAATTTTATGGATGGACAAGTCAGATTTCAGAAAGATGATCTCAGAGATCATGTTGCCAGAGAAGTCATAAAGGGGGAGAGAGTACTAGTCAAAGCTGGATCTGATCATGCTAAATGGATTTCCAATAGCATCAGAGCCACTCTTGGATATCCACCCCATTGTGATGATGACAATGTGGCTGAATCTGGAGTACACCCTGCTCTTTTTGGAGGTGAGCAAGCTGAAGTTGCTCAAGTTATTTATCCTCCAACAGACTTTGAGATGATCCATCAAGAAGTACAATCAATGTATAGCCCTCCTGAAGGAAATAAAAATATTATTCTTGAGAAAGTAGATAAGCCTGTGCCAGAGGCAGTATTGAAAGAGCAAGAAACTCTTTTGTCCAAGAAGAGATTCAGAGAACAGGCTGAGTTAAAGCCAGATTTTGAGCAGTGGAGCCCAACATCTAGGAATATCATCCTAACTGCTTGGAAAGCTGCAAAGGACAATACCCTAGAGAGGGGCAAATGGTACTCTGAACAAGAATGGAGAAAACATGAAGCCAGACAAGAAGCTATTGTACAATATAGAAGGAAGGTAAAACTAGGGAAGCTACCTCCTAATGCACAGAAGCCTAACAAATATTTCCCAAAGCCTTATCATTATTTTGAAAGACAAAAGATAAAGGCTGAAGAGCTGAAAAAGAAAGATCTAAAGGGCAAGATGCCTGCTGATGACTCTGATGTTCCTGTATAAGCCAAGATTCAATCAGGCAAGGGCATTGTCATCAAGGAGCCAGAGCAGCCTTAGATTAGATTTACTAGATTTTATCACATTGTAAAATTTAGTGTCCAAAATCTATGTAAACTTCTATTAAATAAACTTTTGTAGTTGAAGAAAAACATGATTAATGCTTGTTGTGTTAGCATTATTATTATTCTGCAATGTTTTGTTTTATATGTTTTGTTTAAGAAATTTCCCTGTCATATAATGCTATTATACATCATATTGTGTATTTGTTATGTATGGTGTATATCATTGACTAAGGGTTATGACTTCTCCAAATAGGGGGAGATTGTTGGGTACATTGGAAAATGTGTACCAGATTTGAAGAAGCCTCACCCTACTCAATGATATGCATCAAGGTGTATTTGATGTGTTTTGAGTTTATATGTGCAGGTTAAGTAATTGCAGGAAATGCAGAAAAATTTCTAAGTCCATGTGTCGACACCTAGAGAAGTAGTGTCGACACTTATGAAGGCTTGTGTCGACACTGGAGAAAAGCTGTATCGACACTTGCAGTTAATTGTGTTGACACTTGGAAAGGCTGAGTCGACACCAGAATCAACTGTGTCGACACCAAGAGGCTGTGTCAACACACAAAGAAGCAAAGTCGACAGAATCAGTGTCGACATCAAAAGGCAGTGTCGACACACATGAATACTTAGTCAACATCAATTGTGTCGACACATAGAGGCAGTGTCAACACACAGAAGTATTTGTCAACATCAACTATGTCGACACACAGGACTTGTGTCGACACACAGCAAAGCTTCAATAAAGTTAAAGTAAAGAAGTACTTATGTCAACACAAAGGAGATGTGTCGACACACAACAAGTTTCAACAAAGTTAAAGAAAAGAAGGCTTGTGTCGACACACAGAATCAGTGTCGACACATTCTGAAGAAGCAGTGTCGAGAAGCTGTTACAACAACAAAAGGAGTTGTGTCGACACCATCAAGGCTAGTGTCGACACTTAGTCCACTTGTGTCGACACTTAGTCTACTTGTGTCGACACATAATGAAGATCAGTCTCGACACTTTTAGACAGAGATAGTGATTTCAAGAAGTGACTGGATGACTTGACAGCTGCCATTTCTAACCGGTCTACTGCAACTGTCAAAGCTGTCAGAAGTTTGTTAGAAACCGGATCAGCCGGTTATCATGGAGAAAGACTATATAAAGGCTTTCTCCTTCAACAGAAAGTAATGATCATAATTAAGATTGAAGATCTACACAGATATCTATCAACACAAAAAGAAGAAGACCTTCGACAGAAGATCTAAGAAGTTGGAGAGAGATAACTCCATCTAAGAAGTGCAATTGCTGAAGCAGGCTGCCAAGAAAGATTCAGATTGAGAACTGAATCTCATGTCAGAAGCTGATTGAAGATTATCTTCTCAGGAGATTCAACCCTACTGAGTTCAAATTCAAGAATCTTTGAAGAAATCTAAGAGAGGTTGATCTCTGCCATCAAGTTCTTTTAGGAACTGTTCAAGAAGCCATTCATCCCTTCTCTCTCTATCCGGGTGGTGGTTAATTACTTTGTTTAATCAATTTTCTGTAGGATCTATTCTAGATCTGAGCTGTAAGCCTATTATATAAAGGCTGAGTGTAGGAGAATATTTTCTCTGAGTGGTAGGGCTGTGAGCCTGAGGTGTAGGAGATTGAGATCTCTGAGTGTAGGCCTTGTTGAAGGCTGAAGTAGGGCAGATTGCCTGAGTTGTAGGAACCTTGTTTGGGGTTCTGAGTTGTAAGATCTGAGGATCTGAGGTGAAGTGTAGAAGTTAGGCCGAATCTAGTACACTGCTAGATAGGCGAAGGGGGAAAGTGGATGTACCCAGACCTTGGGGAACCACTATAAAAACTGGGTGAACTCTGTGATTGATTGTTTCTGTGATTGCTGTACTGTGCTAGCAGTAGAATTTGCAGTTTATTATTAGTTAACTGAATTGATTTGCTGCCTTATAAGAAAAACAGGAATTACACCTATTAACACCCCCTCTAGGTGGTTAGGCACTAATTCTTTCAGAGCTCAACTCAGAGAATTGATTCTGAGTTCGTCGAGTAGAGCATGATTATGGTCGAGCTGAGTTTGACTAACATCGAACTTATATACTAAACTTTGATTTCTTCTAAGTCTTGAGTTCACTAAGGTCTTCTACTGGCTGGTCCATCAAAGTTGAACCTAATGACTTAGCCTAAACTCTAGGACTCAAATTCATGACCCTTGCTATATATTATGGGTCAGACTCATCCTAATTAGTGAACCTAGCCCAAATCCAACTAGATATCCAACAGGTCATATGATCTTGGATCTTTGTGATATTTTGGTAGGAGTATTGTCATAGTGATATATACCTCTGGAAATTATTATAGGGTGTCTAGATAACATTAGCTCACCCTTGCAGCTATAAACTCCATCTTGCCTTTTTGATGATATTGATGTAATTATGGTTTATATGTCTTAGAATGATTTTATACTCTGAAAAAGCTGATCAAATAGCATGTAGATGCACTAGTAAATTATTTGGTGTAGTTGAACATTTCTTCTTAGTATATCATGTGTAAAGTAAACTAGTGCACCATACTTTGATAAATAGAAGATAAATACTGTAGCTTGCTGGAAAATTGTGTTACTTAGCCAGAGTACTTTTTAGGGCATAAAGAAGCTTGGAAAAATATGTACATGTTGTTTAGTTGAGATTACAAGGATGTTTCTTCACAAATTGCCCCATGATGGATTTGATTGAGATATTTTTACATATAGTTTACTGACCCTGGAATTGCATGAAATTTATTCAGAGGTTTTATGATCATAATAAAGCTCTATTAATTGTTGTATAATTTCTGGACAAGTATATATGGCACTTTCTTCATTACCCCTATTTAGTTGAATTACCTTGGATTATTTATTTGGAGGATAATTCTTTTATGAAAACTTATGAAATTTTGTATTCACTGATATCTTGCTAACCTATAGTGTTCACAATTTGTGTATGGTCATATCATAAGTAAATCTAGTACTTCATGTTCAAATCATCCGTGGATACATTTTTGGGAAATTAATTAAATGCCAATTTATTTAGGAAAATTCCAAGTTTCTGGATTTAGGCTAATTGTATCATGATAGACCCCCAATAAATATTTTAGGTCTTTTGGATAAAAATTTGGAGTACCTCCTATCGTATACATCATATAGCTTACATTGGTTTGCATATAGTAAAACTGCAGAAATCGTGATAGAATGTGAAATGGACAAAGGGAGTTGGGGTTATTAGCTTACTGTTTGTGGTGAAGCGAAAATGAGTTTATTGTTTGGAATTATCTTGGGGAGAAGTGATGGGTTGACTAGTGTAAGTGGTGCTCGGGATTGACGAAAGATCGTCTTTCCTATGGAAAGAGGGAGAGTGAGAGAGTCAAAACACATTAGAGTTAGATCAAGAGTAGTATTAAAAAGGGATCATAAATCGGGTATTAACCAATAATAGTAAGTGTCTTGCGAAATAGAACGATGGGCTTCAGCTACCATCACAGTTCCTAGTGCCCTTTGAGAACCCTTCACCGGGTATGCCGGGGCAGTCCTGGGCTAACCTAAACCGTAAGAAAAATAAATGTTTAAGAGTAACTAGTATAACTAGGATTACACTTACACTCACACTCCCCGGTGTTGTAGGAGTTAGGTTAGGTCTCACGAGCGGTAGGCTCGGTAGTTTTGGTGATGGCAGTTTAGCCCGGCGAGCCGATGGCTCAGATGGTTTTGAGACGGACAGGTTAGTCTGGGGAGCTTCGACTCGGTGGAAAATTCATTAATGTTGCATGTGCATAAGATATAAGGTGGTGTGTCATCGATATTGGAGAGTCGTCACACCGACACTGATACGTTGGCTCGGCAGGTGTGGTTTTGCACTTGGCCAAATAAAGTCCGGCAGTCCAATCAGCAAGAGTACGCAGGAGCTCCACTTAGTGCAATAGCATTGAGGTGTACAAGAGGTCGGACTGGTAGTGTGATACTGGTTTAGAGGTGGGAGAGGACCGACCCACCGCTTCTGTTTGCCACTACGGAGGTATCCTGGGAGGTTAGGCTCCAGAAAGGGGGAACTAAAGGTCTGTATGCACAGAGTCGAGTGGGTGTGTTGCACTTGCATGTTCACATCATGGCATACTTGCATGACATAGTATCATCATTGCATATAACTCATGTCATATATTGTACAAAGTGATATGGGACGCTTTATACAACAAGACTTGCAAAACTACCCCTTAGCTTATAAGTTTGTATGAGAATTCATATAAGTTAAGGTTACATGTTTCTTTATTTACCTTTCTCATACTTACAGCTTTACTCTACCCGTTTATATAGAACTATTAGACTAGTTCCGTCGTCACCTGCTACTTTGTTACTCTCCACCTTCATTACCTTTCCTTTCATCCTCCCCGCTCGGTGCCTAGGAGCCATTGGGGGAGGGGTGGGGGATTATAGGACTTAGTCTTTTTAGACTAACGGTCGTTGACCAAATCATTTTAGGGGATCATGGAGCCGCACCAAGAGACGCAGCCCCAGAGGTCGGTGCACATGGAGATGGGGCAGTCTAGCACTGGAGCCCAGCCAGCAGGGACTATGAGTCCCGATCCTTATTAGTTATCATAGATTTGCTTCCGCGTTGAGTGACTTGTAGTGAGGATATTGATGTATCAGGCAGGAGCCCTATTTAGTACCTTGTTTATTCTTTTCTGTAGACTCTCCCTTCGTGGAGATTTATATTATATATGCGATTCTGGTGGACTAGTTTGATTGTATTCTTTAGACTTATTCTACTTTTTTTTGCTATCGGTATGGCTGGCAGGATCGGCGTTTTGTAGTGACGCCTTCTCGGGTGTGTTGGTGTCACCACAAAGCAGCGGTTATGGTCATAAGACCCCGGTGGTTTAAAAGGAAAAAATGGGGTCTTACATTATATTCGGGATAGTTATATATTTAAACATTCAAAGCTTTGTATAGAAATTTTCCCAAGCCTTATCATTATTTTGAAAGGCAAAAGATTAAAGCTGAAGAGCTAAAGAAGAAGGAGCTGAAAGGGAAGAAACCTACTGATACTGAAGCTGCTGAAGCTCCTGTGCAAGCAAAGATAAAGTCTGGAAAATGGATAGTGATCAAAGATGCTGATCAAAAATAGCATAGAAATTTTCTTAAGTTTACTATGTAATCTTTTGATGTTAAACATTCTGTAAACTTTTGAAAAATGAATATGACAAAGCTGTTAGAACAATGTGTTTTATGATAAATTTACTGTGTGATAAATTTATTTCATAGTTGTTCTGAGATTATGTCTATGTATACATGTTTGATTGATACATGTTTATGTTTGCCCTATTGTATAATCCTGCTGTACATCATGCTATGTTTTTATTCTGTATGGTGTATATCATTAACTAAGGATTATGACTTCTCCAAATAGGGGGAGATTGTTGGGTACATTGGTTTTAATGTACCTGATTTGAAGAAGCCTCACCCTACTCAATGATATACATCAAAATGTATTTGATGTACTTTTGAGTTACCTTGTGCAGGTTAAGTGTATGCAGGAAAGATGAAAAAGTTTCTAAGTCCATGTGTCGACACCCTGGAGGAAAGTGTCGACACTTAAGAAGACTTGTGTCGACACCCAGACAAGCAGTGTCGACACTTGGAGTGATTGTGTCGACACCCAAACAAGTAGTGTCGACACTTGGAGTACTTGTGTCGACACCTGAGATGCAGAGTCGACACCAGACAGAAAGTATCGACACAAGGATCTGTGTCGACACTCAATGAAGAAAAGTGCAGTGAAGCAGTGTCGACACTTAGCAGTTGTGTCGACACTCAGTGAAACTGTGTCTACATCAGAAAGTGTCGACACTTGGAGCTGTGTCGACACTCAGCAAAAGTCAGCAGAATCTAAGTATAAGTGTCGACACCCATAGCAATGTGTCGACACTCAGCAGAAGAGTCAACACTTGAAGAAAGTGTCGACATAAGAAAGAATGTGTCGACACTCAGCTGAAGACTCAACACTTGAAGAAAGTGTCGACACAAGGAGCTGTGTCGACACTCAGCAAAGTTCAACAAAATATTCTAAGTACAAGTGTCGACACTAAGGGAAAGTGTCGACACTCAGCCAGAGTCTCAACAGAAGAAGAATGTGTCGACATAAGGAGTAGTGTCGACACTCAGCAAGTATCAACACTGAAGGCATGTGTCGACACCAAGAAGATGTGTCGACACTGAACAAGTTCGACACGTGAAGAAGAAGCAGTGTCGAGATATATAATCAACAACACAAGGAGTTGTGTCGATACCTTGAAGGCTAGTGTCGACACTTAGTCAACTTGTGTCGACACTTGGTCTATAAGTGTCGACACTTAAAGACAGACAGTCTCGACACTTTCAGACAGTTACAAAATTTTCAAGAACTGACTGGATGACTTGACAGCTGCCATTCCAGCCGGTCTACTGCACCTGTCAGAGTTGTCAGAAATCAGTTATGAACCGGACCAGCCGGTTACCATGAAGAAGGCCTATAAATAGGCTTATACTGTCTACAGAAGATGTTGTTCAAGTAATTGAAAAGAAAAGAAGATCTAGCTATTCCTTGAAGAATCTAGTGAAGATCTAAGAAGTTGGAAAGAGAGAGCTCCATCCAAGAAGACAGCCGTTGGAACCAGACTGAGAAGAAGGGTTCAGATTTGGTCTGAATCTTAAGTAGCAGAGATCAAGGATCAACTGCAGAGGAGATCAATCTTATTGTGTTCTACATTCAAGAAGCTTTGAAGAAAGCCAAGTTAGGTTGATTTCAGCTGAGTTCTTCCAAGAACTCATCAAGAAACTCACAAATCTTCTCTCTTGTCTCTGAGTTGTTTGGGTTATATTTTGTATCCATAATATCTTGTAGGATCCTTAGGGATCTGAGTTTGTAAGCCTGTAATTATAAAGGCTGAGTGTAGGGCCTGTGTGCCTGAGTGTAAGAGAGTTGTATCTCTGAGTGTAGGCCTGTTGTGGCTGAGTGTAGGCCTTGGTGGCTGAGTGTAGGCTTTGTGAAGAAGCTGAGTGTAGGCTTTGTGAAGAAGCTGAGTTGTAGGGCCTTGGGCCTGAGCTGTAGGAACCTGGTTGAGGTTCTGAGTGTAAGATCTGAGGATCTGAGATAGTGGAGGAGTTTGGCCGAATCTAGTACACTGCTAGATAGGCGAAGGGGGAAAGTGGATGTACCCAAAGCTTGGGGAACCACTATAAATCTGTGTGTATACTGTGTGCTTGTGATATTCTGTGATTGCTGTTTGATTGCTGTGTAAAAGTAGATATAACTCTGAGATAAATTTTGAATTCTGCCTTAAAAGTTAAAAAGATTTAAGTCACCTATTCACCCCCCCTCTAGGTGATTAGGTACAATATCTTTCAAGTGGTATCAGAGCGAGGTTACTCAAAAAGGGACTTAACAGTCTGAGTAGATCCTGTTGGCAGATTCAGTCTAAGTACATTACAGAATCAAGAAAATCAAGAACCATGGGTTCCACTGAGAATCATAAAGAATTGGGATCCATGAAGCTACCTATTTGCAGAAAAGAGATATTTGGTATCTGGAAGGAAAGGGTGAGACTTTTTATGGAAGCCTCAGACCCTAGGATATATATCACAGTTAAAGAAGGTCCATATGTGCCCATGAAGGTTTCAGTGACGGATGCAAATCAGAGAACGCCTAAGGATTTCTCTGAAATGACAAAGGATGAAATAGTTCTAGCCACAATGGACAAGAGGGCTCAGAATATCATAGTGAGTGCTATTGATGATGCTACCTTTCAGAATCTGATACACTGCAAGACATCTAAGGAGATGTGGGATACCTTGATAGTGTATATGGAGGGTTCTGAAGAAGTGAGGCAAGACAGAAAATCTTTGCTCAACCAAGAATATGAAAGTTTTAGACAAAGTAGATCTGATAGCATAACTGAATGCTATAAGAAATTCTATATGATTGTGAATGAGCTAATGTCCTATGGAAGAGAGTTCAGTAATTATGAGTTTAATGATAAGTTTCTAAGGTCCCTTACAAAGGATTGGGACACCAAGATCTGTGTCATAAGGGAAATGACAAAGTTAGCAGATATCCCTCCACCCACACTGTTTGGCAAACTGCTGTCCTATGAAATGCAGTTGATGGTGAGGAAAGAAGAGGAGAAATCTACAAGAAGTGAACTTAAGGAAAGGACAGTGGCATTCAAGACAGAAGCCCCCAGAAAGTACAGAAGTAAGTCACCAACTCCACCACCAAAAGTAGCTGAAACTGAGTCAGATGAGTCAGTAAGCAGAAAGTCTGAAAGCAGTGAAAGTGATGAGGACTTTGCTGCCTTCACAAGACATTTTCAGAAGTTCTTAAAGAAGAAACAGTGGAGAACAAAGCCATCTACTTCACAGGGTAAAGAAGACTATTATCAGAATAAAAAGTCTTCAAAGAAAGACAGGAAAAAGACTAAGTCTAGCAAAGCAACTCTATCAAAAATTGTTTGCTATTGCTGTAATAGACAAGGACATGTTATTGCTGACTGTCCTGAGAAAAGGAAGGAGTCTAATGATAAGAAAAAGACTAAATTTAAGGGCAAGAAGGAAAGATCTTTTGTTTCCAAAAAGGATAAGAGCCTGTCAGATATTTCTTCATCAGAAACTGAGTCAGATGCTGAAGCATATATAGTACTGTTTGCTGAGGAAGAAGAAGAAGAGTTCATCCAGATCATGAACTCCATATATGATCAAGAAGACAGTCAGTGCCAAAGACTGATGGCATTGACAGAAAGTGACAAAATCCTGGAGCAGCCAGGACCTAGTAAGGTGAGTCCAAGTGGCCATGCCCCAATATGGTACTTGGACAGTGGATGTTCCAGACATATGACTGGAATAAGGGAATTGATAAAGGACTACACACCTATCAAGGATGGTCCAAAAGTCACCTTTGGTGGTTCTGAAAAAGGAATCATCAAAGGGTTTGGTAACATTACTAGTAACTTAGTTACCATTACTCAAGTGGCTTATGTTAAAGGTTTGAAACACAACCTAATTAGTATAAGTCAATTAAGTGATGTAGGATATGACATCTCATTTGTTAAGGATGGTTGTCATATCAAGAGGTCAAATGATCAAGAGATCATTTTGACAGGTTATAGAAAGAGGAATGTCTATTGCCTAGACATTATGGTTGAGAACAATGGTTCTCCAGTGTGTCTTGTAGCTGATGAGAAAGTCTCTCATTGTGTCAAATGGCACAAGAGACTAGCCCATCTCAACTATAAGACAATTGACAAACTCTTTAGCAAAGAGTTAGTGAGGAATGGTCCTCAAGTTAAGTGTATTAAAGATGGAATATGCTCAGCTTATCAAAAGGGCAAACAGACAAGATCCACCTTTAGTAGCATTAACAACAAAGATGCTGTGAGGTATTTATACCTCTTGCATATGGATCTATTTGGTACTATGCCAGTGCACAGCCTAGGTAGGAAGGTCTATACCTTTGTAGTTGTAGATGACTACTCAAGGTTTTCCTGGGTGTACTTTCTTAGACAGAAATCTGAAACACCTAGTGTCTTCTATAGCTTTGTCAAACAGATTCAGAATGAACTAGACAGTACAGTGGTCAAAATAAGAAGTGACCATGGTACTGAATTTCAGTCTGATAGTATGACAAAACTATGTGAAGAATTTGGGATATTTCAAGAGTTTTCTTCACCAAGAACACCTCAGCAAGATGACATTGCTGAGAGGAATAATAGAACCTTGATTGAGGCTGGTAGGACCCTATTAAGTGATACATCACTACCAAAAAATTTCTGGGCTGAGGCAGCTAATACTGCATGCCATGTTATTAATAGGGCTACCATTACTAAAAGCCTCAACAAGACCCCCTATGAGGTTGTGAAAGGCAGAAAACCAAACTTATCCTATTTCAGGATCTTTGGTTGTAAGTGCTTCATACTTAACAATGGAAAGTCTTACTTGACAAAGTTTGCTGCCAAGTCCCAAGAGGGAATTTTTGTTGGGTACATCAACAACAGTAAGGCTTATAGAGTCTACAACTTGTCTACTCAAGTTGTAGAAGGATCTGTACATGTAGTCTTTGATGAAACTAGACTTATTAACAATGAGTTGTCTAGTAGTATTTGCAGCTCCTCAGGTATTACTAAGAAGATGGACAAGCTCACTATGGAAGAAGGACCTACTGCAAGAAAACAAGTAGAAGATAGTAGCTATTGTCCAGGGGGAGTACTATATGTACCTAATGCAGAAGAAGTTCAAGGAGTACAGCAAGATGAAGAAACTGAAGAAGTTCAACCTGAAGTCAGGATGCCTCCAGCCAATAGACATCTTAGAGATCATCCAGTAGAACAAATCATTGGTGATCCAAGACAAGGGATACAAACAAGGAGCAGAAATCTGAATGTAGTGCTCTTCTCCAGTTTTCTATCCCAAGTTGAGCCAAAGAAGTTTGAAGAAGCCATCCTAGACCCTCACTGGATTGAAGCAATGCAAGAAGAGCTGAATCAATTCAAGAGGTGCAAGGTCTGGGAGCTTGTTCCTAAACCTAAAGACCACAACATAATTGGGACCAAGTGGATCTATAGGAACAAAATGGATGAACATGGAGTCATCATTAAGAACAAAGTAAGATTGGTTGCTAAAGGATATA
Organism: Platanthera guangdongensis; assembly: GCA_039583875.1. Lineage (NCBI taxonomy): Eukaryota > Viridiplantae > Streptophyta > Magnoliopsida > Asparagales > Orchidaceae > Platanthera > Platanthera guangdongensis. The sequence continues at coordinate 106,223,670 of CM077161.1, read as the reverse complement.
AGCAGGAAGAAGGTATTGACTTTGATCAAACCTTTGCTCCAGTAGCCAGACTGGAAGCCATAAGGATGTTCCTGGCCTATGCAACCTTTCAAGGATTTAAAGTTTACCAAATGGATGTAAAGTCAGCCTTTCTGAATGGTAATCTTAAAGAGGAAGTCTATGTGGAACAGCCATCAGGTTTTGTTGATTCAACTCAACCTAATCATGTCTATAGACTTAGGAAAGCATTATATGGGTTAAAGCAAGCCCCTAGGGCTTGGTATGAAACCCTGTCTAGTTTCCTCATTGAGAATAAGTTCACAAGGGGGAAAATAAACAAGACTCTATTCCTTAGGGAATCCAGAGGCAAAGTAATACTAGTCCAAATATATGTAGATGACATAATATTTGGGTCTACTGAAAGTAGTCTTTGCAAAAAGTTTGCAAAAATAATGCAAGGACAATTTGAGATGAGTAGTATGGGGGAACTTAAGTTCTTCTTGGGTCTCCAAGTTAGACAGACTGAGAATGGTTTATCCATATGCCAGTCTAAGTTCACCCTAGAACTCATAAGGAAGTATGGTATGGATTCATCTAGTACCATAAAGACTCCTATGGGATCAAGTATGTCTCTTAGCAAGGATGATGCAGGGAAACCTGTAGATGAGTCTTTGTATAGAGGGATAGTTGGCTCTCTATTATATTTGACTGCAAGTAGACCAGATATCATGTATGCTACATGTGTCTGTGCAAGGTATCAAGCATGCCCTAAAGAGTCTCATTTGACAGCAGTCAAAAGGATACTGAGATATCTAAAGGGCACTCCTTATCTAGGCCTCTGGTACCCTAGGAATGGGGATTTTGAACTAACAGGTTATTCAGATGCAGACTTTGCAGGATGCAAAGAAGACAAAAAAAACACAACTGGAACCAACTACTTTCAGTAGACAAGTGTGGCTATCTCCACTGCAGAATCAGAATATGTGGCTGCTGGAAGTTGCTGTGCTCAACTTCTATGGATACAACATCAGCTTGAGGACTATGGAATTCAGGTAAGTAGAACTCCACTATTTTGTGATTCTACTAGTGCTATATCAATTGCAAACAATCCTGTTTCCCATAGTAGAACCAAATATATTGAAATAAAATATCATTTTCTTAGAGAACATGTAGAAAAAGAAGATATTTTACTGGAATATGTTAGAACAGATAATCAACTAGCTGATATATATACTAAGCCCTTAGAAGAAACTAAGTTCAATAGGTTTAAAATTGAACTAGGTATGATAAACTTAGAATAAGTTTATAGAAATGGCTAAGTAAAATGGTGTCGACACACAGAGATATCTGTGTCGACACAGAAAAGTGGTGTCGACACTTCAGGTAAAAGGTGTCGACACATCTAGGAAGTTGGTGTCGACACTTCAGAATATTAGTGTCGACACATGACAAGTTGGTGTCGACACATCCAAGGTGGTGTCGACACTTAGTATTTACTCAGAATTATCTAAGTAAAGTCTCGACTAAATGTCGAGTTGAGTGGTGTCGACACATAATCAAGTGTCGACACATATATATGTTGACTAAACTTGTGTCGACACATAGGTGTCGAGACATTATAAGTCTGTGTCGACACTTATCCACTGTGTCGACACAATTTAAGTTAGCTGACCCGCCCTTTCATTTTCAAACTTAGAAAGGTATAAATAGGATTTTGCCTTTGTCTGTCGACACGCTCACTAAAGTTTCGAGACCAAACTTGTGTGTCGACACCTCTCTTCTCTCCAGTCAAATTCTTCAAACCCTAATGGCGCCAAAGCTCGAGGAGAATGTCAATAAAGGCTATGAACTGGTGCGACAAGTGTTTGACGAAGCAGAACAGGAAATCACGGATGTAGTAACCATAGTTGCAGACTCAGGGTTAGAATTTCTTGTTTCTGAGCCGACTAAGATTTGGAAGAAAGAAGTACTGGAATTCCTGAATGGAGCTAAAGTAGACGAATCTGGATTCAAGATCAAGTCCAGGGTCCATGGAGAAAAAGTAAAGGTCTCTCCAAAAAGTTTGAGGAAAGTACTACAGTTACCAAGAACTAAGGAAGAAGATGAAGTAACTGCTTCTAAGATCAGAGAAGCATTGGCATGGTGTGGTCTAGATTCCAAACTGAAAATTGGATTTATTTTCAATAAAAAAGGCATGAACAGCCAGGGAAAATTTCTATCAGAAATTGTTGGAAAAGTGATCTTAAGTAAGCCTGGAGGGCATGATAGGGTCTCAGCCTATATGTTCAATCTCATGACCAGGATAATCTTCAGCCTAAAAACAGATTGGTCTGTAGTAGTCTTTGAAAAGATAAAGGAAAGTCTGAAGAAGCCCAATCTGGGTAGGATACTAAGTCTGTACCTTGATGGTAGTATACCAGAGGTTATGAGTCATGCTGCTGGAACTAAGATCAACCATATGAGGAAGATGGACTTGAGGATATTCTCTAGATGGGACAGGGTTTTGACTAAGGAGATGCCTACTCCTGAGAAAGTAACCCCACACAAGAAGAAGAAGAATCCTGCCCCAGTGGCTCAAGAATCATCTAGCAGCTCTGGTAGTGAAGAGCAAGTTGTCTTCACACCTCATGAGAATGAAGAAGGAAATGCTGTGAAGTATCCAGCTCAACAAGATGCTGTAGAGAGGCAGGGGGAGCTACCATCAGCTAGCCCCATACACCAGGATCAAACCCAGGGGGAGCCTCTAGTGATGGAAGAGCCAACTCCACTTGAGAGTGAGTAAGCAACACACACTATTCTTGAGGTAATCACTGAGCTTAATGCTTTAGATTTCCTTATAGAGGATACTGTTTTATCTGATCCATTAAGTATTGTTTATCAGCAAACTCAACTTGATAGCCAACTCCCAGATGTTGTCATGAAAGACACATCTGTTGTAGTTCAAGTTGTATCTGATCCAGTAGCAGATGATCCAAGAATTTCTCCTGCCCATTCTCCACAAGCATTTACTATGGAAGATCTCTTCCTAAATCTGGATCAAACTGATTTTGACAAGGAAACTGCTGCTGAGGGGGAGAATGCTCCAGTTGATGGGGAGCAAGTAGTACTTGTTGAAGAGCCTGTAAGGCAAGAACCTGAGCAGCCCAAAGAAGTTGAGGAGCTACCTAAGGAGAGGGTAGATATAGCAAGTACATCAGCATCTGAAGATGAGGAAACTTCAAGGGCAAAGAAAAGGAAATTTCAAGTATTTAAAAGAAGGAGCCAGAGTTACAAAAAGGACTTGCAAACCATAGCACCACAACCTATATCACAACTAACACCAACTGTTGATTACAGTGCACTGATGGTTGCCATGCAAATCAAGCTGGATGAGCACAGGAAAGCCATAGAAACTTATGTGGATGAGGGTCATAAGTCTCTACAATTTGACCTAGCTCAAGATATTAAATCTATTAGATTTGAAATGAATCTTAATAAAAAGGAGATGACTGACTGCTTCCACAATGGAGGGAATGCAGTAGTCTAATTAACAACTCATCAAGAGAAAATAAAAGCTCAAGTAGATGAACTTGAAGTCAAGCAAGACTATGTTCTTGAGAATCAAATCAGAATGAATGATAACTTGACAGCCTCTCACAATGCTATTGTAACTGAGATAAAGAATATAGCCACTGCTCAGTCTGCAGAAAGTGCCAAAGCAAAAGAAACTTTTGACAAAGCATTTCAAGAGGAAATAACTGCTGTTCAGACTGCCATACAAGACTCTCAGAAGATCATAACTGACAAACTCCAAAGGTTGAAACCTTACTTTAAAGATGGAGTCAACTATTTGGATGCCCAAATAAGATTTCAAAAGGATGATCTGAGGGATCACATGGTTAGAGAAGTCATAAAGGGGGAGAGGGTGTTAGTCAAAGCCAGCTCTGATCATGCTAAATGGATTTCTAATTCTATCAGAGCTACTCTTGGTTATCCTCCTTTATGTGATGATGACAATGTAGCAGAATCTGGGATACATCCTGCATATCTAGGAGGGGAGCAACCTGAAGTGGCACAAGTAATCTAACCTCCTCCAGATTTTGATATGGTTCAAGCTGAAATACAATCCATGTATAGCCCACCTGAGGGAAAGGAAAATGTCATCATAGAGAAGGTTGTTCAGCCAGTATCTGAAGCTATGCAAGAAGCTATGCCGAAAGAACAAGAAGCCAGACTGTCTAAGAAGAGGTTCAGGGAACAAGCTGAACAAAGACCAGACTTTGAGCAGTGGAGCCCCACTTTAAGAAACATTATCTTAACTGCATGGAAAGCTGCAAAAGATAATATGCAAGACAAAAACAAGTGGTTTTCTGAAACAGAATGGAGGAAGCATGAGACAAGGCAAGAAGCCATAGTCCAATATAGAAGAAATGCCAAGATGGGAAAGCTACCTCCTACTGCCCAGTAGCCTAGCAAGTACTTTCCCAAGCCTTATCATTATTTTGAAAGACAAAAGATTAAAGCTAAAGAGCTAAAGAAGAAGGAGCTGAAAGGGAAGAAACCTGCTGATACTGAAGCTGCTGAAGCTCCTGTGCAAGCAAAGATAAAGTCTGGAAAAGGGATAGTGATCAAAGATGCTGATAAAAAATAGCATAGAAATTTTCTTAAGTTTACTATGTAATCTTTTGATGTTAAACATTCTGTAAACTTTTGAAAAATGAATATGACAAATCTGTTAGAAAAATGTGTTGTATGATAAATTTACTGTGTGATAAATTTATTTCATAGTTGTTCTGAGATTATGTATATGTATACATGTTTGATTGATACATGTTTATGTTTGCCTTGTTGTATAATCCTGCTGTACATCATGCTATGTTTTTATTCTGTATGGTGTATATCATTGACTAAGGGTTATGACTTCTCCAAATAGGGGGAGATTGTTGGGTACATTGGTTTTAATGTACCTGATTTGAAGAAGCCTCACCCTACTCAATGATATACATCAAAATGTATTTGATGTACTTTTGAGTTACCTTGTGCAGGTTAAGTATATGCAGGAAAGATGAAAAAGTTTCTAAGTCCATGTGTCGACACCCAGGAGGAAAGTGTCGACACTTAAGAAGACTTGTGTCGACACCCAGACAAGCAGTGTCGACACTTGGAGTGATTGTGTCGACACCCAGACAAGCAGTGTCGACACTTGGAGTACTTGTGTCGACACCTGGGATGCAGAGTCGACACCAGATAGAAAGTGTCGACACAAAGATCTGTGTCGACACTCAATGAAGAAAAGTGCAGTGAAGCAGTGTCGACACTTAGCAGTTGTGTCGACACCCAGTGAAACTGTGTCTACATCAGAAAGTGTCGACACTTGGAGCTGTGTCGACACTCAGCAAAAGTCAGCAGAATCTAAGTATAAGTGTCGACACCCAGAGCAATGTGTCGACACTCAGCAGAAGAGTCAACACTTAAAGAAAGTGTCGACACAAGAAAGAATGTGTCGACACTCATCTGAAGACTCAACACCTGAAGAAAGTGTCGATACAAGGAGCTGTGTCGACACTCAGCAAAGTTCAACAAAATATTCTAAGTATAAGTGTCGACACTAAGGGAAAGTGTCGACACTCAGCCAGAGTCTCAACAGAAGAAGAATGTGTCGACACAAGGAGTAGTGTCGACACCCAGCAAGTATCAACACTGAAGGCATGTGTCGACACCAATAATATGTGTCGACACTGAACAAGTTCGACACATGAAGAAGAAGCAGTGTCGAGATATAGAATCAACAACACAAGGAGTTGTGTCGACACCTTGAAGGCTAGTGTCGACACTTAGTCAACTTGTGTCGACACTTAAAGACAGACAGTCTCGACACTTTCAGACAGTTACAGAATTTTCAAGAACTGACTGGATGACTTGACAGCTCCCATTCCAGCCGGTCAGAAATCAGTTATGAACCGGACCAGCCGGTTACCATGAAGAAGGCCTATAAATAGGCTTATACTGTCTACAGAAGATGTTGTTCAAGTAATTGAAAAGAAAAGAAGATCTAGCTATTCCTTGAAGAATCTAGTGAAGATCTAAGAAGTTGGAGAGAGAGAGCTCCATCCAAGAAGACAGCCGTTGGAACCAGGCTGAGAAGAATGGTTCAGATTTGGTCTGAATCTTAAGTAGCAGAGATCAAGGATCAACTGCAGAGGAGATCAATCTTATTGTGTTCTACATTCAAGAAGTTTTGAAGAAAGACAAGTCAGGTTGATTTCAGCTGAGTTCTTCCAAGAACTCATCAAGAAACTCACAACTCTTCTCTTTTGTCTCTGAGTTGTTTGGGTTATATTTTGTATCCATAATATCTTGTAGGATCATTAGGGATCTGAGTTTGTAAGCCTGTAATTATAAAGGCTGAGTGTAGGGCCTGTGTGCCTGAGTGTAAGAGAGTTGTATCTCTGAGTGTAGGCCTGTTGTGGCTGAGTGTAGGCCTTGGTGGCTGAGTGTAGGCTTTTTGAAGAAGCTGAGTGTAGGATTTGTGAAGAAGCTGAGTTGTAGGGCCTTGGGCCTGAGCTGTAGGAACCTGGTTGAGGTTCTGAGTGTAAGATCTGAGGATCTGAGATAGTGGAGGAGTTTGGCCGAATCTAGTACACTGCTAGATAGGCGAAGGGGGAAAGTGGATGTACCCAAAGCTTGGGGAACCACTATAAATCTGTGTGTCTACTGTGTGCTTGTGATATTCTGTGATTGTTGTTTGATTGCTGTGTAAAAGTAGATATAACTCTGAGATAAATTCTGAATTCTGCCTTTAAAGTTAAAAAGATTTAAGTCACCTATTCACCCCCCTCTAGGTGATTAGTTACAATATCTTTCACAAACCCAACCACTCTCATTCCTTCAAAACCGATTAACATCATACCTTTGGTGAAATTCGGCCAAAGAAAATCAAAAGATCCCACCTTGTGGATCCAAATTCTGTATGAAGCGAGGAAGGCGAAAGAGTTTCTCTCCATCCAGCGTGACTCCGGCGGAGCCATTGAAGAGCGATCCAAAACAGTGAATCTGAATCATCCATTCTGATTGGGTAACGAAACCTTTCTACTTTATGTGTTTCCCTCTAGATTAATTTTTGTGGTGGATTACTTTAGCATTATTTTTGAAACGTTGTATTTATCGTAGTTTCTTCAATTGATTTTGTTGTTCATCATTATTTTATTTAAGTTCGAGAGATTTGGCGAACCTTCATTTTCTTTTTGTTGGGGGAGATCTACCGTTTCTGAACCGTAACTTTTGGTAGATCTCTTTTGGTACAACAACCGCTCGATCGGACCGGGTGGGTCCTTTTAGCCATTGAAAGAATATCGACCTATAGTCGTTGTTCAATCTTAAAACGGTTTGGCTACCCGTGCGTTCGCATTTGCTTGATAAAATTGCATAATGTGTACGCTACGACGAAGTTTGTGCGAGTGTAGAATTAGATCATAGAAAGGCAATCGTGTTTAGTCCAATGATTTTACGGTGTCAACGTGTGAACCTGCATCATCAAACCATCATGAATCAAGAGGATGTATGGCTTGTCCAAGTTGGTTCAACACAAATAAAATATTGTATTAACGTAATAGTCAAGAACAAAGTTTTGAACTATTTAACTATTAGATAAATTGAAACCAATTAGTGATCCGTGTCTGAGAGAGTGGATTTTAGCATCTCGAGCCTTTAAATGACTCTGGTTCACCAAGTGGCACAGTATCGACTTCATTGAACCTCCCCCACTCAAAAGCACTCATCATCGGTGAGTGATCCATGCAGTGTTATTGTGGTAGAGCATCATCAATCCTTTCCAACTCTGTTGCAATAATCCGTAAATAATCTGAGATGGGTTGATCTCTCCAACGAACAAGGTGGCAATGAATGTCACCATCAACAGTGCTAATAATTTCATCATCCAAAATTATGCCTGGCACAAAGGAGGTTAATTTATGGAAACCTTGGAAATGCATTAGTAATATTTGGAATATTCATCATGTATAATGTGTTCATGTGTAACAACTGAAGGATCAGCAGTAGAAATATGCTCAGAAATAAACTCACTTCTCACCCCAAGAGATGTAGTTTCAGTAGAAGAAGATAAAGGGGGAAAAAGTAATTCAGGTGTTAAATAAATCTAAAATATTGAAAATAAGAGAAATTCCCCAATCAACTGGTAATTCTAAAACATAAGCATTATCACCCTTTTTAGAATTTTAAAGGGATTTTCCCTCTTTTTGGCTAACTTCTTTAAGGTGACGGAAGGCATCCGTTCAAGGATTAAGTGTATTTAAATCAAATCTCCAACATTGAAAATATGAGCCCTCTTATGCAAGTTAGCATTTGATTGATAAAATCATATATAAAAGCTAACTTTATTTGAATGTTTTATGTAAATCATGAATATGTTGAGCAAATCTTGTGCAAATTGACTTGATTTGTATGATGGTGACAATGGAATCAAATCAAGAGGCATGGGTGCTTTGTAGCCATGAATAATTTCATTGGGTGAAAGGCCAAAAGACCTTTTTTTGAATTATTATATGAAAGTTGGGCAAATGGAAGTTGTAAATCCCATGTATCCTTGTGGTCTCCCACCAGGCACCGCAAATGATTGCATAAACTTCTATTAATATCTTTGGTTTGCCCATACATTTGGGGGTGGTAAGCTGCCGAGAATAGAAGTTTAGAACCCAATAATTTCCAAAATGTTTTCCAAAAATAATTTGTAAATTTAACACCACTATCATAAACAATTATTTTGGGCACACCACGATCACTAACAACCTCTTTAAAATAAATTTTGGCGATGTGAGATGCATTACTAGTCTTGCAACATGGAATAAAATAAGACATTTTAGGGAATCTATCCACAAAAATTAAGATAGAATCATGCTTATGAATGGTTGGAGGAAGTCTTAGTATAAACTCCATACTTACATCTTCCCATGGAATGCACAGGATAGGAAGAGGCGTGTATAAACCTGCATTTGTCTTATTGTTTTTGGCAAGTTGGCACATTCTACAACTTTTAACAATTTTGCCTACAAGAGTTTTCAATCCAGGCCAAAAAAACTTATATTCTACTAAAGAGATGGTCTTATCACGACCACATGTCCACCATGGCCACCACTGTAACGACCTAGGGAGGACCCCTAGCGCCGCCCAGCCCACCAGCAGCTCATGGAGGACCCATGGCACCACGGTGGTACAACCAGAATCGTTCCGGCCCACCGGACTATAACCGGCCCACCGGGCGCGTTACAGGGCTGCAACCCAATACACCCCAACGCCTCTCCCGCCTATTTCTCAACAATGCACCGTGCTGATAAACAGGCCGGAGATGCTTTGGGGTGTACGGCCTTCCGGCTGTACCACCGTGGTGCCATGGGTCCTCCATGGGCTGCTGGTGGGCCGAGCGGCGCTAGGGGTCCTCCCTAGATCGTTACAACCACTATGAAATTCCCATATGAGAAAGTGTTGTAGAGAAGAACAAGGGATGCAAAGTTTGGAACCTTTGAATAGATACTCATCTCTAATGTAATAATTAGAAATTATATTAGGGGATTCGCTTATAACACTCAAATGGATGTCTTTAAAATCCAGGCATTTCGTATATTCATTTTTAATTCTCTCAAATCCTATAACTTTGACTTGCATTGTGGTCAATAATAATCATATGTGGCTAAGAGCATAAGGTACATGATTGTGAGAACCCTTAAGATGTCTTATATGAAATTTGTATTCTTGTTGAAAAGTAACCCATTTAGTATGTCGATGGCTAACCTTATGTTAAAAATTGATAAACTTAAGTGCTTCATGATCAGATAAGAATACAAATTCTTTAGGAAGGAGATAGTGTCTCCAATAACAAAGACTTGAACTAAACAAAGAATTTCCTATCATAATTTGAATAATTAAGCTTGGGGTCTATATGTTTCTCACTAAAATACCCAATTGGATGCCCCTCTTGGCTTAAAACCCACAAATACTGTCCTTGATGCATCATATGAAATTTCAAAAAATTATTAAAATCTGGCAAGCGAAGGACATGATCTTCAGTCATCTTAATTTTTATAGTTTTGAATGCATGAACAACCGATTTAGTCCAAGCAAATTCACCCTTTTTAATGCACTCCATGACAGGGGCTATGATGCTACTAAAATCACAAATAAAACGTCTGTAAAAGGTTGCTAATCCATGAAAACTCAGCGCGTCTCTAATGTTTTTAGGCTCATGCCATTCCTTAATGACTGAAATCTTTTCAGGGTCCACTTGGATGCCTTTGGAGCTCACAATATATCCTAAAATACTACATATCTCACTAAAAGATGCACTTTTTGATATTAATAAATAGTTTCTCTTTGCCAAAGATAGTAAAGATAGTTTTCAAATGAGAGAGGTGGTCAGAAGTAGAGGTGTTGTATACCAAAATATCATCAAAGTAAATCACAACAAATTTACCCATAATGGGTTGGAAGATATGAGTCATCATATGAGAAAATGTGCTTGGGGAATTAGAAAGCCCAAATGGCATTACTAGCAATTCATATAAGCCCTCTTTTGATTTGAACGCAATTTTCCACTCATCTCCTTCTCGAATTTGAATTTCATGATAACTACTCCTAAGATCTAGTTTTTAAAAAATAGTAGCACCTATTAGCATATCAAATAAATCATCTAAACGAGGGATAAAGAAGTGATATTTAATTGTAATTTTATTAATGACACGACTATCAACACACATCCTCCAAGTACTATCTTTTTTTGTTCAAGTAAGGCAAGGATGCACACAAACTCATACTATGCCTAGGACTTTATTTAAGAGATCTGAAATTTGTTTTTGTAATTCTTGCTGTGTAGTAAGGTTCAATCTATAGTGTGGCAGATTGGTCAATGAAGATCCATAAATGAGATCTATGGCATGTTGGATATTCCTAAGTGGAGGTACATCAAAAGGTAGCTCATCGGGATAAATAACTTGATATTCTTCTAGCAATTCCTTAAACTGTGGTGGCAGCACATCAATATTTTCTAAAACACCATAAGATTGTAATATAATTAAAGCATAGACAATTCCACCAGGAAAAGCATCACGTGAAAATTCATTTCTACTGGTCATGCTTAATGTTTTCTTCTCAACAGGTACTGTAGTGTCTTTTATTTTGCTAGATAGATCTTTGGGTTGGGTTGGATTTAGACTAATTTTTCCCATTAAATTTAAACTCGTATATATTAACTCTCCCAAAATGAGTGACATCATGATCAAAAAACCAAGGGCAACCCAAAAGAATATGACAAGCATCCATGGGAATGACATCACACCAAATTTTATCGGAGTATTCTTTAAAGGACAATGAGACAAGGCATATAAATGTGATTAGGATCGATGTTTTATTGACCCTAGCAACTTGATATGGATTAGGGTGAGGTTCGATGGTAAGTTTCATTCTAACAGCTGCATTTTCAGATACAACATTCATACAACTTCCACTATCTATGATCAATTTGCAAAATTTCTCACCACTCCTAAGGTTTAAAGAGAAAATGTTAGTTTTTTTTCAATCATCAAATTTATGAGGGTTGTTCAAAATACAACGCATCATCATAACATTGAAATCATCTTCGATATCACTAGGTACCCCTTCAGATTCATACTCATCAGTAGCTTCATAAACATAATCAGATGGTTCGCTTGATGGTTCGAGCAAAGTCAAAGCATTCTTTTTGGTTGGGTATTCTACTACATAATGTCCTTGTAACCCACATGCATAACATGTATTATTTTTAGCAATTTTACCTACATGGATTCGTTCTCCATTAGGATTTTTAGCATTTTTAGCCATGATGACAATGGTGTTTTGATCAGTAGTTTTTTTATTTTCCATTGTCTATATAAGACGAAGTAGATGTATTTAGAGAGTATTTGCTCCTATTTTGATTATTTTTGGTTTTAAATTTGAAGGCAAGATGTTTCTCTATATCTAGAGAAACATTAAAGGTCATGTTCAAGTCTGTGTTGCCATAGCGAAAGAGCTTTCTTTGGACATCAAAGTTAAGGCCTTTACAGAACCTAGAGATGGTTACTATAGGCATCTCTTGTACCTTGCACCATTCCATTTTATATTTAAAATCTCCCATATATTCAGCTACATATTTATCACCTTGTCGTAGGGTGGCTAACTCATCAAACATTTGTGTGCGATGATAGGCTGAAACATATTGGTCCTTAAGGAGGTTTTCATAAATTGCCATCCAACAGTGGGGCACCATTAACCGCTCCTAAACATCTTTTTCATTTAACAAAAAGTCTTTAGCATGCCTAGTCAATCTCATTTTAGCCACTTGAACTTGTTTTGGGTCTGTCAAATGGTGCCAATAAAAATATCATTCAATGTCTATGCTGTAATTTAGGACTTTTTGGGGATCACCCAGACAGACCATCATAAGTAGGAGCATCGATTTTTTTTGTAAGATCTGGTTCCTACTCATTACCACGATTTTGTTGCTTAGCACGTGAGGGGAAATCAGGGTCATTATCATCAACTTTGTGGCCTTGATGATTAGGATGTTGATTACCCCTAGGAGGATCTGGATTCCCATTGGTCATAAATTGAGCAAACATACCTCATAGTTCATCCATCTGCTGGTTCATCTCAAGCCTTAATACATCAATAATATTGGGAGCTTGGTCTCTAGGTTGGTCGTCAGCCATACTAGAAGGAGAAGAGGTATTATATTCTTGACCGGATCTAGTGTGCTTAAAGTGCTGGAAAAAGTGATTTTATGACCAGAAATAGTGCAGATTTGGAAAATAAAATGAACATAAAACTTGTAGAGGACTCAAAGATGGCGTAACAAAATTTTGCACTTCTGGAATCAGATCTTTGATGACAAAGTTATGCCTAAAATGGTGGACACCAGAATTCTATCCAGCGCGGGAAATTAAAAGTTAATTAGGGTAACTCTTATGAATTTTTTTAACTAACTAATCGTGTTCAGAAAAATATGAAATTTTTTTGTAGGGTCTTGGGAGAGTCTTTAATGTTTAGTTAAAATTTCAGCCCCAAAAGTTAAGAAATAAAAATACAAAAGATAAAACAACAAGGGGTGCAAAATAGGAAACAAATAACCAGCCCTAAATTGTTTTTTTGTTTTATTTAATTTTCACTTTTTGTTTTTTTTTTGAAAATTCGGCCATCACTCATGCAATGAGATGAAGAATTCTAGAACGGAATCAAGGTACGATGGGTGACAAGTTAAGAAACTTGCATGCCTTACCTCTAATACCAAATTAATGTAGATCTAGATCTTTTTCCCAATGATTTTGAAAGTTACAAAATTCAGATTTTCTCATTAAGAACATGATTAACACCTTTGCATCGAAATAACAACGCTAACAACAATATGATCTTTAGAAAAATAAAAACTTGTATGTTAACCCCGAAATCGGCGATCCTTCCCCAGGGAGCCAGCTCGCTCATCACGGCCTGCCTCGGGTTCCTCCTGGAGGCCGTGATGTCCTAGGTTGGGCGGACAAATTTCTCTGTCCGCTCAGGCCGCACGGCCTGCGCGGTCTCAGAGATCTGACCCCCAGGCCGCGCGCTTTCCCTTGGTCGGCAGGGTCCGCGGACTGCTTCTGCAGTCCGCCTCTGCAGGCCGCCCCCTTTTTCAGCTTAACCGCGAGGTTGTATCCGCAGGTCTCTCTCTGCCGGACTCAACTTCCTATCCGCCCATGCCGGCAACAGGTCGCTCAGTCCTTGCCACCAGCCACATGGGCAGCCGACTCCTCCAGTCCGCCTGCAAGTTGCGAACTCCAATTCCGGCTACCCGACAAGACCAGCAGCAAACTCCAAGTCCCTCGCGAGCTTGGCGGACTTGAAATGCAATCTAAACTTCCAGTCCGCCTTCATCGCTGAACCCCAACAACCTCGACAGCAGGCTCTCCATCTCCAGCATATGCGGACTCAGCCTTGCAGCAGCCGCGGACTTGGCGGACTCTCTATGCAGTCTGCCCATTCCTTTGCCAGCACCAGTTTCTCAGCACCAGCGGGGTCAACTCCTCCTCAGTCCGCGCCCTTCGTGCGGACTCAGTCAGCAGTTGCGGACTCCTTCCAGTCCACCGCTCAGCAAATCTTCCAGAAAGCAGTTCCAGTCCGCATACCCTCGTGCGGACTCGCCGAACTCCGCGGGTACTCTCCAGTTCGCATCGCCTTGCAGCTCTCAGTTCAGCAGTGGCGGACTCTGCGGATTCTCCTCGTAGTACTCCACATAGCTTCCAGCGTCCGCCACTCCAGTAGTGGGCGGACAATCCCAGCTCAGCAGTGACGGACTCCGCGAGCCCGCATCGCAGTCCGCCACTGAGTCTTCCAGCTCGCCATCAGCGCACCAGCTCCAGCACCCAGTCCCAGTCCGCGCGGCCTGTGGCGGACTCGGCGGACTCCGTTTCCATCTCGCTCAAGTTACCGTTTCACCGGGGGTAACGTCACCGCAAGCCGTTACCTCCTCGGGCTTATAAATAGCCCCCCATGGCTCTCATTCAGGGGACTGGACTCTACGCTCAGAGGATCGCTCTCGCGCCCGAAGTCAGCCAGCCAGCTCCTGCGGACTCCGATTTTTAGTCCGCACCTGTCTCTGCGCCCTTAGTCGCACGGTCTGCCGACCTAGATCCCCAGCCCGCGCGGTCTGCTTCCGTTGCTAAACCGCGCGGCCTTCCAGCTTCGCTCTTCAGTCTGCGCGGCCTCCTCTGGCATTCTTCCTCCTTAGCCTGTAGCTTCCCTTTGTACCCCTTTATTGCTTTGTTGTAAAGGTGTACTAGCAAGTTGTAACTCTCGCTATTAATAAAAGGAAAGTCCCTCGCAAGAGTGGCATTCAAGTCGCGGTGGGCGAAGTCTGATGTTGCCGCTGCTAGCGGCCCCTTCTCTCTCTTTCCATTCTTTCTAACTTAGCTCAGCTCTTCTCGGCTCCAACCTGCAAGCTCAACCGTCAGATTAACCGTCTGCTCGACAACACCTGATCAACCTCCTCCTCTCTTGATCAACCTTCTCTGTTGATCAAGCCTCTCCTCTGCTCTCATCAGCCTCTCCTCTATCCCCGCAACTCCTCTAACAAGCTGTTTGCTCCACTCTCGAGCACTTAGAAGCTTCCCTCTTCTCCTCTATTCCCGCGACCTTCATCCTCTTCCTCTCCTAGCCTGTGAGACCGAACACCCCCTCCGTATTAGCTGCCCCGGTGCCTTTTTCGCGCATCAACAGTTAACACGCGGCCTTCAGATCCGGTCAGACGGTGAACAACGACAGTTAATCATGTCAGATCATCACTCAGCCGAGAACCTTGCTCCAAGTCCCAGTGAAGATCCTCTCTGGGAATCCTTTGAGCAGTCGCGCCGTGAGAATGCTCAACAGTTCCAAGTGATCAACAAAATTCTTGCTGCGATCACGCAACGATGAGACGCTCATCCAGCAACAGCTCCAGTTGCTTCAGCTGCTCCAATCAACCCTGCGCCAACATTGGAACATCAGCAAGCTTATCCTCAAGCTTGCCCGCCAGTCTATCCTCCTCCTTATACAGTAACCTTCCCGCAAGGTCCTGCAGCTCCTCTGCGACCTCAAGATGAAGAATTTGCTGCTCGCCAAAACTTCTTCCGGGAAGCAGCCCGGGTAAGTCCTGATAGATTTCTCAATTTTCAGGGAAGTCATCCCTACCCTGCAGCTCCTGCCTTTGCTCCTCCTGCATCAGCTTTTCCTTTTTATCCTCCTGCTTCTTTTGCAGTTGCAGCTTATGCCCCTTTTTTTCCTTATGTTGTAGGAGAGCAAGAAGAACCTTCGCCATTCACAAAGAGTGTTCGCCATGAACCTACTCCAGCAAACTTCAGAGAGCCCCGGTTACCCATCTACACCGGGGAGACTGATCCAGTAATGCACCTTCAAGCTTTTGAGTCAGCCGTTGCTCTCAAAACTCTGTTAGATGCAACTAAGTGCAAGCTCCTTGTCACAAATTTTGATGGGCAAGTGAGGGACTGGTTCTATGGCCTCCGTCCTCAATCCATCACCTCCTTCGTTGATCTACGAACGGAGTTTCTTCTCAGATTCTCTACCTCCACCAAGAGAAAGGGCGGTCCTGAAGCCCTCTTTGAGATCAAGCAGCGCAGTGATAAAACTTGGTCTCAGTTTGTTGATCGATTCCAACGAGAAATTTTGGACATCGAAATTGTTGATCAAGAAATGTACAGAGTAGCTCTTATCCACGGTCTTCGTGAAGGGCCACTCAAATTTGAAGCCAATGTTCGTGCTCCAAGAACGTACCAAGAGTTGATTGCCTTGGCCAACTCGTACATTTGAGAAGAAAAGAGCAATCCAGGCTTTGTCTCCCGACTTCTATCCGTGGAAGATCTCCCTAACAAGCAGCCTCCGAGGTCTCCTTGCAATCATTTCCCAACTCACTGAAGAAAGGAGAAAAGGTTTCAACTCCATCGATATTCCTTCCCGAGCCGTGATCGTGCTCAAGGCCCATTGCCGCCACTAGCTCCATCTCAAGCAGCAGCAGTTCATCAACAGCAAGACAATGACTTGCATGAGTCTGATCTCGACGAGGCCATGCAATAAGTAGTACAGATCATGAAAGATAGGGCAAGCTACAAGAAGCCCTATCGGCCAGCCGATCAAAGGTCCAGAGACTCAGAGCCTTATTGCGAGTTCCACAAAGAGTCAGGTCACCTGACTGAAAACTGCCGAGCACTCAGCTAGCTTGTGCAAAGGATACTCCGGCAGGGCAAGATGCGTGACTTACTTTCCAAAGAAGATCGCCCTGATCCAGCAACTGCTAAGGGCAAAGAAGTTGCAGACGTTCCTTGCTCCTCAAGGGGAGTGAAACAAGTCGAAGAGCCTCCTCTCCTCGTTGTTAACCAAGCTGTCGAATGCTTCGATGCTGACGACGAGGGTGTGCTTGGAAGGCTATTCTAAGCAAGCAAAGGACTTCACAGTCCTTCAAAATTCTCTCACAACTCTGATGGGTTATCTCGACTCTTGCTCTTATTCTTTCAAATATTTTTTAATTCAAAACACTTCTCAGTGTTCTTTTCTTGCTTTTCAATAAAGCTTTTATCAGGGATCTCATACTGACACAGTTCCCTTTTTGTGATGCTTCTACCTCTTTTTTTATCTTTGCCAAAGAGATCAATACGCCAATGAGATATCGCCAAGTCTGGAATGCTCCCTCCGTAGATTGTTCTCTGGCACCACCGCTTCGACCACATATGGCGGGAGTATACCCATATGTGTAGTGGGAGCCATTCAATCTATGATGTTGGGCTTCAGACTTAGGATCCTAGCCGGCATCTGACACAGAGTGTGTGCTAGGGGAGCCCCATGTGTTAGCTCTGCTGTGCTTCGCAAAGGATACATTACAGTTATGATGATCTTTGCTTGACAAGCAATTGCGATCAAGCGTAGCCTTGTCTCTTCGATCATCACACCACTGTGATCGACGAACACTCTATGGTACTCTCGATCCGTGCCTTCGCGGGTTCCCACAATTCCACTGATCAATCCACAAACAAGTAATAGGCCGCTTGGCTCAACTAGTCTCATTGATCAGTGATGATTGTACCCAAGGCAAGAGAGCAGTGCATCTGTCGCTTCCTTCTTAGGATTGTTTGCGCATGTCTCACTTTTGTGCTCTGTCAAGGGAGTGTAGCTAGTACTCATTTTTTGTCAATTGCCTTCTTTCACAGGTGAACAGGTTAATCTGACCTACCAAAGGGATTTCCGGCATTCATTTTGCTTATGCTTATCTTATATGCATCGCTTGCTCAAGCTCCATCGGATGATGACTTACAAGCTCTTTTCTTGTACACGCTCTATTACTTTCATCTTCTATTCACTGCCTGCTTAGGCGCTATCAGATGAAGATTCGCAGAACTATTCACTACTCTTATCAAATCTAATGGTATCAAACATTAATCAAAGAGTCTTATTCTCCTCAATCATCAAGTCATGCTATTGCAATCTAGTTAAGATTGACAGAATTCGTCAAGTTACTTCTCTGCTAATATGATCATGTCTATCCAGCCATATCAACAGCTAGCGCTCGATTTATTGATCTGGTTTTCATGATAAAGAGTTCGCCAGGCATTTTCCTTGCCATTTGGTCATGTCCACCTTATCTCATCAACAGTTAACACCTGCAAGTCATATCCAGGTACTTGCAGTTTAATTCATTGTTCTATGTCTACTGTTCACTCTTCTCTTTGCAGTGGTTAGCAGACGCCTGCAAGTCATATCCAGGTACTTGCAGCTTATTTTTTGTATACAATACCTGCTCCTAACTCTCTTCTTGCAGAGATCAGCAGATCCTTGCAAGTTTCTTCACAGGTACTTGCAAATTACACACATATATCATGTTTGTTCCTAACTCTCATTTTGCAGAGATCATCCGATACTTGCAAGTCTCTTCACAGGTACTTGCAAGTTACTTTCATATACTGTGCATATTTTTAACTCTTCTTTTGCAGAAACCAGCAAAGATTTGCAAGTTCCTTCAAGATACTTGCAACTTATTTTTCTTTCTTGTATACTCTTCATCCTTCCCTTTTTGCAGAAGATAACAGGTGCTTGCAAGCCTCCATCAGGTACTTGTAAGTTATTATGCCTTTTTTTCCCTCTCGCTTTCATTTTGCAGAACTTAGTGTAAGACACACCTTCATTTTGCAAAGGCAAACTCAGGTACACACTCGATGTACCACCCATACATGCCTACCTTAACTTTCCTCTTGCAGGAAAATAGAAAGGCAGCACCAGACTCCTAAGGAGAGCCTTCAGGTTCTATCTCTCCTTGCCCCCTTCTCTTTCCGGTGGGGTGGATCACGATTTTCACGGGTCTCCAACTTTTTCGAAGTTCAACTCGGAACTTAAAAAAGTGCGGGGATTATGTTAACCCCGAAATCGGCGATCCATCCCCAGGGAGCCAGCTCGCTCATCACGGCCTGCCTCGGGTTCCTCTTGGAGGCCGTGATGTCCTAGGATGGGCGGACAGATTTCTTTGTCCGCTCAGGCCGCGCGGCCTGCGCGGTCTCAGCAGTCTGACCCCCAGGCCGCGCGCTTTCCCTTGGTCGGCAGGGTCCGCGGACTGCTTCTGCAGTCCGCCTCTGTAGGCCGCCCCCTTTTTCAGCTTAACCACGAGGTTGTATCCGCAGGTCTCTCTCTGCCGGACTCAACTTCCTATCCGCCCATGTCGACAACAGGTCGCTCAGTCCTTACCACCAGCCACATGGGCAGCCGACTCCTCCAGTCCGCCTGCAAGGCGCGGACTCCAATTCCGGCTACCCGACAAGACCAGCAGCAAACTCTAAGTCCCTCGTGAGCTGGGCGGACTCGAAGTGCAGTCTAAACTTCCAGTCCGCCTTCATCGCTGAACCCCAACAGCCTCGACAGCCAGACTCTCCATCTCCAGCATATGCGGACTCAGCCTTGCAGCACCCGCGGACTTGGCGGAATCTCTATGCAGTCCGCCCATTCCTTTGCCAGCACCAGCAGGGTTAACTCCTCAGTCCGCGACCTTCGTGCGGACTCAGTCAGTAGTTGCGGACTCCTTCCAGTCAACCGCTCAGCAAATCTTCCAGAAAGCAGTTCCAGTCCGCATACCCTCGTGCGGACTCGCCGAACTCTGTAGGCACTCTCCAGCTCGCATCCCCTTGCAGCTCTCAGTTCAGCAGTGGCAGACTCCGCGGATTCTCCTCCCAGTCCGCCACATAGCTTCCAGCGTCCGCCACTCCAGTAGTGGGCAGACAGTCCCAGCTCAGCAGTGACGGACTCCGCGAGCCCGCATCGCAGTCCACCACTGAGTCTTCCAGCTCGCCATCAGCGGCACTAGCTCCAGAACCCAGTCCCAGTCCGCGCAGCCTGTGGCGGACTCGGCGGACTCCGTTTCCATCTCGCTCAAGTTACCGTCTCATCGGGGGTAACGTCACCGCAAGCCGTTACCTCCTCGGGCCTATAAATAGCCCCCCATGGCTCTCATTCAGGGGACTGGACTCTACGCTCAGAGGATCTCTCTCGCACCCGAAGTTAGCCAGCCAGCTCCTGCGGACTCCGATTTTCAGTCCGCACCTGTCTCTGCGCCCTTAGTCGCGCGGCCTACCGACCTAGATCCCCAGCCCGCGCGACCTACTTTGTTTGCTAAACCGCGCGGCCACAACTTCATTTCACAATGCCTAGTGGATCGTTTAGCGCTGACATTGACCCTCATTCCACATTTTGCTATCTGTTTAGGGGATGATGGTCGGAGGGCAACTGGCAACCTCTGTTCAGGGTTCGCCCTCATAATGGGCTCATACCCCCCTTTTGGCAGACTTTTGCGCACTTGCACTAGGAGTGGCATGACTTCACACCATGGGCGACATCAACGTCAATTGGGATCGCATGACAATGCAGTTCATCCAAGAGGGGACATCATTACTGTTGGAGAATGACCCTACTCTCTTGTAACGCCCCGAAACTTAAAGGAGCAAAGGGGGATGTTTTGGGCCAGTTTGAGTTCTGGCTGCAGGCACACGGCCTGGGACACGGGCTTGTCCCAGGGCGTGTCAAGCCTGTGTCGACACTAAGGCGCGAAGTCGACACTTTGGTCTCGACATTGTGTCGAGACTGGGCACACGGCCTGCGACACGGGCGTGTCGTAGGGCGTGTCGACCCGTGTCGACACTTAGCCGTGAAGTCGACACAGTGCTTTGACGTTGTGTCGAGACATGGCACACGACCTGCGACACGGGCGTGTCGCAGGGCGTGTCAGCCTGTGTCGACACTCGTCCCGCGAAGTCGACACTTTGGTGTCGACAATGTGTCGAGACATGGCACACGGCCTGCGACACGGGCGTGTCGCAGGGCGTGTCGACCCGTGTCGACACATAGCCGCGAAGTGTCGAGACCGTGTACACGGCCTGGAGCCCAGGCGTGTCAAGGTGACACGGGCAAGGACACGGGCGTGTCCTAGAACCCGTGCAGTGCTCGGGTTGAAAACGGGGAAAAATCATGGGGTACACGGCCGGCTACACGGCCGTGTCAGGTGGAACACGGGCGTGTCAGCTCGAACACGGGCGTGTTCGATACCCGTGTGAGGTTCCAGGTGATTCGATTTTGACGGAGAATGAGGCACACGGCCCTGGACACGGGCGTGTGCCAGGCCGTGTTCGGTCCAGATTGGGCATTTCAGCCCCGAATCAAAGCCGTTCATTTCTTTGACTGAAGATCCAACGGCTGGGGGTTGTTCCTGAAGGGATATACCCGGGTTTTGACTTAGAAAACCCTTACTTTTCTTCACTTATCATCTCTCCAAGTCCTTAGAGAAAGAGGAGAGCCAAGAGTGGAAGAGGAGCGAGATCCGCCATTGGAGGAGCTTCGGAGCTCCGAATCGCAAGCCGACTCCGGATCCACGGAGGCAACGCAAGTGCGGTGATTTTCATCCGGATACTTTTCAATGGCGCCAAAGAGGAACTCAAGGGTAACGATCCTCATCTTGAGCATGAGTCGCTCTCTTTCTTTGCATAGGAAGCCCGCTCTCGCGAGTTTGCGGAGAGTTGGAGGCGTTCCTTCGGGTAGATATGTGAAGTCCCCGTTGTTTAGAGTCCGTATGCGAGAACGGACATAGGCATGATGTGTGAAGCCTACCCGGACATGTTGTTCTGGATCGGTGATGTTGCATTGCATAAGGCCGGAGAAGACTCCGTGCTATTGGTTGTTTTTCGGGTTTTCTATGCGGTAGATTGCAGCAGGGAGCCTTGGGGACTAACCCAAAGGTGCACCCAGAAAACTGGGCGGATACGAGATCTTGCCAACTTGGTGGCCTGAGAGCCAACTTGAACATAACTGGGTTATGTGATTTGTGATGGACACGGGACTCGGTGGAAGTTTGACCCGCGCACATGGCTTAAATTGCCGTTGCGATATGAGCACGGGTTAGATGGAACCATACCCGTTCTATGTCGTTCGGTTAAAGAGACCTAAAGGCACGTGGCACTTACCGTTGGCATAGAGTAGGATCTTCGGCGGTTGATGGCTTAAATTGACGTGACCAATGACAGGAAGACAAACTGCTCATAGGATTGGCCGTCAGTTGGCGGTGGTGAGTCCGGAATGTTGGTGGCTTAAATTGACGCGACATAGACCGGTTCACCGAGAATGTGCCCTGAGTGCACGGGGCGTGTGGCCGTGTGAGCCAAAGTCTGTGATGAAATGGCTATGGTTATATACATTGCTCGCTTATGCTAATGAAATGCAGGGAAGGAGCATCACCGCCCCGAGTTGGGGGCGGGATCGTTATAATTTGGTCAGCATTGCTGACCGTTGCCTTGTTTTGCCACCGTGCGGTGGTTTGTTGTTTGCATGTGCAGCTGGACCAAGCGGTCAATAGCGGGCTAAAGCCCTTTTTGCGAAGACGGCCCTCGAAGGCCCGAATGGAAATGTTTATTGCTTTATTCATGTATGACCGGCCAGCGTGTCGTGGTTTGTAAATCATGTAACAGACAAGTGAAATATTTTGTAAGGCCTTAAAGCTTGTTTTGAGTATTTTGTAATAACATTCCTATTTTCGTAGTAGTGGACGTTCATGCTTGTTGCTGGGTTCTTGTTTTACAACTCTTTTAAACTACTTCCGCTAGAATGCTCTGTGTAGGACGTTGAGATTGGTTGGATGGTTTCCATAAGTAACCACCCGGTCTGTCTGTGGTATATGGCGTCGGGCCCCGGCCGGACCTACTGCTATATGCTATGCGACAGATAAGGGGTGTTACAATTTGGTATCAGACTACTGGTTTTGGTCGGGCTTGAACTGAATTCGTGGGCGAATTCTTTTTAAGGGGTGGTGAGCACATTGTGTGCGTCATCGTTATAATGGTAAAAGAACCCATGAATGTCCACTTAGGAATGAAAATACTCGTGTTTGAGGAACCTGCGTGTTCCTAAAATTACTGTTTGCAATGTTATTTGGTCGCTTAACGGTGTTTTGTACCACTATAGGTGACCCGAAGTGGTGTTGGGCCGTCAGAACGCCGAGGTTCTGAGGCTAGTAGTGCACCAGAAGTTGCTCCAGCAACACCTCTGTCGGCTGAAAATATACGATTGGTGGCTGAAGCGGTGTTGGCCGTGATCAATGCGCAGCCCGGAAGGCAAGCGCAGCAGCCCGCTCCTGTGATGGAGCAAGTACCTCTTCAAGAGGCTGAGCCGAGGAGAGTGGAGCAAGTGGTTGTGGAACCAATAGTGCCAAGGAGGGCAACTGAGAGGCAGCTGAAGCATGTAATGAGCTTTAACCCTCCGTTATTCTCGGGGTTGGGAACCCCATCTCAGGCTGAAGACTGGCTCTCCAGGGTGAAGAGAGTCATGACAGCGACGGAGACGGAGGAGTGGCAAATGACCACCATCGCTACGTTTCTTCTGGACGGTGAAGCGAGGATGTGGTGGGAAGGATTGGAGCTGCACTTACTGAGAGGTAGGCAACTTTGTGATGTCTCGATGGAGGAGTTCTCGAGATTATTTTTGGCTAGATACCTCCCTTCGACGCAGAAGATAGCGTTGGAGAATGAGTTCCTGAAGTTGGTACAGGGTGAGAGGAGTGTGGATGAATATCTCCACGAGTTTACTCGTCTGAGTCGATATGCTAGCTCCACCATCATGGATGAGGAGCGCAAGACTAATCGCTTTTATGAAGGCTTGAGGGATGAGTTGAGACTATTACTGTCGGGGCCAATGACGCAGGGTTTCTTAACCTTGGTCAATACTACCCGGTCCTTGGAGAAGGACATGAAGAGCGTGCAAGCGAAGAAAAGCTTGAGTGAAAAGAAATCTGAGTTCAGAGTGCCGACTGCTTCAAAGTCCGGCTATCAGAGGTCTTTCAAGAAGCATAGGACTTCGGGTCCAGCTCCTTATGGCGCTTCTGGGGCGACTACGGGTCGGACCCCGGGTGCGTGTTTTACATGTGGAAAGACGGGGCATTTAGCCCGTGATTGTTGGAGCGGACGTCCTAAGTCCGAGAGGAAGCCGAGAGCTACCTATGAAGAGAAGGGAAAGGCGGTGGAGTCGACCGCATCCCATTATGCTCCGGCCCAACCAAGGGTCTACAATCTTGGCCAACAGGAGGCCATTAAACAAGCTGATGTGGTGACAGGTACGGTTTAATTTATAGCAAGTCAATTTCTTTATATGCTTGTTATGCACATGTTACCTTACCACTACTTGTTTAGGATTTGTATTGATTTGTGAAAATCCGGCACGAGCACTCTTTGATACGGGAGCTTCACACTCCTTCTTGTCCGAAGGATTTATATTACGCATCGGAGCCCCTTCTTCGATGGCGAAGGATAAGTTGGATGTGTTGTTGCCAAATAGGTGTTCGATGCGAGCGGATAGGATCTGCGATGTTAAGATTCGTATTGGAGAGCAGGAGTTTGACCTGCGGGCGTCCTTACTTCCGTTGGTGGAGTTCGACGTCATATTTGGCATGGACTGGCTCTCGGAGCAGCAGGCCCATATAGATTGCGGTAGCAAGGAAGTCAAGCTGGGAGCAAGTCGTGAGGCGACTTTTACGGGCTTAAAGGGGTCGAGCAAGACGTTGATGTCTGCTCTTCAGGTGGTGAAGGCGGTTCGTGCCGGAGCAGAACTGTTCTTTACACTAGTGGAGGTTGCAAAGCCGAAGCCCGCTTTGGATTGTATTTCAGTGGTATCGGAATACCCTGATGTGTTCCCCGCAGATCGTCCTGGAGCCCCGCCTCAACGGGAGATAGATTTTACGATCGAGCTAGTGCCAGGTGCAAAGCCTGTGTCACGATCTCCGTATCGGCTAGCGCCTAAGGAAATGGCGGAGCTGAAAGTTCAACTGCAAGAGTTGTTGGAGCAAGGGTTTGTGCGCCCGAGTTCTTCGCCTTGGAGCGCACCGGTCCTCTTTGTTAAGAAGAAGGATGGAAGCTTGAGGCTATGTATTGATTATCGAGAGCTGAACAAGCTGACGGAGAAGAACAAGTACCCGATCCCCCGGATTGATGATCTTTTCGATCAGTTAGTCGGGTCGACGGTGTACTCGAAGTTGGATCGCAAGGCTGGGTACTATCAGCTGCGGATAAGGGAGAGTGATATCCCGAAGACAGCGTTTAGTACGAGGTACGGGCATTATGAGTTTACGGTCATGCCGTTTGGGCTGACTAATGCGCCGTCAGTGTTCATGGATTTGATGAACAGGACTTTCAGGGAGTACTTGGACTATTTCGTGATCGTCTTCATCGACGATATTTTGGTGTACTCGCAAAGTGAGGAGGATCACTTCAAGTATCTCCATTTGGTGTTGGAGACACTCAGGAGAAATCAGTTGTATGTCAAGTTCTCGAAGTGCGAGTTTTGGCTATCCTCAGTGGCGTTCCTCGGGCATATAGTGATTGGAGAGGGTATTGCTGTGGATCCGGCGAAGATAGTTGCGATACGGGAGTGGCCTGAGCTTGCTACGGTAGCAGAAGTCCAGAGCTTTTTGGGGCTTGCCGGCTATTATAGGCGCTTCGTAGAGAACTTCTCGCGGATAGCGTTTCCTCTCACTACTTTGACGAGGAAGGAGCATAAGTTCGTTTGGACGCCGGAGTGCGCGCGAACTTTTGAGGAACTGAAGTGTCGGTTGACCACGGCGCCTGTGCTGAGTTCGCCGGTCGGGACCGAAGGCTATGAGATATATAGCGATGCTTCGAGCAGCGGTTTGGGTTGCGTGCTATTGCAGCACGAAAGCGTGATAGCTTATGGCTCGAGACAGCTAAAAGTGCACGAGAGGAATTATCCGGTCCATGACTTGGAGTTAGCGGCCGTGATTTTTGCCTTGAAGCTGTGGAGACACTATTTGTACGGTGTGAAGATTGATATCTACACCGATCACAAGAGCCTAAAGTATCTAATTGATCAGAAGGATCTGAATATGCGGCAGCGTAGATGGATGGAGTTCCTGGGGGACTATACATTCAAGATCCACTACGTGCCTGACAAAGGGAATGCGGTTGCGGACGCGTTGAGTCGCCGAGCCCCAGCTCAAGCCAATTGGCTATCGGTGCATGATGAGCGGTTGGTGCAGGAGTTGGAAGCGTTGGAGATTGTTTGTGTGGATAGACAATCTAGTGCTGAAGCAGTTCTGAATTGGACTGAAGTCCAATATGACCTGGCTGATCGGATTCGGCAAGCTTTGGATATGGATGCTTATATGAAGCAGTTCATGATAGAGGCTCTGGATGGGTCAAATTCCCAATTCGTCGTGGAGGATGGATTGCTGTGGAAAGACGGTCGTTTGTGCGTCCCAAGTGTGGGCAATTTACGGGTGGAGTTGTTGTACGAGGCGCACCATACCAAGTACTCGATTCACCCGGGGAGCACAAAGATGTACCGCGATATAAAGAAACTGTTTTGTTGGCCGAGTTTGAAAAAGGATGTGGCGCTATACGTAGCGAAGTGCCAAACCTGCGCCTTGGTATAGGCGGAGTGCCAAAAGCCGGGAGGATTTCTTAAGTCCTTGCCTATTCCGGAGTGGAAATTTGATGACATCTCTATGGACTTTGTGCACGGTTTGCCAAGGTCGCAAAAGGGGAACGACGCCATTTGGGTGGTTGTCGATCGATTAACGAAGGTGTCGCATTTTATTCCGCATAGGAAGGATGATCCCGTGGAGAAGCTGGCAAAGCTTTATGTGGATAACATAGTACGACTTCATGGTGTGCCCCGCAGCATCGTGAGTGACCGGGATGGGCGGTTCACGTCCAATGATTGGAGGCTTGTGCAGCAAATGTTGGGAACAAAGCTGAAATTCAGCACAGTCTTCCATCCACAAACGGATGGGCAGACCGAGAGGGTCAATAGAACGATGGAAGACATGATCCGCATGTGTGTCTTGGATTTTGGAAAGCAATGGGAGGACCACCTTTATTTGGTGGAGTTCGCATACAACAATAGCTACCCAGCAAGTATTTAGATGGCGCCTTTCGAGGCCCTATATGGTAGACGATGTCGCACGCCGTTGTCTTGGTTAGAAACGGGCGAGTCAAAGTTGTATAAGCGATCGGAAGTGGATGATGCTACTTCTTTGGTGAGAACCATTCGGGAGAGGTTGCTTATGGCTCAGGACCGGCAAGCAAAGTACTATAATGTCAGGCACATGAACGTGGAGTTCGCGGTGGGCGATTATGTATACTTAAAGATCAAGCCGTTCAAGGGTGTCTCGCGGGTGCGGCGATTGAAAAAGCTAAGCCCAAGGTACCTTGGGCCGTTTGAGGTTCTGGAGCGAGTTGGTGAAGCGGCCTATAGGTTGAAGCTTTCAGTGGAGCTAAGTGGTTTACATGCTGTATTCCATATTTCGGTGCTTCGGAAGGCGGTGCAAGAGCCTACGCAGGTGATCGCTGTTGATCAAGTGCAGGTGGATAGTGGGCTAACGACAAAGGTCAAGCCCGTGCGGATTGAGGACTCGGAGGTCAAGCGGCTAAGCAATAAAGAGATCAGGATGGTCAAGGTCCGGTGGGACAATTGCGGTCGTGAGGAGCTCTCTTGGGAGCGAGAGCAGACGATGCTTGACGAGTATCCGGAGTTGTTCCGCTCAGGTACAAATTTTGGTTTTGTACATGTTTTTCCCTTTAGGTAATTTCGTGGGCGAAATTCTTTTAAGAGGGGTAGAGTTGTAACGCCCCGAAACTTAAAGGAGCAAAGGGGGATGTTTTGGGCCAGTTTGAGTTTTGGCTGCAGGCACACGGCCTGGGACACGGGCGTGTCCCAGGGCGTGTCAAGCCTGTGTCGACACTAAGGCGCGAAGTCGACACTTTGGTCTCGACATTGTGTCGAGACTGGGCACACGGCCTGCGACACGAGCGTGTCGCAGGGCGTGTCGACCCGTGTCGACACTTAGCCGTGAAGTCGACACAGTGCTTTGACGTTGTGTCGAGACATGGCACACGGCCTGTGACACGGGCGTGTCGCAGGGCGTGTCAGCCCGTGTCGACACTCGTCCCGCGAAGTCGACACTTTGGTGTCGACAATGTGTCGAGACATGGCACACGGCCTGCGACACGGGCGTGTCGCAGGGCGTGTCGACCCGTGTCGACACATAGCCGCGAAGTGTCGAGACCGTGTACACGGCCTGGAGCCCAGGCGTGTCAAGGTGACACGGGCAAGGACACGGGCATGTCCTAGAACCCGTGCAGTGCTCGGGTTGAAAACGGGGAAAAATCATGGGGTACACGGCCGGCTACACGGCCGTGTCAGGTGGAACACAGGCGTGTCAGCTCGAACACGGGCGTGTTCGATACCCGTGTGAGGTTCCAGGTGATTCGATTTTGACGGCGAATGAGGCACACGGCCCTGGACACGGGCGGGTGCCAGGCCGTGTTCGGTCCAGATTGGGCATTTCAGCCCCGAATCGAAGCCGTTCATTTCTTTGACTGAAGATCCAATGGCTGGGGGTTGTTCCTGAAGGGATATACCCGGGTTTTGACTTAGAAAACCCTTACTTTTCTTCACTTATCATCTCTCCAAGTCCTTAGAGAAAGAGGAGAGCCAAGAGTGGAAGAGGAGCTAGATCCGCCATTGGAGGAGCTTCGGAGCTCCGAATCGCAAGCCGACTCCGGATCCACGGAGGCAACGCAAGTGCGGTGATTTTCATCCGGATACTTTTCAATGGAGCCAAAGAGGAACTCAAGGGTAACGATCCTCATCTTGAGCATGAGTCGCTCTCTTTCTTTGCATAGGAAGCCCGCTCTCGCGAGTTTGCGGAGAGTTGGAGGCGTTCCTTCGGGTAGATATGTGAAGTCCTCGTTGTTTAGAGTCCGTATGCGAGAATGGACATAGGCATGATGTGTGAAGCCTACCCGGACATGTTGGTCTGGATCGGTGATGTTGCATTGCATAAGGCCGGAGAAGACTCCGTGCTATTGGTTGTTTTTCGGGTTTTCTACGCGGTAGATTGCAGCAGGGAGCCTTGGGGACTAACCCAAAGGTGCACCCGGAAAACTGGGCGGATACGAGATCTTGCCAACTTGGTGGCCTGAGAGCCAACTTGAACATAACTGGGTTATGTGATTTGTGATGGACACGGGACTCGGTGGAAGTTTGACCCGCGCACATGGCTTAAATTGCCGTTGCGATATGAGCACGGGTTAGATGGAACCGTACCCGTTCTATGTCATTCGGTTAAAGAGACCTAAAGGCACGTGACACTTACCATTGGCATAGAGTAGGGTCTTCGGCGGTTGATGGCTTAAATTGACGTGACCAATGCCAGGAAGACAAACTGCTCATAGGATTGGCCGTCAGTTGGCGGTGGTGAGTCCGGAATGTTGGTGGCTTAAATTGACGCGACATAGACCGGTTCACCGAGAATGTGCCCTGAGTGCACGGGGCGTGTGGCCGTGTGAGCCAACGTCTGTGATGAAATGGCTATGGTTATATACATTGCTCGCTTATGCTAATGAAATGCAGGGAAGGAGCATCGCCGCCCCGAGTTGGGGGCGGGATCGTTATAATTTGGTCAGCATTGCTGACCGTTGCCTTGTTTTGCCACCGTGCGGTGGTTTGTTGTTTGCAGGTGCAGCTGGACCAAGCGGTCAATAGCAGGCTAAAGCCCTTTTTGCGAAGTCGGCCCTCGAAGGCCCGAATGGAAATGTTTATTGCTTTATTCATGTATGACCGGCCTGCGTGCCGTGGTTTGTAAATCATGTAACTGACAAGTGAAACATTTTGTAAGGCCTTAAGGCTTGTTTTGAGTATTTTGTAATAACATTTCTATTTTTGTAGTAGTGGACGTTCATGCTTGTTGCTGGGTTCTTGTTTTACAACTCTTTTAAACTGCTTCCGCTAGAATGCTCTGTGTAGGACGTTGAGATTGGTTGGATGGTTTCCATAAGTAACCACCCGGTCTGTCTGTGGTATATGGCGTCGGGCCCCGGCCGGACCTACTGCTATATGCTATGCGACGGATAGGGGGTGTTACATCTCTTATGCCAGTTCATCTCACTCTGGTCTTTGCAGAAAACGGCCGACATTGATTGGGTCGCATATTTATGGCACGTAGTCGATCAGGAGGCCCCATGATCGCAACCCACCGAGCCATGCAGGCTATAATGGACATATTTTTGGGCGTCTTTGCCAACACGGCCCGCATCTCACCGCCTAGTCCAACGGATCACCGCATCTCCTTACAGGCAGGTGTGACATTAGTGTTCATTCATCCTTGCCGTTACAGCCACGTGCAGAAGGATGAGATTGAGACATTTGTGGGCGACATTTTACCTGCGAGTATAATTCGCTCCAATGCTAGTCTGTTTTCAAGCTCGGTCCTCCTGGTCCACAAGAAAACGGCAGTTGACATTCTTGCGTGAACTACTAGGAGCTCAACAAAGTCACTATCCCAGAAAAGTATCACATTTCGATTATACAAGAGCATTTGGATGAGCTAAGGAAGCCTCCTGCTTTTTCAAGCTGGATCTCCGCTCCGACTATCACAAGATTCAGGTACGGGAGGAGGATATCCTAAATACGGCGTTCCGCAAGCACAAATGCCACTATGAGTTCATTGTCACGTATTTTGGCTCGGTGAATGCAGCAACCACCTTTTAGGCGACCATGAATAATCTATTTTGGTTGGTCCTGCGCAGGTATATCTTAGTTTTCTTTGATGACATCCTCATTTACAGCTCCTTGTGGCAGGATCACCTCCTTTATGTGCGGACAACACTCGCCGCCCTACAGGAGCATCATTTTCTAGTGAATCCCGAGAAGTGCACTTTCGGTCGAACTGAACTTATCAACTTGGGGCATGCGATCTCTACACGGGGAGCCGCAATGGACACGGACAAAGTCCAGTCCGCCCTACAGTGGCCCACACCTCGCTCTTTTTGCGAAGGTCGGGGCTTTCTAGGCCGCACTGAGTACTAGTCTACCGACGGTTCATTAGGGATTATGGCAAAATTGTCAAACTCGTCTCCAGCATGCTGAAGAAATCTGAGACTGGCGCTTTCCAGTGGACCTCAGAGGTGGCCAGGGTTAGCGGTTGCGGTCTCCCAAAATAAATTCCTTCGCTGGGCTGCGAAATCTTCTGCGCGCAAGGCGCATCAAGGGTGGTCATATATCAGGGTCAGCGGCCTCTTGCTAGAGGGGTGCTTCCCAGTTGATGAGCTCGGAGACCATCTCGAACAGTAGGTTAAACTTCTTCTCAAACTCTTCCCGAGTGACCACATCAGCTCCCCCAGGGTGTAAACTCTTGGGCGAACTTTGCTGATGTTGACCTCTTCCAACCATTGCGATGATTTCTTCAGTCACTTGAATCTAAAGACCACATATTCGTTCTGTTGGATCCAAAAGTGTCCCCAACCTCCACACTAAACTATGAACAGCCAAAAGACGGGGGAAGATGAAAACTGCAAGTGACCAATGACTAATCGCCAAGAGTTGAGGAGAAGAGAAGGGGAAGGAGGAGAAGGTAGTCATGAATGTCTACATCATGCTTCCCGCAACTGCAAGTCTTAGCTACGGGTGATTTTATTGCTCAACAAGTAAAATCTAATACAGAGTGATTACAAACAAGTAACAAAGAGCTGAGTCGCCAGAGAAAGACGAGAGCTTAAGTATGCACCAATAGGGAGGATTTGGCTCAAGTTAATCGTGTCTTTCTGGGTACTACAATCCCTATTTATAATGATTCAGATCTGCCTGAATAGCTGAATACTAAAATTACGCGCTGCCCGGGGTACAGGAGAATAAGGCATGGATGAGAGAGAAAGTATTGCGAGAGTTGATGCGGTCACTGGAGACTGTAACCGTCCGCGATGGCTGCCTAAGAGAGAACATTCGGTGCGGCCAATGAGGTGTAACCGCCCAAGCTGCTTGATACCAAAAGGCTCCTTGCTACATCTGAGGCTGACTGGCTCTTGCCGGGGTCGCAAGATTTTGGGTTAAAAATGTGGGGGTCTGCTTCAACTAGAGTTGTCACTTAAAACCGAAAACTGAAAATTGAACCGGAACCGCAAAGAATCGAACCGAACCGTTCGCGTATTATTTGGATTCCGGTTTGAATTTTAGAACCGTGAGCATCATTGGTCCGGGTGTGGTTCTTTCATTTTATTATCCGGACCGGAACCGAAACCGGAACCGCAACATACACGTCACAAGCGGTTCCAAGATTTTTAGACCTGATCTGAACCAAATCGAAGCAGAACCGAAACGCAACCCGTTTATTATTATAATTTAATAATAATTATTTTATTATATTATTACTTTTTATAATCTATATATAATATCTATACTTACTAGTATGAGTGAAACTGACACAGTTTGATTCAAACCGTAATCGTACTAAAAGAGGTTAGTTTTGGACCGAAAAAAATCGCATCATACCAAAACTGTGCAGTGTGGTTTGAAATTAGTGCGGTTTGGAGTCGGTTTTTGCGGTACAGTTTCGATCTTTACACTATTATATAATATATTTTCAATTTTACTCATACATTTTCCTGAAATAATTAAAGTAACTTGTACTTATTGGCGATGATTGAAATATCATGACCTCTCAAAAAAAACGATGCGACACGGTTTTGTCGATTTTGCACCGCCAAAAAATGCACTGCAAACTATGTTGTTTTGCAACCAACGAAGTCACTTTACAACCAAACCATTTCGTACGGTTTAAAATCGGCGCGGTTTAAGATCAGCACAGTATGATGCAATTTTGTGATTTCAGTTTTTAGCTTTCATTATTACTTACTATATTACACAAAAAAGTAATCTCACTTCTAGTAATGGAAAATTCCTTCGCCCAGACCCCGGACTTCGAAGTCCTTGCAAAAAACCGAACGTATTTACATTTCCCCTCCGGTTTTTTTTATTTTTGACCGCCCCAATTAATTTCGGCAAATTTAGTTTTGGTTCTACTTGGAACTGATTGTAACCGGACCGAACCGCATAGAACCAGACCGAACCGTTAGTGTCCGGTTTGGTTTTGATTCTTGTTGAACCGTAACCGGAACCGTTGTCATGACGGTTCTAAAAATTATTCTGGAACCGGAACCGGAACCGGAACTGGTCAAATCAAATAAGGTTTTGGTTCTAATTTAAAGAACTGTTACCTTAGCGGTTCAGTTCACAATTTTAGTAGAACCGAAACCGAACCGGAACCGTGACAACTCTAGCTTCAACCCTTCTCTATCCCGGTTTGGATATGGGAGGATATCACTATAAATTTGATTTCGAAGCTCCATCACTCCAATACATGGGATTGCATTATAGTGGTCGTCGATCGTCTATCCAAATACGATCACTTCCTTCCCCTGGTTATCATAGATTTCATTGATGGGGCGGTCTGTTTGCATGGGTTTCTTCGCTCCATTGCGAATGATCACGACCCTTAATTCCTAATCTCCTTTTGGCAGTCGATGTTCAAGATGCAAGGCACCATGCTACGTAAGAGTATGACTTACCACCCCCCAGACGGACAGGAAGTCCGGGGTGATGAATCATTCTTTGGAGACATATCTGCAATGTTGTGTGAGTGCAATCATCTGCGAGCATTGGAGGATTGGCTTTTCTATGTAGAGTACTCGTACAACACCTCTTTCTACACCAGTTCCGGCACCACTCCAGTCGAGATTGTCCATGTACGACCTCCATCGTCCCTCGCACTCACTTTCCCCAACAAAGGAGTTGTAGTGTCTCTGTATGATCTTCTTTGCGATCGCTGATCGGGATTCCATACTTCTCCAGTTGCGCTTAGCACCTTCAGCGTGCATTGACCCTCATTGCTTCCCTTTGTACCCCTTTATTGCTTTGTTGTAAAGGTGTACTAGCAAGTTGTAACTCTCTCTATTAATAAAAGGAAAGCCCGTCGCAAGAGTGACATTCAAGCCGCGGCGGGCGAAATCTGCTGCTGCCGCTGCGAGCAGCCCCTTCTCTCTCTTTCCCTTCTTTTTAACTCAGCTCAGCTCTTCTCGACTCCAACCTGCAAGCTCAACCGTCAGATTAACCGTCTGCTCGACAGCTCCTGATCAACCTCCTCCTCTCTTGATCAACCTTCTCTGTTGATCAAGCCTCTCCTCTGCTCTCAGCAGCCTCTCCTCTATCCCCGCAACTCCTCTAACAAGCTGTTTGTTCCACTCTCGAGCACTCAGAAGCTTCCCTCTTCTCCTCTATCCCCGCGACCTTCATCCTCTTCCTCTCCTAGCATGTGAGACCGAACACCCCCTCCGTGTTAGCTGCCCCGGTGCTGTTTTCGCGCATCAACATTGTAAGTGAAGAATCCAATTCTAAATGTAAGATTCAGATCTAGTAAATCATTGCCCCAACAAGAAGAGAACCGAAAGATTCAAATCGCCTTTTGAAATCTGTAAAAATAAAGAGGATAATCTTATGTTGGAATTGAAGTAATTATTTCAAATATTTCATAGATGACACAACTTTTATTCCATCAAAATTACTAAAAAGAAGAATATGTGGATGAAGTTCATACCAAGAAAGGGAGATAGAAACAAGTTACCCAATGAATCTCACAAAGGGGTTGTGGAGTATCACACTACCACAGATCACACCAGAGTCACACCAGAGAGATTGACCACTCAACCAAAGGGAGAGAGGACTAGATTCTTCCTCTAGGAGAGAGTGAAGAGGCGGCACATCCAAGAGGAGGATGAATTTGAAATTCTCAAAATAGCTCTCATTAGGTTTTCATCTCTAAAAGGAGATATAAATAGTGATACAACATTCTCTCACAACTGTTCATCATAAAGATAAAATCTTGGTTATCCAACTTTTGCCAAATAAAAAGTGCAGGAATTAAACTAAAAAAAAAATAAAAACTCAAACCATTATGAACCAAGAGGACTAATAGCTTGTCCAAGTTAATTCAACCCAAATAAAATATTGTCTTAACATAATATATAAGAAAGAACAAAGTTTTGAACTATTTAACCATTAGCTAAATTGAAACTAATTAGTCTTTCATGTCTGAGGGCGTAGTTTATAGCGGCTTGAGCCTTCAAATGAATATGGTTCACCAAGTGGCGCAGGGTCAGCTCCATCACCATGACCCCATACCATCATATCATCCTTCATTACCTTCAGGAGTGGATGAAGATAGCCCTGACACAGGGCTCTGATTGGGTTTGATTCATCAAAACCTGGCATCCTTTGATCTGCCCCCATGCCTGACCGTTTATCCCACATTACAACAATCATATACTTAATATTTAAGTATCCCTGCTCAGCAACCACAAGACGTTCAAACCCACAATATTTACCTTATAAAAATCAAATTTTCAACATTATTCGTGCATTTTTTCCAATACTAGAAGGACCCCGACCATTTTCAATATTTTTTCATCACCCACAAGGCTTGATACATACAAACATTCTCAGGACAAAATAGAATTCCCATGATTTACGACGAGCAATCCAACCAATTAGCTCGACAAAACTTAAATGTACATCATGTATAAAAATATCAACCCTTTGGATTATGTTGTATTGCCTCAATTCATCGGGACAGGCTAGTAGATTGTTGGTTTTAAGGATTGCTACGATATGTCATGTGTCTTGATTGGCAATCATTTAAAAATGCAATTCAAGATCAATTTGGTCTCATGAACTATGAAGATCCTGTTAAAATTCAACAAACCGCAGACGCCCCCTTGGATACCCTGCTGAAAACTCAACAAACCGAAGGAGACACGCCCACTTATAATGTTGAAAGTTTTCCCGGATCGTGCAGTTAGCAGAGATTATCTCAACAAGGCAGTAACAACCAGCAACACATGCAGCACAAGCTTCTTTATTGATCAAGAGCAAACTTCTTTACAAGGCGAGACATACATGGCGAGACATGCTTCACCAAAAACCAACACCGGGAAAGCAGATACAGTTACAAAGACAAGAACAGAAAACAAGCCGCGCGGACTCAATCAACAAGCCGCCGACCTACTGCTGTGGAGTCCGCTCAGTCCGCCAGGTCGCCAGACCGCAACCCAAGCCGCGCGGACTCACCCCTTATTCCAATGCTTAGTTTTTCACCGCCGGTCTGCACGCCGCCAGACCGCACAAGCTGCGTCACCGAATGGAACAGTCCGCCTGATGCAGGCGACCTCCTGAACCCCGAACCAAGTTGCCAAAGAGAAGACCGCCTGGTCGCTATCCGCGACCTGCTGTTTACCGCCTGTTGCTTAACCGCAGAGTCCGCACTGTCCCTGACCGCAATCAGCGCCAAGTCCTGGCTTCCAGCGCTATCCGCACAACCTGCACAGCACAACCGGGTCAACCCTCTATCCGCGCGGACACAAAGTCCAGACCGCAGCAACTAACGCGAGCTCAATTACTGTTCACTTACTTCTTGTTCTGGTTCTTTCCTGATGTGACATGGGTCCTATTTATAGGCACGACGATGAGTATGGTCACCGCCCTTCCCGATAGGATCACCGCCACAACCCGCAGCAAGAACATAGTGTGTCCTCCAACCCGCGGACACACAATCCAGTCCGCCGCTCCTGTGCAGATAGCCAGTCCGCCCCAGCTTCTCCAAGGCCGGACTCCAATATCCAGTCCGCCTTGCCGCCAGAGACCAAGCCAGGACCACAGCCGGACTCCACAAAAGCCGTGTCCGCCATTCTGCGGACAAGGCATCAGCCCGCAAAACCCGAGCCCGCATCCGTGCCATCAAGACACCTGCCGGACTCAGCGGACACCCGGCTTCCGTCCGCATATCCCAAGTCCATTGCCTAATCACCAAGGCATTGCCGGACTCAGCGGACACGCCGATCCAGTCCGCTTACACAGCGAACACCGTCAGCATATTCCAAGTCCATTGCCTCATGCCAAGGCACCTCCGGACTTAGCGGACGCGTCGATCCAGTCCGCTAACAGCAGACTCCAGTCCGCAACACCCGAGTCCATAATCTCATCACAAGGCTAAACCGGACTCAGCGGACACTAGCTCCAGTCCGCACGCTCCTGCACAAGCAATCCTCCAGTCCGCATATCCCCAAGCTAGCACACAAGGCAACTGCACTTCTACTAAGCTTGGCGGACTGAGAAACCAGCCCGCGCTCCACTGCGCGATCTCCCCGGACTGAGCCTCCTGGACTTGGTTCATTTCCCACCAAGTCCAGCCCACTGGCCACAAGGGCCAGTCCGCACTTACTGGCGGACACTGGATCTAGCCCGCCATACCGGGCGACCTCCAGTTTCTGTCCGCGCTGACCGGCGGTCTCCGCAGCTTCCACTTGCCGCTTCACTAGAGCAAGACCAAGGCAACTGCCAAACCGGTCTGCCGAGCTCCAGTTCTTCAGTCCGCTTTATGCCGGACTCTGCGGATAGCATTCCTATCCGCCCGGTTACTTCCTGGGAGCCATCCGCCTGCTGAGCATATACTGGCCTGTCAGACCGCTGCTGCTGTCCGCGAAGTCCGCGCGAACAGACCGCCCAGGCCGCCACAGACCAAACCGCCTGCAACATCCCTGCCGACCTAGCAGTCCGCCAACCCTGTCCGCGTAGTCCGCGCGGATAGGTTTCCCAAGCCTTCCATTCACCCACTTTCACTTCACAGAATTCAACACTCCCCCTTGAAGTGAGAAGTGGTGAATAACTCCAGCAGCTCCCGTAACCTTGCACCTGGTCCTTCCGATAGCATCTACGAAGAGTTGTGAAAGACATAGTCTTCGCCCCGCATATCATGGACCATGAGGGAGCCCTCCAGCATCTCCAAAAAGGAGTCATGCTTCCCTCTGCCTTCTTCAGCTTCAACCTCCACTCTTGCATCACAGGAGTATCACCAACTTCCTTGGTCACTGAAGTCCAAGCCTTGTTGCCTCTGAGAGAAATCACCTCTTCAGACTTGGTGTCAACCACCTCCTTGATTCGAGTGAGGTCATCACAGCCAGAAGTCCTTTGCTCAACCTGAGGGCTAGCAAAGAAACACGAGACCAAGTCTGCCGTATTCCCTTCGCTATATCGAGCTGGTGGCTTACTGATCCTCTTCGATCTCCGAAGAACCGGATCATGGCTAACCACCTCCGCTGCTATTGAACCAGCTCCGTTCCCGGGCAAACCTGGAACAATGCTCCCTTTGCTCCCTGAACAAGACGCCTCCTTACTGGAATCAAAAGCACCTGGAGCAACGCTCCCCCTGCTACCTGAACCAGAAGACTCCCCTCTTGAACAAGAACTACCTGGAACATCGCTCCCCCTGCTTCCTGAACCGGAAGCTTCCGCCTTCGAGTCTGAAGTTTCTGGAGCTTTGCTCCCCCTTCTTACCGACTCAGACGCCTTTGCCCCGGAGCTAGAGCAACCTGGAGTACCTGGTGACTCAGGCAAATCCACTTCCTTAGCAGCAGCCTCCTTCAGCCCACCATCTAACCTGCTGATCTCTAGCTCCACATAAGAGCTGCCCCAATACGACGTCAACTCATCGAAAACAATGTCTCTCGACACTATGGGTTTATTCGTCGCAGGATCCATACACCTCCATCTTCTTTTCTGCTCATCATACCCAACAAAGGCTAGCTTTGTTTTCAGAGCACCTGGAGAATGTAAATAGCAGGTAGATCCAAACACCCGAAGGTGATTCACTGAGGGCTTCACTCCGAACATCAGCTCATAAGGAGTCTTCACTATGATCGGACTAAGAGGCATCCGGTTGATGACATGAGCAGCACAGGCCATCCCTTCCGCCCAAAGAGCCTTCGGAACGCCTTTACTCTGAAGCCAACACTTGCAGGTCGCCGTTAACCAACGGACCATCCGAGCTGCAATACTGCCTTGTTGTGAAGTATGTCCACAAGAAAGCTCCATCCGGATCCCTTGCTTCCTGCAAAAGCGTGAGAACTCGGTTGAGGAAAACTCACCACCGATACTTGTCCTCAACACCTTGATCCTCCGGCCAAGCTGGCCTTCCACAAGCTTCTTGAACTCCACAAACAAGCGTACCATGTTGGACTTCTTCTTCATAAAGTATACCCAAGTATACCTAGAATAGTCATCAACCAATACCAGCATGAATCTGCTGCCTCCAAGACTGGCCGTGACGGTCGGTCCCACCAGAGCACAATGGACAACCGCCAATGGTGCTTTACATCTGGATTGTGCTTTGTCAACCATGAAGCGATAGGCTCCACATTCCTGACATCCCGCACACCCCCGACCATCGCCATAGGATGACAATCTAGGCAAGCCTCTTACGAGTCTTCTTTCCGCCATTGCTTTCAGCTTGTCCATCCCAACATGCCCCAGTCTTTCATGCCAGATAGCTGCATTATCACCGGCATTCCTCCGATCAAGTCCAGAACTAGTTGAAATCCCAACTACGTTCTTCTCCTTCCTCTCTACATGAGCTACGTTCGCCGAGAGCAAGACAACCTTGCACTCCTTCCGAAGATGACCTTGCTGCTTACATTTATAGCACCTTGGTCCTTCCTTCCTCTTCTTATCACGCCTAGGAGAAACACTCCTTTCTTCCTGATATGAAGTAGAGGGACCAACCTCCGCAGCAACCTTCACCTTCTTCCTGAACAACCCATCAAGGGAAGTCCAGACCTCCGCAGCTGACCGACATCCGCTGATGTGGTCCAAGAACTCCGATGAGATCACCTGCATGAGAATAGACTCCGCTTTCGCATTTGCCTCCTTCCAAGCTCTCATCGACTCAGCATTGCCAGCAGTATCCTCTTGTCTTCCTGCTCCGCATACAACCTCCCAAAGGTCCTCGCCAAGAAGAAAGCTCTTCATACAGGACTTCCACTGATCACAGTTCGTCTCTGTAAGAAGATCAATACCAAGACAACTTGCATCCTCCACTGCCATGGTTCTACCACTGGTTTCCTCTACAACAGAGCAACTACTTCCGTTGAGCACTGCTTGACCACTCCAACAACCTCCCTCTGATACCATGTTAAAATTCAACAAACCGCAGACGCCCCCTTGGATACCCTGCTGAAAACTCAACAAACCGAAGGAGACACGCCCACTTATAATGTTGAAAGTTTTCCCGGATCGTGGAGTTAGCAGAGATTATCTCAACAAGGCAGTAACAACCAGCAACACATGCAGCACAAGCTTCTTTATTGATCAAGAGCAAACTTCTTTACAAGGCGAGACATGCTTCACCAAAAACCAACACCGGGAAAGCAGAGACAGTTACAAAGACAAGAACAGAAAACAAGCCGCGCGGACTCAATCAACAAGCCGCCGACCTACTGCTGTGGAGTCCGCTCAGTCCGCCAGGTCGCCAGACCGCAACCCAAGCCGCGCGGACTCACCCCTTATTCCAATGCTTAGTTCTTCACCGCCGGTCTGCACGCCGCCAGACCGCACAAGCTGCGTCACCGAATGGAACAGTCCGCCTGATGCAGGCGACCTCCTGAACCCCGAACCAAGTTGCCAAAGAGAAGACCGCCTGGTCGCTATCCGCGACCTGCTGTTTACCGCCTGTTGCTTAACCGCAGAGTCCGCACTGTCCCTGACCGCAATCAGCGCCAAGTCCTGGCTTCCAGCGCTATCCGCACAACCTGCACAGCACAACCGGGTCAACCCTCTATCTGCGCGGACACAAAGTCCAGACCGCAGCAACTAACGCGAGCTCAATTACTGTTCACTTACTTCTTGTTCTGGTTCTTTCCTGATGTGACATGGGTCCTATTTATAGGCACGACGATGAGTATGGTCACCGCCCTTCCCGATAGGATCACCGCCACAACCCGCAGCAAGAACATAGTGTGTCCGCCAACCCGCGGACACACAATCCAGTCCGCCGCTCCTGTGCAGATAGCCAGTCCGCCCCAGCTTCTCCAAGGCCGGACTCCAATATCCAGTCCGCATTGCCGCCAGAGACCAAGCCAGGACCACAGCCGGACTCCACAAAAGCCGTGTCCGCCATTCTGCGGACAAGGCATCAGCCCGCAAAACCCGAGCCCGCATCCGTGCCATCAAGACACCTGCCGGACTCAGCGGACACCCGGCTTCCGTCCGCATATCCCAAGTCCATTGCCTAATCACCAAGGCATTGCCGGACTCAGCGGACACGCCGATCCAGTCCGCTTACACAGCGAACACCGTCCGCATATTCCAAGTCCATTGCCTCATGCCAAGGCACCTCCGGACTTAGCGGACGCGTCGATCCAGTCCGCTAACAGCAGACTCCAGTCCGCAACACCCGAGTCCATAACCTCATCACAAGGCTAAACCGGACTCAGCGGACACTAGCTCCAGTCCGCACGCTCCTGCACAAGCAATCCTCCAGTCCGCATATCCCCAAGCTAGCACACAAGGCAACTGCACTTCTACTAAGCTTGGCGGACTGAGAAACCAGCCCGCGCTCCACTGCGCGATCTCCCCGGACTGAGCCTCCTGGACTTGGTTCATTTCCCACCAAGTCCAGCCCACTGGCCACAAGGGCCAGTCCGCACTTACTGGCGGACACTGGATCTAGCCCGCCATACCGGGCGACCTCCAGTTTCTGTCCGCGCTGACCGGCGGTCTCCGCAGCTTCCACTTGCCGCTTCACTAGAGCAAGACCAAGGCAACTGCCAAACCGGTCTGCCGAGCTCCAGTTCTTCAGTCCGCTTTATGCCGGACTCTGCGGATAGCATTCCTATCCGCCCGGTTACTTCCTGGGAGCCATCCGCCTGCTGAGCATATACTGGCCTGTCAGACCGCTGCTGCTGTCCGCGAAGTCCGCGCGAACAGACCGCCCAGGCCGCCACAGACCAAACCGCCTGCAACATCCCTGCCGACCTAGCAGTCCGCCAACCCTGTCCGCGTAGTCCGCGCGGATAGGTTTCCCAAGCCTTCCATTCACCCACTTTCACTTCACAGAATTCAACAGATCCGGTTTGTAAGTTTATTAAATTAGTACAAACTTCTTCAGTTTTAGTCTATCAAGAGGCTTTATAGGATTTATTGTGTCAAATTTCTGGTTTATCTGATGATCTTTTATGTGGCAATTTTATTTTCAAACTAAAAATGTGAATTTGATGAGACGTAATAGCTCAACACCATGTTTCTCTTTATAATACGTTCAAAATTACTCGATTATTCAAGGATCAATATACCGATGGTACAAAAAGGATCAAATAATGGGAGGGATGAAGCCAAGTTTCAGCAACTTTCAATAAGATTAATCGGACAGATAAAATTGTAGTTAAATGCCTCATCCCTCCGAATTACAACTTTGAAGAGACATGGTTCAATGTATCATATTTGACAAAAGATATACTAAAAAACTTGCATGTAAAAATTGTTCCACAGTATACTATTTCAAAGGAGATCAGATACTATATATGTTGTTTCCTTCAGATTCAATAGAAGTTTCGGAAGAGCAACCTCCGAAGCTTTCATTGATTTGACTATTGGTCACTCAGTTATTCATATTTTCATTGATAATGGAAGCATGCATAATTTTATTACAAAACAGGTTGCACATTACAACAAACTGCCTATCTCGCTTATAATTCCATTTAATATTCATGTTGGAAATGGTAATACTATGATATGTATGGAATTTTTGTTTCCAAGCAACGATAACCTTTCAAAATATTATTTTTAAGCTTGATCTTATTATAATTGACCTTTATAGGCCGACATAATACTCTAGTATAATTTCTTAGGGACTCAAGGCCAAGTAACGACTGATTACAAAACAATAGAAAAGACTTTCACATCTAACAAACTATATGCATCATTAAGGGAACACAAATTCTAAGTTTTTGCAATGTCTCATCTGCCCAATTTAAGAAATTATTAGCCCAAGATTCAATTGAATCTATGCTACTCTGCCTCCGAACTAAGAAAATCTATAGTGTTGGAACCGAGAAATTAGACTCCAAATGTTTGGACCAAAGGGGTGACCAAAGGCTACTTGTCTAGTGGTCGACTCTAAAAAATTACAACAACAAGAAGCAAGAGAGCTATAATTGATCTCAAACAACCTATAAATCGGACTTGAGAGCTGCAACAAGGAGGTCG
Source organism: Platanthera guangdongensis (assembly GCA_039583875.1). Taxonomy (NCBI): domain Eukaryota; kingdom Viridiplantae; phylum Streptophyta; class Magnoliopsida; order Asparagales; family Orchidaceae; genus Platanthera; species Platanthera guangdongensis. The sequence continues at coordinate 106,180,716 of CM077161.1, read as the reverse complement.
CTACACGTACTTAGAAGTTTATAGAAGCTTCCCCTCCAAAACTAGGTTGAGCTAGGCACAAGGAAGTCACGAACTTGTCTGACTGGATGCTAAATGAGGTAGGCTAACAAGGTCAAGCTGACGAGGTTAGGATGAGGAGATGAACACTTTTGAGGTTAGGATAATGAGATGAAGTCTGCCGAGGTCAGGATGAAAAGTTGGAGCTTGTCGTGGTTAGGATGACGAGTTGGAGCATACCAGAGTCATGATGATGAGCTGAAGCCTCTCGAGGTCAGGATAGTAAGCTGAAGCATGCCAACGTCAGGATGATGAGGTATCATGATGAGGTATCCTGGCAAGGTATCTTATAGTGTTATCCTCTAACGAGGTCTCCTGGAAAGTTATGCTCTAATAAGGTCTAATGGTGAGTTCTCCTATAACCATCTGTAGATTTAGATGTGCGGCGGGGTCCTGCCCTCCCCCTCCCAAGAATTTTAAAAAATTAGCAGTGTATTTGGATTTCACTCGTCGAGACAATGAATTTTGACTACTTACACGTCAAAACAGTGACCAGACAAGGAAAAAATTACTCTGATAAGATGGAGGTCTTCAAAAAAAATTTGACGAGAGGAAGACGATGCCTAGCCCCCCTTCTATGAAGCCATTGCAATTTTATCCTTCCATCTTCTTCGATTCCCCCAAGCGTGCAACGACCTCTATGCTAGTAGACGAGCACAACAACATTTGCGTTGTCTCCAACAAGCACTTTGATGCCTTGTAGCACGACCGACACATTCGTTACCTACATCTATCATCTCCAATGCCTCCATGATAACTATCGTTGTTGACAAAAACATTTATTTGGTAAACGACGCTCTTGTCAAAGGAAAGCAACAACACTCATTCTATTTCGTCCTGTTATCGTCCCGTCGTTCCCAACCACAGCTGAAGCCTCCATCAATCTCCCCTTTCAGTGCCCTACCAGTGTTGCCTACACTCTCCTCACAAGATCCTTGTTGATCAAATTCGCTAATTCACTCGCATGTGTCATACTTACTATTCGCACGAGGAAGAACAACCATTTTTATCCCCGAGCCATCTGCCCTTGGCACATATGTCATTTCCTCTTGATCCATCCACTGCTTGTTCCATAGAGCCCAGCCCCATTTAAGAAACCGTGTGGACCCATCATCAGCCTGCAGTTTTCTTCCCTACTGCACCGCTGTCATAACCCATCATAGCTCCACTGACCCATATTATGACAGCCTTACCAATCTTCTCTCCAGCACTTTTACATGCCCCCTTGTTGAAATTTCTAGATCCTCGTGCCTCTAACGAAGTTTCATTATGGGTAATACACCATCATCATTTTTTTGGGGCTCAACACGAGATTGAAAAAATAATGTAGGACTCGTAGTGAGTCGAGATTTGCATGAGATGCTATTCCAAGCGAGGAACCTCCCAGGAGTGGAGATCAATAGGAATAGGTGGAGAAATTTGAAACATCTCAGACTATTCAATAGACGAGCGAACTCAACCAGAGGAGGTGGAGAAGACTCAACACCTCCTAGGAGTGGAGGTCAATTGGAGGAGATGGAGAAAGTAGACACCTCCCAGACCATTCTCTAGAAGAGTGAGCTCAATGGGAGGTGTAATGCCCCAAGTTTCTTGAAGCATGTAATGTTTTCTTTGAGTTACCGCCTGGCGGTAGAGTTATCGTTGGCGGTAGCTTGACCTATTTATTTGGCAGAGCTCTCGGGTTGTCTATCGCGAGGCGGAAGAGGTACCACGTGGCGGTAGTGTCTGGAATCAAGAGCATCATGGCATTGAGAGCGACGTGTTGAGACAATGCTTAGTCTACCGTACGGCAGTAGCGGTACCGCAGGGCGGTAATCTCAGGCATCGAGAGCGTTGAGTTGACTCAAAACTTAGTATACCGCACAGCGGTAGGTTGATAACTGTCACAAACTGCATTTTTCACCGCAAATAAAGCTTATCAGAGTAAGGGAAAATGCGCGTCATGATGCCACATCAGCAGGGGATAACTGCGGACGCTCAGGCAGACACCAAACTAATCATGAAGAAAGTTTCCTTTTTAAGTTATTTTAAGGAAAATCAATTAAGTGCAGAAGTTAGTCGTATCCCTCGGCTTAGTGGCTCATCTAGTCCACGAATCAAAATATATTATACGCTGCGGAAAAATACTTGATTAGATTAACGCAAACATCCTATATGAGTAAAAACGTCCCTAAAGGACAACTCATGTCATGCAAGACTCTAAATTTATTATAGTAGGAAAGATAGTTTTTACGGTTGCTAAAAATAACATGTTAGAGTTACAAAATTATGCGATGCATGAAGTAATAGTAGTAGATTTTATAGTTGAAAATACCTAACATGCATTGCTAACATTAATCCTCCCAGATAACAAGTAATCCACATTCACATTTAAAGAAATGAGCAGCTAGCAAGTATCAACAACTAACAATTCAGTGGGCGCCAACAAACTGACATGAACCCACAAACAAAAGTATGTCTGAACTAGTAAAACTAAACAAACAACAAACTACCTCGCTAAGACAAGGCAACAACCACAACCAACACTGCCGCTCAGAAAACTCCAAAACCAGCACTGCTAACTGCTACTGCTTTGAACCTGAGGTATTCCAAAAACAGAATACCTCAGCAAGAAGGTACAAATGGTGACAGGAAAAGTAATAAGCCAAAATAAGCATAGGTCAACAGGGGTACCAACCCAAGATCAAAAACACTGAAGTAAAGTACGGAAGAAAATAGGGCATCAACAGGAAAAGTACTCCTACGTGATTTGTCACGTTCCACAAGAGTACACCAGACGCACAAGGCTATAAGGTGACTACATGAATATTTCACAAGAAAGAGAAAACAAACCTTTATTAGGCACATGTGGTCAACTCTACCCAAAAACACGGCGAAGTGGTCACTCTTGGACACACCACCCAAAAATACTAGCGAAGTGGTCACTCTTGGACACACCACCAAAAAACACTGGCGAAGTGGTCACTCTTGGACACACGACCCAAAAACACTGGCGAAGTGGTCACTCTTGGGCACACCACCCAAAAACACTGGCGAAGTGGTCACTCTTGAACACACCACCCAAAAATAAAACGGATATATAATTCGTCTAACTGCGAGGGAGTCTCATACTCTCCACCATACACCGTAGATATCCAAAAACCAGGTAGACTTCCACATGACACTAATGAAGGTAGCAAACACTGCGGAGGTGGAATCGTCCACTAACTCCCGCATTCAAGAAACCCAAAGAAACCACAACACAAAAACCTCGAGATTTGGCTCGACAGATTCTACTTGACATTACCGAACCCAAGACGCGATTGATCAACCTCTAGGAGAAATTTACAGTCCTAGGTAAATTCTAACGCGCTAAAACGAAAGCTAAAAACATGCATAACCGTCATTAAGACACACCAGGAATGATTAACCAAAATCAGACAAAATCGGGCTTTCCAAGACAGCACTGTACAAAAACAAGGAACGTTGAAACGATTAATCATCACAATGACTTGGAAGAATAAGCGCAGAAAATTTAAAGAACAGTAAGTATAGTCGTTACCATCAGATCGAACAAAGAGAAATGAGGGGAAAACCACCACTTGCCTTGGTTTTACCGGAAAAGTCCTCTGAATCGCTTCACGTCGTAGATCGGGGCAAAAGACTGCGGTAGGAGTTGAAATCTAGACAAAAAGGGTCGAAAAGGGGATTAGGGCCGAAAAACCCTAACGAGAAAATCTCAAGAAGAGGGGGAAGAAATTACTACGAGGGCGCAGCTCTCGACGAGAGCTTTCAAGATCTACGATCGGTTTGAAATTTCGAACACCGGAGCACTATCAACGGCCACCGGAAGGATTAAGGACGGACAACCTCTTTCTCGCTCACGCCACTCTGGATCGAGAGGAAAAGAATCGGAGAGGATGAAGAAGATGAAGAAGGTTTTTATACCAAAGGTGATAACAGGAAAAAGCAACAAAATAAACTGGGTTCAGCTGAATCGATTTTCCCGAAGCAGAGGGAAGGGGGGGGGGGGGGGGGGGGGGGGGGGGGGTTACTCGAGTACCAGACAAAAACCTACTCGAGTAGTTCAATACAACCACTCGAGTACAGAAGACCTACTCGAGTAGTTCAATACAACTACTCGAGTGATAGAAGGCCTACTCGTGTAGCTCATCACAACTACTCGAGTAACAGAAACCTACCCGAGTAGTTAATTACATTTACTCGAGTAACAGAGAAGGAGTACTCGAGCACCAAGGGAATTACACGAGTACAGCACGGGAAAACTACTCGAGTACAAGGGCACTTACTCGAGTACAGCAAGGGGATTACTCACGAATTCTGTTCGAAAATCGTCGAACGCAGAAAGCAGGGCCTGATCATCGAACTCAATTCGAAGATCGTCGAACTCAACACGCAGGGCCAGACCTACAGCAAGCTCCGCTCGACAATTCGTCGAGCTCAGCACGACAATCGTCGAGCTCGCTCGACGATCGTCGACCTCAACACGCGCCCAAGAAAAATGACAATCGCCGAGCTCCGCTCGACGATCGTCGACCTCGACACAGTGCCCAGAAAAAAATGACAATCGTCGAGCTCCGCTTTACGATCGTCGAACTCGAAACAGCGCTCAGGAAAAGGAACACGATCGTCGAGCTCCGCTCGACGATCGTCGAACCCGACACAGCGCCAAGAAAAGGAACACAATCGTCGAGCTCCGCTCGACGATCGTCAAACCAAACACAGCGCTAAGAAAAAAACCGAAGAAAAACTCGGTTCGACGAAAACCCACACCTTTAGGAGGGCTTCCCGAGAATCACACAAGCCCAAGGCATTAATATAACAATTATCGTGTTCGGATAGTTGAACAAGGAACTATGAGATCTAAACAAAAGCTCAAACGCGCCGAATTAAACGAAACTCACGCCGTAGGCGAAAATTGATGCTACAGACACAACGGCTAAGTCAAATCCAAAATCCTACGAGCCATTCCCGAGATATAAACCGCCAAAACATGCGGCGAACAAAAACAAAACCCAAAACTTTGATCGCGCGCCGAGACTCCAAAAACGCTCGGGTTGCGACGAAACTGGACGAGCACGTCCAAAACTACTCAAATCCAACACTCGACATTAAAAGTAACGCCATGACGTCATAAATCTGACTTTGCCCAAGCAAATAAAACCATCGAAAAATCGGGGGCGTTACAGTCACTCCCCCTAAAAAGAAGTTTCGTCCCGAAACTTATCACAACTCCAAAACCAAACCAAAATCGATAAAACCATGTATAACTGAAAACATGGCAACATACCCGAAACTAAGAGAAGAGGTGCGGATGAGATTTTCTCATCGCCGATTCATATTCCCACGTCGCGCTCTCGACGTCTTAATTTCTCCAAAGAATCTTGACCATAGGAATGGTCTTTCTCCGCAACACACGCTCTTGAGAATCCAGAACACGAATAGGTTCTTCCACATATGTAAGGTTGGGTTGAATCTGGGGTATCGAGTCGAGGACTTGACGATCACTACGAACACACTTCCGCAATTGGCTCACATGGAACACATCATGGACACCAGGGAAGGTCGCAGGCAAATCCATCCTATAAGCTGACACTCCGATGCGCTCAAGAATCTAGAAAGGTCCCACATATCGGGGGTCTAACTTGTGGTTCCTTCCAAACCTTTTAACACCAGACATCGGAGAAACCTTCAGAAAAACAACGTCTCCAACCGCAAACTCCAGATCGACCCTTCGTAGATTAGCATACTTTTCATAGCGCTCTTGAGCCACACGAAGCTTTTCCTGAATATGAGTCACGACACAATTCATCTCTTCAAGGGCTTCCGGATCTAACAACGGTCTCTCACCAACTTCAGCCCAAAACAAAGGAGTTCTACAACGCCTCCCATACAAAGCCTCAAACGGAGCCATCTGCAGACTCTCTTGATAACTATTATTGTATGCAAACTCCATGAGTTTGATACGCTCATCCCAAGCACCACCATGATCCAAAACATAACACCTGATCATATCTTCTACGATCTGATTCACCCTTTCCGTCTGACCATTAGTCTGCGGATGATAGGCAGTGGAATACCTTAAATCAGTACCCAACCCCTCCCGTAAACTCTTCCAAAAGCGACACGTAAATCTAGAGTCTTGATCTGATACGATACTAACAGACACACCATGTAACCTGATGACCTCTTCAAGATATAACTCAGCTATCTTCTTCATCGAGTACCCAATCTTAAATGGGACAAAGTGAGCACACTTTGTCAGTCTGTCGACTATCACCCAAACAGAGTCGTGCCCACGGGGAGATTTTGGTAGACCGGTGATAAAATCCATTGAAATACTCTCCCATTTCCAACTTGGAATATCCAGCGGTGTCAATTTACCACCAGGCCTTCTGTGATCAGCTTTAACACGATGACAAGTATAACATTCCGATACAAACTTTGCGATGTCATTCTTCATCCCTGACTACCAAACAATTTACTTTAGATCTTTATACATCTTAGTAGAACCAGGGTGGTAAGCTACACTGGAACCATGAGCTTCAGCACAGATCTTAGCTCAAATATCGCCGAAGGCGGGGACGCAAAATCTACCCCAATACTTTAGGGTGTCCAACTCATCCACAGAGAAATTGGGTAGCTCTCCCTTCAAAGTTCTATTCCGGAGGTGCATCAAATCAGGATCATCCTTCTGATGTGCTCGAGTAAGGGAAATCCAAGAGGGTTCTTCTGCTTCTAGACTAGCAGGCACAATACTACTCCGAACCTCAATATCCATCAACAAAAATTCTTCTATCAAGGACTGCACCGACAGATTAAAAATCTTAGCGGTCTTTCTACTCAAAACATCGGCTACTACATTAGCCTTTCCTGGATGATAAAGAATTTCCACTTCATAATCCGCCACATATTCTAACCACCGATGCTGGCGCAGATTTAGTTCCTTCTGAGTGAATACGTACTTCAAACTCTTATGATCCGTATAAATCTTGCACAGCGTGCCATACAATAAGTGTCTCCCAAGCTTCAGCGCATAAATTACGGTAGCAAACTCCAAATCGTGCGTAGGATAGTTTCTCTCATGGGTCTTTAGTTGCCTCGATCCATACGCGATCACCTTGCCATATTGCATTAAAACACAACCAAGTCCGACGTGTGACGCATCAACATACACAACATACTCAACTCCTTCAGTAGGTAAGGTTAAAATCGGAGCAGTACATAATCTTTTCTTCAGCTCTTGAAAATCCTTTTCGCACTTATCACTCCAAATGAAAGCAGTATTATTCTGAGTAAGTCTAGTTAGAGGAGCAGACAACACCAAAAATCTTTCCACGAATCTTTTATAATAGCCAGCCCGGCCTAAGAATCTCCTAATCTCCTTGGGTGTAGAAGGTCTCTCCCATTCCATTACAGCAAAAATCTTGGTCGGGTCTACGGAAATACCGTCCTTGCTTACCACATGACCCAAAAAGGACACCTGAGGTAACCAGAACTCACACTTGCTCAACTTTGCATATAACTTATGCTCCCTCATGGTCAATAAAACCAGACGCAAATGCTGAGTATGCTCCTCAACATTGCGGGAATACACCAAGACATCATCTATGAATACAATAACAAATCGGTGTAAGATATTCTTAAAAACCCGATTCATCAAATCCATGAAAACAGAGGGTGCATTGGTTAAACCAAAAGACATCACCAAAAACTCATAATGTCCATGCCGAGAACGGAAAATGGTTCGGGGAATATCTGCCTCTCAAATCCTCAACTGGTGGTAGCCTGAGCGAAGATCGATCTTTGAAAATACCGAGCTACCACGCAATTGGTCGAACAAATCATCAATCCTTGGCAGGGGATATCTATTCTTAATTGTTACCTTGTTCAATTCCCTATAATCGATGCAAAGTCTCATCGATCCATCTTTCTTCTTGACGAACAAAACAGGAGCACCCCATGGAGAAGTACTGGGTCTAATAAAACCACATTTCAGCAACTCATCGAGCTGAGTACGCAACTCGTCCAACTCACGCGGAGCCATATAGTACGGTGCTTTAGCAATAGGACGAGTACCTGGTTCGAGGTCTATCACAAACTCTATCTCCCTTTCAGGAGGAAGTCCTGGAAGACTATCAGGAAAAACATCTGGAAACTCTCGCACCACCAAGACATCCTCAAGACGTGGTGTAACAAAAGTTATTTCCAGAGCAGAAATAGAAACCAAAAATGCCTCGCAACCATACTCTATAGCACGACAAGCACGTACCGCAGAAATGACAGGAGAAACTCTGTCCTGAAATCCATAGACGCTCATAGGTTGTCCGTCATCCATTCTGAAATCCAATCGCTTAGCCTTGCATTGGATGACCGCATCATACTTGGACAGCCAGTCCATGCCCAGAATCACGTCAAAATAAGACAGATCCAAAATCATCAGATTCACAAAGGCCAGAAAATTGCCAAGATAAATAGGGCATCTCAGAACTCCTTGGTTAGATATCACAGAGTCACCGGAAGGGAGCTTGACATTGAAGGAGCCTCCCAAGTGGTCCACACTCAGGCGATGATTATCAACAAATCTCCGGGTCACAAAGGAATGTGTGGCACCCTAATCGAAAAGAATGCGAGCCCACCTATTCCGCACCTTAAACTCCCCTAAAACTGTAACATACATAACTAAACGAACGATAACTAGGGCAACAACGATAACTAACAAGGATAAATTAAACCAAGGCTAACCTGATATCACTTGCGTAGAGGTTTGGGCTTCCTCGCTGGTCATCACGTTCAGCTTTCCTTTTCCTTTATTCAGGTTTGGTGGCTGCGGCAGAGCTCGAAGTGGGGCAGGATGCAGCGGGGACTGAGCCTGGGGCACGCAGACTTCTGGTGTCCCTTCTGCCCACACTGGAAGCAAATCCTTTCTTTCATCCAGCAACGAGTCACATCATGATCCTTCCTTGCACAGAACGAGCACACAAGCTCTCCCTTGGGTGCACCTTGGATGGAGTGCACCTGCTGCTGCTTCAGGGTGGCAGTCCTCTTGAAGCACCTTTCGTAGGGGTGGACAGGTCGACCACAGAAGCTACACACTTCCTTACTTTTCTTCTTCAAAGAAGGGCCAGATGCCCTGGAGCTACCATCCTCAACACCTTTTCTTTTCTCCTTCCTTGCCGCAGCACCGCGGTTCTTGGCATTTTCAATCGCCTCCACTTTTAAAGCGGCTTCCACTGCTTCAGCATAACTTTCAGATTGGTAAGCACATGCCAACTGCTGGACATCGCTTCTTAATCCTCCCAAGAAACGTTTCACTCTACCCACCTCAGAAGCTACCAAATCAGGAGCAAACCTGCTCAGTTTGATAAACTCAATCTCGTACTCGCTCACGGTGAGCTGTCTCTGCTTTAGATGCAGGAAGTTATTCATCAGGCGGTCTTGCTCGACCGAGGGTAGAAATTTCTTCAGCAACATCTTCTTAAAAGATCCCCAAGAACAGCCTTCCTTCAGACCCTCTCTTTCCCGAATCCACCAACTCTTCGCCAGACCTTTTAACTGATAGGCTGCAATCATCACCTTCTGGGCTTCTAGAATTCCCGAATACGAAAACATCTCCTCGATGGAGATGATCCAATCATCTATAATCACAAAGTCAGCACTCCCGTCGAAGGTGGGAGGTCCCAATCGCTGGAAGTGCGATATGAAATTCATTTTTGGTGGTATCGCCATCGGAGGCACCAGAGGAGCAGGGGTATCGGGCACGGCTTGGCACAAGGCGAGCTCTTGCGCAGAATGTTGCTGCGCGGGAGCGGCAGACAACAAAGACTCAATTTGCGATTGTATCGCTACCAATTATCTCGACAGAGCCTCATTGCTCTGACGCAGATTCTCGATAATCGCATCACTTTGTGCACCTGATGACTCACCCTCCAACTGGGGAGTCGACCTCGTCACAGGACGCTTTGGTGGCATTTCTAAAAAGCAACAAACAACCCATCAAAATCCTAACTTACAACAAAGCCACACGAGTAGTTCAGACCAAACTGAAAAGACACTTGCTTATGCTGCAACTTGCTCTGTGATTTTATAATGATGCTTTGTCATACTTAGGATGATATCCTCTCATCCTATTGACTCTTGTGCCTATGACATGAATGCATGTATTCTTTATTCTTTTTCTGATTTAAAACCATATGTGTACATATATTATCCCGCAAATCTTTAGCTTGGCACGTTGTGCTTATGCAATGTTATGCTATGCATGATTGTGCTATGCATTCTAAAAAGGCCCTAATGCATGTTATGAGCGGCGTACGCATGAAAATGTTATGCATCCCATACTACATGACATTGTCATGCAATGAAAAAGAAATGTGCTAGTCGCATTCATGTGGTGAGGTTATGCATCCCATACTACATAACCCTCACATGTTGCCCCTATGGTGGATCCATATACATACACATATTATGCATCCCATACTACATAATTTGCCCCGTATACTTCATGTTATGCTATGAGTGTAGTATTCGTGCTTCAGCCAAGACGTGCTGATGACATATCAGTGTGTGTATGATATGATGCTAAACACCTAATACCAACAAGGAAAGGTTGCCCGACAAATTATCAAGCAACCTCCCTCTGATACCAACTGCCACAACCCGCATTTTTCACCGCAAATAAAGCTTATCAGAGTAAGGGAAAATGCACGTCATGATGCCACATCAATAGGGGATAACTGCGGACGCTCAGGCAGACACCAAACTAATCATGAAGAAAGTTCCTTTTTAAGTTATTTTAAGGAAAATTAATTAATTGCAGAAGTTAGCCGTATCCCTCGGCTTAGTGACTCATCTAGTCCACGAATCAAAATATATTATACGCTGCGGAAAAATACTTGATTAGATTAACTCAATCATCCTACATGAGTAAAAACGTCCCTAAAGGACAACTCATGTCATGCAAGACTCTAAATTTATTATAGTAGGAAAGATAGCTTTTACGGTCGCTAAAAATAACATGTTAGAGTTCCAAAATTATGCGATGCATGAAGTAATAGTAGTAGATTTTATAGTTGAAAATACCTAACATGCATTCCTAACATAAATCCTCCCAGAGAACAAGTAATCCACATTCACATTTAAAAAAATGAGCAGCTAGCAAGTATCAACAACTAACAATTTAGTGGGCGCCAACAAACTGACACGACCCCATGAACAAAAGTATGTCTGAACTAGTAAAACTAAACAAACAACAAACTACCTCGCTAAGATGAGGCAACAACCACGACCAACACTGCAGCTCAGAAAACTCCAAAACCAGCACTGTTAACTGCTACTGCTTTGAAACTGAGGCATTCCAAAAACAGAACACCTCAGCAAGAATGTACAAATGGTGGCAGGAAAAGTAATAAGCCAAAATAAGCATAGGTCAACAGTGGTACCAACCCAAGACCAAAAACACTGAAGTAAAGTACGAAAGAAAACAGGGCATCAACAGGAAAAGTACTCCTACATGATTTGTCACGTTCCACAAGAGTAGACCAGACACACAACACTATAAGGTGACTACATGAATATTTCACAAGAAAGAGAAAACAAACCTTTATTAGGCACCTATGGTCGACTCAACCCAAAAACACGGTGAAGTGGTCACTCTTGGACACACCACCCAAAAATACTGGCGAAGTGGTCACTCTTGGACACACCACCCAAAAACACTGGCGAAGTGGTCACTCTTGGACACACCACCCAAAAACAATGGAGAAGTGGTCACTCTTGGACACACCACCCAAAAACACTGGCGAAGTGGTCACTCTTGGACACACCACCCAAAAACAATACGGATATATAATCCCTCTAACTGCGAGGGAGTCTCATACTCTCCACCATACACCGCAGACATCCAAAAATCAGGTAGACTTCCACAGGGCACTAATGAAGATAGAAAACACTGCGGAGTTGGAATCATCCACTAACTCCCGCATTCAAGAAACCCAAAGAAGCCACAACACAAAAACCTCGAGATTTGGCTCGACAGATTCTACTTGACATTACCGAACCCAAGACGCTGTTGATCAACCTCTAGGAGCAATTTACAGTCCTAGGTAAATTCTAACGCGCTAAAACGAAAGTTAAAAACATGCATAGCCATCATTAAGACACATCAGGAACGATTAACCAAAACCAGACAAAATCGGGCTTTCCAAGACAACACTGTACAACAACCAAGGAACGTTGAAACGATTAATCATCACAATGACTTGGAAGAATAAGCGCAGAAAATTTAAAGAACAGAAAGTATAGTCGTTACCATCAGATCGGACAAAGAGAAACGAGGGAAAAACCACCACTTGCCTTGGTTTTACCGGTGTTAGAAAGTAGCGAAAAGTAGAGAACAAGTGAATAAACTTTTGAATAATTGAAATTTTATTATCCAAAAAAGGTATCTATTACAAAGGTATGCCCTCCCTTATATAGAATGGAGGAGAGATGAGAGAATACAAATAAGAGATGTGAGACTAAAAATTACAGGACTAAGCGGACTATAAAAAACAAACCGCACAAACCGCGCGGTTAGACAGCAGGGCTAACCGCACGGCTACCACCAGAGAGGAAGCGAGACTGCCAGGGTAGACCGCCAGACCGCCCGATCTCCAAGCCGGCTGAGACGAACCGCAAGACCGCGCGGTCTTCAACCCGCCAAGACAAACCTCCAGGCTGCTCGGTCACCAACTTCAACACTCCCCCTCAAGCTGGAGCATATATATCGATCATGCCCAGCTTGTCGCAGATGTGGAAAAAGGAAGCGGACACCGGCTTGGTGAAGACATCTGCCAACTCGTTGTCGGACGTGACAAATGGAGTGCAAATCTGTTTCTTCAATATTTCTTCCCGAATAAAATGACAGTCGACTTCTATGTGTTTTGTTCTCTCATGAAAGACCGGATTTTTGGAAATGTGTATCGCGGCCTTATTGTCACAGAACATAGGAAGAGGATAGTTGTAAACCTCTCCTAAGTCAAGCATGAGAGCCCGCAACCACTTCAACTCACATGTAGTCGATGACATGCTACGATATTCCATCTCTGCACTAGACCTGGATACGACAGACTGTTTCTTGCTCTTCCAACTCACAAGATTGCCTCCAACAAATGTGCAGAAACCTGAAGTCGATTTGCGGTCCCCTTTGTCATCCGCATAGCTTGAATCAGAGTAAGCTTTAACCCTTAGGTGACCATTCTTCTGAAATAGGAGTCCTTTCCCTGGAACAGCTTTAATATACTCTAATATCCTCAGAGCAGATTGTAGATGACACTCCCTCAGAGCTTGCATGAACTGGCTCACCTTGCCAACATCATAAGAGATGTCGGGTCTGGTTACCGTGAGATATATGAGCTTGCCCACCAGACGCCGATATCTCGTAAGATCAGAGAGAAGAGGTGAGTCATCTGTCCAAGTTTTGTCTTCTCCAGCAGCCATAGGACAACGTGCAGGTTTAGCACCAGTGAGTCCTGCCTCCTTTAAAAGATCAAGAGCATACTTCCGTTGGGAAAGGACCATGGAGTTGGGCTTTCTAGAGATTTCAATCCCCAGAAAGTATTTCGGGGAGCCCATATCCTTTGTGACCAGATGTTGACAAAGGTGTTTCTTGGTCATCAATATCCCATCCTGGTCATCATCAGTAAGAAGAAGTCATCAACATAAACCGCAAGAACAACAAGACCAGAGGCGGTTTTCCGAACAAACAAGGAGTGATCTGCTGAGCTTCGTGTAAAACTAATGGCCGCAACAATGCCACTGAACTTGTCAAACCAGACACGAGGACTCTGCTTGAGGCCATAGATAGCCTTCTTTAGCCGGCATACCCGTGTCTCCCCTTGAGCAACATACCCAGGAGGTTGCTCCATGTAAACATCTTCCTGCAGATCACCATAGAGGAAGACATTCTTAACATCTAGCTGCGAGATGGGCCAATCCCTGTTGACAGCCACAGAGAGAAGAACCCGAATAGTGCTGAGGCGAGCCACGGGCGAGAAAGTGTCAAAGTAATCAACCCTATAAGTTTGGGTAAAACCCTTGGCAACCAGGCGAGCCTTATAACGATCCACACTGCCATCCGAGAGAAACTTCACCACGAAGACCCAGCGACAACCAACAACATCTGTGCCGAAAGGAGGCGGAACAAGGGTCCAGGTACCCCGTTTAGTGAGAGTAGCAATCTCCTCATCCATGGCAACTTTCCAGTGAGGAATAGTAAGGGCCTCCTGGTAGGAACGGGGGGTGGCAGTGGCCGAGATAGCCAGGGCAAAAGCTCGGCGAGCAAGGGTAAGACGATCGTAGGAAACAACTACAGTAAGCAGATGGTGGGTACAGGCCCGAACCCCTTTGCGAAGAGCAATCGGGAGATCCAGGTCAGCAGGTGCCTCAGTATCCGGAGTATCCGTGGTGGAGAGAGCTGGCCCGGGAGTAGAGAGAGATGGCAGCGGAGTGGAGGAAGAAAGCGGAGTAGAGGGTGGAGATGAGGAGGATGGGGAAGACGGTGGAGTGGGTGGAGAGGGCGGAACATCAGTGGGAGCAGAGGGAATGGATGGGTTGGTATGAGAAGTAGGAGCAGGAGGAGTAGAAGAGGAAGCAGGAGAGAAGTAAGATGCATTGGCAAAGAAGGTGACATCCGCAGAGACAAATTACTTGCGGGTAACAGGGTCAAAGCAACAATATCCTTTCTGAGTGGGAGAGTAGCCCAGAAAGACACATTTGGTGGCACGTGGTGAGAGTTTATCACGGGTGGCAGCGGGAGAGTGCACAAAAGCGGTGCACCCAAAGATGTGCAGAGGAAGAGGAAAGGGATCCTTGTCCGGATAAAGAATGGAGAAGGGGGTAGCACCGTGGAGAACGGTGGAGGGAAGGCAATTGATGAGATAGCAGGAGAGGAGGACAGCATAGCCCCAATAGGAGCGAGGAACATGCATTTGAGTCATCATAGTGCGAGCGACATCAAGGAGGTGACGGTTTTTGCGTTCCGCCACCCCATTTTGTTGTGAGGTGTAGACACATCTGGTTTGACGAATAACACCATGGTGAGTACAAAAGGAGGAGAAATCATGGCTAAGATACTCCTTAGCATTGTCAGAACGAAGCAGTTTAATAGATGTATCAAACTGAGTTTTAACCATAGAATAAAAGGAGGTCCAAACAGAGAACAGCTCGGAGCGATCTTTGAGAAGATAGACCCACGTACAGCGAGAGAAATCATCAATGAAGGTGACAAAATAGGAACTACCTCGACCAATGGTGAGGTTAGGAGCGGGACCCCAGATGTCAGAGTGAACGAGGTCGAACGGATGGGAAGAGCCCCGACTTTGCGTTGGTGGGAAGGAGGAGCGGTGATGTTTGCCAAGTTGACATGCATCACAGTTTAGAGGAGGATGATGAGGAGGGAGGTGCGGCAGGAGCTGTCGTAGAATTCGGGGAGGAGCATGTCCAAGGCGAAGATGCCATTGGAGAAGATCTGTAGAGGAGGAGGAGAAGGCGGATAGAGCAGAAACGTTGTCGAGGAAGTAGAGGCCACCACTCTCAGTCCCAGTAGCAATCGTCCGTTGGGAGTCCGGATCCTGAAAAGTACAAGAAGTAGGGGTGAATATGACAGAACACCGTAGTTGCTTGCATAAAGAAGTAACCGATAATAAATTGCATGGAAACTTGGGCACATAGAGGGTATCAGCCAAGCAGAGAGATGGAGTGACATGAACCATGCCCGTCCCATGGACCGGGGAGGGAGATCCATCAGCAACAATGACCGGGGGCAACTGAGCCTGTGTGTCAAGAAGAGAGAAACATTGAGGGTTGCCTGTCATATGATTTGTTGCACCAGAGTCGATGAGCCATCGTCCGCGAGTAACAACATGAGCACTACCAGAAGAGCAGACCATGGAGGCGGACAGACTAGCGGAGAGGAAAGCCATGGAAGCAGGAGAGGAGCAAACCGCGACGAGAAGAACAAGCCGCGAGAAGAGAAAAGAGCACCAGGCCGGGCGAACAGAAAACAGGTCGGGCGGCTAGGAAGGCCGCTACCAAGAAGCAGAGCAAAGCAGAGGGAAAGAAGTCGCACGACCTGAAAAAGTCGGGCGAACAGAGGAGAACAAGTCGCACGACCAAAGATGAGGCCGAGGCGACTAGCAAGCAGGAGCGGGTAGAAGGCAACAAGAAGTAGAGTGCAGCGAATAGAGGAGATCGCGAAAACGGTCGCGAAAAAGAAGGGGCAAGCCGCGCGGACAGGTCGCGCGGGCAGACGGAGAATCAAGCGGCTAAAAAGCAGGCAAAGGCCCAGCGGGGAAGAGGTCGCGCGGACTGAGAAGGCCGAGCGAACAGAAGAGAAGAGAAGAGCAGGTGACCGCGACCAAGATGCGGGTGAGAAAGGAACAACCCGCACGGTCAGGCAGATCACAGCAGCAAACCGCGAGTATAGAGACAAGCGAATATGGGGAAAGCAGAAGCGGACAGGGAGAAGAAGCCCGCAGCGGGTAGAGACAAGTCACGCGGACAGAGACAGGACGCAACGACTAGGAAGTCGGAGAGGCAAGAAAGAACAAGGAGTGCGGCGACAAGGAAACAGGTCGCGGCGACGAATAACAGTAGGAGAATAGAAACAAGAAGAAGCAAGCCGCGCGAACAGGGCAGCGGACAGAAACAAGCCGCACGGATAGAAACAAGTCGCGCGGACAGAAGAGAAGGCAAGCCGCGAGTCAAGTCGCAGAATGCGGAAAACAAGCCGCGAACAATAGAGAGCGCACAGAATCAGGAGGAAATGACCGTGTGCTCTGATACCATGTTAGAAAGTAGCGAAAAGTAGAGAACAAGCGAATAAACTTTTGAATAATTGAAATTTTATTATTCAAAAAAGGTATCTATTACAAAGGTATGCCCTCCCTTATATAGAATGGAGGAGAGATGAGAGAATACAAATAAGAGATGTGAGACTAAAAATTATAGGACTAAGCGGACTATACAAAACAAACCGCACAAACCGCGCGGTTAGACAGCAGGGCTAACCGCACGGCTACCACCAGAGAGTAAGCGAGACTGCCAGGGTAGACCGCCAGACCGCCCGGTCTCCAAGCCGGCTGAGACAAACCGCCAGACCGCGCGGTCTTCAACCCGCCAAGACAAACCGCCAGGCCGCCCGGTCACCAACTTCAACAACCGGAAAAGTTCTCTGAATCGCTCCACGTCGTAGATCGGGGCAAAAGACTGCGGGAGGAGTTGAAATCTAGACAAAAAGGGTCGAAAAGGGGATTAGGGCCGAAAAACCCTAACGAGAAAATCTCAAGAAACGGGGAAAAATTAAGGACGGACAACCTCTTTCTCGTTCACGCCGCTCTGGATCGGGAGGAAAAGAATCGCTCGACGATCATCGAACTCGAAACAGCGCTCAGGAAAAGGAACACAATCGTCGAGATCCGCTTGATGATCATCGAACCCGACACAGCGCCAAGAAAAGGAACACATTCGTCGAGCTCCGCTTGACGATGGTCGAACCCGACACAGCACCAAGAAAAAAACCGAAGAAAAACTCGGTTCGACGAAAATCCACACCTTTAGGAGGGCTTCCCGAGAATCACACAAGCCCAAGGCATTAATATAGCAATTATCGTGTTCGGATAGTTGAACAAGGAACTATGAGATCTAAACAAAAGCTCAAACGCACCGAATTAAACGAAACTCACGCCGTAGGCGAAAACTGATGCTACAGACACAACGGCTAAGTCAAAGCCAAAATCCTACGAGCCATTCCCGAGATATAAAACGCCAAAACATGCGGCGAACAAAAACAAAACCCAAAAATTTGATCGCGCACTCCAAAAACGCTCGGGTTGCGATGAAACTGGACGAGCACGTCCAAAACTACTCAAATCCAACACTCGACGTTAAAAGTAACGCCAGGACGTCATAAATCTGATGTTGCCCAAACAAATAAAACCATCAAAAAATCGGGGGCGTTACAATAACACTCTGGGTAGCATTGTGAGCTACCGCCTGACGACCGGTTTAACGTCGTTGGTAGCATAGCTAATTTAATTGGCAAGCCTCTCGGGAAGGTACCGCGTCACGTTAGTGTTACCGCGAGGCACTAGTTACTTTTCGTCGTGCGGCGGTTTGATGTGACACATCGCCTAGCGTGCAGCGGTAATTGGTACCACGCGGCGGTAGCATCGGCGTGGCCACGCGTCAACCCAGGATTGAAGGTTTTGGGCGGCGTGATGGAGGATTGGATGTCTGAGTACTACGTGGCGGTAGATAGTTAACGCGCAGCGGTAGCTTGGCTTAAAGTAAGAAAAAATGAGTTTCATTTTATTCTCTCCCGACTTCCTTCTTTCGAGCAGCAGCCTGAGTGGAGAGCAAAGCAGAGAGAGGAAGGAGATATGGTCATTGTTGGAGTTTCGGAGCTCCGGGTCATGAGCCGAGTTAGGATCTGCTGAGGCAAGGCCTCTGCGGTCATTCTCATCTGGCTAGATTCTCTCAATGGTGCCAAAATGAATATCAAGGGTAACGATCCTCTTCCTTGGACATGTGAAGTCCTTTGTTTTGATATGTGAGGGTAGACGCTCTATGATCACGTGGAAGTAGTTCTCCTGATGGGTAGATCGGTTGTATCCCCGTTGTCTTTGCATTTAGAATTTGGAATCGAAGTGCGGGTTATGCATGCTATGTGAAGCCAATCCGGATAGGTTGGTCTGCATTGGTGATGATTGTATGTATGTCGGAGAAGACTCAGTGGTAATCATGCGGTTTACAGAGTCGCGAGCTGTGCAGGTCGCTGCAGAGAGAGTACTGGAGAAGAACTCTAGGAAAACACCCGTTTGGAGGGGAAGAAATGATAGTATATCCCCTACCGCGCGGCGGTAGCTCTACCACCGACAGTAGCTCACTGTGAGCTTTGAGTCCTGTCTCTCGGAGACCTAGTGGCCATTGTATTTGAGGTCTGTCTCTCGGAGACCTGGTGGCCATTGTGTTTGAGGCCTGTCTCTCGTAGACTTGGGGGAATTTGTGTTGAGCTGTGAGTCTGAGGGTCCCAACTTAGGTGGTCGTGCGTGCCAGCCTTGGAACATAACACAGTTATGTATCGTAAATTGACAAGGGGAGGCTAACCCACGTCTTATCGTTCGCCATGATGGTTGTGTCCATCGGCATTGACATGGTAGTTTGAGCAATGAGCTGTGGCTGACCTGTACCCACCCTATGGTGTAACTTGGAGTGAGTCAAGGGCTTGAATTTCAGCACGACTTTGTCAAAGCATGGGGAGAGTCTTAGGCTTCAGGCCGGAAATACTTTAATTCTCAAGTGTGAACCGTCTTGGTGAACGATGCTGGGGCTTGAATGTTAGCACACCGATAATGTGCCCTGAGTGCACGGGACGTATGGCTGGCAGTGTCAACGTCTGTGGTGATTAGTGCTTAAGTTGCACGTTTTAATTGCTGCTATATATCTATGCATAATTCCTGCATTTAAGGAGCACCGCCACCTCGAGTGAGAGGTGTGGTCATTATAATTTGGTCAGCTAATGCTGACCATTGCTTTATTTGCCACCTCTAGGGTGGATTGCCTTTGCGCAGGCACAGCTAGAGAGCAGAGCGGGAAATAACGGACTAAAGCCCATGGTTGTGATGCCAGCCCTTGAAGGCCAAAGTCAAGTTGTTTTTACTGTTTCTTATATGGCCGGCCTGCGTGTCGAAGTTTGTAAAACACTATTATTTGAGGAAACAGTTGTAAGTCCTTAAGGCCATAACTTTGTGTATTTATATTATCATTCATGTTAGGCTTAGTGGACATTCATATAGTTGGGTTCTAAGCAATTAATTTACTCCCGTTAGAATGCACTTTGAGTTAGGATGCGCTTATGGTTTATGGTTTCACTAAGTAACTCCACTAATTGTTTGTAGTATATGACGCCAGGCCCCGGTCGGTTCTTCTGTTATATGCTACAAGACGGATGATGTGTTATAATTTGGTATCAGACCCTGGTGCCTGTCTCCTTATTCAAATTCGTGGTCTAATACTTTTTAAGGTGTGGAGAGCACGTGTTTGTGCGTCACCACTATAACATGAAAGAACTCATGAATGTCCACTTAGGAATGAAAATACATATGTTTATGGAACTTGTGTGTTCCTGTGATTGTTGTTTTGTTATTTGTCTAGTCGTTAAATTGTGTGTTGCACACTTATAAGTGACTAGAAGTGGTGTGGGGCAGCCTCACCCACAGATCTCTGCTGAGAGTAGTGCACTTGGTGATATGCCTACACATCCTCTTTTAGCTGAGACTATTCATTTAGTTGCTGAAGCCGTATTCACGATGATCAACATGCAACCAGGAGGGCATGCACAACCTCCTACCCCTAAGGTTGCTACAACGCAGGTTGTCGTACGTGAGCCTGTGGCTAGGCATCAAGTACTGGATGAGCCTTTGGAAATAAGGCGAGCAATAGAGAAACAATTGAAGCACGTCATGAGCTTCCATCCTCTGATGTTTGAGGGAACTGGATCCCCCACCCAAGCCGAATATTGGCTCTCGAGGAT
This sequence comes from Platanthera guangdongensis, assembly GCA_039583875.1. Taxonomy (NCBI): domain Eukaryota; kingdom Viridiplantae; phylum Streptophyta; class Magnoliopsida; order Asparagales; family Orchidaceae; genus Platanthera; species Platanthera guangdongensis. Next base: position 106,160,087 of record CM077161.1, on the reverse strand, counting down.
AAAGAGAGTCTTGATGGTGACAGATACATAGGAGAGAAAAAGGTGTCTGTGGCTACTTTCCTCCTGGAATGTGAGGCGAGACTCTGGCGGGATGAACTGGAGCTTCATCAGTTTGATGGAAGATAGTTGTTCGAGATCTCAATGGAGGAGTTCTCGAGGGTCTTTCTTGCTAGGTATCTCCCATCTACTCAAAGTATCGACATGGAAAATCAATTTCAAAGGTTGGCTCAGGGTGACAGTAGTGTGGACAACTACTTAAATGAATTCACAAGGTTGGGGCGTTATGCGGGCTATACATTTGCTAACGAAGTGCGTAAGACCAATTGGTTCTACGAACGACTGCGTGACGATCTGTTATTACTCTTGGGTCAAATGATGCAGGGTTTTCTGACCTTGGTCAATACAGCTCGATCCCTGGAGCAGGACATGATGCGCATGTAGAATAAAAATAACTCGACACTAAAGTGGACAGAGTTTAAGGTACCAAATTCATCTAATTCTGGGTACCGAAAGTGGAACAAGAAGCCCAGATCTTCAGGACTGGCTTCTTCATATGCTCCTTTTGGGGCAATGTCAAGGCATAGAGGCCCAATTTATTGTTATACCTGTGGCAAGCCGGGTCATATGGCCCGAAAATGTCATAGTGGCCTTCCGAGGATGGAGAACAAGACGGGTGCGACGTATACATAAAAGGTAAAGGCATTGGTGGAGTCAACTGCATCCCAACCACAGCCCCGAGTTTATAATCTTGACCAATAGGAGTCCATAAAGCAAATGATGTCATAACAAATATCAGTTAAGATACAGTTTTTAGTACTTTATATACTTAATACTTTGTGTGTTGCTTGTATGTAATTTGTTTGTGTTAGGCTGTCTTAATCTTGGACCATCCGGCGAGAGAACTGTTTGATACAGGATCTTCGCATTCCTTCCTATCCGAGGACTTTGTGTCACGTATCAAAGTGCCTTCTTTTTTGACTAAGGATAGGATGGATGTGTTGTTGCCTAACGGATGTTCAATGCGTACAGACAGGGCTTGCCACATTAAGGTACGAATTGGAAGTCAAGAGTTTGACTTAGAAGTGTCGTTACTATTGATAGTGGAGTTCAATGTGATTTTTAGCATGGATTGGCTCTCAGAGAAACATGCGTACAACGATTGCAGTCTGAAGATGGTCAAACTAGGGTTGAATACAGGCTGTGAAACTACCTTCTCTGGTATGAAGGGACCGAGCAAGATGCTGATGTCTGTTGGGTTTCTCTATAAGGATGGCACAACACTTGTGCACGCAGCGGAAGAATAAAACATCAAGAAAACCCAAAAGAAATGGGATCGGGCCATGATAGTTGAATCAAGAAGTTAACATACAACTAGGCAAAAATTACCTCGGTGGCGTTGAGTCACAACTCAACGGAGATGCTCCAAGCTTTATATTCCCGCTGGTGGCGAGTTGTACGTGGAATAATGTCCACGTCTCTGCAGAAATCCACACGAGCGGGAGAACGCCGAACTTTCCGTCGCACGAAAGATCGGGAAGGATGAAGACCGCACCTTGCTTTCCACGGACTGCTAGGTCCGCGCCAAGAAGAGCAACACCAGCGACGATCGCCGGAGAGGAGGACGTCGATGGAGCGAACACGGCGGCGGCAGAACACTTCCGTCGGCGACGGGATTCGGGATCAGCGGAACGGCGTAACACTTCCGTCGCGCGATTCGATCAGCACGCAAGGAATAGATCTTCCCCGAAAAACCCTAAGTATTCTATTTATACCTAAAGTATAAAATAGACTTAGGAGTGTCACTATCCACAGACCACCCAAGAATAAGGGTTCCAGAATCGGCGAGAATCACCAGCCGATCGGTGAGAATCGATCATCGAGAATCACTAAGGATCGGCGAGTATCGGCTAGGATCGGCGAGAACCAGTCAGCGAGAATCGGTCGGCGAGAATCATCAGCAGATTCGGCGAGAATCAATCGGCGAGAATGCCCGATGATTCACGTCGAATCGTAGGTTGATGATTCTCGTCGATCGTCGAGAATCACCGACGATACACGTCAAACAGGGTCGACGATTCTCGTCGATCGGCGAGAATCAGAGTACACTACTCTACAATTCTCGTCGATCGGCGAGAATCCGAGCACCAATCCACCAAGGCAACACTTTGCCCAACCCGACTCTCCTTTAAGGCAACACTTTGCCCACAACCCCATTCAGGTCGGTGATTGGTAACCTTTACCAACACAGTCAATCATCCAACTTCTCCACATCTCTTATGTGCGACCCTGCAGGCTCATATCGCGTTGGCAGTGAGATTACATGTTTGACCACTTCTAGATCACCATGGTAACTCCAACAGACTCCCACTTGATCTTGAAAGTATCAAACCAAAAACCTCACAAACAATGAGCGGCATCTAGTAATGCATCATTGCTCCCCAAGCAATAAGAGTTTATAACTCATAAGCCTTTATGACCAATGTATCAACGTTGTCTTTGTCCCTTTGTCCCTTACATCCGGAAAGAACTAGAGGCATGGACCGTGTCACCCTCGTAATAGCTCAATCCAAGTTTTCTTGATCCACGACGGACTTCCAGAGAATGGTGAGTCCAATATCACATATTGACTCAACCAAGCATGGCCATGCATTTCTCAGTCCAGTTCCATCAAGGGGCCCATGGATGCAACTCCTGTCATATAGGAGGACAAATTCCATATCTGCTCACACACAAACACCCAAATGATTCGTAACATGCCCAACAACCACCCTTATCATCAACCTTTCTCAAGGAAGACTTTAGATGGCATCAAAGCACGCTCTTCCTCACTTGATGACTGTTGTGACTTCAGGTCAAAGGACCACAACACCATTGTCAATTGAGACCTACTCGTGACATGATTGGATGACAATCCACAGAGTAGCCTCAGGTTGGGTCTGTCCAGTACAACTTGTTCACTAACAAGTACCCACGTGATGACTTGATATCAAAATATCATGACCTGTGAGAACCGGTCATCAGTCAACACACGTGCTAGTCTTCATGTACCATCATCACCCTTAGCTTCTATGATGATACTTGACCAGGGACCTTTTAAGAATGAAGCTTCAAATAAATCATAGGCTCTCACATTCAAGTCATGTACTTGATGTCCCATGGAAGCGAACATTCTAAAGGTATCTATTATGTTAACATTTAACTATCAAATAAAAAAACTCATAATAAAAGAATTTGCCATTAATTGTAAGAGAAAAACTAGGTACATTATTCATCATATGAACAAATAGCCAACAAAATATATGTTTACATGCAATCCACAAGATTCTCGCTAGAGTTGATCATTTAGGTATCGTATACCCATCGATCTAGTATGACCATCATGCTTTCTCTGCGCGAGAGGCTTTGTCAGCGGATCCGCAATATTTTCCTCAGTCGGCACTCTGCAAATGTTCACATCTCCTCGTTCGACAATCTCACGAATAAGATGAAACCGCCGAAGTATGTGCTTGGAGCACTGATGGGATCTAGGTTCCTTAGATTGTGCAATTGCACCATTGTTATCACAGTAGAGAACTACGGGACCAACAATGCTAGGAACTACATCAAGCTCGCCGATGAATTTCCTAATCCATACAGCCTCCTTCGCTGCATTAGCTGCGGCGATATACTCGGCCTCTGTTGTAGAATCAACAACTGTCTCTTGCTTGGAACTCTTCCAGCTTACAGCTCCTCCATTCAGGCAAAACACAAAACCTGACTGAGACTTGAAGTCGTCTCTATCAGTTTGGAAGCTAGCATCCGTGTAACCACTTACAACGAGCTCTTCCTCACCACCATACACCAAGAACACATCCTTAGTCCTTCTTAAGTACTTCAGGACATTCTTGACTGCAATCCAGTGACACTCACCGGGGTCTGACTGATACCTGCTAGTCATGCTCAAAGCAAAAGAGACGTCGGGTCGAGTACATAACATCACGTACATGATTGATCCAATTGCCGAAGTATATGGAATAAACTTCATGCGGTCCTTATCTTCATAAGACTTTGGACACTGGTCCTTAGAGAGATTCACACTATGAGACATGGGCAAAAATCCTTTCTTGGACTCAAGCATGTTGAACCGCTTCAACACCTTTTCGATGTACGTACTCTGGGTCAAACCCAGCAACTTCTTCGATCTATCTCTATAGATCTTAATACCGAGTATATAAGTCGCTTCACCCAAATCCTTCATTGAAAAGCAGTTCCTTAGGTTGTTCTTAACAACTTTCAGGGTAGGAATGTCATTCCCAATCAACAGTATGTCAGCTACATACAATATCAGGAAGACAACAATGCTCCCACTGATTCGCTTGTAAATACAAGGCTCATCTTCATTCTTGATGAAACCAAACTCTTTGATTTTCTCATCAAAACGAAGATTCCAACTTCGAGAGGCCTGTTTCAGTCCATAGATGGACTTATTCAACTTGCATATTTTAGTGGCTTCATTTGGGGATACAAAACACTCGGGTTGTGTCATATACACTTCCTCAAGGAGGTTTCCATTAAGGAAAGCCGTTTTGACATCCATCTGCCAGATCTCGTAGTCATAATACGCAGCAACAGCAAGCAATATCCTTATGGACTTTACCATGGCAACAGGGGAAAAGGTCTCATCATAGTCAATACCATGAATTTGCTTGAAACCCTTAGCCACCAGTCGCCCTTTGAATGTCTGTACATTCCCATCCATGTCGGTCTTCTTCTTGAAGACCCACTTGCACCCTATGGGTCGAACCCCTTCAGGTGGTTCCACCAAGTTCCAAACTTGGTTTGCATACATGGAGTCCATTTCGGATTTCATAGCCTCAAGCCATTTGTCGGAGTCTGGTCCATTCATAGCCTCTTGGTAGGTTGCTAGTTCATCATCATGATCCATAAGCAACACATTACCTATTTGAGACACGAGAAATCCATATCTCTCAGGCTCAAACCTCGGTCTACCAGATCTACGTAGGACTTGTGTTCCTTGAGCAGGTTCTCTAGCTACAATATCTTGTAGTCCTGTCTCAGAATCCAATTCCGGTTCATTCACTACATGTGGTTCTTGAACTTCTTCAAGCTCTACCTTTTCAGTCTTTCTTGATAGGAACTCTTTCTCCAAGAAGACACCAGTCCTTGCAACAAACACTTTGCCCTCAGACGGTAGGTAAAAGTAATACCCTTTCGTTTCCTTAGGATATCCCAACAGATAACATTTATCCGATTTGGGTTCCAGCTTGTCAGGCAGCAGTCTCTAAAGTAAAACCCCAAAAGGAAACAGGCAAGTCTGCATGACTCATCATCGAACGTACCATGTCTAACAAGTACGATTTGTCCTCTCAGACACACCATTATGTTGTGGTGTTCTAGGTGGAGTGAGCTGTGATACAATACCACACACTTTCAAATGATCACGGAACTCATGACTCAGGTATTCGCCACCTCGATCAGATCAGAGTGCTTTAACCTTTTTACCCAACTGGTTTTCTACTTCATTCTTGAACTCTTTGAACTTTTCAAAGGTCTCGGATTTGCACTTCATAAGATACACATATCCGTATCTACTGAAATCATCAGTAAATGTAACAAAGTAGAAATACCCACCTCTAGCCATGGAACTCATGGGTCCGCATACATCACTATGTACAACACCCAAGAGATCCTCAGCCCTCTCAGTATAACCAGTGAAAGGAGCTTTAGTCATCTTGCCTAACAAACAAGATTCACATCGCTCAAATGATTCATAATCAAATGAGTCCAAAAGTCCATCTTTATGGATCTTGGATGTGCGCTTCTCGTTGATATGGCCCAAACGACAATGCCAGAGAAAAGTAGGGTTCGAGTCATTTGTTCTTAGTCTTTTATTATTTTCAACATTACAGATCAGATGGTCCAAGTTCAAAACATAAAGACCATTAAACAATTGGGCTACAATATAACAAACATCATTCTTAAATATAGAACAACAATTGTTCTTAATTATAAAAGAAAATCCAATCATGTCCAAACATGAAATAGATATAATGTTTCTAGTTATGGACGGAACAAAATAACAATTATCTAGTTCTATTACAAGCCCACTGGGCAAAGAAAGACGGTAAACTCCTACGGCTACAGCAGCAACTCTTGCTCCATTGCCGACGCGGAGGTCCACCTCCCCTTTACTCAACAATCTTCTCCTTCCCAGTTCCTGCACATTTGTACAAATGTGAGAACCACATCTGGTATCCAATACCCAAGATGAAGGAGCATAAAGGTTTATCTCTATAACGTGAATATTTGAAGCGGAAGTCATACCTCCCTTCATTTTCTGCAGACCTTCAATGTACGAAGGACAGTTCCTCCGCCAATGACCAGCCTTGCCACAGTGGTGGCATTTCCCTTCCTTCACCGTGCTTTTCTTTTTCATCAGTGCAGAAGATTTGGGCTCAAGATATGACTTAGGTCCCACCTTCGTCTTCTTAGATCCCTTGGCCTTGCCCCTGCCCTTATGCACCATCAGTATGGGGCTGGCAGGCTTGGCCTTCTTCATATTGATTTCGACAGTTCTCAACATGCCTAGGAGTTCGGGTAGTGTCTTGTCTATTTCATTCATGTTGTAGTTCAAGACGAACTGCTCATAACTGTCCGGCAACGATTGCAGGATCAGATCTGTGGCCAACTCTTGACCAAGAGGAAAACCCAGCCTTTCAAGGTTCTCTATATACCCAATCATCTTGAGTACGTGAGTCCCTACTGAGTCTCGAACTCCCATCTTGCACTGAAACAATGCTTTTGTGATGTCGAACCTCTCTTGACGAGCCTGCCCTTGAAACATTTTCTTGAGATGCTCGTCAATCTCCTTGCACCCCATGTTCTCATGTTGCTTCTGAAGCTCAGAGTTCATAGTGGCAAGCATAAGGCATTCGACATCTAAAGCATCGTTAGTATACTTCTTATAAGTATCCTTCTCAGCACGAGAAGAGTTCCCGGTCGGCACCTCGGGTGCTTCTTCTTCCAAGACATAGAGCTTTCGCTCTTGCCTGAGAACAATTCTCAGGTTCTTGTACCAGTCCATGTAATTAGTCCCACTGAGCTTATCCTTCTCAAGGATGGCTCTCAGAGACAATGTGGAGTGTGAAACACTTGCCATGGAATTCTACAAGAATTTATGCAGAATAAAATCAGTACCAAAATTTCAAATATAATTTATTTTAATTTGGACTTCAATTAAAACACTCCCACTATTTTATTCGAAATGATAGCCCTCACTAACAATTCGGAGAGTTCATGCGAGCTACTCTCTTAGTGGACAAGATCCGTATTTCACCAACACAATGAGTCAGCTTTTGCTTTCCTCTCACGATGCGGTTATTTAGGTAGGCAACGCTTGCCAATTGCATCCTCATGCAATTCTTGTATGGTTGGTGAATACTCCTTACTCGCATCCATCATATGGTGCATGCCAACCCTATGCCTCTAGGCACTCAACCTTTGAGGTCACCTTGTTAAGCTGGACCCGATGTCTATAGTGGGATATCACAATTATCCGCTCGCACCCTTACCAAGATAGATTAATGCACCTTGCTTTGGCAAGCCCACACTTCATCGATCGAGGCAGGAAGAGTGTCATCCATCGGAAGGCATCCAAACACTTAATATTTGATGAAGAGATTTTAATTATTGGTTAACAATTAACCATGATCAACATTTGATCAATGTGCACATCCAAAGAAAAACAATTCTTCTAAAACCACATGCATCCTTTATGTGCACATCCTGACACCATCAACATTTGATAGAAGGAAAGGCTAAATCTGAACATCCGGAAACTTCCAAATCCTTAGATTTACATGCATTGGACAAAGGCAAAGATAACTCAACTTAAAGCAGTAGACAAGCTCATCTCTCTATGTTGGGTTCAAAATCCAAAACAAACTCGAGGGATGGTTACTACTAAGTAGACTACAATTTCTAACAATTAGAAATTTCCACGAAATTCCAGACGTTCTTGGCGGGGAACCAAGACTAAATCTAGACATTTAGAACACTTCTAAATCCCTAGGTTTACACGCACTAGAATAACATAACTTCCAATACAACAATCATGGCCGAAACCTGGCTCTGATACCACTGTTGGGTTTCTCTATGAGGATGACACAACACTTGTGCACGCAGCGGAAGAATAAAACATCAAGAAAACCCAAAAGAAATGGGATCGGGCCATGATAGTTGAATCAAGAAGTTAACATACAACTAGGCAAAAATTACCTCGGTGGCGTTGAGTCACAACTCAACGGAGATGCTCCAAGCTTTATATTCCTGCTGGTGGCAAGTTGTACGTGGAATAATGTCCACGTCTCTGCAGAAATCCACACGAGCGGGAGAACGCCGAAATTTCCGTCGCACGGAAGATCGGGAAGGATGAAGACCGCACCTTGCTTTCCACGGACTGCTAGGTCCGCGCCAGGAAGAGCAACACCAGCGACGATCGCCGGAGAGGAGGAGGTCGACGGAGCGAACACGGTGGCGGCGGAACACTTCCGTCGGCGGCGGGATTTGGGATCAGCGGAACGGCGGAACACTTCCATCGCGCGATTCGATCAGCACGCAAGGAACAGATCTTCCCCGAAAAACCCTAAGTATTCTATTTATACCTAAAGTATAAAATAGACTTAGGAGTGTCGCTATCCGCAGACCACCCAAGAATAAGGGTTCCAGAATCGGCGAGAATCACCAGCCGATCGGTGAGAATCGATCGTCGAGAATCACTAAGGATCGGCGTGTATCGGCTAGGATCGGCAAGAACCAGTCAGCGAGAATCGGTCGGCGAGAATCACCAGCAGATTCGGCGAGAATCAATCGGCGAGAATGCCCGATGATTCACGTCGAATTGTAGGTTGACGATTCTCGTCGATCGTCGAGAATCACCGACGATACACGTCGAACAGGGTCGACGATTCTCGTCGATCGGCGAGAATCAGAGTACACTACTCGACGATTCTCGTCGATCGGCGAGAATCCGAGCACCAATCCACCAAGGCAACACTTTGCCCAACCCGACTCTCCTTTAAGGCAACACTTTGCCCACAACCCCATTCAGGTCGGTGATTGGTAACCTTTAGCAACACAGTCAATCATCCAACTTCTCCACATCTCTTATGTGCGACCCTGCAGGCTCATATCGCGTTGGCAGTAAGATTACATGTTTGACCACTTCTAGATCACCATGGTAACTCCAACAATGCCTGCTCTTCAAGTAGTCAAAGCCATTCATGATGGTGCAGAGTTATTCTTCGCCCTATTGGAGGCTAAGAGACCCAAGCCTGGTTTGATCAGTGGTTCTGCGGTATCGGAGTTTGCCAACGTTTTCCCTAAAGATCGCCCTGGTGCTCCACCTCAGAGAGAGATCGAGTTTACCATTGAGCTAGCGTCAGGTGCCAAGTCCGTATCATGCTCCCTGTACCGTCTAGTGCCAAGAGAGATGGCAGAATTGAAAGTACAGCTTCAAGAGCTGATGGGGCAAGGTTATGTGTGTCCAAGTTCGTCACCTTGGAGCGCGCCAGTCCTATTTGTGAAAAATAAAGACGGAAGTCTACGGTTGTGCATCGATTATCAGGAGTTGAACAAGCTGACTGAGAAGTACAAGTACCAGATTCCAAGGATTGACGATCTTTTCGACCAGCTAGTGCGGTCGAATGTGTACTCAAATCTAGATCTGAAAATCGGGTATTATCAGTTGAGGATTAGGGAAAGTGAGATTCCCAAGACGACATTTAGTACTCGATATGGGTATTATGAGTTTACAGTCATGTCGTTTGGGCTGAAGAATGCGCCGTCTGTGTTTATGGACTTGATGAACCGAACGTTCAGGGAGTATTTGGACCAGTTCGTGATAGTCTTTATTGACGATATCCTAGTATACTACCAGTCCGAGGATGATCAATCAGATAATTTGTGCATAGTGTTGGAGACCCTGAGGAGTAGTCAGCCTTACATCAAGTTCTCTAAATTCGAGTTTTGGCTATCTCGATAGCATTCCTTGGTTATATTATTAGTGGAGAGGAAATTGCGGTAGATCCGGCGAAGATTATTGTGATACGTGAGTCGCCTGTGTTGTCTTCTGTGGCTGAAGTTCGGAGTTTCCTAGGGCTTGTCGGCTACTACAGGCGCTTCGTGGAGAACTTCTCGCGGATAGCCTTACCCCTCACTACTTTGACATGGAAGGATCTAAAGATCATTTGGTCACCAGCGTGCGCGCAAGATTTTGAAGATTTGAAAAGTTGTCTGACCACGACGCCTATTTTATGCTTTCCATGTGGAATGGAAGGATATGAGATCTACAGCGATGCCTCGGGGAGCAGCTTAGGATGCGTTTTGCTTCAATACGGGAAGGTGTTAGCATATGACTCTCGTCAACTGAAGGTGCATGAAAGGAATTATCCAATCCACGATTTGGAGTTAGCGGTCATTGTATTCGCTCTGAAGCTATGGAGGCACTACTTGTATGGCGTAAAGATCAATATCTTTACAGACCATAAGAGCCTAAAATATTTGTTAGATCAGAAGGACTTGAATATGCGTCAGTGAAGGTGGATGAAGTTCCTTGGGGACTACACCTTCAAGAATCATTACGTTCCTGGCAAGGGAAATGTTATTGCAGATGCGCTAAGTTGCAGGATTTCGGCACAAGCCAACTAGACACAGATGCATGACGAGCATCTTATTCAAGATTTGGAGGCCTTGGAGATCTCTTGTGTGGATAGGAGGTCTAATGCTGAAGCATTTTTGAACTGGACGGAGGTGCAGTATGACTTCGTTGATCGAGCTCGACAAATGCTGGAGTTGGATGCCAGCATGAAGCGCTTCTTCACAGACTCTTTGGATGGGTCAAATGCCCAGTTTACTCTCAATGATGGAGTTTTATGGAAGGACAATCAATTGTGAGTCCCTAATGTGGGCAAATTACGGGAGGAGTTGATGTACGAGGCTCATTTCATGAAGTACTCAATCCACCCAGGGAGTGCAAAGTTGTTCAAGGACATGAAATAGTTGTTCTGGTGGCCATGATTAAAGAAAGATGTAGCTTTATTTGTGGTTAAGTGTCAGACATTTGCCTTAGTGAAGGCCGAATGTCAGAAGCCTGGTGGATTTCTGAAGTCTTTGCCTATATCGGAATGGAAGTTCGATGATATATCCATGGATTTCGTGCACGGCTTGCCTAGATCACAGAAGGGGAACGACGCCATCTGGGTGATTGTTGATCGTTTAACGAAAGTGTCGCACTTCATTATAAATAGGAAGGATGATTCAGTGGAAAAGCTGGCGAAGCTTTATGTTGATAATATCGTACGATTGCATGGTGTGTCCCATAGCATCGTCAGTGACCGAGATGGGCGCTTCACATCTAATGATTGGAGGTTTGTTCATCAAATGTTGGGTACCAAACTGAAATTCAGTATATTCTTTCATCTGCAAACAGATGGTCAGACCGAAAGGGTAAATAGGATGATGGAGGACATGCTTCGCATGTGCGCCCTAGATTTCAGGAAGAAGTGGGAGGATCACCTTTATATGATTGAGTTTGCTTACAACAATAACTACCAAGTAAGTATTCAGATGGCGCCCTTCGAGGCCCTCTATGGTAGAAAGTGTCATACTCCTTTTGCATGGTTGGAGATGGGCGAAACAAAGCTGTTCAAGCGGAAGGAAGTCGAGGATGCAACTTCGATCATTCGTACAATCCATGAGCGATTGTTGATCGCTCAGGATAGGCAGGCAAAGTATTATAATGCCAAGCACAAAAATGTTGAGTTCACTATAGGCGATTTGGTTTACTTGAAGATCAAATCGTTCAAGTGCATATCCATGATTTGACGCTTGAAAAAGCTAAGTCCGAGGTACCTTGGGTCATTTGAGGTTTTGGAGCGCATTGGTGAAGCTGCCTATCGATTGAAGCTTTCGACAGAACTAAGTGGTTTGCACGCCATATTCTACATATTGGTATTGCAGAAGGCAATGTTGGAGCCTACACGGGTGGTTGTGGCGGATCAGGTGCCGATTGATGGTGGATTGACAATGAAGGTCAAGCCCATTTGTATTGAAGACTCGGAAGTCAAATAGATGTGGAATAAATCAATCAGGATGGTCAAGGTCTATTCGGACAACTATGACCGTGATGAGCTATCTTGGGAGTATGAGCAAACCATGAGAGCGGAGTTCCCTGAGCTATTCGTTTGAGGTATACTTTTGTAGTATCGATACTCCTATGTTTTCCTGACATATGTAATTTAGGGACAAAATTCTTTAAGTGGGGTAGATTTGTTACGCCCCAAGTTTCTTGAAGCAGGTAATGTTTTCTTTGAGTTACCACCCGGCGGTAGAGTTATTGCTGGCAGTAGCTTGGCCAAATTATTATGCAGAGCTATCAGGTTGTCTACCGCGAGGCGGTAGAGGTACCAAGTGGCGGTAGTGTATAGCGTCGAGAGCGTCGTGGCATCGAGAGCGTCGAGAGCGATGTGTTGACTCAATGCTTATTCTACCGTGCGACGGTAGCAGTACCACGGGGCGGTAGTGTCAGGCATCGAGAGCATTGAGTTCACTCAATGCTCAGTACACAGCGCGTAGGTAGGTTGATAACACTCTGGGGTAGCATTGTGAGCTACCTCCTAGCGGGAAGTTTAACGTCATCGGTAGCTTAGTTGATTTAATTGGCAAATCTCTCGGGAAGGTACAATGTCACGTTAGTGTTATAACGAGGCGCTTGTAACTTTTTGTTGTGCAGTGATTTGATGTGACGCATCGCCTGGCGTGCAACAGTAATTGGTAGAAACGACGTGGCCACGCGTTAGCCCGGGATTGAAGGTTTTGGGCGGTGTGATTGCGGATTGGATGTCTGAGTACCGTGCGGTGGTAGCTAGTTACCGCGCGGTGGTAGCTAGTTACCGCGCGGTGGTAGCTTGGCTTATAGTAAGGAAATGTGAGTTTCATTTCATTCTCTCCTGGCTTCCTTCTTCCAAGCAGCAACCTGAGTGGATAACAAAGTAGGTACATGAAGGAGATCTGGTCGCCGTTGGAGTTTCGGAGCTCCACGCCACGAGCCGAGTTCAGATCTACGAAGGCAAGGCTGCTGCGGTCATTCTCATCCGGCTTGATTTTCTCCATGGCGCCAAATAAAACATCAAGGGTAACAATCCTCTTTCTTGGACATGTGAAGTCCTTTGTTTTGGTATGTGAAGGTAGACGCTCCATGATCACGTGGAAGTAGTTCTCCCGATGGGTAGATCAGTTATATCCCCATTTTCTTTGCATTTAAAATCCAGAATCGAAGTACGGGTTAGGCATGCTGTGTGAAGCCCATCCGGACAGGTTGGTCTGGATTGGTGGTGATTGTATGTATGCCGAAGAAGACTCTGTGGTAAACATACGATTTTCAGATTTGTGGGGTATGCAGGTCGCTGTAGAGAGACTACTCAAGAAGGACTCCAGGAAAACACCCATTTGGAGGGGAAGAAACGATAGTCTATCCCCTACCGCGTGGCGGTAGCTCCCTGTGAGCTTTAAGGCATATCTCTCGGAGACCTAGCGGGTATTGTATTTGAAACCTGTCTCTCGGAGATCTGGTGGCCATTATGTTTAAGGCCTGTCTCTTGGAGACTTGGGGGCCTTTGTGTTGTGTTGCGAGTCCGAGGGGCCCAGTTTAGGTGGTCGTGCGTACCAGCCTTGGAACATAACGCATTTATGTATCATGAATGTGCAAGAGGAGGTTGACCCGCGTCTTGTCCTTCACCATGATGGCTGCGTCCATTGGCGTTGACATGACGGTTTGAGCAACGGGCTGTGGCTGACCTGTACCCACCCTTTGGTGTTCGACTTGGAGTGAGTCAATGGCTTGAATTTCAGCATGACTTTGTTGAAGCATGGCGAGAGTCTTAGGCTTCGGGCCGGAAAGACTTTCATGCTCAAGTGTGAACCGTCTTGGTGAACGGTGGTGGGGCTTTAATTTCAACATACTGACAATGTGCCCAAAATACACGGGACATATGGCCGACAGTGCCAACGTCTGTGTTGATTAGTGCTTAAGTTGCATTTTTTATTACAGCTATATATCTATGCGTAATGCCTGTAACACCCCCTATCCATCGCATATCATATAACAGTATGTCCGGCCGGGGCCCGACGCCATATACCACAGATAGATTGGGTGGTTACTCAATGGAAACCATCCAACCAATCCAACGACCTACACAGAGCATTCTAGCGGAAGCAGTTTATAAAAGTTGCAATTAAGAACCCAGCACAAAGAGCACGAATGTCCACTAAATATACCAAATATGAATGTAGTGCATACAGAAGTACTGGCCTTAAGGCCTTACAAAATTATTTACTTAATATTACATGATTTACAAACCACGACACACAGGCCAGTCATACATGAATAAAAGCAGTAAACACTCTAATTTGGCCTTCGAGCGCCGGCTTTGCAATTTGGGCTTTAGCCCGCTATTGATCGCTTGGCCCAGCAGCACCTGCAAGCAACAAAACCACCGCACGGTGGCAAACAAAGGCAACAGTCAGCAATGATGACCAAATTATAACGATCCCGCCCCCAACTTGGGGCGGCGATGCTCCTTCCCTGCATTTTATTAGCATAAGCTAGTAATATATCAATATTCATTTCATCATAGGCGTAGGCTCACACGGCCACAGCTCTCCACATAAAACCACCCCTCCAGAGGCCACCAAAACTCCACCACCTGCCACGACCCAAGAGTCGGCCTGCAGAAATTAGCCGAACACCCAATGCCCCCCGAGGGAAAGGTCACACTAACAATCCTAAGAAACACACGAGCCCAAGACAAAAACGTCGGGTCCAACCGACGCGGCCTTGCACGCCTAACCAGAACCAACCCCGAGTCTTTCTGACCCCAAAACAAACGCAGCACCCAGTGTCGACACGTTGTGTCGACACCACGACAAGCCGGTGTCGACACAAGCCGGTGTCGACACAAGCCGGTGTCGACACAAGGTGTCGACACTGCCACGGCTGGTGTCGACACCAAGTGTCGACACCACTGCAGCCTGTGTCGACACAAGGTGTTGATACTGCTGTTGCTAGTGTCGACACCAAGTGTCGACACCACTACAGCCGGTGTCGACACAAGGTGTCGACACTGCTGCTGCTGGTGTCGACACCAAGTGTCGACACCACTGTAGCCAGTGTCGACACAAGGTGTCGACACTGCTGCTGCTGGTGTCGACACCAAGTGTCGACACCACTGTGGCCGGTGTCGACACAAGGTGTCGACACTGCCGCTGCTGGTGTCGACACCAAGTGTAGACACCACGGCTGGCCGGTGTCGACACCAAGTGTCGACACCAAGACTGGCCGGTGTCGACACAACGGTGTCGACACCCCAACTGGCTGCAGGAGCCGGATCCCGCAACGACCAAAAATGAGAACGAGGACTTCTCTCTAGAGTACAACAACCATCGACAATCGCAACTACTCGACCTGAACCGAACCAAATCTGTCCCTAATAGACACAATCCCTCAGGAAAACTGAGATTTTAACTGGAACTTTCTACACTAACCACGACATGATCGGGAACGAACCCTAGCGTACCCCTATGATCTAAGCAGGAAAAAGATGAAATTAAATCAAAGAAAAAGACAAAGATCAACTGTGGCAAGGATGAGGGGACATCACTTGCTTAAAAACCAGAAAAGCTAGGTCGGCGGCATCCCCCACTCTCGGATCTAGCCGCAGAGCACCAGCTGAGGAGCAGAAAGAAGGCAGATCCAGGCGAGGGCAGTCCAGATCCACTCCCGAAATTGAATTTCGACCGCTAAATCTTCAGGAAATCGACATCCGAAGGCTAGGGTAGGCCGGCGGTGCTCTTCCTCTCGTACAGGCGGCAGCTTCTACCAAGCAGAGAAAAAAGAAGAAACAAAATAACCCAACCCTAATTCTAACCCAAGACTACATATATGTATATCAGTTTTAATAATAAACAATCCACATAATAATAATTATTTACACTCGATATCAAAACAACACGAAACCCGAAACTTCTCGGAAAAAGACGAAATTCACGCCGCAGCTAAAAACCCACGCTAAGAACACAACTGCGAAGTCGAAATTAGCATTCGACGAACAAAACCCGGGATAACACCTCTCGAAGCCAAAACACAAGCATTCCCTAAGAGGCCCAGCCGAGTCATCAAACGGACTCCGGCTAGCTGGGGAATCTTGCTAACAGGCTACAAACAGGCTACACAGGGAACCCTAAGAGCTAGGACCACGCTCTACAACGGCAAAAAGCCGGAAACACGCCATCGTAACACCAGCCAAAGATCAAACAAAACACAGAAAAAACCGGGGGCGTTACAGCCACTCCCCCTAAAAGAAAGTTTCGCCTCGAAACTTTACTCACAACACTACTATGAAGAAGGAGAGAGAAAGAGCCAGGAAAGGGCTATATAAATAAATAAAATAGAACATACCAAGCACGAGATCAGGTAAACAGATGAGGGTGAGCCTCCCTCATAGCCGACTCCAACTCCCAAGTCGCGCTTTCCACATCCTGATTCCTCCATAAAACTTTAACCATAGGAATAGTCTTCTTCCGCAACGCCCGAACTTGAGAATCCAAAACGCGAACATGCACCTCCACATAAGAAAGATTCGGTTCCAACTGAGGCACAGAACCCAAAACTTGCCTGCCATTTAACACACATTTTCACAGCTGACTGACGTGAAAGACATCATGCACGCCAGGGAAATTTGCGGGCAAAGCCAGCCTGTAGGCTGATACCCCAATCCGGTCAACAATCGGAAACGGCCCCACGTACCTCGGGTCCAACTTCCTATTCTTGCCAAATCGCTTGACTCCAATCAACGGGGAGACCTTTAAGAACACCGAGTCCCCCACAACAAATTCCAAGTCCGATATACGCCGATTGACGTTCTTCTCATATCTCTCCTGGGCTATTCGAAGCTTTTCCCGAATAAGTTTCACAGCAGTTTCCATCTCCTCAAGCGCTTCTGGACCCAACAAAGGTCCCTCGCCAAGCTCAGCCCAAAACAAGGGAGTCCTGCAGCGCCTCCCATATAAAGCTTCAAAAGGAGCCATTTGCAAGCTTTCTTGATAACTGTTGTTATATGCGAATTCCATAATCCGCAAGCGCTCGTCCCACGCTCCTCCGTGGTCCAGAATATAGCATCGGATCATATCTTCCACAATCTGATTTAATCGCTCAGTCTGACCATTGGTCTGCGGATGATAAGCCGTGGAGTATCTCAAATCCGTACCCAACCCTTCTTGAAGGCTCTTCCAAAAACGAGACGTGAACCTGGAGTCTCGATCTGATATGATACTGACGGGTACACCATGCAATCTGACAACCTCTTCCATATACAGCTCGACGATCTTCCTCATCGAATAATCGATCTTAAATGGTACGAAATGAGCGCTCTTCGTCAATCTGTCTACGATTACCCAAACTGAATCATGCCCCTTAGGCGATCTCGGTAAACCGGTAATGAAATCCATCGAGATACTCTCCCACTTCCACATCAGAATCTCCAAGGGAGTCAGCTTGCCACCAGGCCTCCCATGGTCGGCTTTCACACGCCTGCAAGTGAAACACTTTGAAACAAATCTGGCTATGTCCTTCTTCATGCCGTACCACCAGGCAATCTGTTTTAAATCATGATACATCTTGGTAGACCCTGGATGGTAGGCAACACTAGATCCGTGGGCGTCTCTGCACACCATATCCCGGATATCTCCAACTGCGGGGATGCAAAACCTGCCACGGTACTTCAGGGTACCCGCATCATCTATAGAGAAGTCTGGTAATTCACCTTTCTCAGCTCGAAGATACAAATGTAGAAGATCGGGATCGTCCTTCTGATGCAGTCTCATAAGCACAATCCACGAAGGTTCTGCTACTGCCAAGCTACTCTGCGAATCACAGCTTCCCACAAAAATGTCCATCAAAAGAAACTCTTCCACTAGACGCTCGACGGAAAGATTAAAAACCTTACCTGACTTCCGACTCAAGGCATCAGCCACCACATTTGCCTTGCCCGGATGATACTAAATTTCGACATCATAGTCGGCCACGTACTCCAACCACCGCCGCTGGCGCAGATTCAATTCTTTCTGAGTGAAGACATACTTCAAACTCTTATGATCCGTGAAAATCTTGCACTGCGCGCCATATAGCAAATGCCTCCACAATTTCAGCGCATAGATCACAGCTGCAAACTCCAGGTCATGCGTAGGGTAATTCCTCTCGTGAGTCTTTAGCTGCCTCGACCCGTACGCAATCACCTTCCCGCCTTGCATCAAAACGCAGCCCAGACCGACATGCGACGCATCCACATATATATCATACTCACTACCCTCCGTAGGCAAAGACAAAATTGGAGCCGAACATAGCCTTGTTTTTAGTTCCTTAAAAGCCTTCTCACACTTGCCATCCCACATAAAGGCTACATTCTTCTGCATCAACTTGGTCAACGGCGCGAACAAGGTAGAGAAACCTTCTACAAATCTTCTATAATAACTAGCCAAACCCAAGAAGCTTCTGATCTCTTTGGGGGTAACAGGTCTCGCCCATTCCATAACAGCAGCGATCTTTTCTGGGTCCACCGATATTCCCTCCTTATTAATCACGTGGCCTAGAAAAGAAACTTGAGGCAACCAAAATTCACATTTGCTCAGTTTGGCGTATAGCTTATGGTCTCTCAGAGTTGCCAAGACTAGCCGCAAATGTCGATCATGCTCCTCCGCATCCTTAGAATACACCAAAACAACGTCTATAAAAACAATTACAAACTTATCTAGAAAATCCTTGAAAACTCTGTTCATCAAATCCATAAAAGCTGAGGGCGCATTAGTCAAACCGAATGACATAACCAAAAACTCAAAATGCCCATGACGAGAGCAGAACGCCGTCCGCGGAACATCTGACTCCCGAATCCTCAACTGGTGATAGCCCGAACGAAGATCTATCTTGGAAAACACAACACTACCACGCAGTTGGTCAAACAAATCGTCGATTCGCGGCAAAGGGTACCTGTTCTTAATAGTAACCTTGTTCAGCTCTCTATAGTCAATGCATAACCTCATCGACCCATCCTTCTTTTTAACGAACAGCATTGGCGCACCCCAAGGCGAAGAACTCGGCCTTATAAAGCCTTTTGCCAACAACTCATCCAGCTGAATTCGCAACTCTTCCAGCTCTCGCGGGGCCATCCGGTACGGCGCCTTTACGATAGGACGCGTACCTGGCTCCAAATCTATGGCAAACTCGACATCTCGATCGGGTAGAAGACCGGGAAGATCGTCTGGAAACACATCAGAAAAGTCACACACCACAGGAATCTCTTCCAAACGGGGCACTCTAACAATCGACCCTACCAGAGAAACCACACAGGCAAAACAGCCAGAAACAAGCAACTTCTGAGCACGCACCGCAGAAATGATTGGAGACTCCTGGGGAGAATACCCATAAACGCTCCCTGGCTGACCGTTGTCTTTGACGAAGTCCAAGCGCTTACCATTGCACTGGATCACAACATCGTACCTTGACAACCAGTCCATGCCCAAAATAACGTCGAAGTCCTCCAGGTCAATCACCTTCAAATCTGCCTTGGATAAAAAATCTCCCAACAATATCGGACAATCTAGGACACCCAGGTCCATAACCACAGAGTCACCGGAGGGGAACTTAACGCAGAAGGCACCACCAACACGATCTAGGCCCAAACTGAACCGCTCCACGAAGGCTCTAGCCACAAACGAGTGGGTAGCGCCGAAGTCGAAGAGAACGCGCGCCCAGCGGTTCTTTACCTTAAATCGTCCTACGAATTGCACATGCATCTAAGGCAACAAGCGGTAAAACGAAAGCTACAACCAAAAAGGGAACGTAACAAAACGACTGGGGAGGAGTCAAACCTGAGATAACCTGGGTCGAGGTCTGCGCTTCGTCTGCCGAAAGCACATTCAGCTTCCCCTTTCCTTTATCCATTTGCTGAGGCGGTGGCAAAGCCTGGAGGGGAACTGGTTGCAGAATAGGCTGAGTCTGAGGGCACCTCGTCTTGAGATGACCCTTTTGGCCGCACTGAAAACAAACCTTATCTTTTAACCAACAACTGGCAGCCTCACGCCCCTTCCTTCCACACAAGGCACACACCAAGTCTCCCCTGGAAACACCCTGAATCGCGTGCACCTGTTCCTTCTTCTGCACTCCCAATCTTTTGAAACACTTCTCAAAGGGGTGGCCTGGCCGACCACAAAAGCTATAAATCTCTTTGACCTTCTTTCTCGAGACAGCATCAGGTTCCTGAGGGCTCTTCCCTCCACCGGACTTCCGCTTATACTTCCTTAACTGCTGGCCTCTATTCTTGGCATTCTCAATGGCCTCAACTCTCAAGGCAGCTTCAACCACGCTAGCATAACTGACTGCTCCATAGGCATTCGCTAACTGCTGAATGTCGCTTCTTAGTCCACCCAGAAATCGCTTAACTCGGTCTGCCTCAACACTCACCAGACCCGGAGCAAACCGACTCAACTTACTAAACTCAATCTCATACTCACTAACCGTGAGTTTCCTCTGCTTTAAATGAAGAAAGTCATTCATTAGCCGGTCCCGTTCGACCGAAGGCAGAAACTTACTTAACAACATCACCTTAAATGACTCCCATGTGCATCCTGCCACTATGCTCTCTTTCTCCCTCAGCCACCAATTCTTTGCTAAGCCCTTGAGCTGGTAGACAGCGAGCATCACTCTCTGATCGTCAGAAATCCCTGAGTAAGAGAACATCTCCTCAATGGTAATCGGCCAGTCGTCCAAAATCATGAAATCTGTCTGCCCATCATAGGTAGGGGGTCTCAGCCGCTGAAACTGGGATATGAATGCCATCTCCGGGGCACCACAACCAAAGGCACGGGAGGAGCAGGAGGGGTAGGAACAGCTACCCCCTCAGCGGGGTTCTGGGCTCTCGGGGTCTGTCCCGCCACCACTGCTACAAGGGACTGAATCTGAGCCTGCATAACCACTACATGCCTCGATAACTCCTCATTACTCTATCGCAGGCTTTCTACCAACGCATCGCTCTGCACTCCTGACGTCTCACCCTCGGATTGGGGGGTCGATCTCGTCGCAGGACATCTCGCCATCCTAAAATCGCACAAGCCTTAGACAAAACCTAGCCCATCAGCTAGAACAAAAACTACTCGGTACAGACCAACACACTTAAATATGAACTTCAACTGCTAAAACTTGCTCTGGGAGTTGTTTTTACCATGATGATATTATGCTTAACCTAAGATGGTTCACCACCATCATACTAACTCATGTGCCTAAACCATGAATGCATGTATTTGTATTCTTTTTGACTCAAAACCATGTGTGTACATATGTCATCTTGCAAATCTTTAGCTTGGCACGTTGTGCTTATGAAATGTTATGCTATGCATGATGTGCTATGCATTCTAAAAAGGCCTTAGTGCATGCCATGGGCGGCGTACACATGAAAATGTTATGCATCCCATACTACATAACATTCCCATGTAACAAAAAAAAGAAAACGTGCTAGCCGCATTCATGTGGTGAGGTTATGCATCCCATACTACATAACCCTCACATGTTGCCTCCTATGGTGGATCCATATACAAACACATATTATGCATCTCATACTACATAATATGCCCTGTATACTTATTTATGCTCATGAGTGTAGTGTTCGTGCTTCGGCCAAGACGTGCTGATGATATATTGGTGTGTGAACGGTATGATGCTAACTACTAATGCAGACAAGGGAAAGGTTGCCCGACCATTTGTCAAGCAACCTCCCTCTGATACCAACTGTCACAACCCGCATTTTCTCAACGGTAAAAATCGTATCAGAGTAAGAGAAAACACGTGCCGTGATGCCACGTCGTGCAAGGGATAACTGCACATGCTCAGGCAAGAGTCCAGACGTTAGATTTTAAGGAAAATTGTTGTTTAAATATGAAAGAAAACCAGTTATGTTGAATGGCCGTATCCCTCGGCCCGGTGGATCAGCTAATCCACAGTAAAATTATATTTATACGCAGCAAGAAATACTTTGGTTCGATTAAGTTGACACCCTAAATGAGCATAAGTGTCCCCGGGGGACGACTTATGCGTGCACGACTCTAAGGTGAATATAGTAGGTATGAAAAATAGTGTTTTTACGTTGAGAAAAATTAGTGCCTTTGATTTAGAAACATGTTATGCATGGGGTACATATAATAATACTTTTAGGTTTTAAAATATCTAACATGCAACCTAGCATAAATCCTTCCCAGGAGCAAGTAACCAACCACAAGTAGGCAAAATCAGCAGTTTAAATTCATATCCAGCATCACAAGAAGCCACCAGTGGGCGTCAACAACCTGACACGAACCCACTGGCGAGTATGTATGTCAATACAGAAAAGTAAGGAACTACCTCACAACAAAATGGGGATCAGCTATCTCAGCTACCCTTGAGGCCACCAACAAGCCCCTCCAAAAGAACTAGCCGCTGAACTGGCTACAACCTGGACCTGAGGCATTTAAGAAAAGAACACCTCAGCAAGGAAACAATCCAAAGGTAAATAGAGCAATAGATTAATTAGCAAATAAGAAGAAGGGTTTACCAACCCGGCAACAACTGCTATAAGCAAAAGAAAAGGGGGGTGACAGTAAGAGAAGAGTACTGTCTAAAGCACAGCAGGGCACTCCAAGTGAGAGAAATAAAACCATTATTCCCTACCAAAAGAGTCTGCAACAACAACAGGACATATACATATATGCCAAAAGAAAGGAAAGCATAAACAGGAAAGGGACTAACAGTCCTAACACGCGGGTAAGTGGCAGTGGTCAAAACATGGATCTGAATACATAACCAAAATCAGACCCAAAAAGGGCTAAGGGGTCAAATAGTGGCAGCTTTAGGGTCCCACACACACCAACCCAAACCGGGACAAAAGGCGGTGGCCACAGCTCTCCACATAAAACCACCCCTCCAGAGGCCACCAAAACTCCACCACCTGCCACGACCCAAGAGTCGGCCTGCAGAAATTAACTGAACACCCAATGCCCCCCTAGGGAAAGGTCACACTAACAATCCTAAGAAACACACGAGCCCAAGACAAAAACGTCGGGTCCAACCGACGCGGCCTTGCACGCCTAACCAGAACCAACCCCGAGTCTTTCTGACCCCAAAACAAACGCAGCACCCAGTGTCGACACGTTGTGTCGACACCACGACAAGCCGGTGTCGACACAAGGTGTCGACACAACCACGGCCGGTGTCGACACCAAGTGTCGACACCTCTGCGGCCGGTGTCGACACCAAGTGTCGACACCTCTGCGGCCGGTGTCGACACAAGGTGTCGACACTGCCGCGGCTGGTGTCGACACCAAGTGTCGACACCACTGCAGCCGGTGTCGACACAAGGTGTCGATACTGCTGCTGCTAGTGTCGACACCAAGTGTCGACACCACTGCAGCCGGTGTCCACACAAGGTGTCGACACTGCTGCTGCTGGTGTCGACACCAAGTGTCGACACCACTGCGGCCGGTGTCGACACAAGGTGTCGACACTGCCGTTGCTGGTGTCGACACCAAGTGTCAACACCACGGCTGGCCGGTGTCGACACCAAGTGTCGACACCAAGACTGGCCGGTGTCGACACAACGGTGTCAACACCCCGACTGGCTGCAGGAGCCGGATCCCGCAACGACCAAAAACGAGAACGAGGACTTCTCTCTAGTGTACAACAACCATCGTCAATCGCAACTACTCGACCTGAACCGAACCAAATCTGTCCCTAATAGACACAATCCCTCAGGAAAACTGAGATTTTAACTGGAACTGTCTACACTAACCACGACATGATCGGGAACAAACCCTAGCGTACCCCTAAGATCTAAGCAGGAAAAAGATGAAATTAAATCAAAGAAAAAGACAAAGATCAACTGTGGCAAGGATGAGGGGACATCACTTGCCTCAATACCAGAAAAGCTAGGTCGGCGGCATCCCCCACTCTCGGATCTAGCCATAGAGCACCAGCTGAGGAGCAGAAAGAAGGCAGATACAGGCGAGGGAAGTCCAGATCCACTCCCGAAATTGAATTTCGACCGCTAAATCTCTAGGAAATCGGCGTCCGAAGGCTAGGGTAGGCCGGCGGTGCTCTTCCTCTCGTACAGGAGGCGGCTTCTACCAAGCAGAGAAAAAAGAAGAAACAAAACAACCCATCCCTAATTCTAACCCAAGACTATATATATATCAGTTTTAATAATAAACAATCCACATAATAATAATTATTTACACTCGATATCAAAACAACATGAAACCCGAAACTTCTCGAAAAAAGACGAAATTCAAGCCGCAACTAAAAACCCACGCTACGAACACAACTGCGAAGTCGAAATTAGCATTCGACGAACAAAACCCAGGATAACACCTCCCGAAGCCAAAACACAAGCATTCCCTAAGAGGCCCAGCCGAGTCATCAAACGGACTCCGGCTAGCTAGGGAATCTTGCTAACCGGCTACAAACAGGCTACACAGGGAACCCTAAGAGCTAGGACCACGCTCTACAATGGCAAAAAGCCGGAAACACGCCATCGTAACGCCAGCCAAAGATCAAATAAAACACAGAAAAAAACCGGGGGCGTTACACTCTACACAGCGGGGACTATTCATGTCTACCCGTAGGAATGCCTCAAACTCACCGCAAACTCACGAGAGCGGGCTTCCTATGCAAAAGAAGGAGAGCTTCACATGCTCAAGAAGAGAATCGTTACCCTAGCGTTATTCCTTGGTGTCATGGAAAAGTAAGCGGATGAAAAGCACTGAACTCTCTTTGCCTCCGTAGATCCGAAGTCGGCTCGCGATTTGGAGCTTCGAAACTCCTCCAATGGCCGGATCTAGCTTCTTCTTCCTCTTTTGCTCTCACCTCTCTCTTGACTTAGAAAGAGAACCACTCAAGTAAGAATGAGGGTTTCAAAGGTCCAATCCCGTGTATATCCCATCAGGAACAACCCCCAGCCGTTGGATCCCGAATTAAAGAAACGAACGGCCACAATCCAGATCTAAAATGTAGAATCTGGGCCGAACACGGCCTGGCACACGCCCATGTCCAGGGCCGTGTCCCTCATTCTCCGTCAAAATCGACGTGTCTTGGAAGACACACGGGCATCCGACACGCCCATGTTCGAGCCGACACACCCGTGTTCCACCTGACACTGCCGTGTGCTCGGCCGTGTGCCCCCATCGACACAGCCCAAAAACCACCCGAGACTCACACGGGTATTGGACACGCCCGTGTCCTAACCCGTGTCTACTCGAATACGCCTGGGCGCCAGACCGTGTTTACGGTCTCGACATTTCGTCGAGTGAAGTTCGTCGACCACCCGACACGGCCTTGGACACGCCCGTGTCCTAGGCCGTGTACCTTGTCTCGACACATCGTCGAGCGAAATTCGTCTACTCTCCGGGCCGATCGTCGACACGGGCTCGACACGCCCTGAGACACTCCCGTGTCGCAGGCCGTATTCTCTGCTCGACGATCATCGACTCCAAAAATCGTCGACCTCTCGACCAGATCGTCGACTCCAGCCTGACACGCCCTGGGACACGCCCGTGTCCCAGGCCGTTTGCCCCCTGCCAGAATCCAATTTTGTCCCAAAACGCCTCCCGTCGCTCTTTTGAGTTTCGGGGCATTACAACTCTCCCCCTCTTAAAAGAATTTCGTCCACGAAATTTTATAAAGGAAAGACAAGTACCAAAATTAAATTGTACCTGAGCGGAACAACTCCGGATACTCGTCAAGCATAGTCTGCTCTCGTTCCCAAGAGAGCTCCTCTCGACCGCAATTATCCCAACGGACCTTAACTATCCTGATCTCTTTATTGCGTAGCTGCTTGACTTCCGAGTCTTCAATACGTATGGGCTTGACCTTTGTTGTCAACCCATTAACCCTCGACATTTGATCGACCGCGATCACTTGCGTAGGCTCTTGCACCGCCTTCCGTAGCACCAAAATATGGAATACATCATGTAGGCCACTAAGCTCCACCGAAAGCTTCAACCGATAGGCTGCTTCACCAACCCGCTCCAGAACCTCAAATGGCCTAAGGTACCTCGGACTTAGCTTTTTCAATCGCCGCACCCACGAGACACCCTTGAACGGCTTGATCTTTAAGTACACCCAGTCGTCCACAGTGAACTCCCCATTCCTGTGCTTGACATTAAAGTACTTCGCTTGCCGGTCCTGAGCGATAAGTAACCTCTCCCGAATGGTTCGCAACAACGAAGTAGCATCCTCCACTTCTAATCGCTTATACAACTTTGACTCGCCCGTTTCTAGCCAAGACAACGGCGTGCGACATCTTGTACCATATAGGGCCTCGAAGGGCTCCATTTGATACTCGCCTGGTAGCTATTGTTGTACGCAAACTCCACCAAATAAAGATGGTCTTCCCATTGCTTTCCAAAGTCCAAGACACACATGCGGAGCATGTCTTCATAGTTCTATTGACCCTCTCAGTCTGCCAATCCGTTTGCGGATGGAAGGCTGTGCTGAATTTTAACTTTGTTCCCAATATTTGCTGCACTAGCCTCCAATCATTTGACGTGAACCGCCCATCCCGGTCACTCACAATACTGCGGGGCACACCGTGAAGTCGTACTATATTCTCCACATATAGTTTTGACAACTTCTCCACCGGATCATCCTTTCTATGTGGAATGAAATGCGACACCTTCGTTAACCGATCTACGACCACCCAGAGGGCGTCGTTCCCCTTTTGCGACCTTGGCAAACCGTGCACAAAATTCAGAGAGATGTCGTCGAATTTCCACTCCGGAATAGGCAAGGATTTCAGAAATCCTCCCATCTTTTGGCATTCCGCCTTCACCAAGGCGCAAGTTTGGCACTTCGCCACGTAGAGCGCCTCAACCTTCTTCAAACCCGTCCACCAAAATAGTTTCTTTACATTGCGGTACATCTTCGTGCTCCCCGGGTGAATTGAGTACTTAGTATGGTGTGCCTCGTATAACAATTCCACCCGCAAATTGCTCACGCTTGGTGTTGATGCGCGAAAACGGCACCGGGGGACAGCTATCACCGATGGGGTGATTGGGCTCACAGGCAAGGTGAGGAGGAAGGAGAAGGTTGCGGGAGGAAGGGAGAGGCTTGAGATAAGAGGCGAGCCTTGATCAACAGAGAGGGTTGATCAAGAGAGGAAGAGGAGGGAGACCAGGAGCGGTCGAGCAGACAGTAATCGTAACGGCTGCGCTTGCAGGTTGGAAGCCGAGGAGAGCTGAGCTGAGCTGAGGGCAAGGCTTGCTGAGTAGAGGAGAGAAGAGGGGGCCGCTAGCAGTGGCAACAACACACTTCGCCCGTCGCGGCCTAAATTCCACTCCTGCGACGGGCTTTCCTTTGATTAATAGCTAGAGATTACAAGCTTACTAGTACACCTTTACTACAAAATCACTAAAAGGGCACAAGGAGAAGCTGGCGGCTAAAGGAGAAGAAAGTGCCAGAAAGCAGAGAGGAGAAGCTGCCAGAGACTAAGTAAAAGAGTCTGCCAGCTGCTGGAGGACTGGGAAACAGAGTCTGCAGAGTCTGATGGCAAGCTGCTGAAGAGCTGTGGAGGACTGCGCGGATAGAAAATCTAAGTCCGCAGGGCTTGCTGGAAGGGTGATGACGGACTGCGCGGACTGGAAAACGGAGTCCGCAGGGGCTGCTGGCAAGACTTGTCTCCACCTCTAGGATCCCTGAATGAGAGGCTTCAGGGGGTATTTATAGGCCCAGGGAAGTTCATGAAGAAGCGGGGCCCAGTGACATTAGCATGACGACCTGCGCGGACTGGAATTTGCGTCTGCCACCTTGACTAATGAAGACTGCAGGAGGCCCTAGAGAGGACCGGAGGTCGCCCCCTTGCGGGCGGCCTGGGCGGACTCCGGGAGGAGTCCGCCCGGCTGGACGCCGGGGCCGCCCCCTAGCGGGTGGCCTGGGCGGACTCCAGGGGGAGTCCGCCCGGCGGGCCAGGCCGCCCCCTTGCGGGCGGCCTGGGCGAACTCCAGGGGGAGTCCGCCTGGCTGGGCGCTGGGGCCGCCCCCTAGCGGGCGGCCTGGGCGGACTCCAAGGGGAGTCCGCCCGGCAGGCCAGGCCGCCCCCTTGCGGGCGGCCTGGGCGGACTCCAGGGGGAGTCCGCCCGGCTGGGCGCCGGGGCCGCCCCCTAGCGGGCTGCCTGGGAGGACTCCAGGGGGAGTCCGCCCGGCGGGCCAGGCCGCCCCCTTGCGGGCGGCCTGGGCGGACTCTAGGGGGAGTCTGCCCGGCTGGGCGCCGGGGCCGCCCCCTAGCGGGCGGCCTTGGCGGACTCCAGGGGGAGTCCGCCCGGCGGGCCAGGCCGCCCCCTTGCGGGCGGCCTGGGCGGACTCCAGGGGGAGTCCGCCCGGCTGGAGGGCAGAGGCCGCCCCGGGTGGGCGGCCTCGACGGATGGTGGCAGGAGGCCGCCGCCTCTCGGGCATCAGGGAGGTCGCCCCTGTTTGGCGGCCTCGACGGATGGCAAAAGGAGACCGCCGCCCCTTGGGCTGACTTGGAGGTCGCTCCGGGTGGTGCTGTTGGCTGACTCCTGCAAGGGAAAGCACTGCACGATTAGCGGACCTAACCGCATGTCCCGCGAGGGTGAGCTATGTGAATAGCCCGCCGTCTCGCAGGGCACGCGGTTGCTAGGAGACCTAGCGGACAGGGAATCTGTCCGCCCACGCTGGGACTTGTCGCGATCGAAAGGGAGAAAACTATGGGTCGCGACTAGCCAGCTGGCCACCTTGGGAAGGATCGCCGATTTCTGGGTTAACATAATCCCCGCACTTTTTCAAGTTCCGAAGGGAACTTCGAAGAAGTTGGAGACCCACGAAAATCGTGATCCACCCCAAAGGAAAGAGAAGGGGAGGCAGGGAGAGATGGAACCTGAAGTCTCCCCTTACAAGCTCGATGTTTCCTGTCTATTTTCCTGTAAGAGGAAAATTAAGGGTAAGCATGTATGGGTGGTACATCGAGTGTGTACCTGAGTTTAATTTTGCAAAACGAAGAAGACGCTTCTTCTGTAAAGTTCTGCAAAACAATAGTGAGGGAAAACAGAAAAGGATAATAACTTGCAAGTACCTGATAGAGGCTTGCAAGCACCTGTCAATCTCTGCAAAAAGAGGGAAAATAGTATACAAGGACAGAAAAAATGAGTCGCAAGTACCTGGAAGGGGCTTGCAAATCTTTTGTGGTCTCTGCAAGAGAAGAGTTAAGAGTATGCATAGTGCATGAAAGTAACTTGCAAGTACCTGAATGATGCTTGCAAGTGTCGGTGACCTCTGCAAGAATAGAGTTAATGGCTGATATTGTTTATAAAGATAGGCTGCAAGTACCTGAATATGACTTGCAGTTGTCTGCTAACCACTGCAAAGCGAAGTGTGAGTATCATGGATAAAATAATGATTTAAACTGCAAGTACCTAGATGAGGTTTGCAGGTGTCTGTTGTTCTCTACAAAGAGAAAAGTTAGAAGCAGACAATATGCATATAAAAGGAGCTTGCGAGTACCTGTGGAGAAGGCTTGCAAGGATTTGCTAACCTCCGTGAAGAGAGAGGGATTAAAAGCAAACAAGACGCGAGGATGACCGCACCAGAATCATAGCAAAATGTTGATATGATTCAATTAATGATTGGCGTCATTAGACTTTGGCGAGAGTAATGAGCAGCTCTGTGAATCTCCATATGATAGAGCTTGAGCAGGCAAAGTATATGAGATGAGCATAAGCAAAGTGATTGCTGAAAATCTTCTTGAGATAACCCATGAAGGTTGATGAGATAGGGTCGATATGACCAAGTAGCAAGAGAAATGCCCGATGACCATTATCACGAAGTCCAGATTAATGAATCGAGCGCTAGCTGTTGACATGACTGGATGGACATGATCAAAATGAATGCCAGAATCCTTTTGGTAAGTTGGATTAGCCTGTTCACCTGTGAAAGGAGGGAAAAGAGAAAAGGAGGTCTAAACCCGGAATGATTAAAGTGGGTTGAATGCTGCCACAGCTGTTCCCCGTGGGCCTTATGCATCACTTGCCCGAAAAATCATCCCGAGTATAGTCCTACTCAAAGCGGGCTGGCCGCGCACCCTCAAGGAGGGTGAAAACGAAAAAGAGGTCCATATTCGGAATGACTAAAGAGGGTTGAATGCTGCCACAGGTGTTCCCCGTGGGCCTTATGCATCACTGGCCTGAGAAAATCATTCCGAGTATGATCCTGCTCAAAGCGGGCTGGCCGCGCATCCTCAAGGAGGGCACAAAAGAGAAAAGCAAGGGAAAGGTCCTGAGAAGGACCGCTAGAAGGAACGCTCTCTCGCCTTGGGTACAAGCATCACTGATCAACGAGACGGGTTGCGCCAAGAGGCCTATCTTGTCTGTATATTGATCAGTGGAGTTGCGAACCAGAGAAGGCACGGATCGAGGATACCGGAGAGTGCTTCGGCCACCACAGTTGAAGGATGAGCAAAGAGACAAGGCTACGCTTGATCACCATTGCTTGTCCAGCGAAGATCATCCTAACCATAATGTATCCTATAGGACGCATAACAGAGCTAACACATGGGGCTCCCCTAACACACACTCTGTGTTAGATGCTGGCTAGGATCCTAAGTCTGAAGCCCATTCCCGCGATTGAATTGCTCCCACTGCACACATGGGTATACTCCCGCCATGTGTGGTCGTAGAGGTTGTGCGAGAACAAACTACGGAGGGAACGTTTCAGGCTCGACGAAATCTCATTGGTGTAACGATCCTTAGAGAGGGAGAAGAGAGAAAGGAGCAACACAAGAAGGGAACTGTGTCAGTACGGGATCCCTGAATAAAAGCTTTGCTGGAAAGCAAGTAAAGAACACTGAGAAGTGTTGTAATGAAAATGTTTAAAAGAGAGAGAGCGAGGCTTGAGATAACCCCTGAAGGTTGCAAGGAGCTCTGGAGGACTGCGAAGTCCATCGCTAGCATTGAATCCTCCCCAGCACACCCTCGTCGTCGGCATCAAAGCATTCGACTTCTCTGTTAACAATGAGGAGAGGAGGCTCTTCGACGTGGTTCACTCCTCTTGAGGAGCAAGGAGCGTCTGCAAGTTCTTTGCCCCTTGAAGTTGCTTGATCAGGGCGCTCTTCTCTAGGAAGCAGGTCATGCATCTTGCCCTGCCGGAGCATCCTTTTCACAAGCTGGCGGAATGCTTGGCAGTCTTCCGTTCGATGGCCTGATTCTTTGTGAAATTCGGAGTAGGGCTCTGAGTTTCTAGACCTCTGATCGGCTGGCCGATAGGGCTTCTTGAAGCTTGCCCTTTGTTTCATGACTTGGATCACTTCTTGCACGACGTCGTCGAGATCAGACTCATGCAAGTCATCGTCCTGCTGCTGTTGAACAGCTGCTGCTTACAAAGACGGAGCTAGCGGCAGCAATGAATCTTGAGCATCGCGGCTCGGGAAGGAGTATCGCTGGCGATGAAGCCTTCTCTCCTTCTTTGAGTAAGTTGGGGCGTGATTGCGAGGAGACCTTGGAGGATGCTTGCGAGAGGGATCCTCCTCGGATAGAAGTTTGGAGACGAAGCCTGGATTGCTCTTTTCACCTCGGATGTATGAGTTGGCTAGAGCGATCAACTCTTGATAAGTCCTTGGAGCACAGACGTTGGCTTCAAATTTGAGAGGCCCTTCACGAAGACCATGGATAAGAGCCACTCGGTATATTTCTTGATCAGTAACTTCGATGTCCAAAATCTCTCTTTGGAATCGATCCACAAACTGAGACCAAGTCTCATTTCCGCGCTGCCTGATCTCAAAGAGGGCTTCAGGACCGCCCTTTCTCTTAGTTGACATAGAGAATCTTAGAAGAAACTCCCTTCGAAGATCAAGGAAGGAAGTGATGTAGTGAGGACGGAGGCCATAGAACCAGTCCCTCACTTGCCCATCAAAGGAGGTAACAAGGAGCTTGCACTTGGTTGCATCCGAGAGAGTCTTGAGAGCAACGGCTGACTCAAAAGCTTGGAGGTGTTTTACTGGATCTGTCTCTCCAGTGTAGGTTGGTAGTCGAGGCTCTCTGAAGTTTGCTGGAGTTGGCTCATGGCGGACACTCTCCGCGAATGGTGAAGGTTCTTCTTGCTCTCCTACAACATAGGGATAAAAAGGAGCATAAGATGTAGCTGTAAAAGGAGCATGAGGATAACAAGGAAAAGCTGTTGCAGGAGGAGCAGGGGCAGGAGCTGAAGGGTATGGATGACTTCCCTAAAAGTTGAGAACTCTAGCTGGACTTTCCCAGGCTGCTCCCCGGAAGAAGTTATGGCGAGCAGCAAACTCTTCATCTTGAGTTCGCAAAGGAGCTGCAGGCCCTTGCGGAAAGGTTGGAGTGTATGGCGGATAGAACGGTGGGCAAGCTTGAGATTAACCTTGCTGATGCTCTGCTGTTGGTGTTGGGTTGATCAGAGCAGCTGGAGCAGCTGCTGGATGAGCGTCCAATCGCTGCGTTATAGCAGCAAGAACTTTGTTGATATCCTGGAACTGTTGAGCATTCTCTCGACGTGATTGCTCAAAGGCTTCCCAGAGAGGATCTTCACTAGGACTTGGAGCATGGTTCTCGGCTGACTGATGGTCTGACATGATTAGCTGTTGCTTTCACTGCCTGTTCAGATCTAAAGGTTTGCGCGTGAGCTGTTCGGATCCACGCTCACCGCACCAACTGTTGATGCGCGAAAACGGCACCGGGGGGACAGCTATCACCGAGGGGGTGATTGGGCTCACAGGTAAGGTGAGGAGGAAGGAGAAGGTTGCGGGAGGAAGGGAGAGGCTTGAGAGAAGAGGCGAGCCTTGATCAACAGAGAGTGTTGATCAAGAGAGGAAGAGGAGGGAGACCAGGAGCGGTCGAGCAGACAGTAATCGTAACGGCTGCGCTTGCAGGTTGGAAGCCGAGGAGAGCTGAGCTGAGCTGAGGACAAGGCTTGCTGAGTAGAGGAGAGAAGAGGGGGCCGCTAGCAGCGGCAACAACACACTTCGCCCGTCGCGGCCTAAATGCCACTCCTGCGACGGGCTTTCCTTTGATTAATAGCTAGAGATTACAAGCTTACAAGTACACCTTTACTACAAAATCACTAAAAGGGTACAAGGAGAAGCTGGCGGCTAAAGGAGAAGAAAGTGCCAGAAAGCAGAGAGGAGAAGCTGCCAGAGACTAAGTAAAAGAGTCTGCCAGCTGCTGGAGGACTGGGAAACAGAGTCTGCAGAGTCTGCTGGCAAGCTGCTGAAGAGCTGTGGAGGACTGCGCGTACAGAAAATCTGAGTACGCAGGGCTTGCTGGAAGGGTGATGACGGACTGCGCGGACTGGAAAACGGAGTCCGCAGGGGCTGCTGGCAAGACTTGTCTCCACCTCCAAGATCCCTGAATGAGAGGCTTCAGGGGGTATTTATAGGCCCAGGGAAGTTCATGAAGAAGCGGGGCCCAGTGACATCAGCATGACGACCTGCGCGGACTCCGCGGACTGGAATTTGCGTCCGCCACCTTGACTGATGAAGACTGCAGGAGGCCCTGGAGAGGACCGGAGGCCGCCCCCTTGCGGGCGGCCTGGGCGAACTATGGGAGGAGTCCGCCCGGCTGGACGCCGGGGCCGCCCCCTAGAGGGCGGCCTGGGCGAACTCCAGGGGGAGTCCGCCCGGCGGGCCAGGCCGCCCCCTTAAGGGCGGCCTGGGCGGACTCCAGGGGGAGTCCGCCCGGCTGGGCGCCAGGGCTGCCCCCTAGCGGGCGGCCTGGGCGGACTCCGGGGGGAGTCCGCCCGGCGGGCCAGGCCGCCCCCTTGCGGGCGGCCTGGGCGGACTCCAGGGGGAGTCCGCCCGGCTGGGCGCCGGGGCTGCCCCCTAGCGGGCGGCCTGGGCGGACTCCAGGGGGAGTCCGCCCGGCGGGCCAGGCCGCCCCCTTGCGGGCGGCCTGGGCGGACTCCAGGGGGAGTCCGCCCGGCTGGGCGCCGGGGCCGCCACCTAGCGGGCGGCCTGGGCGGACTCCAGGGGGAGTCCGCCCGGCGGGCCAGGCCGCCCCCTTGCGGGCGGCCTGGGCGGACTCCAGGGGGAGTCCACCCGGCTGGCGGGCAGAGGCTGCCCCGGGTGGGCGGCCTCGACGGACGGCGGCAGGAGGCCGCCGCCTCTCGGGCAGCAGGGAGGTCGCCCCTGTTTGGCGGCCTCGACGGATGGCGACAGGAGACCGCCGCCCCTTGGGCTGACTTGGAGGTTGCTCCGGGTGGTGCTGTTGGCCGACTCCTGCAAGGGAAAGCACTGCACGATTAGTGGACCTAACCGCATGTCCCGCGAGGGTGAGCTATGTGAATAGCCCGCCGTCCCGCAGGGCACGCGGTTGCCAGGAGACCTAGCGGACAGGGAATCTGTCCGCCCACGCTGGGACTTGTCGCGATCGAAAGGTAGAAAACTATGGGTCGCGACTAGCCAGCTGGCCACCTTGGGAAGGATCGCCGATTTCTGGGTTAACACTTGGGACGCGCAGACGACCGTCTTTCCAAAGCAATCCGTCCTCCACAACGAATTGGGAATTTGACTCACCCAGAGCCTCTACCATGAACTGCTTAATATGGTCATCCAAATCCAAAGCCTGCAGAATCCGATCAGCCAGGTCATATTGGACTTCGGTCCAATTTAGTACTGCTTCAGCACTTGATTGCTTATCTACACAAACAATCTACAACGACTCCAACTTCTGAACCAACCGCTCATCATGCACTGATAGCCAATTGACATGTGCTGGGGCCCGACGACTCAACGCGTCCGCAACTGCATTACCTTTACCAGGCACGTAGTGGATCTTGAAAGTGTAGTCCCCCTAGTACTCCATCCATCTACGCTGCCGCATAATCAGATCTTTCTGATCAGACAAATACTTCAGGATCTTGTGATCGGTGTAGATATCGATCTTCACACCGTACAAATAATGCCTCCACAGCTTCAAGGCAAAAATCAGGGTCGCCAGCTCCAAGTCATGGACCAGATATTTCCTTTCATGCACTTTTAGCTGTCTCGAGCCATAAGTTATCACACTTCCATGTTGCAGTAGCACCCAACCCAAACTGCTGTCCGAAGCATCACTAAAAAATCTCATAACCTTCGGTCACCCTCGGCGAACTCAGCACAGGCGCCGTGGTCACCCGATATTTCAACTCCTCAAAAGCTCGCGCGCACTCCGTCGTCCAAACGAACTTCTGCTCCTTCCTCGTCAAAGTAGTGAGGGGTAACGGTTTCTGCGAGAAGTTATCTACGAAGCGCTCAAAATAGCTGGCAAGCCCCAGAAAGCTCCGGACTTCCGCTATCGTAGAAAGCTCAGGCCACTACCGTATCGCAACAATCTTCGCCGGATCCACTGCAATACCCTCTCCACTCACTATATGACCGAGGAACGCCACTAAGGACAACCAAAACTCGTATTTGGAGAACTTGACGTATAGTTGATTCCTCCTCAGCGTCTCCAACACCAGATGAAGATGCCTGAAGTGATCCTCCTCACTTTGCGAGTACACCAAAAATATTGTCAATGAAGACGATCACAAAATGGTCCAAGTACTCCCTACAGGTCATGTTCATCGAATCCATGAACACTGACGGCGCATTAGTCAGCCCAAACGGCATGACAGTAAACTCGTAATGCCCGTATCTCATACTGAATGCTGTCTTAGGGATACCAGTCTCCCTTATCCTCAGGTGATATTAACCAGACTTGAGATCCAACTTTGAGTACACCGTCGACCCGACCAACTGATCCAAAAAAGTCATCGATCCGAGGGATCGAGTACTTGTTCTTTTCTGTCAACTTGTTGAGCCCCCGATAATCAATACATAGCCTCAAGCTTCCGTCATTCTTCTTAACAAAGAGGACCGGTGCGCTCCAAGGCAAAGGACTTGGGCGTACATACCCTTGCTCCAACAACTCTTGCAGTTGAAACTTCAGCTCCGCCATTTCTTTAGGCGCTAGCCGATATGGAGAGCGTGACACAGGCTTTGCACCTGGTATGAGCTTTATCGTAAAATCTATCTCCCGTTGAGGCAGGTCTCCAGGGAGATCTCTAGGGACCACATCAGGGTATTCCGATACCACTGAAATACTATCCAACGCGGGCTTCGGCTTTGCAACCTCCACTAGTGTAAAGAATAGCTCTGCACCAGCATGAACCACCTTCACCACCTGAAGTGCAGACACCAACGTCTTGCTCGACCCCTTCGAGCCCGTAAAGGTCGTCTCACGACTTTCTCCCATCTTGACTTCCTTGCTACCGCAATCGATATAGGCTTGCTGCTCCGAGAGCCAGTCCATGCCAAATATTACGTCGGACTCCTCCAGCGGCGATAGTGACGTTAGCAAATGGAACCCCTGACTCTCCATCCAAACCTAGGCGCAACAAATTCTACCCGCGCACATTGAGCACCATTGGACCATAACACATCCAATTTGTCTCTTACCATCGAAGGAGGTACTCCGACGTGCAATATAATTCCTAAATAAAGGAATGCGAAGCTCCCTAAACTAACGATGCTCTCGCCAGATAAAGTAAAGTCAGAACAAAGCTTAGCACAAGTAGTTCTAAGCTGACATGCCCAAGGGCGACAAGTATTTAAGGCAAAACTATCTTTAAACCATACTTGAACTCACGACGGCGTGTTTCCTCCAGGGCTTTAGGCACTCACGGTCATAATACCCTGGCTCCCCACAGCTGAAACATGCGCCCGGGGTTTGGCTTGTAGTTGCCCCCGAAGCACCGAAAGGAGAGATTAGACCCAGAGTCCTAGCCTTCTTATACCATTTTTGATATACAGACTTTGAGGTGTTCGGCACTTTGAATGTCGTTTTCTTTGCACTAAATTCCTTGACTGCTCCTAACATAGCTTTCTTAACCTTTCGAGCACCATTCCAACATTCGCGGGCAATATGCCCTTTATTTCCACAAGTAAAACATGTGTAAGTAGCTTTGCTAGTCGATGTCGTAGCCCCTTTCTCCAGCATTCCGCAACTCTTATGGGGCTTGCATAGTTCGATACCATGGTCGCTGGCATCGGGAGAGTCTTCCTCAAATCTGCCTCCAAAGATATAGCTGATTCCACCAAGGCTCGGAATCCCAATAACTTTGGTCCTAGCAGTAGAACTCGTAACTCGGCGTGCAGTCCATTATAAAATCTATCGACTGTAGCTTGCTCATTATCCAACTCAAAGCATGGGTAGCGGCTTATCGTAAGAAATGCTTGCAAATATTCCTCAACTGTGTGCGCTCCCTACACTAAATGCATATTCAGCTGCTCCGATGGTTTAACAAAAGTCATCTGCTCCATCACGCCAACCGGCGTTGAAGCCATAACAGGAGCGCAGGGTTGTACAATTCTTCCAAGCTGTGCACCCGTCACAGCGAACACCGCTTCAATGATCATTTTTACGGTTTCATACGAAGGAGGGGTCTCAAACACCTCAACGGGCGCACTATATGTAACGCCCCCACCCGTCACATGACATATAACGGTGGGTCCGGCCGGGGCCCCACGCCATATAGCACAGACAAGCAAAGGAATTACGTGTGGAAATCAAAATCTATGCGTATCCTTAACTCATTCCATTCTAGCGCAGCATTTTTCTTGTTAGCATGAACTCAAACCAGAATGTCCACCAATATATAAATACCACATTTATATAACAACACCAGGAATGTATACAACTCACACACCCTGGCCTTATGGCCTTACAGGTTCCTCTTTACACAGCAACAATTTTGTACATCGGCACGCAGGCCGGCCACACATGAAATCCACCTCTTGGTGGAGGATTCCAAGCACATGCATAAAGAAAGGACTTCGATGTCCAAGAAGGAGATCATTACCCTTGAAGATCGCTTCGGTACCATGAAGTAGCCGGATGGAAATCACCGCCTCGGCTCTGCCTTCACGAATCCGCTCTCGGATCTTCGCTCCGCACTCCGCAGCTCCTCCAGCAGCTAGTAGACTCCTCCCTTCCCTCGTTCCCTTAGGCCTTTCTTCCTCTCTCTTGGAATAAGATGAAGAAGAAGAAGATGAAAAGAGGGATTAAATCCCCTTTTTCTCGGCCTTCACAACACCTGGACAGAGCCCAACCACTGGATCCAGGAAGAGGGAAACAAACGGCTCAGATTTGGCCAGAAAAGCTTGAACACGGCCTGACACGCCCTGTGACACGCCCGTGTCACAGGCCGTGTCCCTCTAAGCGACAGACAACCGACTCAATCCAGCCAGTACACGGCCTTGTGACACGCCCGTGTCACGTGCCGTGTCCAAGACACGCCCTCAGACATGCCCGTGTCTGAGGCTGTGTACATCAACGAAAATAATCCCAAAACAACCCGAGACTTCACACGGCCTGGCACACGCCCGTGTTCCTGGCCGTGTGCACCTGGACACACCTGTGTCCCGCAAACACGCCCCGGCTCAAGACGCCGAGCTGAGTTCGACGACTGACACGCCCTGTGACACGCCCGTGTCACAGGCCGTGTCCTCACTCGAAACTCGACACTCGACGATCGTCGAGTAACATTCGTCGAGCACACGACACGGCCTTGGACATGCCCGTGTCCTGGGCCGTGTGCCCCCCTCTCGACGCATCGTCGAGCGAAAAATCGTCGACACCAAAGCCGATCGTCGACATAACCCGACACGCCCTGCGACACGCTCGTGTCGCAAGCCATGTCCTCTGACACGCCCTGGGACATGCCCGTGTCCCAGGCCGTGTCACCCAAAAATTTCTTGTTTCAGAAATTTGGCCTGTTACACTATACTCCTCAGAAACCGGACATTCTGGCGGTCCAGCACCGCTTCCGATCACCTATAGTGGTACAAAACACCGTTAAGCGACCAAATAAAATTGCAAACATCAATTATAGGAACACGCAGGTTCCCCAAACACGTGTATTTTCATTCATAAGTGGACATTCATGGGTTTTTTTGTTGTTATAACGATGACGCACAAACATGTGCTCACCACCCCTTAAAAATAATTCGTCCACGAATTCATTTAAAGTCGGACCAAAACCAGTAGTCTGATACCAAATTGTAACACCCCCTATCCGTCGCATAGCATATAGTAGTAGGTCCGGCCCGGGCCCGACGCCATATACCACAGACAGACCGGGTGGTTACTCAGTGGAAACCATTCAACCAATCCAACGACCTACACAGAGCATTCTAGCAGAAGCAGTTTATATAAGTTGTAATTAAGAACCCAACACAAAGAGCACGAATGTCCACTAAATATACCAAATAGGAATGTAGTACATACACAAGTACTGGCCTTAAGGCCTTACAAAATTGTTTACTTAATATTACATGATTTACAAACCACGGCACGCAGGTCGGTCATACATGAATAAAAGTAGTAAACACTCCAATTAGGCCTTCGAGGGCCGGCTTCGCAATTTGGGCTTTAGCCCACTATTGACCGCTTGGTCCAGCAGCATCTATAAGAACCAAAACCACCGCACGGTGGCAAACAAAGGCAACGGTCAGCAATGCTGACCAAATTATAACGATCTTGTCCCCAACTCGGGGCGGCGATGCTACTTCCCTGCATTTTATTAGCATAAGCTAGCAATATATCAATATTCATTTCATCACAGGTGTAGGCTCACACGTCCACACACCCAGTGCACTCAGGGCACATTCTCGGTGAACCAACCAATGTCATGTCAATTTAAACCATAGACATTCCGGACTCACCACCGCCACTTTGACGGCCAAACATATGAGCAATTTGTATTCCCGGCATGGGTCACGACAATTTAAGCCATAGACAGCCGAAGACCCTCATCTA
Source organism: Platanthera guangdongensis (assembly GCA_039583875.1). Classification (NCBI taxonomy): domain Eukaryota; kingdom Viridiplantae; phylum Streptophyta; class Magnoliopsida; order Asparagales; family Orchidaceae; genus Platanthera; species Platanthera guangdongensis. The sequence continues at coordinate 106,120,158 of CM077161.1, read as the reverse complement.
TGCCAACAGCTCTAACCGAACGACATAGAAATGGATACGGTTCCATCTAACCCGTGCTCACATCGCAACGATAATTTAAGCCATATGCGCAGGTCAAACTTCTCTCGAGTCCCATTTCCGTCACAAAATCACATAACCTGGTTATGTTCAAGTTGGCTCTCAGGCCTCCAAGTTGGCAAGATCACGCATCTGCCCAGTTTTCCGGGTGCACCTTTGGGTTAATCACCAAGGCTCCCTGTTGGAATCTACCACGTAGAAAAACCCGAAAACAACCATTCGCACGGAGTCTTCTCCGACATTTATGCAATGCAACATCACCGATCCAGACCAACATGTCCAGGTAGACTTCACACATCATGCCTATGTCCGTTCTCGTTTACAGACTCTACACAACGGGGACTATTCATGTCTACCCGTAGGAATGCCTCAAACTCACCGCAAACTCGCGAGAGCGGGCTTCCTATGTAAAAGAAGGAGAGCTTCACATGCTCAAGAAGAGAATCGTTACCCTAGTGTTCTTCCTTGGCACCATGGAAAAGTAAGCGGATGAAAAGCACCGCACTCTCTTTGCCTCCGTAGATCCGAAGTCGGCTCGCGATTTAGAGCTTCGAAGCTCCTCCAATGGCCGGATCTAGCTTCTTCTTCCTCTTTTGCTCTCACCTCTCTCTTGACTTAGAAAGAGAACCACTCAAGTAAGAATGAGGGTTTCAAAGGTCCAATCCCGTGTATATCCCATCAGGAACAATCCCTAGCCGTTGGATCCCGAATTAAAGAAACGAACGGCCACGATCCAGATCTAAAATGCAGAATCTGGGCCGAACACGGCCTGGCACACGCCCGTGTCCAGGGCCGTGTCCCTCATTCTCTGTCAAAATCGACGCGTCTTGGAAGACACACGGGTATCCGACATGCCCGTGTTCGAGCCGACACGCCCGTGTTCCACCTGACACGGTCGTGTGCTCGGCCGTGTGCCCCCATCGACACAGCCCAAAAACCACCCGAGACTCACACGGGTATTGGACATGCCCGTGTCCTAACCCGTGTCTACTCGAACATGCATGGGCGCCAGGCCGTGTTCACGGTCTCGACACTTCGTTGAGTGAAGTTCGTCGACCACCCGACACGGCCTTGGACACGCCTGTGTCTTAGGCCGTGTGCCTTGTCTCGACACATCGTCGAGCGAAATTCGTCGACTCCCCGGGCCGATCATCGACACGAGCTCGACACGCCCGGAGACACGCCCGCGTCGCAGGCCGTGTTCTCTGCTCGACGATCGTCGACTCCAAAAATCGTCGACCTCTCGACCAGATCGTCGACTCCAGCTTGACACGCCCTGGGACACGCCCGTGTCCCAGGCCGTGTGCCCCCTGCCAGAATCCAATTTTGTCCCAAAACGCCTCCCCTCGCTCTTTTGAGTTTTGGGGCGTTACAATGCCTGCAGGGAAGGTGCACCGCCACCCCGAGTGAGGGGTGGGGTCGTTATAATTTGGTTAGCTAATGCAGACCGTTACATTGTTTTCCACCTCCAGGGTGGATTGCTTTTATTCAAGCGCGGCTGAAGAGCAGAGCGGGAAATTACGGGCTAAAGCCCATGGTTGCGATGTCGGCCCTCGAAGGCCAAAACAAAGTTGTTTTTACGGTTTCTTGTATGGTCGGCCTGCGTGCCAAAGTTTGTAAAATACTACTATTTGAAGAAACAGTTATAAGGCTTAAGGCCATAACTTTGTGTATTTATATTATCATTCCTCTTTGGATTAGTGGACATTCATGTGGTCTGGTTCTAAGCAATTAATGTACTTCCGCTATAATGCACTCTGAGTTAGGATGTGCTTCTGGTTTATGGTTTCAATACGTAACTCCACTAACTGTATGTAGTATATGACATCGGGCCCCGACCGGACCTTCTGTTATATGCGACAAGACAGATAGAGGGGGGGGGGGGGGGTAATAGGAGGAAATAGAGAAGTGTCAATACATCTGAGGAGTGGAGTTCAACTAGAGGAGGTAAAGAAATTGGACACCTCCCAGGAGTGGAGCTCAACTGGAGGAGGTGGAGAAAAGTCGACACCTTCTAGGAGTGGAGCTTAACTGGAGGTGGTGGAGAAAATTTGACACCACACAGGCGAATGATCTTAACTAGAGAAGGTACATAAGAGTTGACACTTCGTAGGAGTGGAGCTTAACGGGAGGACGCAGAGAAAGTTGACACCTCCCTGGTTATTTACAAGACGAACAAACACAACTATAGGTGGTGGAGAAGAGTCGACATCTCTCAGAGTTGGAGCTCAACTAGAGGAGGTGGAGAAAGTTGACACATCAAAGGAGTAAAACTCTACTGGAGAAGGTGGAGAAGAGTCGACTCCTCATAGGAGTGGAGCACAACTTGAGGAAGTGGAGAAATTTGACACCTCATAGGTTATTAGCTAGACAAGCGAACACAACTAGAGTAAGTGGAGAAGAGTAGAATCCTCCCAGAAGTGGTGCTCGACTAGAGGAGGTGGATAAAATTGATACATCTCATGCCATTTTCTTGATGAGTGAGCACAAATTGAGGAGTTGGAAAAGAGTCGACACCTCATAGGAGTGGAGCTCAATAAGAGGAGGTGGAGAAAGTCAACACCGCCTAGGAGTGAAGCTTAAATGCAGGAGGTGGAGAAGATTCAACACCTCCCAGGTGGAGAAAGTCGAAATCTCCCAGAATACAGGCTAGATGAGGGTGCTCAACTGAAGGAGGTGGAGAAGGTCGACATATCTCAGGCCATTTGCATGATGAACAAGCTTAACTGGAGGAGGTGGAGAAGTGTAGACACCTCCCAGGCCATTCTCTAGACAAGCGAGCATAATTGTTAGATGTGGAGAAGAGTCGACACCTCTTAGGATTGGAGGTCAACTAGAGGGGATGGAGAAAGTCGATATCTCCCAAGTCATTTGCTCGACAAGAAAGCTCAACTAGAGGAGGTGAAGAAGAGTCGCCACCACCTAGGAGTGGAGCTCAAATAGAGGAGGCGAAGGAAGTCGACACCTCGTAAGAGTGGAGCTTAACTGTAGGAGATAGAGAAATTCGACACCTCCTAAGTCATTTAGTAGACGAGCAAGATCAATTGGAGGAGGTGGAAAAGAGTCAAAACCTCATAGGAGTGGAGCTCAACTAGAGGGAGTTGAGAAAGTCGACACCTCCCAGGAGTGAAACTCAACTGGATTTGGTAGAGGAGAGTTAACACCTCGTAGGAGTGGATCTCAACTAGAAGAGGTGGAGAAAGTTGATACCTTACAGGTCATTCACTAGACGAGTAAGTTCAACTTGAAGAGGTGGAGAAGAGTCAAAGGCTCCCAGGCTATTTTCTAGATGAGCATTCTCAACTAGAGGAGGTGGAGAAGAGTTGACACCCTCTAGGTGTAACATCCTGAACCCTAGGTGCCCTAAAAGTTGAGAAATGACACCAAAATTTCATTTTGAGCAAATGAGCTCACAATTGACATTTATCAGTTGCATTAGACTCGTATGACCCATATAAATGCAACAAAACGTGTTTCGTCTAAATTCGAGGCTGTTAAGTGAAAGTGACCATTTTAGGTAATGTTGTTGACATGACCCTGAAATATAATTTTGAGAAAATAAACTAAGAATTAACTTTTGTTAGTTGTATTAAACTAGTATTATTACCCATACATGTGCAACACAACTGGTTTTGTTTAAATTTGAGGTCGTTAAGTGAAAGTGACCATTTTAGGTAACGTTGTTCGATCGACCCTCAAATGTCATTTTTGAGCAAAATGAGCTCAGAATTGATTGCATAAGTTGTATTGGACTTGTATAACTCATACGACTGCATTGCAACTGGTTTCATTTGAATTCGAGATCGTTTAGTGAAAATGACCATTTTTGTTATGTTCGACATGATCTCTCCAAATTCACTTTTTGAGCAAATGAGCTCAAAATTGATCCCAGTCAGTTGCATTGAACTTGTATGGTCAATGCAAGTGCAACAGAACATGTTTAACTTAATTTTGATGTTGTTTAGCCAAGGTAATAAAAATAAATCTAGTATAATTATATGACGTCTCAAAAACCATGAGTGTTTGGGTTCAAACCCATCACATCAACATTAACTCATCACTCGACGACTATAACCAACATTGACCTTGATACACATGGTGGAACCACTTAATGGATGGCTTTGGTCACACCCTATTAAAAGTAAAAATTTTAATATATTTGCACTCTCCACTTAAAGCTCCACGCAACCCTACCCAAGCCACCCAAATCGCTTATGTAAAAGTTCTAACTCTTCATTTTTAGATATTAAATATTTCACTGATGATTGAGAAAGATCATTAAAAGTCATAATACATACATTATGAGATCTAGGAGCAGTGAGTAGTATATCATTAGTTTGACGTTTTTAATTTTGCAAAGATTTGTAGAAAATTCAAATAACACATTTATTCCTTTATCACAGAGTTGACAAATAATCCTTCTACAAATAAAATATCAGATATAGAAAAAAATTGTTACCCACTACACGGATGCTTATAATCCTTCCTTTATATTGTCTCCAAATATCATTATCCCTCCTTTCTTTTTTTAGAAGGCTAGGGAACTTTGATTTGTTGCCCGCCATGTGCTTAGAGCATCAAGAATCCAAGCACCACATGTCTCCTTTGTCATTAGTCTGCCAACATGAAAGACATGCCCCCTCAATAAAAGGGGTCCGACACGACTGGGGGATCCTACCACACATTATCTCCAATACATGATGTCGAAGGTCAAGTGAAGGCATGTCCATACCCATCCTCTCCCTTTGGATCTCTAACATCACGTATTGATGGAATGTTTTATAGGAGAAAGCACCATTAACAAGTGCACCTTATTGAACTTAGCAGAAGACATAACATCTTAGCAGAAGATTAACTATCACAAAAACCCAACTCACAAGACCTGTATGGGCAATATCAATATCTCTGCCACATTAAACTATATAAATTTGGGCTCTATCATCAAGATAATTATACTATGAGGTAGGTCACATATAAGAAGATGCTACCCAATGAATTTGAACCTTAGGTTGCCCATTTCGTGGTTTCCTCATCATTTAGGTACTATCTTCTGCCCGCACCTGTCACATGTGCTCATGAAAAGTAATTAGAACCATGAATAAAATCCAATTATAATTAGCATCAAGCATAGTAAATTATTTATTAGCGAGGTAATATTTAGACTTTTATTGGGTCGAGGCAGTTTTCCCATGACTACCATATACGTACTCAGTATCATCCTGCAAATGTTCTCTGAACCATGTAGTTCTATTAGTTTTGAATGATTTGTCCTCCCAGTATGTCCTTCGGGCGGGTTACCTCAATGTATGACTCGTTAGCCATCCTATTTTCCCCTTGATATATTTCTCAAAAGCACCCTTGATGTCACATTTAATTCTAGTGGGAATTATTTTCCAAGGCACATTTCTTGTAGGCACATTTCATTCTCATAGGAATACCATCTACGAGGCACAATTCCATCCCATAGGAATTACATCTTGGAGGCACATTTTATTCATATATGAATAACATCTCAATGGTACATTAATAACTAAAGTAATTAACTCCAACCTAAGAGCTTTTGTCTACGTAAAGAAACTAATGTGCTTGAACTCGACCACTTGCCTTTGACTAACTTTTAAATAATTGGGCAAGTGGCTATGACATCGATCTCAACCACATGCTCTAGTTATCAAGAGAGTTGATTGAGTTTTGCAATATTTAAGATTGACCTTGATGGGATGTTTCCCCACAAGGTCAACTATAAATTAAGGGTGAAATAAAAAAAATAGGCTTTTCCCGAACTTGTATGCTCTGTTTTAGTGACAAGAGCCGTGGATGGTTCAGGATAATTTAAGGTTAACCTCGAAGTAATGTTCTGTCTTCGGGTCAACTCTTAATTATAGACAAAACATAATAAAATCAATGCATTGAACTGTTTGTTCTACTCTACTGACAAGAGTGGAGTCCAGTTCGACATTATTTAGGATCGAGCTTGGATGAATGTTTTGTCTCCTAATAATCTTCTAAATATATGCAGAACCAAAATACCAAACATCGAACTGTCTGGTCTGCTTTAAGAGTTGTTACCGGTTCGATACTATTTAGGGTTGACCATGAAGAAATGCCTCATCTGCAGGTCAACTCTAAATCAATAGACAATACTGAATAAAAGAAAATACATCAAGCTGTCTGCTCTTTTCCAAGGGTGGCGGCCAATTTTGTACTATTTTGGGTAGACCCTGAGGGAATGCCTCGTCTTGAGGTCACCTATAAATTACAAACAATGCTAAATAAAATACAAAACATCGATCCATCTGCACTACTCCAAGAGCGGTAGCCAGTTCAATATCATTTAAATACAATACTGAATAAGAATTAAAACATAGATCTGTACGCTATGCTCCAAAAATGGCGGCCAGTTTGGTACATTTAAAGGAAAAATTGAATAAGAATCAAAACATCAATTTGTCCGCTTTGCTCCAAGAGAGGTGGCCAGTTTGGTACCATTTAAAGGTAATGCTGAGTAAGAACTAAAATATCGATCTGTCCACTCTGCTATAAGAGTGGTGGTCGGTTCAGTACGATCTAGGGTTAATGCTGAAGGAATGCCTTGTCTTCAGGTCAACTCTAAATTATAGTCAATATTGAATAAAAACCAAAACATTAATCTGTCCTCTCTACTCCAAGTGCGGCGGGCAGTTCAGTATTATTTAGGGTTGACCATGAAGGAGTATCTCATATTTAGGTAAACTCTAAATTATAGGCAATACTGGATAAAAAACAAAACATTGATCTATCCACTTTGCTTTAAGAGCGGCGGCCAGTTCAGTACTATGTAAAGGTAATTCTAAGTAAAAACCAAAGCATCGATTTGTCTGATTTGCTCCAAGAGTGGCAGCTAGTTTGGTACTATTTTAGGTTAATCATAAAAGAATGTCTCATCTTTAGGTCAACTCTAAATTATAGACCATACTGAATAAAAAGACAAAACATCAATCTGTCTACTCTACTCTAAGAGCGGCGGTGAATTCAATACCATTTAAAGGCAATACTGAATAAGAACCAAAATATCAATCTGTTTGCTCTGCTCCAAGAGATGTGACAAGTTCTGTACTATTTAGGGTTGACCCTGAAGGAATGTTTCGTCTTCAGGTCAACTCTAAATTATAGGAATACTGGATAAAAAAAACTAAAACATCGTTCTGTCATGTCTTCTCCAAGAGTAGTGACCAATTCAGTGCCATTTAAAGGTAATACTGAATAAAAACAAAACATCGATCCATCTGCTTTGCTGCAAGAGTGGCAGCCAACTCGGTACTATTTAGTGTTGACCCTAAAAGAATTTCTCGTCTTCAGGTCAACTCTAAATTATAGGCAATATTGAATAAATAAAAAATCCAAATCATTGATGTGTCCGCTCTGCTCTAAGAGCGGCGACCATTTCAGTATCATTTAAAGGCAATACTGAATAAGAACCAAAACATCGATCAGTTTATTTTGATCCAAGTACGGTGTCCAGTACAGTACTATTTAGCGTTGACCCTGAAGTAATGTATTATCTTCCAATTGACTCTAAAATATAGGCAATACTGAATAAAAAGTCAAAATATCGATATGTCCGTTGTACTCCAATAGCGACAGCCAGTTTGGTACCATTTAAGGTTGACCCTGAAGGAATGTCTCGTCTTCAGGTCAACTCTAACTATAAAATAAAGATCCGAGCAACTATAGTTTAGGGTTGACCGCATTATCTTCCCATCATATAACTCCGCTCCCCCCATTATTTTATTTTGCGGGGTTTATCCTATTTAAAATTAGTTACAATAGTAACCATCTAGAAAAAATGTCGAACTTTATCATGGGGTTATTATACCCTTAAGGTGCTTCCATAAATTCTTCAGGGCCTTTTTGAGGTCTTAATTAGTCTCTGGTAATTTGTTTAGCCTCCCCTGACCACTAAATAAATTCTTAAATATAGCAAGAATACTTTAAAAATTTTAAACATTTTAAAGGCTTTGACTCAACATTCCAATCTTTATATAAATTTTGGAGGGATTTGACTGAGTGGGTAATTCTCACATAATTAAAAACAGTGGTTATCACATGTTTTTAATTATGTAAAAATAATAAATCTTTTCCAAATAATTATAGTGATTATACTAGTCAAACCAACCTTTTTTAATTATCTTGGAATTTTTTTTTTCACAAAGGCCCTATTCTTTAAGATTTCAGTATTATTTTAATTATTAAAAATATCAAAATCTCTCAAATAAATCCCATATTTTTACTATGAGTATCCCTGAATGGAATCTATAACTTTGATGTTCAGTGTTTTTGACTTTGAGCAAGGGGTTTGCCTCAGAAAAATCAAAACAGATTTTGGCTATTTATAAACCAAAACAGCACTGATCAAGAGGAGGTCCATGTGACTGAGATAGAGTCGTAGGGAAAATATCATGGCCCCACAGCGGATCTGGCTTGGATCCGCTATGGGGCAGGCCAATCATTAGTGTCCCTGATTAAGAAAATCAGGGTTGTTGGATCTCTATACAAAATCCAATGATGCATGTACGTTGATAGTGGCAAAATGCTCACGGGCCTTTGACACCACCGTTCGGCCACTATTTGTCTGCGCCACCAGTTCCTGCGAACTCATCAGAGGTAGGCACACCCGTCAGTGGTAGTTAGGCAGCCTAGCAGCTCCTCTGGCCACCGAAAGGGTGCTTTATTTAGCCTTAGCTCTCGGGTACCACTGAAGCTTCATTCTCTAGCGGCATCACCTCTATAATTCCTCCCATAGAGGCTTTTCGAGCCTTCTTTAAAGTTGCTTAACTGAAGGTTAGCTAATCACCTAGAGGGGGTGAATAGGCCTTTGAAGTTTTATTAGTTCTTTTGCTGATTTCAAAGTAATCTATCTAGAGTCTGTCCTTAGATCCTGTAATAAGAAAGAGAAAAAGTACCATAACAAACACACAAAGATTTATAGTGGTTCCCCAATTGGATACATCAACTTTCCCTCCCACTTATCTAACTTATTTGTTGGACTAGACACAAACTCCACCAATATGCTCCTCAGAGCTTGCACCTCAGGCCCTCAGCCTTAAATATGAATTCTTCACAGAATCCAAACTCAGAACCACAAGGGTTCCTACCTCAAAGCCCTGAAGAGCTCCTACAGCTCAGTGATCCACTGATCACCTACCTCAGCCTTATTTCTAAGGCCTACAGCCCGAGATCTTTAGCCCTACAGCTTCAGGCACACAACTCTACTCTCAGAGTGCTGCAGCACACCTACAACTCAGTACCCTTCCAGGTACCTACAGCTCAGCCTCCTGCAAGGCCTACAAATCAATGACACACTTGTCACCTACAGCTCAGTGACTCTCCAGCCACCTACCTCAGGCATAAGGCCCTACACTCAGGATGGGAGGACAGCCCTACCTTAGATCCATACTTGGTATGACCTCAAAGAGCAGCATTCTCCTACCTCAGGCAATAAAGCCCTACAGCTCAGATCCACACTTGGTTCCTACCTCAATACCCCAATAGGGCATCTATCTCAGTGACTAATTAGTCACCTACCTCATGCACAAAGTGCCCTACACTCAGATTCAAATAAACTGAATCCTACTGGAAGTGAATACAACATGTTTAAGAAAAATAAAACAACTGACTCAGAGATAAATCTCCGAGTCTGCATTGTTGGATTGAGCAGATATCAGTCCAGCACTATTGTTGTCAAAGGATTTAGTCCTCTTCTATATCTAAAGCTTTTCTGCTGCACAGATGAACAACTATCAGCTTGCTGAATGGATGAATCAGCTTCTCTATTCTGGAGAGAACTATCTTGCTGAACTTGAAGAGCTTCAGCTATCTTCCTTTATCTTCTGGTTATCTTTGCTAGACTTGAGCATTCAAGCTAAATGGAGAAGAAGATGTCCAGCTGCCTCTTGTTTTGTTTTTGTATTTTCTTCATTTTTTCTCCATTGCCCTAATCCACTTTTCTTTTTTCCTTTCTATATACGCTAATCTGAATCAACGGCACAAATGCGTGTGGGCCCAGCCAAGGATTGGTGAGCCCCACCTCCTTTAGAAAAGGACAAAGTAGCTTTCGGCGCCACTACAGCTTTCCCACAATGGCTACATGTAAGTTGACTTTGATGATGTCAGCAATAGTCATCACCATCTAGACTTAGAAAATATTTTAGAAATTCTTAAAGTGTTGAGTGATGTTAAGACACTCAACGCCACCTGTCTTGGCTCTCAGCGCTTCTGTACTTGTGATTTTTTTTTCTGGATTTGTCTCAGCGGTTCTAACTCAGCGGTCTCAGCAGTTTCTTATTAATAGTTGAGATAAGCTTCTGTCTCAATACTTTCTGTCTCAACAGTTTCTTATTAACAGCTGAGACAAGCTTCAATCTCAGCGCCTTATTCTCAGCGGTCTCATCGCTTTATTCTTAACTACCGAGACAACCTTCTGTCTCAGCACGTTTTTCTCAGCGGTCTCAACACTTTCTTCTCAGCAATCTCAATGCTTTCTTTTCAGCTATCTCAGCTGTCTTAACACTTTTTGCCTTAGTTAGTTTTCTGGCTTTAGCTGCATTCGATGATTTGTGGGCTGAGCTCGACGAACTCTGATCTTCTCAGTGGTCTCAGCGCTTTTTGCCTTAGTCAATTTTTCTAGCTTTAGCTCGACAATTGTTGAGCTGAGCTCGACGATCTGTAAGCTGAGCTCGACAAACTATAAACTGAGCTTGACGAACTTCAAGCTGAGCTCAACAAACTTTGAATCCTGAGCTCTTCAGCTTATCCTATGGAATGTTGAGCTGAGCTCGACGACCAGCGAGCTGAGGTCGACGAATTTTGAGTTTACTATCGAACTCATTTTTCTTCACCTGTCTAATCAGGGACTACCTACATGCATGAACTAAAGCACACATCAAATACATTATGCTCCTTAGTATGATTGGTGATGCCTCTTCAAATCTTGAGGAACATTGTGGGGCACAATTCCTAACAATCTCCCCCTATTTGAAGAAGGCAGAATACCAATCCATGATAAGGTGTATCAACACAAGAAATATCATGATAGGTCTAATGAAATAATATCATGACAACAAGCCATCCCAGTACAGGATAACTCCCCCTAGATGAGATGGCTTACCACTATGATTGAAAGATCAATGGTGCAAGTGAATTATTAATCATTGACAATGTGATAGTATGATTAACAACAAAAGCTTTATTAATCATTTACAAGGTACACATTTTGATTAAGATCTACCTAATCATTTACTTAGCCAAATAATAGTAGCAAACTTGTGATTACAGGATATCTATGAAAGAATAACATATTTATTTATTACAGATATACAACTAAGAGTTGCATTATACATTTATCACATCAATATAGTTAGGGGCAACTCATATTAATTTCATTGATAAAGATTTGATGTTGCTACATTGTTGATATTCATTACAAGACATCGAATAAAGTTTTAAAGAACCATAAGCCTTGCAGCCTCATATTAGTTTCGTTTTGATGAACTAGAATCAGCATCCTTGGAAGCAGCAGTATTCTTCAAGTTTTCAGCTTTGTTCTCCTGCCACTTGAAGTAAAGAATGGCTTAGGAATATATCTGGGAGGCATTTTCTTGGGGTTGCTCTTCCTTACCAGATTCTCTTTGAATACTCTTTCCATTAAGAAATTTCTTTACAGATGCTTTATCCATTCCTCAGAAGGATATAAACTATCAATATTCTTTAAGATTTGTCCATGGCTTACCCAAACATTGATAATGATGGATTTAAAGGCATCACTTAGATGTTCATGATCTAGATCATCTCTGTTCTCAGCTCTCCTCTTTGCCATGAACTCTTCAGCCAATTGAGTTCCTTCCCTCTTTCTTCTGGCAGCAAGCTGTGCATTATGTGCAATTCTAGCTTGTGTTGAGAAGTCTAGGTCCTATGGCCTATTTCTATCTAGGAGGGGCAGGTGTAGTGCCACCCTGGTGCCTTGAATTACATTGAAGGCTTGATCTTCAATGGGTGTTGCTATCTTACCATGGCTGCTCTCCCCCTTTCTACCTTCTTCAGAGATGGTATTTTGTAGTAAGGTGGTGTTGGCTTCATTCTTGCTTGATATAGATTTGAATATTCTCTCATTGTCAACAAGCAGCTCATCTTTCAGAAGTATTGCCTCCTTCATAGATTGGAAGGAAACATTGGTGACATGCTGATTTACATGATCTTCTACACCCTTGATCACCTCATCAGTTGCACTCACATAATTCTTGACATATCCTATGTCAGCTGTAAAGAGTTTTTGGCTTGTGTCCAAGGATTTCATGAGGTGGTCAGTTCGATACCAGTAGTTCCAGCCCTATCAAACTAGGTTGTGACGTGTTTGTTCAAGTGAGAGGTTTCTTCTTTATTTTCATTGACTTTGGTTGACAAGACATCCCTCAGTTTGGCAACTGATTGATAAACATACTCTTGAGGGTTGTGGTCTGAGCATCCAAGAGTGCTTTGATTTGGTTTAGAAATTCCTCATTGGAGATGGGGGTAGATGAAGTATGGCTCATAGTAGGAGGTACAACATTCTGAGCAGGGATCTGAGAAGGCTCCCCCTCAACTACAACACCTATAGTAGGAAACATTTCCTTAGCTAAAGCTGTATTAACACTACTAATTAAGATAGTATCGATATTACCTGTAGTGGGTGCAGACTCAACTAATCTGTTCATAACTTGATCCAAGTTTGTCAAATCCATCTGATCATGCTCCCCCTCAGATTGAGCATCCTTCTCTGGGCTTGACCTATCAAGATAAGTATCTAAAGCTTCAGGAGGCTCATGGTTATCTTCTGTAGTATGCATATCATCAATTGCAGCTACATCATCAGTATCTCCATCTACCTCAACTTCTACATCAATCTCTTCTTCATTGCCAATATTTAACACTTGTCCTAGCCTAGTGCTGGCATGGATTTTATCAACATGCACAACAATATCCTGGAGTTGATTATTTGCAGAGGATTGATTGACTGATAAGTCAACCTGCAGACCAACATCAGCTGGAGAGGATGATCCAAGCGCTGGTTCAGAGCTGGAAGTTCTTTCTTCCTCAGTAGGTTTCTTCCTTATACCCTTAGAGGAGTCCTTTATTCCTGAAGGTTGGCTCATTGGTAGGACCCTAGTGAATCTGTCCAAAGTCTTTATGTCCATTCTTTTTAGGTAGTGAATCTTCATCCCATGTTCCTGTTTGAAAGTATCAGGATAGGTGTTCACTAGGTATAAGAAAAGAATTCTGCCCATGTTTGGAGAGAGTATACAGTCTACTAATCTCTGACAGATGATAGAAGACCATGAGGTATTTCTATTCAGGATTATTCTGGTCATGACATCAAACATGGACCTGGAGATAGTGTCATGTCATCCAGGTTTGCATATAAGGACTTTCCCTACAATATTTGCTAGCAGTTTGCCTCTCTGATTGAAGAATTTCCTTTTAAGAGACCCAGCTTTGGCCTCATTGTATCCACACCATCTGAGAGCATTGTCTTTATCCGTGACAGTGGGCTCTTCTTCCTCGCTAGGGTTGACATATGGTATATGAACGGCCTTTCCTAGTCTCTTAGGGTTTACCTTTATTTTGATATCTTCAATCTTAGACTTAAGAGAGTTTTGAGAGGAGGACACTTTAATGTTCGAGAAGAATTCCACTACCTCCTTTCTAAGAATGGTGGAGGGTTCGAACAAGGTGTACTCCAGGCCTGTGATTTCAATTATCCTTATAACTACTTTAATCTCTGGAGAGGCATGACTGAATCCATCCCTCATAATTTCGTATCCTTCCTGGATCCCCTTGATGACATTTGGCACCATTGAAATAGTGCGGCAAGACGCTGAGATGGTTTCGGTGTCGACAGCTAGGGTTAAGGGTTTTAAGAGTGGATTGGCCTTTCGTTTCCCGTCGCCATTATATTTTTACCGAAAAAGTTTAATGCTCTTATTATCTGAATGACCAATTAAGCATTTTAGCTTTATCTTGTACATTTTGTTTTTAACGGGTTACGTTATGCTTCCTGTTATGAAGTCGAAGATTTAGCAATTCTATTTTACCTCTCATCTTTTCCTCTATTTGTTGCATGCTTGTTTAATTTATGGCTTCCCTTACTGATTGGATGTACAATTTATTTGACTTAGTAAAAATTTTATTAATGTTAAATAGAAGGGGACCTAACATGTTAATGAGCCAGTTCTATTGGCACTCCAATTTATGCATTAGTTTACCTTAAAGCTTGCTAATAAGTTATTTGAATTTTAGAGTAAGGCCTACAAAAATTAACAGTGTAGATAATTGAATCACTATTTTCTATTTGGTGTGCTTGATTAGGTTCAGCCTGAGCACATCTAACATAACTTAATAATTAGCAAACTTAATTTCTATATATGAGAGAAAGACTTACCTTGAGCCTTGCTTCCTCTAGCTTTTGAGGATTACATACTTGACAGATGTTGAAGCCAAATATGACCCCAACTGAAGTTCGAAGAAAAAGGGGTGCAGCCAAAACCTACTTCTCTCAAGTCTCAACACTTGACTGGATTCTAAGGACCTAAGACCGACCCAATAGCCTCAGCAGGGAGGTCCCACCTCACACCCGGAAGATCCCTGAGAGCTTCCCCTCCAAAGCCAAAGCTGGGCTAGGAGCTCTTCAAAAAGCACTGAAATTTTGAGAGACAATGATCGCTTGCTTTCTAAGGAGCCCTTATGGGTCTATTTATAGCATTTTGCTGCCCTGAATTTACTGAAAAGCCCCTAGTTGGTCTGCCAATAGCCGAATCCCGCTATTTTTCTGAGGGTACTGAAGTAATTTCTCCTGAGGGTAATTAGGACATTCTTCCTAAGGCCCTGGGCCCCACTCGGCGAGAGCTGTGGCGAGACCCCTCTGCCTAGGGCCTCGCGCGAACGTTTTCGCCCGACGTAGTAGGCGAGAACTCTTTGAGATAGGGGCTTGGCTCGGGCGCAAGCGCCTCCGCGCAGGTCGCGCTCGACGACCTTGGCCTACGGTTACTCGTTCAACGATCATGCGCAATCGGTCTCGTCTTCTTTGGGCGAGATCTCCCTTAGGGCGGGAACATTTCGGCTAACCCAAATGTGACCATTGTGCCTCCTTGCCTAGCTCAGCGAATATGGGGTTGTACACAATCCCCGCTCTTTTTGAGCTAGCACCGCGCTCGAAAAGACATGTCCAACACAAAATATTCGCTGAGCACGTGTCAACATCAGGGAATCTTTCGGTGGGCCGTACGGTGCCAATAAATATGTGTGCCGATAGACGGCCATAATACTTCCCTCGAGTCGTCATTCTCCCCCTGAGCTCTCGCCTTCTCTCGCTATGCCTTCCAAGCGTGCTGACAAACCGCTTCCACAGGATCTTCAGGACCGCATTAACGCGGCGCAGGCGAGAGCTAGGGCTAACAGCGCCCTGGTTGCCCCATGGTTAGCGAGACAATCGTCGGCTGCTGAGCATTCTCTGCCTAAGAAGAAGAAGAAGGCGAAGGTGGTTCAGCGGGACCTGTCGCGCGAGAACAGGAGCCCGCCCACCCCGACCCCTAGTCGCGCGGACGGCCCCTCGCCGCGGAAGGTAAGCCCGATATACCAATTACTAAAAACCAGTTGTTCAGTTGTTCAACGTGATTCCTCTCGCAGGAGACGGTTCCCGACGCTGCCGCGTCCCCTCAAGAACCCTTGGAACCACCCTCTAGCCATCGCGATGATCAACCGCAGGTTCCAGAGGTGGCCCCACCACCGGACCCGAACATCGCAGGTAACGGTTTCCCTCTCGCCCTCAACTTAAATTTTTAAATGCTGACCTGATTTCTCGCAGCGTCGGCTTCCGCACCTCCAGATCTCGCCACCCGGGAGAGTGGGGCGAAGACTGCGAATCAGTCTGCCCATGCGGTTGATTCCTCCCTACGGGTGGGAGGAAATAATGCCGAGATCCCCGTGCCATTGTTAGACGCTAGCCCTCCTGCGGGAGAGGAGACCCGCTCCCCCGCTCCTGACCAAGTCGGGATCACCATCCGCAAAGTTTACCCCCCCCCCCCACGGTAAAGGAAAGCCAATCCACCTCCTCTTTGGAGCTGCGGGGGGGGGGGGGGGGGGGGGGGCTGGGCCTTCTCGCCTGCCGTCGACCGGGGGGCCTCTTCACTCTGAAGGTATACGGAAATTTTATCGCAGCTATCCTTTAGCTCCCGCTAAAACGGGGATTCTTTTGACAGGTGACATGGGCTCGCGGCTTGGCGCTGAGGCAGAGGAAGACGAAGAAGAAGAAGAAAGAGAGGGAGAAGATGGCGAGAGCTCTCCCTTCCCTTCGTCTGACGAGATGGAGGAGATCCTGACGGGTGCCGGGAGCGCGAAAAGACGGGGGAAGAAGGTCGTCGCCGTTCTGTCGAAGCTTATCCGGCGAGAACGGGTCCGCGACCTTGCGGCCAAAGAATTCCGCCTGTCAGTGGAGAAGAGGCTAGAGACCCTGGAGCGGGATTACCTTATCGGCGAGATGGACCGGCCGGGGGGAGCTACCGCTGGATCCTCACCCGAGAGGTGTATCGAGCGCATCCTGGATCTGTCCCGCCGGGTTGACCTGGGATGCAGCGTTCTGTCGTCCTACTTCAACCCCCAGGCGCCACCCCGGACCAAGCTGCGGGATCGAGGCAAATGGCGGTGGGAGCAAGGGAAATGGCGCTGGGAGCCATACTGAAGCGCGAGACCTCCCCTCCTCTTCCCCAGGCCTCCCCTTCTCTGATGTACCCTTATTTACTTTCTTAGAGTTGTAACTAATGGTTCTGCACGTTATCGCTTATTATTTCATCCCGCTCTCGCTCAGCGAGAGCAATAACACGGTCTTTAATATTTTCTATTATTGTATGCGTATGAGTTATTTTCCCGGGTTCTTGGGTGGCGAGAGCCACCTTGCTTCCGCCTATCTTGCCCGTCGCATGACCTCTTGCAACGTTTGCGCTAGTCACTTAGTCAATCGGTCACTGTCAAACTCGGGCGGGAAAAACGAAGCGCCGCTGTCCTAGGACGCGCCGGCTGTACCCCCGCCGCCTTTCTGAAAACAGCCATCATTACCACGATTTTCTATAAATAGGAGGCTCACCTACCGCATTCATTTCTCCGACCCCAGTCTCTCTCCTTTCCTGTTGCTCTCGCGGTTTCTCCAAAGCTCTCGCCCGTCTCCGCCTTCTACTTCCGTTCTCGCGCCGTTCTCGCTCTCGCCCTCTTCTCGTAGATCTCGCCTTCAAAATTTTTCGTGATGCCGGGCGGAAGTGAAGGACGATCCAATTGCGCGGAAGCTTTCCAAAAGCATCTTTTCCCTTCCTGCACTCTCACCGTGGAAGAGTTCAACCAGATCAAGACTCAGCACGTTCCCGCCGGCTTCACCGCACAGAAACCAGGTAATCACGACAAAGTAAACACCGCAGGGGAGGGGGAGCTCGCCATCCCTATTGAACACTTCGAGGTGGGCTTCCGCCTCCCTCTGTGGCCTGAGATGCGGCAGGCCCTCCGGTACTATGGGGTGGTTCCCGCGCAGCTGAACCCGAATTCAGTTGCTATTCTCGTGGCATTCATATGCTATATACGGTCCGAGAGGATCGAGTTTAGCTTGCCGATCTTCCGCAAGCTATTCACTTTCCGCGCGAAAGGAGGCATGGTGTTCTTCTCTGGGCAACTGCTGAAGACGATCGGTCTCGCTAACAAGCATCATCACTGGGGCGAGAGGTTCATCTACGTTTCCGGCGACTTCGGGAACGTACCCCTTGCCCCCATCCAATACGAGGATGCCGCCTATAAGCCTCCGTCCTTGGGCTCCCGCGAGAGTGCCCTCCTTGAGTTCTTCGGAACCAAGGACTTTGACGTCCTCTACCTCCGGCGAGACGTCGATTCTCTTTCCCCTGTACTTCTGGGAGAAGGTAGGGTCTCGCCTTTATTTGTCTTTTTCTTGCTTTTTCCAAGATTGGAACTTATCGCTATTGATTTTGCAGGAGAGCGCGAGATCCCCCTTCGCCAGCCTTTCGACGAGGCTTGCGCCGGAGGGAGTCAACCTCCTAGGGACCCGCTGGCTCTTGCGAAAGCCGCTGCGCAAGCCTGCCGAAAAGAGCCGGGCCCTCCCCCTTCAAGCGGTGTCGTGAAGCGAAAGCCTGGTGCCTCCGCGCCTCCAACAATCAAGAGACCCAAGACAACGGACACCGAGAAGGGCAAGGCTGCCGTGGTGCCGCCCGTCCAACCTCTCCCTGTCGGCTGCTGCTTTGAGGAGGTCCTGCAGGCAGTAAGCAAGATTGCGGCCACCAGGGGCGGCCCCGAGACTCCTGCAGAGAACCCTCGGGCCCTTGGTGCCGCAAAGAGCGAGGATGCCGCCGCCGGGACCTCCGGCCAACCCCTGTATGATGAGGTGCCGCGGGGCCATCGTAACTTTGGTCGCGGCATGAGGTGCTTGGATGCGGAAAACAAGCCGCTGCTGCAGTGGGATCCTGACGCCAACAAGGTGTCGATCTCGTCCCTCTTGCCAAGCTGGGCAGAGCGAGACGAGGTTACCGGCGAAGCGTTCGCCCTAGGGTATTGTCTCTACAGCCGGGAGGACGCCAGCATCTACGATAGGATGTCGACCCGGCTGCTGGCCTATGACTCCACCCGCACTTTGATGCGTGGGCTGGAGCTTGCGCACATGTCTGCCCGGCGGAGCATCACGATTGACCGCAACTTTTAGGATATGTTCAAGGCCAGGGACGATGCGGTGGCTCAGGCGGCTACTCTGGCCAAGGAGCTGGCCGAGGCCCAGCAAATGTTATCCTCGCGCCAAGCGGAAGGGGTAAGCGAGACCTTTCACAATCATTTATTCTCGCCTCCCTAACCCTTCTCTTATGCTAACCTTCCGCCGTTCAGGATTCCGCCCAAGCCGCACTTCGCGAGGAGCTGTCTCAGGCCCGATACGACAACGTTCTCCTGCGGGAGTAGATCGCGCGCCTTGAGGCGAGTGCTGCCCCTCCGTTGGACGAGAGATTGAAGAGCCAGTATTACTCGGCTTATGACATCGACAAGCTGCTCCAGGGGAACGCGCAAGCCACAGTAAAGTTGACGCTGAAGACACTGCGCGACATCGACTGCTGGGACGGGAGGGGCAAAGACATCACTGCTCAACAGCTTGTCCCCTGGCTCTTCGAGCCCATTCCAAAGCCCCCGGGCGCCCCCGATACCCCACCCTCGGACGTCCCGAAGTCCCCTGCGGCGGGTGGCGGGACCTCCGGGGAGAGCTCCGGCGAGAGCTCCAGCGGGAGCTCAAGCGGGAGCTCGGAGGGGTACAGCTTGTCTCCGTGAGGGGCCTCTTCTTTTCCTTTCTGCCTCTGCTTTTTTCTTCCCCCCTAATGTAAACGCGAGTCGTTACTAGTTGGTTCTTTTAATATATTTAATGCAAATGTTTTTTCCTTGTAAATATCTCGCTCCGTTATTGTGAATGCGCCTGATGTAATTGTTGTGGTCGGACGTCGCCTACGTGTGCTTCCGTCGAGGCCCTTGGTCGTCTTAAGATAGCCCCCCCTAGAGATGGATCCGCGGGATCCTGCGCGAATCCTTAGGCGGGAACCTGCTGCGAACTGCTAGACGGAAGCGTGGCTTGCGCACCCTTGGGACGGAACCGTGCTCTTTAGCCTGCATGAGTCCCTTCTGGACCGCCGCCTAACGATCCCGCCCATTTGTTTGAGAATGTTAAGTCTTCTTGGCGAAAGCCCCCTCCCCACTGCGAGATCTCTTTGACGGGGACTTCCCTGCCGAGATCTATTCTATCTTTTTCATTTTGTATTCCCAATGCACCTCCTGCCTTGTCCAAACCAAGCCAACCAAACCAACCCAATCCCCCACAGGCGAGCCTAGGGACCTGCCGGCTAGATGAGAGCCTGCGCAGCGGGTCTACCTGGGGCCGAGCCGAGCTCGGGGTGCCGATGAAGATCTCAAACCAACCAAACCTATCCCCCACAGGCGAGCCTACGGACCTGCCAGCTAGATGAGAGCCTGCGCAGCGGGTCTACCTGGGGCCGAGCCGAGCTCGGGGTGCCGATGAAGATCTCAAACCAACCAAACATATCCCCCACAGGAGAGCCTACGGACCTGCCAGCTAGATGAGAGCCTGCGCAGCGGGTCTACCTGGGGCCGAGCCGAGCTCGGGGTGCCGATGAAGATCTCAAACCAACCAAACCTATCCCCCACAGGCGAGCCTACGGACCTGCCAGCTAGATGAGAGCCTGCGCAGCGAGTCTACCTGGGGCCGAGCTGAGCTCGGGGTGCCGATGAAGATCTCAAACCAACCAAACCTATCCCCCACAAACGAGCCTACGGACCTGCCAGCTAGATGAGAGCCTGCGCAGCGGGTCTACCTAGGGCCGAGCCGAGCTCGGGGTGCCGATGAAGATCTCAAACCAACCAAACCTATCCCCCACAGGCGAGCCTACAGACTTGCCAGCTAGATGAGAGTTTGCGCAGCGGGTCTACCTGGGGCCGAGCCGAGCCCGGGGTGCCGATGAAGATCTCAAACCAACCAAACCTATCCTCCACAGGCGAGCCTACGGACCTGCCAGCTAGATGAGAGCCTGCGCAGCGGGTCTACCTGGGGCCGAGCCGAGCTCGGGGTGCCGATGAAGATCTCAAACCAACTAAACCTATCCCCCACAGGCGAGCCTACGGACCTGCCAGCTAGATAAGAGCCTGCGCAGCGGGTCTACCTGGGGCCGAGCCGAGCTCGGCGTGCCGATGAAGATCTCAAACCAACCAAACCTATCCCCCACAGGCGAGCCTACGGACCTGCCAGCTAGATGAGAGTCTGCGCAGCGGGTCTACCTGGGGCCAAGCCGAGCTCGGGGTGCCGATGAAGATCTCAAACCAACCAAACCTATCCCCCACAGGCGAGCCTACGGACCTGCCATCTAGATGAGAGCCTGCGCAGCGGGTATACCTGGGGCCGAGCCGAGCTCGGGGTGCCGATGAAGATCTCAAACCAACCAAACCTATCCCCCACAGGCAAGCCTACGGACCTGCCAGCTAGATGAGAGCCTGCGCAGCGGGTCTACCTGGGGCCGAGCCGAGCTCGGGGTGCCGATGAAGATCTCAAACCAACCAAACCTATCCCCCACAGGCGAGCCTACGGACCTGCCAGCTAGATGAGAGCCTGCGCAGTGGGTCTACCTGGGGTCGAGCCGAGCTCGGGGTGCCGATGAAGATCTCAAACCAACCAAACCTATCCCCCACAGGAGAGCCTACGGACCTGCCAGCTAGATGAGAGCCTGCACAGCGGGTCTACCTGGGGCCGAGCCGAGCTCGGGGTGCCGATGAAGATCTCAAACCAACCAAACCTATCCCCCGCAGGCGAGCCTACGGACCTGCCAGCTAGATGAGAGCCTGCACAGCGGGTCTACCTGGGGCCGAGCCGAGCTCGGGGTGCCGATGAAGATCTCAAACCAACCAAACCTATCCCCCACAGGCGAGCCTACGGACCTGCCAGCTAGATGAGAGCCTGCGCAGCGGGTCTACCTGGGGCCGAGCCGAGCTCGGGGTGCTACAAAACGAATGATCATGTTATATTATGAAAAACTTGGCAACAGTTAAGAAAAAGATACTTGATATAGTATAATAACTTTATTTTTGAAATACATGGTTACATCCTTCCCCCCTCAGGGGTAGAAGCGTTTTAGATCATCACCACTCCAAGTGTGGCTTAGGGCTCTTCCCTCCACGTCCTGGAGGTAGTATCCCCCCGTTCCGAGGACTTCCTTCACAATGTATGGACCTTCCCAGTTCGGGTGGAGCTTACCCACAGGAGCCGACCTTCCTGCCGCGTCGACCTTTCTCAGCACTAGATCCCCTTCAGCGAACTGCTTGACCTTGACATGCTTATCAAAATGCTTGGCCATCCGTCGCTTGATCTCTTCTTGCCTGATAGCCGCCACGTCTCGCAGTTCCTCCACCATATCTAACGAGAGGCGCTGCCCCTCTTCATTCTCCACCCTCAAAGCCTCGTCTCCTTCGCCCGCGACTAAAACTCGCGGGGACCGGACCTCGAACTCCACTGGCAGGATGGCTTCACACCCATGAGAGAGCTTGAAGGGGGTCTCACCGGTGGCCGTGTTCGGAGTCATTCGTAGTGCCCACAGGACCGATGGGAGCTGCTCCACCCAATTTCCCTTCAAGTTTTCCACCTTCTTCTTTAGTAGGTTTACAATGATTTTGTTTGCTGCTTCCACCTGGCCGTTACTCCGAGGGTGATGGACGGAGGTAAACCGGAGATCTATCCCTAGTTGAGCGCAGAAGCTGATGAATTCCTCGCTAGCAGACTGGGGGCCGTTATCGGTCACTATTGCTTGGGGCAACCCATGTCTGCAAATGATTTCCCCCCAGATGAAATTCCTTATGACCTGCGAGGTGACCTTGGCTAAGGCTTTAACCTCTAGCCACTTCGAGAAATAATCGACCATGACCAAGAGGAACCTCCTCTGCCCACTAGCCGGAGGAAAGGGCCCAACCAAGTCCATTCCCCAGATAGCAAACGGCCATGGTGCCGTGATACTCCGGAGCCTCTGAGCTGCCAAGAGCTGAAGGGGGGGCGTAGAGTTGACATTTTCGACACCTCCTCGCAAACTCCATGGCATCCTTCCTTAGGGTGGGCCAGAAGTACCCCTGCCTGACCACCCTTGCTTCCAGCGTCCTTCCTCCAGAGTGACTGCCGCACTCTCCTGAGTGCACCTCCCTTAAAATCTTTGGGATCTCTTCTTCGGTCGCACATCTAGCCAGGAGCCCTGAGAACATCTTACGATGCAGACCCCCCTCCATCATTAAGTAGTGAGCCGCTTTGCGCTTGAAGCTTCTCCCGACCTTGGTCCCCTCCGGCAGTTCACCGGTGGTCAGGAAGGCCACAAACGGATCTACCCACGAGGGTTGCCGATCCACCAGCATCAACTCTCCTTCCTCAATAGCCGGTCGGAATAGCTCCGTCAAGGTCCCTCCCCCGCGAGGTCCGAACTTGGCTAGTCGATCAGCGGCTACACTTTTCTTCCCTTGGAACATGTTGAATTGAGAATGACCGGAAACCTCCGATGATCGCCCTTACCTTGGAGAGGTACCTGATGAGGGTAGGCTCCCGAGCTTCAAATTCTCCCCGGATCTGCGATGCCACTACCTTTGAATCAGTGAAAACTTCCACATCCTGAATCTCCAGCTCCTTTGTCAGGCGGAGTCCGACGATCACGGCCTCATATTCCGCTTGATTGTTGGTCACGGGGAAATGTAGAATGACCGCCTGCTCTATGGTTACCCCCTGGGGACTTGTCAACACCACCCCGCCCCTAGGGAGTGCCTTCCTGAGGCCCCATCCACCATCAACTTCCATGCTTCTCGAGGTGGCTGCTCTCCCGCCTCGACCTCAACGATGTAGTCTGCTAGGAAGTCAGCCACTGCCTGTGCCTTGACGGAGAGCCTTGGGACAAAGGAGATGTCGAATTCACTTAGTTCAATAGACCATTTAGCCAGTCTTCCTGAGTGCTCCACTCCTTTGAAGATCTTACGAAGAGGGTGGTCGGTCACCACCCTAATCGAATGCGCTTGAAAGTATGGCCGGAGTTTTCTTGCCGAGATGACCAAGGCGTAAGCGAGCTTTTTCAGGATGGGGTAGCGGAGCTGCGCTTTCCTCAATATCCGGCTGACGTATTAGATGGGCAGCTGCTTCTTTCCTTCTTCCCTCACTAGGACGGAGCTCACCGCCTCCGCTCCTACCCCGAGGTACAAGGCCAGGTCCTCCCCATACTTTGGGATCTGAAGGAGGGGAGCCTGAGAGAGTTGTCTTTTCAGCCCTTTGAAGGCCTCTTCGCACTCGGCCGTCCATTCGAACCTTTGATTCCCCCGCAGCACCTTAAAGAATGAAGAACACTTGTCTCCTGCCCTGGAGAGGAACCTGCTTAGCCCAGCCAGCTTGCCTATCAAGCGCTGGACCTCCTTGGCATCGCGTGGTGACTCCAAATCCAAGATGGCCTTGACCTTGTCCGGGTTGGGCTCCACCCCCGCCGGAGTCAGAAGATGCCCGAGGAACTTCCCGCGGCTGGCCCCGAAGACACACTTCAAGGGATTCAGCCTCATTTTAAACCTTCTCAGGGTGGCGAATGTTTCCTCAAGGTCTTGCAGGTGCGAAACCATGCACTTGCTTTTGATCATTAGGTCGTCGATGTAGACCTCCAAGTTCCTCCCCCTCTGATCCCGGAAGACCCGATCCATCATGCGCTGATAGGTAGCCCCTGCGTTCTTTAACCCAAAGGGCATCATCTTGTAACTGAAGCATCCCTCCCTCGTGATGAAGGAAACATCCTTGATGTCAGGAGGGTGCATCCGGATCTGGTGATAACCTAAAAAAGCATCTAAAAAACTCATGACAGAAAAACCGACGGCTGAATCAACCAGCGCGTCGATCCGAGGCAGGGGATAGCAATCCTTAGGGCATGATTTATTCAACAAAGAAAAGTCAACACACATCCTCCATTTACCACATCCTTTCTTTACCATTACCACATTGGAGATCCAGCCTGGATACTGGATCTCTAAGATGAAGCCCGCCTCCAGGAGCTTCTTGACCTCCTCGCGAATGGGCTCCTCCAGCTTGGTGGCGACGGCTCTCATCTTTTGACGGATAGGGCGGGTGCGGGGGTCCAAGTTCAGGCGGTGGCAGGCTACGTCGGCGTCGATGCCCGGCATGTCCGCCGCGCTCCAAGCAAAGATGTCAACGTTGCTTTGAATGCAAGCCCGCACCTGCTCCGGGGCCTCGAGACTCAAGCCCCCGCTGACCCGCACCCTTTGTACTTTTCCTGCGTCGGTGAAGACCTCCATCTCCATCACTTCTTCGGCCGGCTCCAGCCGCGACTGCTCCCAACCGGTCCTTGCCTCTTCCTCCAGCTCCAGCTCTCCTCTTTCTCTCTCCTCCTCAATCTCCATCGATTCTACCCCCCCTGCTGATGCTGCTCGACTTCTATGCCCCTCGGGGCCTCTCCCTCGGCTCCTTCCGCCGCTTGCCCTTCTACTTCTAACGCCCCTTCCGGGCTCTCCTGCTCTCCAACCCCCGGGACCGCCTGCATATCTCCTTGCTGCTTCTCAGTCTCCTCTCCTCTGACTTCCTCCCCAGCTATCCCTCTTGTCTCTTCTAAGACCATCTCCTCATCCTCAACAACCTCCTCTAGGGCCGCCATCTCTATCTCCAACTCTTCTGCCTCCGCCATCCATGAAATGGTGTTGACTGCTGTAACGTAACATTGCCTTGCCACCTTCGGGTCCCCTCTTACCCTGACCTGCACCCCCCTATTGTTGAACGTAAGGCACTGATGGAACGAGGAGGGGACGCAGCGAAAGGCGCTGATGAGGGGGCGCCCAAAGATGGCATTATAGCTGCTCGGGGCGTCCACGATCACGAACCTGCAGTTCCGCGACACGCCCCCCAACCTTACGTGTAACCCTACTCCTCCTTCTACCTCCTTTCTCTCCCCGGAGAACCCGAACAAAGGTCCATCCGACGCCAAGACCCTCTTCCCCTCAACCCTCATCTCATCAAAAGCCTTCTTGAAGATGACATTAACTGAGCTCCCGTTATCTACTAGTATCCTTGAGACCGTATAGTTTTCCACCGCCGTCTGGATCACCAGGGCGTCGCAGAATGGATCTTCATAGTCCGGCATGTCCGATGATGAGAAAGTAATCTTTTCTTCTGGTAGGGGAACCTGGGAGGTGGAGGCCACCCCCCTCCGGTACATGGTTTGCAAGCTCCCCTTGCGGGTTGCCTCAATCCCCACTCCTCCGTAAATCACCCCGATTCCTCCCCGGGTCCCTACATCCACCCGGTCTTCGCACCTGTCTTCCACTTCACCCTGCTGCACCCTCACTATCCTCATCGGTGGATCCTGCCTCCCTGCTCCTCTTGCCTCCCTCAACTCTAAGAACTCTGGGCAGGTGGCCGTTGCGTGACCTTCCTCCTGGTGGAAGTCACAAAAAGGCAACGCCTCCCCGCCCCTTCTTCCATCTCCCCTACCTCTTCTACCTCCTCGAGCTCCCCTGGCTGCTCCTCTCCCTCTCCCTACTTCCATGGCCTCCTGCGGTGGCGGGGGACGACCCCTCGGCTCCTGCCTCCATGCCGGTCGATCGAACCTCCGGGGCTCCCGCAGGTTATCCCTCCCCTGATAGCCTTCTCCTGGGACCTGGGGGCGACCCTCCTGGGGCCTCCAACCTAACTGGTTATTCGGCTCCCGGGCCCCCCAACACTGCTGCTGCCCAAACCTTCGGGGCTCCTCCCTTCTCCTTTCTTCCCTTTGCTCCCTCTGTTCCCTCAGCTCCTTCTGCCTTCCCGCTGCTGGTTCCTTCCCGTCATCCTCTGCTAGCTTGGCCAACTTCCTGGAGAATGCTGGGTTTGCCCTCTCGAAGTCAATCTCCTTTGCCGCCCTCTCCATGAGCTCCTCGAAGGAGAGGGGTGGCACCCTCTTCAACTCCATGCTAAAAAATCCCGGTCTCAGCCCCAGGGTGAAGGCTAGCATCAGCGCGTACCCTGGAACCTCCTGGACCAAAAGGATCTCCTCCTGGAACCGGTCAACATAGTGACCCAGCGTCTCATCTGGCCTCTGCCTCACCGCAAACAGACACTCCACTTCCTTCTTCCGCTTCTTTGAGGTTGAGAACCTCAACAGGAAACTTCTCCGCAAATCTTCAAAGCAGTAGATTGACCTTGCTGGCAACTGGTGGAACCAGTCCCGAGCCTTCTCTTTCAACGTGATGGCGAACAGCCGGCACCTAAAGGCATCTGTCATCTGCCTTATTGACACAACATCTTCAAACCACTGTACGTGCTGCACCGGGTCATCCTTCCCCGAGTAGTAGGACATGTCGGGCTCCCGGAACCCCTCCGGTACCGGAGCCGAGATGATGAGCTCGCTAAATGGGCTCTCGCCTCCCGCATGGCGAGAAGGTACGTCTCGCGGCCTCGGCTGACTTGCCCGATCCGCGAGACCGTACCATGGGAAGAGTTCCCGCACCGCCGCCTCCTTCTCGCCCGGATCCGTCAGCGCCTCCTTGCCCGGGCGCTGGCTCTGGCCCGGGAATAGCTCCCGCGCTGCCATGTCTCTCTCGCCAGCCTCACCCGGGACCTCCTTCCCCGGGAGCTGCCCCAGGGCGTTCTCGCCTAAGAGCGGGACCTCTTCAATTGGGACCTGAGGGGTGGCCCACTCGCCTCTTGCCGAGAAGGCCAAACTGATTGTTTGCAGAACCTCTCTCCTGAACTCATCCAGCATCCTCTTCGTTGCTTCCTCTCCCCGGGTGGGGGATCCTCAAGAACCTGACCCTTCACCTTCACCTCCAGCCATGGGGCAAAACTCAAGGCTTTCTTGTATCAGCTGCCTTCCACGCTCACCGCACCAGAACTGTTGAAGCCAAATATGACCCCAACTGAAGTTCGAAGAAAAAGGGGTGCAGCCAAAACCTACTTCTCTCAAGTATCAACCCTTGACTGGATTCTAAGGACCTAAGACCGACCCAATAGCCTCAGCAGGGAGGTCCCACCTCACACCCGGAAGATCCCTGAGAGCTTCCCCTCCAAAGCCAAAGCTGGGCTAGGAGCTCTTCAGAAAGCACTGAAATTTTGAGAGACAATGATCGCTTGCTTTCTAAGGAGCCCTTATGGGTCTATTTATAGCATTTTGCTGCCTTGAATTTACTGAAAAGCCCCTAGTTGGTCTGCCAATAGCCGAATCCCGCCGTTTTTCTGAGGGTACTGAAGTAATTTCTCCTGAGGGCAATTAGGACATTCTTCCTAAGGCCCTGGGCCCCACTCGGCGAGAGCTGTGGAGAGACACCTCTGCCTAGGGCCTCGCGCGAACGTTCTCGCTCGGCGTAGTAAGCGAGAACTCTTTGAGATAGGGGCTTGGCTCGGGCGCAAGCGCCTCCGCGCAGGTCGCGCTTGACGACCTTGGCCTACGGTTACTCGTTCAACGATCATGCGCAATCGCTCTCGCCTTCTTTGGGCGAGATCTCCCTTAGGGCGGGAACATTTCGGCTAACCCAAATGTGACCATTGTGCCTCCTTGCCTGGCTCAGCGAATATGGGGTTGTACAACAGGCTCAACCTTAATTTGTTGCTTTTCCTGGAGCATATTCCTAGAGCAACTATCCTGTCCCAGACATTTGCCTGGAACACTCATTGTCCAAATACTAAGTCTTAATTGTATAGGTACTTGGACTATCCTGCAAAACAAAATTTATTTACCCTTAGGAACCCAATGATAATTGGTTCCTAGGTTCTTGTTAGCATTATAAAACATCTGCCGAACTCTTTACCTGGGCTGAGCACCTTTCTATCCACTAGCCATATTCAGGTTGTGCCAACAATCAATGGCAAAATGGCCCACCTTCCCACATTACCAACATCTATGAATGTTGTACCTTCTCTTCAGGACATCACAGAATTGTTGTCCATGAGAGAAGTGAGCTGCTCCAGATTTTGTTGGATGAGCTAACATGATGCAGCTTCCTTCTTCTTGAGTGAAGGTTCTGAATATTTAAATATAGCTGGTCCAAAATGGGCCAATTGTATTTTTGGAGCCTGCCATTTAGTGGACTCTTTCATCTCTTTATATAAAGCATACTTAGATCCAAATCTAAAGAACTTATCCTGAGAATTCTGGATAGAGTGGACAACATCACTCCTTCTGAGATCATATGTCTTTACCCCACTAGTAGAGCACACATTAGATTGATCCTTGAGAGGAGATCCAACCTTGACAGTTCTAGAAGGTGAATTTCCCTTTTGAAACATTGTCCTCTTATCAGGGAATTCAGATTTAAAATGATGATTGATGTGATTAATACCCAGCTTCTCAGGGACTTGGCAAGTTGCAGCTTTTGGCAACTGACCCTGTGACTGGGAAGGGTTAATTACAATCCCCAATTTCTCTGTGAACTTTTGTTCCATATATCTAATATGCCTTTTCTTTTCTTCTAGAAGCATGGTCTGACACTCAAGACTTTTTCTTTAGTTCAGACACCTCATGAATTTTCTTATAAAACTCAATAAATTTATTGTTATAAAGAGTTTTATAAGGCTTTAGGTCTTCTATCTTCTTGGCTTGCCTTTTGGCAAGAAGTTTTCTCTTCTTTAGAGCATCTAGGAGTAGTCCATACTTGTCAATCAATTGATTGACATCAGTCCCAGATTCTGAGAAATCTTTATCATAGGATGAAGATGCAATAGTATCTAGACTGGTCTCAAAGTCAGATGAAGATGCAGAATTGGAAAGAGGTTGTACCTTGATTGATTCTGAATCTACCCGACTTCTTTCTTCTTCAGTCATTGCCATCAAACCATGGCATCCATGGTCTTCTTCATCCTCCTCATTGTCACTGTCTAAGTGTGACAGAGGGGCCCTGATTCTTATCCTGGGAGCAGGATATTCCTCTTCTTCTTCTGGATCTGCAGCAACAGATATCAGCCCTATATAGGCTTCTTCCTCTTCATCTTCAGAATCTAAGGATGAAGAATTTATCCAGTTCTCTCCTTCTTAGTCACAAAGGACTTCTCCTTATTCTTGGCCTTGTTGTGATGGTGATGCTTTTTCTTCTTATTCTTGTCTTCTTTCTTTCTTTTGATTGGGCAGTCAGCAATGACATGCCCAGCCTTGCTGCAACAATAACAGATAACATTAGAAGAAAATTGTTTACTAGTTTTAGGGACATACCTGTCATTCTTGGATTACTTCCTGCTATAAGAGGATGAAGTTGGTCTGCTCCTCCAATCCTTCTTCTTTATGAACTTCTAAAATTGTCTGGAGAAAGCAGCTAGATCTTTATCAGACATGTGTTTGTATGATGAGCTTGACTCAGAATTTTCTGAGCTTGATTCAGCTTCCCTCCTTAGTGGTGAGGGAGTCTTTCTTCTGCTTCTTATTGGAGCTTCTGCCTTGAATGCCACAGACTTTTCCTTGGACTTGCATTGACTTTCCTTCTACTCTTCTTGTCTAGCAGCCAGCTGCATTTCATAGGACTGCATCTTCCCAAACAGTGTTGGTGGAGGAGTGTCTCCCAGCTTAGCCATTTACCTATTAGCACAAATCTTGGTGTCCCAATCTCTAGTGAGAGATCTAAGGAACTTGTCATTCATCTCATAGTTGCTGAAGACCCTACCATAGGTTCTTAGTTCATTGACTGTCCTAAAGAACCTTTCAAAATAGTCAGCAACTTTTTCAGACTTGCTTTGCCTGAAGGCCCCATACTCTTGATTGAGCATGGACTTTATATCATCTCTAACTTTATCAGATCTTTCCATGTAGACCACAAGGGTGTCTCACTTTTCCTTGGAGGTCTTGCAGTGTACAAGATTTTGGAAGGTTGAGTCATCAATAACACTGATTATAATATTTTGTGCCCTTTGGTCCATGGTGGATATAATCACATCATATCTATCCATTTTTGAATACACCTTAGGCACTCTCACAGTTGGATCTATGGTGGAAGCATTTGTGGTGACATAGGGGCCTTCCACTACTGTTACATATATCCTAGGGTTAGATGCTTCATGAACAATCTGACCCTTTGCTTTAAGAGGTCAAATCCTTCCTTCTTGCAGATGGGTAGCTTAACAGCCCCTAGCTCCTTATAGTTCATTCCTGACCCCATAATTTTATCTTATAGCTAACCTTGGAGGTATACTCAGATTGTTAAATTTTTTTTGAGTAACCTCCCTCTAATACCACTTGAAAGTTGCTTAACTAAAGGTTAGCTAATCACTTGGGGGGGGGGGGGTGAATAGGTCTTTGAAGTTTTATTAGTTCTTTGGTTGATTTTAAATTAATATATCTAGAGCTTGTCCTTAGATCCTGTAATAAGAAAGAGAACAAGCATCATAGCAAACACACAAAGATTTATAGTGATTCCCCAATTTGGTACATCCACTTTTCCCTCCCACATATACAACTTATTTGTTGGACTAGGCAAAAACTCCGCCAATATGCTCCTCAAAGTTTACACCTCAGGCCCTCAGCCTTAAACACAGATTCTTCACAGAATCCAAACTCAGAACCACAAGGGTTCCTACCTCAGAGCTCCTACAAGTCAGTGATCCACTAATCACCTACCTCAGTCTTATTTCTAAGGCCTACAGCTCAGGCTCTTCAGCCCTACAGCTTCAGGCACACAGCCCTACTCTTAGAGTGCTGCATCACTCCAACAACTCAGTACCCTTCCAGGTACCTACAGCTCAGCCTCCTCCAAGGCCTACAACTCAGTGACATACTTGTCACCTATAGCTTAGTGACTCTCCAGTCACCTACCTCTGGAACAAGGCCTTACAATCAGGCTGGGAGGATAACCCTACCTCATATCCACACTTGGATCCTACCTCAGAGAGCAGCACTCTCCTACCTCAGGCAATAAAGCCCTACAACTCAGATCCACACTTGGATCCTACCTCAGTACCCCAATAGAGCACCTACCTCAGTGACTAATTAGTCACCAACCTCAGGCACAAAGTGCCCTACACTCAGATTCAGATAAACTGAATTCTACTGGAAGTGAATACAGAATGTTTAAGAAAAATAAAACAACTGACTCAGAGATAAATCTCTTAGTCTACCTTGCTGGACTGAGCAGATATTAGTTTAGAACTCTTGCTGTAGAAGGAAATAGTCCTCTTATACAGCTAACACTCTTCTGCTGTACAGATGAACATCTATTAGCTTGCTGAATGGATGAATCGGCTTCTCTGTTCTGGAGAGAACTATCTTGTTGAACTTGAAGTGCTTCAGCTATCTTCCTTTGCCTTCTGGCTATCTCTACTGGACTTGAGCTTTCAAGCTTAATGGAGACGAAGATGTCCAGCCGCCTGTAGTTTTCTTTTTATATTTTCTTCATGTTTTTCTCCGTTGCCCTAATCCCCTTTTCTTTTTCCTTTTTATTTGCGCTAATTTGAATCAATGGCACAAATGCGTGTGGGCCCAGCCAAGGATTGGTGAGCCCCACCTCCTTTAGAAAAGGACAAAGCAGCTTTCAGCGCCACTACAGCTTTCCCGCAACGACTACATGTAAGTTGACTTTGATGATGTCAACAATGATCATCACCATCTGAACTTAGAAAAAATTTCAGAAATTCATAAAGCATTGAGTGATATTAAGACACTCAACGCCATCTGTCTATCCTATCAATGCTTCTGGACTTGTGTGAATTTTCTCTGAATTTGTCTCAGCGGTTCCGTCTCAGCGGTCTCAGCAGTTTCTTATTAACAGTTGAGACAAGCTTCTGTCTCAACGCTTTCTGTCTCAGTGGTTTCTTATTAACAGCTAAGACAAGCTTCTGTCTCAGCGCTTTCTTCTCAGCGGTCTCATCGCTTTATTCTTAACAACTGAGATAACCTTCTGTCTCAGTGCTTTCTTCTCAGCAGTCTCAACGCTTTCTTCTTAGCTATTTCAGTGCTTTCTTCTCAACTATCTCATCTGTTTCAGCACTTTTTGCCTTAGTCAGTTTTTTTGGCTTTAGCTGCATTCGACAATCTATGGGCTGAGCTCGACAAACTCTGATCTTCTCAGCGGTCTCAACGTTTTTTGCCTTAGTCAATTTTTTTGGCTTTAGCTCGACAAGTGTTGAGCTGAGCTCGATGATCTGTAAGCTGAGCTTGACAAACTGCAAACTGAGCTCGACGAACTTCAAGCTGAGCTCGACGAACTTTGAATCCCGAGCTCTTTAGCTTATCCAAAGGAATGTTGAGCTGAGCTCAATGACTAGTGAGATGAGCTGGACGAACTGCGAGCTGAGCTTGACGAATTTTGAGTTAACTACCGACTCATTTTTCTTCACCTGTCGAATCAGGGACTACCTGCATGCATGAACTAAAGCACACATCAAATACATTATGCTCCTTAGCATGATCAGTGATGCCTCATCAAATCCTGAGGAACATTGTAGGGCACAATTCTCAATACTTCTCCCTCTAGGAGTGACTTCCTTAGTGTCCAAGGGCCATGGGGAGCCCTCCATGCATCATGGGGGCAGAAAAGTGATGGGGGTGAGGTTGGAGCTTGATTGTCTTCTCTGACACCGGCAGGGGGTTATGGTGTTGGAGCTTAGTTCATTTTGGGTCAGGTCGAGCTTTGGATGATGTGTCCTGTAACTAATTGTACTACATCATCATTCCTTAAACCGACAACATTTTGCGGTGGAGGTTGGGTAGTAATTCACTAGGACCCGGTCTAAGCTCCTTCAAGAGTTCAATTGAACCATCTAGCCACCCTTATCAAAGATGAGATGTTACAAATCCTATATAAAAAAAGTTTCCATCCCTGAAATTGTGAGCGGGTCATGGGGTTCTCAAAGTGAGATGTATTGGGGATAATAATAAGTGCTTCAAACCAAATGAATCACTAGCTTAGATAATACATTAAGGAGTAAATCTAACATAAGTGAACCCTTCCTATATATGCCCAAATCAAATAAATTTAATGTGTTGTATCATGAATGTAAGTAGGATAAACTCATTAACATGTAAACAACTCTCATAAGATGGTTGTATGTTAGTGTAACAGGTATACTTGAAATAATCATTGTAAACCCATGAACTTATAACCAACTCTCACATATTATATGTTGATTGAACATGTAAAAATTATAAATAAGCAGTATAGACCCACAAACATATAACCAACTTATCGAAGCCAAGAAAAATCCCGACCTCAGAATTCGGATCAAGGCCACCTAAGGTTACTGGTTCAGGGGTAAGACTAGACAGCTATAGTGACTAGGATGAAGAACGAAGGCAAACAGGACCCCAGACGTTTCTTCAGGAAGGTCCCACCACATACCTGGATGCTCGAAAGGAGCAACCATTTCTCAACCAAAAATGGCTGAACTAGGTACGAGGGAGACTAGCTGATGACTATGCTGTAAGGTCGCAACCTGGTCTCTAAGGAAAAGGAATCCAAAGGCTTAGCTAACACCCAGAAAGAAGAGCTCGCGAGTATCATGTAGAGGATTTAAGTGTCTCCATATCGTACCTCTAGGGCCCTATTTATAGGAAATCCAAGGAGGGGGGGGGGGCATATTTATACCCCACCCCTGGCGACTAGGTGACTTCCCAGGAGAACTCGCACTAGCTGGGAGAATATCTTGAGTAGTCGTCTACCTCGCGAGTATGCAAAGGGAGCTTGTCATACTCGCCCAGGCCTTTTGCAGTCTTGCGCGCTGACTCTGACTTCTATCTTGACTTGTTGACCTTGACTTCTGCTGACCTGGTTGCTATAGGACCCATCCACGATGAATACGGGTTGTACACAACTCTAATACGAAGGTTATATGTTATGAATTATGTAGATATGTATGTTTTAATGCAAATGATGCTTATGCAACACATGCACTGTGATTTCTCATGACTTGTTACAACTTCCTTTATCGATATAGTTTGATATTTATTTCAAGCATAGTAGTTATCTTTGCTGGCCACACCTGTAACGGCCTGGCCCGCTAAGTGGCACAGCGCCGACGGCCTACCAGTGGCCCTGGTTTAGAGCTCAGAGGCTACCGCACCCGATCATGGGCTGCATAGCGTGTCTCACCCCATGTTGCCATAGTAGTCAGCCCAAAATATAAGGCATGCAGACCCAATGCACCCCAACCAATCCCCGCGCCTGTTTCTCAGCAACGATAAGGTGTTGCCACGGGGTTTCGAACCTGAGACCTTCATAAGGCTCTCTTCCAGCAGAGCTAACTCTACCGTTGTTGAGAAACAGGCACGGGGATTGGTTGGGGTGCATTGGGCCTGCAGGCCTTGCTGTTTGGGCTGACTACTGTGGAGCCATAGGGCGAGACACGCTAAGTGGCATATGATCGGGTACGATAGCCTCTGAGCTCTAAACCTAGGCCACTGGTAGGCCGACGGTGCTGTGCCACTTAGCGGGCCAGGACATTACAAAAAAGTGCAGCTCAGCTGGTTATGAGCTCTGGTGGAAGAGAGCCTTATCAAGGTCTCAGGTTCAAAACCCCGTGGTAACACCCTACCACTGCTGAGAAACAGGCGCGGGGATTGGTTGGGGTGCATTGGGCCTGCAGGCCTTGCTGTTTGGGCTGACTACCATGGCGCTGTTGGGCGAGACACACTATACGGCCCATGATCTGGTGTGGTAGCCTCTAAGCTCTAAACCCGGGCCACTGGTAGGACGGCGGCGCTGTGCCACTTATAGGGCCAGGCCGTTACGACACCGTCGTGGAGAATAGTGTTATTGGTCGGTCTCTCCACTTTTGGGTATGCTTAGTACCTCGCTACCCACGCCTTAACATACATCTTTATGTATTTCAGGATATTAGCGACATCCCATGATAACATAGCTAGCTAACTCGCGGAGGAACCCGACAGGGAAATAATAGATAACCTCCCAGGTTTCACACACTCCCTAACGGCCCTATAGTCGTCAACCTTCACATTCCAGTACGAACAGCCAATGGGCATGACTGATCCACTACATCAATCTCAAATAATTGTTCATCAATTTACACCCAATGTCGACATTGTTTGACCTTTGCTTCCAAACTTTTTGTCGATGTATGTGTTGATTTATATTGACATTGCATCAGCTGTAACACCCCAAAACTCAAAAGAGAGACGGGTGATGTTTCAGGCCAAATTTGGTTTTTGGCAGGGGGTACACGGTTTGGGACACGGGCGTGTCCCAGGGCATGTCGTGTTCGTTCGACGATCGAGCCAGCAATCTGAGATCGACGATCTGGCAATGTTCGACGATCGGGCCAGCGATCTGAGATCGACGATCTGGCAGAGTTCGATGATCGGGCCAGCAATCTGAGATCGACGATCTGGCAGCGTTTGAAGATCGAGCCAACAATCTGGGATCGACAATTTGGCAGCGTTCGACGATCTTGGCTCGACGATCGTCGAGCGCGGGGTAGATTGTGGCGTGTTTGACTATGTCGACACGGATTGTCGACATAGGGGCTT
This sequence comes from Platanthera guangdongensis, assembly GCA_039583875.1. Classification (NCBI taxonomy): domain Eukaryota; kingdom Viridiplantae; phylum Streptophyta; class Magnoliopsida; order Asparagales; family Orchidaceae; genus Platanthera; species Platanthera guangdongensis. The sequence continues at coordinate 106,084,066 of CM077161.1, read as the reverse complement.
TTGACGGGATCTTGACTAAATGTCCCGACACAATTTGATTGGTCGCGGATGTGTCCTGCTCCGGTTGATGAACCATGTAGTGTTTAGCCCCGTTTGTCCAGGTCAGACCTGGATCGTAGCCGTGCATTTCCTTTTTGTGGGATCCGACGACTGGTGGTTAATACGTTTGGGATATACCCGAGTATAGGGTTTCAAAACCCTTATTTTCTGCCGCTGGTTCTCTGTCCAAATTGTAGAGAGAAGGGAGAGCAAAGGAGGAAGAAGAAATCTAGATCCGATCCTTGGAGGGGCTTCGGAGTTCCAAATCGCGAGCCGACTTCGGATTTACGAAGGCAAAGAGAGTGCGGTGTTTTTCATCCGCTTATATTTCCATGGCGCCAAGGAAGAACGCTAGGGTAACGATTCTCTACTTGAGCATGTGAAGCTCTACTTCTTTTGCATAGGAAGCCCGCTCTCGCGGGTTTGCGGTGAGTTTGAGGCGTTCGTTCGGGTAGATATGTAAAGTCCCCATTGTGTAAAGTCCATAATTGAGAACGGATATAGGCATGATGTGTGAAGCCTACACGGACAAGTTGGTCTGCATCAGTGATGTTGCATTGCATAATGGCCGGAGAAGACTCCGTGCGAATGTTTGTTTTTCGGGTTTTCTACGAGGTAGATTGCAACAGGGAGCCTTGGGGATTAACTCCAAGGTGCACCTGAAAACATGGGCGGATGTGTGGTTCTGCCATCTTGTGGGCCTGAGAGCCAACTTGAACATAACTGGGTTATGTGATGTTTGTAAACGATTTGGGACTTGGGAAAGTTTGACCCGCGCATATGTTTTAAATTAACGTTGCGGTGTGAGCAACGGGTCAGGCGGAATCGTACCCGCTCTATGTCGTTCGGTTAAAGAGACCTAAAGCTACTTGGCACTTACCATTGACATAGATGAAGGGTCTTAGGCAGTGGCCAGAAAGACCAAATGCTCACGATTGATTGCCGTTCCGGGGACGGTGGTTAGTCGGCGGACTTAGACCGTGATCACTGAGAATGTGCCCTGAGAGCACGGGGCGTGTGGTCGTGCGTGCCAACGCCTATGATGCAATGTATTTATATACTGCTTGGTTGTGCTAATAAAGTGCAGGGAAGGAGCATCGCCGTCCCGAGTTGGGGGCGTGATTGTTATAATTTGGTCAGCATTGTTGACCGTTATTTTTGTTTGCCACCGTGCGGTGGTTTGTTGCTTGCACGTGCTGTTGGACCAAGCAGTCATTAGCGGGCTAAAGCCCAAGTTGCTGTGCCGGCCCTCGAGGGCCTAAATTTTGGATGTTTTCATTTATTCATGTATGGCTAGCCTGCGTGCCGAAGTTTGGAAAACATTTAATTTGAGCAAACTGTTGTAAGGACTTAATGCCAGTACTTGTGTATTTGTACTTCATTCCTTTGGGAGTGTTTATTGGACATTCATGCTTTTTGTGCTGAGTTCTTTTAATTGCAACTTATAAAACTGCTTCCGCTAGAATGGCTCTGTGTAGGACGTTGCAATGGTTGGATGGTTTCCATTGAGTAACCACCCGGTCTGTATGTGGTATATGGCGTCGGGCCCCGGCCGGACCTACTTCTATATGCTATGTGACGGATAGGGGGTGTTACAATTTGGTATCAGACTACTGGTTTCGGTCAGCCTTAAACTGAATTCGTGGACGAATTCTTTTTAAGGGGTGGTGAGCACATGTGTGTGCGTCATCGTTATAACAATAAAAGAACCCATGAATGTCCACTTAGGAATGAAAATACACGTATTTGGGGAACCTGCGTGTTCCTATAATTGTTGTTTGCAATTTTATTTGGTCGCTTAATGATGTTTTGTACCACTATAGGTGACCAGAAGCGGTGTTGGACCGTCAGAATGTCGAGTTTCTGAGGCTAGCAGTGCACCAAATGATGCTCCTGTAACACCTCCTTCGGCTGAAACCATTCGACTGGTGGCTGAAGCAGTGTTTGCAATGATTAATGCGCAGCCTGCAAGGTAGGTGCAGCAGCCCGCTCCTGCGATGGAGCAGGTACCACTGCAAGCGGCTGAGCAGAGAAGGGTGGAATAGGTAGTAGAGGAACCGGTGGTGCCGAGGAGGGCAACCGAGAGACAGCTCAAACATGTCATGAGCTTTAATCCTCCGGTATTTTCGGGGTTGGGAACCCCATTTCAAGATGAAGAATGGCTCTCCCATGTGAAGAGAGTCTTGACAGCGACAGAGACGGAGGAGTGGCATATGACCACTATAGCTACGCTCCTGTTGGATGGAGACGCTAGGCTGTGGTGGGAGTGTTTGGAGCTGCATCTATTGAGAGGAAGGCAACTTACAGACGTCTCGATGGAGGAGTTCTCGAGATTGTTCTTGGCTAGGTACCTCCCTTCGGCGCAGAGGATAGCGTTGGATAACGAGTTCCTGAAGTTGGCTCAAGGAGAGAGTAGCGTGGATGTATATCTCCAAGAGTTTACTCGATTGAGTCGGTATCCTAGCTCCACCATCATGGATGAGGAGCGCAAGACGAATCGATTCTTTGAAGGTCTGATAGATGAATTGAGGCTACTGTTCTTGGGGCCTATGATGCAGGGTTTCTTGACCCTGGTCAACACGACTCGGTCCTTGGAGAAGGACATGAAGAAGGTTCAAGCAAAGAAAAGCGTTGGGGACAAGAAATCTGAGTTCAAGGTGCCGACTACCTCAAAGTCTGCGTACCGTAAATTCTATAAGAAGGCTAGGACTTCGGGTCCAGCTTCTTCTTCTGGTTCTTCTAGGGTGACTGCGGGTCGTACCCCAGGTGCATGCTTTACTTGTGGAAAGTCAGGGCACTTTGCCTGCGATTGCTGGAGCGGACGTCCTAAGTCCGAAAGGAAGCCAGGAGCAACTTATGAAGAGAATGGCAAGGCGGTGGAGTCAACAACGTCCCATTATGCTCCGGCCCAATCGAGGGTTTATAATCTTGGCCAACAAAAGGCCATCAAACAGGCGGATGTGGTGACAGGTAAAATTTAAATTTATAGCAAGTTAATCTTTTAAATACTTGTTATGTGCTTGTTACCTTACCACTGCTTGTTTATGATTTGTTTTGATTTGTGAGTATCCGACAAGAGCACTCTTTGATATGGGAGCTTCACACTCCTTCTTGTCTAAAGGATTCATATCGCGCATTGGAGTACCTTCTTCGATGGCGAAGGACAAGTTGGATGTTTTGTTACCGAATGGGTGTTCGATGCGCGCGGATAAAGTCTGTGGTGTTAAGATTCGCATTGGGAATCAAAAGTTCGATCTGCAAGCGTCGTTACTACCGTTGGTGGAGTTCGACGTTATATTTGGCATGATTGGATCTCGGAGCAGCAAGACTATATTGATTGCGGTCACAAGGAAGTCAAGTTGGGAGCAAGTCATGAGACGACTTTTACGGGCTTGAAAGGGTCGAGCAAGACGTTGATGTCTGCTCTTCAGGTGGTGAAGGCGGTTTGTGCTGGTGCAGATCTGTTCTTTACACTAGTGGAGGTTGCAAAACCAAAGCCGACGCTGGATAGTATATCAGTGGTAGCCGAGTACCCTGATGTGTTCCCCGCAGATCTTTCTGGAGCCCCGCCTCACCGGGAGATAGATTTCACGATTGAGCTAGTGCTAGGTGCAAAGCCTGTGTCATGATCTCCGTATCGGCTAGCGCCTAAGGAAATGGCGGAGCTGAATGTGCAACTCCAAGAGTTGTTGGAGCAAGGGTATGTGCGTGCAAGTTCTTCGCCTTGGAGTGTACCGGTCCTCTTTGTTAAGAAGAAGGACGGGAGCTTGAGACTCTGTATTGATTATCGGGAGTTAAACAAGCTAACAGAAAAGAACAAGTACCCAATCCCAAGGATCGATGATCTTTTTGATCAGTTAGTCGGGTCGATGGTGTACTCCAAGTTGGATCTCAAGTCTGGTTACTATCGGCTGAGGATGAGGGAGGGTGATATCCCTAAGACAGCGTTCAGTACAAGATACATGCATTACGAGTTTACGGTCATGCCGTGTGGGCTGACAAATGCGCCATCAGTGTTCATGGATTTGATGAACATGACCTTCAGGAAGTACGTGGACCATTTTGCGATCGTCTTCATCGACGATATTTTGGTGTACTCGCAGAGTGAGGAAGATCACTTCAGACATCTTCATTTGGTTTTGGAGACGCTAAGGAGGAATCAATTGTACGCCAAGTTATCGAAGTGCGAGTTTTGGTTGTCCTCAGTGGCGTTCCTCGGTCATAAAGTGAGTGGGGAAGGTATTACAGTGGATCCGACGAAGATTGTTGCGATATGAGAGTGGCCTGAGATTTCTACGGTAGCGGAAGTCCAGAGCTTTTTGGGGCTTGCTGGCTATTATAGGCGCTTCGTAGAGAACTTCTCGCGGATAGCGTTACCTCTCACTACTTTGACGAGGAAGGAGAAGAAGTTCGTTTGGACGCCGGAGTACGCACGAGCTTTTGTGGAGTTGAAATATCGGTTGACCACGACGCCTGTGTTGAGTTCGCCGAGTGGGACTGAAGGTTATGAGATTTATAGCGATGCTTCGGGCAGTGGTTTGGGTTGTGTGCTGTTACAGCATGGAGGCGTTATAGCATATGGCTCGAGACAGCTGAAGGTGCACGAGAGGAACTATCCGGTCCATGACTTGGAGTTAGCGGCCGTGATTTTTTACTTGAAGCTATGGAGACATTATTTGTACGGTGTGAAGATTGATATCTACACCGATCATAAGAGCCTGAAGTATTTGATTGATCAAAAAGATCTAAATATGCGACAACATAGATGGATGGAGTTCCTGGGGGACTATACATTCAAGATCCATTACGTGTCTGGTAAGGGCATTGCGGTTGCGGACGCGTTGAGTCGTCGGGCCCCACCTTAAGCCAATTGGCTGTCGGTCCATGACGAGCGGTTGGTTCGGGAGTTGGAGGCGATGGAGATCATTTGTGTAGATAAGCAATCAAGTGCTGAAGTAGTATTGAATTGGACTGAAGTTCAATATGACCTGGCTGATTGGATTCAGCAGGCGTTGGAAATGGATGTCCACATGAAGCAACTCGTGTTAGAGGCTTTGGATGGGTCAAATTCCCAATTCGTTGTGGAGGAAGGATCACTTTGGAAAGACGGTTGTTTGTGCGTCCCAAGCGTGGGCAATTTGCGGGTGGAATTGTTGTACAAGGCGCATCATACAAAGTACTCAATTCACCCGGGAGCACGAAGATGTACCGTGATGTTAAGAAATTGTTCTGGTGGCCAGGACTGAAAAAGGATGTGGCGATGTACGTGGCAAAGTGCCAAACTTGCGCCTTGGTGAAGGCGGAATGCTAAAAGCCGGGAGGATTCTTGAAGTCCTTGCCTATTCCAGAATGGAAGTTCGATGACATCACTATGGACTTTGTGCACAGGTTGCCAAGGTCGTAAAACAGGAATGACGTCATTTTGGTGGTCATAGATCGTCTAACGAAGGTGTCGCATTTCATTCCGCATAGGAAGGATGATCGGGTTGAGAAATTGGAAAAGCTATATGTGGATAATATTGTACGGCTTCATGGTGTGCCCCGCAGCATTGTGAGTGACCGAGATGGGCAGTTCACGTCCAATGATTGGAAGCTGGTGCAGCAGATGTTGGGAACAAAGCTGAGTTTTAGCACAGCCTTCCATCCGCAAATGGATGGGCAGAACGAGAGGGTCAATAGGACAATGGAATACATGCTTCACATGCGTTTCCTAGACTTTGGAAAGCAATGGGAAGATCACCTATACTTGGTGGAATTCGCTTACAACAATAGCTACCAGACGAGTATTCAAATTGCGCCCTTCGAGGCCCTATATGGTAGAAGATGTCGCACGTCGTTGTCCTAGTTGGAAACGGGTGAGTCAAAGTTGTATATGCGTCAAGAGGTGGAAGATGCTACTTCATTGGTGCAAAACATTCAGGAGAGGTTGCAAATCGCTCAGGACCGTCAGGCGAAGTACTATAATGCTAAGCACAGGAACGTGGAGTTCTCTGTGTGCGATTGGGTGTACTTAAAGATCAAGCCGTTCAAGGGTGTCTCGCAGGTGCAGCGATTGAAAAAGCTAAGCCCGAGGTACCTTGGGCCGTTTGAGGTTCTGGAGCGGGTTGGCGAAGCAGCCTATCGTTTGAAGCTATCTGTGGAGCTCAGTGGTCTACATGATGTATTCTATATATCGGTGCTATGGAATGTGGTGCAAGAGCCTATGCAAGTGATCGCGGTCAATCAAGTGTCGGTTGATAGTGGGTTGACGACGAAGGTCAAGCCCGTGCGTATTGAAGACTCAGAAGTCAAGCGGCTACGCAATAAAGTGGTCAGGATGGTAAAGGTCCGATGGGACAATTGCGTTCGAGAGGAGCTCTCTTGGGAGCGAGAGCATACTATGCTTGACGAGTACCCGGAGTTATTCCGCTCAGGTACAATTTTAGTTTTGTACTTATCTTTCCTTTATGAAATTTCGTGGATGAAATTCTTTTAAGAGGGAGAGAGCTGTAACACCCCAAAACTCAAAAGAGAGACGGGTGACGTTTCAGGCCAAATTTGGTTTTTGGCAGGGGGGTACATGGCCAGGGACACGAGCATGTCCCAGGGCGTGTCGTGTTCGTTCGACGATCGGGCCAGCAATCTGAGATCGACGATCTGGTAGCGTTCGACGATCGGGCCAACGATCTGAGATCGACGATCTGGCAGCATTCGACGATCGGGCCAGCAATCTGAGATCGACGATCTGACAGCGTTCGAAGATCGGGCCAGCAATCTGGGATCGACGATTTGGCAGCGTTCGACGATCTTGGCTCGACGACCGTCGAGCGCGGGGCAGATTGTGGCGTGTTTGACTCTGTCGACGCGGAGTGCCGACATAGTGGTTTTTGGCGGGATCTTGAATAAATATCCCGACACAATTTGATTGGTCGTGGACGTGTCCTGCTCCGGTTGGTGAACCGTGCAGTGTTTAGCCCCGTTTGTCCAGGTCAGACCAGGATCGTATCCGTGCATTTCCTTTTTGTGGGATCCGACGGTTGGTGGTTAATCCGTTTGGGATATACCCGAGTATAGGGTTTCAAAACCCTTATTTTCTGCCGCTGGTTCTCTGTCTAAATTCTAGAGAGAAGGGAGAGCAAAGGAGGAAGAAGAAATCTAGATCCGGTCCTTGGAGGGGCTTCGGAGCTCCAAATCGCGAGCCGACTTCGGATCTACGAAGGGAAAGAGAGTGCAGTGCTTTTCATCCGCTTCATTTCCATGGCGCCAAGGAAGAACGTTAGGGTAACGATTCTCTACTTGAGCATGTGAAGCTTTACTTCTTTTGCATAGGAAGCCCGCTCTCGCGAGTTTGCGGTGAGTTTGAGGCGTTCCTTCGGGTAGATATGTAAAGTCCCCGTTGTGTAGAGTCCGTAATCGAGAACGGATATAGGCATGATGTGTGAAGCCTACCCGGACAAGTTGGTCTGGATCGGTGACTTTGCATTGCATAATGGTCGGAGAAGACTCCGTGCGAATGTTTGTTTTTCGGGTTTTTTACGAGGTAGATTGCAATAGGGAGCCCTGGGGATTAACTCCAAGGTGCACCCGAAAAACTGGGCGGATGCGTGGTTCTGCCATCTTGTGGGTCTGGGAGCCAATTTGAATATAACTAGGTTATGTGATGTTTGTAAATGATTTGGGACTCGAGAAAGTTTGACCCGCACATATGTTTTAAATTAACGTTGCGGTGTGAGCAATGGGTCAGACGGAATAGTACCCGTTCTACATTGTTCGGTTAAAGATACCTAAAGCTACTTGACACTTACCGTTGGCATAGATGGAACGTCTTAGGCAGTGGCCAGAAAGACCAAATGCTCACGAGAGATTGACGTCCCGGGGACGGTGGTGAGTCGGCGGACTTAGACCGTGATCACCAAGAATGTGCCCTGAGAGCATGGGGCGTGTGGACGTGCGTGCCAACGCCTGTGATGCAATATATTTATATACTGCTTGGTTGTGCTAATAAAGTGCAGGGAAGGAGCATCTCCGCCCCGAGTTGGGGGCGGGAACGTTATAATTTGGTCAGCATTGCTAACCGTTACTTTTGTTTTCCACCGTGCGGTGGTTTGTTGCTTGCAGGTGCTGCTGGACCAAGCGGTCAATAGCGGGCTAAAGCCCAAGTTGCTGTGCCGGCCCTCGAGGGCCTAAATTTTGGATGTTTTCTTTTATTCATGTATGGCCAGCCTGTGTGCCGAAGTTTGGAAAGCATTTAATTTGAGCAAACTGTTGTAAAGCCTTAAGACAAGTACTTGTGTATTTGTACTTCATTCCTTTGGGAGTGTTTAGTGGACATTCATGCTTTTTGTGCTGGGTTCTTTTAAATGCAACTTATAAAACTGCTTCCGCTAGAATGGCTCTGTGCAGGACGTTAGAATGGTTGGATGGTTTCCATTGAGTAACCCCCCGGTCTGTCTATGGTATATGGCGTCGGGCCCCGACCGGACCTACTACTATATGCTATGCGACAGATAGGGGGTGTTACATCAGCTATATGCTAACTCTTCATGGTCTCTCGCTCTTGAAGTTACATTGAATAGAGGTTGACATTGCGTTGACTTGTATTCGACGTTGCGTTGAGTACAGACTTAAAATTTTGTCTTTATATTATTTTTACCAAAGGTTGGTGTTTCTTCTTATTTATAATTTAAACTCATTTTAAGAGATATGCGATATGATGAAGCTTCCTTAATGTATTGATTAAGTCCATTTAAATTAAATTTATCAAGAGTCTTCATGAATGTAAAGCTCTCGTGAATTTTCATTGACACTATCAACACCATTTCCTCTTCTAGCACCATCACAGAGCTGACTAATGCTAATTAGATTATGTTGAATCCCTTCAGCATAAGCTACTTTGGAGAAAGATATGTCTCAATCTTTGATCACATCATAGCCTTTAGCTTAACTACAATTGAAGTCACCAAAAATTACCTTAGGGCCATCCTTGGCCTTATAGTTTTCCAACAGTTCTTTATATGTAGTCATATACCTGGAGCAGCTACTGTCCAAGTACCATCTCTAGTTTGTGGGATGATAGTCTCTCACCTACATAAATAACTAAACATTAATTAGGACTCAGGTTATCATGGGCTCACTACTTCTTTTTTCATTATAAGGGGTGATGATAGTATAGGCATGCATTTCATGATACCCCTTTGGATGAAAGAGTGTTGGTATATTAAGCCAATAGTTTCTAGCATTATGTCCTTTTCTTAAGTAGTTAGTGCATTCATGTTCAAGGAAATGCTAATCAGGAAACATGATTGAATTAAATATATTAGAGTTCTACACAGGGAAGTTACTTCGACTAGAACTTGACACAGCTTTTGGGCTGCGTTGATATAAAGTTGACGCATACGAGGGGTTGCATCAAGATGAGGTCGATGCAACATCATGCTTGCGTTGAGTTGAACTTGACACGTATGCTGAGTTGCGTCGATATGAAGTCGACGCGTGTTCCCAGTAACTAGAATTTTTATATCTTGGGGCTTTGATTTCTATAGGTTTCTTTTCTAGAATGCCTTTATGCTTAGGTTAATTAACCCTGTTAAATAATGTTATTTTTTTGTTTCATCACCATATTCAATGATTACAGGTTGTGGCTCTTTAGATTTGACAAAGGTTATGGGATTTTTTCATGTAGGTGTGTTGGATACTTTACCTGAGCTAGTCAGCTCAGCACCCAAACCCAAGTAATTGAACCTCATTGTGAGATTCTCGGTTATGTCTCTAAGCTTTTGAATCCTACAATTTAAGGTGTCCTCAAAACCATTTGCCTTTACAAGCTCATTCTTTCAAATTTTATTTTTATAGGTTAATTCAGCTAGTTGTTTTTCAAGTCTTCCTAATTCCACTATAAGTTCATAGTTCGCATGGTATTGATTTTCATTTCTTAAGTTTTCAATTTCTTTTCTAAGTGATTTTATCTATTTCTGAGCTTTAATTTGATCTTTGCAAAAATCTTTAAAACATTCTTTAAAATCTCTTTAAGAAAAATCAATATCATCAAAATATGATACTTGAACTTCCCCATCTTCTGAATATGCTCCCAAAGCCATCATACATGCTTATTTAGTGGAGGCTTCATCTTTACTTCCTGATAAGGAAGTTGACTCTGAGTTAGAGCTAATCTACATTTCTGCAATAAAGCAATGATGAGTTGCTTGAGTTAATTACTATCGCCTGCGGTAGCAATTTAGATTGACTAGTCGAACACGCATTCTTCTAGTATATCGTTGACACGTTTAGGAGACCGTGCACACATCTAAACAATCATGTAGATTTTTGGTCGATCATGCACACATCTAGTCAAACGTGCACAAGTCAATTTAAATGTTGTCTTAATCATAGGCAAGTCTACACACAAGTCAATTCCTCTAGTAGCTCATCTAGCATCGGCGGTATGGCTACCGTCTGGCGGTAACTCTTAGAGCTTTGCTTATATACATCTTTACACCAGTACACCTACACACTATACCGAAAATATGTGTGCTAAAATATATTTTAGGATTTGTTATTATTAGACCTGAGAGATACAAAATGCATGTTCCAAAATCATTAACTTTTAAACAATTAGACAAGTGACTACAACATCAAACTAAAGCACACACTCTACTTATCAAGAGAGTCGATCAAGTTCTGCACTATTTAGGGTTGACCTTGATAGAATGTTTCGCCATTAGGTTAGCTTTAAATTATCGACAAAAAATCAAATAAAGAGGCTTATTCCCGAGCTCATCTGCTATGCTCTACTAAGAAGAGCAGGGACTAGTTCGGGTCTATTTAAGATTAACCTCGACGGAATGTTCTGTCTCCGGGTCAACACTTAATTACATACAAAAAGGAAAAAAAGCAAAACATCGAACTGTTTGCTCTGCTCTACTTACAAGAATGGCATCCAGTTTTACATTATTTAGGATCGTGCTTGGAGGAATGTTTTGGCTCCTAATCATCTTCCCAATATAGGCAGTACCAAAAGCCCAAACATTGAATTGTCCGCTCTAATTCAAGAGTAAAAAGCAGTTCAACACTATTTAGGGTTGATCCTGAAGAAATTCTCCATCTCCAGGTCAACTCTAAATGTATAGAAAATACTTAATAAAAGCAAATACATCGATCTGTCCACACTTCTCCAAGGGTGGAGGCTAGTTCAATACTATTTAGGGTTGACACAGAGGGAATGCCTCGTCTTTAGGTCACCTCAAAATTATATGCAATACAAAATAAAATCCAAAACATTGATTTGCATGTCCTGCTCCAAAAGCGGCGGTCATTTCGGCACCATTTGAAGGCAATACTGAATAAGAACCAAAACGTCGATATGTTCACTCTGCTCGAAGAGCGCCAACCAATTTGGTACCATTTAAAGGCAATACTGAATGAGAACCAAAATGTTGATCTGTCCATTCTGTTTTAAGAGGGGTGGCTAGTTTGGTATCATTTAAAGGCAATACTGAGTATGATCCAAAACAATTACTTGTTCGCTCTGCTCCAAGAGCGGTGGCCAGTTCTGATTAGGGTTGACCCTGAAGAAATGTCTCATCTTCAGTCCAACTCTAAATTTTAGGAAATACTTGTTGGATCTAGTGGCCAACCTTAGAGGAGTGGTGTGAATAAGGTTTGCGAATGTTTATTGAATTTTAAAACTTCACACACCAAAACAATCACAGAGAAAAGAATTTCATTGCATTAAACCAATAATGAAAAACAGTACAAGATGAGTATACATGAAAACTAGATCTTTATGGCGTCAAAGATCAGAGACGAAGAGAATAAAGATTCTTTTGGTTTATATACCGACCAAACTATGACCCGTTGGCTCTCACCCTTTCCCTCCAGGAAAGGCGTTCAAGCCCACTCTTCACCTCCACACAAGGAAGGGTCTTAGAGCCCACTCTTCACCTCCACACAAGGAAGGGTCTTAGAGCCCACTCTTCACCTCCACACAAAAAAGGGTCTTAGAGCCCACTCTTCACCTCCACACAAGGAAGAGTCTTAGAGCCCACTCTTCACCTCCACACAAGGGAGGGTCTTAGACCCTCGCTTGATCCTCCAATCTAGACGTCCCAAATCCCGGGACGCTTTACCGCGGAATCCCTCCCAGATTCCGACGACCCTCTCCGGTCGATTTTCCTCACCGAAAACTAAACAGAAAGTTGAAAAAGAGTACAAAGATTAAAAGTAAAAAAGATAAGAAAATGAAGTTCTCCCTCTTGACGAATTCTCCGGTGTGCGATCTACAGCCGGTGCTTGAGATCTTCGTAGGCTAGCAAATGGTCGGTTCTCAGTGGTCGATGAAGATTCTGGATCGCCGGAGTTCTTCGTTCACGAACAGGAGGGAGAAGGATTCCTTCAACTTTGACGAAGACAAGTGGAGACGGGCGCAAGGAGGAGGCCGAAATCTGGAGTTCAGAAACCCTTCGTTAAAATTCATCTTGGAGCCGTGATGACAATAGGAAATGCAGCGGCTTTTATACGTCTTCATGAAAACAGGCTACTGCCAGCGGTAAGACTAACGCCTGCTGTAGTTTCGCATGCTTGTTGCGCCATCTGTCCTCCAATTCTAGAAGGTTGTCTTCGAAATGATCTTTTGCCTTTTCATTTGAGCTAGCGCCGTGTGGTATGGCCTACTGTCGCGAGGTAACATAGGATGCGACTTCCTGAAAAGGCAACATACGTTTGACAAGGCTAGTGCCACGCGGTAGGTGCTACCGCTGAAATCTTCCAGAGCACTAGGACCAAATAAATCGTTAAGTTACCGTCTGCGGTAATCCAGTCGCCTGGCGGTAGCGCTGAGCTCGACATTTCTGCCTTCAAATCTTATCGAAGACCTAGCACGGAGCGATAGAGCTAGAGCAGAAACCATCCAGAGCACTAGGTCCAAATAAATCATTGTGTTAGCGTCTACGGTAGTAATAACTCCTAACGGTAGCTCAGAGTCTCGAAGCTTCTTCTCTCGGCATTCGTCGACGTGCTAGCATGGCGCGTTAGTGCTAGCTCCTGGCGGTAACATCCATATGAGCCTTCTCTGTTGCTTGCACCTGACAACCTACACACTCTATCAACATACAACATGATCAAATACAACCGAGGATTTGATATTTGCAAACACAGGGAATGTGAAACAATGGTTCCAACAAACTCCCCATTGTGATAATATCAAATCCCGTTCATGATAAATAATACTTGCGATAGAGTGCATATAGAAAATAAGAACTATAAGCTACCATTGGGTTGCAGTATATGTGTGGCTCTACACATTCGACTTGCTCCCCCTATCTATGTGCCGCTCCCCCTATCTATGTGTTGCTCCCCCTATCTATGTGCACACAATTGAACCTATTTATGTGCACACAATTGAACCATGCTCCCCCTACATTTGACCTCTCCTAACCCATGATGCATACTCATGACCAAACTCATGAACCAATTTATTCTCCCCCTTTGATAATATCAAAAGGGCGGGCAAGGCATACACGACATGCATGATGAAAAATAGGAGATATGATGACGATTTAGACAAAAAGCAGATAGTGCACACACACGATAAGTTTTGAAACAATAAGCATAGAGGGGATCCAAAACTAAAAGCAAATCAGAGAATTGGAGATGTGTGGGTCATAAAATGGAGAAAGATAGATAGAAACAAGTTTCAGTTTTCAGATGAACTGGACAGCATAGACTAAACTAAGCACACAATGAGAACGACTATAATGCTAGATTAGTTATGAGGTAAATCATGTTGAACAAACATTGTAAACGTCATGAGTGTAAATCGAGTGCGAGCATGTGTTGTGCACAAAACATATAGTGCAGTTTCAGTCCAATTCTTATGCATGGAAGCATTAAATAAGGCAATGACATGTGAACGTGTAGCATCAAAAGCGAGAAAACACTAATGAGAAATATCATAGTTTACATGTTTATCTCAATCCGATAAAATGCTAACCCAAGAGAAATAAAGTGAATGATCACGTCACATGTCCACCTAAGGCATACCGAGACTTGAACTAGGGGCACTAAGCATATGGTTTGGTCTATGCACAAGATCGAAATGACTTTTTGATCCAAGGTGCTCATTCCCACAATGCTCAAAAAGACTTATCAGGAGGAGTGAGTAGTGCTTGGGGGGGGGGGGGTCCTTTTCATGTGATATTATAGCCACCATATTATTTTTAATTGTTGTTTTGAGTTATCACATTTATCTCTTTTGAATACAAGGAACCCTCCCCGGTTAAGAACAAGACGTGGATTACAAGTTAGAGACCCTAATGGCGACACACCTACGCCCCCGCTATTGTGAGACATAGTGAAAGGAGACAAGCTGATGTTTCTATTAATGTTGTGGTGGCATGATTTTGGCAGATAGGCACCAGGACAAAAAGAACATTACCTCCAGAGCTAGAAGTGCCGCCCCGCGGTACCTTTGGAATATTTAACCCTCTAGTCAATTCTAGATCCACACACTCACTCAATCCTTCTCTCAGCAGCAGACACTCTCCTCCCCTACAAGTTTTTCTTCCTTTACTCAAGGTAAGCACATCTTCACTCTCTCTCTATCTCAGATTTCTTGTATTTTAAAACACAGATCAATGGGTTTTGAATCCTCACGTTTTTGAGTGCAATCCGCGACGAACTTTGGGCACAAAGTCCCGTTTTTGAGTGCAATCCGCGACGAACTTTGGGCACAAAGTATCCCCCCTTTATGTTTTTATCATTTGATATGGGGATTTTAGGTAAAACATAGGTATTGAGACCGATCCGGCGGAAGAAGACAAAGTACAGTTCGTCATGCTACCACCGGCGGTAACACATTATCGCCCGCGGTAGGTTTTAGAGATCGGTGCAGCCTATTGATCTTCTCATTTTTTGTATATGTTGTTGAGACAGTTTTATGTTTGGTTTACTTGCAGGAAATGGCTTCATCAAGCTCTCAATCTGCGCGCCGCAGTTTCTCAAAGAGATCACGGGTGCCGGTCTCTACCCACCTAGCCATAGATGACGCCACTGTAAGCACACCCATGATCATAGAAATTGATGAATGCTATACTCATATCTATGAGTATCTAGAGGAGTCTGGCGTGCTTGCAGTTATATCATCCGGTTCTCCCTTCTTTTTTATCCTCACCAGGGAATTCTATAATAATCTTCGGGATTCTGCTGATATGCGCCTAGGTGGGGGTGTCCAATCTTGCATCAGCACCGAGAAAGTCACCATCACTCACGTTGATCTCGACACCAAATATGTTTGGCCTCCCAACTTCCCATTCCTTGATATCGTGGAGTCATTTAGGACTATAAGGGACTGGTGGGAGATGAACGAGCTTCTTCACAGTGTGGAGGGGCATTCAGATTTGTTTACCTCGGTGGACACCCTCACTACCAATGCTCGTATTATCCAGGATATCCTACATCACTCACTCATGTTCAAGGTCAGGGACACCCGAAAGGTCACAACTCAGCTATCTATGGTGATGTACTACATCCTAGCCCAGAAACCCTTCAGCGTATCAGACCTCATTCTCTCCATGATGAGATATACATTCCGCCTGAAGTCTCCTGATCGCCAGTAGGTGAACACCTTGCCTCTGGGTGGTGTGATCCAGAGCATCCTGACAGACAAGTACCCGGCCATTGACTGGACCACCTATCCCATAGACAGTTTCCCGTAGTCCTATCAGGTGGGTGAGATTCCCATTTCCTCACGAGTGCGGACACGGGTACCTCCATCGCAGCCACGGATGCACTGCTCAGGGTTCCTCTGGGAGGCCAGTCGAGACATCCATAGTCTGGTGGAGGAGCAAGGTCGAGAGATCAAGGAGACCGCCAGAGAGGTAAAAGGAGTTAAGAAGATGCTGAAGAAAATCATGACTAAGCTTAACATCTCACCCCATCTTCTGAAGACTAGACTCGGTCCAAAGTTTTCTCCCCCCTTTATTTTTAAAATTTGGACATTATTATCTCGTTTTGCAATAATACAGGTGCACACAAAACAATGACCATAGTTCTTTAATATGTGATGTGATTTATGCACCCATGTGCTTGTTGTGATCTTTTGTTGCTTTACTAGTGTTCATGACATGTTGGCAAACAAAATACAATAAAAAATAATGCAAACACATAGTAAAAATAGAGAGGACATTAAGCACATCGTGAAGTAGATTATCGAGTAGTTTTGTTTGAATTAGCTTCTACTTCACGCAATAGGATGGTGTTAATGGATAGGATATTTAGGTATCCAAAAGGAACCACGTGTTGCGGTTCCTTTGGGTACCCAAACATGACGTGATAAACCATGAGGAGATACTAATGAAGGTGCCCTTTCGAGTGGTGTAAGTGCGTCATGTTTGACTTTGGGTCTCCATTCATACTTTGGCTTGGTGTTGTTTTTATGTTGTAAATTCCCATGTAGATTTCTATGAGTCTTTATGTGATGATCCTCACTTGAATAATATTGCGTTGGAGGTTTAACTATATTAAGGCTATTTTTCAATTAAAATTATCTCGCTTAATATTAGTACTCATAATGTAATAGTTGTTGACATGAAATCTACGTTCCTTTGTTTTTGAGTTAGGAGTAATTTATTTTTCAAAGTGTGAGTGATTTCTACAGTTAAGATTTTCACTCACACTGGTTTGAGATTTTCTACTCCTTTTGATTTGCCTAACTAATGTGTGAGAGCTTATGTTCAACGTGCTTCTGGTTTTTTCTTGATATTGAAAGTTTATGTCTTGTGAATTTTTCTTAATAATTTTCTTAAGCATGTTGATTTTCATTTCCAAATCTTTATTTCTACTTTGGAGATTCACTCTAGCTTTATTGTAGGCAATTCTACTATTCTTAAGAATGTCGACTATAGAATTGATATGTGCTTCATACTCATTTATATATTCTTCAAACATCTCATTCATCTCCTTAATTTCAACTTTATAGTCTGCACTTCTAACACAATCTCCTTTAACGATAAGTTTTCTAGACGTAGTTTCATAGTTTGTTCTCTTACACGGAGAAGCTCTTTCTCAAACACCTCTTATTTTTCTTTTAATGTAAAGGCTCGGCTTTCTTACATTGCGTTTGGATGTGGCAAGATTTGAACACAAGGTTCCTTTGTCATCTTCATCTTGGCTTGATGTGTTTGATGTGTCCGTCTCCAGGCATAAGACTTCGTTCGACGCTTCACTAGGATCCATAAGGCACTGCTCTATTTCATGATCTGTAGAGGGAGAACTATACGTTAACTCAAGAAATTTCCAGATATCATATACAGTTGGAAGCGTATAGATAAGTTTGAAGATGTCCTGTCCAAGCCCACAGAATAGACTATTCATAGCTTTGACATTCAAATAGCATTCATGCTTATTTAAATTATTCGGGGCTTGTCACACGTCATATTCCAAACTTCTACATTTAGTAATGTAAGAAATTTCTTCATCAGTATTCTCCATTCGTTATAATTCAATCCTACGAATAAAGGTGGTGCAGAATTATTTTCAGTGTATAAGTTTTCATCCCCACTCGTCGGTTCAAGGTCAGGATTGGCCATTATTCCCGGTGGTGAAACCGATTTGGAATAACCTCCCTCTGATACCACTTGTTGGATCTAGTGGCTAACCTTAGAGGGGGGTGAATAAAGTTTGCGAACGTTTATTGAATTTAAAAACTTCACACACCAAAACAATCACAGAGAAAAGAATTTCATTTCATTAAACCAATAATGAAAAACAGTACAAGATGAGTATACATCAAAACTTGATCTTTATGGCGTCAAAGATCAGAGACGAAAAGAATATAGATTCTTTTGTTTTATATACCGACCAAACTATGACCGGTTGGCTCTCACTCTTTCCCTCCAGGAAAGGCATTCAATCCCACTCTTCACCTCCACACAAAGAAGGGTCTTAGAGCCCACTCTTTACCTCCACACAAGGAAGGGTCTTAGAGCCCACTCTTCACCTCCACACAAGGAAGGGTCTTAGAGCCCACTCTTCACCTCCACACAAGGAAGGGTCTTAGAGCCCACTCTTCACCTCCACACAAGGGAGGGTCTTAGAGCCTCGCTAGATCCTCCGATCTGGACGTCCCAAATCCCGGGACGCTTTACCGCGGAATCCCTCCCGGATTCCGACGACCCTCCCTGGTCGATTTTCCTCACCGAAAACTAAACAGAAAGTCAAAAAAGTGTACAAAGATTAAAAGTAAAAAAGATAAGAAAATGAAGTTCTCCCTCTTGACGAATTCTCCGGTGTGCGATCTACGGCCGTTGCTTGAGACCTTCGTAGGCTAGCAACTGGTCTGTTCTCAGTGGTCGATGAAGATTCTGGATCGCTAAAGTTCTTCGTTCACGAACGGGAGGGAGAAGGCTTCCTTCAACTTTGACGAAGACAAGTGGAGACGGGCGCAAGGAGGAGGCTGAAATCTGGATTTTAGAAACCCTTCGTCAAAATTCGTCTTGGAGCCGTGATGGCAACAGGAAACACAGCGGCTTTTATACGTCTTCATGAAAACAGGCTACCGTCGGTGGTAAGACTAGCGTCTGCGGTAGTTTCACGCGCTTTTGTGCCAGCTGTATTCCAATTCTGGAAAGTAGTCTTCAAAACGATCTTTTGCCTTCTCATTTGAACTAGCGTCGCGCGGTAGGGCCTACCGTCGCGCAGTAACATAGGATGCAATGTTCCTGAAAAGGCAACATCCGTTTGATAAGGCTAGCGCCGTGCGGTAGTGCTACCGCCAAAATATTCTAGAGCGCTAGGACCAAATAAATCATTAAGTTACCGCCTGCGGTAATCCAGTCGTCTGGCGATAGCGCTGAGCTCGACATTTCTGGCTTCGAAATTTGTCGAAGACCTAGCTCGGCGCGGTAGAGCTAGCGCCAAAACCATCCAGAGTGCTAGGTCCAAATAAATCGTCGCGTTAGCGCCTGCGGTAGTATTAACGCCTGACGGTAGCCCAGAGTCTTGACGTTTCTTCTCTCGACATTCGTCGACGGGCTAGCGCGACGCGTTAGTGCGAGCGCCTAGTGGTAGCATCCATATGAGCCTTCTCTGTTGCTTGTACCTGACAACATGCACACTCTATCAACATACAACATGATCACATACAACCGGGGATTTGATATTCTTAAACACAGGGAATGTGAAACAACAGTTCCAACAATACTGAATAAGAACCAAAACATTGATCTGTCTGTTCTGCTTCAAGTGTGGCTGCCAGTTTGGTACTTTTTAGGTGTGACCCTGAAAGAATGTCTCGTATTTAGGTCAACTTTGAATTATAGACAATACTGAATAAAAACAAAATATCGATCTGTCTGCTCTATTCTATGAGCGGTAACCAGTCTGTTTCTATTTAAAGGAAATACTGTGTAAAAACGAAATCATCAATCTGTTTGCTCTGCTCTAAGAGGGGTGGGCAGTTTGATACTATTTAGGGTTGACCCTGAAGAAATATCCAGTTTTCAGATAAACTATAAATTATAGGCAATACTGGATAAAAAGGCAAAACATCGATTTGTCCGCTCTGCTCCAAAAGTTGTGATCAGTTCAGTACTATTTAGAGTTGACATTGAAGGAATGTCTCGTCTTCATGTCAACTATAAATTATAGACGCACAATACTATATAAGAAGCCAAAACAATGATCTGTCCGTTCTTCTCCAAGAGCCGTAGCCTTTTCGGTACCATTTAAAGGCAATGTTTAATAAGAACCAAAACATTGATCTGTCCGCTCTACTCCAAGAGCGGTCTCCTGTTCGGTACTATTTACGGCTGATCCTTAAGAAATGTCTTCTTTTCAAGTTAACACTAAATTATAGACAATATTAAATTAAAAGTAAAACAATTGATCTGTCCGTTTTTCTCCAAATGTGGCTGTCAGTTCGGTATCATTTAAAGACAATATTGAATAATAACCAAAACATTGATCTGTCTGCTCTGCTTCAAGAGCGGCAGACAATTTGATAATAATTAGGGTTGTCCCTGAATGAATGTGTCGTCTTCGAGTTAATTCTAAATTATTGACAATACTGAAAAACAAAATCAAAACATTGACCTGCCCGCTCTGATCCAAGGGCGGTGACCATTTCGGTACCATTTATGGTTGACCCTAAAGGATGTCCAGTCTTCAGGTCAACTTTAACTATAGAATAAAGATCCAAGTAAATAGAGTTTATGGTTGCCCACATTTCCTTCCTGTCATATAAATGCACCCCCCCCCTCCCCTATTATTTTATTTTGCGGGGTTTATCCTATTTTAAATCAGTTAAAATTGTTAGCATCTAGAAAAATTGCCTAACTTTATCATGGACTTACTGTACCATTAAGATGCTCCCATAAATTCTTTAGTCTTTTTTAGGTCTTAATTAGCATCTGGTAATTTATTTAGGCTCCCCCCACCATTGAATAAATTCTTAAATATAGCATGTATACTTAAAAATTTTCCAATATTTTTCAGAGGCTGTGACTCAGCATTCTAACATTTATATAAATTTTGGAGAGATTTTGAGTGAGTGGGTAACTTTCCCATAATCAAAAATAGAGGTCATCACATATTTTTAATTATCGAAAAATAGTAAATCTTTTTTCAATATTTCCCAATAATTACAGTGATTATTGTTTGGGATGAGACCATTTTATATGCTTAGGAGTGTACATAATCACACACTCATGATCTCCACCTCAAAAGTAGTGGGATCATGGGATTGACCGCACGCGCGATCACCGTACCCGTTCCCCCGCATGCCGATCCCATCAAGCGTAGTGGGCAAACCGCCGCGAGCCCCACCCTGCCGGCGGCGGGCGGGTGGCCTCCTCCCCGGACGCCGCCCGCCCGCCCTCTCTCGTCGCGCCGGCCCCGGCAGACGCTCCCCCTCGGCCGTCGGCCGCGGCCGACCGGGCCGCTCCCTCCCTTGGCCGCCGGCCGCCCCCTCCCTCGGCCGCCGGCATGCGGCCTAAGGAGGCGGCCGTGCCGGCCGCTCCCCCCCCCCCCCCCCCCCCCCGCCGCCGTCGTTGGTCCTTCCCTTGCCGGTGAACTCGACGGCGAGTTCGCCGCCCGCCCGTGGAGTACCACCTCCTTCGTCTGATCGGTTGGGGACGTTCTCGGTCGTCCGATTCGCGTGTACACCCACTAACCAACATGTTAGTGGGGGGATTTAATTAGTAATTTAATTAATAGTTCAGGGGTGCAAACAACAGTATTAATATGCACCCCTAAACTATGGGAAAATATTAATATTGGGCGGTTATGGTGTGCGGATAGCCGCATAACCACCGTAACCACCCTTGTAGCCTATAAATGAGCTTTAGGTCTCCTCATTTCTTAACTTTTTTTTCCTCCGAGTCTTCTTTTTCCTCAGGTCGAAGCTCTGTCAAATTCCTCCTACAAGCAGCACCCGAGCCGAACTCAAGCCGCCCCCTAGTTGCTGCGTACGAGCTAAATACGAGCTACCTGACGAAGCTCAATCTCTCAAGTTCCAAGAGACCTTCGCAACCACACATCCAAGGGTTCCGTTCCCACGTCCAGAGTCAGCGGGACGCCCAGTGAAGCCGTCGTCGCAAAGTGAAATCGGTAACAATAGTCGGGCACGACGGTCTGTCGTCGGCCGAGCGCAAAAGTGTTCTCTCTCTCACCCTAGAATTGTAACGAGCGGCCTGTCGCCCTCGATTCAACTAGCAAGATATAATAATAAGAAAATAGTGGACATTGACCAGCACAGATCTGTCAAATTCCTCCTACAAGCAGCACCCGAGCCGAACTCAAGCCGCCCCCTAGCTACTGCGTAC
Source organism: Platanthera guangdongensis (assembly GCA_039583875.1). Taxonomy (NCBI): domain Eukaryota; kingdom Viridiplantae; phylum Streptophyta; class Magnoliopsida; order Asparagales; family Orchidaceae; genus Platanthera; species Platanthera guangdongensis. Next base: position 106,062,233 of record CM077161.1, on the reverse strand, counting down.
GAGCTAAATACGAGCTACCTGACGAAGCTCAATCTCTCAAGTTCCAACCGCTCGGACAGAAACACCAGCGCTGCGGCGCTTCCAACTTTCTCTCTCTAAACAGGAACAAAGGTTTGAGAGTTTATCTCTCTATTCATCCATCTTCAAACATGTACAAGGGGGCCTTTATATAGGCAAAAGGAAAACAAGAAAAACTCTCTCATCATAAATACACAACTTCTCACCTACCAAATTAATGCAACCTCTCATCTACCCATTTAAAACAATCATAAAAGAAATGTCAACTCCAATGCTGGTGGGGCCCGGTCACCATAATAACTCCAGCAAACTCCCCCTCAAACTTGGCAGCACATGCCGAGTTTGCCTTTGAGCTTCAGGAACGTGTCCACCTTCAATGCCTTGGTGAAGATGTCCGCGACTTGCTCTCCGGTCGGGCAATACTTCACTTCCACTGTCTTCAACTCTACTTGCTCCCTTAGGAAATGATACCTTGTCTCGATGTGCTTGCTCCTTCCATGTAGTACCGGGTTCTTCGCGAGCTGGATGGCGGACATGTTATCCACTAACACTGTCGTTGGGCCATCCTGCTCCTGATGTAGTTCCTCCAGAAGGTTCCTTAGCCAGATGGCTTGGCAAGCGCATGCCGCCGCCGCTATGTATTCCGCCTCGCAAGATGATAAGGCTATAGTAGCCTGCTTCTTAGAACTCCATGAGAACGCCGCGGTTCCCATGTTGAACGCATACCCGGAAGTGCTCTTCCGGTCGTTCACATCTCCTCCATAGTCGCTATCCGAGTAGCCGACTAGCTTCAACTCTCCTCCATATGAGTACATCAAGCCATGGTCCCGAGTCCCGTTCACATACCTCAGGATCCTCTTCGCTGCAGTGAAGTGGTCCTGCTTGGGCTCTTCCATGTACCTGCTCACGACCCCCACCGCATACATGATGTCTGGTCTGGTAAAAGTCAGATACCTTAGACTCCCAACCAGACTCTTGAACATGGTTGGGTCAACTCCTTCCTCCTTCGAGTCCTTCCTCAACTTCGTTCTGGGATCAGCAGGAGTGGAGATAGGCTTGCTATTCTCCATCCTAAACTTCTTCAAGATCTCCTCCGCGTACTTCTTTTGCGCGATGAAGATCCCATCTTCTCTCTGCTGTACTTCCACCCCTAGAAAGTAACTCAGCTCTCCTAGGTCTGTCATCTCAAACTCCTTCTTCATCAGCCTCTTGAACTCCTCGAACATCGCGGGTTTGCTCCCGGTGAATATCATGTCATCCACATATGGACATAAGATCATGATATCCCCACTCTTCTCCACCTTCATGTAGAGAGCATACTCATATGGGCACTTTACGTAGCCATGCTTTTGGAGGAATGTATCTATCCTCCCATTCCAAGCTCTTGCCCCTTGCTTCAGCCCGTACAAAGCTTTTCTCAACTTACACACTTTCTTCTCCTGGCCCTTCACTACATACCCTGGAGGCTGCTCGATGTATACATCCTCCTCCAGGTATCCATTCAAGTATGCCGCCACCGCATCCATTTGCATGATTGTCCATCCATAATGAGCTGCCAGTGTGATGATCAACCTGATGGTGTCAATCCTCGATACTGGGGCGTAGACCTTATCGTAGTCCACTCCTTGGACTTGCCTGTAGCCCTTCACAACGAGCCTAGCCTTGTGCTTCTCCACAGCTCCATCTTTGTTTTTCTTCACCTTATACACCCACTTCACCCCGAGGGGTTTGTGGCCTGCAGGTGCATCTACCAGCTTCCAGGTATCCTTCTTCTTGATGGAGGCGATCTCCGCATCCATTGCCTTCCTCCAGCTTTTCTCCTTCGCAGCTTCATCGTAAGAGCACTGCTCAACATCTGCAAGCAAACAGTATAAGGAAAAGTTGTTATGGGTTGTAGCCGTCTCTTCATAGATTTCCTCCAACCTCCTAGTCCGAGGGTGAGGACGATCATCCTTAGTTCCATTGGTACTTGCTCCACCGGATCCTCCTCTGCTCGAACTTGCTCCACTTGAGTAGGGGGTGAGAGCTCCCCCTGAACCTCCGCTAGGTGGTGATGGTGGCTCAGCTCCACCCATCTCCGCTTCGGCCTCTTCTCCACCTTCTTCCTCATCATCCTCGTAGAACATCCCCTTGGTGTTCTTCACCTCCTCATTCCAGCTCCAAACAGCTTCCTTCTTCAAACACCACATCTCGTGAGATAATGGCCTTCTCCGTCTCCGGGTTGTACAGCTTGTAAGACTTGCTCGCAGGAGCGTAGCCTACAAAAATACACTTCTCGCTTCTATCATCCAGCTTTCTCCTCCTCTGGTCCGGGATGTGAGCATAAGCTACACACCCGAAGACCCTCAGGTGCTTCACACTGGGCTTCCCCCCACACCAAGCTTCAAACGGTGTCTTGAACTTCACACTCTTGGTTGGACAACGGTTTAGCAAGTACACAGCTACCTGTACTGCTTCCGCCCAGTACTTCTTTGGCAACCCCTTGCCCTTTACCATGCTCCTCGCCATGTTCATAATGGTTAGGTTCTTCCTTTCCGCCACTCCGTTTTGTTGAGGAGAGTACGCCGCCGTCAGCTGGTGCGAGATCCCCCATTCTCTGCAGTAGTCATCAAACAGCCTAGAGGTGTACTCCCCTCCTCTATCTGTCCGGAGCACCTTCAGTGGTTGCCCAACTTCCTTCTCAGCCATCGCCTTGAACTCTCGGAACTTGTCCAGAGCCTCTGCCTTCTCCTTCAGAAAGTATACCCAACACTTCCTACTGAAGTCGTCGGTGAACGTGATGTAGTATCTGCTTCCACCTATTGAAGTGGTCTCAAACGGACCAGTGATGTCTGAATGGACTAGCTCCAGTTGCCTTGTAGCTCTCCGAGACTTGCCACCTTCAAATGTCTCCCTTCTTTGCTTCCCCTTCGTGCATGCCTCACAGACCCTTTGAGGTGGTGTGATCATAGGCAGCCCTTCCACCATCTTGGATCCAGACAACAGCTTCAGGCCTGTGAACCCCAGATGCCCCATCCGGTGGTGCCACAGCCAAGCTTCCTCCTCTTCTCCTGTCTTCGCAAGACATGCCGTCTCCTTGGCATCCAAACTTAGAGGGAAGAGGCGGTTCGTCGCCATCTTCACTCTTACCACCTCTCTTCCTTAGTTATCCTTCATCGCTAAGGTGCTATCCCTCAGCAGGACTCGATAGCCCTTCTCCACCAGCTGTCCAAGACTTAGGATGTTACTCCTCAAGCCCGGTACATAGAAGACGTCGTTGATGAGCACCTCCTTCCCATTCATCGTCACCGCGACCACTCCTCTTCCTTCCACAGAGATCTTCGAGGCGTCGCCAAAACTGACATCTCCCCCATTCGGCTCAAGGCTGGTGAATAGCTCCTTATCACCACACATGTGGTTACTAGCTCCAGTATCTAGGTACCACACTCCATTCCTCCCTCCTGCAGCACCTTGGATAGTAAGGAACATCATCGGGTCTCCACCCGTGTTGCTAGCCTCCGCATAGTGGTTGGCTTCACCACCTTTCTTGGGAGCCCAGCAGTCGTAACTCATATGTCCAAACTTGTTACAGTTGTAACATTGCGTTTGGGACATATCTCTTCCTCCTCTTTGACTTCTTCCCTGGTCTCTTCCCTGTCCTCTGCCTTGACCTCTACCTTGGCCTCTTCCTCTACCTCCTGCATCTTGCCTCCAACTATGATGTTGCTCTACCGCTCCCTGGTTGAACTGATTTCTTCCAAAATCTCTTCCACCTCTTCCTCCTCTACCTCTGCCTTGGTAGCCTCGACCACGCTGGCCTCCTCCTCTTCCTGAACTCTCTCCAAAATTGAGTTGAGTCTGAAGTGCTTTTCCCAAGCCACTCGACTCCTCCTCATCTTGCACCATTCGATACTCATGTGCTTGTAGCGAGCCTATCAGTTTATCTGCCATCATCACTGTGAGGTCCTTCGATTCTTCGATGGCCACCACCACGTGTCTGAACTTCTTAGACATAGAACGCAGGAGCTTTTCCATGAAGCTGACCTCATCTATCGTCTCCCCGTTTCTCTTCATCTCATTTGTGATCGTCCGCAGACGGGTCACATAGTCCCCAACCTTCTCCGAGCTCTGCATCCGCACCATCTCATATTGTGCTCGAATGGATTGCAACTTCACCTTCTTGGCCTTGTCTACTCCTTGCATGGAGCACTGCAAAATCTCCCAAGCTTCCTTTGAAGTCTCGGCGTCCGAGATCTTCTCAAACGTAGCTTCATCCACCCCTTGGTACAAGATGAACAACGCTTTCTTGTCCTTCTTCTTGGTTTCTCTAACCGCCATCCTTTAAGCGTTAGTCAATGCAGCTTCTGCTTTGGCAGTAAGCACCTCGACACCGTCTTCCACAACATCCCATAGCTCTTTAGAGGCGAGCAACACTCGCATCTGAATACTCCAGTTTCCATAGTTTGTTTTGCTCAACTTGGGGACCTGCCCCGGCATCCCGCTTCCCATCTCCATCTCTTCTCTACTTCAAACCTCCCGAGGGTCCGAACCTGGCTCTGATACCACTTGTTGGAAACGTGTATGGGTTCCCACTCAATCCCAACGCCACAAACGACTTCACTTGGCACCACAAGTCAACACCAAAACGAGACCGCCAAGTCAAACCGCGCGACCTCCCCTATTAAGCGAGTACCAACTTGGCGAGTCCGCTAGGTCGCGTGGCTACTCTCCGGCGAGACCGCTACAAACCGCGCGGGCTCCTTCCTCTATAGGCGAGTACCGCCTCTCGCGAGCGAGCTCCCGCCACCACCCGCGAGCACAACCCAGCGAGATCTCCTTCACCACCTCGCGCCTAAACCACCAGGCGAGCCTGCACCCCACTCGCGGCTTGACCGCCCAACTTGCGACCTGCACCCGCGCGAGCTCCACCTGCGAGATCACCCGAAACGCGAGTCACACAAAACCCGCGGGCTCTCTCTCGCTGCGCGCTCACCAGACCGCGCGGCTTCACCTTCAAACCGCTCGGACAGAAACACCAGCGCTGCGGCGCTTCCAACTTTCTCTCTCTAAATAGGAACAAAGGTTTGGGAGTTTATCTCTCTATTCATCCATCTTCAAACATGTACAAGGGGGCCTTTATATAGGCAAAAGGAAAACAAGAAAAACTCTCTCATCATAAATACACAACTTCTCACCTACCAAATTAATGCAACCTCTCATCTACCCATTTAAAACAATCATAAAAGAAATGTCAACTCCAATGCTGGTGGGGCCCGGTCACCATAATAACTCCAGCAAGGTCAACCTCTGGAGGTTATGTCCCTCGACTTACTGAATCACATTGTCATTCCTTAAACCGACACCATTATGCAGTAAAGGTCGGGACGTAGTTCACTATTGCTCGGCCCAAGGTCCTTCAAGGGCTCAATTAAATCAGCTAGACCTGCTTCTCGAAGATGATGTTACAGAACATACATAGAAAAAAGTGAGGAGTAAATATTCGGATACCCAAGTGGTTCCCCAAATAGTACAAGTAGAAATTAGGGGTGCAAATAAAGCCTGTCGGGCCCAGGCCGGACCCAGGCTCCCTGGGCCCGAGCTTTTTTGCTGACGGGCTCGGGCCGGGACTTATTTACACCGGGCCCGGATCCTTGCATAATTAGGGGGCCTGCTGAGCCTAAAAAAACGGGCACAAGCAGGCCCCCAAAACAGCAGCTAGCTGGCAATAGAGCAGCTAGCTGCTGCAGTGGCAGCAAAGTTGCTGGGAGGCCACACCCAACACTAAATGCTGGGCATGGCCGCCCTGTTGAATTCTGTGAAGTGAAAGTGGGTGAATGGAAGGCTTGGGAAACCTATCCGCGCGGACTACGCGGACAGGGTTGGCGGACTGCTAGGTCGGCAGGGATGTTGCAGGCGGTTTGCTCTGTGGCGGCCTGGGCGATCTGTTCGCGCGGACTACGCGGACAGCAGCAGCGGTCTGACAGGCTAGTGTATGCTCAGCAGGCGGTTGACTCCCAGGAAGTAACCGGGCAGATAGGAATGCTATCCGCAGAGTCCGGCATAATGTGGACTGAAGAACTGGAGCTCGGCAGACCGGTTTGGCAGTTGCCTTGGTCTTGCTCTAGTGAAGCGGCAAGTGGAAGCCGCGGAGACCGCCGGTCAGCGCGGACAGAAACTGGAGGTCGCCCGGTATGGAGGGCTAGATCCAGTGTCCGCCAGTAAGTGCGGACTGGCCCTTGCGGCCAGTGGGCTGGACTTGGTGGGAACTGAACCAAGTCCAGTTGGCTCAGTCCGGGGAAATCGCGCAGTGGAGCGCGGGCTGGTTTCTCAGTCCTCCAAGCGTAGTAGAAGTGCTGTTGCCTTGTTTGCTAGCTTGGGGAAATGCGGACTGGAGAATTGCTTGTGCAGGAGCGTGCAGACTGGAGCCAGAGTTCGCTGAGTCCGGTTTAGCCTTGTGATGAGGTTGACTCAGGAGTTGCGGACTGGAGTCTGCTGTTAGCAGACAAGATTGTCATGTCCGCTAAGTCCGGAGGTGCCTTGGCAATGAGGCAATGGACTTGGGATATGCGGACGGAAGCCGGGTGGCCGCTGAGTCCGGCAGGTGCCTTGATGGCGAGGCTGCGGGCTCGGGTTTTGCGGGCTGATGCCTTGTCCGCAGAATGGTGGACACGGCTGTTGTGGAGTCCGGCTGTGGTGGTCCTGGTTTTTGGTCTCTGGCGGCAAGGCGGGCTGGATATTGGAGTCCGGCCTTGGAGAAGCTGGGGCGGACTGGCTATCTGCACAGGAGCGGCGAACTGGAATGTGTGTCCGCGGGCTGGCGGACACACTAGTTCTTGCTGCAGGATGTGGCGGTGATCCTATCGGCTAGGGCGGTGACCATACTCATCATCGTGCCTATAAATAGGACCCTGTCACATCAGGAGTATTGGACCTAGACCGAAGTAAGTGAACAGTAATTGAGCTCGCGTAAGTTGCTGCGGTCTGGACTTTGGTGTCCGCGCGGATAGAGAGTTGACCCGGTTGTGCTGTGCAGGTTGTGTGGATAGCGCTGGAAAGCCAGGATAGTGCGGACTCTGCGGTTAAGCAACATGCGGTAAACAATAGGTCGCGGATAGCGACCAGGCGGTCTTCTCTTTGGAAACTTGGTTCGGGGTTCAGGAAATCGCCTGCTTCAGGCGGACTGTTCCATTCGGTGATGCAGCTTGTGCGGTCTGGCGGCTAGGCGACCTCGCGGTCAGGCGGCCTGCAGATCGGCGGTGAAGAGCTAAGCATTGGAATAAGGGGTGAGTCCGCGCGGCTTGGGTTGCGGTCTGGCGACCCGGCGGACTGAGCGGACTCCACAGCAGTAGGTCGGCGGCTTGTTGAGTGAGTTCGCGCGGCTTGTTTTTGTTCTTGTCTTTGTAACTGTCTCTGCTTTCCCGGTGTTGGTTTTTGGTGAAGCATGTCTCGCCATGTATGTCTCGCCTTGTAAAGAAATTTGCTCTTGATCAATAAAGAAGCTTGTGCTGCATGTGTTGCTGGTTGTTACTGCTTTGTTGAGATAATCCCTGCTAACTCCACGATCCGGGAAAACTTTCAACATTATAAGTGGACGTATCCTCCTTCGGTTTGTTGAGTTTTCAACAGGGTATCCAAGGGGGTGTCTGCGGTTTGTTGAATTTTAACATGGTATCAGAGCCAGGTTGTTGGAGTGGTCAAGCAGTGCTCAATGGAAGTAGTTGCTCTTCTGTAGAGGAAACCAGTGGTAGAACCATGACAGTGGAGGATGCAAGTTGTCTTGGAATTGATCTTCTTACAGAGACGAACTGTGAACGGTGGAAGTCTTGTATGAAGAGCTTTCTTCTTGGCGAGGACCTTTGGGAGGTTGTATGCGGAGCAGGAAGACAAGAGGATGCTGCTGGCAATGCTGAGGCAATGAGAGCTTGGAAGGAGGCAAATGCAAAAGCGGAGTCTATTCTCAAGCAGGTGATCTCATCGGAGCTCTTGGACCACATCAGTGGATGTCGGTCAGCTGCGGAGGTCTGGACTTCCCTTGATGGGTTGTTCAGGAAGGAGGTGAAGGTTGCTACTGACGATGGTCCCTCTACTTCGTATCAGGAAGAAAGGAGTGTTTCTCCTAGGCGTGATAGGAAGAGGAAGGAAGGACCAAGGTGCTATAAATGCAAGCAGCAAGGTCATCTTCGGAAGGAGTGCAAGGTTGTCTTGCTCTCGGCGAACGTAGCTCATGTAGGGAGGAAGGAGAAGAACATGGTTGGGATATCAACAAGTTCTGGAGATGATCGGATGAATGTCAGTGATAGTGCAGCTATCTGGCATGAAAGACTGGGGCATGTAGGGATGGACAAGCTGAAAGCAATGGCGGAAAGAAGACTCGTAAGAGGCTTGCCTAGATTGTCATCCTATGGCGATGGTCGGGGTTGTGCGGGATGTCAGGAAAGTGGAGCCTATCGCTTCATGGTTGACAAAGAACAATCCAGATGTAATGCACCATTGGCGGTTGTCCATTGTGCTCTGGTGGGACCGACCATCACGGCCAGTCTTGGAGGCAGCAGGTTTATGCTGATATTGGTTGATGACTATTCTAGGTATACATGGGTATACTTTATGAAGAAGAAGTCCAACATGGTACGCTTGTTTGTGGAGTTCAAGAAGCTTGTGGAAGGCCAGCTTGGCCGAAGGATCAAGGTGTTGAGGACAAGTATCGGTGGTGAGTTTGGCTCAACCGAGTTCTCACGCCTTTGCAGGAAACAAGGGATCCGGATGGAGCTTTCTTGTGGACATACTTCACAACAAGGTAGTATTGCAGCTCGGATGGTCCGTTGGTTAACGACGACCTGCAAGTGTTGGCTTCAGAGTAAAGGCGTTCCGAAGGCTCTTTGGGCGGAAGGGATGGCCTGTGCTGCTCATGTCATCAACCGGATGCCTCTTAGTCCGATCTTAGTGAAGACTCCTTATGAGCTGATGTTCGGAGTGAAGCCCTCAGTAAAGCACCTACGGGTGTTTGGATCTACCTGCTATATACACTCTCCAGGTGCTCTCAAAACAAAGCTAGTCTTTGTTGAGTATGATGAGCAGAGAAGAAGATGGAGGTGTATGGATCCTGCGACGAAGAAACTCTTAGTGTCGAGAGACATTGTTTTCGATGAGTTGACTCCGTATTGGGGTAGCTCTTATGTGGAGCTAGAGATGAGCAGGTCAGATGTTGAGCTGAAGGAGGCTGTTGCTAAGGAAGTGGAGTTGCCTGAGTCACTAGGTGCTCCAGGTTGTTCTAGCTCCGGGGCAAAGACGTCAGAGTCGGTAAGAAGGGGGAGCAAAGCTCCAGGAACTTCAGACTCGAAGGCGGAGGCTTCCGGTTCAGGAAGCAGGGGGAGCGATGTTCCAGGTAGTTCTTGTTCAAGAGGGGAGTCTTCTGGTTCAGGTAGCAAGGGGAGTGTTTCTCCAGGTGCTTCTGGTTCCAGTAAGGAGGCGTCTTGTTCAGGAAGCAAGGGGAGCATTGTTCCGGGTTTGCCCGGGAACGGAGCTGGTTCATAAGCAGCGGAGGTGGTTAGCCATGATCCGGTTCTTCGGAGATCGAAGAGGATCAGTAAGCCACCAACTCGATATAGCAAAGGGAATACGGCGGACTTGGTCCCGTGTTTCTTTGTTAGCCCTCAGGTCGAGCAAAGTACTTCTGGCTGTGATGACCCCACTAGAATCAAGGAGGGGGTTGACACCAAGTCTGAAGAGGTGACTTCTCTCAGAGGCAACGAGGCTTGGACTTCAGTGTTCAAGGAAGTTGGTGATACTCCTGTGATGCAAGAGTGGAGGTTGAAGCTGAAGAAGGCAGAGGGAAGCATAACTCCTTTTTGGAGATGCTGTAGGGCTCCCTCATGGTCCAAGATATGCGGGGCGAGGACTATGTCTTTGACATCTCTTCGTAGATGCTATCAGAAGGACCAGGTGCAAGGTTACGGGAGCTGCTGGAGTTATTCACCACTTCTCACTTCAAGGGGGAGTGTTGAATTCTGTGAAGTGAAAGTGGGTGAATGGAAGGCTTGGGAAACCTATCCGCGCGGACTACGCGGACAGGGTTGGCGGACTGCTAGGTCGGCAGGGATGTTGCAGGCGGTTTGCTCTGTGGCGGCCTGGGCGGTCTGTTCGCGCGGACTACGCGGACAGCAGCAGCGGTCTGACAGGCCAGTGTATGCTCAGCAGGCGGTTGACTCCCAGGAAGTAACCGGGCGGATAGGAATGCTATCGGCAGAGTCCGACATAAAGCGGACTGAAGAACTGGAGCTCGGCAGACCGGTTTGGCAGTTGCCTTGGTCTTGCTCTAGTGAAGCGGCAAGTGGAAGCCGCGGAGACCGCCGGTCAGCGCGGACAGAAACTGGAGGTCGCCCGGTATGGCGGGCTAGATCCAGTGTCCGACAGTAAGTGCGGACTGGCCCTTGCGACCAGTGGGCTGGACTTGGTGGGAACTGAACCAAGTCCAGTTGGCTCAGTCCGGGAAAATCGCACAGTGGAGCGCGGGCTGGTTTCTCAGTCCGCCAAGCGTAGTAGAAGTGATGTTGCCTTGTTTGCTTGCTTGGGGAAATGCGGACTGGAGAATTGCTTGTGCAAGAGCGTGCGGACTGGATCCAGAGTCCGCTGAGTCCGGTTTAGCCTTGTGATGAGGTTGACTCAGGAGTTGCGGACTGGAGTCTGCTGTTAGCAGACTAGATTGTCATGTCCGCTAAGTCCGGAGGTTCCTTGGCAATGAGGCAATGGACTTGGGATATGCGGACGGAAGCCGGGTGTCCGCTGAGTCCGGCAGGTGCCTTGATGGCGAGGCTGCGGGCTCGGGTTTTGCGGGCTGATGCCTTGTCCGCAGAATGGCGGACACGGCTGTTGTGGAGTCCGGCTGTGGTGGTCCTGGTTTTTGGTCTCTGGCGGCAAGGCGGGCTGGATATTGGAGTCCGACCTTGGAGAAGCTGGGGCGGACTGGCTATCTGCACAGGAGCGGCGAACTGGAATGTGTGTCCGCGGGCTGGCGGACACACTAATTCTTGCTGCAGGATGTGGCGGTGATCCTATCGGCTAGGGCGGTGACCATACTCATCATCGTGCCTATAAATAGGACCCATGTCACATCAGGAGTATTGGACCTAGACCGAAGTAAGTGAATAGTAATTGAGCTCGCGTAAATTGCTGCGGTCTGGACTTTGGTGTCCGCGCGGATAGAGAGTTGACCCGGTTGTGCTGTGCAGGTTGTGCGGATAGCGCTGGAAATCCAGGACAGTGCGGATTCTGCGGTTAAGCAACAGGCGATAAACATCAGGTCGCGGATAGCGACCAGACGGTCTTCTCTTTGCCAACTTGGTTCGGGGTTCAGGAAGTCGCCTGCTTCAGGTGGACTGTTCCATTCGGTGACGCAGCTTGTGCGGTCTGGCGGCTAGGCGACCTCGCGGTCAGGCGGCCTGCAGATCGGCGGTGAAGAGCTAAGCATTGGAATAAGGGGTGAGTCCGCGCGGCTTGGGTTGCGGTCTGGCGACCTGGCGGACTGAGCGGACACCACAGCAGTAGGTCGGCGGCTTGTTGAGTGAGTCCGCGCGGCTTGTTTTTGTTCTTGTCTTTGTAACTGTCTCTGCTTTCCCGGTGTTGGTTTTTGGTGAAGCATGTCTCGCCATGTATGTCTCGCCTTATAAAGAAGTTTGCTCTTGATCAATAAAGAAGCTTGTGATGCATGTGTTGCTGGTTGTTACTGCTTTGTTGAGATAATCACTGCTAACTCCACGATCCGGGAAAACTTTCAACATTATAAGTGGGCGTATCCTCCTTCGGTTTGTTGAGTTTTCAACAGGGTATCCAAGGGGGCGTCTGTGGTTTGTTGAATTTTAACACGCCCAACATCTAATATAATTGTTGGGTGTTTGAGCACAACAATATTTAAATGTTGGGCTCAAATGCCCGACATTTATTAAATTCTGGGCTCCATAAGTGGGCTTATTACCCGGGTAGGCTATGGCCTGGCCCAGGCCAGGCACCGAGCCAGACCCTAGCTAAATTAGATAGTCTTTTGAGTCCTCTTAGGCCTTGTCTAGACATAATCGGGCCCGTGCCAAATTTGCACCCTAGTAGAAACTTTAGGTACCCAAATTTGCTTTATAACATTTTGTCTCTTCTTTCTACAAGAGTCCGAAGTGTCTCTTCTTTCGGGTCGTCTCTTGCTAGTAGATGAGAAAACATCAAAAATATTTATAGTTTTTTTTATTAGTGCTTTATCTTGTTGGATTCATGGGCTGGTGGTTATCCGCAGGATTATATCTCATCCTGAATTTTGCAATACCATGATATTTGATTGCCAAAATAATATCCAAATATTTTTACCGTCATAAAAAATTTGTATTATTATATTTATATCATAGATTCAAGCTTTTCGAGCGAGAGCATGGTGCCCCGATTTGCATATATTTTCTTGTCATTTTTTATTTAAGAAAGCAAATATTTCAATTTACTTTCTAAGGCTCCGTTTGGCAGGACTTATTTTTACCGGTCAAGTGGTTACGACCGCATGAATTAGATCTTAATTATGGTCCGATTCATGCGATTGTAACCGCTTGACTGGTAAAAATAAGTCCTGCCAAACATAGCCTAAGTCTCCTCTCATTAGTGAAAGATTCAATATCAAAGGAGGTCTTAACAAGTGCATCTTCTAGTTTTTCACTCTTGCTAAAGAGTGGTTGCACTTTTGATAAGTTATCTTTTCTTCCCCAAATATTTTTAATTCATTTCATAGTTTTTTATTTTCTTTTAGTAAATTTTATTTTCAATTTTTAAAATGTAATGATCATTAAAATTTTTTTGAAAATATTTGCGTGTTTTCAAATATTCAATATATAGAGATTGTTTACCCAAATCCTGTGACGACGTAGGAGGGCATCTAGAAGAAGTTAGGACTACTTCCTAAGCAGCCATTCTCAGTGCTCGCCGATCTCTCAGGCGAACACTCCGGAGTATTCGTGGACACCCCCTTGGAAGTATGAGAATGTTCAGAGAGGACGGTCAGCAAGCGACCTTCAGGCGGCTTCTCAGAATTCAGTACGGAGGCTCCAGCCTGGAGTACGCGCGAACACTGCAACCAAGCCAGCGCGAACTCTTCCTTTTTGATGCAGTTCAGGCAGTATCGCACGATTTCGTGCGGCCTCATCTTTAGTCTTCGCCGTCTGACTCTTCATGTATCTCTGGCGACTACACAATTAATGTCACGATTAATAAGGCATTAAAAGCCCATCGGTTCGTGAACCGTCCATGCAACATACCCTTACCCTTAAGTATAAATGGACTATGGGTTCTTGGAGGGGACATGCAGACTTAGCCCGACACTAGCCTAGTCGTTGGTGCGGACACTAAGTCTAGTTAAGCTTTCTTTTTCTCATTACGTTCGCTTGAACGCCTTTGTAATCCTCTTTTTCAATTAATCAAGAGGCATGTCACAAGGATGGCTTTTGTCGCGACGTCTCCTTTTCTATGCTTTACTCTCCGCGGGTACAGAAACCAATCGCTTACGAATCACACTTTATTCTGTCGATCACCCTACCCAGGGATAGCGCACAGAGAATTGGTGATTTTTTTGCTCTAACCAAATTTGGCGCGGTGACTGTGGGCTCAAGTGATTGGAGATATCGCCTGTGAGACCCCCCCCCCTCCCGGAACACAAGAAACGATTGAGGGAAGTCTTATGCCCAGGACAACCACCTTCCGGTAGCGCTGTTGAAACCGGAAATCCGGTCTCCCGTGGAGTTCGACCCTTGGGGAAGGGGTGACCGCGCACCTACTACCCTCAAGCAAATGATGTAGGCACAAGACTAGGAACACAAGGGACAGACCCAAGGTCTCAACGTGGAGGACCCGCCGCATACCCGGAAGACTAACTAACTCTTCCCCTCCCAAGCCAAGGGCTGAGCTAAGGCACCTTCGGAGGGCTCTCTTGGCCGACCGGAAAATCCAAGGAGGATCTCGAGATCCACTCCCAAACTAGAGGTGCCACCTCGGGTCTATGTAAAATGTTCCCCGCCCGCCTTACTATTGGCGCAAAACCGCCCAGCAGCCCTACTCTACGCAGCCCCAATTGGGCCGCTAATAGCGGAACTCCACTACTCTGAAAGGATGGCAACGGGCCATCATGGGCTTCCCGGCATCTATACCTCGGGGCCCACACGGGGGAGCAGTTCACGAACACGCCGCTCGCCCCAAACAGGAGGAGTAAACTACATATCCACAGAGCATCACAGGTATGAAAAAATATTACAGGAATATAAATTCCATACTCGGCACGCAGGCCGGAAATATAAACAAAAAGGCCTTCGAGGGCCAGCACAAGCTTGGGCTTAAGCCCGCTACTCCCCGCCTGGTACCGCAACACCTGTACGCCAACGTCTCGACGAGCGGCGGCCAACTAGTCATCGGTCGGCTAATATAAGTGGGCCAAACATATTGCGCACACCCCCTTTTTTGGGGCTTGTAGCGCGCATTCCCTGCAAACGGCCAATAAACAACTTCCTCGGAGTCTTCTCCGGGAACCCCAGAACATCACCAATCCGGCTCACACGTCAGGATGGGCTTCACACAACATGCCTAAACCCGTACTCACGCTTCCGGGTACTAATGCAATTAACTGCGGGGACGTACACGTCAACCCGTCGGGGAGCTCCCTTCCCCCCACCCGTTGGTAGAGGGGGGCTTCCATGCAAATATGTAAACTGAGGGCTTCACCTGCCCAAGTAGAAACATCGTTACCCTTGTCGCGTGCTTGGCGGCGGGGGCAGGAGAGGAGCTCTGGGTCGATCCTACTGCATGCGGCCGTGTCGGCGGTCGATCTCCACTCTAGGCTGAGCCTCGCTCCAAGCCGAGCCTCGCTCCAGGCCGAGCCTCGCTCCAGGCTGATCCTCGCCCGGGCTACTGCTTTGCCGGCGACGGGAGAGAGGGGAAAATGGGGGCGGCCGGCTCCCGCTTTGCCGGCGATGGGAGAGAAAGGGAAAGGGGCGGCCGGGCTGCTGCTTTGCCGGCGATGGGGGAGAGGGGAGAATGGCGGCTGTGCCCTGCTGCTTCAGGCGGCGGCGGGAGAGAACGAAGAAGGAGGCCGTGCCCTAGCCCGGGCGGTGGCTGGAGGGAGAGAGGGGGCGGGCGGCCCCTTGCTGCCCCAGGCCTAGGGCGAGAGAGGGAGGCCGCGGCGGCTGCGCTGCTTTGACGGTGACGGGAGAGGGCGGGGAAGGGGCGGTGGCGGCTGCACTGCTTGGCCGAGGGTGAGAAAGGGAGGGGGCGGGCGGCCCCTTGCTGCTCCAGGCCGAGGGCGAGAGAGGGAGGGGGCGGGGGCGGCGCTGCTTTGGCGGCGACGGGAGAGGGCGGGGAAGGGGCGGCGGCGGCGGCTGGGCTCCAGGACCGACCGGGCTAGGGCTCCCCCTTTTTCTTCTTCCCCGGCTTCCATTTCTTCTTTCTTTTTTTCTCCTCTCCCGTGCCCCGAGCCCCCCTCCTGCCTCTATTTCTTTTTTTGCTTTTCTTTTGTACCCAGCCCCCACCCCGTGCTGAACCCGATCCCACCCCCTTGATCTCAACTCATCCCCCCTTTTTATCCAATTTCATATATATTATATAATACAATAATATATATATCATATAATATAATAATACATATATATATATATATATATATATATATATATATATATATATATATATATATATATATATATATATATATATATATATTCTAAACACGCGCACATAAAACCTCCGCACGCACGCGCGAGGACCCGCACGTCCTCAAACGGGGTCGCACCGACTCGTCGCCCCCAACACGCCCCCTAGGTTGATATTTGGGGAGGGTCACACTCGCCCGGCTACGGGATTGTACACAATCCCCGCTCTTTTCGGGCTTGGCACAGGCTCGGAAAGAATCATCCAACCCAACGTATCCGGCGAGTGGGAGCCGACCCAAAAAAATTTTTTGAGAGAAACTGAAATTTGCACTCGGAACATCAATCTCCCCATGACCTTTCTGAACATTTTGAATCACTCAACACCCTTTGGCTCACTGCTATCGGATTACCCTTATAGCATTACTTACAGTACGTACATAATTTCTCGTGATATCGCGAAACAACAAAGCCGTATCTTCTGTATCCTCTTGTGCACGCGGAGCTAATCCTTTCCCCCCAGGTGTGCCTACAGCCCTGCCAGCTAATGAGAGCCTGACAGCGAGTCTACCCGGGGCCGAGCAGCACTCAAGGTCCCTTACCCCCCAGGTGTGCCTTCAGCCCTGCCATCTAATGAGAGCCTGACAGCGAGTCTACCCGGGGCCGAGCAGCACTCGGGGTCCTGGAAGAAGTCACCATGAACCAATCCTTTCCCCCCACGTGTGCATACAGCCCTGCCAGCTAATGAGAGCCTGACAACGAGTCTACCCGGGGACGAGCAACACTCGGGGTCCCTTACCCCCCAGGTGTGCCTACAGCCCTGCCAGCTAATGAGAGCCTGACAGCGAGTCTACCCGGGGCCGAGCAGCACTCGGGGTGGTCCTGCAAAGTATCCAAACTCTCTCTCCAAACTCCAAACTCTCTCCCTTACCCCCCAGGTATGCCTACAGCCCTGCCAGCTAGTGGGATCCTGACAGCGAGTCTACCTGGGGCCGAGCATCACTCGGGGTCCTGCAAAAACCTCCAAGAACCAATCCTTTCCCCCTAGGTGGGCCTACAACCCTGCCCAGCTAATGAGAGCCTGAGCAGCGAGTCTACCCGGGGTCCACTACTATCACCATCGAGTGACTTCCGGCCCTGTCAGCTAGGTGAGAACATGACAGCGGGATCTGCTCGAGGCCCATGGATGACACCGAGTGACTTCCGGCCCTGCCAGCTAGGTGAGAGCCTAGCAGCGGGATCTGCTCGGGGTCCAAAATTACTGCCATCGAGTGACTTCCAGCCCTGCCAGCTAGGTGAGAGCCTGACAGCGGTATCTGCTCGAGGCCCACGGATGACACTGAGTGACTTCCGGCCCTGCCAGCTAGGTGAGAGCCTGGCAACGGGATCTGCTCGGGGTCCAAAACTACCACCATCGAGTGACTTCCAGCCCTGCCATCTAGGTGAGAGCCTGACAGCGGGATCTGCTCGAGGTCCACAGATGACAACGAGTGACTTCCGGCCCTGCCAGCTCGGTGAGAGCCTGGCAGCGGGATCTGCTCGGGGTCCAAAACTACCGCCATCGAGTGACTTCCAGCCCTGCCAGCTAGGTGAGAGCCTGACATCGGGATCTGCTCGAGGCCCACGGATGACACCGAGTGACTTCCGGCCCTGCCAGCTAGGTGAGAGCCTGGCAGCGGGATCTACTCGGGGTCCAAAACTACCCGACTTGACTTTGCTCGAGATGGAGACATCTTATTTACTTAAGAGGTGCTGGAGAGTTAATTGCACTGATGCATTTACAAATGGAGGACGCATCCTATTCCTAAGAGAGATGATTTGGAAGTCGTCAAATCGGGAAGCTGGCGTCCGAGTCTGTTCCTAATAATTCCTCCAATCGGAAGAGAGATGCAATCGGGGAGACATAGGCCGACGTGCAAGTGGGGAGCTGATCTCGGCCGTCAGTGCAGAGGCTCGGTCTTACAATAGCGCTTAGAGTCCCGAGGCATCGTCCCATCATCCGAACTAGGCTATTTAAAAGGAACGGGTTGGACGTTTTGTATCCTGGTCTAATGACAAAGATCACTTTCCGCCATGTCACTTGCGATTGCTTGGAGAGATCGTCCCTTTATCAAATCTGGGAGGTTAGCGTCTAGGCTCGTTCCTGATAATTCCTGAAAGATATAGTACCTAAACACCTAGAGGGGGGGGGGGGTGAATAGGTGACCTAATCCTTTTTTTTAAACTTTAATGGCAGCAATCAGTTATATCACAGAATCTATACTACTTTTGCACAGCAATCACACAAGCATTCACAATCACAATCACAGCACAGCAGACACAGAGTTTTATAGTGGTTCCCCAAGCTTTGGGTACATCCACTTTTCCCCTTCGCCTATCTAGTAGTGTACTAGATTCGGCCAAACTTCTCCACTGTCTCAGAACCCAAATTGGTTCCTACACCTCAGGCCCAAAGCCCTACAACTCAGCTTTTCCACAAAGCCTACACTCAGCCACAAAGGCCTACACTCAGCCACCAAGGCCTACACTCAGCCAACAAGGCCTACACTCAGAGATTTCAATCTCCTACACTCAGGCTCTCAAGCCCTACCCTCAGCCTTTATAATTTCAGGCTTACAATCACTCAGATCCAAAGGATCCTACAAGATAAAAATGTATTTACAATTGTTAACTCAACAACTCAGAAACAAGAGAGGGGAGTTGCGAGTTTCTTGATGAGTTCTTGGAAGAACTCAGCTGGATTCAATCTGACTTAGCTTTCTTCAAAGCTTCTTGAAAGTATAACTGAATAATATTGAATTCCTTCTGCAGTTGATCCTTGACCTCTGCTTCTTAAGATCCAGAATATATCTGAACCCTTCTTCTCAGCCTAGTTCCAACGGCTGATTTCTTGGATGGAGCCCTCTCTCTCCAACTTCTTAGATCTGCACTTGGACAGCTAGATCTTCTTGTCTTGATACTTGATCAATAAAGTGAACAACTCTGTGAACCACTCTTGAATTACTTCAACAACAATCTCTATAGACTGTATAAGCCTATTTATAGGCCTTCTTCATGGTAACCGGTTGGTCCGGTCCATAACTGAATTCTGACATCTCTGACAGGTGTTGTAGACCGGCTGGAACGGCAGCTGTCAAGTCATCCAGTCAGTTCTTGAAAATCTCTAACTGTCTGAAAGTGTCGAGACTTCCTGTCTTTAAGTGTCGACACTTATAGATCAAGTGTCGACACAAGTTGTGTAAGTGTCGACACAAGTCTACAAGGTGTCGACACAACTCCTTGTGTTGTAGATTCTATGTCTCGACACAGTTTCTTCTGCATGTGTCGACACTGAAATTGAGTGTCGACACAAGTGCTTGATCTTCTATCTTTTGCTGAATTCTACTAAATGTCGACACATCTCCTTTGTGTCGACACAACTTCTTGTGTTGAATCTGTTAAGTGTCGACACTGCTTCTTGGTGTCGACACATAATCTTCTATGTTGATTCTTGCTGAGTGTCGACATAGCTCCTTGTGTCGACACTTGATTCTTCTGTTGAGACTTCAGCTGAGTGTCGACACATTTCCATAGTGTCGACACTTATACTTAGAAAATTTTGTTGATCTTGCTGTTCTTTGCTAAGTGTCGAGACACCTCCATGTGTCGACACTTTCTTCAAGTGTTGAGTCTTCAGCTGAGTGTCGACACATTGTTCTGAGTGTCGACACTTACTTCAAGTGCTGACTCTTCTGTTGAGTGTCGACACATTGTTCTTGGTGTCGACACTTTCTTCAAGTGCTGACTCATCTTGTTGTATGTCGACACATTGTTCTTGGTGTCGACACTTTAACTTAGTCTCTGCTGACTTTTGCTGAGTGTCGACAAAGCTCCAAGTGTCGACACTTTCTGGTGTAGACACAGTTCTTCTAGGTGTCGACACAGCTCCTTGTGTCGACACAGCTTCTCTGCACTTTTCTTCACTGAGTGTCGACACAGCTCCTTGTGTCGACACTTTGTGTCTGGTGTCGACTCTGCATCCCAGGTGTCGACACAATGACTCCAATTGTCGACACTGCTTGTCTGGGTGTCCACACAAGTCTTCTTAAGTGTCGTCACTTTCCCTCTGGGTGTCGACACATGGACTTAGAAACTTTTTGCTTCAGTCCTGCAAATACTTAACCTGCACAAGTAAACTCAACATTCATCAAATACATTATGATGTATATCATTGAGTTGGATGAGGCTTCTTCAAATCAGGTACATTTAACCAATGTACCCAACAATCTCCCCCTATTTGGAGAAGTCATAACCCTTAGTCAATGATATACACCATTCATAATAAAATTATAAAATGATGTAAAGCAAGATTATGTACAGCAGGGTAAACATAACATGTATCAATTTTACATGTATACAAATACATCATCTCAGAACAAATAAGAAATAGACATAGACATATTCACAGAACACACATGAAATATATTAATCATATATTGTTCTAATATCTGTCTTATACATCTTCAGAAGTTCACTAAATGTTTTACATCCAAAAGATTACAAAATAAACTTCAAGAAAATTCTAAATCTATTTTTGTTCTGGCTCCTTAATCATTATGCCTTTGCCAGCTTGAACTTTAGCTTGGACAGGAGCATCAGCAGCTTCAGCATCAGCAGGCTTCTTGCCTTTCAAATCTTTCTTCTTAAGCTCTTCAGCTTTGATATTCTACCTCTCAAAATAATGGTATGGCTTTGGAAAGTACTTGCTAGGCTCCTGAGCTGTAGGAGGTAGCTTTCCCATCTTTGCCTTCCTTCTGTATTGGACAATTTACTCCTGTCTGGTTTCATGTTTTCTCCATTCAGCTTCAGAGAACCATTTGTTCCTGTCATGAATATTATCTTTGGCAGCTTTTCAGGCAGTTAATATAATGTTCCTAGAGGTAGGGCTCCACTGTTCAAAGTGAAGCCAACTTTGGACATAGAGGAAGACACTCTGGAGTGAAGACAACCTGTTCTTCACTATTAGAGCTGTTCTTCACTATCAGAGCTGTTCTAGAGGTAGGGCTCCACTGTTCAGAAGGAGCAGGAGACTTCACTGTAGGCTCTTCCTCATGCTCATCTGGAGTGAAGACAACCTGTTCTTCACTATCAGAGCTGCTAGTGGACACTTGTTCCACTAGAGCAGTCTTCCTTTTCTTCTTTGGAGGAATCTCTTTCTCAGAAACAATCTTTTCAGGGGTTGGCAGCTCCTTAGTCAACACCCTGTCCCATCTAGAGAAAATTCTCAGATCCATTTTCCTCATGTGATTTATTTTATTTCCAGCAGCAATACTCATTACTTCAGGTATTACACCAGCAAGATAAAGACTTAAGATTCTGCCCAGGTTGGGGTTCTTCAGACTTTCCTTGATTTTCTCAAATACGATAACAGACCAATCAGTTTTAAGAGTGAAGATTATTCTTGTCATTATATTGAACATAGAGGAAGACACTCTGTCATGCCCTCCTGGCTTGCTTAGTAGTACTTTGCCAACAATCTTAGACATGAATTTGCCTTGGCTGTTCATGCCTTTTCTAAGAAATACTGATCCAAGCTTCATCTTAGGATCCAGTCCACACCAGGTTAGAGCTTCCCTGGTCTTTGTAGCAGTAATCTCATCTTCCTCTTGAGTTCTTGGAAGCTGTAGAATCTTCCTCAGACTTTTTGGTGATACCTTAACCTTTGTTCCATGAACTCTAGATTTGATTTTGTATCCAGATTCGTCCACTTTTGCTCCATTGAGGAATTCAAGTACCTCTTTCTTCCATATCTTAGTAGGTTCTGAAACTAAATATTCTAATCCAGAATCAGCAACTAGGGTTACGACCGCCTGAATTTCTTGATCAGCATCAGTGAAAGCGCCACGCACCAGCTCATATCCTTCGTTCACGTTCTCCTCTAGCTTAGGCGCCATTAAGGTTTGTAGAATTTGTCTTGAGAGAAGAGAGGTGTCGACACAGTAGTTTTGGTCTCGAAACTTTGAAAGCGTGTCGACAAACAAAGACAAAACCCTATTTATACCTTTCTGATTTTGAAGATGAATAGGCGGGACAGCTAACTGAAAATGTGTCGACACTGGCAATAAGTGTCGACACTGACTTATAATGTCTCGACACACATGTGTCGACACAAGTTTAGTCAATAGATATTATGTGTCGACACTTGTTTATGTGTCGACACAACATAACTCGACACATAGTCGAGACGTTACTTAGAAAATTCTGAGTAAAACTTAAGTGTCGACACCACTTTGGATGTGTCGACACCTACTTGACATGTGTCGACACTAATATTCAGAAGTGTCGATGCCAACTTCCTAGATGTGTCGACACCTTTTCCTTAAGTGTCGACACCACTATTCTGTGTCGACATGGACTTGTCTATGTGTCGACACCTTTTTACTTAGCCATTTTCAATACTGTAAACTTACTCTAAGTTTATCATTCCTAGTTCAATTTTAAATCTATTGAACTTAGCTTCTTCTAGGGGCTTAGTAAACATATCAGCTACTTGATTATCAGTTTTAACATATTCAAGTAAAATATCTTCTCTTTCTACATGCTCCCTAAGAAAATGATATTTAATTTCAATATGTTTTGTTCTACTATGAGATACAGGGTTATTAGCTATTGAAATAGCACTTGTAGAATCACAGAAAAGTGGAGTTCTACTTACCTGAAATCCATAGTCCTCTAGCTGATGTTGTATCCACAGAAATTGAGCACAGGAACTTCCTGCAGCCACATACTCTGACTCTGCAGTGGAGATAGCCACACTGGTTTGCTTTTTGCTACTCCATGAAATTAGTCTCCCACCTAGGAATTGACAGGTTCCAGTAGTGCTTTTTCTATCTTCTTTGCATCCTGCAAAGTCTGCATCTGAATAACCTATTAGTTCAAAATCTCCATTCCTAGGGTACCAGAGGCCTAGATAGGGAGTGCCCTTTAGATATCTCAATATTCTTTTGACTGCTGTCAAATGAGACTCTTTAGGGCAGGCTTGATACCTTGCACAGACACATGTAGCATACATGATATTTGGTCTACTAGCAGTCAAGTATAATAAGGAGCCAACTATCCCTCTATACAAGGTTTCATCTACAGTTTCCCTGCATCATCCTTGCTAAGAGACATACTTGACCCCATAGGAGTCTTCATGGTACTGGATGAATCCATACCATACTTCCTTATGAGTTCTAGGATGAACTTGGACTGACATATGGATAAACCACTCTCAGTGTGTTTAACTTGGAGACCCAAGAAAAACTTCAGCTCTCCCATACTACTCATCTCAAATTGACCTTGCATAAGTTTTGGAAATTTTTTTGCAAAGGCGGCTTTCAGTAGACCCAAATATAATGTCATCTACATATATTTGGACTAGTATAACTTTGCCTCTAGATTCCCTAAGGAATAAAGTCTTATCTATTTTCCCCCTTGAGAACTTGTTCTCAATGAGGAAACTAGATAGGGTTTCATACCAAGCCCTAGGGGCTTGCTTTAACCCATATAAAGCTTTCCTAAGTCTATAGACATGATGAGGTAGAGTTGGATCAACAAAACCTGAAGGCTGTTCCACATAGACTTCTTCCTTAAGATTACCATTCAGGAATGCTGACTTGACATCCATTTGGTAAACCTTGAATCCTTAATAGGTTGCATAGGCCAAGAACATCCTTATGGCTTCCAGTCTGGCTACTGGAGCAAAAGTTTGATCAAAGTCAATACCTTCTTCTTGCCTATATCCTTTAGCAACCAATCTTGCTTTATTCTTAATGATGACCCCTTGTTCATCCATCTTATTCCTGTAGATCCACTTAGTTCCTATTATATTGTGGTCTTTAGGTTTAGGATCAAGTTCCCAGACCTTGCACCTCTTGAACTGATTAAGCTCTTCTTGCATTGCTTCAGTCCATTGTGGATCTTGTATTGCTTCTTCAAATTTCTTAGGTTCAACTTGAGATAGAAACTGGAGTAGATTGCTGCATTCATGTATCTGCTCCTAGTTTGAACTCCTTGTCTTGGATCTCCAATAATCTGCTCTACTGGATGATCTCTAAGATGCCTGTTGGCTGGAGGCATCCTAACTTCTGGTTGAACCTCTTCAGCACCTCCATCATGCTATATTCCTTGAACTTCATCAGCAATTGGTACATGTAGTTCTCCCCCTGGACAACAGCTACTGTCATCTACTTGCTGTCTTGCAGTAGGTCCTTCTTCTATTGTAAGCTTGTCCATCTTCTTTGTTAAACCTGTGGGGCTGCATACACTACTAGACAACTCATTATTAATAAGTTTAGTCTCATCAAAAACTACATGCACAGTTTCTTCTACAACTTGTGTAGTCAAGTTGTAGACTCTATAAGCCTTACTGTTATTGCTGTACCCAACAAAAATTCCCTCTTGGGATTTGACAGCAAAATTAGTTAAGTAAGACTTTCCATTGTTAAGTATGAAGCATTTGCAACCAAAGATCCTGAAGTAGGATAAGTTTGGTTTACTGCCTTTCACAACTTCATAGGGGGTCTTGTTGAGCCCTTTAGTGATGGTAGCCCTATTTATAACATGGCATGCAGTATTAACTGCTTCAGCCCAGAAATATTCTGGCAGTGATGTATCACTTAATAGGGTCTTACCAGCCTCTATCAAGGTCCTATTCTTCCTCTCAGCAATGCCATTTTGCTAAGGTGTTCTAGGTGAAGAGAATTCTTGAAATATCCCAAATTCTTCATATAGTTTTGTCATGCTATCAGACTGAAATTCAGTACCATGGTCACTTCTTATCTTGACCACTGTACTATTTAGTTCATTCTGAATTTGCTTGACAAAGCTATAGAAGACACTAGGTGTTTCAGATTTCTGTCTTAAGAAGAACACCCAGGAAAACCTTGAGTAGTCATCTACAACTACAAGGGTATAGACCTTCCTACCTAAGCTGTGAACTGGCATTGGACCAAAGAGATCCATATGCAAGAGGTATAAACACCTTACAACATCTTTGTTTTCTATGCTTCTAAAGGTGGATTTAGTCTGCTTGCCCTTTTGACAAGCTGAGCAAATACCATCTTTAACACACTTAACTTGAGGACCATTCCTCACTAACTCTTTCCTAAAGAGTTTGCTAATAGTCTTGTAGTTAAGATGGGCAAGCCTCTTGTGCCATTTGACACAATAAGAGACTGTCTCATCAGCTACAAGACACACTGGAGAACCATTGTTCTCAACCATAATATCTAAGCAATAGACATTTCTTTTCCTATAACCAGTCAAAATGATCTCTTGATCAGTTGAACTCTTGATATGACAACCATTTTGAACAAATGAGATGTCATACCCTACAACACTTAATTGACGTATACTTATTAGGTTGTGTTTCAACCCTTTAACATAAGCCACTTGAGTAATGGTAACCAAGTTAGTAGAAATGTTACCAAATCCTTTGATGATTCCTTTTTCAGAACCACCAAAGGTGACTTTTGGACCATCTTTTATTGGAATGTAGTCCTTTAGTAATCCTCTAGTTCCATTCATATGTCTGGAACATCCACTATCCAAGTACAATGTTGGGGTATGGCCACTTGGACTCACCTGCAAAATAGATTAATGAACCTTAGAACACAAAGAATTCTTGGGTCCTTGGTACTTGTTAGTTTGCAATCTAACAAAGCTACCTACTGGCTTTCCAACAGGTAGTTTGGTACTCACTTTGGCACTAGCATTGTGCCAACAATCCATTGCAAAATGGCCAACTTTGCCACAACACCAACATTCAAACTTATTGTACCTTTGCTTAGGTACTGTCTTTGCTGTCTTATCTACAGCAGACTTGTTGAATGTTGGGGCTTTGCCCTTGGACTTGGACTTGGACTGCTCAGTCCTTGCAGGTCTAATAAAACCCAATCCAGCCTTGCCTTTATGATGAACAAATTCATCAATTAAAGGTAGCACTGACTTAGGTTTAGAAAACCTAGCAACAAGCTCTCTCTCTTTCTGAAGATTGATCTCCAGACTCTTGATTTGATCATTCTTAAAGATTATAGTCCCCATCTGAATCACTGTTATGTGTTTCAGCCTGGCTATCTCATTAAGCTTTTGATCAAATAGCTTCTCAGAATCTGTTGCAGCAGCTTTTAGATCAGCAATTTCCTTAGCCTGACTTTTGGCTAGGGACTTGCTTTTCTTGTAAGCTTGCAACAGTACTTTATATTCATCTATGAGCTGATGAATATCTTCCTCAGACTCAGATACACTCTCATCACTAGATGATGATGAATCTGATTCTGTACTAGAACAAGAAACTGAACTTAGAGTTGAACTTTGTACCTTACTGGGTCCTGGCTGCTCCAGGATTTTGTCATGCTCTGTCAAAGCCATTAGCCCTTGGCATTGACTGTCTTCTTGTTCATAAATAGACTCCATGATCTGCATGAATTCTTCTTCTTCTTATTCAGCAAACAGCCCTATGTATGCCTCAGCATCAGACTCAGTTTCTGAAGAAGAGATATCTGACAGAGTCTTCTCCTTCTTGGCAACAAAAGACTTTTCTTTCTTGCCTTTGAAATAAGTCTTTTTCCTGTCACTAGACTCTTTTCTCTTTTCAGGACAATCTGCAATAACATGGCCTTGTCTATTGCAACAATAGCACACTATCTTAGAACCAGTTGCCTTGCTAGATTTTGTCCTCTTCCTGTCCTTCTTTGAAGCCTTTTTATCATGATAAAAATCTTCTTTTCCTTTTGAAGTAGAAAGCCTTGACCTCCACTGTTTCTTCTTCAAGAATTTCTGAAAATATCTAGTGAAGGCAGCAAAGTCTTCATCACTTTCACTGCTTTCAGATTTTGTGCTGGCTGACTCATCTGATTCTGATTCAACTACCTTTGGAGGTGGAGTTGATGACTTATTCCTGCACTTTCTGGAGGCTTCTGTCTTGAAAGCTACTGTTCTTTCCTTGTGTTCAGTTCTTGTTGATTTCTCCTCCTCTTTCCTCACTGTCAACTGCATTTCATATGACAACAATTTGCCAAACAGTGTAGGTGGAGGAATTTCTCCCAACTTAGCCATTTCTCTAATGACACAAATCTTTGTGTCCCAATCTTTAGTTAGGGACCTTAGGAACTTGTCATTTAGTTCATAATTGCTGAACTCTCTTCCATAAGACATGAGTTTATTCACTATTCTGTAGAACTTCTTATAGCACTCAGTTATGCTATCACCCTTTCCTTGTCTAAAACGTTCATACTCCTGATTCAGCAAGGATTTTCTATCTTGTCTAACTTCTTCAGAACCCTCCATATACACAATAAGAGTGTCCCACATCTCTTTGGCTGTCTTACAGTGTATAAGATTCTGAAATGTTGCATCATCTATGACACTCACTATAATGTTTTGTGCCCTCTTGTCCATGGTGGCTAGGACAATCTCATCCTTAGTCATTTCAAAGAAATCCTTTGGGGTTCTCTGATTTGCATCTAGAACAGATATCTTCATGGGCACATATGGTCCCTCTTTGACTGTGATGTAAATCCTAGGGTCTGAGGCCTCCACAAACAGCCTTACCCTTTCCTTCCAGATCCCAAAGATTTCCTTTCTGCATATAGGTAATTTCATGGAACCCAATTCCTTGTGATTCTCAAAGGAACCCATGATTCTTGATTTTCTTGAATCAGCAATCACACAAACATTCACAATCACAATCACAGCACAGCAGACACAAAGTTTTATAGTGGTTCCCCAAGCTTTGGGTACATCCACTTTCCCCCTTCGCCTATCTAGCAGTGTACTAGATTCCGCCAAACTTCTCCACTGTCTCAAAACCCAAATTGGTTCCTACACCTCAGGCCCAAAGCCCTATAACTCAGCTTTTCCACAAAGCCTACACTAAGCCACAAAGGCCTACACTCACCCACCAAGGCCTACGCTCAGCCAACAAGGCCTACACTCAGAGACTTTAATCTCCTACACTCAGGCTCTCAAGCCCTACCCTCAGCCTTTATAATTTCAGGCTTACAATCACTCAGATCCAACGGATCCTACAAGATAAAAATGTATTTACAATTGTTAACTTAACAACTCAGAAATAAGAGAGGGGAGTTGTGAGTTTCTTGATGAGTTCTTGGAAGAACTCAGCTAGATTCAATCTGACTTAGCTTTCTTCAAAGCTTCTTGAAAGTAGAACTGAATAAGATTGAATTCCTTCTGCAGTTGATCCTTGACCTCTGCTTCTTAAGATCCAGAATATATCTGAACCCTTCTTCTCAGCCTAGTTCCAACGGCTGATTTCTTGGATGGAGCCCTCTCTCTCCAACTTCTTAGATCTGCACTTGGACAGTTAGATCTTCTTGTCTTGATACTTGATCAATAAAGTGAACAACTCTGTGAACCACTCTTGAATTACTTCAACAACAATCTCTGTAGACTGTATAAGCCTATTTATAGGCCTTCTTCATGGTAACCGGCTGGTCCGGTCCATAACTGAATTCTGACATCTCTGACAGGTGCTGTATATCGGCTGGAACGGCAGCTGTCAAGTCATCCAGTCAGTTCTTGAAAATCTCTAACTGTCTGAAAGTGTCGAGACTTCCTGTCTTTAAGTGTCAACACTTATAGATCAAGTATCGACACAAGTTGTGTAAGTGTCGACACAAGTCTACAAGGTGTCGACACAACTCCTTGTGTTGTAGATTCTATGTCTCGACACAGTTTCTTCTACATGTGTCGACACTGAAATTGAGTGTCGACACAAGTGCTTGATCTTCTATCTTTTGCTGAATTCTACTAAGTGTCGACACATCTCCTTTGTGTCGACACAACTTCTTGTGTTGAATCTGTTAAGTGTCGACACTGCTTCTTGGTGTCGACACATAGTCTTCTATGTTGATTTTTGCTGAGTGTCGACACAGCTCCTTGTGTCGACACTTGATTCTTCTGTTGAGACTTCAGCTGAGTGTCGACACATTTCCATAGTGTCTACACTTGTACTTAGAAAATTTTGTTGATCTTGCTGTTCTTTGCTAAGTGTCGACACAGCTCCATGTGTCGACACTTTCTTCAAGTGTTAAGTCTTCAGCTGAGTGTCGACACATTATTCTGAGTGTCGACACTTACTTCAAGTGCTGACTCTTCTGTTGAGTGTCGACACATTGTTCTTGGTGTCGACACTTTCTTCAAGTGCTGACTCTTCTTGTTTTGTGTCGACACATTGTTCTTGGTGTCGACACTTTAACTTAGTCTCTGCTGACTTTTGCTGAGTGTCGACACAGCTCCAAGTGTCGACACTTTCTGGTGTAGACACAGTTCTTCTAGGTGTCGACACAGCTACTTGTGTCGACACAGCTTCTCTGCAATTTTCTTCACTGAGTGTCGACACAGCTCCTTGTGTCGACACTTTGTGTCTGGTGTCGACTCTGCATCCCAGGTGTCGACACAATGACTCCAAGTGTCGACACTGCTTGTCTGGGTGTCGACACAAGTCTTCTTAAGTGTCGACACTTTCCCTCTGGGTGTCGACACATGGACTTAGAAATTTTTTGCTTCAGTCCTGCAAATACTTAACCTGCACAAGTAAACTCAACATTCATCAAATACATTATGATGTATATCATTGAGTTTGGTGAGGCTTCTTCAAATCAGGTACATTTAACCAATGTACCCAACAATTCCTCTAGTCGGAGGAGAGGTGCGATCGGGAGGACATAGGCCGGCTTGCAAGGGAGGAGCTGATCTCGGCCGTCAGTGCAGAGGCTCGGTCTTACAATAGGGCTTAAAGTCCCGCGACACCGTCCCATCGTCTGAACTAGGCTATTTAAAAGGAACGGGTTGGACGCTTGGCTTCCGGAGTCGATCGCGAGGCTAACCCTTGAAGCCCTCAGAAGCTCGAGGCGAATTGGTAATAAAGAGAAAACTTAACCGCTACTGAATTACAAGGAAGAGATAACATATTACCGCTAGGGAGGGAACCCTTTTCGGTCACCCCGGCTCATAATACCTCTCAGCTGCTCTCTTACTCGATCTTGAAGATAATAACCTCCAGGTTTTTCGTTGATGTAACAAGTGGGGATACACGGGTTTTTATAGGTAGAAGCGCTTCAAATAGGTGCAAATCCTACTCCAAATGCTATGAGATTCAAACAACAACTATGGGAGGGGACAACTCTGAGTATGAGGACCTTACATACAAAGTATCAACGCACGACCATGGTCGTCACCTGGTTCCACTTCTATAGCCATGACACTCGCCAGAGTTCTTCTGTGCTGGTCACTCTCCATGCTCACCGCACCAAAATGTTGAAACCGGAAATCCGGTCTCCCATGGAGTTCGACCCTTGGGGAAGGGGTGACCGCGCACCTACTACCCTCAAGCAAACGATCTAGGCACAAGACTAGGAACACAAGGGACAGACCCAAGGTTTCAGCGTGGAGGACCCACCGCATACCCGGAAGACTAACTCTTCCCCTCCCAAGCCAAGGGTTGAGCTAAGTCACCTTCAGAGGGATCTCTTGGCCGATCGGAAAATCCAAGGAGGATCTCGAGATCCACTCCCAAACTAGAGGTGCCACCTCAGGTCTATGTAAAATGTTCCCCGCCCGCCTTACTATTGACGCAAAACCGCCCAGCAGCCCTACTCTACGCAGCCCCAATTGGGCCGCTAATAGCGGAACTCCGCTACTCTGAAAGGATGGCAACGGGCCATCAGGGGCTTCCCGGCATCTATACATCGGGGCCCACATGGGGGAGCAGTTCACGAACACGCCGCTCGCCCCAGACAGGAGGAGTAAACTACATATCCACAGAGCATCACAGGTATGAAAAAATATTACAGGAATATAAATTCCATACTCGGCACGCAGGCCGGAAATATAAACAAAAAGGACTTCGAGGGCCAGCACAAGCTTGGGCTTAAGCCCGCTACTCCCCGCCTGGTACTGCAACACCTGTACGCCAACGTCTCGACGAGCGGCGACCAACTAGTCATCGGTCGGCTAATATAAGCGGGCCAAACATATTGCGCACACCCCCTTTTTTGGGGCTTGTAGCGCGCATTCCCTGCAAACGGCCAATAAATAACTTCCTCGGAGTCTTCTCCGGGAACCCCAGAACATCAACAATCCGGCTCACACGTCCGGATGGGCTTCATACAACATGCCTAAACCCGTACTCACACTTCCGGGTACTAATGCAATTAACTGCGGGGACGTACACGTCAACCCGTCGGGGAGCTCCCTTCCCCCTACCCGTTGGTGGAGAGGGGCTTCCATGCAAATATGTAAACTGAGGGCTTCACCTGCCCAAGTAGAAACATCATTACCCTTGTCGCGTGCTTGGCGGCGGGGGCAGGAGAGGAGCTCCGGGTCGATCCTACTGCATGCGGCCACGTCGGCGGTCGATCTCCACTCTAGGCCGAGCCTCGCTCCAGGCCGAGCCTCGCTCCAGGCCGAGCCTCGCTCCAGGCCGAGCCTCGCTCCAGGCCGAGCCTCGCCCGGGCTGCTGCTTTGCCGGCAACGTGAGAGAGGGGAAGGGGGGGGGGGGGGCTCCCGCTTTGCCGGCGACGGGAGAGAAAGGGAAAGGGGCGGCCGGGCTGCTGCTTTGCCGGCGACGGAGGAGAGGGGAGAATGGCGGCCGTGCCCTGCTGCTTCAGGTGGCGGCGGGAGAGAACGAAGAAGGAGGCCGTTCCCTAGCCCGGGCGGTGGCTGGAGGGAGAGAGGGGGCGGGCGGCCCCTTGCTGCCCCAGGCCTAGGGCGAGAGAGGGAGGGCGCGGCAGCTGCGCTGCTTTGCCGGCGACGGGAGAGGGCGGGGAAGGGGCGGCGGCGGCTGCACTGCTTGGCTGAGGGTGAGAAAGGGAGGGGGCGGGCGGCCCCTTGCTGCTCCAGGCCGAGGGTGAGAGAGGGAGGGGGCAGCGGCGGCGCTGCTTTGGCGGCGACGGGAGAGGGCGGGGAAGGGGCGGCGGCGGCGGCTGGGCTCCAGGACTGACCGGGCTAGGGCTCCCCCTTTTTCTTCTTCCCCGGCTTCCATTTCTTCTTTCTTTTTTTCTCCTCTCCCGTGCCCCGAGCGCCCCTCCTGCCTCTATTTCTTTTTTTGCTTTTCTTTTGTACCCAGCCCCCACCCCCTGCTGAACCCGATCCCACCCCCTTGATCTCATCTCATCCCCCCTTTTTATCCAATTTCATATATATTATATAATACAATAATATATATATCATATAATATAATAATACATATATTATATATATATATATATATATATATATATATATATATATATATATATATATATATATATATATATATATATATATATATATTCTAAACACGCGCACATAAAACCTCCGCACGCACGCGCGAGGACCCGCACGTCCTTAAACAGGGTCGCACCAACTCGTCGCCCCCAACACGCCCCCTAGGCTGATATTTGGGGAGGGTCACACTCGCCCGTATACGGGGTTGTACAAGCATCAACATACGGGTCGACCTGTATCACAAAATGCCTATCCCGCAGGCTAAGACAAATATCGTCAATGCCAACCCAACATAAAGAACACAAACAAAAGTCAAAATCCATACAAGTATAAAAGTCCAACTAGTACATCTATAATAAGAAGCAATATCAGCTTCTATAATATCATAATACATAAATATCTGTCCTAAGGGCTAAAATATGAGTCGCTCAAAACTCACATTTGTAACTGACAGCAGTGTTGGTAACGTCGTATCAGACCCTGTCACTCTGGTCTGGCTGCCCTCCAACATAACCTGTTGTTGCACTATCCGTGGGGTTTCCTCATAAAAAGGAAAACGTAGCAACCGTTAGTCATAAAGACTAAGTGGCTATCACATCCGCTCCCCGACGATTCTTAGGCACTAGGTGGAGAGAAGGAACAAGGGTATAATATCTATATATATTGTTAAAGCCAAAAACTAGGCTCAACGAGAGTTCGGATCTTGGGGTGTAACCAACACTTATTTCTCCCAAACCTCCACCCCAGACCAGTGATAAAGGACTAAGAACTGACCCAAAGTCTCAGCTGGGAGGTCCCTCCTTTAACCCGGAAGTTCTCTGAGCACGTCCCCTCCAAAGTCAATTGCTGGGCTAGGAGTACCACAGAAAACTCTAGAAGGAAGAATGAGAGTACGAGAAAAATCTGCCTTTTGAGGTATCCTGTTGGTCTATTTATAGATTTTCAATATATGGTCAGCAAAAAGACTACTTTTGTTGTCCTAAAATTACTAAAATGGCCCTGGGTTGGTCTGCCAATAGCCAACCTCTGCTATTTTGAGGAGCTAAATTCAGACCCAAGGGTATTTAGGTAATTTCAGGTCTGGGTCCCATTTGGCGAAAGCCCTTCCTACTGAGCCCTGCAGTAACCCTGCTCATTCTGAGCACGAGCCTTCCCGCCTGCCCCTGGCGTGAACCAAAAGACTGAAGGGGTGTTGAGTGGGGAAACATCACTCAACACCGAGGGCCAAATATGGTTCCGCCAACGAGGGGCACGAGCCCTTTCGCCCGCCCAGGGTAGGAACCTTCCCGCCCGCCCTGGTTCCGCCATGGATTAAACCTAAAATCTGCTCGATGAAAATAACTTTAAGTTGAAGTCTCAGCTCGATGAATTTGCGCTCGACGAATAACGTTCTCAGCTCGACAAATTGAGCTCGATGAACTGGCGTTACATGACACCTGGGCGAGAGCCTTCCCGCCTACTCATGGCGAGAACCCTCCTACCTGCTTTCTTATCTGACCCAATTTAAAGGCCAAAGCTAGCCCAATCCGAGTCCTTAGGGGCGTCTTGATCCACCCATCAAAAATGGGGTTGTACACAATCCCCGCTCTTTGCGAGCTAGCATTGCGCTTGGAAAGATACATTCAACCCCTAATATTCGGTGGGTGCTTGCTGACCTAGCAGGGAATCTTTCTGCGGGCCCCGCCTTTGTCTTATGTTGGGATTATATTAGCCAGCAAGACACGTGTATGTGGGACCGCGTATTTGGCTTCCCCATCGCGTTCCATGTCTGGGTGTTGACCCCGGTGGTCCCCCTTGTTGCGGAATATCCCCGCGGTCCTGTGGTTGGGGTTAATCCCACACCGCCTACAGACTTCTCCCCTTTGTGTTCATGTACCCCGCCACCCTTCATCTCAATACCCGGGTTTTGAGATGAACTGTTGGGTTGGCGGGTTTTAATTTGGTATCAAAGTGGGTTGTAACTTGGCCCACCGCTCAACTGTGAAGCATGTCAACTTGGCAAGCATCACCGCTCCTACTTCCCACCAAAGCAAGGTTGTGGATCTTCCCGGCCGTTGAACTTGTTCACGCTGACATCTGGGGTCCTGCTCCTACCCTCACCATCGGTCGGGGTAGTTCATATTTTGTAACGTTTATTGATGATTTCTCTAGATGTACATTGGTGTATCTTTTAAATGATCGCTCAGAACTTTATTTTGTATGGACATCTTTTTATCATATGGTTAAAAATAAGTTTGATATGTCTATTAAAAAGTTTCGTTCTGACAACGCTAAAAAATATCTTAGCAATTGGTGTAGGGGTATCCGGAAATGGAGATCTCTGCGAAGCTAACGCTCTCCCTACGCACAACACGTCGTAGATCTACCGTACCTACACAGCACCTATCGCCCATAATAGTTCCTCGTCACAAAATTCAGCACAAACAATAAGGGAGGAATGGTCGACTCGAAAACAACGATCGGAAATTTGAGTCGGAATATTCCCCAAGAAAACACAAAGGTTGCCACTCCTTTTTGAGAGCAAGACCAAGGCTATAGGCCAAGATCCGCTCAGGTAAATAAGATCCACCCGATCCGGAAATAAAAAGCCTTGCAACGGCGATTTCGTTTCAAAACTTGCAGCGATTAATTTAAAGATCCGGAGAAAACGATTTGCGAAAAATCCACCACAACTAAGGAGAAGAATCACACAAGGAAGAGGAAAGAGATTACCCAACCTGAAAGCGTTTCACACAAGATAACTGTGGGAGAATCACTCTCTCCACGGATCCACCGGTTTCACACCGAATGGGGCTGCTTCCTTCTTCCACGGAGTCGCACCAATAGAAGCCACGCAGGAGTCGCACCGAACGGGAATGGAGGAGGCAAGGTTTGGCTTCACACCGGGGGGGGGGGCTATTGGATTCTCTCCATGGTGGCCGAAATTTCTCAAGGGGGGTTTGGGTTTTCTTTTTCCAATGCTTTAACTCTTCATAATAGCCTCCTTTAAATAGGAGTTACAAACAAGCCTTAGCCCTTCATGATGGAGATTTAATCTCATCCATCCGAATGGCTAATTGCACACCAATACTAAAAATAGTTCAAAATGAAAAAATAACAACACATACAATGAATATAAAATTATCACATAAGCATAGGATAATTTTATATTCCAAATATAAAATAGAGTGCAAGAAAAGGAAATAAATAAAGCTAATGCGTTGCCGTGACGGTAGCACGTCGCGGGCGGAGGTTGTAGCGTAGCCTTCCATTAGCGTCATCGTGCCGTCTCACGTCCTTGAGTCGTATGACCTTATCAACCGGATCATCAGCAGCATCGTCAGCAAATGGTGGAGGAGAGGGCATGCCATCAATCCTCCCCCGCTCAAATGCGCGCATCTCCGTTGCATGGTCCAAGCGATAGCGGTGAAGGAGAGCGCCATCCAAACTCTGCAGCTCCGTCTCGAGTACCCAAGAGTCATCCGAAGGGGGCCAATCACGCCAACGGATGAGAAAACGGTGGGTGTCGCCATCTGCAGTGGTAGCGGGCTCAACATCAAGTATCATCTCTGGAGTGGAAAATGTCCGTGGAAACCTGGGGAACATATTAGCAGTAGGCAGGAAAGAAGGCAATTTACCATCCGATGATATACCTGTGGGGACCGAAGGAGAGAGATCATTCGTACTACCACTCCCAAACCCATGAGAATTTTCAGTGGGAGAAGAAGACGACAAAGAAATCAACTCTTGTGGTGGTGACACAAACATCGTTAAATCCGAAACATTAAAAATGGGGGAGATACCCCAATCAGCAGGCAATTCCAAAATGAAAGAGTTGTCACCTAACTTCTTAATAATCCGAAAAGGGTCGGCGCGCTTTGGTGCTAACTTTTTAACGGTGCCAGTTGGCAAGCGTTCGGGAACCAAATGGACTAAAACTAGATCGCCAATTTTGAAGTCTGATACTCTCCTATGTAAATTAGCGTGCGCTTGATAAGAGTCGTATTGCGTAGTCAAGGTGGCCCGTATACGTGCGTGTAAATCATGAATGTGCTAGGCGAAGGATTGTGCAAAATGACTTTCCTTGTACGTTGGGGGCAACGACACCAAGTCAAGCGGCACAGGAGCCTTATACCCGTGGACAATCTCATTCGGAGACAGACCCGTAGACCTATTCTTGGAATTATTGTAGGCTAACTGGGCATGGGGAAGGAGAAGATCCCAAGTGCTCTTGTGATCACTCACAAGGCATCGTAACAAATTTCCTAAACTCTGATTAACCACTTCCATCTGCCCATCAATTTGGGGATGATAGGCAGAGGAAAACAATAATTTCGTTCCCATTAATATCCAAAGAGTCTTCCAAAAATAACTAGTGAATTTTACGTCCCTATCCGATACTATGGTATTTGGCACTCCACGGTGACTAACGGCTTCCTTAAAATAAAGTTTAGTGACGTGAGACACATCATTCATCCTACTGCACGGGATGAAATAAGCCATCTTTGAAAACCTATCCACAACTACAAAAATTGAGTCGTGACAGCGTAGGGTAACGAGGAGGCCTAATAAAAAAATCCATACTAACGTCTACCCAAAGCATGGAGGCAATAGGCAAGGGTGTATATAATCCTACGTTTGTTTTACTACCCTTAGACACCTGGTACGTGCGACAACTACTCACTACCTGTCCCACCATAAATTAAGTTTTGGCCAATAGAATTTGTCCTCGACTAACGTAATGGTCTTATCTCTACCGAAGTTGCCACTCAACCCTCCGCTATGCAACTCCCATATGATATGTAGTCGTAACGATGACTGTGGAATACATAGTTTCCCGTTCCTAAACAGGTAACCGTCCTTGATGACGTAGACAGATATCGTCATGGGGGAGCTATCCTGGGCAGAAAGATAGAAGTCCTGGAAGTCAGGACACGTGGCGTACTCATCCTTAATCCACTCAAATCCTACAACATGTACTTCCATAGAGGTGAGTAAAAGAGTAAGACGACTAAGGGCGTCCGCAACTCGGTTATCAGCTCCCTTAAGGTGCTTGAGATTAAACGTGTAACCTTGTAAGAAAGCTACCCACTTAGTGTGTCGTGGACTGATCTTATGCTGGCCGTTGATGAAACGTAAGGACTCATGATCGGAGAGGATCACAAACTCCTTGGAGAGGAGATAGTGCCTCCAATGGTGTAGACATCAGACTACAGCATAAAATTCCCTATCGTAATTAGAATAGTTCAGCTTAGGGCCGGACAACTTCTCGCTAAAATAACTAACGGGATGGCCCTCCTGGCTCAAGACACCTCCAATCCCTACCCCAAACGCATCACATGTGAGCTCAAAGACTTTAGCAAAGTCAGGTAGATGTAAGACAAGTGTCTCAGTCATAAGCTCCTTTATTCGTTCAAAAGCATGGGTGGCGGACTTCGTCCACGTAAACTCTCCCTTCTTCATACAGTCTGTGATAGGCGCCATAATACTACTGAAGTCTCGTATAAAACGACGATAAAACGTGGCTAAACCATGGAAACTACGCACCTCACGTAGGGTGGTTGGCATGGGCCAGTCCTTAATGACCTGAACCTTGCCCGGATCGACTCGGATACCCTCGAAGCTGACTATATAGCCTAAGAACTCTACCTCCGAGACATAGAAATTGCATTTCTTAAGATTCAGAAATAACGTCTCCTTCCGCAGGGTGGAAAAGATCACTCTCATGTGGGAGATGTGCTCGGTAGTAGAGGTGCTATAAATCAGAATATCGTCAAAGTAGACGACAATGAACTTTCCCATGAATGGCTGAAAGACATGTGTCATCATCCGGGAGAAGGTACTAGGGGCATTGGACAACCCAAAGGGCATCACAAGCCATTCGTACAGACCATCCTTCGACTTAAATGACATCTTCCACTCATCGCCCTCTCGTATCCTAATCTGGTGATAGCCACTCCGAAGATCTAATTTGGAGAATACGGTGGCTCCGGACAAGACATCCAACAAATCATCTATGCGGGGAATGGGGAACCTATACTTGATGGTGATTTTGTTGATAGCCCGGCTATCAACGCACATCCGCCATGTACCATCCTTCTTGGGGGCAAGTAGGGCTGGTACAACACATGGACTCATACTAGTCCTAATAAAACCTTTCGCTAGCAAGCCCTCTATCTGAGACTGCAACTCCAGGTGAGCTGCGGGGTGGAGTCAGTAATGGGGCTGATTTGGCAAGGAAGACCCCGGGATGAGATCTATCGCATGCTGGATATTCCTAAGTGGGGGTAACGTGGGCGGCAACTCATCCGGGTACACGTCCTTATAATCCTCCAACAGTACCCGTAACTCACTAGGTAACTCATCCAAATGCTAGAATCGAGCTTCGCACTTAAGAGGACTAGCATATACATGATTCCATCATAGAACGGATCCCTCTCAAACTCTTTCCTACCAACTAGATTCAACGTTTTCCGTTCTACCGGAATAGTGGTGTCCTTAGCTAAGACTACGGGCTCCTTTGGGATGGTCGGCATCAAAGTGATGGTTTTGCCATTGAATTTGAATTCATATGTGTTGGCTCTACCAAAATGTGTAACATCACGGTCGTATAGCCAAGGGCGGCCTAACAACACATGACAAGCGTCCATCGGAAGGACATCACACCAAACCTCATCAATGTAGGATTTGAATGATAGTGGGACCAGGCATCGTTTGGTAACGGGTACAGAGAGCTTGTTGATCCAAGCGACCTGATATGGGGTCGGGTGCGGTTCCGTGACCAAGGACATACGTGCAACGGCCTTCTCAGATACGACATTCACACAACTACCACTATCAATAATCAGCTTGCAAAGCTTCTCGCCACTCTTAAAAATCAGAGAAAATATGCTCGTCCTCTTCCAATCATCTAATGGACGCGGAGTGGTCAAGATACAACGCATCACCATAAGGGGGTGATCGTCCTCTAAGTAACTAGGGACTCCTTCGGGGTCACTCTCCTCTGCGGCCTCGTATACGTAATCGTCAGGGTCGATAGTTGGCTCTAATAAGGCTAGTGTTTTTGTCTTTGTTGGGCATTCGTAGGCATAGTGGCCTTGAATGCCTCAAGAGTAACAAGTGGTGTTAGCCTTGCTAACCTTCCCGATAAGGACACGCTCACTCGCAGGGTTCTTGGAGTTCCTAGTGGTGATCACGATTGACTTCGACTTGGTAGATTTGAACTTTCCATTATCAGGGTATTTGGAAGAAGATGCCCCAGGGGTGGACTTATTCTTCGCACTAGAATAACGGGAGTGAGCCTTAGATGCTAGGTGCTTTTCAATGTCCAAGGCGGCATTGAAAGTCGTATTCAAGTCCGTATGACCGTAACGCAAGAGTTTCCGCTGAATGTCGGGGTGAAGTCTCTTTCGAAATCTAGATAAAGTGACTTTGGGGAGCTCTCGAAGGTCACATCGTACCATACGGTCCTTAAGTTCTCCCATATATTCAGCAACAGACATTGAGCCTTGCCGAAGGGTGGCAAGCTCATCGAACATCTGCGTCCGATGGTACACGGGAACGTATTGATCTGTCAGCAGGTTCTTCATCACAGCCCATCCAATGAGTGGGACTCCGTGCCCAGCTCTTAACCTACGTTCTTCATTCAGCCAATAAGTTTTGGCATGTCTCGTTAATTTCATCCTGGCAACCTGGACCTTTTGGGGGTCCGTGAGGTTGTGCTATTCGAAATAACACTCCATGTCTATAGCCCAATGGAGGAAGATCTGGGGATCTCCCATGCCATCATAGGTGGGGGCATTTATCTTGATGGCCCTCGTGATATCAAATCCTCGCTTAGGGCGGGGTTCTCGAGGGGGCACACGGGGAGAGTTTCCCTCAGAATCCGAGTCAAAGTTCAGTTGGTGCCGGTTGGGCTGCCCAGCATTAACGGGAGGTGGGGGTGGCCTTTCCTGATTTTGTAGGATCTGGGCTAAGACGTTCCTAAGCTCAGCCATTTCGACACGAAGACCCGCTATAGCCTCGGTGTTGGGATCGCCATGCTCGTTCGCAGCCATCCTAGACGTAGACGGGGTTGCGTACTCCGTTCCTAGCCTAGTGCGCATTCAGGTTTGGGAGGCCCCGGGCAAGATGAATTTTCCTAGGGTTGTAGCTATATTGAAAATAAGATATTTTTATATATTCCCAATATGAATAACACGTAGATCGTTAAAATTTTTTTTTGAAATTTTGCTGAAAA
Organism: Platanthera guangdongensis; assembly: GCA_039583875.1. NCBI lineage: Eukaryota > Viridiplantae > Streptophyta > Magnoliopsida > Asparagales > Orchidaceae > Platanthera > Platanthera guangdongensis. Next base: position 106,022,117 of record CM077161.1, on the reverse strand, counting down.
ATAAAGATTTCAGCCCGCTATTGGCAGACCATAGAAAATAATTTTTTTTGATTTTTTTTTTGATTTTTTACGATCCGATCTCCAACAAGGAACACAGAGAGGATGTTTGCAACGTGAAAGTTGAAACGACCGCCTCTGATACCAAATTGGTGTAGGGGTATCCGGAAATGGAGATCTCCGCGAAGCTAACGCTCTCCCTACGCACAACACGTCGTAGATCTACCGCACCTACACAACACCTATCGCCCACAATAGTTCATCGTCACAAAACGCAGCATAAACAACAAGGGAGGAATGGTCGACTCGAAAACAACGATCGGAAATTTGAGTCGGAATATTCCCCAAGAAAACACAAAGGTTGCCACTCCTTTTTGAGAGCAAGACCAAGGCTATAGGCCATGATCCGCTCGGGCAAATATGATCCACCCGATCCGGAAATAAAAAGTCTTGCAACGGTGATTTCGTTTCAAAACTTGCAGCGATTAATTTAAAGATCTGGAGAAAACGATTTGCGAAAAATCCACCACAACTAAGGAGAAGAATCACACAAGGAAGAGGAAAGAGATTAACCAACCAGAAAGCGTTTCACACAAGATAACTGTGGGAGAATCACACTCTCCACAGATCCACCGGTTTCACACTGAATGGGGCTGCTTCCTTCTTCCACGGAGTCGCACCGATAGAAGCCACACCGGAGTCACACCGAACGGGAATGGAGGAGGCAAGGTTTGGCTTCACACCCGGGGGGGGGGGGGCTATTGGATTCTCTTCATGGTGGCCGAAATTTCTCAAGGGGGGTTTAGGTTTTCTTTTTCCAATGCTTTAACTCTTCATAATAGCCTCCTTTAAATAGGAGTTACAAATAAGCCTTAGCCCTTCATGACGGAGATTTAATCCCATCCATCTGAATGGCTAATTGCACACCAATACTAAAAATAGTTTAAAATGAAAAAAATAACAACACATGCAATGAATATAAAATTATCACATAAGCATAGGATAATTTTATATTTTAAATATAAAATAGAGTGCAAGAAAAGGAAATAAATAAAGCTAATGCGTTGCCGTGGCGGTAGCACGTCGCGGGCGGAGGTTGTACCGTAGCCTTCCGTTAGCGTCATCATGCCGTCTCACGTCCTTGAGTCGTATGACCTTATCAACCGGATCATCAGCAGCATCGTCAGCAAATGGTGGAGGAGGGGGCATGCCATCAGCAATGCTTTCACTTCTTTTTATGTGCAACATGGTATCATTCGTCAAACTACTTGTGTCTATACATCGCAAGAAAATAGGGTGGCGGAATGCAAGAACCGTCACCTTCTTAATATCGCCCGCACTCTGATGAAACAAATGCACGTTCCTCACTCCTACTGGGGCTACGCTGTCCTCCTTTCTTGTTACCTCATTAATCACATTCTGTCCACGGTTCTCCACGGACAAACTCCTTTCTCTCTTCTCTACCTTGGCAAGGATGCGTTTCCTCTTCCTCTGGGTATCTTTGGGTGCATGGCCTTTGTGCACAATCCTTCTGCCACACATGACAAACTTGACTCACGTGTCACCAAATGTATCTTTTTGGGTTACTCAACTACCCAAAAGGCTACTATTATTTTGATCCAGTTCTTCGAAAATAATACGTCTCCGCAGATGTGACCTTCTTCGAGAATGTGTCCTATTTCTCCTCCGACCCACCTACACCTCCTTCTCCCACCGTCCCCTCCACCCCGTCTACTCTCGTCGAGATTTTCCCACCATCACCTCCATCGTCTCCTCCTTCCCTCTCTTCCTCATCACCCCTGCCATCTCCCTCTTCTCTACGACCATCTCTCTCCTCTCCCGGGCCTGCTCTCTTTGCCACGGATGCTCCGGTTACTGAGGAACATGCCGACCTGGATCTTCCCATTGCTCTCCGCAAAGGGGTGCATATGTGTACCCAACACCCACTGGCTGCTATTGTTTTATATGATTGTTTCACTCCTTCTCGCAGGGCATTTGCATTGGCTATCTCCGCGACTGCCACTCCCCGCACCTACCAGGAGGCTCTCACTATTCCTCATTGGAAGGCTGCCATGGATGAGAAAATTGCTACCCTTACTGAATAGGGCACCTGGACCCTAGTTCCCTCGCCTTTGGGCACGGATGTGGTTAGCTGCCGCTGGGTTGTTGTTGTCAAATTCCATCCCGATGGCAGCGTGGATTGCTACAAAGCCCACCTGGTGGCTAAAGGATTCACTCAGACCTATGGTGTTGATTACTTTGACACCTTTTCTCCCGTTACTCGTCTCAGCACCATTCGGTCCTTCTCTCGGTCGCTGTCAACAGGGATTGACCTATTTCACAGCTGTATGTTAAAAATGCTTTCCTCTACGACGATTTGCAGGAGGATGTTTACATGGAGAAACCTCATGGGTATGTTGCTCAGGGGGAGACACGAGTATGCCGGCTAAATACGGCTATCTATGGCCTCAAGCAGACTCCTCGTGCCTGGTTTGACAAGTTTAGTGCATTGTTGCGACCATTGGTTTTACAAGAAGCTCAACCGATTACTCCTTGTTCTTTCAGAAAACCCCCTCTAGTCTGGTTCTTGCGGTTTATGTTGATGACATTCTTCTTACTGGCAATGACAAGGATGAGGTAACATTGACAAAGAAACACTTCCGTCAACACCTGGTCATAAAGGATATGGGATCCCCGAAATACTTTCTGGGGATTGAAATCTCTTGGAAGCCCAACTCCATGGTCCTTTCCCAATGGAAGTATGCTCTTAATCTTCTAAAGGAGGCATGATCTACTAGTGCTAAACTTGCCCGTTGTCCCATGACTGCTGGAGAAAACAAAACTTGGACAGATGACTTGCCTCTTCTATCAGATCTTACGAGGTACCGACATCTGGTGGACAAACTCATTTATCTCACAATAACCATACCCGACATCTCTTATGTTGTTAACAAGGTGAGCCAGTTCATGAAAGCTCCTATGGTGTGTCATCTACAATCTGCCTTGAGGATATTGGAGTATATTAAAACAGCACGAGGGAAAGGACTCCTTTTTCAGAAGAATGGTCACCTAAGGGTTGAAGCGTACTTTGATTCGAGCTAAGCTGATGACAAAGGGGACCGCAAGTCAACATCAGGTTTTTGCACGTTTGTTGGAGGCAATCTTGTGAGTTGGAAGAGCAAGAGGTAGTCTGTGGTCTCCAGGTCTAGTGCAGAGGTGGAATATCGCAGGATGGCATCGACCACGTGTGAGTTGAAATGGTTACGGGCTCTCATGCTTGACTTAGGAGAGGTCTACAACTATCCTCTGATGCAGGCTTGCACGTTGACACAAAATAAATCTACGGATGAACACGTTTGCCTCTCTAATGATCCAAATCCTACACTCGCACAATCGTTCTATGCAACACCACGTTAATTAATTCTATCAATTATATACTAGCGTACGGGTAGCCAAACCAATTAGGATTGAATAGAGGCGATGGGCCAATATTCTTTTCGGCTAAAAGGACCCACCCGGTCCGAACGAGTGGTGTTGTACCAAAAGAGATCTACCAAAAATAACGATTCAGAAAAGGTAGATCTCTCCCAACAAAAGAAAACGAAGATTCGCCAAACCTTTTAGAAATTAAATCAATCAAGATAAACACAAACCAGTCGAAGGAAAAAACACGATTATTCAATGCTTCAAAATGCAACGCCAAGAATTTCCACCACAAGAATTAACTAGAGGGAAACACACATGGAGTGGAAATATTTCGTTACCCAACCGGAATGGATGATTACGGTATTTTTTTCTCTACTTGGATCGCCCTTCAACGGCTCTGCCAGAGTCTCTCCGGATGGAGTGGAACTTGTCTGCCTTCGTCGCTTCACGCCTTGGCCGAGATCTTTGGTTGGTAAGAGACGAGGTCGGCTATTGGAGGTGATGAAGATGGGTGCTCGGGTTTTTGGGAGGAGAGGAAAACGAGAATAGAGAGGAGGAGAAGGTTAGCCGGCGGCCAAAGAGAGGAGGAGGAAGGAGGAGGCCAAAATTTGCCTTAGAGGGAAAGAGGAAAGAGGGGGGAAATTCAAATCTTGAATTCTTAGGATTTTTTTCATTCTCTAATTATTCCTTCATAACATGACAATATATAAACTACACCACTCAATCTCCCTCCATTCAAAATTCAAAATTCAAAATTCAAGATGAAAGTTATGATGGTTATATACACCCATCATAACATGAATTATTTAAATGCAATAAAAATAAAAATGCTTAAAATAAAATAAAATATGAAAATGACTTAATAATTAATAATAGTTATTAATAAATTATTATTAATTATTAATATATTGGTTTGCGTTCAGGATAGATATTATGGCGACGCTCCACATGGTCATCCGTAAGCACGCCGTCGCCGTCTTTAAAATGTTGCGGGTCGTCGTCTCCATCAATCTTCCCCCGCTCAAAAGTACTTATCACCGATGAGTTGGTCGGAATGCACTAGCGTAGGAGAGCAACATCCAACAGAGCCACCTCCAATCCAAGAATCCAAGAGTCATCAGAGGCCAGTCGATCACGCCATCGAATCAAGTAGTGGCAAACATCACCACATGTCGGGGAGAGCACTACACCCTGGAGTATCCTGTCATGCAAAAAGATGGTTCTGGGGAGCCTTGGAAAAGCATTAGGCAATAAAGGAAAACAAATTTCTACATCAACAACCAACATACCTCCAGTGAAGACTGATGAAGAGAGCGATCCAGACACAAGCTCACTACCCAAACTATAAGAAAATAAAGTGGACCCAAATGGATAGACAGATAATTCTAGTGGTGGAGAAACATATAGTGTTAAATTAGAAACACTAAAAATAGGGGTAATACCCCAATCAGTGGAAAGCTTCAAATGATATGTGTATTCTCCTAATTTCATTAATATCCGAAAAAGGTCCAACTTTCCAACTCGCCAACTTTCTATAGTGCCCGAAGGCAACCGTTCAGGGACGAGACACACCAAAACTAAATCGCAAATCAAATAGTGAGACGCTCTTCTATGTAAACTAGCAAGAAATTGATAAAATATAATTCGTATGGCTAGCACTTCACTACTGTGCTTATATAAGTTTTGAACATGAGAGACATAAACTAGTGCGAGTTGACTTGGATTATCAGATAGTGGAAACGAACTCAAGTCAAAAGGCACTTTTGCTTTAAATCCGTGCACGATCACATTCGGCGAGCGACAAGCATAAAAATAATCATAAGACGCAACTATATAGAGTAATTTATTACAAGTGCGCCTAAATATCTCGCTACCGTGTGGTGTGAACCCATGCGCTATGTGACTCAACCTGAAAACAGAGGATAATGGGGTTAAATCCGGGGGTATGAGAGCCTTAAAATCAAAGATGATTTTCATAGGCGTCAAAGGCGCAGTTCTAATTTTATAATTAATATAATCACGCTTGGCATGAAGATATGCCAAGGGAAGCCACTGATCATTAATACTAATAGAATTGAATGCTCTCTGGTGTGATAACAGGTGCGAGCGATACAACTCATGTGGCCTAACTATGGTCACTAACGGTTGGGAAAAAGGGCCATCAAATGGCGGTGGGTAAATCCGTGCGAATGGGCGTGGTATATAGGTGTGTGACAGAGACACCACAACCAAAGGCACAATAGCCAAAGACTCAAAAACATACGAGAATGGAACCGTAACTGGACACGCAGAGAATTGAGTAGTCAAATGTGTCATGTCCAAAGGAGGGGCCCGTAAGGTTGGCCAAATAAAATGACTCAGATCAGGAGGGAGAGTCCGTAAATCTATAACCGGGAGAGAGTTAAGATCAAATTTAATTTCACGCAACGGAAATATCATCAGGGGATGCTCATCCAGGTCTACTTCAATAACATCGTCCAAAAATACAACTCTCTCCCTTGGACATTCTTTCAACACACAAGACAATTCATCCAATTCAGAATCAGTATAGGCCTCAAAATGGGCAAAATCGAACCCGACAAAATTTCTAATCCATATTAGGCTTCAGGCAAAGGAGATAACATCAAAGAGATATCTTTCGGGTCCTCAGCACTACCGTCATAGAAAATTAACCTTCCCACACAGGGCAAATCATCTAATACAACACTTCCCTCGCTAGCCAAATCTTCCCATGATGTAGGTACATCGTCAAAATCAAGATAGAGGACAGGGCAAGTGGAATCCCGGGGAGAATTTAAATTAGCTTGAAGCTCAAGCAACGACGATAATATCAATGAACTATCTCTCGGATGTGCATCACTAAGATCATCCCAAGCTAAACATCCATCCCAAGGTGACTCTTCCAACACCGATGAAACATCTACCAACACTGGGTCCACAGAAGACTCCTTGATAATCATAGTAGACGCCTCAGAAATATTGTCGACAGGGAGTGTAGATGATTCCTCAGGGGAGAAATCCTCATCCAGGTCACTAGGATAACCAATCTCCTCAACGTCACTAAAAGCGTCAGCAATATCAACCTCGTACTCAGTGACGGGCTATAAGACCCCATTTGTTTGCAACAACCACCAGGGTCTTATGCCCAGAATCGCCATTTTGCGGTGGCCCCGACTCTCCGGAAGGACGACACTACAAAATGCCGATTCTGTCGACCTTTTTGATCAACAAGAGAGAATGTATAATGATTGGAAAAGCTAAAACAATCAAGTCCACAACATAGAAAGAGGAAATCACATGACAAATAAAGAGTCCACATCACGATATACGGACTTATGCCCGGTACATAAAGACCTCACTACAAGCCACTCATATAAGTAAAACTACTACAACTCAGCTCCACTCACGGATCTGGATGCCTGCCCACCCGAACTACACTGACCTGTCTCCATCTGCACCATACTCCGCTGGTGCTGCATCTCCTACGGCTGCTCCCTATCTCCCATCCGGAGTGCCTAAAATGTGGTGGTCAAACGACCCTCAGTCAAACTAGACTCAGTCAACAGTCCTCCACCACTCTACACGTAGCTCTTAGGCACAGGGCGGAAGGAAGTGAAAAGGAGGACCAAATAATAAGGCATAATCAAGCAGATGACAACTATCCTAACAGGAGTGTTATAACATTAAAAGTGCAGCAGGAGTTAATCAATAAAAGGTAATTCAGAGTAGTAAGGTAAGCATAAGTAAGAACTGTACAAATAGTAATCAGTAACCATTGATTTATAGGGATTACCCCTATAGACCAAGGGGTCGTTCTGCAGGGCCTATCGTATAAACTGTCACATACCAATTTATATATTAGGTGTCAGGGGTTAAATGCAATGACTATACTATGACATGCAAGTATGCTAGGGTATGAACATGCAAGTGCAACACACACACACGACTCTATGCGCACAGACCTTTAGTTCCCAAGTTTGGAGTTAGCTAAACTCTCAGGAGCCTCTCGTCGTGGCCAATAGAGACAGTGGGTTGGGCCTCTCCACTCCTAGACTGGTAATCACACTATCCAGCCTAGCCCCTCTCATACGTTTCCGTACTATTCCTAGCAAACCAGCTAGTCTCCCCGAGTCAACGTACCGATGACGGTGTGATCGATCGTCCAATATCGAGGACCCACCAATGTTATGCACATGCAAGCTTGTATATTATACCTCACCTAAATCCCCGAGCCCCCAGCTCACCAAACCATCAAGTCTAAAAACTAGCCCTGGAGCATACAGCTCCCCGGACTACCAAAATAGTTCCAAGTCCCTTTAACTCTACCAGTAAGCCCATCGACCATGGGTATTTGCTATCCATTCATTACCAATTTGTCTCACCATGTGTACAAGTGTGAGTGTAAGGTGGAGGTATTATTGAGGTTACTTTTGTCCATATTATCCCTAAAGTTTACGTTAGCCCAGGACTACACAAGGTATTCCCCATGAAGGGCTCTCGAAGGCACTAGGAACTACAATGAGATTACGCCCAAAGTTCCCTTTCGCAAGGAACTTATTATTATTGATTCCTACCCTTGACCAATCCTCTCTTTTATTTCAGTGTGGCTCCCCTAAGTGTGTTCAAGTTCTCCGAGCTAGCCTATTTTAATTCTATGTACTATATGCAGACTGTGCTAAGTTACATGATGCTCCCACTATGGGGTACTCCATTTACTCATCCAACAGAACCAAAACAATTACTGGGAGTCTACCATGACCTATTTAGACTAACTCCAGAGTTTCAGAATCTTCCTAATTAATTGGGCATTCATTCTAATTACCCTAAGACTCCGGATGCCCTACTTTGAACATGAAATGCACTTTTAAGTCAGTTACATACCACCACTAAATCATGATAAATAATAGTTAACATTTTTACAATAAATCCAAGGTCTAAGAATTTTTAGAATTGTTTAGGCCCTAAATCCACAATTTAGAACATAAAGTCGATAATACCATTTTAAGAAGCCAAGGCCAGCAATATTGTTCTAAAAATTATGATAAACATTCAGTAACACCATCATGGCATAAAAACACCCTAGAGGTACTCTCCCAATTTTTCAAGTGAACAGTAACCCTTAATTTAATTTTAATTCAATAATTCCATAACCATTGGTTATTGAAGCAGGTACTATAAAAATTCAACTAATAATTATAACAAAATTCCCGGAGATAGATGATGATCTAAAACTAACCCTAACCAAGTTTTATAACCTTGTGAAGCAAGTACTGTTTCTAATCACCTAAAAATTATGAGAAAATTCTAGAGCCTACAAATTGACATAGAACACGCCCTGACCAAGTTTCATAATTTTCATAGCAATATTGGGCTCCAAATCTATTTTTGATCAGAAATCCACAATTCATAATTTATAAAACAAGTACTTAAAATAATCATCTAAAAATTTCAATGAAAATACAGAGGGGACTAACATGATGCAAAACTTCCAAATACTAAATTTCACAACTTTTCAGTGGACAGAAATATCATAGCAAGCAAAATAAACTTAAGGACACAGCTAGGTTATAAAGGAAGTACTAATTTTATTAGTCCAAAAATTCCACCAAAATTATTTTAGAGTTCTTTTTATCAGAGAAATACCCTGCCCAAGTTTCCAGTTATTGTGATGTCTTTTAATTGCCTAAACCAAAATATTAGGTTTTGTTGGATCCCTAGTTGATTTGGGCTAGGTTCACTAGCTTAGGATGTGACCCATTATGTATAGCCAGGGTCAAATTTATGTCCTAGAGTCTAGGTCAAGTCCTTAGGTTCAACATCAGATGGACCGACTATCAACAAGATCATCAGAGTCTCCAGACTTAGAAGATTTCAAGACTAAGTCAAATGAGTTTGACGTTCGTCGAACTCAGCTCGACGAAAGGTGTTCGACGCTCGACGATCGTGAGACATTTCTTTGTGCTGAGCTCGACGATCTTTGTTCTCTATTCGACGAATGTTGAGTTTCTACATCAAACTAAAGTCAGGATAACTTCAGAATGTTTCTAAGTCCAGCACAAGCTTTGGTCTACGAACTAGATTCTGAGTTCGACGAACTTGGACCTCAAGTTCTCAACTTCTCAGCTCGATGAATTTGGATCTCAGCTCAACGAATGAAGATTGTCAGTTCGACGAATGTTAAAGCAGAATTGACAGGTTTTCCTTGAAGGCTATTTCTATTATCTGGTCGACGAACTCCTCAAACTCAGCTCGACGAACTGTGAACTCAGCTCGACGATTCCTGTTCTTCATTCGACGATTCCAGACTAGGTCTTCTCCAGTTTCCTGTCCCGGTTCTTGGCGATGATTCCGCAGTAATCAATGCCAGATCCTCTCAGAATGTTACCGATAGAACGCGCATTGATCTTGGATTATTACATGCCATTTTCTATGTGACAGTTAGGGAAATCATTGATTGCTGCTTCCTTCCCAGGCCGACTGTAATTACTGCTCAAGCATTCAAATTTCAAAAGTTTTCTTCAGTCAGAAATATACACAGAAGAGAAAAATTAATCTTGCATACAGTCAGTCAGACACACAGACAGATTGCACACAAGAACAATCATACAGAAATCTAAAGTTCTACTGCATTCAGCCCAGGCCAGAGAACATCTTGAATTCTACAGGACAACTTCAAAAGGACAACAAAAACTCTATCTGTCAAAGAAGTTCCTGAAACAATCTCTGGTCTAGGCACTCAAGCTTTCAAGACCTATCTCCCTAAAGCAGTGCTCCAGCTTTCCTGATCTTAGGGAGAGCAAATCTGCTAACATCAATCCACAGTCTTCTCAGTTGTTATTGAGAAAGAGAAGACACCATCACCTCTTTTCCAACTCTTGTACAGGGTTTTAATTCCCTTCAAAATTATTCCTGGTTTCAAGTGTCCTTCCAAAAGACTTGAGGTTTTGGTTTTTGAGCACCTGAACAAAAGCTCATTGGTGTCAGACACCTGATCAAAAACCTAAGTGGATTTCTACCATGGTGGTAGAAGAGTGGATGTACGCAGGTTGGGGAACCACTATAAAATTTCTTGTGTCGTCTGGTTGCCCTTTTCTTTTGTTTTGGCTGTGCTCTGTGATTAGATAGTTTGCTGTGTTTGTTTTCCTTATTTGTTGACTTGTTCACCTAGGCTTACAACAAAAGTTGTAAAAAATTTGTAGTGAGCACAATACTCTATTCACCCCCCTTTAGAGTATTTCAGATCTAACATGCACTTTCAATTGGTATCAAAGCGAGGTTGGTTAAAATACCACACCTTAATTGGTTGTATAGGCTAACACCTGAACCACAAAGATCCCTCTTGTTAGATCTGTTTGTTTATTTTTGTTATTAGATTTATTTCTTCACAGAAATGACCCAAAACAAAGATTATGCAAGCATCAGACCTCTAGTTTGCAATCTTAACAAGTTTGCCATCTGGAAGGCAAGAATCAGGTTATACATGAATTCTATTGATGAGGATATCTTTTCTGTTATCTTAACAGGTGTACCTCCAGCACCTGCTGCTTCTACCAGCACCTCTACCAGCATGACTGTAGTACCTTGTCCAAAGAATAATGATGCATACAAGAAAGCCAAAATGACAGATGCTAAGGCAATGAACATCTTGGCTCAAACTATGTCAGATGACATATTTCAAAAGGTGGCTGAGTGCACCTCAGCCAAGGCCATTTGGGATTTCCTCAACCAAATGATAGCTGGTTCAGCAGATGAAAGGAAAGATAGGAGATCCAATCTCATATCCCTATATGAGAATTTCAAGAAGGATGAGGTTGAATCAGTGGCTGACATGTATAATAGGTTGAGCTCAATCATCAATGAGCTCAAAACCTTGGATAAGGACATCACCCTGACAGAGGTGAATGATAAGATATTGATGTGCTTACCTAGCTCTTGGGACTCCCGAATCTGGCCAATCAAAGAAGCCAGAAGACTAAATGAGATATCAACTGAATCTCTGCTAGGCAAATGAAAGTCCTATGAGCAGCTGATCAAATCAAGAGAAGCAGCAGAACAGAAGACAACAACCCTAGTGAGAAAGGATCACAACATTGTTGATGCGCGAAAACGGCACCGGGGGGACAGCTATCACCGAGGGGGTGATTGGGCTCACAGGCAAGGTGAGGAGGAAGGAGAAGGTTGAGGGAGGAAGGGAGAGGCTTGAGAGAAGAGGCGAGCCTTGATCAACAGAGAGGGTTGATCAAGAGAGGAAGAGGAGGGAGACTAGGAGCGGTCGAGCAGACAGTAATTGCAATGGTTGCACTTGCAGGTTGGTTGCCGAAAAGAGCTGAGCTGAGCTGAGGGCAAGGCTTGCTGAGCAAAGGAGCAAGGCTTGCTGAGCAGAGGAGCAAGGATTGCTGAGCAGAGGAGAGAAGAGGGGGCCGCTAACATCGACAACAACTCACTTCACCCATCACGGCCTAAATGCCACTCCTGCGATGGGCTTTCCTTTGATTAATAGCTAGAGATTACAAGCTTACAAGTACACCTTCACAACAAAATCATTAAAAGGGTACAAGGAGAAGCTTGCGGCTAAAGGAGAAGAAAGTGCCAGAAATCAGAGAGGAGAAGCTGCCAGAGACTAAGTAAAAGAGTCGGCCAGCTGCTGGAGGACTGGGAAACAGAGTCTGCAGAGTCTGCTGGCAAGCTGCTGAAGAGCTGTGGAGGACTGCACGGACAGGAAATATGAGCCCGCAGGGCTTGCTGGAAAGGTGATGACGGACTGCGCGGACTGGAAAATGGAGTCCACAGGAGGTGCTGGCAAGACTTGTCTCCACCTCCAGCCCCCTTGAATGAGAGGCTTCAGGGGGTATTTATAGGCCCAGGGAAGTTCTTGAAGAAGCGGGGCCCAGTGACATCAGCATGACGACCTGTGCGGACTCCGCGGACTGGGAATTTGCGTCCGCCATCTTGACCGGTGAAAACTGCAGAAGGCCCTGAAGAGGACCGGAGACCACCCCCTTGCGGGCGGCCTGGGCGGACTCCAGGGGGAGTCCACCCGGCGGGCCTGGCCGCCCCCTTGCGGGCGGCCTGAGCGGACTCCAGGGGGAGTCCGCCCGATTGGACGCCGGGACCGCCCCAGAGCGGGCGGCCTGGGCGGAGTCCAGGGGGAGTCCGCCCGGCGGGCCTGGCCGCCCCCTTGCGGGCGGCCTGGGCGGACTCCAGGGGGAGTCCGCCCGGCTGGACGCCGGGGCCGCCCCCTAGCGGGCGGCCTGGGCGGACTCCAGGGGGAGTCCGCCCGGCGGGCCTGGCCGCCCCCTCTCGGGCGGCCTGGGCGGACTCCAAGGGGAGTCAGCCCGGCTGGACGTCGGGGCCGCCCCCTAGCGGGCGGCCTGGGCGGACTACAGGGGGAGTCCGCCGGGCGGGCCTGGCCGCCCCCTTGCGGGCGGCCTGGGCGGACTCCAGGGGGAGTCCGCCCGGCTGGACGCCGGGGCCGCCCCTTAGCGGGCGGTTTGGGCGAACTCCAGGGGGAGTCCGCCTGGCGGGCTTGGCCGCCCCCTCGCGGGCGGCCTGGGCGGACTCCAGGGGGAGTCCGCCCGGCTGGACGCCAGGGCCGCCTCCTAGCGGGCGGCCTGGGCGGACTCTAGGTGGAGTCCGCCCGGCGGGCCTGGCCGCCCCCTTGCGGGCGGCCTGGGCGGACTCCAGGGGGAGTCCGCCTGGCTAGCGGGCAGAGGCCGCCCCGGGGGGGCGGCCTCGACGGACAGCGGCAAGAGGCTGCCGCCTCTCGGGCAGCAAGGAGGTCTCCCCTGGTGGGCGGCCTCGACGGACGGCGGCAGGAGACCGCCTCCCCTTGGGCTGACTAGGAGGTCGCTCCGGGTGGTGTTGTTGGCGAACTCCTGCAAGGAAAAGCACTGCACGATTAGCGGACCTAACCTCATGTCCCGCGATGGTGAGCCATGAGAATAGCCCGCCGTCCCGCAGGGCACGCAGTTGCTAGGAGACCTAGGCGGATAGGGAAACTGTCCGCCCACGCTGGGACTTGTCGCGATCGAAAGGGAGAAATCTAAGGGTCGCGACTGGCCAGCTAGCCACCTTGGGAAGGATCGCCGATTTCTGGGTTAACATAATCCCCGCACTTTTTTAAGTTCCGAAGGAAACTTCGAAAAAGTTGGAGACCCATGAAAATCGTGATCCACCCCAAAGGAAAGAGAAGGGGAGGCAAGGAGAGATAGAACCTGAAGTCTCCCCTTACAAGCTTGACGTTTCCTGCCTATTTTCCTGCAAGAGGAAAATCAAGGGTAAGCACGTATGGGTGGTACATCGAGTGTGTACCTGAGTTTGCTTTTGCAAAACGAAGAAGGTGTGTCTTCTGTTAAGTTCTGCAAAACAATAGTGAGGGAAAACAGAAAGGCATAATAACTTGCAAGTACCTGATAGAGGCTTGCAATCACCTGCCATTCTCTGCAAAAAGAGGAGGGAAAATAGTATACAAGGACAAAAAAATGAGTTGCAAGTACCTGGAAGGGGCTTGCAAATCTTTTGTGGTCTCTGCAAGAGAAGAGCTAAGAGTATGCATAGTGCATGAAAGTAACTTGCAAGTACCTGAATGATGCTTGCAAATGTCGGTGACCTCTGCAAGAATAGAGTTAGAGGCTGATATTGTTTATAAAGATAGGCTGCAAGTACCTGAATATGACTTGCAGTTGTCTGCTAACCACTGCAAAGTGAAGAGTGAGCAGCATAGATAAAATAATGATTTAAACTGCAAATACCTGGATGAGGTTTGCAGGTGTCTGTTGTTCTCTACAAAGAGAAAAGTTAGAAGCAGACAATATGCATATAAAAGGAGCTTGCGAGTACCTGTGGAGCAGGCTTGCAAGTGTTTGCTAACCTCTGCGAAGAGAGAGGGATTAAAAGCAAACAAGACACGAGGATAACCGCACCAGAATCATACCAAAACTTTTGATATGATTCAATTAATGATTGACGCCATTAGACTTTGACAAGAAGAATGAGCAGCTCTGTGAATCTCCATATGATAGAGCTTGAGCAGGCAAAGTATATGAGATGAGCATAAGCAAAGTGATTGCTGAAAATCTTCTTGAGATAACCCATGAAGGTTGATGAGATAGGGTCGATATGACCAAGTAGCAAGAGAAATGCCTGATGATCATTATCACAAAGTCCAGATTACTGAATCGAGCGCTAGCTGTTGACATGACTGGATGGACATGATCAAAATGAATGCCAGAATCCTTTTGGTAGGTTGGATTAACCTGTTCACCTGTGAAAGGAGGGCAGAGAGAAAAGGAGGTCTACACCCGGAATGATTGAAGTGGGTTGAATGCTGCCACAGGTGTTCCCCGTGGGCCTTATACATCACTTGCCCGAAAAATCATCCCAAGTATAGTCCTACTCAAAGCGGGCTGGCCGTGCATCCTCAAGGAGGGAAAAACGAGAAAAGCAAGGGAAGGGTCCTGAGAAGGACCGCTAGAAGGAACGCTCTCTCGCCTTGAGTACAAGCATCACTGATCAACGAGACGGGTTGCGCCAAGAGGCCTATCTTGTCTGTATATTGATCAGTGGAGTTGCGAACCCGAGAAGGTACGGATCGAGGATACCGGAGAGTGCTTCGGCCACCATGGTTGAAGGATGAGCAAAGAGACAAGGCTACGCCTGATCGCCATTGCTTGTCCAGCGAAGATCATCCTAACCGTAATATATCCTGTAGGACGCTCAGCAGAGCTAACACATGGGGCTCCCCTAGCACATACTCTGTGTCAGATGCTGGCTAGGATCCTAAGCCTGAAGCCCATTCCCGCGATTGAACTGCTCCCACTGCACACATGGGTATACTCCCGCCATGTGTGGTCGTAGCGGTTGTGCGAGAACAAACTACGGAGGGAACGTTTCAGGCTCGGCGAAATCTCATTGGTGTAATGATCATAAGAGAGGGAAAAGAGAGGAAGGAGCAACACAAGAAGGGAACTATGTCAGTACGGGATCCCTGAATAAAAGCTTTGCTAGAAAGCAAATAAAGAACACTGAGAAGTGTTGTAAGGAAAATGTTTGAAAAGAAGAGAAAGTAAGGGTTGAGATAACCCCTGAAGGTTGCAAGGAGCTCCGGAGAACTGTGAAGTCCATCGCTTTGGAGGACTGTGAGTCCTTGCTAGCTTAGAATAACCTTCCCAGCACACCCTCGTCATCGACATCGAAGCATTCGACTTCTTTGTTAACAACGAGGAGAGGTGGCTCTTCGACGTGGTTCACTCCTCTTGAGGAGCAAGGAGTGTCTGCAAGTTTTTTGCCCCTTGAAGTTGCTTGATTAGGGCGTTCTTCTTTAAGAAGCAGGTCATGCATCTTGCCCTGCCGGAGCATCCTTTGCACAAGCTGGCGGAATGCTCGGCAGTCTTCCGTTCGATGGCCTGACTCTTTATGAAATTCGCAGTAGGGCTCTGAGTTTCTAGACCTCTGATCGGCTGGCCGATAGGGCTTCTTGAAGCTTGCCCTATCTTTCATGATTTGGATCACTTCTTGCACGACGTCGTCGAGATCA
Source organism: Platanthera guangdongensis (assembly GCA_039583875.1). NCBI lineage: Eukaryota > Viridiplantae > Streptophyta > Magnoliopsida > Asparagales > Orchidaceae > Platanthera > Platanthera guangdongensis. Next base: position 106,006,159 of record CM077161.1, on the reverse strand, counting down.
GACTCATGCAAGTCATCGTCGTGCTGTTGTTGAACAGCTGCTGCTTGCAAAGACGGAGCTAGCGGCAGCAATGGATCTTGAGCATTGTCACGGCTCGGGAAGGAGTATCGATGGCGATGGATCCTTCTCTCCTTCTTTGAGTGAGTTGGGAAGTGATTGCGAGGAGACCTTGGAGGATGCTTGCGAGAGGGATCCTCCCCGGATAGAAGTTTGGAGACGAAGCCTGGATTGCTCTTCTCACCTCGGATGTATGAGTTGCCTAGTGCGATTAACTCTTGATAAGTCCTTGGAGCACGAACGTTGGCTTCAAATTTGAGAGACCCTTCACGGAGACCATGGATAAGAGCCACTCGGTACATCTCTTGATCAGTAACTTCGATGTCCAAAATCTCTCTTTGGAATCGATCCACAAACTGAGACCAAGTCTCATTTCCGCGCTGCCTGATCTCAAAGAGGGCTTCAGGACCGCCCTTTCTCTTAGTTGATGTAAAGAATCTAAGAAGAAACTCCCTTCGAAGATCAAGGAAGGAAGCGATGGAGTGAGGACGGAGGCCATAGAACCAGTCCATCACTTGCCCATCAAAGGAGGTGACAAGGAGCTTGCACTTGGTTGCATCTGAGAGAGTCTTGAGAGCAACGGCTGACTCAAAAGCTTGGAGGTGCTTTACTGGATCTGTATCTCCAGTGTAGGTTGGTAGTCGAGGCTCTCTGAAGTTTGCTGGAGTTGGCTCATGGCGGACACTCTCCGCGAATGGTGAAGGTTCTTCTTGCTCTCCTACAGCATAGGGAAAGAAAGGAGCATAAGCTGCAGCTGCAAAAGAAGCATGAGGATAACAAGGAAAAGCTACTGCAGGAGGAGTAGGTGCAGGAGCTGAAGGGTAGAGATGACTTCCCTGAAAATTGAGAACTCTAGCAGGACTTCCCCGGGCTGCTCCCCGGAAAAAGTTATGGTGAGCAGCAAACTCTTCATCTTGAGTTCGCAAAGGAGCTGCAGGCCCTTGCGGAAATGTTGGAGTGTACGGCGGATAGAACGGCGGGCAAGCTTGAGAGTAAGCTTGCTGATGTTCTGCTGTTGGTGTTGGGTTGATTGGAGCAGCTGGAGAAGCTGCTGGATGAGCGTCCAATCGCTGCGTTATAGAAGCAAGAACTTTGTTGATAGCCTGAAACTGTTGAGCATTCTCTCTACGCGACTGCTCAAAGGCTTCCCAGAGAGGATCCTCACTAGGACTTGGAGCATGGTTCTCGACTGACTGATGGTCTGACATGGTTAACTATTGCTTTCACTGCCTGTTTAGATCTGAAGGTTTGCGCGTGAGCTGTTCGGGTCCACGCTCACCGCACCAAATGTTGATGCGCGAAAATGGCACCGGGGGGACAGCTATCACCGAGGGGGTGATTGGGCTCACAGGCAAGGTGAGGAGGAAGGAGAAGGTTGCGGGAGTAAGGGAGAGGCTTGAGATAAGAGGCGAGCCTTGATCAACAGAGAGGGTTGATCAAGAGAGGAAGAGGAGGGAGACCAGGAGCGGTCGAGCAGACAGTAATTGAAACTGTTGCACTTGCAGGTTGGTTGCCGAAAAGTGCTGAGCTGAGCTGAGGGCAAGGCTTGCTGAGCAGAGGAGCAAGGCTTGCTGAGCAGAGGAGCAAGGCTTGCTGTGCAGAGGAGAGAAGAGGGGGCTTCTAGCAGCAGCAACAACTCACTTCGCCCGTCGCGGCCTAAATGCCACTCCTGCGACGGGCTTTCCTTTGATTAAGAGCTAGAGATTACAAGCTTACAAGTACACCTTCACAACAAAATCATTAAAAGGGTACAAGGAGAAGCTGGCGGCTAAAGGAGAAGAAAGTGCCAGAAAACAGAGAGGAGAAGCTGCCAGAGACTAAGTAAAAGAGTCTGCCAGCTGCTGGAGGACTGGGAAACAGAGTCTGCAGAGTCTGCTGGCAAGCTGCTGAAGAGCTGTGGAGGACTGCGCGGACAGGAAATCTGAGTCTGCAGGGCTTGCTGGAAAGGTGATGACGGACTGCGCGGACTGGAAAATGGAGTCCGCAGGAGGTGCTGGCAAGACTTGTCTACACCTCCAGCCCCCTTGAATGAGAGGCTTCAGGGGGTATTTATAGGCCCAGGGAAGTTCTTGAAGAAGCGGGGCCCAGTGACATCAGCATGACGACCTACGCGGACTCCGCGGACTGGGAATTTGCGTCCGCCACCTTGACCGGTGAAAACTGCAGAAGGCCCTGGAGAGGACTGGAGGCCACCCCCTTGCGGGCGGCCTGGGCGGACTCCAGGGGGAGTCCGCCCGGCGGGCTTGGCCGCCCCCTTGCGGGCGGCCTGGGCGGACTCCAGGGGGAGTCCGCCCGGCTGGACGCCGGGGCCGCTCCCTAGCGGGCGGCTTGGGCGGACTCCAGGGGGAGTCCGCCCGGCGGGCCTGGCCGCCCCCTTGCGAGCGGCCTGGGCGGACTCCAGGGGGAGTGCGCCCGGCTGGACACCGGGGCCGCCCCCTAGCGGGCGGCGTGAGCGGACTCCAGGGGGAGTCCGCCCGGCGGGCCTGGCCGCCCCCTCGCGGGCGGCCTGGGTGGACTCCAAGGGGATTCCGCCCGGCTGGACGCCGGGGCCGCCCCCTAGCGGGCGGCCTGGGCAGACTACAGCGGGAGTCCGCCCGGCGGGCCTGGCCGCGCCCTTGCGGGCGGCCTGGGCGGACTCCAGGGGGAGTCTGCCCGGCTGGACGCCGGGGCCGCCCTCTAGCGGGCGGCCTGGGCTGACTCCTGGGGGAGTCTGCCCGGCGGGCCTGGCAGACCCCTCGCGGGCGGCATGGGCGGACTCCAGGGGGAGTCCGCCCGGCTGGACGCCGGGGCCGCCCCCTAGCGGGCGGCCTGGACGGACTCCAGGGGGAGTCCGCCCGGCGGGCCTGGCCGCCCCCTTGCGGGCGGCCTGGGCGGACTCCAGGGGGAGTCCGCCCGGCTGGCGGACAGAGGCCGCCCCGGGTGGGCGGCCTCGACGGACGGCGGCAAGAGGCCGCCGCCTCTCGGACAGCAGGGAGGTCGCCCCTGGTGGGCGGCCTCGACGGACGGCGGCAGGAGACCGCCGCCCCTTGGGCTGACTAGGAGGTCGCTCCAGGTGGTGCTGTTGGCGAACTCCTGCAAAGAAAAGCACTGCACGATTAGCGGACCTAACTGCATGTCCCGCGAGGGTGAGCCATGAGAATAGCCCGCCGTCCCGTAGGGCACGCGGTTGCTAGGAGACCTAGGTGGACAGGGAAACTGTCTGCCCACGCTGGGACTTGTCGTCATCGAAAGGGAGAAATCTAAGGGTCGCGACTGGCCAGCTAGCCACCTTGGGAAGGATCGCCGATTTCTGGATTAACAAGCATAGCCTTCAAAGCATCTGAGGAAAGTGAGACCTCAACATCCAATGAGGAACTCATGAGCCTCTTTGCAAAAAGATTCTACAAGATGGCTAGAAAGGATTTCAGAAGGAAATCATCCAGGCAGGATGATAAGCACAGATTTGATAAGAAACCAACCAAGGAGGTTGTGTGCTTTGGATGCAGAAAGCCTGGACATTACATCTCAGAATGTCCAGAAAACCAGAAGAAGGACAAGAGCAGAGAAAAGCACTCCAGGAGAAAACACAGCAGCAGACCCTCCTCCAGCAAATACAAAAAGAAAGACAAGGGCTTTGTTGCTGAAACATGTAGTGATACAGAGGAAGAATCATCCTCTTCTAGCTCAAGTGAAGAAGAGTAAGAAGCAAGATCCAAGGAGGTTTGCCTAATGGCAATTGATGCCTCCAGGAGCAATTCTGGATCAGAAGGAGAATCTGAAGATGAAGCAGCCTCAGACTCAGAGGCAGATCAGGTTCTTTCAAATTTGGATTTCAATTCTAATTCATTTAAAAATTAATTCAAAGCCATGTGTTTAGATTTAATTAGCTCAGAAAAGGAAATAAAGACTCTTAGAGAAAGACTAGGAAATCTTGAATCTGTTAACTCAGAAAATATTAAACTAACAGACCAACTAACTCTAGTAAATGAACAAATAATCAAATTAAAATCTGAATTATGTGAGGCCAAACAACTTGAGCAATCTCTCAATGGGAGAAGCCTCAAGCTAATGGACATAACAAGCACAGTTAATGCCAGATTAAATGGCAAGCTGGGCTCGAGTGCTTCATCAAGTTTGCCCCCCATAATTAAGAAAAATATTCTTACAACCCCTATTAAATTTATTTCTGCCAAGGGAAATGAAAAGATTATAAACAAACTATTGTCTGAAAACAATCCAAAACCTATAGACAAGAGAAACAGAAATCAGAAAACAGTTAATAAAAACAAGGTTCAGTAGCATTTGTTGAACTCAAATCGACGAAATGTGGCCAGTTCGTCGAACCCAGATCGACGAACGCTGAATGCAAACTTTAGTAATAACAATTCATCTAACTGCGATCGACGAACTTTGTATGGTTCATCGAGCAGAGGTCGACGAACTTGGGGCGCAAAAGATGACTACTGTCATTCTCTGAGCAGAGATCGACGATCTCATCCCTATTCGTCGAACTCTGGTCGACAAACTTACAAGAATTCGTCGAACCTAGAAGCACCAAACTTAAACTACATCTCTTACAGAAACTCTAAACCAGCTAATAAGTCATTTAATTCGGTAGCTGATTGGGTTATTCCACCTAGGAGATATCACCACTTAGGTTATAAATTTCAACCTGCATTATCAGTTATATCCAGTTTCTCTTTTCAACCAAATAAAGGACCCAAGGTAACCTGGGACAAGAACAATTGAGTTTTGTTTTTCATTATAGGTACAGGTGAAGAGCTGTCCAAGGGTTAGTCAGACCTGGTACTTGGACAGTGGTTGCTCCAAGCATATGACAGGCTGCAAGGACAATTTATCCAATTACAAGTCCAAGCTAGGACAAAAGGTGATCTTTGGTGATTCAAAGAGTGGCCAGTCAGAAGGATATGGAGCAGTAAAGATTGGGACAGTTACTTTCAAGAAAGTAACAAATCTTTTTGCAGGTTCCACAACTGTGTGAGTCTATGGATGGACTAAACCTTACCCAAGAGGTGTCAACCCATACTACTTCACAGTTTGCTGAAGACAGTGAGGAAGAACTTCAAGTGGAAGTGGCTAAACTTCCCTCATCAAATAGTACCATTCCACAAGAGGAATAAATTACAGAAGCTGTTGCTCAACAAACTCCACCAACTGATCTTGTCACACTTAGAGATCACCGCAGATCTCAAGTGATTGGAGACATTTCAGTAGGTGTACAGACAAGGCATCAACTCAACCAAGACTTGATGCATGCCTATTTTCTCTCTCAGATTGAACCTCTCACCATCCATGAAGCTGAGCAAGATCCCCACTGGATCATTGCAATGCAAGAGGAACTAAATCAGTTTGAGAGATGTAGAGTTTGGGATTTGGTTCCAAGACCCCATAACTACCCAGTTATTGGAACCAAATGGGTCTAGAGGAACAAGCTAGATGCACAAGGAGACATAGTGAGAAATAAGGCTAGACTTGCTGCTCAAGGCTACAGACAAGAGGAAGTAATTGACTATGACCAAACCTTTGCCCCTGTTGCAAGGTTAGAGGTCATAAGAATATTCCTTGCCTATGCAGCTCACAAGAGATTTAAAGTCTTCCAAATGGATGTCAAGAGTGCACTCTTGAATGGAGTGCTTCATGAAGAGGTTTATGTAGAACAACCTCCAGGTTTTATCTCTCTAAGTCAACCCTCTTTTGTTTTTAAATTGCATAAAGCTCTCTATGGTTTAAAGCAAGCTCCAAGAGCTTGGTATGAGACCTTAGCAAGATTTCTTTTAGAGCATAAATTTATAAGAGGAACCATAGATAAAACTCTTTTCACTAGACATCATAAGGACCAAATATTGTTAGTACAAATATATGTGGATGACATCATTTTTGGGTCTACTGATCCCAAATTATGCAAGAGGTTTGCTGGCCTCATGCATTCTAAATTTGAGATGAGTAGCATGGGTGAGCTTTCCTACTTCCTTGGCCTCCAAGTGAAGTAGCTCCCTAATGGTATCTTCCGCTCCCAAGCTAAGTATGCTAAAGAGCTTATCAAGAAGTTTGGGATGAGTGATGCATCAGGAATGAAAACACCTATGACTACTAATGCTGTTGTGGATTTTGATGCAACAGGGAAACCTGTAGATCAGAAACATTATAGGGCAATTGTTGGATCCCTATTATACCTAACAGCAAGCAGGCCTGATATAATGTTTGCCACATGCCTTTGTCCTAGGTTCCAAGTGAACCCTAAAGAATCTCACCTTATTTTCTTAAAAAGAATTTTGAGATATATAAAGAGTTGTCCTAATCTAGGACTCTGGTATCCTGCAGAGTCAGAGTTTGAGTTAACTGGATACTCAGATGCTGACTATGCTGGATGCAGAGTGGACATGAAGAGTACCTATGGAACTTGCCAGTTCCTGGGAATGAGACTTGTCACCTGGTTTTGTAAAAAGCAAACATCCGTGTCTACATCAACTGTAGAAGCAGAATACATGGCTGCTTGTAGCTGCTGTTCACAAATGTTATGGATACAAAATCAACTCCTAGACTATGATGTCAACTTAAATAATTCAACATTATTTTGTGATAATACTAGTGCTATTGCTATAGCACATAATCCAGTTCACCATAGTAGGACTAAGCATATTTAAATAAGACATCATTTCATTAGAGATAATGTAGACAAAAAGAAAATTAACTTAATCCATATTCCTACTGATTTATAGAGAGCAGACATTTTCACCCAAACCTTGGATGAGAAAACTCATCTGTTCTTTATAAATCAACTAGGTATGATTAATGGAGAAGAGTTAACTTAGTTTCTGTCTGTATTCGACGAATTTTCCAGAGTTCGTCGAACGGAGTTCGACGAATTAGGGAAAGTTTGAGAGATTCTCGTCGAATGGAGATCGACGAATTCTCTGTGTGTGGAAACAATTTTCGTCGACCGGAGATCGACGAACTTTGCTTCAAAAGATATTTCGTCGAACGGAGTTCGACGAACTGTTTTCGATTCTTCTGGATGAGATCGACGAATTATTTGTCTATAATTTATTTCGTCGAGCTCAGTTCAAAGAATTGTTTCTTTTTCGTGGAACGGAGTTTGTCGATTCATATTCTGGAAAACTTATATCTAGGTTTTCTTCGACCTCCATCCTGCGCTTTCAGTTCTCTTGCTCTTGATCGTCGTTTTCTCTGTGTCTTTCTTGCAGGTCATCAATGGCGATTCCAGCGAGCACCTTAGCTGCAATGAAATTCGACACTGGTTTTGATATGGATTTCGATTCTTTCCAGCACTCTGACCACATATTTATCTATATCCTGGAACTGATAGAAGAACTTCAACTCAAGTATTTCATGATCAGAAGGATTAAACTACATGCGACTGAGATTAGAGAGTGGGTATACACGTCTACTGCTTCTGAGGATGAAACATTGACCGGAACTATCGGGGGTACCGCTGTTTCCCTATCTCCCGCCGTTCTCTCTGAGATTTTTGGTTTGGTGAATGGAGAAGATGATATGGAAATGGATTCTGAAGAATTTAGTGAAATGCTGAAGTTAATGGGGTTTTCTGGAAGCAACCCTAACAAGTTGTTGAAGAAACAACTGTCTGCCACGTACCAGTTCTTGGCAGACATTGTCGGAAAAGTGCTGATGGGCAAGCACTCAACGCACGACTACATCACAAGACATCAATTTCTTGTTATGTGCGCAGTGGTTAACAAGAGACATGTCAACTGGGGCACAATCTTATTTGAGTTAATAAAGAAAAAGAACAGCAAGAAAGAAGTTTGTTTCGGAAGAATCCTGGGGATCTTCCTCCAGGAAAAGGATGGTGAATGCATGGTCCCCACGACCATCTTCATCAATGCCAGCAAGCACCTCACCTGCGCCATGTTTGGCAGATGGGAAAGGACGATCTCCAAGCCCTCCAAGGCTTCCTCCTCTTCCATCCCAGTTTCTGAGAGCACCAGGGCTGTGAAGGCCACTCCCCACCCCGCTGAAGAGGTCCTCCCATCCCCACAACCTCTTTCAGCAACCTATATTCCATCCTAAACCACTCTTCAAATTCTTTCAACTTCCCCCACTCATGTTTCTTCATCACCACAACATACTTCTATGCCTACTCCACCTCCATCTCCACCTCTGGACATCACCAACATTCCAACACCCCCAGCTTCACCTCATGACACCCATATTCCTACACCTCCTCAGTCTCCTCTTCCCCCTCATTTGTCCTCCATTCCATCTTACACTCTACCCATAGACTTTATCATGACAGATGCCCCCATTCCATCTTCATCACCATCCACTCATCACACTCATGTTATTCCACCCTCCATTTCATCCTCTTCCCCTTCCTCCTTTGATTCAACCACCATATCATCTATCATCACCATTCTTACCCCTCTCATCAAATCTCTTATCACAGAGGCCATTACACCTCTTGTGAATTCTATTCATTCTTTATCTGTTCAAATTTCTGCCCTGTCTGCTGCCCCTTATTCATTCAGGGGCATGGCTCCAGGTTCTTCTGAACCCAGGTAGGGGGAGATGCTCTATGATGAAGCAATAGCAGATGCAGATGCAGCAGCAAATACAGTAGCAGCTCCCTCTACAGCAGCAGTTTCAGATACAGATATAGATATTTTGCCAGAATTTGACTCTGAGATGATTGAATTGATTCATTTTATGGATACTGACATTGACTTAGATGAGTCAGTTGAGCAAATAAAAACTGTTGGTAATTTCATTATGAATCCCACAGTTAATCTACCAGAATTACTGCAAGTTTTTGATACTGTATATATGCAGTTTCTTCCAGCAGATTTTACTAAGCCACATTTGGCTATTGTACCCTATACCTCTCCAGTTAGTCCAGCAGTTGCTAAGCAACTCTGTGACGGTTTTTCTATCTCAGCTTTAGCTTCAATCTCTGCAGCCAGTCTAGAAGTTATTCCAGAAGACATCTCAGCCCCAGTTTTTGTTATGGATGACTCTCCTATGCCAGATTTGGATGAGCTAATCCTGGCTGATATTAAAGAGGAGAATAAGGCAGCAGCTTATAGCTCTGTCCCTATTGTTTCTGTTTCCTGTACAGTCCCCTCCTCTCCTATTGCTAAAACTTCAGTTCCCTCAACCTCTGCCCCTGCTACAGCAAAAGCTGTTATTGATGATAAAGCTCTGAAAGCTTTGGATGCTTTGTATGACAACCCTCAGGGTTCTGATACTGATGATGAAGCTGATGATGATGATGATTCAGATTAAGATGCTGCAAAGAAAAAGAAGATGCTATCAAAGAAAAGGAAGGCTCCTCCTCCTCCAGCTCCTAAGCCTAATCCAAATGCTGACACACCTTATTACATTCTGCATAATGTTACTCCATATAAGGGAATGCCTGCATGGATGTGGCTATTCAAGAACCAGTAGAAGGATAGGAAAAGAAGTAGGAGATACTCTCCTCCTCCAGTTCATAGATACATGAAGGATCCTCCTCCTCCTCCTCCAGCAGCTGGTGCCAGTGGCTCTAGCTCTCAGAGATCTGCCCCCATGCAAACATATCAGAGACATTCAGGGAGATCATCTGGAAGCAGCCAACAGAGGCAACCATCCTCAGGAAATCAACATCAACAACAGCATCAGCAGAAGCAGCAACATACCTCTGAAGAACACAAAGCTGATAGTACAAAAAGGCCATACTCTCCTCCAATTCCATTTGAAGATCCTGAAACTGCTAAAATGGCTGGATTCCAGGAGCTAATTGGCCTGTCTTTGATAAATAAAGCAAAGGCTGAATGAAAAGACACATCAGGTTTAACAATAATGTCAAAGTACAGAAAGGAAGAACTAAAAAGGTTTGACAAAGGCAACAAACTGTTCAATATTTATGATTATATGAAGCTCCATCCAGAAGCAGTTGTCCCCAGAGCTACTTCACTAAATATTATTGGGGCAGCTGATATGACTATGACAAAGGCTCAGGTTTCAGATCCAAAGAGAGAAATCATCTTCAAAAAGCTAGGAGAAAAGAAAACAGAAGACAAACATTTGCAGAAAAAGAAGAAGTAATCCTTATTTTGTTTCATTTTCTTTCTGCATTTATTTTCAAACTGTGCTTTTGTTTAAACAAAGCCTGTGTGTGTATATATATATATATATATATATATATATATATATATATATATATCTATTGCATGTGTTTGTAATTCTCTGCCAGATATATTTCTTTTCCTGCTTTGTTTATCTGTTTGTTTATGCTTTGAGTCTCTTAGTGACCTCACCCAAATAGGGGGAGATTGTTGGATCCCTAGTTAATTTGGGCTAGGTTTACTAGCTTAGGATGTGACCCATCATGTATAGCCAGGGTCAAATTTATGTCCTAGAGTCTAGGTCAAGTCCTTAGGTTCAACATCAGATGGACCAGCTATCAATAAGATCATCAGAGTCTCCAGACTTAGAAGATTTCAAGACTATGTCAAATGAGTTCGACGTTCGTCGAACTCAGCTCGACGAAAGGTGTTCGGCGCTCGACGATCATGAGACATTTCTTTGTGCTGAGCTCGACGATTTTTGTTCTCTGTTCGACAAATGTTGAGTTTCTACATCAAGCTAAAGTCAAGATAACTTCAGAATTTTTCTAAGTCCAGCTTCAAGCTTTGGTCGACGAACTAGATTCTGAGTTCGACGAACTTGGACCTCAAGTTCTCAACTTCTCAGCTCGACGAATTTGGATCTCAGCTCGACGAATGAAGATTGTCAGTTTGTCGAATGTTAAAGCAGAATTGACAGGTTTTCCTTGAAGACTATGTCTATTATTTGGTCGATGAACTCCTCAAACTCATCTAGACGAACTATGAACTCAGCTCGACGATTCCTGTTCTTCGTTCGACGATTCCAGACTAGGTCTTCTTCAGTTTCCCGTCCCGATTCTTGGCAATGATTCCGGAGTAATCAATGCCAGATCATCTCAGAATGTTACCGTTAGAACGCACTTTGATCTTGGATTATTACATGCCGTTTTTCCATAGGACAGTTAGGGAAATCATTGATTGCTGCTCCCTTCCCAGGCCGACTGCAATTACTACTCAAGCATTCAAATTTCAAAAGTTTTCTTCAGTCAGAAATATACACAGAAGAGAAAAAGTAATCTAGCATATAGTCAGTCAGACACACAGACAGATTGCACACAAGAACAATCATACAGAAATCTAAAGTTCTACTGCAATCAGCCCAGGCCAGAGAACATCTTGAATTCTACAGGACAACTTCAAAAGGACAACAAAAACTCTATCTGTCAAAGAAGTTCCTGAAGCAATCTTTGGTCTAGGCACTCAAGCTTTCAAGACCTGTCACCCTGAAGCAGTGCTCCAGCTTTCCTGATCTCAGGGGGAGCAAATCTGCTAACATCAATCCACAGTCTTCTCAGTTGTTATTGAGAAAGAGAAGACACCATCACCTCTTTTCCAACTCTTGTACAGGGTTTTAATTCCCTTCAAAATTATTCCTGGTTGCAAGTCTCCTTCCAAAAGACTTGAGGTTTTGGTCTTTGAGCACCTGAACAAAAGCTCATTGGTGTCAGGCACCTGATCAAAAACCTGATTGGATTCCTACCAGGGTAGTAGAAGAGTGGATGTACCCAGGTTGGGGAACCACTATAAAATTTCTTGTGTCGTCTGGTTGCCCTTTTCTTTTGTTTTGGCTGTGCTCTGTGATTAGATAGTTTGCTGTGTTTGTTTTCCTTATTTGCTGACTTGTTCACCTACACTTACAAAAAAAGTTGTAAAAAGTTTGTAGTGAGCACAATACTCTATTCACCCCCACTCTAGAGTATTTCAGATCTAACTTGCACTTTCAGGTTCTGTGCCCTAAACTATGGTATGGATTTGAGGGGGGTTAAAAGCTTCCAAATTCAACAAAACTTCAACCAGAGGTCCATATACACCCTATGATCCCTTCCACCAAGTCCCAAGTCATTCCAAGGTCATTTGACCCCATAACCTTCAAACCTTAAAAATCTCCATAAAAGGGACCTACCTTAGGGTTTAAGGCTACCCTACCCCAAACCACCTCAAATATCATTTAAGGGTGTTACATGCCATATAAAATCAATGGCCAAAATATCAGCCTCTGTTGAGGTGATTTGACCAATCAAAATAGCTCCTTGACCTAATTAACCATATAAGGGTATACTTAGGGTTGGATCAATACCTAACCAAAACATCTCCAAATGAGGTGAAAGTTTTACCAGAGCCTTAACATGCCTCTAAGACCACCCACCCAAATTTGGGTGAGTTTTGAGATGTTTAGGACACCTAATTAATTTATTCATGTATTATTAAATTTTTCCAAAAACTATAGAACAATATTCTCCAAAAATTCGGATTTTTGGATGAGTCCTAGATATAAATAAGAATAGCCCATACCTCAAATTTCAGGTCTTTTGGAGGTCTGGTTTGTAGTGGGCATCCAATTTACTCTCTGGTCAGCCCGATGGATAGACTCCACTAAAAAGAGTGCTGAGGTCTAACCAAGGCTCCAAATGCCTTGAAGCAAATTTTAGAATAAACTAGAGACCTAGAGCTACCACTTTGATGTTGATCACATTTCCAGCAGGAGACCCTAAGTAGTTTTAATATTTAAAACCATCAAATGCTAATAATCTCTAGGAAATCAAATACACTAATATCATTTAAAATACCTTGATCAAAATGGATGGCATCCGCTCATCCTCAACCTCCAGCCAAGGGCCGTGATTGGACTGACCTGGAGCCTCTTCCACTCCACTTTCCGACACCCCGACCACCTCCCTGACCGGCCACCACCACCACCATCACCTCCGTTGAGGTGGTGGCTAGCGTTTGGCGGTGAACTCACACCACCATTTTGCCATGAAAAATCCGAAAATACAAGCTCCCATTCAGGCTCAATTGAGCCCGATTTCTCTACCTAAACCGATCTAGATCTAGCACAGACAGAGAGGAAGAGGATTGGACCTCATTTGGAGCGTTTCCTTGCTCCAGTCGTCGGCCTCCATTGCTCCTCCTCAAAGCTTTCGGTGCCATGGCTTTTCTTCCTCCGAGAGCTCTAAGTGTTCAGGAAAATGGGAAATTCCACTCCTCAAAGGTCTCTAAAGATGATGGAGGGGTCGGTTGGGGGGTGTGGGGCTTTAATTCTGATGGCGCGGCCCCTCCAACACTTCCTGATGATGACCCGGTTGCTGCGGCCCCTCCAACACTTCCTGATGATGACCCGGTTGCTGCGGCGCAACAATTTAAAGATTTGCAGCGTCATGACAACGCCACGGACGCTAACGGAAAGCTGCGATACAACCTCCGTCCGCGGCGCGCAAAGCTTGCTTAATAATTCTACTTAGTTTTATTTTAATTGCTTAAAACATTTGGCTTGTATTATTTTTATTTTCATGTTGGTGTGCTATTAAACCCTTGGTGTGTATGTAACCGCCCGGATGGATGAGATTTCATCTCCATCATGGATGGTTGGATCTCTTTTGTAACTCCTATTTAAAGGAGGCTATTATGATGAGTTATACATTGGAAAAAGAAACCTAAAGAAACCCCCTTGAGGAATTTCGGCCACCATGGTGAAAGCCATAGCCACCTCCTCCCCTTTGGTGTGAAGCCAAGCCTTGCCTCCTCCATCCCCGTTCGGTGCGACTCCGGCGTGGCTTCTCTCGGTGTGACTCCGTGGAAGAAGGAAGCAGCCCCCTTCGGTGTGAAACCGGTGGAACCGTGGAGAGAGTGATTCTCCCACAAATATTGTGTGATCTTCTTCTTGGTTGGGTAATCTCTTCCCTATCTTTGTGTTTCTTACTGTGAGAATTTTGTGGAGGTTATTCATCCGTCTTTTCCGCGATTTTAAAGTGTTTTTCGCTTGCAAATCTGAATCGAACGTTGTTATTGACCCTCTTGTTTTCCGGATTGGAAGATCCGCTAGAGAACAAACTAGGCCAAGCCTTGACTTGTTCTCCAAGATTGGGCACGCTTTGGTGCTAACAAGGGAGTTAATCTCAACTTGTTCTTGGTCCCTCCTTATCGTTTACCGCCGCTCCTAAATATATTTTTGCTGCGATTGACGGCTTATTGTGAAAAGAATAGATGCTTGTATAGGTGCGGTGAGATGTGTGCTTGTTGGAGAGGTAGGTCGTAAGGTCGTGGTATCGAGTCCGGCTAGGCGCGAGTTGTGTGCTTGTTGGAGAGTAGGTCCTAAGGACGTTGTATCGAGTCCCGTATTTTTGAGAGCCAACCGACCCCTTTTCGTTCGCTTTTGGTCGGAGCACTCTCTTATTTTTTTCTATGTTCTGTGATGGGTACCCGCCGTTAGCGTAAGCACGTCCATCTCACAAACATCCCTACACCAATTTGGTATCAAAGCGAGGTTGTTTCAACTTTCACGTTGCAAACATCCTCTCTGCGTTCCTTGTTAGAGATCCGATCGTTAGAACTCAAAAAAAAATATTTTCTGTGGTCTGCAAATAGCGGGTTGAAAACTTTATTTTTCAGCAAAATTTCAAAGAAAATTTTTTTTAGCGATCTACGTGTTATTCTCATCGGGAGTATATAAAAATATCTTATTTTCAATATAGCTTCCGTCCTAGGAAAATTCATCTTGCCCGGGGCCTCCCTAAACCTGAATGCGCACAAGGCTAGGAACGGAGTACGCAACCCCGTCTACGTCTAGGATGGCTGCGAACGAGCATGGTGATCCCAACACCGAGGCTATAGCAGGTCTTCGTGCCGAAATGACAGAGCTTAGGAACGCCTTAGCCCAGATCCTACAAAATCAAGCTAGGCCACCCCCACCTCCCGTTAATGTTGGGCAGCCCAACCGGCACCAACCGAACTTTGATTCGGATTCTGAGGGAAACTCTCCCCGTATGCCCCCTCGAGAACCCCGCCCCGAGCGAGGCTTTGATATCACGAGGGCTATCAAGATAGATGCCCCCACCTATGATGGCATGGGAGATCCCCAGATCTTCCTCCATTGGGCTATAGACATGGAGTGCTATTTCGAATGGCACAGCCTCACGGACCCCCAAAAGGTTCAAGTTGCCAGGATGAAATTAATGGGACGTGCCAAAACCTATTGGCTGAATGAAGAACGTAGGTTAGGAGCTGGGCACGGGGTCCCACTCATTGGATGGGCTGTTATGAAGAACCTGCTAACCGATCAGTACGTTCCCGCGTACCATCGGACGCAAATGTTCGATGAGCTTGCCACCCTTCGGCAAGGCTAAATGTCTGTTGCTGAATATATGGGAGAACTTAAGGACCGTATGGTACGATGTGACCTTCGAGAGATCCCCGAAGTAACCTTATCTAGATTTCGAAAGGGACTTCACCCCGACATTCAGCGGAAACTCTTGCGTTATGGTCACACGGACTTGAATACGACTTTCAATGCCGCCTTGGACATTGAAAAGAACCTAGCATCTAAAGCTCACTCCTGTTATTCTAATGCGAAGAATAAGTCCACCGCTGGGGCATCTTCTTCCACTTTTCCTGATAAAGGAAAATTTAGATCCTCCGAGTCGAAATCCGTTGTGATTACCGCGAGAAATACCAAGAACCCCGCTAGTGAGCGTATCCCCGTTGGAAAGGTTAGCAAGGCTAACACCACTTGTTACTCATGCGGTGTTCAAGGCCACTATGCCTACGAATGCCCCACCAAGACGAAGGCCGTAGCCTTACTAGAGTCCACTACCGACCCTGACGATTATGTCTATGAGGCCGAAGAGGAGAGCGACCCTGACGGAGTCCCTAGTGACTTGGAGGACGATCACCGCCTTATGGTGATGCGTTGCATTTTGACCACTCCTCGTCCTGTAGACGACTGGAAGAGGACGAGCATCTTTTCCCTGATCTTTAAGAGTGGAGAAAAACTTTACAAATTAGTTATTGATGGTGGTAGTTGCGTAAACGCCGTTTCTGAGAACGTCGTTAAGCGTATGTCCTTGACTGTCGAGCCGCACCCGACCCCCTACCAGGTCGCTTGGATTAGTAAGGTTATTATTAAGGTTACCCAACGGTGCCTAGTCCCCCTGTCTTTCAAATCCTACACGGATGAGGTTTGGTGCGACGTCCTACCAATGGACGTTTGTCATGTGTTATTAGGCCGCCCGTGGCTATATGACCGTGATGTGACGCACTATGGTCGTGCCAACACTTATGAGTTTAAATTCAATGGCAAGATCGTCACCTTGAGACCGACTGTGCCAAAAGAGCCGGTAGTGTTGGCTAAGGATACCACCATCCCAGTTGAGAGGAAAGCCTTGAGTTTAGTTGGTAGGAAGGAATTTGTGAAGGATCCCTTTATTGGGGGAATAATGTACGCTCTTGTACTTCTGAGTGAAAAAACTGATGGTGGCGTGTTGGAAGATTTACCCCGAGAGCTACGGGTATTGTTGGATGAGTTTAGGGATGTATACCCGGAAGAGTTGCCTTCGTCGTTACCACCGCTTAGAGATATACAACACGCAATAGACCTTATCCCCGGATCGTCCTTACCCAACCAACCACACTATAGGCTTAATCCAACTGCCCACATAGAGTTACAAACCCAGATAGAGGAGTTGTTAAATAAGGGATTTATTAGGACGAGTATGAGCCCATGTGCTGTCCCCGCTCTTCTTGCCCCTAAGAAGGATGGCACCTGGCGCATGTGTGTTGATAGCCGAGCTCTCAACAAAATTACTATAAAATATAGGTTTCCAATTCCGCGACTAGATGATCTCTTGGATGTCCTATCGGGTGCCACTATCTTCTCAAAACTGGACTTACGGAGTGGTTACCACCAAATCAGGATCCGAGAGGGGGATGAGTGGAAGACG
This sequence comes from Platanthera guangdongensis, assembly GCA_039583875.1. Lineage (NCBI taxonomy): Eukaryota > Viridiplantae > Streptophyta > Magnoliopsida > Asparagales > Orchidaceae > Platanthera > Platanthera guangdongensis. Next base: position 105,989,259 of record CM077161.1, on the reverse strand, counting down.
GCGTTCAAGTCTAAGGACGGGTTGTATGAATGGCTTGTGATGCCCTTTGGGCTATCCAATGCCCCCAGCACCTTCTCCCGGATGATGACGCACATCTTTAGGCCATATATGGGGAAGTTTGTTGTAGTGTATTTTGATGACATCCTAGTGTTTAGTACCTCCCCCGCCGAACACCTCTCTCACATCAAAGTAGTCCTCTCCACCTTAAGGACTGAAACCTTATATCTAAATCTAAAGAAATGCACGTTTTATGTTTCGGAGGTTGAATTCTTAGGTTATATAGTTGGCTCTGAAGGAATTCGTGTTGACCCAGGAAAGGCTCAAGTGATTAGAGACTGGCCCGAGCCCACTAGCCTTCGTGAGGTGCGTAGTTTCCACGGGTTAGCTACCTTTTATCGTCGTTTCATACGTGATTTTAGTAGCATTATGGCACCCATTACGGACTGCATGAAGAAAGGAGAATTCACATGGTCCAAATCCGCCACGTTTGCATTCCAACGTATTAAGGAGCTTATGACCGAAGCACCGGTGTTACGTCTCCCAGACTTCACCAAGGTCTTCGAGCTTACTTGTGATGCATCTGGCGTAGGGATTGGAGGTGTCTTGAGTCAAGAGGGTCACCCGGTTAGCTATTTTAGTGAGAAGTTAGCGGGTGCTAAATTAAACTATTCCAATTATGATAGGGAGTTTTATGCGGTCATTAGATGTTTGCATCATTGGAGGCACTACCTCCTTCATAAGGAGTTCGTGATCCTCTCTGATCATGAAGCGTTGCGATTCATCAATGGTCAGCACAAAATCAGCCCGCGCCACGCTAAATGGGTATCCTTCTTGCAAGAATACACATTTACTCTCAAGCACCTTAAGGGGACCGACAATCGAGTTGCCGATGCACTCAGTCGCCTCACCCTCTTACTTTCCTCCATGCAAGTCCATGTGGTAGGGTTCGAGCGCATAAAGGATGAATACGCCACATGCCCTGATTTTCAGGAGCCATACTTATCTGCCCAGGATAGCTCTCCCACGACCATCACGGCCTATTCACTTAGAGACGGATACTTATTCAAACACGGAAAATTGTGTATCCCCCACTCCTCTTTGCGACTCCACATCATTTGGGAGTTACATAGTGGTGGCTTGAGTGGCCACTTTGGCAGAGACAAAACGATAACGCTCGTAGAGGAGAAATTCTTTTGGCCTAAACTAAAGGCGATGGTTGGGAAAGTTGTGAGCAGTTGCCGTACGTGCCAAGTTTCTAAAGGTACTAAGTCCAATGTAGGGTTATACACTCCGCTACCTATTCCGTCCGTCCCGTGGGAAGACGTGAGCATGGACTTTGTATTAGGCCTTCCCCCCACCCTGCGACGTCATGATTCTATACGCGTTGTTGTGGATAGGTTCTCCAAGATGGCGTACTTCCTCCCCTGTAGTAAGACTAACGACGCCTCTCACATTGCGAAACTGTATTTTAAAGACGTCGTTAGTCATCGTGGCGTTCCGAAGACTATTGTCTCAGATAGGGACGTCAAGTTCACTAGCTACTTTTGGAATACCTTGTGGGTTCTTATGGGCACAAAATTATTATTCTCCGCGGCTTATCACCCACAAACTGATGGCCAGACGGAAGTAGTCAATCAGAGCCTAGGAAATCTTCTTCGATGTCTCGTGAGCGACCATAAAGGCACTTGGGATTTACTGCTTCCATATGCACAACTGGCTTACAATAATTCTAAAAATCGGTCCACGGGTATGTCTCCGAATGAAATTGTCCACGGGTATAAGGCCCCTGTGCCACTTGACTTGGTCCCCTTACCTCCCACATACAAAACAAGTCAATTTGCACAATCCTTCGCCCAACATATTCACGACTTACATGCACGTATACGAGCTACCTTGACTGCTCAATATGAGTCTTATCAAGCGCACGCTAATCTACATAGGAAGGTGTCACACTTTAAGGTCGGCGATCTGGTTTTAGTACGGTTAGTTCCCGAACGAATGCCAACTGGCACCGTTAAAAAGTTAGCTCCAAAACGCGCCGGTCCTTTTCGGATTATCAAGAAGCTAGGTGACAACGCTTTCGTATTGGATTTGCCTGCTGAATGGGGTATCTCCCCTATTTTTAATGTCTCGGATTTGACGCTGTTTGTTGCGCCTCCACAAGAGTTGGTTTCTTTGTCGTCTTCTCCCTCCACTGAAATTTCTAATGGGTTGGGGAGTGGTAGTTTGGATGATCTCTCTCCTCCGGTCCCCGCAGGTATAACATCGGATGGTACGCTGCCTTCTTTTATTCCTACTGCTGACATGTTTCCCAAGTTTCCCAAGACGTTTCTCCATCCAGATATGATACTCGCTGCTGAGCCACTTACTACTCCTGCCGGTGCTACCTACCGCTTCCTCATCCGTTGGCGTGACCGCCCACCGTCGGACGACTCATGGGTACTCGCGACAGAGCTTCAACGTTTGGATGCCGAGCTTCTCCGCCGCTTTCTATCAGCCCACGCATCGGAGATGCGCAATTTTGAGTGGGGGAGGATTGATGGCGCGGCCCCTCCAACACTTCCTGATGATGACCCAGTTGCTGCGGCCCCTCCAACACTTCCTGATGATGACCCGGTTGCTGCGGCGCAACAATTTAAAGATTTGCGGCGTCATGACAACGCCACGGACGCTAACGGAAAGCTGCGATACAACCTCCGTCCGCGGCGCGCAAAGCTTGCTTAATAATTCTACTTAGTTTTATTTTAATTGCTTAAAACATTTGGCTTGTATTATTTTTATTTTCATGTTGGTGTGCTATTAAACCCTTGGTGTGTATGTAACCGCCCGGATGGATGAGATTTCATCTCCATCATGGATGGTTGGATCTCTTTTGTAACTCCTATTTAAAGGAGGCTATTATGATGAGTTATACATTGGAAAAAGAAACCTAAAGAAACCCCCTTGAGGAATTTCGGCCACCATGGTGAAAGCCATAGCCACCTCCTCCCCTTTGGTGTGAAGCCAAGCCTTGCCTCCTCCATCCCCGTTCGGTGCGACTCCGGCGTGGCTTCTCTCGGTGCGACTCCGTGGAAGAAGGAAGCAGCCCCTTCGGTGTGAAACCGGTGGAACCGTGGAGAGAGTGATTCTCCCATAAATATTGTGTGATCTTCTTCTTGGTTGGGTAATCTCTTCCCTATCTTTGTGTTTCTTGCTGTGAGAATTTTATGGAGGTTATTCATCCGTCTTTTCCGCGATTTTAAAGTGTTTTTCGCTTGCAAATCTGAATCGAACGTTGTTATTGACCCTCTTGTTTTCCGGATTGGAAGATCCGCTAGAGAACAAACTAGGCCAAGCCTTGACTTGTTCTCCAAGATTGGGCACGCTTTGGTGCTAACAAGGGAGTTAATCTCAACTTGTTCTTGGTCCCTCCTTATCGTTTACCGCCGCTCCTAAATATATTTTTGCTGCGATTGACGGCTTATTGTGAAAAGAATAGATGCTTGTGTAGGTGCGGTGAGATGTGTGCTTGTTGGAGAGGTAGGTCCTAAGGTCGTGGTATCGAGTCCGGCTAGGCGCGAGTTGTGTGCTTGTTGGAGAGTAGGTCCTAAGGACGTTGTATCGAGTCCCGTGTTTTTGAGAGCCAACCGACCCCTTTTCATTCGCTTTTGGTCGGAGCACTCTCTTATTTTTTTCTATGTTCTGTGATGGGTACCCGCCGTTAGCGTAAGCACGTCCATCTCACAAACATCCCTACACCAAATTCTCTTGGCCATGGTTGACCTCTTCACCTCCCCTCCCATGGCCGACCCTATGCATCCCCCCTTCATTAAATGTCTCTGGAAACTGCTGGAATCCCCTCTAATTCATCAGGGAAGATGAATGGGAGCATAATGGAGTGTACCGAGGGGTGTATCACCTTAAAGGCCATGAATGGCCACTTCCTCTCTCCTCCACATTGGGGGAAAATGTAGCTTTCTCTCTCCTACTCACCATGGCCGAATTTTGGGTGACACGACTGTAGCTCGGGCGTGTATCATCCGACACGGGCGTGCCGGGTGGGCGTGTTCCCTTCTGTTCGACGAAATGAGCTCGACGATCATCGAGCTGAGGACACCCCTGGCGACATGGGTGTGTATCATCCGACACGGGCGTGTCGGGTGGGCGTGATCCCCTCTAGTGGATGAAATGAGCTCGACGATCGTCGAGCTGACGACACGCCTGGCGACACGGGTGTGTCTGGGCCGACACGGGCGTGTCAGACCCAGAAGAGCTATTTTCAGGGAATTTATGTGGCTGTTTATTTCTACTTATGGTATCTGATGGTTTAGATCTCCCCTTGCTGATATAAGGCTGAGCTATAGGCAGACCAAGATGATTTTCACCTTGGCCTTGTTCACTTGGTCCCTTGGGCTTCCTAGGGTTTTGTCATGAATAAAACCACTCTTTGGGGGTCTAGTCAGAAATGGGATGTTATAAATCCCAACACATAAAAAAAAAATTTCGTCCCGGAAATTAAGGTTAGCCCTGCGGTGTTCTACCAGAGTATTAATTATAACATCCCAATATTCAACTAGAAACAAAATTTTACCTGAGGCGAAGAGCTCCGGGTACCTCTGCTGCATCAAGTCCCGTGTCTCCCAGGTGTGCTCCTCCTGGCCGTGATTTCTCCAAAGGACCTTGACCAGCGGGACCTTCTTGCGGCGTAAGACCCGCATATCCGCATTGTCAATCCGGACTGGCTCCATGTGCACTGACCGATCAGATGCTATCGGCCCATACGTGGTGTCAATCTGCTGCTCTGGACGTAATAGGGCCCTCCTGAGGGAGGAGACTTGGAAAACATCATGCAGGCCTTCCAACTCTGGCGGCAGCTCCAGCCTGTATGCCAAGGGGCCGATTCGCTTCAGGATCCTGTAGGGCCCCATGTATCTCGGGTTGAGCTTCTTCCTCCGTCCGCGAACTCGAGAGACTCCGTGCATCGGTTGTATCTTCAAAAACACTTTGTCTCCTACCTGAAACTCCACCTGACGATGCCGCGCGTCGTAATATTTGGCCTGCCTGCTCTGCGCCTCCAACATCCGGTCTCGTATCAGTCTTACCTGGGCCTCGGTGTCCTCCACAAATTCCGAGCCTAGGACCTTTGGGTCTTCATCCTGTATCCATGACAACGGAGTCCTGCACCTCCGCCCATACAAAGCCTCATAGGGAGCCATGCCTATACTGGACTAATGGCTGTTGTTATATGAGAACTCTAGCAGTGGTAGCATCTTCTCCCATGTCTCTCCTCGGTCCAGAATGCACAGTCGTAGCAGATCTTCCAATGTCCGGTTGGTGTGCTCTGACTGCCCGTCCGTCTGAGGGTGGAAGGTTGTACTAAAAGTCAGGCGGGTGCCCAAATATGCCTGAACTGACCGCCACTCCCTGGATGTAAACCACCCATCACGATCTGACACTATTGACCGGGGCACGCCATGGTAGTGAATGAACTGCTCCACAAACTTCTGCACCAGCACTCCTACTGAGTCGTCCTTCCTGATCGGTATGAATCGAGCAACCTTTGTCAGCCGATCGACGATCACCTAGATCAAGTCATTCCCCGTCCGAGACCGGGGAAGCCCATGTATGAAATCCATGGCTATGTCATCGAATTTCCACTCTGGCACCGGGAGTGGCTGCAACAGTTCTGCGGGGTTTCTGCACTCCGCCCTTACTAGCTGACATGTCTCACAATGAGTCACGAAGTAGGTGATATCCTTCTTCATGCCCGGCCAATACATCCTCTTCTTCAAATCCGCCACCATCTTCGTGATTCCCGGGTGCACCGAATAACGGCTACAGTGTGCCTCTGTCATAATCTCCTCCCGGATCTGGCCTCCCTCCAGTATATAAACCCGTCCTCTGAAACACCCCTGGCCATCCCTCAGTGTGTAGTCTCCTGCAGCGCCTGCCTCTAAGGCCTGGAAGATGGGCTCTAGTTTGGCATCCTGCCTCTGTCATTTTCTGACTCGGTCTCTAATGTCATTGGAGACGCCCATCGCGGTAAAGTACTCCTCATAGATCTCGGGGTCGTCAGATGACACCAGAGTAATATGAATGTCCTCCAGACTCTGCAGCAGCTCCATAGACATCAACTAATACTCTGCTCCAGCTGTGGCGTCTCTCCTACTCAGTGCATCCGCTACCACATTTGTCTTCCCCGGGTGGTAGTGCATGTAATACTGATAGTCCGATAAAAACTCCACCCACCTCCTCTGCCTGATATTCAGTTCCTTCTGCGTGTCCACGTACTTAAGGTTCTTATGATTTGCATATATATCCTAGTGGACTTCGTAGAGGTAGTGTCGTCATATCTTCAGTGCAAACACAACTGCTCCCATCTCCAGGTCGTGTACTGGATAGTTCTTCTCATGGGTCTTTAGTTGGAGGGTGGCATACGCTATGTCATGCCCGTTCTGCATCAGCACCGCACCCATCCCCTGATATGATGCGTTAGTGTATACCTGGAATCCTTCCTTCCTAGATGGAAGGGCTAGGATAGGGGCTGAGATAAGTCGGTTCTTCAACTCCTGGAAGGCTGCCTCACACTGCGACATCCATAAAAAGGGCACGTCCTTCTTTGTCAACGAAGTGAGTGGAAGGGCGATCTGAGAAAACCCCTCCACAAATTTCCGGTAATAACCGACAAGCCCCAGGAAACTCCGCACATCCGTGGCCGTCTTCAGTGGTGGCCAATCCCTAACTGCCTGTATCTTTGCCGGGTCCACCGCTAACCCGGCTCTGCTGATAATGTGGCCCAGGAAAGCCACCTCCTTCAACCAGAACTGACACTTGCTGAACTTCGCATAGAGGCGATGCTCCCGCAATCTCTCCAAAGTCAGTGCCAGATGACGTGTATGGTCCTCCTCCGTCCTAGAGTAGATAAGGATGTCGTCTATGAATACTATGAAAAACACATCCAAATAAGTCTCGAAGACCCAGTTCATGAGGCTCATAAACGCCGATGGAGCATTCGTGAGCCCGAAGGGCATCACGGTGAACTCATACAGGCCATATATGCTACTGAAGGCCATCTTCAGGATATCTTCCTCCTGGATCCGCAGCTGGTAGTAGCCTGACCTCAAGTCCAGCTTCGAGAAAAAATGGGATCCCTCCAGCTGATCTAACAACTCATCTATCCTTGGGAGCGGGGAGGTATTCCGGACGATCAGCCTGTTCAGTGCTCGATAGTCAATGCACATTCGAAGTGTCCCATCCTTCTTCTTCACGAATAGGACCGGAGCTCCCCATGGCGAGGAACTCGGTCTGACGAGTCCTACTTCCACCAGCTCCTGCAACTGTGTCCGAAATTCTGCCAGCTCCCTTGGTGCCATCCGATAAGGGGCCTTGGATACCGGCTTAGCCCCTGACACCAACTGAATCTGAAAGTCCTTCTCCCTATACGGAGGCAGTCCTGACAGCTTCTCTGGAAATACATCGGCGTAGTCACAGACCACCGGAATGCTAACAATCAAGTCCTTCTCCTCAGTCATCTCGAACAACACCTGATATACCTCGTCTCCCTGCAGGTGGGCCTTGATGGACTGAATAAATGAAAGGAGGCAGCGGGAAACCGAAGTAGTACCTTTGAATGCCGCATAAGTATCGCTGTATCTCAGCACGACCCTCCTCGCCGGGCAGTCAATCTGGGCATGGTTCAAGACTAGCCATGTCATGCCCAAGATAAGGTCGAAGTCCGACATTATCAGGATCGTCGTCGGGGCCTTGAGTGTCAACCCGTCTATGGTAACCTTCAGGAGGCACTTCTCTGTGGACTGGATCTCCATCCCATTGGGGAGACACACCCTCCTGACATCTCCCGTATAATATCGAATCTGGCCCAGATCCTTGACGAAATCCTCCGACACAAAGTTGTGTGATGTCCCCGTGTCGAACAGGGTACGGGCAGGTTTGCCGCACACCATCACTATTCCTAAATTAGTTTAAGCAAAAAAAAAAACAGCTTAAGTCTAAAGGTTTTCTAACCTAGGTTGTGTAGTTATTCTACCAATACTTAAAATTACTCTCATACCTGCAATAACCCTGTTCGGGTTCCGGGGCTGCGCTAACTCCAGAGCGTAAATCTGCTCCCCATCCTGCATATGTTCACCGCCCTGAAATCTGCGTCAGCGACCATGTCCACGACCTCCCATCTGGAGAGCCGGTGGGCCCCCCTGTACAGTAGGAGTGTCCCCATTTCTCATAGGGCAATAAATTCGAATGTGCCCTGGCTGATGGCAGTGATAGCATAGCTGTGCTGTAGGTGGTCCCTGCCCTATCCTGGGCACCTCCCTCATCTGTAGCGGCTGCGGAGCCAGCACTGCCTGCTCCCTTGGCTCCTGCCTTTCCTCCTGACAGGGTTGATCCCCGTTCCTTATCTCTCCCATGACCCGGCCTCTCTGCGGGTTCCTTCTCCCTCCTAGCACTGCATCATCCCCATGTCTCTTCCTGCCCCGGACTGTAAGCTGGTCCGCCTCCAGCTTCTTGGCCATCTCCAAGATCCTGGCCATGGTACCATCAGACATGAACAAGAGGGCCTACCTCAGGTCATCACGGAGGACCTTGTAGAACCTCTTGGAGTAACCCACGTCATCCAGCTTGTAAGAATCCACAAACCGGGCCAAATGAGTAAACTCCTGGTGATATTCCAGAACTGTCCTGTTCCCTTTCTTCAATTGCAAGAATCTATCCTCCAATTCATCCCTTGCGGACTGCGGCACAAAATGATCCAGTAGTGTCACCCTAAACTCCTCCCAAGTTATGTTAGTGATCTCCACTCCCGCAAAAGTGGTGTCCATCACCGACTTCCACCACCTATTCGCATGCGACTCCAGACAAGAAACCACCAAAGATACTGCCAGGTCCACCGGGCACTGTATTCCCACTAACATCTCGTGCATAATGTCTAGCCACTCCTCCGTGCGCACTGCCGTCTCCATCCCCAAGTTTGATGGTGGGGCAAGGCCCTGGAATGCACTCAACAAGTTCGCTCCGGGGTTCGGCTGAGGAGTCAGAGCCTGCTGTGCCCTAAAGGCCTCCAAGATGGCCGTCAAAGTTTGTCCCAGCTCCGTCTACTGCAACGGGGTCGCAGCCTGTGGTGGTGGAATCACATTCAGGGCCGGAGGTGTCCCCTGCGGCAGGGGAGGATTCGTCGCACCCTAAAACAATATGGTCTTAAGTTTAGTAAATTGACCTAAAACTCTTTGTTATTAGAAGCATTGCACATGATTCCTCCCATGGGCACACAATTGCTTCCGCTGCTAGTTTGTCCTCCAACTAAGCCCGTGCGGGGTGTCCCATGTTTTGTGGACTACATTCTCTCAGATCGAGGTTTTCTCTGATACCACTTATAAGACCCCATTTGTTTTGCAATAACCACCGGGGTCTTATGCCCAGAATCGTTGTTTTGCGGTGGCCCCGACTCTCAGGGAGGCCGCCACTACAAAACTCCGATTCTACCGGCCTTTTTGATCAACAAGAGAGAATGTATAATGATTGGAAAAGCTAAAACAATCAAGTCCACAACATAGAAAGAGAAAATCACATGAAAAATAAAGAGTCCACACCATGATATACAGACTTATGCCCGTTACATAAAGACCTCACTACAATCCACTCATATAAGTAAAACTACTACTACTCAGCTCCACTCACGGATCTGGATGCCTGTCCACCCGAACTACACTGGCCTGTCTCCATCTGCACCGTACTCTGCTAGTTTTGCATCTCCTGCAGCTGCTCCCTGTCTCCTATCCGGAGTGCCTAAAATGTGGTGGTCAAACGACCGTCAGTCAAACTAGACTCAGTCAACAGTCCTCCACCCCTCTACCCGTGACTCCTAGGCACCGGGCGGAAGGAAGTGAAAAGGACCAAATAGCAGGGCGTAATCAAGCAGATGATAACTATCCTAACAGGAGTGTTATAACATTAAAAGTGCAGCAGGAGTTAATCAATAAAAGTAATGAAGAGTAGTAAGGTAAGCATAAGTAAGAACTGTACAAATAGTAATCAGTAACCATTGATTTATAGGGATTACCCCTATAGACCAATGGGTCGTTCTGTAGAGCCTATCGTATAAACTGTCCCATACCAATTTATATGTTAGGTGTCAGGGGTTAAATGCAATGACTATGCTATGACATGCAAGTATGCTAGGGTATGAACATGCAAGTGCAACACACACACACGACTCTATGCGCACAGACCTTTAGCTCCCCAGTTTGGAGTTAGCTAAACTCTCAGGAGCCTCTCGTCGTGGCCAACGAAGACAGTGGGTTGGGCCTCTCCACTCCTAGACTGGTAATCACACTACCCAGCCTATCCCCTCTCGTACGTTTCCGTAATATTCCTAGCAAACCAGCTAGTCTCCCCGAGTCAACGTACCGACGACGGTGTGATCGATCGTCCAATATCGAGGACCCACCAATGTTATGCACATGCAAGCTTGTGTATTATACCTCACCTAAATCCCCGAGCCCCCAGCTCACCAAACCATCAAGTCTAAAAACTAGCCCTCGAGCATACAGCTCCCCGGACTACCAAAACAGTTCCAAGTCCATTTAACTCTACCAGTAAGCCCATTGACCATGGGTCTATGCTATCCATTCATTACCAATTTGTCTCACCACATGTACAAGTGTGAGTGCAAGGTGGAGGTATTATTGAGGTTACTCTTGTCCATATTATTCCTAAAGTTTATGTTAGCCCAGGACTGCATAAGGTATTCCCCATGAAGGGCTCTCAAAGGCACTAGGAACTACGATGAGATTACGCCCAAAGTTCCCTTTTGCAAGACACTTAATATTATTGATTCCTACCCTTGACCAATCCTCTCTTTTATTTCAGTGTAGCTCCCCTAAGTCTGTTCAAGTTCTCCGAGCTAGCCTATTTTAATTCTATGTACTATATGCCGACCGTGCTAAGTTACATGATGCTCCCACTAAGGGGTACTCCATTTACTCATCCAACAGAACCAAAACAATTACTTGGAGTCTACCATGACCTATTTAGACTAACTCCAGAGTTTCATAATGTTCCTAATTAATTGGGCATTCATTCTAATTACCCTAAGACTCCGGATGCCCTACTTTGAACATGAAATGCACTTTTAAATCCGTAACATACCACCACTAAATCATGATAAATACTATGTAATATTTCTAAAACAAATCCAATGTCTAAGAATTTTTTAGAATTGTTTAGGCCCCAAATCCACAATTTAGAACATAAAGTCGATAATACCATTTTAAGAAACAAAGGCAAGCAATATTGTTCTAAAAATTATGATAAAAATTCAGTAAGATCATCATGGCCTAAAAACAACATAGAGGTACTCTCCCAATTTTTCCAGTGAACAATAACCCTTAAATTAATTTAAATTCAATAATTTCATAACCAATGGTTATTGAAGAAAGTACTGTAAAAATTCAATTAATAATTATAAAAAAATTCCAGGAGATAGATGATGATCTAAAACTAACCCTAACCAAGTTTTATAATTTTTCCAATAAATGAGGGGCTCTGAATCTAATTAAAAATAATCTCCCAAATTTATAACCTTGTGAAGTAAGTACTATTTCTAATCACCTACAAATTATGAAAAAATTCCAGAGCCTACATATTGACATAAAACACTACATGACCAAGTTTCATAATTTTCAGAGCAATATTGGGCTCCAAATCTATTTTTGATCAAAAAACCACAATTCATAATTTATAAAACAAGTACTTAAAATATCCATCTAAAAATTTCAATGAAAATACAGAGAGGACTAACATGATGCAAAACTTCCAAATACTAAATTTCACAACTTTTCAGTGGACAAAAATATCATAGCAAGCAAAATAAACTTAAGGACACAACTAGGGTTATAAAGGAAGTACTAATTTTATTAGTCTAAAAATTCCACCAAAGTTATTTTAGAGTTCTTTTTATCAGAGAAATACCCTGCCCAAGTTTCAAGTTATTGTGAGGTGTTTTGATTGCCTAAACCCAAATATTGGGTTTTGTGCCCTAAACTAGGGTAGGGATTTGAGGGGGGTTAAGGGCTTCCAAATTCAATAAAACTTCAACCAGAGGACCATAGCCACCCTATGATCCCTTCGACCAAGTCCCAAGTCATTCCAAGGTCATTTGACCCTATGACCTTCAAACCCTAAAAATCTCCATAAAAGGGACATACTTTAGGGTTCTAGGGCTACCCTACCCCAAACCATCTCAAATCTCATTTAAGGGTGTTACATGCCATATAAAATCAGTGGCCATAATATCAGCCTCTGTTGAGGTGATTTGACCAATAAAAATAGCTCCTTGACGTAATTAAACCTATAAGGGTATACCTAGGGTTGGATTAATACCTAACCAAAACATCTCCAAATGAGGTGAAATTTTTAACAGAGCCTTAACATGCCTCTAAGACCACCCACCAAAATTTGGGGGAGTTTTGAGATGTTTAGGATACCTAATTAATTTATTCATGGATTATTAAATTTTTCCAAAACTATAAAACAATGTTCTCCAAAAATTATGATTTTTGGATGAGTCCTAGATATAGATAAGAATAGACCACACCCCAAATTTTAGGTGTTTTGGAGGTGTGGTTTAGAGTGGACATCAGATTTACTCTCTGGTTAGCCCTATGGATAGACTCCACCAAAAAGAGTGCTGAGGTCTAACCACTGCTCCAAATGCCTTAAAATAAATTTTAAAATAAACTAGTGACCCAGAACTACAACTTTGATGTTGATCACATTTCCAGCAGGAGCACCTAAGTACTTTTAATATTTAAAACCATATACTGCTAATAATCTCTATGAAATCAAATACACTAATATCATTTAAAATACCTTGATCAAAATGGATGGCATCCTCTTATCCTCAACCTCGAGCCAAGGGCCGTGATTGGCCCGACCTAGAGCCTCTTCCAGTCCACTTTCCGGCCACCCCAACCACCTCCATGGTCGGCCACCACCACCACCACCTCCGTTGAGGTGGTGGCTAGCGTTTGGCGGCGACCATGCCGCCGGAGGCGGCGGTTTCCGATGAACTCACACCACCATTTTTCCATGAAAAATCCGAAAATACAAGCTCCCATTCAGGCTTAATTGAGCCCGATTTCTCTACCTAAACCAATCTAGATCTAGCACAGACAAAGAGAAACAGGGTTGGACCTCATTTGGAGCGTTTCCTTGCTCCAGTCGCGGCCTCCATTGCTCCTCCTCAAAGCTTTCAGTGCCATGGCTTTTCCTCCTCCGAGAGCTCTAAGTGTTCGGGAAAATGGGAAATTACACTCCTCAGAGGTCTCTAAAGATGATGGAGGGGTTGGTTGGGGGGTGTGGGGCTTTAATTCTCTTGGCCATGGTTGACCTCTTCACCTCCCCTCCCATGGCCGACCCTATGCATCCCCCCTTCATTAAATGTCTCTGGAAACTGCTAGAATCCCCTCTAATTCATCAGGGATGATGTATAAGAGCATAATGGAGGGATACCGAGTGGTGTATCACCTTAATGGCCATGAGTGTCCACTTCCTCTCTCCTCCACATTGGGGGAAAATGGAGCTTTCTCTCTCCTACTCACCATGGCCGAATTTTGGGTGACACGGCTGTGACACGGGCATGTATCATCCGACACGGGCGTGTTGGGTGGGCATGTTTCCTTCTGTTCGACGAAATAAGCTTGACGATCGTCGAGCTGAGGACACGCCTGGCAACATGGGCATGTATCATCCGACACGGGCGTGTCGGGTGGGCGTGATCCCCTCTGGTCGACGAAATGAGCTCGACAATCGTCGAGCTGACGACACGCCTGGCGACACGGGCGTGTCTGGGCCGACACGGGCGTGTCAGACCTAGAAGTGCTGTTTTCAGGGAATTTGTGTGGCTGTTTATTTCTTCCTATGGGATCTGATGGTTCAGATCTCCCCTTGCTGATATAAGGCTGAGCTATAGGCAGACCAAGGTGATTTTCACCTTGGCCTTGTTCACTTGGTCCCTTGGGCTTCCTAGGGCTTTGTCATGACCAAAATCACTCTTGGGGGTCAAGTCAGAAATGGGATGTTACACGGGCTCAGTCTAAGACATTAGCTCAGACTCATCAGGGGAGTCAATGACTAGATCAGGTAACTCGGAGGGAGACTCAAAAGGGCCTATGGGCGTAATCGGGGTAGGATGCTCAATAGAGCCATGGTCAGATACGCCACTAGACTCACAAGTCATAGTCATCTGTCTGCCCCTACAGATAGGACTACTCTCACCCTGCAGGCTCATGGCAGTCCTAGCAGTCACATGTACCGAACTCGAGATAGGGGACCTCGTTATTTCCTTTCCTCTATAGGTGGGTGTAGGTGTGCTATGGGTAGCTCTACCAGCCTAGGGAAAGGATCTTTCCTGGGGGAATAGGTCACCCCTATGGTCAGGTTTGGATAAGGTGCCATAACTATACTGGCTAGCGGATGTCAGACTAGTAGTAAGGCGGTAGGGAGAATCAAATTTCCCTGAGAGTATTCTTCGCATGTGGGGCCAGGCATATGAGTAGCTACCAACTCCACGCTCTTCGTTCAGCCAAAACACGCGGGCTCGACCTCTTAACCGCTCTCGGACTACATTAACCTTTTGGTAGTCGCCCAATTTGTTGTAATAAAAATAGATTTCTACCCACTTAAGCCAGTCTCTAAAATACTTTGGATCCCCATAACCATCATAGGTGAAAATCATTGTGTATGAAAGCCTGGGGATGATTGGAAACATTAACATCGAAAGCCATTTTAGTGAGAACCGGAGAGAATATCTCACCCGGAACTGGTGCACATGCAATGAAAAAATAACCTTGCCCTATTTAAATTCCAAAGATGTAATTGTTCCCGCTAATTACTTAAAATAATAAATGTATTTTTTTTATTTTCTTGCTGGAAATAATATGAAGATTATTAAATAAATGTTTTTGATTTTGCTGAAAAAATAAAAAAATAGGCCGCTATTTGAGACTAAAATTAAAAATTTATAAAGATTTAATAAAAATAATGACATAATAAAAATAAATTTTTTTTTTGATTTCTTACAAATAAAATGATAGAGAATTTCCAAAATTTATTTGTTTGAAATTTGAGAAAAGTTGAAAATTTTAGGCCGCTATTTGCAGACCAAAATTTAAAATTTGATTTTTTTTTTTTTATTTTTTTTATGTTGTGCAATGAACGTGCAAGTGCGTGTCGGCGTTCTAAGTAATATTTCTTCCTAGGATGATACTAATTAAGAAATTAGCACAACCTGGCTCTGATACCAAATTGATGCAGACTTGCACGTTGACATAAAATAAATCTACAGACGAACACATTTGCCTCTCTAATGATCCAAATCCTACATTCGCACAATCATTCTACGCAACACCACGTTAATTAATTCTATCAATTATATGCTAGCGTACGGGTAGCCAAATCGATTAGGATCGTATAAAGGCGATAGGACAATATTCTTTCCGGCTACAAGGACCCACCCGGTCCGAACGAGCGGTGTTGTACCAAAAGAGATCTACCAAAAATAACGATTCAGAAAAGATAGATCTCTCCCAACAAAATAAAATGAAGGTTCGCCAAACCTTTTAGAAATTAAATCGATCAAGATATCACAAACCAGTCGAAGGAAAAACACGATTATTCAATGCTTCAAAATGCAACGCCAAGAATTTCCACCACAAGAATTAACTAGAGGAAAAGACACATGGAGTAGAAATATTTCGTTACCCAACCGGAATGGATGATTCCGGTATTTTTTTTCTTTACTTGGATCGCCCTTCAACAGCTCCGCCGGAGTCTCGCCGGATGGAGAGGAACTTGTCCGCCTTCATCGCTTCACGCCTTGGCCGAGATCTTTGGTTGGTAAGAGACGAGGTCAGCTATTGGAGGTGATGAAGAGTGGTGCTCGGGTTTTTGGGAGGAGAGGAAAATGAGAATAGAGAGGGGGAGAATGTTGGCCGGCGGCCAAAGAGAGGAGGAGGCCGAAATTTGCCTTAGAGGGAAAGAGGAAAGAGGGGGAAAATTCAAATCTTGAATTTTTAGGATTACTTTTTTTTATTATCTAATTATTCCTTCGTAACATGATAACATATAGCATACACCACTCAATCCTCCTCCATTCAAAATTCAAAATTCAAAATTCAAATGAAAGTTATGATGGTTATATGCACCCATCATAACATGAATTATTTAAATGCAATAAAATAAAAATGCTTAAAATAAAATAAAACATGAAAATGACTTAATAATTAATAATAGTTATTAATAAATTATTATTAATTATTAATATATTGGTTTGCGTTCAGGACGGATATTATGGCGACGCTCCACATGGTCATCCGTAAGCACACCGTTGCCATCTTTAAAATGTTGCGGGCCGTCGTCTCCATCATCCTCTTCCTATGTTCTGTGACAACAAGGCCGCGATATACATCTCCAAAAATCCGGTCTTTCATGAGAGAACAAAACACATAGAAGTCGACTGTTATTTTATTCGGGAAGAGATTCTGAAGAAACAGATTTGTACTCCGTTCGTCACTTCCGACAACGAGTTGGCAGACGTCTTCACAAAGCCGGTGTCCGCTTCTTTTTTCCACATCTGTGACAAGCTGAGCATGATTGATATCTATGCTATAGCTTGAGTGTGAGTGTTGCAGTATGGAGGTCAGGCGGTCTGTTGCTTTTCGGAGACTGGGCGGTCTGGCTGTCTATCCTTACCGGCCTGTTTGCCGGGCTGTTGCTGTTTGGTATTCCAGCGGTCTGGCGGTTTGTCTCAGACGACTTGGAGACTGGGCGGTCTAGCGGTCTCCTGTGGAAGCTTCCTCTCGCTGGTTCTCTCCTCCTGTTGGTTGTCGGGCGGTTAGCCGGCTTGTCTAATCGCACGACCTGCCCGGTTTGTCAATTTATAAAGCCGCATATAATTGTAAATTTTTAGTCTCATATTGCTTAATTGTAATCTCTCTCTTCTCCTCCATTCTATAAAAGGGAGGCTATACCATTGTAATTGATACCTTTTTTGGATAATAAAATTTGCCTTACTCCAATTTTTCGGTCTATTTTTTCCTATTCGCACCCATCGAAAATGGGGTTGTACACAATCCCAGCTCTTTGCGAGCTAGCCTTGCGCTTGGAAAGATACATCCAACCCCTAATATTTGGTGGGTGATTGCTAACCTAGCAGGGAATCTTTTTACGGACCCCTCCTTTGTCTTATAAATACACCGCTGAGTCTGCTTCTCAGGCCATCCCTGTTGCCATTGCTCTCTGCATGAGCTTTTGCAAGGCCATGAAAATGCCTACCAAATGTGTCGAAAACAGCTCTCGGAAGAACTTCAGGCCCTCCTTGTCGCGGCCCAGGCGCGGGCTCGCGCCAACTGCGCCAAAGTTGCCCCTTGGCTGATGGGCAAAAGACCAGCTGGCAAGAAACCAGCGAGCGAGAAGTCAGCTGGCGAGAAGCCAGCCCGCGAGAAGTCAGCTGGCAAGAAACTAGCCGGTGAGAGCTCCCACCCAAAGAAGAAGAACAGGGCCAAGTTAGTTAGGCGAGACCTTCCATAAGAGAACCAAGCCTCGCCTACCCCAACTCCTAATCACGATGAGATCCCTTCTTCCCTGCCGGATGTACTTTTCTCGCCTTACCCATTAGCGCGAACTGCTAAAGAGTTGGAATGAGGTTGCGTATTGATGTATCACTCTTCTCGCAGGGGATGGTGCCAAAAGATGTCGCCGACTTTCTACTGGCGGATTCAGAGGTGGCCTGCCTTTTGAATGAGGATCTGTCGTCAGCCTCAGGGGCAGCACCGCTAGTCTCGGGGGTTGCCCCTCTGACTACCTCGGTCGATCCCCCAAGCTCTCCTTGTATTTATCCCTTTCGCTGACTTGGCTTCCGCTTTAAATAATTCGTTTCTCCTTTTCGCTGACCTGACCTCTCGCAGCACCTATTCGTGGAAGCCTGAACCCCTTTGGTCAGGGCCCCAGAATTTCTCCTCCCAAAGATCTTACCAATCTAGCGCCCGATCCCACCCTCCCTGCCGGAGGCGTCGTCTCGGAGCCATCCGAACCTGTGCCGGGATCCTAGCCCTTGACGAGAGAGGGCATCTTTGTTCCCCCACTGGGCAAGACCGAGTCCTTGGAGCGCAGGACATTTCGTCCGGGCCGGGGGAAGCAGCTCCATCTGCTCTTCAGAAAAAGTTCAGAGAGCCAGCCCGACCCTTCTCGCCAGCCATCGGGGGAGGATATCCATCGCTCTTCAGGTATGCAAGAACCTTCCAGATTTTATTTCACTCCCCTCCTATTTTGACTAAAATCTGCCCTCTAGGTCTGAAGGAGCAAGAGGTGGAAGGTGAAGGAGATGAGGATGATGAAGAAGAAGAAGATGGGGAAGACTCGCCCCTCCTCTCCTCTGGCGAGATGGAGGACTTTCTCGAGTCCTCCGAGAGCGGCAAGGCGCGTAGGCATAGGATCGTGGCAGTCCCGTCGAAGCTCGTGCGGCGGCAGCGAGCCAACTCAGCGGCGGTGAAGAAAATCAACGGGATGATGGAGCGAAGGCTGGCAATCGTTGAGCGGGATTGCGCCTAGCTCATTGGTGGGGCGGAATCCCAGGACATGCTTTCCATCGAGACCTCCCCAGGAAGATACGTCGCGCGGGCTCGAGATCAGCTCCACCTGGACAACCGGGGGTTGACTTCCATGACAACCTTCTTCGATTCGCGAGTGCCTCCGAGGTCTGGCAGGCGAGGTCTGGGTCGTTGGCGGTGGGAGCCGTACTGAGCCATGTGGGGCTAGCTTCTTCTTTACCCACCACCTTAGCCTACCCATCCCGCTTTGTACCCTTTGCACCTCCCGAGAGTTAAACAATTATTATTTGTTGTCATTGCTATTTCGCTACTCTCACTGAGCGAGAGCCCCTCTATGTCTGTGCTTTTTCTGTTTGTATTTTATGCTTTCAAATTTAATGCTTTGCGAATGCTTGACTCTCGCGCCCTGCTCAACATTTCTCGCATGTTGCGAACGTTTTCTTTCTCCCTGGCCCTTCCTGGAGGTTCTCGCATCTTGCAGGTCCAAGGTGAGCCAACGAGGTAGGATGGAAATCGAGGAGTCAGAACATTAGGATTTCCTAACTTGTTGACCGTACCCCCGCCACATTTAGGAAAAGCTCATAATTACTGAATCTTCTATAAATAGGCCAATCCGCCTATCACATTTACTTCTCTGCATTTACTTCTTTGATTCCAAGACTTCATCCTCCTCCAAACTGCGCTCGCCGATCTCTGTGCCGCAAAGGCTCTCGCCTCCCCGATTTTTTCTTCCCTCTCGCATTCTCTTAAAAATGTGAAAGGGCAACTAGATCTGATATACTCTAGAGGGGGGTGAATAGAGTATATGGTGTTTTAAAAACTTTTGAAAAACTTTTACAACAATTGTTGTAATATGTGTCAGCAGGGAAGCAAATATAAATCTATCACAGAACTAAACTATGCAAAAACTAAGCACAGACAAATCAAGGCCAGAAACAAAAAAGAAAACAAGCAGAACCAGATGACACAAGGAAATATAGTGGTTCCCCAAACTTGGGTACATCCACTCTTCTACCACCCTAGGTAGGAATCCACTGCAGGATGAGTTGATCAGGTGTCCTGGGCACCAATGAGCTTTTGATAAGGTGCTCAAAAACCAAATCAGATTTTTTGATCAGGTGTCTTGCCACCAATGAGCTTTTGACAAG
This sequence comes from Platanthera guangdongensis, assembly GCA_039583875.1. NCBI lineage: Eukaryota > Viridiplantae > Streptophyta > Magnoliopsida > Asparagales > Orchidaceae > Platanthera > Platanthera guangdongensis. The sequence continues at coordinate 105,969,509 of CM077161.1, read as the reverse complement.
GTGCTCAAAAACCAGATTCAAACTTTTGAAGGGAGTTTGAAAAACCCTTTACAGAGTGGGGGTGAGAGAGTGATGCCAGTCTTCTCTTTCTCAATCAACTGAGAAGACTATGTGGATTGATGTCAAAGCTCCCCCTGAATCCTTGAAATCTTCAGGAAGAAAAGCTTTGCTGAGGGTGATAGGCCTTCAAAGATAGATCTCCAGCAAAAGATGATTTCAGCAAGCTGAAATGTTGAGTGTCTGGAGTCTTGAAATGATGTTGGCCTTGCACACTTTGAGAGCTGAAGAGATCTGAAGAATTTTTGAAAGCTTGATCTCTTTGATGAGTGTTCTACAGAATTCTCCTTGACAGAAGATTTTGAAAGAGTCTCTGTATTCTGAGTTGTGTGTTCTCTTCTTGTCAATCTCTAATTTGATTCAAAAACATTCTATCTTTTATTCTCTGTGCCAGAATAGAATATCACTCTGTCAAAGATAGCCGTTGGTCTGCATTGATTACAGCCTTAATTGCATAATTTCTTCTGAAGGAAAGTCCACTGAATTATTCCTTGAAAAATCCCTTGAAACTTGGTCCAGAAGTAAATGAAAACGGCTAGCAGATCTTCTGAATTAAATACAGAATAACTTCTAATTAATTTGAATTGGAATTCTGAACGATAACTGAAATCGTCGAACTGAGTTCTGCTATCGTCGAGCTGAGCTCAGCGAACTGGAAAATTCAATCAGCAACATAATCGTCGATCTGAGCTCAAAGATCGTCGAACTGAGCTCAGAGATAAAGATCCAGTACAGAGTCAAAATCGTCGACCTGAGCTCACCGATCGTCGAATGGAGTTCGACGACATTGTGAAGTTGAGCTCAGCGATCGTCGAGTGGAGCTCGACGATATTATGAGGTTGAGCTCAGCGATCGTCGAATGGAGCTCGACGATCTGTAGAAGTTGAGCTAGACGATCGTCGACCGGAGTTCGACGAAACGTCATGCTGAGCTCGACGATTAGACTTGGTCTAAAACTTGGTCTTCAGGGCAGCTTCCAAACCTAGACTTCTAACCCTTAGACTCAATTCTAGTTGACCTATTAAGCTATACAGAAGGTCAAACACAGATTCCTAGAGACATAGTGATCCTGACCCAAATTAGTAATAGGGTGTTCCAACAATCTCCCCCTATTTGGGTTAGGATTACTATTTACAGACTTTGGAGAAATTCAAATAACAACATACAATCAAAAATGCATGAAAACAACAGCAGCTAGACATTGCAGAAACATCACATAGATATATAAATATGACATCCAGATAGCAGTCAGAAAAACCAAAGATTGTCACCTTACAGAGTTACTTCTTCTCTTTACCTTTTACCATTTTGATTTCTCTGTTAGGGTTCAATGCTTCCTTGTTGGACCTAGTGTCATCAGCTGCACCCAAATATGTTTGCTTTGAAGTCCTGGGAACCACAGCAGCAGGATGCAACTCCATGTATCTGTCTGCATCAAAGAACTTGCTGGAGGCATATCTTTCTAACTCCTTTTGTCTTTGTTCTGACATTGTAGAAATATTTGAAGTGTCTAGCCCTTGCTCTCTGGCTTTCTTTATCTGATCTAATGCAGCCAACTCCTTCATCCTAGCAGTCCAAGCAACAGGATTCTTTTCAGGGTCCTCAAATGGTACAGGTGGCTCATACCTGTTGGAAGAATTATCTTGAGGAGTCCTGGCAGTCACAGTTTCTTTGAGCTTGTAGGGGAAAGGACCTGATGATGTATCAGAAGAACCATGTCCTCCCCTGGAATAAGGGTGCTGCCTGGAATGCCCTTTGGAATAAACTTGAGTCTCTCTTTGATTTCCCCTATATCCTCCTCTCCTAGAGTAAGAACCCCTAGACTGGCTTTCCCTTTGATAGGTTCTAGCATGGGGTTGATAGGGAGCCTGGCTTCTAGCTGGGGCTGAACTTGCAGAGCTGCCACCTGCACCTGCATCAGGTGGAGGTGGTGGAGGAGGATGAGGGTGCTTGAACTGGGAGGAGCCCTTCTCATACTTTCTCTTCTTTTTCATTGCTTTTAGCTGATTTTTGGAATACTGCATCCAATGTTCAGTAATTGGGCAGTTGTGCAGAATATAATAAGGAACATCATTGTTATCCTTGACTTGGGCAGGAGGAACCCTTCTCATTGCCTTACTTCTTGCCTTCCTTTTCCTTGCAATAGTGACAGAAGAATCATCAGAGGCAGTGTTGTAATCATCAGATTCAGAGCTCTGAGCATCATATAAAGCATCAATTCTCTTCATCAAATCTTCTTTCAGTTGAACAGCAGCAGATGAGGCAGAAGCAGAAGGAGCAACAGAAACAGATACATCAGCAGATATAACAACAGATTCAGCAGCAGATGTAGAAGGAGAAGCAGAAACAACTTCAGCAACAACAGGAGTGATGACAGCAGCAACTTTAGAAACATCAACAGAATCTGCAGCAGGCTCAACATCAATGGCCTCTGTCATCAGAAGTTCCTTGGAAATGGGCTCATCAGAAACAAAAGGGATTTCAGCAGCAGCAGGAACATTTTCTTCAGCAGCAGCAAAGACAGTTTCAGAAGCAGAGTCAGTCTTTTCTTCAACAGCAGCAGCAGCAGTCACTGAGTGTATAAAAGAAGAAATAATACTGGGGTCACAGCCAGAGAAAGGCACCAGTGCCTTAGATAGGTCTTCTGAGGGCTGGACAGCAATAACTTCTGGTAAACAACTGAAAAAGGCAGGATCAAAGGCTGAGAGCAAAGACCTTAGGTCTATTGCCAGAACTGGAGTAGGCACAGCAACTGGAACAGCAGATACAAAAACAACAATAGCAGCAGCAGCAGTAACAACAGTAGGAGCAGAAGCAGCAGCAACAGCAGCATGAAGGCTGGCTTCATATGGCATCTCCCCCTGCCTGGATGCAGACACAGCTGTATCAAGGCACACTGCTGGAGGTGCTGCCTAAGGAAGGAGGGAGGAAAGCCTGGCAGATAGAGCTGCCACTGACTGTTGTAGAGGAGCTAAGGAGGCCTCCATGAGAAGAGAGAGCCTGGGGGAAAGTAGCTCATACAACTTGTCAGCTAAGGCTGGCAGGTCTACATGCTCAATAGCAGGAGCAGATGTAGATGGAATAGGGATGGCCGAGGATGCTGGAAGTGGAGGGCTGGATGGTGGAGGGATGGATGGGTGAGGTATGGGGATTGTGGAGATGGGGACAGGGGGATGGATATGGATGGAGTGAAAGTGGGTTGGTCAATGATGTGGTGGAGGAGATCTTGGAATGAGGTTGAGGAGGAGGGTAATTCTGGAGGAGAAGAGGGGGAATCATCCATGTAGGAGTCATCCAGAAGGGTGAATGATGGTATGGATGGAGAAGAGGTGACATCTGGTGGTGGATATGAGAACAATGGGTGGAATTGGTCTACTGGTGGTGAGGAAATGGTTGCTGGAGATGGAATTGATGTTGGAGATGGGCTGGAGATTGTAATGGTGGATGGAGCTGGAGTGGTGGATGGTAGAGGTAGGGTTGGACTTGGAGGAGGAGGAGAGGCAGCACCAGCAACAGCCAGGTCTTCTGCAGCACCAGAAACCTGTGGGGGAGTGACTCTTTGAGTCCTGGTGCCTGAAGGAACAGTTGAAGAGGGCCTGCTGGGTTTGCTAATTTGCCTGTCCCACTTGCCAAATAGGGCACAGGTAAGTCTCTTGGAGGCATTGATGTGCACTCCAGAGGAGACCAGCAGAGCAGGGCACCTTGCCTGAAGGAAAACTCCAAGAATTCTTCCAAAATTTACAAAGGTTTTGTTAATCTTTTTCTTTATTAGGTCAAAGAAGACCTCTCCCCAGTTCAAGCTTTTCTTATCTACCAGAGCTCCCATGAGGCAGAGCTGATGTCTAGAGATGGTATCATGTGCAGAATGCTTTGCCAATAGCACCTTGCCTACAACATCTGCTAGGAACCTGTACTCAACAGACAAGTTCCTTTTGAACAACTTGCTAGGGTTTCCCTCTGGATGACCCATCCTGGCAAGTATATCAGAAAATTCTTCTCCAGATAGTTCAGCAGTATCATCTCCATTTCTCAAACCAAAAACCTCTGTTAAAACTGTGGGGGTCAGAGGTACCTGTGTTCCAGCAATGGTGCCAACTATTGTAGAGTTGTCCAGATTATGAGCAGTGTATACCCATTCCTTGATTTCATTTGAAGCAAGCTTGATTCTAGTGGTCATGATGGCAGACAAGTGCTGATCCTTGAATAAACTCAAAATGTCCTGGAAGATTTGATCAGTAGTGTTGAATGAGTCCAGATCAATATCGAATCCTGCATCAAACTTCATTGCGGTGAGGACAGCAACTGATACGGCCATGGTACCTGCAAAAACTTAACAAACAAAATGAACAAGCGTAGAACTGTTTGGAGGGAAGAAAATTCTTGCAGAGAAATTGAAAGCGCAAGAGAGAATGACGGCGAAAAAAGAGTTTTATATTAGGGTTCGACGCAGAATTGGAAAGATCGTTGAACTCAGTTCGACGATCCAGGCTTCTAAAGGAATCTGAAGAGACTCCAACATCGTCGATCTCCGTTCGACGATCTGGAAAGGCGTCGAGCTCCGTTCGACGATCGTTCAGGGAACAAAATCGTCGAGCGCCGTTCGACGATCATTGACCGAAGGAGATAGTTCATACTATCTGAGGGGCGCTGAACTCAGTTCGACGATTCGGGGAATCGTCGAACTCCGTTCGACGATCTTTGGGGAAATTGTCGAGCGCAGTTCAGAGATCAGTGAATTCTAGACATTAAGAGAAATCAGAATTTTGTCTAGTCTTGGTCAATTTTTAGCTTTCAAAATCTTGGGCATTATTTAAGACTTCCTCCATCTAACATTCCTAACTGATTTAGGAAGAAGGTGTGTTTCTTTTCATCCAAAGGCTTGGTGAAAATATCTCCCCTTTGTAAATCAGTTGGGATATATTGCAATTCAATTTTATTCTTTTCAACATTGTCCCTTAAGAAATGATGCCTAATCTCTATGTGTTTTGTCCTACTATGGAGGACTGGATTTTGGGCTATGGAGATAGCACTTGTATTATCACAAAAGATTTTAGACTTCTCTAAGTTGTAACCATAGTCTAGGAGTTGATTTTGAATCCACAATATTTGTGAACAACAACTGCCTGCAGCCATATATTCAGCTTCAGCAGTTGAAGTTGACACAGATGTTTGTTTCTTACAAAACCAAGAGACAAGTCTATCACCAAGGAACTGACAAGTTCCACTGGTGCTTTTCCTGTCAATTCTGCATCCAGCATAATCAGCATCAGAGAATCCAGTTAACTCAAATGCTGAATCTTTTGGATACCAGAGACCTAGATTTGGACAACTTTTAACATACCTAAGAATCCTCTTTACAAAAGTGAGGTGTGACTCTCTAGGGCTAACTTGGAACCTAGCACATATACATGTAGCAAACATTCTATCTGGTCTTCTAGCTGTAAGATATAGTAAAGAGCCAATCATTGCTCTATATGTAGTCTGATCAATAGGTTTCCCATATTCATCAGCATCCAGTACAGCATTGGTAGGCATGGGTGTTTTCATACAAGATGCCTCAGACATTCCAAATTTCTTAACCAGCTCATTAGCATATTTGGTTTGAGAAATAAAGATGCCTTCAGCATGTTGTTTGACTTGCAATCCTAGGAAGAAGGATAGCTCATCCATGCTACTCATCTCAAATTTAGAATGCATTAGGTTAGAAAACCTTCTGCACAATTTTGAGTCAGTAGAACCAAAAATGATATCGTCTACATAAATTTGTACTAGTAGGGTGTGGCACTTATGGGTTCTAATAAAAAGAGTTTGGTCTACTCTACCCCTGATAAAACCATTTTCCAAGAGAAAGCATGCTAAGGTCTCATACCAAGCTCTAGGAGCTTGCTTGAGACCATATAATGCTTTATTTAATCTAAAAACAAAATCAGGATAAGTTGGAGAGATAAAACCTGGAGGTTGTCTGACATATACTTCCTCTTTGATGTCTCCATTTAAGAAAGCACTCTTGACATCCATCTGATAAACCTTGAAGCCTTTGTGAGCTGCATAAGCTAAAAATATCCTGATGGCTTCTAATCTTGCAACAGGTGCAAAGGTCTGGTCGTAGTCAATTCCTTCTTCTTGAGAATATCCCTGGGCAACTAGCCTTGCCTTGTTCCTTATTATTACTCCTTGATCATCCAGTTTATTTCTGAATACCCATTTTGTTCCAACAATGGAATGATCCTTAGGCTTTGGCACTAGTTCCCATACTTTGTTCCTCTCAAATTGATGCAACTCCTCTTGCATGGCAATGATCCAGTGTGGATCTTGCTCTGCATCTTGAATGGACTGAGGTTCAATTTGAGAAAGGAAGCAGGTGTGCAACAGGTTTTGGTTGACCTAATTTCTGGTTTGCACACCAGCTGAGATTTCTCCAATTATCTGGGAAATTGGATGGTCTCTTGATGTTACTAAATCAACAGGGGGTGTTGATTGTTCACCAACCTGTGTTGTTGTTTCCTCTTGTGGTATAACAACTGGCTCTTCAGGTGGTGCTTCAATGTGTTGAGCATTCCCTTCATCTTCACTGCTTTCATTCTCTTGAGCAACCTGTAACTTGTTCATATCTTCAACTAGAGAGTGTTCCTGCAAAGGTTCTATGGTAGAAGAAATCTTCTCCTTGAAAGACATGTTAGTTTCATCAAATGAAATATGAACAGATTCCTCAATTTTCAAAGATGATTTATTGTAGACCCCATAGGCCTTGCTGATCATGGAGTATCCCAGAAACACTCCTTCATCATCTTTGGCTTGAAATTTTGCGAAATATTTCTTGTCATTATTGTGAATGTAGCAAGTGCAACCAAAAATTCTGAAATAGTCAATTTTAGGTTTCTTCCCTTTGAGTAATTCATAGGGAGTCTTTCCCTTTAGTTTATGTATCAGACTTCTGTTCAGCACATAGTTGGAGGTGTTCACTGCCTCTGCCCAGAAGGATAGAGGTAGATGAGCATCTGACAACAATGTAGTGGCAGATTCAATAAGAGTTCTATTTTTCCTTTCAGCTACCCCATTTTGTTGAGGAGTTCTAGGAGCTGAGAAAGTATGCCTGATCCCTTCACTCTGACAGAACTCTTGCATAAGAAGAGAATCAAACTCTGTCCCATGATCACTTCTAATCAGGGCAATGTGAGTATTGAACTCAATCTGTAAACATTTGAGAAACTCTGTCAGACACTTAAAGTTATCAGACTTCTTCCTTAGAAAGAACACCCAAGTGAATCTAGAGAAGTCATCTACAATTACTAAAGTGTAGGATTTCCCTCCTAGGCTTTGTACTGTGATGGGTCCAAATAGATCCATGTGTAACAGATACAATATCCTAGGTGAATCACTCTTATTAAGTGACTTAAAACTGTTTTAGTTTGCTTGCCTAATTGACAAGCCTTGCATAGTCCTTCCTTCTTGTAGGGGCCAGAAGGTAGTCCTCTAACAAGGTTGTCCTTGGAGAGCCTAGCAATAGTTCTAAGGTTTAGGTGTCCTAGTCTCTTATGCCATAACACATTTGGTCTACAGACTGAATTGAATAAACAGATATCTATAGTAGTTGAAAGAAAATCTACTAGGTAGATGTTACCTTTCCTTTTACCTGTCAACACAGTTGTGTTGTCCTCTGACTTGATTTTGCATAAGGTTTTGCTGAAGGTCACCTGGTAGCCTTCATCACATAGCTGACTGATGCTGATTAGGTTGTGCTTCAGTCCTTCCACATATGCTACCTTCTTGAAGGTTACTGAACCAATCTGGACTGTACCATATCCTTTAGTTTGTCCAAAGTTGGAATCACCAAAGATAACTTTGGGTCCAAGCTTGGCTCTAAAGGAATTGAGGTTGTCCTTATTCCCTGTCATGTGCTTAGAGTACCCACTATCTAAATACCATTGCTGGTTAGATGTTAGATAGGTCTTCACCTGCACATGAAATAATTTACTTATTTTTGACCCAGTTTACCTTGGGCCTAGGTTGATAACCTTTAAATTCAGAAATGAAGGACATCCCTGGCTGACTCTTATATCCTTCAGGATGATATCTCCTTGGAGGTATAATCCATTCAGTATAAGGGTTAAAGGTTTGGGATGAAAAACCCTTAGGATTCAATTTTGACTTGCCTTTGAAAGAGTTTCCAGAGCTCTGACCTCTGTTCGACGATCTTGGAGCTGCGTTCGACGATCGTGGGTCAGATCGTCGAGCTCCGTTCGACAGTCGACTATGGCTGAGGTCAGGTATATGGGATCGTCGACCTGCGTTCGACGACTTTGGCTGAGATCGTCGATCAGCGTTCGATGATTTTTCCTGAGATCGTCGAGCTGCGTTCGACGATCGTCGATCTTCATTCGGCGATCGTCGATCTCCGTTCGACGATTTGTGCTGGGACTTAGTTTTCTGAGGCAGATCAGAATTTTTCCTGGCAACCTCTACAACTCCCTTTCCCTTGTCAGAAATGAACTTGATAGGAGTTGTTAGAACAATAGGTTGGCTGGATGAGGCACCCAAGCCCAGTGTACTGTTGAATCTTGAGTTCACTGTGCTTGTGATGTCCATCAGCTTGATGCTTCTCCCATTAAGAGATTCTTCAAGCTTCTTGGCCTCAGAGAGCTCACTTTTCAGTGAAGCTATCTGTTCCCTATAGTTCTCCAACTCCTGAGAGAGTTTGAGGTTTTCTGACTTTAAAATATTTTGTTCAGATAATTGATTTCTGAGAGAGATGATCTCTTTCTCAGATTTTAGCAGGTCTAAACATAGTGCTTTAAATTCAGATTTAAAATCTTCTGAAGTAAAATCAAAAGAGTTGATTACCTGATCTTCTTCAGGTTGAGTCTCTGAGTCTGATTCTGACTCCTCTTCCTCTGAGTTGTGTTGTGAGGCATTGACTGCCATCATGTAGAACTCCTTTTCCTCTGCATCATCCTCATCATCACTAGAGCTGAAAGAAGCTTCTGACTCCTCTTCAGTCTCACTCCAGGATTCAGCAACAAATCCTTTCCTTGTATGCTTATTTTTGCTGGAAGAAGGTTTGCTATTCCCACTCCTTTTGAAGTCTTTCTCCTTTCTTCTCTCCTTTCTTTCCCTTCTGTCCTTGTTCTTGTTCTCTGGACAGTCAGGAACTATATGCCCTGGTTTCCTGCAACCAAAGCAAATAATGTCTTTGTTATTGCCAGTGGACTTGTCATACCTTGGCTTATCCTGCTCCTTGTATGATCTTCTTCTGAAGTCCTTTCTGGCCATCTTATAGAATCTTTTGGCCAGCAAGCTGAGAAGTTCATCATTGCCTGTAGCCTTTTCTTCAGGCAGGTCCTCAGTTGCCTTGAATGCTATAGTCTTCTCTTTTCTTGTGGCTGGTGAAGGAGCCTTCTGTTCTTCCTCTCTGTTCTTGATGAGTAGCTCATAAGATTTGAGCTTACCCAACAAGGCTTCAGTGGTGATCTCATTCAGACTTCTGGCATCTTTGATTGGCCAGATCCTTGAATCCCAAGTGCTGGGGAAGCACATTAGGATCTTGTCATTAAGTTCTGTCAGAGAGATTTCTTTGTCTAATGTCCTCAGTTCACTGACAATTAGACTCAGTCTGTTGTACATGTCTCCCACTGACTCAGTTTTTCCTTTCTTGAAGTTCTCATATTGGGAGATGAGATGGGATCTTCTGTCCTTTCTCTCATCAGCTGAGTCTGAAACTATTTCTGAGAGCTTGTCCCAAATCTCCTTGGCTGAATTACATTCAGCTACCTTTTGAAAAATGTCATCTGACATTGTCTGGGCTAGAATGTTCATAGCCTTCGCATCAGCTACTTTCCATTTCTTTATGTCAGCATCTGTTCCTGATGGAGGTGGAACAACATTTGTACTTGTACTTTATGGGGGTCTTGGACACACTGTCAAAACAGAATTAAATATATCTTCGTCAATAGAATTCATGTAGAGTCTAATCCTTGCTTTCCAAAGTGCAAACTTTGACAGATTGCACACTGAAGGTCTGGTGCTAGCATAATCTTTGTTTTGGGCCATGATTTGTGCAAGCAGAAGCTAATAATAAAATATAAAAGAAAGATCTAGTTTGGGATCGTTGGATTCAGGTGTTAGCCTGTACAACCAAACAGATATGGTATGTTTAACCAACCTCCCTCTGATACCAATTGAAAGGGCAACTAGATCTGATATACTCTAGAGGGGGGGTGAATAGAGTATATGGTGTTTTAAAAACTTTTGAAAAACTTTTACAACAATTGTTGTAATATGTGTCAGCAGGGAAGCAAATATAAATCTATCACAGAACTAAACTATGCAAAAACTAAGCACAGACAAATCAAGGCCAGAAACAAAAAAGAAAACAAGCAGAACCAGATGACACAAGGAAATATAGTGGTTCCCCAAACTTGGGTACATCCACTCTTCTACCACCCTAGGTAGGAATCCACTGCAGGATGAGTTGATCAGGTGTCCTGGGCACCAATGAGCTTTTGATAAGGTGCTCAAAAATCAAATCAGATTTTTTGATCAGGTGTCTTGCCACCAATGAGCTTTTGACAAGGTGCTCAAAAACCAGATTCAAACTTTTGAAGGGAGTTTGAAAAACCCTTTACAGAGTGGGGGTGAGAGAGTGATGGCAGTCTTCTCTTTCTCAATCAACTGAGAAGACTATGTGGATTGATGTCAAAGCTCCCCCTGAATCCTTGAAATCTTCAGGAAGAAAAGCTTTGCTGAGGGTGATAGGCCTTCAAAGATAGATCTCCAGCAAAAGATGATTTCAGCAAGCTGAAATGTTGAGTGTCTGGAGTCTTGAAATGATGTTGGCCTTGCACACTTTGAGAGCTGAAGAGATCTGAAGAATTTTTGAAAGCTTGATCTCTTTGATGAGTGTTCTACAGAATTCTCCTTGACAGAAGATTTTGAAAGAGTCTTTGTATTCTGAGTTGTGTGTCCTCTTCTTGTCAATCTCTAATTTGATTCAAAAACATTCTATCTTTTATTATCTGTGCCAGAATAGAATATCACTCTGTCAAAGATAGCCGTTGGTCTGCATTGATTACAGCCTTAATTGCATAATTTCTTCTGAAGGAAAGTCCACTGAATTATTCCTTGAAAAATCCCTTGAAACTTGGTCCAGAAGTAAATGAAAACGGCTAGCAGATCTTCTGAATTAAATGCAGAATAACTTCTAATTGATTTGAATTGGAATTCTGAACGATAACTGAAATCGTCGAACTGAGCTCTGATATCGTCGAGCTGAGCTCAGTGAACTGGAAAATTCAATCAGCAACATAATCGTCGATCTGAGCTCAAAGATCGTCGAACTGAGCTCAGAGATAAAGATCCAGTACAGAGTCAAAATCGTCGACCTGAGCTCACCGATCGTCGAATGGAGTTCGACGATATTGTGAAGTTGAGCTCAGCGATCATCGAGTGGAGCTCGACGATATTATGAGGTTGAGCTCAGCGATCGTCAAATGGAGCTCGACGATCTGTAGAAGTTGAGCTAGACGATCATCGACCGGAGTTCGACGAAACGTCGTGCTGAGCTCGACGATTAGACTTGGTCTACAGAAAAACTTGGTCTTCAGGGCAGCTTCCAAACCTAGACTTCTAACCCTTAGACTCAATTCTAGTTGACCTATTAAGCTATACAGAAGGTCAAACACAGATTCCTAGAGACATAGTGATCCTGACCCAAATTAGTAATAGGGTGTTCAAACAAAATGCCTGGCGAGGGCGATGGCCGCTCCAAGTGTGCGCAATCCTTCCTAGAACACAATTTATCTCCTTGCCGGTTGACTTTGGAGGAGTTCGACATGATAATCGCCAACTTCATCCTCATTAGGTTTACTGCGCGGAACCTTGGGAATGACGATAGAGTTAACCTCGCATCGGCCAGGGAGCTCGTCATTCCCCTGGAGCACTTTGAGGTGGGCTTCTGCCTCCTGCTCTGGCCGGAAGTCCGCCAGGCCCTTCGGTACTATAGGGTGGTGCCAGCACATCTCAACCCAAACGCCAGGCCCTTTGGTTCATCTGCTACATGTGGGCGGAAAGGATCGAATTCAGCCTGCCCATCTTCCGAAAGATGTTCAACTTCCACACGAAAGGCAGGGTGGTCTTCTTCTTGTGGCAGTTGGTGAAGACGAGCGGTCTCGCCAAAAAGAACCATCTCTGAGGACAGAGATTCGTTTTTGTCTCTAGTAACTTTGGAAACATTCCGCTCGCGCCAGTCCAGTATAACGACGCGACCTACAAGCCTCCTGCTCTCGGGGGGGGGGGGGGGGGGGGGGGGGGCGAGAGGGCGCCCTCGTCGAATTCTTTGGGACGAAGATTTTTGACATCCCATTCCTTCGGCAAGACCTGGATTCCCTCCCACCGGTTCCTCCCGACGAAGGTATTATTTCAGTCTTTTCTCGCAACCTTTTGTTTTGAGAAGCAAGGCTACTTATCCATGGATCTTGTAGGTGAACGAGAAATCCCCCTCCACCAACCTTTTGACGAGACCAGGGCGCTTGCCGACCCCTTGGCTCTCACCAAGTCTGCCTCCGCCGCCTATCGGGAGTAGCCGAGATCTTCTTCCGAACCAAGTGTCCAAAAGTGGAAGCAGAGCTTCCTCCCTGCAGCCCCACTCAAAAAATCTAAACTGTCAGCAACGGACAACGACAAATCCATTGCGCTAGCTTCCGCCGAGATCCCCGCCGAGAACCCATAAGTTGCGGGCGAGACGGGTACCGCCAGCCCTGACGCAGAGAACCCTTCCGAGACCTCACTCAAGCCGGTGCTGAAAGGTCACCAAAATTTTGGCTTCGACGAGAAGTACCTGGATGCGAAGGGCCAACGCTTGATCCAGTGGGACCATACCGCCAACCGCATCACAGACTCCACTCTTCTCCCCTCGTGGAGGGAGCAGGACCCAAGCACTAGCGATGCCTTCACGCTGGGCTACAGGCTATACGGTATTGAGGATGCCGACAAGATCGACCGGACGACTACCTAGGCCTTCGTCTATGACGCCGCCCAGGCCCAACTTTGCGTTGTCCAGCTCTCGCATATGACTGGGCGCCGCACCCTCGCCATCGAGCGCAACCTCATCGACCTGCTCAACGCGAGGGATGTCGCCGCAGCCGAAGTGGTCACCCTGAAGGCTGACTTGGCGGCTTCCCAACAACTTCTCTCTTCTCGCCCGGCAGCCGAGGTAAGCGGGACCCTTCAATATTTCTCATCCTCTTAATATATATATATATATATATATATATATATATATATATTTTTTTTTTCTCTTAGCCGGACCGTCTCGCAAGATTCCGCGCAAGCCCAACAATCTCGCGCGAGGGTGGCCGACGTCGAGTGCATGAACCAACTGCTACAGGCAGAGGTGAAATGCCCGGAGGAGGCCCTAGCCCTGGCCCAGGCCCAATTATCACTGTAGGAGGGAGTCGAGCGCCGTCATTATTCCGCTTACGAGATCGACTTGATTGTTCAGGAGAACGCTCAAGCCACCTCCAAGATGGTCATCGAGGTACTTCAGGAGTCGACGCTTTTGAATGAAGGAGGCGAGATTCTCACGGCGTGAGGGATCTTTCCCTTGTTGTTCGAGCACATCCCTAAGCCCCCAGGGAGAGGGCGACTCTCTGACCAATGATGCGGCAGAGCTTGTCTTGAATGAGGAATCTGGCGGCAGCTCACCCAGCGAGTCCTTCGGCTACACCCCCAGTGGAACCTCCAGCGGGACCTCCGGCGAGACCTCTAGCGGGCCTGCCCAATAGCCTACACATTTTGCTTTTTTCATTGTAATCTTACCCATGTGTTTTTTAAATTCACTTTTGTAAACTTATTTTTGTAACTTTTTGTAAGGGGCGAGATTCCCCAAAATGATGCTACAACCTTTATATTGCATTGAAAGCTCTACCCTTTCGCTGGAATGTTTATTACCTTTGCGCGAACCCTAGGATCTTAGGTGATGACCGCCACCCGTTTGAAGAGTTGGCTAAGTAAAAACCCGCTAAAAAAATCCTGCCGAGAGTCTCGCCAGTGGGGTCGTGCCAGTAACCCTGCCAAGAGGAGCTAGCCAGGAGCCCAGGCAAGGGGGTTATGGCGAGAGCCCAGCCGAGAGGGTTACACCGAGGACCATGTCAAGACCCCCGCTGGGTGGGTTATGCTGAGATCCCACCGAGATCCCTGCCAGGAGGGTTATGCCGAGAGCCCTGCTGAGACCCCCGTCGGGAGGGTCATGCCGAGAGCCTTGCCTGAGAGGGGTTTGGGCTATCCCATCCTTACTTCTGACTGGTGCTAGCTGTTTGGAAACTTGTTATCAAAAACATCGTAACACCATCATGATCTCAACAACAGTATCTACTTGATGTGGGTGTGGCCATTGGGTCCACATGGGACCACTTAAATAGAAAATCCCCTTTTTCCTTCTCCCCTCAAGAGATCCCATGGCCCTGTAAGCTAGTGAGAGCCTAACATCGGGTCTACTTGGGGTCTTGCAAGATACCACCATCCTTTCTCCATTTTCTTTCCCCCCACGCGAGCCTACGGACCTTCTAGCTAGTGAGAGACTGGACAACGGGTCTACCCGGGGCTGAGTGCGCCTTCAAGCCCTGCCAGCTAATGAGAGCCTGAGAAGCGGGATCCTCTCGGGTTATTCCCTTACCCCCCAGGTGAGCCTACAGACCTGCCAGGTAGTGAGAGCCTGGACAGCGAGTCTACCTGGGGCCGAGTGCACCTTCTAGCCCTGCCAGCTAATGAGTGCCCGAGCAGCAGGATCCTCTCGGAGTCTTGTAAATTTCTACCTCCCTTTCCATTCCCCAAACGATCCTACGGACCTGCCAGCTAGTGAGAGTCTGGACAGCGGGTCTACCCGGGGCTAAGTGTGCCTTCCAGCCCTGCCAGCTAATGAGAACCTGAGCAGCAGGATCCTCTCAGGATATTCCCTTACCCCCAAGCGAGCATACAGACCTGCCAGCTAGTGAGATCCTGGACAGCGGGTCTACCCGGGGCCGAGTGCGCCTTTCAGCCCTACCATCTAATGAGAGCCTGAGCAGCGGGATCCTCTCAGGGTATTCCCTTACCCCACAGGCAAGCCTACAGACCTGCCAACTAGTGAGAGCCTGGACAGCGGGTTTACCTGGGACTGTGTGCGCCTTCCAGCCCTGCCAGCTAGTGAGAGCCTGAGCAGTGGGATCCTCTCGGGGTCTTGCAAATTTCCATCTCCCTTTCCTTTCCCCCCAGGCGAGCCTACGGACCTGCCAGCTAATGAGAGCCTAGACAGCTAGTCTACCCGGGGCCGAGTGCGCCTTCCATCCCTGTCAGCTAATGAAAGCCTGAGCAGTGGGATCCTCTCGGGGTCTTACAAATTTCCATCTCTGTTTCCTCGGCCACCGAGCGAGCCTACGGACCTGCCAGCTTGATGGGAGCCTGGATAACGGGTCTACTCGGTGCCACCCAAAATCACAAACACTTCAAAACCTGTGAAGAAACAACCTTTAGAATAACTATCATAATAAAACATATAACCTTACCCATGCTAAGGATAAAAACGCTTCAGGTCGTCGCCACTCCATGCGTGGCAGATCGACACCCCTTCCACGTCCTTTTCCTTGTCTTTCAACATGATCACGAAGAGGCGACACTTGAATGCATCTGTTATCGGCCTGATGGAGACCGTATCTTCGAACCACTGTACGTGTTGGACGGGGTCATCCTTCCAGGTATAGTAAGTCCTGTCAGGCTTTTGAAACCCATCTAGAATTGGGGATGAGACGATCAACTCACTAAAGGGGCTCCTGCCCATTGCCTGCCGAGAGGGATCCTCTCGCTGCATCTATAACGGCCTCCCCAGCACCACACTCGAAAGGATAGCCGCCGATACCCCCAAAACCACGCTCAAAAGGGTTCAGCCTAACCAGGTCTGCATACTATGTACCCCAACCCCTCTCCATCCATAGGCGGGTTGTTGAGGCCGGGGATCGAACCCTAGACATCCTTGGTAAGGAGTTTTCAACCACTCCTCATCACCAATTGAGCTGCAGCTCAATTGGTGTTGAGGAGTGGTTTGAAAACTCCTTATCAAGGACGTCTCGGGCAGCTCAATTGGTGATGAGGAGTGGTTAAAAACTCCTTATCAAAGAGGTCTTGGGTTCAATCCCCGGCCTCAACAACCCGCCTGTGGATGGAGAGGGGTTGGGGTGCATGGTCTGCAGACCTGGTTAGGCTGAACCCTTTTGAGCGTGGTGCTGGGTTTGTCGGCGGCCGTCCTTTCGAGCGTGGTGCTGGGGAGGCCGTTACAAAAAGTGCACTTTTATTGTAACGCCCCTAGCCGATCCAACGTGACAATATCACGACTCCGCTCTAGGCGACGCTACCGACTTGCAGCCCAAGCACCCCAACCCCTCTCCAGCACACTAGCGGGTTGTTGGTGGGCACAACCTCCCTTTGATGAGCGAACTTGATATTTAAGCGGGGCAGTATGGGGACTTCCCAGGAGGTCACCCATCCCAGTACTACTCTCGCCCAAGCACGCTTAAAATTGGTTTTGTAAGACCCCATTTTTTTCTCTTTTAAACCACCGGGGTCTTATGCCCAGAACCGCCTCTTTGTGGTGACACCAACACACCCGGGAAGGTCATCACTACAAAACACCGATCCTGTTAGCCATACCGATAGCAGAAGAGTAGAAGTATAAATAGTACATGAGTAAAGTAGAACTCAATACTAGTCAACCAGGATCACATATATATAAATAAATCTCCACGAAGGGAGAGTCCAGAAAAAAGAATAGGCAAAGTACTAAAAAGGGCTCCTGCCCGATACATCAAGATCCTCACTACAAGTCACTCAACGCGGAAGCAAATCTATAACATCTACTAATGATCGAGACTCACAGTCACTACTAGCTGGACTCCAGTACTAGACTGCCCCGTCTCCATGCGCACCGACCTCTGGGGTTGTGTCTCCTGGTGCGGCTCCACGATCCCCTAAAATGATTTGGTCAACGACCACTAGTCTAAAAGACTATTGTTGGGTATAGTATCCACGATTACCCAGATTTGAGGAAGCCACCTGTCAAGCTAAGATGAATTCACAATGTATTTGATGAAACATTTCAAGTTGTGCTTGCAGTTCCTCCACGCTAAGTGCACACCAATGTCAGGGTGCAGTAGGTCAATATACACGGGTCTGCACGACGTAATCCCTCATTGAACAGATCAGTGTGTTGGCCTACGTGTACTCTCTCTATTGGAGTGCACTTACTTTCAAGTACAGGGCAGTTCATATGCAAGAGAAGACAAGGAGCATGGATGGATCAAGGAGCAGCTCCTGGTTGGAAGACGAAATTTCGTCTAAGGAAAAATCGACGAGAATCACCAAGTGATTCTCGCCAAATCGACGAGAATCATTAGTGATTCTCGCCGACTCCTTCTGGCTACCTCAAAACGGTGCCAAGTAAGATTCGGCGAGAATCACTAGTGATTCTCGCCGAACCAGTGGCCAAGCAGCTCATGCATACAAAGTGAAATTCGTTGAGAATCAATAAGTGATTCGGCGAGAATCACTAACGATTCTCGACGAATCGTCGAGAATCACTTGGTGATTCTTGCCGATTCGTCGAGAATCGCCTGCGATTCTCGCCGATTTTCACTTAGCGTTTTCTCAGGATGCTGCTGGACCGAATTCTGCCTTTGGACTAGCTTGAACCGGACATAGGGATTTCTAGTGTGGGTCCCACAAACGGTCATATTGGAATTATCTACAGTATATATATTCCAGTATTTTGAACAGAAAAATGACGGAGAAAGAGAAAGAAACCGAGCCGCCTCGTAACCCTAATTCCGCGACTCCTCTCCGCCGCTGCCGTCGCGCTCGGGATTGTTGATGTAACACCCCCTATCCGTCGCATAGCATATAGCAGTAGGTCCGACCGGGGCCCGACGCCATATACCACAGACAGACCGGGTGGTTACTTATGGAAACCATCCAACCAATCTCAACGTCCTACACAGAGCATTCTAGCGGAAGCAGTTTATATAAGTTGTAAACAAGAACCCAGCATTAGAGCACGAATGTCCACTATTGCATATTTAGGAATGTTATACAAAATACCCAAAAATCGGCCTTAAGGCCTTACAAAGTGTTTCACTTGAAAATTACATGTTTTACAAACCACGGCACGCAGGCCGGTCATACATGAGTAAAGCAGTAACACTTCTACTTGGGCCTTCGAGGGCCAGCTTCGCAAAAAGGGCTTTAGCCCGCTATTGACCGCTTGGTCCAGCTGCACCTGCAAGCAACAATCCACCGCACGGTGGCAAAACAAGGCAACGGTCAGCAATGCTGACCAAATTATAACGATCCCGCCCCCAACTCGGGGCGGCGATGCTCCTTCCCTGCATTTCATTAGCATAAGCGAGCATTTTATAACCATAGCCATTTCATCACAGGCGTTGGCTCGCACGGCCACACGCCCCGTGCACTCAGGGCACATTCTCGGTGAACCGGTCCATGTCGCGTCAACTTAAGCCACCAACATTCCGGACTCACCACCGCCACTTAGACGGCCATTCCTATGAGCAATTCGTCTTCCTGGCATTGGTCACGTCAATTTAAGCCATAGACCGCCGAAGACTCACATCTATGCCAACGGCGAGTGCCATGTAACTTTAGGTCTCTCTAACCCGAACGACATAAAGCGGGTACGGCTCCATCTAACCCGTGCTCACATCGTAACGGCAATTTAAGCCATTTACGCGGGTTAAACTTTCACCGAGTCCCATTCTACCGCAAGACACATAACCCCGTTATGTTCAAGTTGGCTCTCAGGCCACCAAGTTGGCAAGACCTCGTGTCCGCCCAGTTTTCCGGGTGCACCTTTGGGTTAGTCCCCAAGGCTCCCTGCTGCAATCTACCGCGTAGAAAACCCGAAAAACACCCAATAGCACGGAGTCTTCTCCGGCCTTATGCAATGCAACATCACCGATCCGGACTAACATGTTCGGGTAGGCTTCAACCAAAATGCCTATGTCCGTTCTCGCATACGGACTCTAAACAACGGGGACTTTACATATCTACCAGAAGGAACGCCTCCAACTCTTCGCAAACTCGCGAGAGCGGGCTTCCTATGCTAAGAAAGAGAGCTATTAGTGCTCAAGATGAGGATCGTTACCCTTGAGTTCCTCTTTGGCGCCATCTAAAAGTAATCAGATAGAAATCACCGCACTTGCGTTGCCTCCGTGGATCCGGAGTCGGCTTGCGATTCGGAGCTCCGAAGCTCCTCCAATGGCGGATCTAGCTCCTCTTCCTCCAATGGCTTTTCCCCTTTCTCCAAGGATTTAGAAAGAGAACAAGTGGAAAAAAAGTGAGGTTTTCCAAGTCAACTCATGGGTATATCCCTTCAGGAACAACCCCCAGCCATTGGATCTCAACCTAAGAAAACGAACGACTTTGATTCGGGGCTGAAATGCCCAATCTGGACCGAACACGGCCTGGCACACGCCCGTGTCCAGGGTCGTGTGCCTCATTCGCCGTCAAAATCGAATCACCTGGAACCTCACATGGGTATCGAACACGCCCGTGTTCGATCTGACACGCCCGTGTTCCACCTGACACGGCCGTGTAGCTGGCCGTGTACCCCATGATTTTTCGCCGTTTTCAACCCGAGCACTGCACGGGTTCTAGGACACGCCCGTGTCCTTGCCCGTGTCACCTTGACACGCCTGGGCTCCAGGCCGTGTACATGGTCTCGACACTTCGCGGCTAAGTGTCGACACGGGTCGACACGCCCTGCGACACGCCCGTGTCGCAGGCCGTGTGCCATGTCTCGACACATTGTCGACACCAAAGTGTCAACTTCGCGGGACGAGTGTCGACACGGGTTGACACGCCCTGCGACATGCCCGTGTCGCAAGCCGTGTGCCGTGTCTCGACACAACGTCGAAGCACTGTGTCGACTTCACGGCTAAGTGTCGACACGGGTCGACACGCCCTGCGACACGCCCGTGTCGCAGGCCATGTGCCCAGTCTCGACACAATGTCGAGACCAAAGTGTCGACTTCGCGCCTTAGTGTCGACACAGGCTTGACACGCCCTGGGACACGCCCGTGTCCCAGGCCGTGTGCCTGCAGCCAGAGCTTAAACTGGCCCAAAACATCCCCCTTCGCTCCTTTGAGTTTCGGGGCGTTACAACTCTACCCCTCTTAAAAGAATTTCGCCCACGAAATTACATAAAGGGAAAAACATGTACAAAACCAAAATTTGTACCTGAGCGGAACAACTCCGGATACTCGTCAAGCATCGTCTGCTCTCGCTCCCAAGAGAGCTCCTCACGACCGCAATTGTCCCACCGGACCTTGACCATCCTGATCTCTTTATTGCGTAGCCTCTTGACCTCCGGGTCCTCAATCCGCATGGGCTTGACTTTTGTCGTTAGCCCACTATCCACCGGCACTTGATCGACCGCGATCACTTGCGTAGGCTCTTGCACCGCCTTCCGAAGCACCGAAATATGGAATACATAATGTAAACCACTTAGCTCCACTGAAAGCTTCAGCCGATAGGCCGCTTCTCCTACTCGCTCCAGAACCTCGAACGGTCCAAGGTACCTCGGGCTTAGCTTTTTCAATCGCCGCACCCGCGAGACACCCTTGAACGGCTTGATCTTCAAGTATACATAATCGCCCACAGCGAACTCCACGTTCCTGTGCTTGGCATTATAGTACTTTGCTTGCCAGTCCTGAGCGATAAGCAACCTCTCCCGAATTGTTCTCACCAAAGAAGTAGCATCATCCACTTCCGATCGCTTATACAACTTTGACTCACCCGTTTCTAACCAAGACAACGGCGTGCGACATCTTCTACCATATAGGGCCTCGAAAGGCGCCATCTGAATACTTGCTTGGTAGCTGTTGTTGTATGCGAACTCCACCAAATAAAGGTGGTCCTCCCATTGCTTTCCAAAGTCCAAGACACACATGCGAAGCATGTCTTCTATGGTTCTATTGACCCTCTCGGTCTGCCCATCCGTTTGCGGATGGAAGGCTGTGCTAAACTTCAGATTTGTTCCCAACATTTGCTGCACCAGCCTCCAATCATTGGACGTGAACCGCCCATCTCGGTCACTCACGATGCTGTGGGGCACACCATGAAGCCGCACTATGTTATCCACATAAAACTTTGCTAGCTTCTCCACCGGATTATCCTTCATACGCGGAATAAAATGCGACACCTTCGTTAATCAATCCACAACCACCCAAATAGCGTCGTTTCCCCTTTTGCGATCTTGGCAAACCGTGCACAAAGTCCATAGAGATGTCATTGAATTTCCATTCCGGAATAGGCAAGGACTTAAGAAATCCTCCCGGCTTTTGGCACTCCGCCTTCACCAAGGCGCAAGTTTGGCACTTCGCTACGTAGAGCGCCACCTCCTTTTTTTCAAACCCGGCCACCAAAATAGTTTCTTCACATCACGGTACATCTTCGTGCTCCCCGGGTGAATCGAGTACTTGGTATGATGCGCCTCGTACAACAACTCCACCCATAAATTGCCCACACTTGGGACGCACAAACGACCGTCTCTCCTAAGGAATTCGTCCTCCACGACGAATTGGGAATTTGACCCATCCAGAGCCTCTACCATGAACTGCTTCAGCACTTGATTGCTTGTCCATATAAACGATCCCGAACGCCTCCAACCCTCGCATCAACCGCTCATCTAGCACCGATAGCCAATTGGCTCGAGCTGGGGCTTGGCGACTCACCGCGTCAGCAACCGCATTCCCTTTATCAGGCGCGTAGTGGATCTTGAATGTATAGTCTCCCAAGAACTCCAACCATCTACGATGTCGTATAGTCAGGTCCTTCTGATCAATCAGAGGCTTCATGCTCTTGTGACCGGCGTAGAGATCCACTTTCACACCGTATACAATTATGCCTCCATAGCTTCACGACAAAACTCACGGCCATACTCTATTACGCTTCCGTGTTGCAGTAGCACGCAACACAAACCGCTGCCCGAAGCATCGTTATATATCTCGTAGCCTTCGGTTCCAACCGGCGAACTCAGCACAGGCGCCGTGGTCAACCGACACTTCAACTCCTCAAAAGCTCGCGCGCACTCCGGCGTCCAAACGAACTTATGCTCCTTCCTCGTCAAAGTAGTGAGAGGTAACGCTATCCGCGAGAAGTTCTCTACGAAGCGCCTATAATAGCCGGAAAGCCCCAAAAAGCTCCGGACTTCTGCTACCGTAGCAAGCTCAGGCCACTCTCGTATCGCAACAATCTTCGCCGGATCCACAGCAATACCCTCTCCACTCACTATATGCCCGAGGAACGCCACTGAGGATAGCCAAAACTCGCACTTCGAGAACTTGGCATACAACTGATTTCTCCTGAGTGTCTCCAACACCAAATGGAGATGCTTGAAGTGATCCTCCTTACTTTGCGAGTACACCAAAATATCGTCAATGAAGACGATCACGAAATGATCCAAGTACTCCCTGAACGTCCTGTTCATCAAATCCATGAATACTGATGGCGCATTAGTGAGCCCAAACGGCATGACCGTAAACTCATAATGCCCGTATCTCGTACTAAACGCTGTCTTCGGGATATCACTCTCCCTTATCCGCTGCTGATAGTACCCAGACTTGAGATCTAACTTCGAGTACACCGTCGACCCGACTAACTGATCAAAGAGATCATCAATCCGGGGGATCGGGTACTTGTTCTTCTCAGTCAGCTTGTTTAGCTCCCGATAATCAATAAATAATCTCAAGCTTCCGTCCTTCTTCTTAACAAAGAGGACCGGTGCGCTCCAAGGCGAAGAACTCGGGCGCACATACCCTTGCTCCAACAACTCTTGCAGTTGAACTTTCAGCTCCGCCATTACCTTAGGCGTTAGCCGATACGGAGATCGTGACACAGGCTTTGCACCTGGCACTAGCTCGATCGTAAAATCTATCTCCCGCTGAGGCGGGGCTCCAGGAAGATCTGCGGGGAACAGATCAGGGTATTCCGATACCACTGAAATACAATCCAACGCGGGCTTCGGCTTTGCAACCTCCACTAGTGTAAGGAACAGCTCTACACTAGCACAAACCGCCTTCACCACCTGAAGAGCGGCCATCATCGCCTTGCTCGACCTCTTTGAGCTCATAAGGGTCGTCTCACAACTTGCTCCCAAGTTGACTTCCTTGATATCGCAGTCTATGTAGGCTTGCTGCTCCGAGAGTCAGTACATGCCAAATATAACGTCAAACTCCACCAACGGAAGTAACGACGCTTGCAGATCGTACTCCTAATTCCCAAACCACAAACTAAGAGCAATGAATTCTATCCTCGCTGAATGAGCACCATTGGACTATAACGCATCCAATTTATCTCTTTCCATCGAAGGAGGTACTCCAAGGCACAATAAAATTTCTAATAAAGGAACGCAAAGCTCCCTAAACGAACGGTGCTCTCGCAGATAAAGTAAAGTTGCAACAAAGCTTAGCGCAGTAGTTCTAAGCTAATATGCATAACAAGTATTTAAAGCAAAACTATCTTTAAACCATACCTGTCGTCACGACGACGGGCTTCCACCAGGGTTTTAGGCACTCACGAGCATAATGCCCCGGCTCGCCACAGCTGAAACATGTGCCCGGGGTCTGACCCGTAGTCGACCCAGAAGTACCAAAAGGGGCTGGACCCGAAGTCCTATGCTTCTTATACCGTTTTCGATATGCCGACTTTGAGGTGTTCGGCACCTTGACTGCTATGTCCTTTGCACTGAAGTCCTTGACTGCTCCTGACATAGCTTTCTTACCCTTCCGAGCACCATTCCAACAGTCTCGGGCAAAGTGCCCTTTCTTTCCACAAGTATAACAAGTGTAAGAAGCTTTACTAGTCGATTTCATAGCCCCTTTCTCCAGCATTCTGCCGGATGCAGCTCTTATGGGGTTTGTATAGTTCGATACCATGGTCGCTGGCATCGGGAGGGTCGTCCTCAACTCTGCCTCCAATGATCTAGCTGATTCCACCAAGGCTCGGAACCCCAATAACTTTGGTCCTAGTAGTAGAACTCGTAACTCGGCATGCATGCCATTATAAAATCTATCGACTGTAGTTTGCTCGTTATCCAACTCGAAGCATGGGTCGCGACTTATCAGAAGAAATGCTTGCAAATATTCCTCAACCGTGTGCACTCCCTGCACTATATGCATATTCAGCTACTGCCCCAAAGGTCTACCAAAGGTCATCTGGTGCGTCGCGCCCACCGGCGTTGAAGCCACAACAGGGGCGCAGGGTTGTACATTTCCTCCTAGCTGTGCACCCTCCACAGTAAACACCGCTTCTACGATCCTTATAACGGTTTCATACGAAGGAGGAGGCTCAAACACCTCACTGGGTGCACTATGCTCCTCAGAAACCGGACATTCAGGCTGTCCAGCACCACGTCCGGCCACCTATAGTGGTACAAAACACCGTTAAGCGACCAAATAAAATTGCGAACAGCAACTATAGGAACACGCAGGTTCCTCAAACACGAGTATTTTCATTCCTAAGTGGACATTCATGGGTTCTTTTACCATTATAACGGTGACGCACACAATGTGCTCACCACCCCTTAAAAAGAATTCGTCCACGAATTCAGCTTAAGTCCGACCAAAACCAGTAGTCTGATAACAAATTGTAACACCCCCTATCCGTCGCATAGCATATAGCAGTAGGTCCGGCCTGGGCCCGACGCCATATACCACAGACAGACCGGGTGGTTACTTATGGAAACCATCCAACCAATCTCAACGTCCTACACAGAGCTTTCTAGCGGAAGCAGTTTATATAAGTTGTAAACAAGAACCCAGCATTAGAGCACGAATGTCCACTATTGCATATTTAGGAATGTTATACAAAATACCCAAAAATCGGCCTTAAGGCCTTACAAAGTGTTTCACTTGAAAATTACATGTTTTACAAACCACGGCACGCAGGCCGGTCATACATGAGTAAAGCAGTAACACTTCTACTTGGGCCTTCGAGGGCCAGCTTCGCAAAAAGGGCTTTAGCCCGCTATTGACCGCTTGGTCCAGCTGCACCTGCAAGCAACAATCCACCGCACGGCGGTAAAACAAGGCAACGGTCAGCGATGCTGACCAAATTATAACGATCCCGCCCCCAACTCGGGGCGGCGATGCTCCTTCCCTGCATTTCCTTAGCATAAGCGAGTAATATAAAACCATAGCCATAAAATCACAGACGTTGGCTCGTAAGGCCACACGCCCCATGCACTCAGGGCACATTCTCGGTGAACCGGTCGATGTCACGTCAATTAAAGCCATTAACATTCCGTACTCACCACCGCCACTAAGACGGCCAAACCTATGAGCAATTCGTCTTCTTGGTATTGGTCACGTCAATTTAAGCCATTGACAACCGAAGACTCACATCTATGCCAACGGCGAGTGCCACGTAACCTTAGGTCGCTCTAACCGGACGACATAAAGCGGGTACGGCTCCATCTAACCCGTGCTCACTTCGCAACGACAATTTAAGCCATTTGCGCGGGTCAAACTTTCACCGAGTCCCATTCTACCGCAAGTCACATAACTCAGTTATGTTCGAGTTGGCTCTCAGGCCTCCAAGTTGGCAAGATCTCGTATCCGCCCAGTTTTCCGGGTGCACCTTTGGGTTAGTCCCCAAGGCTCCCTGCTGCAATCTACCGCGTAGAAAACCCGAAAACACCCAATAGCACGGAGTCTTCTCCGGCCTTATGCAATACAACATCACCGATCCGGACTAACATGTCCGGGTAGGCTTCAACCAAAATGCCTATGTCCGTTCTCGCATACGGACTCTAAACAACGGGGACTTTACATATCTACCCGAAGGAACGCCTCCAACTCTTCGCAAACTCGCGAGAGCGGGCTTCCTATGCTAAGGAAGAGAGCTATTAGTGCTCAAGATGAGGATCGTTACCCTTGAGTTCCTCTTTGACGCCATCGAAAAGTAATCGGATAGAAATCACCACACTTGCGTTGCCTCCGTGGATCCGGAGTCGGCTTGCGATTCGGAGCTCCGAAGCTCCTCCAATGGCGGATCTAGATCCTCTTCCTCCAATGGCTTTTCCCCTTTCTCCAAGGATTTAGAAAGAGAACAAGTGGAAAAAAGTGAGGTTTTCCAAGTCAACTCACGGGTATATCCCTTCAGGAACAACCCCCAGCCATTGGATCTCAACCTAAGAAAACGAACGGCTTTGATTCGGGGCTGAAATGCCCAGTCTGGACCGAACACGGCCTGGCACACACCCGTGTCCAGGGCCGTGTGCCTCATTCTCCGTCAAAATCGAATCACCTGGAACCTCACACGGGTATCGAACACGCCCGTGTTCCACCTGACACGGCCGTGTAGCCGGCCGTGTACCCCATGATTTTTCGCCGTTTTCAACACGAGCACTGCACGGGTTCTAGGACACGCCCGTGTCCTTGCCTGTGTCACCTTGACACGCCTGGGCTCCAGGCTGTGTACATGGTCTCGACACTTCGCGGCTAAGTGTCTACACGGGTCGACACGCCATGCGACACGCCCGTGTCGGAGGCCATGTGCCATGTCTCGACACATTGTCGACACCAAAGTGTCGACTTCGCGGGACGAGTGTCGACACGGGTTGACACGCCCTGCAACACGCCCGTGTCGCAGGCCGTGTGCCGTGTCTCGACACAACGTCGAAGCACTGTGTCGACTTCACGGCTAAGTGTCGACACGGGTCGACACGCCCTGCGACACGCCCGTGTCGCAGGCCGTGTGCCCAATCTCGACACAATGTCGAGACCAAAGTGTCGACTTCGCGCCTTAGTGTCGACACAGGCTTGACACGCCCTGGGACACGCCCGTGTCCCAGGCCGTGTGCCTGCAGCCAGAGCTTAAACTGGCCCAAAACATCCCCCTTCGCTCCTTTGAGTTTCGGGGCGTTACAGTTGGTCGCCGTCAACATTCGAGATTCCTTCGTGATCTCCGGTGACAGAAGCTTAGCAAAGCTTGTGTCTCACGTGTCTATCCAGAGATCTCTTGTCTCTCGATTTGTTGACCGAGAAAAACTCCCCCGTCCGAATCGATCGAGACGACCGATCCTAGAGTGACCGTTGGTAGACCTAGTTTGCTTCGCTACGAAGTTTCGATCTCCAAGTTCAGCAGCCGCTCATCATCGTAGCCGCCGATCCCGAAGCTAGCCGCCGCTCGTGTGCCGCCGCCGGTTCCGGGGAGATCCTCTCCAAGAGAGACCAAGGTTGTAGACTCTTCATCGACTTCAAGAACACATCGTCGAACAAGAGGAACACTGTAGTCTCCAAAAGAAGTTTGTATCACACATACACTCTATATTTAATTTCGTTGTAAAGGAACTTTTGTTCCGTGTTGTAAGGGTTGGGTGCAACCCGGTTTGTGGGAGTGTTGACTCTCACGTGTGGAAGGGCTCCTTCCGTTAGTGCAGGGATTGGATTTCAATCCCGTTGGAGAAGTGACCGAGTCGTCCCTTGTTGGGGAGATAGGTCGAAGGGGGAAAGTGGATGTACCCAAGTCGGGGAACCACTATAAATTTGCTGTGTTTTCTATGTGCTGTGTTCTTTATTTTTATTGTGCAGGTACTCTCGTAAATTCCGCAAAAGCACTACTCGTCACCTATTCCCCCCCCCCCTATAGGTGCACATAGTTGACACTAGGTGGACTTTCAAGTGGTATCAGAGCGAGGTTACTCTTCAAAAAGGTTAACACCTTGAGTAGAATCCTGCCACCAGTGTCAGAAGCATGGATCTGGATTATGAGATTCCGCCACTCAAACTCCCCGCATGCACAAAGGATTATTATCCCATCTGGAGAATGAGAGTATCCTTTCACCTTGATGCTATCGATCCTCGAGCATCCTTCATCCTGGAAGAGGGTCCGTTTATCCCCATGAAGACCTCCGACTCTGGGATCCAAGTACCCATGGGCATTGCTGAGATGTCTGAGACGGAACTATCTTTATTTCACTTGGACGAGAGGATTCGACAAATTATCATGGATGTCTGGTCTGGAGCCCCTCGCTCTAGATTGGAAAAATGTAAAACGGCTAAATCTCTGTGGATGATGATCTCAGAGCTGATGGGGGGGGGGGGTCAGAGAAAGCTGAAATATGCTGCCAATCATAGGATGAAGCGTATGTGGGGGTCCTCACTTCTGAAGATGAATGCAAGAATCCCTCGGATTGCATCAGAGCTCCCGTGTCCGTGTCAGAGACTGACGAGACCAGTGAGGAAAGCAGCTCTGACGAGGACGAAATAATGGTCACTGATTCTAATGACAATAACTCAGATGAGCAGGTAACATCTTCACCCTGCCCCATATCTTTTGACCTTTCTAAAGACAGAAACTGCTCTCCTCCAGAAAATACTGATTCCCTGAAGAGAGCCCTTCAGGAAAGCAACCTACTTACTGAGGAGCAAGCTCGAGAGATTGCTCGACTGAAGATCTTGTTGGTTCTCCAATTGGCATCCAACAAGGTCAAGGACTCTAAGATCTCAGCTCTAGAGAATAGTCTAGATAATGAGAAACGTATAGTATCAAACTTCTCCAAAGTTGATGCTATAAAGAGAAAGCAAGAAACTGGGTGGATCTCCCGGATTATCCAGGCATGGAGAAATGGGGAAACGGTATTCCGACCCCCCACTACAAGCAGGAAGGCAACTCATCATGCCTTCAGGTATGACCACAGGAATAGTCGTGGTCACTGTAAGGATAATCTGTCCCCATGTGGCAACGTCCATAGTGCAAGGGCCGTCATGGCCACCCATGAGGAAATACCTAAGGCTCATTCTGAGCCCTTTGTTTTCACTGCCACTGCCTCAACACTGTGTGGATCTGCATGTCCCGGCTCACAGAAGACTTCTCACCACTCGAGGACACGGGATAGAGAGGATAGAAGTCATGATGTCAGGTTCCATGGGGCCTCTGTAAGGGAGATGCCTGAAAGAATGGCGCCACCTTCCCTGCCTCATAACGCTCACAACATGTATTCTTTCCACCCTTCCACGTGTCATGATGGAAGAGGAATTTATGTGACAAGAACATGGCCTATCCCTTTTAGACCTAGGACCGTGACTAAATCAGTCACTAGATCAGGTCGAAAACGGCGATACAACATTCACCCTTGTTGGTGCTGCGGCAAAGTGGGGCACTTTGCCATCGACTGTTGGCACAACCCCTTTGTGCCCACAGCTAGGGCTTATCCACATTCTCGGGACAGAAGTAGTCTTCCAGACAGGTTTTCTGAAGGAAGACAGTTGCGTGCTTATGCTAACAGGAACCTAGGACCCAAAATGATTTGGGTTCCTAAGGTAAAGTAATTATTTCTTGCAGGGTAGTCTAGGTCCCCGTGAATATGATGGGAACTAGACAGTAGGTGGCTCAAGACTAAATTGGAACAAGCATCTGCAATACCAGATGTGCTATCTGTTTGAGCATACTCACACTGAGCCTCTAATGTGTTCTACCTGTGGGACTAAGACGATGACTCTCAAAATCCCAGGTAATTTTGATCAGTTCAAGGACTTGTGTCATGATGCATCCTCATTCAAAATATATATACATATATATATATTTCTATCCATGTGTATACGTATACTTATGCTTATCATGTATGTGTGCACCTCTACGAAGAGATTAACTCGATGCATGCAAACCATTACACATCAAAAAAGGGTTAACGAAGTTATGTCATCGTGAATCTCGACAACTCACAATTGACATCAAGAAGTCTTTAAAAAAGCCTCGTTAAAATCCAAATAGATTGACTGTAAAATATACATGTATTTATCATGTGTATATAGACGTGACATCAGAAAATCTCAAAAATGTTGCAAGCATTCTCAACGTGAAAATTTCTCGTCAAGGGACCTCTCAATTTCGAATTAAACAAATCTCCTGACAGACTAATCCCGCCGACCCTTGGCATTCACTCCGAATCCCGACGAATTAGAAAAATCCCGCCGAAAGAGTTCTTCCGCCTATTCGCCTTCTTCACGAGTCCCGCAAGAACTCTCCCGACGACCCGCAAGAGTTCTCCCGACGACCCGCAAGAGCTCTCCCGAGTTCTTCCGCCGATTCGCCGCAACCCGCAGGAGCTCTCCCTCCGACTCGCCGAAACCCGCAGCAGCTCTCGTCGAATCGTGAAGTCTCCCTGTGACCGCAAGGTACTCGCAAGGTCCATCTCAAATCTAGAAGGTTCTGGCACCGTTCTAGCAAGGCCGAACCTCACAGGAAACTCTTCCATCCACCGAAGGTCCTTCCGAAGCTCCTCAACTCACTTCCATATAAGTCCTTAGGTAACCTCTCCCTCACCCGAAGCATCCACTAATGGAGTTTTCTTTTTGAAAGTTCATTAACGTTTTGAGTAGGGCTTCTCTCTAGATCTACAATGGCTCCAAGGACGACTGCAGGGTTGGTCTCTGGCTGCGAGCTGGATCGAACTAGATTTTCTCATGCCTCAGACGAATTCCGCAATATCATTCAAATGCTGGAAGAGGCTGGGCTAACCTTCGTCTTGGAGGACCCTTGCAAAATTCTGGACAAAGAGGTGCTGGAGTTCTTCTCTACCGCAAGACTCCGAGATAGACACTCCATAATCAAGAGCAAGGTGGCTGGGACAAAAGTAAAGATGTCTGCCAGCAAGCTGACTCGCTATCTGCAGCTTTCTAGTTCGGAGCAGGAGGACTATCTGGAGGACGAGGACAAAACCAGAACTCTCCTGTTCTGCGGTCTTCCTCGAGGAACTCGATCAATAAAGAGAAAGGAAATGAATGAAGAAGGGAAGCTCCTCTCTGACATTATTGGAAAAGTGCTCATCTGCAAGCCGGGCTCACATGACCATATCTCAGGTGATATGTTCAAGATTCTCATAGCTGTTGTATGCCGCAAGAGGTTCAACTGGTGGGAGTTGCTATTCGAGAAGATCAAGGACACTCTGGGCACTCCTAGTTTCGGCCGCATCATAAGTCTATATCTCAACCAGCTCAACGGAGACAAGTTCGACATGAGCAAAGGAGTCCCTCTCCACTACTTGAAAAAGATGGATGCAAGTGTGTTTGATAGATGGGAGCGGCGTATCGGGCAGCCTGATGTGGAAGAGCAACAAGAAGTATCTCCAGCAGTCTCCCCCGGTGAAATTCCTGATACCGTGACTGCAGGAATCGAGGGGGAGACTCTACCCCATCATACGGATGTATTATCTGAAATCGCCCAAGTGGCCAGGAATGCTGTGGCCGACATTCAAGAAGAAAATGACACTGTGCTGGAGACTGGTGATCAAGAATTAGAAGAAGTTGCTGATATCGATGATTTCTTGGATGAGGATGGAGAGGAAGATGAGAATGAGGGACATGAATTATTTGAGACTCCGGATCCTGTTGAACCTCCATCTGACAAGTCTGCACCCGTAGAGGGGGAGTTAGATAAATTTACAGAGGCCGCCAACATTCCTCCTTTAGAGCCAGTGATTGTATCCAGTTCTACCGATGCGTCTGCTGAAGAGCAAGAGCAAGGCCAAGAAGTACCTCCGACTATACCGTTACGAGATGAGCTGGCCACTCACACGGTCAATGTCATTCAAGGTATAGTGAATGAACTTAAAGCTTCTTTTGATACAGCTCAGAAAACACTGCTGAAAAGGATTAAGACTTCTGAAAATCTCATGCTTAAGAATATGGTGGAAATCAACCATAAACTGGACGTAATGGAGAAGAAATTTGAAGAGACGTATACCGCGGCCGGTGAAGCTGTCACACTCTTAATGGCCGGCTTGAAAAATAATACTGATACTCTGGCTGTCGTAAATCAGAACGCACACGTTGTAGCCAACAACATTCAGAAGTTTGATGGTAATATGGTCACTTTAAATGCTAATCAGCAGGCCCTGATCACTGAATTCACCAAGACAACGAAGCATATTGATGACTCCCTGCACTCATATGCAAACTGCATAGCTGTCGAAGCCAAAAAGGGGGAGAAAGAGTATATAGCTATGTTGGCTGAGCTTCAAGAAAGCCTGAGCACACACTTCGCCCAATCAAGCAAATAAGTCTATGAGAGCTGCTGGTGGATGCTCCAACAGGCGCTAGGTACGTTAGGCGTCGTTCTGCCTGACAATCCTGCCGGTATTCATGTCCCTGAGACATCTAAGGCCGCTGAGGAAGTAAGTGTTGCTGAGGATGTAAGTGCAAGTGCTGCAGATATTCCCACACATGACGCTGATGCTAGGGCTCTCTCCAAAGCTAAACTGTTTGACCAAGAGGCCTTAGCAAAAGCCCGGGGAAAGAGAAAAGTTCAAGAAGGGACCTCCAAGGAGACACAGGCTGCAAAGAGAACTCGAATGAATGAGGAGGATGTACGAAACGAAAGGTGGAGTCCAGTTTCAAGTAACATAATCTTAGACACCTTCTGGCTGCAAGAAAGAGGAGAGATCAATCGAAACGAAGTATATAGCCAGTATGAGTGGGAAACGCACAAAACGTTTGAAGCGAAACGCAACATCTTTTTCAGAAACAACAAGGATGCAGATAAAGTTGCTCCTCCTAGGTACTACCCGAAGCCCAAAGAATACATGGAGAGGCAAAGCAAGAAGTACTTGGCTCAAAATCTTAAGGGTGACGTAGCTAAGGACAAATAGTCAATACTTTATAGCTTGTCACTGTGTCTTAAGAACATTTAATGATTATTATTGTCATATAAACCATTCTGGATTATATGTGTATGTATTTATATTAGAATATATATTTGAATTTGTGAATGACTCAAGTCCTGATCTGATTGCATATATTCTCTTGTGCTGCGTGTTCAATTTCTGAATGCTATGTTTATTATTTGATAGGTGTTATTCATCTTAGCTAGTAGGGTTTTGGCTTCGTCAAATAGGGGGAGATTGTTGGGTATTGTATCCACGATTACCCAGATTTGAGGAAGCCACCTGTCAAGCTAAGATGAATTCACAATGTATTTGATGAAACATTTCAAGTTGTGCTTGCAGTTCCTCCACGCTAAGTGCACACCAATGTCAGGGTGCAGTAGGTCAATATACACGGGTCTGCACGACGTAATCCCTCGTTGAGCAGATCAGTGTGTTGGCCTACGTGTACTCTCTCTATTGGAGTGCACTTACTTTCAAGTACAGGGCAGTTCATATGCAAGAGAAGACAAGGAGCATGGATGGATCAAGGAGCAGCTCCTGGTTGGAAGACGAAAATTCGTCTAAGGAAAAATCGACGAGAATCACCAAGTGATTCTCGCCGAATCGACGAGAATCATTAGTGATTCTCGCCGACTCCTTCTGGCTACCTCAAAACGGTGCCAAGTAAGATTCGGCGAGAATCACTAGTGATTCTCGCCGAACCAGTGGCCAAGAAGCTCATGCATACAAAGTGAAATTCGTTGAGAATCAATAAGTGATTCGGCGAGAATCACTAACGATTCTCGACGAATCGTCGAGAATCACTTGGTGATTCTCGCCGATTTTCACTTAGCGTTTTCTCAGGATGCTGCTGGACCGGATTCTGCCTTTGGACTAGCTTGAACCGGACTTAGGGATTTCTAGTGTGGGTCCCACAAATGGTCATATTGGAATTATCTACAGTATATATATTCCAGTATTTTGAACAGAAAAATGATGGAGAAAGAGAAAGAAACCGAGCCGCCTCGTAACCCTAATTCCGCGACTCCTCTCCGCCGCCGCCGTCGCGCTCGGGATTGTTGGTCGCCGTCAACATTCGAGATTCCTTCGTGATCTCCGGCGACAGAAGCTTAGAAAAGCTTGTGTCTCACGTGTCTATCCAGAGATCTCTTGTCTCTCGATTTGTTGACCGGGAAAAACTCCCCCGTCCGAATCGATCGAGACGACCGATCCTAGAGTGACTGTTGGTAGACCTAGTTTGCTTCGCTACGAAGTTTGGATCTCCAAGTTCAGCAGCCGCTCATCATCATAGCCGCCGATCCCGAAGCTAGCCGCCGCTCGTGTGCCGCCGCCGGTTCCGGGGAGATCCTCTCCAAGAGAGACCAAGGTTGTAGACTCTTCATCGACTTCAAGAACACGTCGTCGAACAAGAGGAACACCGTAGTCTCCAAAAGAAGTTTGTATCACACATACACTCTATATTTAATTTCGTTGTAAAGGAACTTTTGTTCCGTGTTGTAAGGGTTGGGTGCAACCCGGTTTGTGGGAGTGTTAACTCTCACGTGTGGAAGGGCTCCTTCCATTAGTGCAGGGATTGGATTTCAATCCCGTTGGAGAAGTGACCGAGTCGTCCCTTGTTGGGGAGATAGGTCGAAGGGGGAAAGTGGATGTACCCAAGTCGGGGAACCACTATAAATTTGCTGTGTTTTCTGTGTGCTGTGCTCTTTATTTTTATTGTGCAGGTACTCTCGTAAATTCCGCAAAAGCACTACTCGTCACCTATTCCCCCCCTATAGGTGCACATAGTTGACACTAGGTGGACTTTCAACTATGTCCTATCATCCCCCACCCTCCCCCATGGCTCCTAGGCACCGAGCGGGGAGGAGCAAAGGGAAGGTAATGAAGGTGGATAGTAACAAAGTACGCATGTGACAACGCAACTAGTCTATCATGAATAAATAATCACAGCAAGTTTAAGTAAGCAGTAGTAGGTAAGCAGTAGTAGGAAGTAGTATAAATATATACAAGAACAAGTGAGCAAGTATAGTATGAAGGGTAAACTAAGTAAGTAACCATGACCTATAGGAATGTCCATACAAATCTATAGACCAAGGGTCGTTTTGCAAGGCCTATTGTATAAAGCGTCCCATATCACTTTATACAATAGGTGTCAGGGGTTATATGCAATGATGATGTTATGACATATGAATATGCCATAATGTTAATCATACAAGTGCAACACACACACTTGACTCCGTGCACATAGACCTTTAGTTCCCCCTTTCTGGGGCCTAACCTCCCAGGATACCTCCGTAGTGGAAAACAGAAGAGGTGGGTTGGGCCTCGCCCACCTCTAAACCGGTATCACACTAACAGTAAGACCAATCATATGCCTCAATGCAGGTGCACTAAGCGGAGCTCCTGCGTACTCTTGCCGGCTGCGCACCGGACTTTATTTGGCCAAGTGTAAAATCACACCTGTTAAGCCAACGTATTGGTGTCGGTGTGATGACTCTCCAATACCGATGACCCACCACCTTATATCTTATGAACATGCAACATTAATGTATTCCCACTGAGGCAAAACTCCTCGGACAATCCCATCTGTCACAAATATCTACCGAGCCAAAGCTCCCCGGACTATCCCGTCCGTCTCAAAACCATCCGAGTCATCGGCTCGCCTGGCTAACTTGCCCATCACCAAAACCATCGAGACTACCACTCGTGAGACCTAACCTAACTCCCACAACACCGGGGAGTGTGAGTGTATGTGTAACCCTAGAGTATTTCTAATTACTTTTTCATTCCATTTTATTCTTACATCTTACGTTAACCTTGGACTGCCCAAGGCATTCCCCGTGAAGGGCTCTCGAGGGCACTAGGAACTATGATGGGCTGAAGCCCAAAACTCCCTTTCGCAAGGCACTTGTTGTTATTGGTTAATAGCCAATTCACAACCCCTTTTAATATTACTCTAGATCTAACCCTAGTGTGTTTGGACTCTCTCTCTCTCTGTCTACACAGGAAAGACAATCTTTCGTCGATCCCAAACGCCTATTAACTCTAGCCAACCCAACACTCTCCTCATCATGATTCCTAATGAAGCTCTCTTTCATCTTACCAAATCAGCATGCATTTCTCCCCACATCCTATGACCATATCTCATATTATCACAATTTCCGCAGTTTTACTAAATGCAGACCAACCTAAGCTATATGATGTACATGATATGAGGTACTCCAAATTCTCTTCCAAATGCCCTAAGATACTTATTGTGGGTCTATCATGACACATTTGGCTTAAATCCAGAAACTTAGAATTTTCCTAAATAATTTGGCATTTAATTAATTTTTCCAAAAATCGGTCCACAAGTGATTTGAACATGAAGTACTAAATTTACTTAAGATCTGTCCATACAAAAATTTTGAACACTATAGGAGTGCAAGATATCAGTTAATATCAAATTTCATAGATTTTAATAAAGGAATTATTCTCTAAATAATTAAGCTAAGGTAATTCAACTAATTAGGGGTAATAAAGGAAGTACCATAAATGCTAGTCCAAAAATTATACAAAAATCATCAGAGCTTTATTATGATCATAAAACCTTACTGACTAAGTTTCATGCAGTTTCAAGTTCAGTAAACTATATAGAAAAATTCCTCAATAAAATCTATCATGGTGCACTTTGTGAAGAAACATCCTTGTAACCTCAGCTAAACAACATGAAATAATATTCCCAGCTTCTATATGCCCTAAAAAGATCTCTGGCTAAGTAACACAATTTTCCAGCAAGGTATAATATTTATCTTCTATTTATCAAAGTAAGGTGCACTAGTTTACCTTACACATGATGTACTAAGATGTAATGTTCAACTATTCAAAATAATTTACTAGTGCACCTAAATGACATTTGATTAGTTTTTTCAGAGTTTCAAATCATTCTAAGACATTTAAACCATAGTTACATCAATATCATCAAAAAGGGCAAGATGAAGATTATAGCTAGAAGGATGAGCTACTGTTATCTAAATACCATATCATAAATTACAGAGGTTAATAGCACTATAACATTACCCCTACCAAAATATCATAAAGATCCAAGGTCATAAGACCCGTTAAATATTCCATAAGGTGTATAGACCTAAAAACTTACTAAGTGGTTTAAGTGGGGTACAAATGTACCAATACCACTAAATCCCTTCCTAGGGCATTTCACCACCATATGATCACATGAGCTACACACCAAGTCCATCGAAGGGCATATCACCCCATGCCCTTCACAAATTCCCAAAGTTCAACCCTAGGGTTTGAACTTGTAACACCTCCCCTGTAATGACCGTATAATATCGCTCCGACCGGGGCCCCACAACATACAGACCCCACAACTTCAGTATCATAAGATGATATAACTACCCAAACTCAAAACTTATAACACAACACAGCGGAAAAAACAAGCAAGACTAGAAGTTATCCACACCTACAAGAGTAACAAAATGGCCTTATGGCCTTACAACACAAGGGAGTCCAAACTCAAATAATACATCAGTCATAAAAGTGCATAAGCACTCCTAGTCTACCTCGACATGCAAGCCGATCAACATGGGCATCAAACATGCAATGTCATAAAAAGTAGAGCTACAACAAAAAGGTAACACTTCATGAGGCTTAGGCCTTTCTGGCCGGCAAGCTAGCTCCTGCTTGCGGTCTGGGCCCTGTAAAAATTATTAGTAACGTGGGTCAGCAAAGGCTGACCTCAAACTGTGTAACCAACACATCTCCTCCCGGCCGCACCTAACGGACCCCGGGGTACTCCTCCAATCTGCAAGTTAGCACTTCGTATGCAATATTTATAAGCAAGAAAAGCAACTAAGGAAACAATCTTGGATGTCTCTAACATCATACATGTTCTCTACTGTTGAGCATATAATAATAGGGCCTACTATGCAACATGAATACAACACCCGGGCTTCACCCAAGGCACCTTATAGCGTATGCATCTAGCACAACATCACATCATTTGGGTACTCATCATTTCCCCATTGGCATAAAGCCGCAAACAAAGGGGAACCACAATCCACCAACGACATACAAGCCGCCACACGAGACTCTTGCCAAGGCCCCACCCGCTCACGGTCATAGACCCGGGCTTGCCAGCAAACTCTGACTTCTCATGTTAGGATTCTGTCCAACACACTAAATGATTCTAAGAAACCTTGCTGGACCCCACCCTCTCATGGCCTCATTGCCCGAGCTTGCCCCATGCTCGGCGTTCTCATCAGTCTCACAAAAGGTGACTAGTCTCGTCGGGACACTTTCCACACATGACTTGCACGTCACGGGATAGCCAGCCGACCATGAAGACACAACCACGCCTTGGCACATCACAATCCAAGACAATTCCACCCTAATCCCTCATTCGTACTTCAGCATTCCCGTGCACCAAAGAAACCATCTACCACCCATGCAGAGCTAACCTTGTCCACCAAGGAAACCATCTACCACCAATGAGGAGCTAACCTTGTCCGGTACCGGCCACACATACTCACGGAAGATAAAGGTAAGAACACCACAAACATCACACATCACAAACGGCCTCTTGCCGCAATGGATCTCTACAAATCCTTAAACCTCGTATGCAACATCACCGAGTAGTACTAACGGTCATGACTACGGCTTCACCCACCATGCCTAATCCACTAACGAAGTGGATCTCTAATGCAAAAACATGCCGGGGACGGACTCAATCGACCCGGAGGTTCCTCTTGAACCTTGGCGACACAAACCCCTATCATTTGAGAGTTTGGTGCCCAAAAACTAGAAAATAAAAGATGCTAAAACATGCATCCTAAAACCAAGAGGAGAAGTGTCGTTACCCTCCGACTCCTATTCCTAGCCATGTAAAAATAGCCGGATGAAAACCTTCACAACGATCTAGCCGCCACAAATCTGGACTCGGCTCGCAATTTGGAGCACCGAAACCTCTTTAACAGCCGGATCTCCTTCACCGTCCTCCGCGCTCTCCCTTCTCTCTAGATCTTAGACGGAGAAAACAACGACTAGAACAATGCTGATTATGAAACCCTACTCTCGAGTATATCCCAAACAGAAAGACCCCCAGCCATCGGATCCCAGACAAAGGAATGCACGGCTGCGATCTGAGCCCAGCCTGGAAATGGGCCGAACACTGCATCCCGTCAAGGACACCCCGTGACAACCAGTCATGAACTCCGCTCGACGATCGTCGAACCAAAATCGTCGACCGCTGCCGAATCGTCGAACGAAGAATCACTGACAACTCGTCGAACCAGCAAAATCGTCTAACACAGATCCATGGAAGTCATTGAACGCAGAATGCTGGGGAAATCGTCGAACGCAGATCCCTGGCAAATCTTCGAACACAGATCTATGGAAATGGTCAAACACGGAATGCTGGGGAAATCGTCGAACGCAGATCCATGGAAATCGTCGAACGCAGAATGCTGGGGAAATCGTCGAACGCAGAGCCCTGGCAAATCGTCGAACGCAGATCCATGGAAATCGTCGAACGCAGATTGACACAGCGGTACACGCCCTATGACACGCCCGTGTCACAGTCCGTGTACCCCTACTCAATGATCGCCACTCGACGATCGACGATCGACACTCGACGATCGTCGAACCGAGGGGACACGCCCCCTATCACGCCCATATTCCAGGGCGTGACCTCCCAAACATTTCGTCGACCGAAATTCATCGGCCACGCGCCTTACCACGCCACCCGAGCGGGACACGCCCAGGGACACGCCCGTGTCCTAGGCCGTGTGACCCCCAACTAAGACCCAGACTTGGCCAAAAATGCTGATCGTCCCTCTTTCAAATTTTGGGGCGTTACAACTCTCTCCCCCTTAAAAAAATTTCGTCCCGAAATTACAAAGCAAAAAGGGAACAAAACTTAAATGGTACCTGAACTGAAGAGCTCTGGATACTCTTCCAGCATGGTTTGTTCTCGCTCCGAAGAGAGCTCCTCATGACCGCAGTTGTCCCATCGGACTTTCACGAGTTTGACCTCTTTATTCCGCAACTGCCGAATCTCCGAATCCTCTATAGCAATTGGACGGACTCGCATCCTCAAGTCTTCTTCTATCGGCACTGATGACGGCTTGATCACCACACTAGCCTCCACCAAGGCTTTCCTCAAGAGAGAGACATGGAAGACGTCGTGCAATCCACTCAGCTCGGCGGACAACGCCAACCGATAGGCTGCTTCTCCCACCCGTTCAACAACTTCAAAAGGTCCCAAAAACCTTGGACTCAACTTCTTGAGTCAGCGAATCCGTGAGACGCCTTTGAACGGCTTGATCTTCAAATAGACCCAATCACCTACCACAAACTCCAACTTCCTGTGACGAGCATTAAAGTATTTTGCTTGCCGGTCTTGCGCCACCTTCATACGCTCTTGAATGGTCCATTCCAACTCACAAGCGTCAACTACCACCTCCTTTCCCAAAATTTTGGTGTCTCCAGCCTCTTTTCAAGACATCGGTGTTCGACACCATCTCCCATACAAAGCTTCGTATGGCGCCATTTTTATAATTGCTTGATAACTGTTATTGTACGCGAACTCCACCGTGAAGAGGTGATCCTCCCACTTCTTGCCAAAGTCAAGAATGCATATTCTCAGCATATCCTCCAAAGTAGGTTTGTTCTTTTGGTTTGCCTGTCAGTTTGAGGATGGAACGCCGTACTGAACTTTAGCTTCGTGCCCAAACTCTTCTGAACCAACCTCCAGTCCTTGGACGTGGAACGTCCGTCACGATCGCTGACTATACTTTTAGGAATCTCATGCAGCCGCACAATGTTGTGAACATACAACTCCAACAGCTTCTATACGCTGTCCTCCTTCCGATTTGGGATGAAGTGAGCCACTTTGGTTAAGCGATCCACGATCACCCAAATAGCATTATTGCCTTGCTGCGATCTAGGAAAACCATGTACAAAATCCATGGAGATGTCATCAAATTTCCACTCAGGGATTGGAAGAGGCTTCAGGAACCCGCCCGGCTTCTGACACTCGGCCTTCACCAAGGCACAAGTTTGGCATCGATTCACATACAAAGCTACGCCCCGCTTCAGCCCCGTCCACCAAAAGGATTTCTTCATATCCAAGTACATCTTTATACTGCCCGGGTGAATGGAGTACTTTGTGAAGTGAGCCTCAAACATCAACTCCTCGCGGAGCTTGCCGAACTGCGGTACATAAATCCGTCCGTCCTTCCTCAGAATCCCATCAATCATCTCCCAGGCGCTGCTCTTGCCCTTTTGAGCCTCCAACACATATGGTTGAAACTCCACATCAAAACGGGTCGCTTCCCAAATACGATCAGACAAGTCGTTCTGCATTTCAATCCAGTTTAACCGAGCCACGCTGTACTCGCCTCTCGCCACACATTCCAAACCAAGGGACTCCCATTCTAGCACCAACCGCTCATCATGGGCTTCTATCCAATTCCCTTGCCCAGATTATTTTCTACTCAAGGAATCTGCCACCACATTAGGTTTACCTGGCGTGTACTGAATCGCCAGCTCATAGTCTCCGAGGAACGCGACCCACCTGCATTGCTGCATGTTCAAGTCCTTTTGATCCAAGAGATACTTTAGGATTTTATGATCCGTGAAGATCTCCACCTTTGCACCATAAACATAGTGTCGCCATATTTTCAATGCAAAAATTACTGCCTCCATTTCCAAGTCATGGACGGGGTAATTTCTCTCATGAAGCTTCAGATGCCTCGACCCAAAATATATCACCTTGCCATGTTGCACCAAAACACAACCCAAACCGCATCCCGATGCGTCACTGAATATTTGGAATCCTCCGGTACCTTTCAGTAGACTTAGGATTGGAGCCATCATCAATCTCTCCTTTAGTGCCTCAAATGCTTGACTGCACTCTTGAGTCCACACAAACTTATGATCTTTACGAGTGAGTGAGGTGAGGGGTAGAGCTATCCATGAAAAATTCTCCACGAATCTCCTATAGTACCCGGCTAGTCCAAGAAAACTTCGGACTTCCGCCACGGTCCTCAAAACCGGCCAATCTCTGATGGCTTCCACTTTTGTTGAATCCACTGCCACCCCATCCCCACTAATCAAGTGGCCCAAAAATGCCACATTCGCTAACCAGAACTCGCACTTTGAGAACTTTGCATACAACTGATTCTCCCTTAACACTTGCAAGACCACTTTCAAGTGGGTCTCATGCTCCACTTATGATTTGGAATACACCAAGATGTCATCAATGAAGACAACCACAAAAGAATCCAAGTATTCCCAAAATACTCAATTCATAAGATCCATGAACACAGATGGCGCGTTCGTCAGCCCGAACGACATCACCGTAAACTCAAAGTGTCCATACCTCGTACCAAATGCAGTCTTGGGTATGTTCTCGTCTGGAATTCACAACTGATAATATCCTGACTTCAAGTCCAATTTTGAATACACCACCGAACCCACCAACTGGTCGAACAAGTCGTCTATCCGAGGAATCAGATACTTATTCTTGACGGTCAGTTTATTCAGCTCTCGGTAGTCTATGCACAGCAGCATACTACCGTCTTTCTTCTTTACA
Source organism: Platanthera guangdongensis (assembly GCA_039583875.1). Classification (NCBI taxonomy): domain Eukaryota; kingdom Viridiplantae; phylum Streptophyta; class Magnoliopsida; order Asparagales; family Orchidaceae; genus Platanthera; species Platanthera guangdongensis. The sequence goes on along the minus strand of CM077161.1, from coordinate 105,927,159 downwards.
AACAACACCAGCGCGCTCCACGACGAAGAACTGGGTCTGATATACCCTTGCTCCAACAATTCCTGCAACTGTACTTTGAGTTCAGCCAACTCCTTTGGTGCCATCCTAAACGGAGGACATGACACCGGCCTATCCTCCGGCACTAACTTGATCTAGAAGTCGATCTCCCGCCGAGGAGGCGCTCAAGGAAGTTCATCCGGAAACACATCCTTGAACTCTGCACTACAGGCACTTCCTCAATTGACAACTGGGAGAGGCAAACCTCCAATAACGCTACAAGTGCTACACCACCCTGGTTAACCGCCCGCATCAACTGCATTGCCGAAATCAGGGAATAGGCCACTCCACAAAGGCCCTCAAATTTGACTTCTGTCTGCCCTTTGCTCCTTAGGGTCACTACCTTGGATAGGCAATAAATATTGGCGCACTGCTTTGCAAGCCAGTCCATGCCTAAAATCACATCAAACTCAACCAATGGTAAAACCGCTGCTACCAATACGAAGTCAACTCCGTCCAGCTCCCAACAAATGCGCCCTTTGGCCCCGGTGGTCATGGATGACCCATTGGGCATGCGGAAATTCAGCTCCGCGTCCGCCGAAAATGACTCAACTCCTATTCTCCGGATGAAGCTCTCCAAAAGAAAGGAGTGTGATGCTCCCGTATCGAACAATACCCTAGCGGGGTATCCGAAACCTAATACGAAGCCTATAACATTGACATCACACATAAAGGTCTAAAAGTATGAAGCATAAAGTTAAACATAAATTTCCTCATACATGTCACCACATCAGTTTGGCGGATCGCTTCCTGCTGTCCAAGGTTGTAGGCCCTTAGTTGCACCAGTTGGAATCGAGAAGCACTAGATTCCGCCATCTTCCATTTCTCTGCGGCACTGGGGCAGGAGCACACAGTCTTCTCTTGCCTTGGCTCCTGCTCCGCACCTCCTTGATTACAAAAAGCGAGCAATGTGTCCCACCTTACCGCAATTGCAGCACGTTGGCGGTCCCCTAAAGTGAGAACCTCCAGACGTCCACTTGCTCTTCTCACCGGAACTGGAAGTGTGAGGCTTTTTCCTCCACCTACTCCCTTCAGACTTTCCCTGGGATTTGGAAGGCTTCCCTTCCCCTTACTTGGGAGTGAAACCCTTATGACGCTGGGTTCGCTCCAGATCACTCTCCAATGACCTGACAGCCTCAACTAGCTCATTAAAACCAGCTCTCTTCATGGAAATGAGGGGTTGCCTCAGATTCTCCCTCAACCCCTGGAGAAGAGGTTATCCCTCTCTACATCATCTATCATCGTCGTTCCCGCATAATGACCAAAACGGGTGAACTCCTGCACATACTCGTCCATCGTCTTATCACACTGCATTAAGTGTAGAAACTGCCTCTGAAGGGCCAACCGTGTAGAAACGGGAATGTACCTCTTTAGAAAAGCATCCCCAAATTCTTCCATTGACGGGGTGCGTCCAGGAAATTGGCAGCCACTATGGCTCACCCACCACAACTTGGCGTCTCCTTCTAACATAAACGCCGCATACTCAGATTTCGTCTCTTCTGGCGTCTCTGCCACCCTCAAAAGCTCTTGAATCTGAGCCCACCAATCCTCCACATCAGTTGGCGTACCAACTCCCTTGAACGATAGGGGATGGAAGCTCAAAAAGTACTTCATCTGCCGGTCCCCATGCCTGACCACCACTCTTTCTGCCAAAGGCTCTACTCGCCCGGCTTCTCCGGCTGGAACGGCCGTCGCCGTATCCGGGGTAGCAGCAGTTGCTACCTGAGCAACCAGGGTTGCTACCTGAGCTGTCGCTGCAGCTTGGGATGCCACCATCGCTTCTGGAAGCATGCGGTAGAAGTCAGCCGGGTTTACACCTGTGCCCAAAAATACCCGGAGCAGTGGCACTGCTCGCCGAAAGTTCTTCTCTTGCTCTCGACGTACCTGCCTCATTGCACCAAGGAAACCATCTACCAACCATGCAGAGCTAACATTGTCCCCCAAGAAAACCATCTACCTCCAATGAGGAGCTAACCTTGTCCGGTACCGACCACATGTACTCACGCAAGATAAAGGGAAGAACACCACATACATCACACATCACAAACGGCCTCTTGCCGCAAAGGATCTCTACGAATCCTTAAACCTCGTATGCAACATCACCGAGTCGGACTAATGGTCGCGACTATGGCTTCACCCACCATGCCTAATCCACTAACGAAGCGGATCTCTAATGCAAAAACATGTCGGGGACGGACTCAATCGACCCGGAGGTTCCTCTTGAACCTTGGCGACCCAAACCCCTCTCATTTGAGAGTTTGGTGCCCAAAAACTAAAAAATAAAAGATGCTAAAACATGCATCCTAAAACCAAGAGGAGAAGTGTCGTTACCCTCCGACTCCTCTTCCTAGCCATAGAAAAATAGCAGGATGAAAACCTTCGCAACGATCTAGCCTCCACGGATCTGGACTCGGCTCGCAATTTGGAGCACCGAAACCTCTCTAACAGTCGGATATCCTTCACCGTCCTCCGTGCTCTCCCTTCTCTTTAGATCTTAGACGGAGAAAACAACGACTGGAACAATGCCGATTATGAAACCCTACTCTCGGGTATATCCCAAACAGAAAGACCCCCAGCCATCGGATCCCACATAAAGGAATGCATGGCTGCGATCCGAGTCCAGCCTGGAAATGGGCCGAACACTGCATCCCGTCAAGGACACCCCGTGACAACCAGTCATGAACTCCGCTCGACGATCGTCGAACCAAAATCGTCGACCACTGCCGAATCGTCGAACAGAGAATCATTGTCAACTCGTCGAACCAGCCAAATCGTCAAACGCAGATCCATGGAAGTCGTCGAACGCAGAATGCTGGGGAAATCGTCAAACGCAGATCCCTGGCAAATCGTCAAATGCAGATCCATGGAAATCGTCGAATGCAGAATGCTGGGAAAATCGTCGAACGCAGATCCATGGAAATCATCGAACGTAGAATGCTGGGGAAATCATCGAATGCAGAGCCCTGGCAAATCGTCGAATGCAGATCCATGGAAATTGCCGAACGCAGATTGACACATTGGGACACGCCCTATGACACGCCCATGTCACAGGCTGTGTATGTGACAACCCGCATTTTTCTCAATTATAAAATAAATCAGAGCACGAGATAACTACGAGCTGTGATGCCATGTCAAGCAGGGGATAACTGCTGACGCTCAGGCAACACTCTAATCCTTCAAATCATAAGTTAAAATGAATAGAAAACTGATTTTTAAATTAATTGGTCGTATCCCTCGGCTCAGTGGATCAGATAGTCCACGGTTTGAAAACTATTTTTATACGTAGCGGAAAAATACTTCATTTAAGCTTAACATCCTAAAAGAGCGCATAAGCGTCCTAAGAGGACAACTTACACTATGCAAGACCCAAGATTTCAATTTATAATATTTATAAAGAAAACAATCTTTTTACGCATTTGGAAAATAATGATTGAGCTTTTATAAAACATGCTGATCATGCAATACATATAGTAGTTCTCTTTTATAGGTTTTAAAGTAACTAGCAACCTAGCATAAAACATTCCCAGAGAGCAAGTGAAACTACCACAAAACAGGTAAACTAGCAGCTAAGCAAAGGCTTAGTATCACAAAGGAAAATCACCAACGAGCGTCAACAATCTGACACGAACTCGCTGGCGAGCATGTATGTCTGTACTACTACAAAGCTAAAGAACTACCTCAACAAGTGAGGAAAACACTGCCACAACGCAGTCCACAAGGAAACTCCTGAAATTAGCCGTTCAGCCGGCTACAGACCTGAACCTGAGGCATTCAAAAGAAGAACACCTCAGCAAGAAATAATAAAACAGGAGGCAAAGAAACATCAGATAATAATCGAATGAAAAGAGCAGAAAGAAAAAAGGTTACCAACCCTGCAAGAGAAATGCTAAAAATCTCAGCTAAAGAATCCAAAAAGGGACAAAATGTAAGTAAAACAGTCAGTAAAGTGAGAGAAATGCATCAAGTACTAAAACGTACCAAACTCCGCTCAAGCCTGCAGAGACAAAAATGGAACCAATATGCATCAAAAGAATAGTATGAAAGGAACTAATAGTCCTAAACTTGTAAATCGTTAGCACTGGCACAAATCCCAAACCTGTGTCGGAGACTAAGAACAGTCACAACCGAACAACCAGGTCCAGGTGTCTCAAGAGTACTAAAGGGTCCGCCACAGGGTCCACACACATAGAGTTCCAACCTCTTACAGGAACCCAAAATGTCCAAAGGAGGGAATGGTGGTGGCCACGGCTCGAACTCCCCCGGTACCATACTCCTTCAGAAACCCAGCTACCACATGCTAAGGATCCACGATTCGGCGCCAAAACTAGCCGACAACACCACTTAGAAACTACCAAGTTCTACAACCAAAACCCGCCGAATTATTTCCCCCTACCCGCCGAATTCAACAACAAAAAAAAAACTTCCGAAACTTCCTAGTTTAGGCCGACTACACGCCCTAACCTAGGAATATTTCTAGTCTCACCTATATTATTCCGGCATTCTACGATAAAGAGAGTTAATAAGGCGAAAAAAAATAACCCAAGGAGGCACGCAAGAGGGGAGAAATCCACTTGCCTCAAATCGATCTTGAAAACGTCACCCAAAATACTCCACCACGTAGATCCGTCCAAAAGGGGGCACGCGGAGACGCGATCTACGAAAAAACGGACAACCGGGGTTAGGGCCGAAAAAATTCTAAGGCGAAACGGTCACCGAAACGGGAAAAGCTTACCGCGATCTCGAAGCTCTCGCCGAGAGCTTTCCAACGCCGCGATCGGATCGAAATTCCGTCCACCGGATCGGCGGTGGCGACCGTCGGAAAATTCGCGAACGAGGGTTCTGCACTCGCCTAATATATCGCACAGGGGGGGGGGGGGGCTGCTGCCAATCGGAGGAAGAAGAAGGTTTCTTTTTTTTTCTTCTTTAACTTATATATATATATACACTTAATAATAATAATAATAATAATAATTAATATAACATAATATTTATATTATAACATATAAAGGGGGGGGGGGGGGGTGCTGCTATTGGATCGGCGGGAAAGACAATCAAAAAGGGCTGATCGGTCAGAGTGATTCTCACCGAATCCATGATTCGGTGAGAGTGATTCTCACCGAATCCATGATTCGGTGAGAATCATTCTCACCGATTCTCTATTTCTCTTTTTATTATTATTGTTATTTCTTTATATATAAAAATACTAATATTTATAATTAATTAAAACAAACGATATAACATATATCGTTACGGAAGGCCAAACGCGCGCCGAATCGAACGAAATTCGCACCGTAGGCGAATTACGACGCTACGAATCCAACAGCGAAGTCGAAATCGAATTCCGACGCACCGTTTTCGAGATAATAATTTCTAAAGTTAACGGCGTACGCGAAAACATACAAACTTCAATCGCGCGCCGAGGCTCCAAAAATGCTCGGAACGCGACGAAACTTGACGAGCAAGTCTAAGATTAGCCGATCTAATTTTCTTATGTAAGATTTTCCACTCCCGACGCAAATCCCAAAATTTGGCCGGTCAAACCTAACGAACGCAAAACGCGCTAACGACAAAGTCGGTAACAAATTCCGACGAACAAAACTCGGGCAAATATCTCCCGAAGCCAAATACAAGCATTCCCTAAGAGGCTCCACCGAGTCACCAAACAGACTCCGGCTCGCTAGGGAATCTTGCTACCAGGCATCACCAAGCCACGCAGGGAATCTAAAGAGCTAAGAGCACGCTCTAACAACGTCACATGACCAACACGCGCTAACATAACGCTCTGACGTCATAATACGTCAAATAAGAAATTAAATAAATCACTGGAAAATCGGGGGCGTTACAGTCACTCCCCCTAAAAGAAAGTTTCGTCCCGAAACTTTACGCATAAAACACTTCTACCATAGAAGGGAAAGAAAATAAACAAGGGTTATCGAATGCTTACCAAGCACAGGTAGGAGAACAAATGAGGATGCGCCTCCCTCATAGCAGACTCCAACTCTCAAGTCGCGCTCTCCACGTCTTGGTTTCTCCACAGAATCTTTACCATCGGTATTGTCTTTCTCCGCAACACTCGATCTTGCACATCCAAAACACGAATAGGATCTTCCACGTAGGAAAGGTTAGGCTCCAACTGGGGCACTGCATTCAGAACTTGTCTGTCACCTAGCACGCACCTCCGCAGTTGGCTCACGTGAAAAACATTGTGCACGCTAGGAAAATTTTCGAGCAATTTCAACTTGTAGGCTGACACACCAATCCGCTCCACAATTTCAAATGGTCCCACATACCTTGGGTCCAACTTATGGTTCTTACCGAACCTCTTCACTCCAACCATCGGGGAAACCTTAAGGAATACCATGTCCCCCACAGAAAATTCCAAAACGGACCTACGCCGATTAGCGTTCTTCTCGTATCGCTCTTGAGCTATCCGAAGCTTCTCTCGAATAAGCTTTACAGAGACTTCCATTTCTTCTAAGGCATCTGGACCTAACATCGGCCTCTCACCAACCTCAGCCCAAAATAGAGGAGTTCTACATCGTCTTCCATATAGCGCTTCGAAAGGAGATATTTGCAGACTCTCTTGATAACTGTTATTGTATGCGAACTCCATCAACCTCAAGCGTTCATCCCACGCTCCTCCGTGGTCTAATATATAACAATGGATCATATCTTCCACAATCTGATTAACACGCTCCGTTTGACCATTGGTCTGTGGATGATATGCGGTAGAATATCTCAAGTCAGTTCCCAATCCTTCTTGAAGGGTCTTCCAGAAACGAGACGTAAACCTGGAGTCTCGATCTGATACTATACTTGCGGGTACTCCATGAAACCTGATAACTTCATTCAAATATAGTTCCGCTATCTTTTTCATCGAGTAACCAATCTGAAAGGGTACGAAGTGCGCACACTTTGTTAATCTGTCAACAATCACCCAAACAGAGTCATGCCCTCGGGGAGATCTCGGCAAACCAGTAATGAAATCGATTGAGATACTCTCCCACTTCCAAGTTGGAATCTCTAAAGGCGCTAATTTTCCACCAGGCCTTCCATGATCAGCCTTAACTCTTTTGCACGTAAAACATTCTGACACAAACCTTGCAATGTCACCCTTCATCCCAATCCACCAGGCAATCTGTTTCAAGTCCTTATACATTTTTGTAGACCCTGGATGGTAGGCCGCACTTGAACCGTGTGCCTCACTGCACAACTTAACTCGAATATCTCGAAAATTGGGGACGCAAAATCTACCGCGGTACTTTAGAGTACCCGCGTCATCGATCGAAAAGTCAGGCAGCTCCCCCTTCTCAGTTCTATTATGAAGGTGCAGTAGATCAGGATCGTCCTTTTGATGAAGCCTCGTAAGAGAAATCCATGAAGGCTCAGACACTTCCAAATTGCTTAGCGAGTCATATCTACCAACTGAAATATCCATTAAAAGGAACTCTTCTACTAACAACTCAGTGGAGAGATTGAAAATTTTCCCTGTCTTCCTGCTTAAGGAGTCGGCTACCACGTTAGCCTTACCCGGATGGTATAAGATCTCCACTTCATAATCAGCCACATACTCTAACCATCTGCGCTGGCGCAAGTTCAACTCCTTTTGAGTGAAGACATACTTCAAACTCTTATGATCTGTATAAATCTTGCACTGCGCGCCATATAACATGTGTCTCCATAATTTCAATGCATAAATAACTGCTGCGAATTCCAAGTCATGCGTAGGGTAGTTCCTTTCATGAATCTTAAGCTGTCTTGACCCATACGCAATCACTTTTCCTTCTTGCATCAGCACACAACCAAGACCCACGTGGGATGCGTCCACGTAAAGGGCATAGTCTAATCCTTCCATAGGCAATGTCAATATCGGAGCAGTGCACAGTCTATTCTTTAGCTCTTGGAACGCTTCTTCGCACTTATCGCTCCACACAAATGCTGCATTCTTCTGCGTCAATTTGGTCAATGGCGCAGATAACGTAGAGAAACCCTCTACAAATCTTCTATAGTAGCCAGCCAACCCTAGGAAGCTTCTTATTTCTTTGGGTGTGGCAGGCCTCGTACATTCCATAACTGCGGCTATCTTTTCTGGGTCGATAGAGATTCCGTCCTTGTTAACCACATGACCCAGGAAAGAAACCTGAGGCAACCAGAACTCGCATTTACTTAGCTTGGCGAACAACCTATGGTCCCTCAAGGCAGATAAAACTAGACGCAAATGTTGGTCATGCTCCTCAACATTGCGTGAATACACCAACACATCGTCTATAAATACGACTACAAACTTGTCCAGAAAGTCCTTGAAAACCCTGTTCATCATGTCCATGAAAGAAGAAGGTGCGTTTGTCAAACCAAACGACATCACCAAAAATTCAAAATGTCCATGTCTGGAACGGAAGGCACTCCGCGGGATATCTGATTCACGGATCCTTAACTGGTGGTAGCCCGAACGAAGGTCAATCTTAGAGAACACGGCGCTGCCTCGCAGTTGATCAAACAAATCATCTATCCTCGGCAACGGATACCTATTCTTGATCGTTACCTTATTTAGCTCTCTATAATCGATGCACAACCTCATCGATCCATCCTTTTTCTTGACGAACAAAACGGGAGCACCCCAAGGCGAAGAACTCGGCCTTATAAATCCGTTCTCAAGCAACTCATCTAACTGGATACGCAACTCCTCCAGTTCGTGTGGGGCCATCCGGTAAGGCGCCTTGGCAATAAGACGCGTACCCGGCTCCAAATCTATAACCAACTCCACGTCTCGATCAGGCGGGAGACCAGGAAGATTAGCTGGAAAGACATCAGAAAAATCAAGAACCACCAAGATCTCCTCCAAACGCGACAAACTAACCCTGGTTTCTAAAACCGAAACCAAACAAGCAAAACATCCGGAACCTACAAGCTTCCGAGCACATACCGCCGATATAGTCGGAGAATCCTGGCGTGGATAACCGTAAACACTCCCGGGCTGACCGTTGTCCATCCTGAAGTCCCAGCGTTTACCCTTGCATTGGATCACAACATCATATCTGGACAACCAGTCCATGCCTAGGATCACATCGAAGTCTTCCAGATCCAACAGCTTCAAATCAGCAATCGCGAGAAAATCGCCTAGTAAAATCGGACAACTCTGAATACCCTGATCCGAAACTACAGATTCCCCTGAAGGAAACTTGACACAGAACGCATCACCAACACGATCGAGATCCAAACGGTAACGCTCTACGAAGGCCCTAGCCACAAATGAGTGGGTAGCACCGGAATTGAACAGAACACGCGCCCAGCGGTTCTTTACCTTAAATCGTCCTATAAAATTGCACACGCGACTAAGGAAGCGAATGCTCAAAACTATAACTATGAGCCAAACATTAAAACTAGGGGGAATCTAACCTGATATCACTTGCGTGGACGTCTGAGCTTCCTCCATAGAGACCACGTTCAACTTTCCTTTTCCTTTGTCCACTCGCTGCGGCGGCGGCAAGGCCTGAAGAGGAACTGGCTACAGAGTAAGCTGAGCTTGCGAGCACTGATACTTGAGATGACCCTCTTGACCGCACAAGAAACAACTTCTCGCCTTCTTCCAACAATGGGCAGCATCGTGCCCCGACTTCTTGCATACATAACAAAACAAGTCTTTCTTTGGGATACCTTGGATCGCATGAATCTGCTCTTTCTTCTGAGCTCCTAATCTTTTATAGCACCTTTCAAATGGATGGCCCGGTCAGCCACAGAAACTTCATACCTCTTTGTTTCTCTTCCTCGGAGCAGCGTCAGTGACCTGAGTACTCTTACCCTCATCAGACTTTCTTTTATCTTTTTTCAGTTGTTGACCTCGATTCTTGGCGTTATCAATTGCCTCTACCTTTAAGGCAGCTTCCACCATACCAGCATAACTTGAGGTCGCATAGGCACTTGCTAATTGCTGGACGTCACTCCTTAGCCCAACCAGAAATCGCTTGCTTCTATTTTCATCGGAACTCACCAAGTCTGGGGCAAATCGGCTTAGCTTACTAAACTCGATTTCGTACTCGCTAACCGTGAGCTGCCTCTGCTTTAAGTGCATGAAATCATTCATCAGACGGTCCCTCTCGACCGATGGCATAAACTTGCTCAGAAGTAGCTCCTTAAAGGACTCCCAGGAACACCCGTCCTTCAGACCTTCTTTTTCCCTCAGCCACCAGCCCTTTGCCAATCCTTTGAGCTGATATGCGGCTAACATCACTTTCTGATCATCAGTAATCCCGGACAATGAGAACATCTCCTCGATTGATATCATCCAATCGTCTAAGACCATGTAATCTGCCTTGCCATCATACATCGGAGGCCTAAGTCGCTGAAACTGAGAAATAAAGGTCATCTCTGGTGGCACCACGACCGGAGGCACCAGAGGAGCGGGGGGAACAGGGACAGCTTGACCCATAACAGGGTCCTGAACTCTCGGAATTTGCCCTGCCACAACTGCCAACAAGGACTGGACCTGAGACTGCAAATCCACAACTTGCTTTGACAAGGCTTCATTGCTTTGTCGCAGACCTTCTATCATTGCACTGCTCTGCGCACCTGAAGATTCTCCCTCCGATTGGAGAGTCAACCTTGTCGAAGGATGCCTCGACATTCTAATGGAACAACAAAACACTAATCAGACACCTAGCCCACCCATTAGAACCAAACAACATAGTACAAACAATACATACTTAAGTACTTGCTCATGCTGCTAACTTGCTCTGGGATTTTCAATAATGATGTTATGCTTATCCTACGATGATTCACTATCATCACACTAACTCTTGTGCCTAGATCGGGAATGCATGAATTTATATTCTTTTTGACTCAAAAATTATGTGTGTACACATGTCATCCTGCAAATCTTTAGCTTGGCACGTTGTGCTTATGCAATGTTATGTTATGCATGATTGTGCTATGCATTCTAAAAAGGCCCTAATGCATGTTATGAGCGGCGTACACATGAAAATGTTATGCATCCCATACTACATAACATTTCCATGCAACGAAAGAAAACGTGCTAGCCGCATTCATGTGGTGAGGTTATGCATCCCATACTACATAACCCTCACATATTGCCTCCTATGGTGGATCCATATACAAACACATAGTATGCATCCCATACTACATAATATGCCTCGTATACTTCATGTCATGCTATGAGTGTAGTGTTCGTGCTTCAGCCAAGACGTGCTGATGACATATCAGTGTGTGTATGATATGACTCTAAACACCTAATACTTACAGGGACAGGTTGCCCGACAATTTGTCAAGCAACCTCCCTATGATACCAACTGTCACAACCCGCATTTTTCTCAATTATAAAATAAATCAGAGCACGAGATAACTACGAGATGTGATGCCACGTCAAGCAGGGGATAACTGCTGACACTCAGGCAACACTCTAATCCTTCAAATCATAAGTTAAAATGAATAGAAAACTGATTTTTAAATTAATTGGCCGTATCCCTCGGCTCAGTGGATCAGATAGTCCACGGTTTGAAAACTATTTTTATACGTAGCGGAAAAATACTTCATTTAAGCTTAACATCCTAAAAGAGCGCATAAGCGTCCTAAGAGGACAACTTACACTATGCAAGACCCAAGATTTCAATTTATAATATTTATAAAGAAAACAATCTTTTTACGCATTTGGAAAATAATGATTGAGCTTTTATAAAACATGCTGATCATGCAATACATATAGTAGTTCTCTTTTATAGGTTTTAAAGTAACTAGCAACCTAGCATAAAACATTCCCAGAGAGCAAGTGAAACTACCACAAAACAGGTAAACTAGCAGCTAAGCAAAGGCTTAGTATCACAAAGGAAAATCACCAACGAGCGTCAACAATCTGACACGAACTCGCTGGCGAGCATGTATGTCTGTACTACTACAAAGCTAAAGAACTACCTCAACAAGTGAGGAAAACACTGCCACAACGCAGTCCACAAGGAAACTCCTGAAATTAGCCGTTCAGCTGGCTACAGACCTGAACCTGAGGCATTCAAAAGAAGAACACCTCAGCAAGAAATAATAAAACAGGAGGCAAAGAAACATCAGATAATAATCGAATGAAAAGAGCAGAAAGAAAAAGGGTTACCAACCCTGCAATAGAAATGCTGAAAATCTCAGCTAAAGAATCCAAAAAGGGACAAAATATAAGTAAAACAGTCAGTAAAGTGAGATAAATGCATCAAGTACTAAAACGTACCAAACTCCGCTCAAGCCTGCTGAGACAAAAAGGGAACCAATATGCATCAAAAGAACAATATGAAAGGAACTAACAGTCCTAAACTTGTAAATCGTTAGCACTGACACAAATCCCAAACCTGTGTCGGAGACTAAGAACAGTCACAACCGAACAACCAGGTCCAGGTGTCTCAAGAGTACTAAAGGGGCCGCCACAGGGTCCACACACATAGAGTTCCAACCTCTTACAGGAACCCAAAATGTCCAAAGGAGGGAATGGTGGTGGCCACGGCTCGAACTCCCCTGGTACCATACTCCTTCAGAAACCCAGCTACCACATGCTAAGGATCCACGATTCGGCGCCAAAACTAGCCGACAACACCACTTAGAAACTACCAAGTTCTACAACCAAAACCCGCCGAATTATTTCCCCTACCCGCCGAATTATTTCCCCCTACCCATCGAATTATTTCCCCCTACCCGCCGAATTCAACAAAAAAAAAACTTCCGAAACTTCCTAGTTTAGGCCGACTACACGCCCTAACCTAGGAATATTTCTAGTCTCACCTATATTATTCCGGTATTCTACGACAAGGAGAGTTAATAAGGCGAAAAAAAATAACCCAAGGAGGCACGCAAGAGGGGAGAAATCCACTTGCCTCAAATCGATCTTGAAAACGTCACCCAAAATACTCCACCACGTAGATCCGTCCAAAAGGGGGCACGCGGAGACGCGATCTACGAAAAAACGGACAACCGGGGTTAGGGCCGAAAAAAATCTAAGGCGAAACGGTCACCGAAACAGGAAAAGCTTACCGCGATCTCGAAGCTCTCGCCGAGAGCTTTCCAACGCCGCGATCGGATCGAAATTCCGTCCACCGGATCGGCGGTGGAGGCCGCCGGAAAATTCGCGAACGAGGGTTCCGCACTCGCCTAATATATCGCACAGGGGGGGGGGGGGTGCTGCCAATCGGAGGAAGAAGAAGGTTTTTTTTTCTTCTTTAACTTATATATATATATATATACACTTAATAATAATAATAATAATAATAATAATTATTAATATAACATAATATTTATATTATAACATATAAAGGGGGGGGGGGGGGGGGGGGGGGGGGGGCTGCTATTGGATCGGCGGGAAAGGCAATCAAAAAGGGCTGATCGGTGAGAGTGATTCTCACCGAATCCTCATTCTCACCGATTCTCTATTTCTCTTTTTTTTTATTATTATTATTTCTTTATATATAAAATACTAATATTTATAATTAATTAAAACAAACGATATAACATATATCGTTACGGAGGGCCAAACGCGCGCCGAATCGAACGAAATTCGCACCGTAGGCGAATTACGATGCTACGAATCCAACGGCGAAGTCGAAATCGAATTCCGACGCACCGTTTTCGAGATAATAATTTCTAAAGTTAACGGCGTACGCGAAAACATACAAACTTCAATCGCGCGCCGAGGCTCCAAAAATGCTCGGAACGCGACGAAACTTGACGAGCAAGTCTAAGATTAGCCGATCTAATTTCCTTATATAAGATTTTTCACTCCCGACGCAAATCCCAAAATTTGGCTGGTCAAACCTAACGAACGCAAAACGCGCTAACAACAAAGTCGGTAACAAAATCCGACGAACAAAACTCGGGCAAATATCTCCCGAAGCCAAAACACAAGCATTCCCCAAGAGGCTCCACCGAGTCACCAAACAGACTCCGGCTCGCTAGGGAATCTTGCTACCAGGCATCACCAAGCCACGCAGGGAACCTAAAGAGCTAAGAGCACGCTCTAACAACGTCACATGACCAACACGCGCTAACATAACGCTCTGACGTCATAATACGTCAAATAAGAAATTAAATAAATCACTGGAAAATCGGGGGCGTTACAGTGTACCCCTACTCGACGATCGCCACTCGACGATCGACGATCAACACTCGATGATCGTCGAACCGAGGGGACACGCCCCCTGTCACGCCCGTGTTATAGGGTGTGACTTCTTAAATATTTTGTCGACCAAAATTCATCGACCATGTGCCTTACCACGCCACCCGAGTGGGACACGCCCAGGGACCCGCCCGTGTCATAGGACGTGTGACCCCCAACTAAGACCCAAACTTGGCCAAAAATGCTGATCGTCCCTCTTTGAAATTTTGGGGCGTTATAGAACTTGGTTCCTCTAGAAAATCTACCCTAATCTACCCCATAATCCCTGGGATGGTGTTTACTGACATAACACATTAGGGGACCAAGTATCAACCTTTGTTGAGGTGATTTGGCCACCCAATACCATAAAGGGCATCTTGACCTAACTACCCCTTCTTGGTCCAACATAGAGTTTGCTTATTTCCAAACCAAATCATCTTCAAATGAATGAAAATTTATACAGAGCCTTACGATGACCCGAAGGACCACTTAGCAAAATTTTGGATGCTTTCGAGGTCATTAAACCTCTTAAATAATTCATAATTAGATTATTAAATTGCTGAAAAAAGTTTAGGAAATTTTTTTTCCAAAAATTCCTATTTTTGGATATGTTCTAGGTATAAGTAAGGGTGAGCCTAATCCAAAATTTCAAGTCATTTGGATTGCTGGATTGATGGGGGCACTCAAATTAGTCTCTGGTCAAGCCTAAGTTTAGTTTTCACTAAAATGAGTGCTCTGGTCAAACCAATTACCCAAATGAGTTGAAACAAAGTTTCAATTAAAGTGTACGCATTGAGCTATAATTTTCATGTTGACCATTTTCTCTGATTAAGCATCAAAGTATTTTTAAATTAATTCCAAAATGACTGATTTTATGAGATAGAATATACAAAAATATATAATATATATAATTTGATCTTGCACAGATCATGACGCAAATCCGACGGCTCCTGCATTTCTTCTTCCTCCAGCCGACGAGTGAGATTTACCCGACCTGGAACATCTTACAGGCCTATTTCCCGGCCACCCGACCACCTCCCTGGCCGGCCACCGCCGCGACCACCTTCGTTGAGGTGGGGGCTATCGCCAGGCGGGAGCATGGCCATCGGAGGGTCTGTTTCTGGCGAACCCGACCATGAATGTTTTTTCTCGGAAA
Source organism: Platanthera guangdongensis (assembly GCA_039583875.1). NCBI lineage: Eukaryota > Viridiplantae > Streptophyta > Magnoliopsida > Asparagales > Orchidaceae > Platanthera > Platanthera guangdongensis. The sequence goes on along the minus strand of CM077161.1, from coordinate 105,911,812 downwards.
ACCAGGAAAACCAAAGTTTTGATCGGGCTCAATTGAGCCCGATTCTTATTCTAAATGAATCCTAGGATCTATCCATAGAAGGAGACGAGGAGGACCTTCTTGGAGGGTTGGAGGCGGGTCGATCTTCAAGTTGTCATGGCTGGTGGTGCTGTCGATCGGATTTCTACAGTAGCACAGTCAACTGGCTCGATTCCTTCAAGTGAGATGTGGAAACTGATCCCCTCTGTATGGTGAGGCTTTTAGAATACTCAAATGGGGGAGGGGAAGGGCCTAAGCTTCAAAGCCATTTATGGCCATGAAAGGTTAAATTGGGCCATGACATATTCCTTGAGTTTAGCCACCTAAAGGCTGGGGAAAACCCATGGTCTCCTCTAACTGATGATGGGAGATTAATCCTCATTAATTGAGAGAGAGATGAGGGGTCAAGGGCATTCAAACACCATGAATGGCCATTTTCTCTCTCTTCTCTCTCCTCCAACAAGAGAAAACTTCCATTTATCTCTCCTAGTCACCATCAAGGCTGAATTTGATCTCTCCTCCATCCTATTGGCACCCCAATAACTAATATTAATAATAAAAATGAGGTTAGCCCAAGTGGGGGAAATGAGTTTGAGCTTGGGTTAGCCCATTTGGGCTAATTTGACCTAACATTAGAGTAGAGTTGACCTTGGTCAACATGACCATTTGAGTTGACCCCAATGGGTCCTTGGTGACCCATTGGCCTCCCCTAATGTTTAGGAAGACTTGGGTCAGGTTGGTTGGGCATTTTGGAGGTCACTTGACCCTTAATTAGGGTACTTTGACCTTTTTAGGGTTGTGGTTGACTTGAGTCAACTTAACCTCTTTGGTTGACCCCCAATGGGTCCTTGGTGACCCATTGGCCTCCCTTAGGGCTTCAGAAGGTCTAGGTAGGTCCCTTTGGCGAAGGGGAGGCCAGTTGACCATGTATGAGCTTAGGTTGACCTAATTAGGGTTTGGGTTGACTTTGGTCAACTTGACCATTTTAGTTGACCCTAGTGGGTCCCTATGTCTCTAATGGACCCTTTAACAGGTTAGTGATGTTATGGTGAGGTCATGGTGTCATGGTGAAGCCCTATGGTGATCCCTAAGCTAGTAATTGTGAAAGAAATTATACCTAATCACCTAGAGGGGGGGGGGGGGGTGAATAGGTGACCTTAATCTTTTTAAACTTGTAGGCAGAATTAATCACAGAATTCACAGAACTTTAAACAGCAAACACAGAATCAGTCACACACAGAGTACACACAGTTTTCTAGTGGTTCCCCAAGATTTGGGTACATCTACTTTCCCCCTTCGCCTATCTAGTAGTGTACTAGATTCGGCCAAACTTCTCCACTACTCCTCAGATCTTACAGCTCAGAACCCCAAACAGGTTCCTACAACTCAGAGTGATCCCACTCCTACAACTCAGGCACACAGCCCTACCACTCAGTCTTCTCAAAAACCTACACTCAGCCTTCAACAAGGCCTACACTCAGCCCTCAACAAGGCCTACACTCAGAGAAAAGTATCTCCTACACTCAGGCACAAAGGCCCTACCAATCAACCTTTATAATTTCAGGCTTACAACTCAGATCCCTAAAAATCTTACAAGAAATTTAAAATTACAAAGAATATAACCACAACTCTGAAAAGAGAGGAGAATTGTCTGGTTTCTTGATGAGTTCTTGGAAGAATTTTGCTGAGATCAACCTCCCTTGGATTTCTTCAAAGCTTCTTGAATTAGAACACAGTAGGGTTGAATCTCTATGCAGTTGATCTTCAATCACTGCTGACTTAAGAATCAGATCTCAATCTAAAACTTTCTTCACAGCCTGGTTCAACAGCTGTCTTCTTAGAAGGAGCATTCTCTCTCCAACTTCTTAGAACTTCACTTGAAGGTCTTCTTCTTGTTGTGTTGTACTTCAATAATTCATTACTCTTCTTTCTTCTGTCGAAGTAACAGGCCTTTATATAGGCTTTCTTCATGCTGACCAGCTGATCCGGTTTCTAACAAACTTCTGACAGTTCTGACAGTAGCAGTTGACCGGTTGAAATTGCAGCTGTCAAGTGATCCAGTCACTTCTTGAAAACTCAATCACTGTCTGAAAGTGTCGAGACAGACAGTCTTTATGTGTCGACACAAATAGACCAAGTGTCGACACATGTAGACTAAGTGTCGACACAACTCCTTGTGTTGTAGAAATTACTTCTCGACACTGCTTCTTCAGAATGTGTCGACACTGATCCTGTGTGTCGACACAAGTCTTTCTTCTTTGATACTTAGTTGATTTTTGCTAAGTGTCGACACAACTCCTTTGTGTCGACACATCTTCTTGTGTTGAAACTTGCTAAGTGTTGACACATCTTCTTTGTGTCGACACATGCCTTCTGTGTTGAAGCTTTTGCTGAGTGTCGACACATCTCCTTTGTGTCGACACATACTTCTTGTGTTGAGACTTTGGCTGAGTGTCGACACATCTCCTTTGTGTCGACACTTGTGCTTAGACTATGTTGAACTTTGCTGAGTGTCGACACAGCCTCCTAGTGTCGACACTTGTACTTGAACTTTGTTGATGTTTTGCTGAGTGTCGACACAGCCTCCTAGTGTCGACAATTTTGATGTAGAAAAAGTTCCTCTAGGTGTCGACACTGCTTCTAAGTGTCGACACTTGTACTTTAGACATTTATTCATGGTGTGTCGACACTGCCTGAATGTGTCGACACTTTGCTCCTTTTGTCGACTATGCCTTCCCGGTGTCGACACAATTACTCCAAGTGTCGACACAGCTTCTCTGGGTGTCGACACAAGCCTTCTTAAGTGTCGACACTTTTCTTTTACGTGTCGACACATGGACTTAGAACCTTTTAAGCTTTCCATACAATTACTTAACCTGCAGACATCAACTCAAAAACACATCAAATACACCATGATGTATATCATTGAGTAGGGTGAGGCTTCTTCAAATCTGGTACATTTAATCCAATGTACCCAACAATCTCCCCCTATTTGGAGAAGTCATAACCCTTAGTCAATGATATACACCATACATAACAAATTCACAGTATGATGTAAAACAATATTAAATGACAGGGTAAGTACATAAACATGTATAAATAAAACATGTATACACAAATATCTCAGAACAGTAATGTAATAGATTTAAAACATATCATATTGTTCTAACAACTTCAACATTTTCATTATTCAAAAGTTTACAGAAAGTTGAATACAACTGATTACACATAGTAAACTTAAGAAAAATTTCTATCCTAAGGAAGCTCAGGCTCCTTGATAACTATGCCCTTTCCAGATTGAATCTTTGCTTGAACTTGAGCATATGTGTCATCAGCAGGCTTCTTCCCTTTAAGATCTATCTTTTTATGCTCTTCAGCCTTGATCTTCTGCCTTTCAAAATAATGATAAGGCTTTGGAAAGTACTTGCTAGGCTCCTGTGCAGTAGGAGGTAGCTTTCCCATCTTAGCTTTTCTTCTATATTGAACAATAGCCTCTTGCCTGTTCTCATGCTTCATCCACTCCAATTCAGAATACCACATGCCTCTATCTTGGATATTGTCCTTGGCAGCCTTCCAAGCAGTCAAAATGATATTCCTGGAAGTGGGGCTCCATTGTTCAAAATCAGGCCTAAGTTCAGCTTGCTCTCTGAATCTTTTCTTAGACAATTGAGTCTCTTGTTCCTTTAATAAGGCCTCTTGCTCTTTGAGTATTTCCTCTGTCACAGGCTGGACAACTTTCTCTATGATGACATTCTAATTTCCCTCATGAGGACTATACATTGACTGTATTTCTTGATGTATCATATCAAAGTCTGGTGGAGGGTATATCACCTGAGCTTCTTCAGCTTGCTCTCCTCCAAGATATGCAGGATTAATTCCAGACTCTGCAACATTGTCATCATCACATAAGGGTGGATATCCATGGGTGGCTCTGATGGAATTTGAAATCCACTTTGCATGATCAGAGCTTGCCTTGACTAATACCCTCTCCCCCTTTATGACTTCTCTCTCAATGTGATCCCTCAGATCATCTTTCTGAAATCTTATCTGGGCATTCAGATAGTTTACTCCATCTTTGTAGAAAGGTTTTAACCTTTGGAGCTTTTCAGTTATTAGCTTCTGGGAATCTTGAAGTGCAGAAGTAACAGCAGTGATACCTGCTTGTAATGCTTTATCAAATTCTGCCTTGGCTGTAGTCATGGCTGCAGTATGGGCAGAAGCATGATTCTTCATTTCAGTGACTATGGCATTATGAGAAGCTGTTAAATTATCATACATCCTTAGCTGGTTCTCCAGGACATAGCCTTGCTTCACTGCCATATCATCCACTTATGTTTTAATGTTCTCTTGATGAGTGGCCAGATAGACTACTGCATTTCCTCCCTTATGGAAGCGGTCAGTCATTTCTTTCTTGTTCAGATTCATTTCAAATCTGATTGACTTGATGTCTTGGGCCAGATTAAATTGCAGTGACTTATGCCCTTCATCTACATATTTTTGCAGAGCTTGTCTTTGCTCATCCAGCTTAATTTGTAAAGCCACCATCAGTGAAATGTAATCAAATGATGGGGCAGGCTGTGGTGCAATTGTTTGCAGTGCCTTTTTATATGTCTGGCTCCTCCTCTTGAAGACTTAAAATTTCCTCTTCTTGGCTCTTGCAGCCTCTTCATCCTCTGAAGCAGATGTGCTGGCTATTTCAATTCTTTCCTTTGGGCTAGGAGGTAAATCATTCCTAGGTAACTCCTCAGCATTCTGTTGCATCTCAGGTTCTTGTCTTGCTGTCTCTTCTTGAGACCTAACTTGCTCCCCCTGAAGATCTACCTGCCCCCCTCAACAGCTGCTTTTTCCACTTCAAAGTCAGTCTGTATTAAGTCTGGGAACAGCTCTTCCAGTGTAAACTCTTATTGAGGTTGACTTGGTGAATCTTTTTGCTCAGGAGCATCTTATACTTCTTTATCAGCTACAGATGTGTCCTCTATGACAACATCTTGAGGTTGACTAAGAATCTGAGGTTGCTGATTAACATCAGATAATGTGTCAGTCATCACTTCATTCTCAATAGGAAAATCTAATTGGTTGATTTCAGTTATTACCTCAAGTATAATTTGGGTAGCTTGTTCACTCTCTAGTGGAGTTGGCTCTTCCATAAGTAGAGGCTCCCCCTGGAGTGGATCCAGGTGAATTGGGCTAGCTTGTGGTAGCTCCCCCTACCTTTCTACATCTTCTTGTCTAGCTAGATACTGTTCAGCATTTCTAGTCTCTTCATCAGAACTAAACACCACCTGCTCTTCAGAGCTACTAGATGATTCTTGAGCCACAGTGGATGTCTTCTTCTTCTACTTCTTCTATAGTGTGTCCTTTACTGGAGTTGGCATCTCTTTTGTCAAGACTCTATCCCACCTAGAGAAGATTCTCAAATCCATTCTCCTCATGTGGTTAATATTTGAACCAGCAGCTTGGTTCATCACTTCTGGTATGCTCCCAGATAGGTAAAGACTTAGAATTCTACCCATATTGGGTTTCTTCAGGCTCTCTTTAATCTTATCAAACAATACTGCAGACCAATCGGTATTAAGTTGGAAGATTATCCTTGACAGTAGACTGAACATGTGAGCTGAAATTCTGCCATGCCCACCAGGCTTGCTCAGTATGACCTTGCCCACAATCTCAGATAGAAACTTGCCTTGCATATTCATTCCCTTTCTATTGAACATAGATCCTATCTTCAGGTTTGAGTCCAAACCACACCATGTCAATGCTTCTCTAGTCTTAGAAGCAGAAACATCTTCTTCTTCCTTAGTTCTTGGTAGTTGAAGTACCTTTCTTAGACTTTTAGGAGAGACCTTCACCTTTTTCCCATGAACTCTTGACTTAAGCTCGAGTCCTGATTCATCTAGTGTTGCTGCATTCAGAAACTCCAGGACCTCCTTCTTCCAGTTCTTGATCGGTTTTGAAACAAGAAATTCTAACCCAGTCTCTGCTATTAGGGTTACCACTCCTTTGATTTCATGTTCCGCATCATCAAAGGTGTGACGTACGAGTTCATATCCTTCATTAATGTTCTCTTCTAGCTTGGGCGCCATTAGGGTTTGAAGAAATTTGAAAGAAATTTGAATGTAGAGAAGAGAGATGTCGACACACAAGTTTGCTCTCAAAATTTTGGTGAGCGTGTCGACAAACAATGGCGAAAACCTATATATACCTTTCTAGAATCGAAGATGAAAGGGCGCGTCAAAATACTTAAATTGTGTCGACACTGTTGATAAGTGTCGACACTTACTTATAATGTCTCGACAACTATGTGTCGACACAAGTATAGTCGACAGAATATATGTGTCGACACTTGTATATGTGTCGACACCACTTAGCTCGACACTTAGTCGAGACTCTACTAGACTAATTCTGTGTAAAGCCTAAGTGTCGACACCACTTTGGATGTATCGACACCTACTCTGCATGTGTCGACACTAATTCTATGAAGTGTCGACACAGACTTTCTAGATGTGTCGACACCATTTCTCTGAAATGTCGACACCACTTCTATGTGTCAACACAGACAACTCTATGTGTCGACACCATTTTACTTAGCCAATTTTGAAAACTTATTCTAAGTTTATCATCCCTAATTCAATTTTAAATTTATTGAATTTGGTTTCATCTAAGGGCTTAGTATACATGTCAGCTAGCTAATTATCTGTATTAATATACTCTAGTGAAATATCTCCTTTTTCCACATGTTCTCTTAGAAAATGGTATTTTATTTCTATGTGCTTAGTCTTACTATGGGAGACAGGATTGTTTGCAATAGAAATAGCACTTGTAGAATCACAAAATAAAGGTGTTCTACTTACTTGAATACCATAATCTTCTAGCTGATGTTGAATCCATAGAAGTTGTGCACATCAACTTCCTACAGCAACATACTCTGACTCTGCTGTGGAGATAACCACACTTATTTGTTTCTTGCTACTCCATGATATCAGCCTTCCACCTAGGAATTGACAGGTTCTAGTTGTACTTTTCCTATCTTCCTTGTAGCCTGCAAAATCTGCATCTGAATAACCTGTCAGTTCAAAGTCTCCATTCCTAGGGTACCAAAGGCCTAGATAAGGCGTGCCCTTAAGATATCTCAGAATTCTTTTGACTGCTGTCAAATGAGATTCTTTAGGGAAAGTTTGGTACCTAGCACATACACATGTAGCATACATGATATCTGGTCTACTTGTAGTCAAATAAAGTAGGGAGCCAACTATCCCTCTATACAAGGTTTCATCTACAGGTTTCCCTGCATCATCTTTGCATAAAGACATTGTTGACCCCATAGGAGTTTTCATGGTAGTGGATGATTCCATACCATACTTCCTTATTAATTCTAGGGTTAACTTAGACTGGCATATGGATAAACCATCCTCAGTCTGTCTAACTTGGAGACCAAAGAAGAACTTAAGTTCCCACATACTGTTCATTTCAAATTGTCCTTGCATTAGTTTTGCAAACTTTTTGCAAAGACTACTTTCTGTAGACCCAAATATAATGTCATCCACATATATTTGGACTAGGATGATCTTGCCTCTGGATTCCCTAAGGAATAGAGTCTTTTCTATTTTCCCCCTTGTGAATTTATTCTCAATGAGGAAACTAGACAGGGTTTCATACCAAGCCCTAGGGGCTTGTTTTAACCCATACAAAGCCTTCCTAAGTCTATAGACATAATTAGGTTTAGTAGAATCTACAAAACCTGATGGCTGTTCTACATAGACTTCTTCCTTCAGATTTCCATTCAGAAAGGCTGACTTAACATCCATTTGTTATACTTTAAACCCTTGATAGGTTGCATATGCCAAGAACATCCTTATTGCCTCCAGTCTGGCTACTGGAGCAAAGGTATGATCAAAGTCAATACCTTCTTCCTACCTATATACTTTTGCAACCAGTCTTGCTTTGTTCTTTATAATCACTCCATATTCATCCAACTTGTTCCTAAAGATCCACTTGGTTCCAATAATGTTGTGATCTTTTGGTTTAGGAACTAGCTCCCAGACTTTGCATTTTTTGAACTGGTTCAGCTCCTCTTGCATTGTCTCAATCCAATCAGGGTCTAGGATGGCTTCTTAAAATTTCTTTGGCTCTACCTAGGATAGAAAGCTGGAGTAGAGTACTGAACTTAGATTTCTGCTCCTTGTTTGTACCCCTTGTCTGAGATCACCAATAATTTGATTGGCTGAATGATCTTTTAGATGTCTATTTGCTGGAGGCAGCCTGTCTTCAGGTTGTACACCTTCATTCTCTTCACCTTACTGCACCCCTTGGTCTTCTTCTACATCAGGTATATCTAGTACTCCACCTGGACAACAACCACTATCATCCACTTGCTAACTTGCAGTAGAACCTTCTTCAATAGTAAGATTGTCCATCTTCTCAGTCACACATGTAGAGCTGCATACACTTCTAGACAATTCATTATTAATGAGTCTAGCTTCATCAAACACTACATGTACTGACTCTTCTACAACTTGAGTAGTCAAGTTGTAGACCCTATAAGCCTTACTGTTGTTGCTGTACCCAACAAAGATCCACTCTTGTGATTTGGCAGCAAACTTGGTTAAGTAAGACTTACCATTGTTAAGTATATAACATTTACAACCAAATATCCTGAAGTAGGATAGATTTGGTTTTCTGCCCTTCACAATCTCATAGGGGGTCTTATTGTGGCTCTTGGTGATAGTAGCCCTATTAATTACATGACATGCAGTGTTTACTGCCTCAGCCTAGAAATATTCTGGGAGAGATGTGTCACTTAATAGGGTTCTACCAGCTTCTATCAAGGTTCTATTTTCCTTTCAGCAATACCATTTTGCTGAGGTGTTCTTGGTGAGGAAAATTCCTGAAATATCCCAAACTCTTCACATAGCTTTGTCATACTATCAGACTGAAATTAAGTACCATGGTCACTTCTTATTTTGACCACTGTACTGTCTAACTCATTCTGAATTTTTTTGACAAAACTATAGAAGATACTAGGTGTTTCAGATTTTTGCCTTAGGAAGAATACCCAGGAAAACCTTGAATAATCATCTACAACCACAAATGTGTAGACCTTCCTACCTAGGCTGTGAACTGGCATAGGACCAAAAAGATCCATATGTAAGAGGTATAGGCACCTCACAACATCTTTGTTCTCAATGCTATTAAAGGTGGATTTGGTCTGCTTGCCCTTTTGACAAGCTGAGCATATCCCAACCTTTTTATACTTAACTTGAGGACCATTCCTCACTAATTCTTTACTAAAGAGTTGGCCAATTGTATTATAGTTAAGATGAGCAAGGCTCTTGTGCAATTTAACACAATGTGAGACTTTCTCATCAACTACAAGACAAATAGGAGAAACAATGTTCTCACACATAATGTCTAGATAATAGACATTTCTCTTGCTATAACCTATCAGAATGATCTTTTGATCATTTGAACTCTTGATATGACAACCATTTTTGACAAATGAGATGTCATATCCTACATCACTCAACTGACTTATACTAATTAGGTTATGTTTCAAACCTTTAACATAAGCCACTTGAGTAATTGTAATAAGGTTGCTAGAAATGTTACCAAAGCCTTTGATGATTCCTTTTTCATAACCACCAAAGGTGACTTTAGGACCATCCTTGATTGGTGTATAGTCCTTCAGCAATCCCCTAGTTCCAGTCATGTGTCTGGAACATCCACTGTCCAAGTACCATATTGGGACATGACCACTTGGACTTACCTGCAAAACAGATTACTTTACCTTAGAACCCAAATAATTCTTGGGTCCTTGGTGCATGTTAGTCTTACTCTTAAGAAAACTACCTGTAGCTTCTTTAGCAGGCAGTTTGCTACTCACCTTGGCATTTGAATTATGCCAGCAGTCTATGGCAAAGTGGCCTACCTTGCCACAACACTAGCACTCAAATCTATTGTACCTTTATTTAGGTACAACCCTGGCTGTTTTATCTACAACATGCTCCTTGTTGAGTACTGAGGCTTTGCCCTTAGACTTGGACTTTACAGTCCAGGCAGGTTTTGTAAACCCCAATCCAGTTTTACCCTTTTGATGTACAAATTCATCTATCAAAGGTAAAACAGATTTTGGTTTAGAAAAACTTGCTACTATATCTCTCTCTTTCTGAATACTAATCTCCAGATTTCTGATTTGATCATTTTTAAATGTTATAGTCCCCATCCGAATAACAGTAATGTGCTTCAGTCTGGCTATTTCATTTAATTTCTGATCAAGCAACTTGTCAAAATCTGTTGCAGCAACTTTAAGACTGGCAATCTCCTTAGCCTGACTCTTGGCCAAGGATTTGCTTTTCTTCAAAGCTTGCAACACTACTCTATATTCATCAATCAACTGATGAATATCTCCTTCAGATTCAGATCCACTAACATCACTTGATGCTGATGTATCTGAATCTGACTCAGTACTAGAAATTGAACTAACAGAACAATTTTGTACTTGACTTGGTCCAGGCTGATCCTAGATTTTGTCTCCTTCTGATAAGGCCATCAGTCCCTGCACTAATTTTCCTCATGCTCATATATTGAGTTCATTAATTGTATGAACTCATCTTCCTCTTCTTCAACAAACAGTCCAATATAAGCTTCAACTTCTGAATCTGATTCTGAAGATGACATATCAGACAGACTTTTGTCCTTCTTAGCAACAAAGGACCTTTCCTTTTTGCCCTTGATTTGAGTCTTCTTCTTATCAGTTGACTCTTTCCTCTTCTCTGGACAGTCAGCAACAACATGTCCCTATCTGTTACAACAATAGCAAACTATCTTTGAGGATGTAGTTTTACTTTGCCTGGACTTTCTTCTTTCATTCTTTGATGACTTCTGTGAAGTGGATGGCTTAGACCTTCACTGTTTCTTCTTAAGAAACTTCTGAAAATGTCTAGTGAAAGCTGCAAAATCTTCATCACTCTCACTGCTTTCAGAATTCTTGTTTTCTGACTCATCTGTCTCAGTCTCAACAACTTTTGGAGGTGGAGATGAAGACTTACTTTTATATTTCCTAGTAGCTTCTGTCTTAAAAGCCACAGCTCTTTCTTTGTGCTCAACTCTGGTAGTCTTCTCTTCCTCCTTTCTTACCATTAACTACATCTCATATGATAACAGTTTTCCAAACAATGTTGGAGGAGGAATGTCTGCTAATTTGGCCATTTCCCTTATGGCACAAATCTTGGCATCCCAGTCCTTAGTCAGGGATCTCAAGAACTTATCATTTAATTCATAGTTGTTGAATTCTCTTCCATAAGACATCAACTCATTGACTATCATATAGAATTTCTTATAGCACTCAGTTATGCTATCAGACCTTTCTTGTCTGAAGCTTTCATATTCTTGGTTTAACAAAGACTTCCTGTCCTGTCTAACTTCTTCAGAGCCCTCCATGTAAACTATCAGTGTGTCCCACATTTCCTTTGATTTTTACAATGAATCAGATTCTGAAATGTGGCATCATCAATTGCACTTATAATAATATTCTGGGCCCTCTTGTCCATAGTAGCCAGAATAATCTCATCCTTGGTCATTTCAGAATAGTCTTTTGGAGTTCTCTGATTTGCATCTAACACAGATACTTTCATACGCACATATGACCCTTCTTTAACAATAATATATATTCTTGGGTCTGAGGCTTCCATAAAAAGTCTAACCCTTTATTTCCAAATGCCAAAGATCTCCTTTCTGCAGATTGGCAACTTCATGGATCCTAGCTCTTTGTGATTCTCTGTTGAACCCATTTTCTTGATTCTTGATTCTTCCGATACTGCCTACAGGATCTTTTACTCAGACAGTTATGTCCTTTTTGAGTAACCTCGCTTTGATACCACTTGAAAGAAATTGTACCTAATCACCTAGAGCTAGACCAATCCGAGTCCTTGGGGCGTCTTGGTCCCACCCATCGAATATGAGGTTATATATACACACACACACGGATATACACACACATACACACACACACACACACACACACACACACACACACACACACACACACACACACACACACACACACACACACACACACACACACACACACACACACACACACACACACACACACACACACACACACACACACACACACACACACACACACACACACACACACACACACACACACACACACACACATAAGCAGTAGTACAAGTAGGTGAAGGATGTATATTACATGAGTAGTAATAGAAGTATTGCATAACATTATTATCCACATTTAAATTCTAGCTGTTCTACTCAACTCATAACAGTCTATCAATTTATAATTCTACAACAAGAAAGTAACTTAACTTATAAAAATACCTACACAGATTTATAAGTTAAGGATCGACTTAATAGTAAAGTAACTTATCATATAAGAGTGCCCATACAAACTTATATGATAAGGATCTATGCAGTGCAATGCAATGATATGAATGCAACATGGTAATCACCCATGCTCACACACACGCACACTGCTATGTCGATACAGACTTGTAGTTCCCACTTTTTGAGCAGGTAGCTAACCTCTCAAGCGTCATCTGTCGTGACCAGCCGATGACAGTGGCTCAGGCTTCTCCACTACTAGGCGGCCATCCACACTACCAAGTCTAGGCCTCCGTACACCTCAATGCTAAGAACACAACAATGAAGCTCCCATGCGTACTACAACTCAGAGGGGTCTTAGGTAGATGTGCACCAAGAATAAAGCCCAAACCAGCCTATATCATGCCACAGAGAGGGTCTTCATGAGCGTGTCACCAAAGAACACAGCCAAACCGTCCACTGGCACGGAAGGAGCGTCAGGAGTGAGCACCGAGGACCAAAGCCCCACCGTGCAAGTCTATCTGTCAACTCTCACTATGGAGCTCTTAGATGTGAAATTTCCAAGGACTATGACTTTCATGTTTAATCAAAAACTCAGATCTCATCATTTCACAGTCAAAATGGCCTTATGTTTGCTGCGCATAGAAAACAGATTTCGACACGCATCTTAAAGTAGGATGAACGACATCGATTCATCTTCTTACTCTAGCTATTTGCTCAAGAATATATTCAGTCTTTCTTCCTCCCTTATTCACCCTAAATAGACCATTCCTCTTCATGAAACTAAGTCCATCAACTTCACATCGAAGAAAGGAGAGGTTAAAGACTATCAATCTCCAGGACAAGGTCCTAGCACGGTCTATTCCTAGGAGATCTTCATCTCTCACAAGTCAAATTCCTTTGAGTAGACATCTCTCCTAAAAATAATAACTAGAGATCTAGCACCAAGGGAGAGGGTAGGAAGCTCACCTCATTTCCGGCCAGGAATCTTGTTATCCTTCTCAGCATCTTCCTCCTCGTTGGTATTATTCTTCCCGAAAGGTATATCAGCTCTTCTTCCAGAAAATTGACTCCAACAACTTCTTCACTTCCGACTGTTTCAACACACATAGCGACTCGACAAGGGGATGAAGTGGCAGCTAGAGTTTTCCCATAAATCTCCTTTTATAAGAGGAATTCGGGTTAGACCACCTGTCTCATATCACCCTAGTATTGGACCGACCGTTATTATTTAAATTAAGTCTTGTCGAAAAGACCGAGTCAAAATAAGTCATATGGCGTGTTTCCCGAAAACTCGGTTCAGCCCGTGTATAGGAATCATAAAACAGTCTAGGACAAAAAATACCCTAAGTCAAAATCGTCGAGTATACATACACTCACTTGACGAATCGTCGAGATTTGTTGTGACCACTCGACGCCTATAAAGTCCAGCACAGTTTTCTAAGTCAATTTGTTATTCGTTGAGTATTTCTTGACAATTTATCGAATAACATTGAGTTTACTCAACACACTCGATGCTTCTTCGAGTGGCGTCGAGACCACTCAAAGCTTGTGAAGTCTAGAATAATTTCAAGTTTAAATCGTCGAGTATACTTGGCAATTCGTCTAATGGCGTCGAGTTTACTCAACGAACTCGACGCTTTGTCGAGTGGCGTCGAGACCAATCAAAACCTACCAGTCTAGGATAATTTCAGTCAAAATCGTCGAGTATACATATACTCAATTAACGAATCATCAAGATTCGTCGTGATCACTCGACGCTTATAGAATCCCGAATAATTTTCTAAGTTAAAGAGTTGAGTTCGTTAAGTATCAATCAACGCTTCGTCGAGTGGAATTGAGACCACTCAAAGCACTCGATGCTTTCCGAGTCCAGAGTTGTTCTAAGTAAAATTCTTCATATTTGTTGAGTTTCACTCAATGCCGTGTTGGGTCCAGAACTATTCTAAATAGATTTTGCCCTATTAGTCGAGTAACACTCGACGCCTGTTACCAGTACACCTTGAGCCTGAGTCAACTCTCTTTACTCAAACACGTGCGAGGGGACTAGAGCGAATCAGGACGTTACAAATCCTATAAACAAAATAAAAGATTTCATCCCCGAAATCAGGCTAAGGCTATGGGGAAAGTAAAGCATGAAAATACAAAATATTCTTCTAAGTTACCTTGGGGAAACAGATCTGGGTAATTCTTCTACATCAAGTCCACCAGATCCCATATATATTCCTATTTCCCATGATTAGACCACACGAATTTCACCAAAGGAGCACTCTTCTGACGCAAGTTCCTTCTCTCAGTGTCCACTATCTGCACCAGCTCTAGTCGAACAGACCAATCAGTTGCCACTGTTCTATTTGTGGTGGGGATATGCTGATCGGGTCATAGATGTGCTTTCCAAAGCGATGACACATGGAAGATATCATGCAAATTTTCAAGCTCTGGTGGTAGCTCCAGCCGATAGGCCAAAGGGATAATTCTCTCTAATATAACATAAGACCCCACATATATCGGGCTGAGCTTCTTCCTACCACTCAGTCACGACACTCCATGCATCAGCCTGATCTTTAAGAACACTTCGTCACCCACTTGAAACTTGAACATCTGGTGCTTTGCATTATAGCACTTTGCTTGTTGACTCTGAGCCTCAAGCATGTTGTCCCGTATTAATCTAACTGCTGCATCAGTATCATCAATATATTTGATTCCTAAAATCTTTGGATCCTCATCCTGTACCCATGACAATGGAGTTCTACACCTCCTCCCATTAAGTGCTTCGTAGGGTGTCATCCCGATGCTAGCTTGATGACAGTTGTTGTATGAAAATTCCGCCAGTGGCAAGAGCCTTTCCCACGGTTGTCCTCTATCTAATGCACATAATCTCAACATATCCTCCATTATTCTTATGGTCCTCTCAGACTGACCGTCCGTCTGAGGATGAAAGGTCGTGCTAAAGGTAAGGAGAGAACCGAAATATGCTTGAACTGTCTTCCATTCCTTGGAGGTAAAGCGACCATCACGGTCAGAGACTATAATATTAGGCACTCCATGATATCGTACAAACTGTTCCACATAGAGATGAACCAATACATCCACATGTGTCTCTTTCTTCATTGGGATAAATCTGGCGACCTTAGTCAAGCGATCCTCAGTCACCCAAACTAAGTCATTCCCTGATCATGATCGGGGAAGGACGTGAATAAAGTCCATGAAGATATCTTCAAGCTTCCACTATGGAATGGGTAACGACTGTAACAATCTTCCAGGGCTCTTGCACTCCACCTTCAACTTCTGCCAAGCCTCACAATGCTTAACATATTACTTAACAACGCTCTTCATTCCTAGACAGAACATGGTCTTTCGCAAGTCACTATACATCTTGGAAATCCCGGGATGCACCGAATACTTGGAATAATGTGCCTCTCTCAAGATGTCTTCCCGAATTTCACCATCCTTGGGAATGTAGAGCCTGCCACGGAAATGAATGAGGCCGTCCTTCAGAGTATACTCTTCAGTTGATCCATCCTCAGTAGCTTTAATCATTGGGGCCAGAGCAACATCCTTCCCTTGCTCTACTCGAATTTGGTCTCAAATGTCACAAATTATACTCATGGCAGTTAGATATTTAGTATATGTCTCAGAATATTCCTTGCACACCAATATGATCTCCATCTCCTCGAGCACTCGAGCCAATTTCATACTCATCAACCAAGACTCAGGGCTCAACTCTGATACTTTTCTGCTCAATGCATCAGTTACAGAGTTTGCTTTCTCGGGGTGGTAGTTCAATGTAAATTCATAATCACACAAAAATTCTAACCACTGCCACTGCCTCAAGTTCAGCTCTTTCTTGGTTTGCACGTACTTCAAATTTTTATGATCCGAAAAGTTCTCGCAGTGGACGCCATATAAATAATGCCTCCAAACCTTTAAGACGAACACCACTGCTCCCAACTCCAAGTCATGCACTGGGTAATTAATCTCATGCTTCTTCATCTGCCTTGAAGCATAAGCAATCACGTGCCCATGCTGCATCAATACTGCTCCCATCCCTTGATAGGATGCATTAGAGTAAATTGGAAATCGTTCTTTCCATGATTGGAGAGCTAGAATGGGTGTGGTGGTAAGTCGATCCTTCAGCTTTTGAAATGCAGCTTCACACTGGCGTGTCCACTCAAATGGAACACTTATCTTTGTTAGGGAAGTGAGAGGAAGGGCGATCTTTGAAAATTCCATCACAAACTTGCGAATATCCAACAAGTCCAAGGAAGCTTCGTACATCGGTTGTTGAATTCAAAGGCGACCACTCCTTTATGGCATGCACCTTGGTTGGGTCTACTGCTAGTCCAGCACCACCAATAACATGGCCCAAGAATGCAACTTCTCAAATCAAAAGTTCACACTTACTGAATTTATCGAACAAGGCATGCTCTTTTAGCTTCCTAAAAACTAAGGCAAGATGCTCATCATGCTCCTCTTCCATCTTCTAATAGACCAAAATGTCATTGATGAAGATGATGATGAAGATGATGATGAAGACATCTAAGTATGGCTCAAACACCATGTTCATCAAACTCATGAACGCAGAAGGGGTGTTTGCGAGTCTAAACGACATCACCGTGAACTCGTACAAATCATATCTCGTGCTAAACGCCATCTTCGAGATATCTTCCTCTTGTATTCTTCACTAATAGTACCCCGAGCGCGGATCCAATTTGGAATACCAATGCGCTCCCACTAATTGATCGAACAACCCGCTGATCCAGGGTAGAGGATAGGTATTCTGCACCGTTAATCGATTGAGTTCCCTATAGTCTATGCATAAACATAGTGATCCATCCTTCTTCTTAACAAACAATACAGGGGCTCCCCAAGGTGACGAACTAGGGCCGAACAAACCCTGATTAATTCCTCATGGTCTTCATCCTCAACCACACACTTGTCCTTGTACTCGTAGAGATACCAGATGAAAGGCAGGGGGAGCATTCCCACGCAGTATTGTCAGATATGGCACGACTGATTACACCGGAAGCAACTTCGCTTGTACTGTTCTCTAGGTTACTGATATATTTGCTGAGGTGGGGTGGTGCTAGCAACGGGGCCGGACGTTCCATCCTAAAATTCTGACAAAAGTGACCACTGCCTCTTTGATTTCCTCTACCTCTATTGTCTGCCTCCATCTACAGTTGGGACTTGCTCCCATTACTCCATCAGTGGGTCTTTTACCACCAATATGGACTCTCAAGTGATTATCCTCTAACCCTTTTACTGTATCCACTATCTCTGCCAGGTTCATGCCCAGTATAAACAAAAGTGCTTGCCTTAAGGGATATCGCAAGCCCAGGGCCTGTTGCTGCACTAGAGACTATTGATGCCAAAAAGAATATAAGATCGTCATAAGCGTTTGTCCCAACTCCAACTACTGGAACTGGGAAGGGACGAAAGGAGCGGGAGTGCCCACTACTAGATCTACACGCGCCAGGATCTACATGAAAATATACAAACCTAAGGTTGGGTTGGATAATTATATGTTAACAACTGGACATAGTTAGTGTGAATTACACATGGGCACACCACTACTTTCGCTATGTCAGTTTGTCCAGAAACTCACCAATCGAGCCGGGGTGACACCATTGTTCAATGACTTCTTTAGTTGAGAATCATTGCAAGCTGATACCATTTATAAGACTCCCCTCCTGGAACACAAGACACAACTGAGGGGAGTCTTATGCCCATAACAGCCTCCATGCGGTAGTGCCAACATACAGGTTGATATGTACCACAAGAAATCTATCCTGCCGGCTAAGACCAATATCATCAATGCCAACCTAACATAAAGAAAATAAACAGTATTCAAAATCTACACAAGTATAAAAGTCCAACCAGTGCATCAATAATAAAAAGCAACATCAGCTTCTATAACATCATAGTACATAAATATTTGCCCCATAGGCTACAATATGAGTCACTCAAAACTCACATCCGTAACTGACGGCAGCGATGGTAACGTCGTATCAAGCCCTGACACTCTGGCCTGGCTGCCCTCTAGCATAACCTGCTGATCCTCTATCCACGGGGTTTCCTCTTAAAAAGGAAGACATAGCAACCTTTAGTCATAAAGACTAAGTGGCTATCACATCCGTTCCCCCGACGACTCTTAGGCACCGGGCGGAGAAAATGAACAAGGGTACAATATATATATATACATACATATAAATAGTAATACAAGCAGGTGAAGGATGTATATTACATGAGTAGTAATAGCAGTATTGTATACCATTATTATCCACATTCAAATTATAGCAATTCTACTCAACTCATAACAATCTATCAATTAATAATTCTACAACAGGAAAGTAACTTAACTTATAAAAATATTCATAATGATATATAAGTTAAAGATCGGCTTCATAGTAAAGTAACTTATCATATAAGAGTGCCCATTCAAACTTATATGATAAGGATCTATGAAGCGCAATGCAATGATATGAATGCAATATGATGACTCACCCATGCTCTCTCACACACACACTGCTATGTCGATACAGACTTGTAGTTTCCACTTTTTGAGCAAGTAGCTAACCACTCAGGCATCATCCATCATGGCCAGACTCTGACAATGAAGCGGGCTTCTCCAATACCAGGTGGGCATCCACACTACCAAGCCTAGGCCTCCGTACACCTCAATGCTAAGAACACAACAACAAAACTCCCATGCGTACTATGGCTTAGAAGGGTCTCGGGTAGATGTGCACCAAGAACACAGCCCAAACTGGCCTATATTGTGGCACGGAGAGGGTCTTCGTGAGCGTGTCACCAAATAACATAGCCAAACCGTCCATTAGCACGTAAGGAGCCTCGGGAGTGAGTACCGACGACCAAAGCTCCACTGTGCAAGTCTATCTATCAAATCCCATCGGTGTGACGACTGGCATGCCAGTAGACATGATACACTATCATTAACCCAGGATTATGGCACCGCGTGTAAACTCGGACCACATGCAATTTCACATCTAAGGGCTCCACACTGAGTCCCTTTTCATTATTCACATCTCGTGCTCAACAACACGCAAGGTTTCCACTCTGAGTCCTTTCTTATCGTTCCACTCTAGTGCAACACACACACACACACACACACATGTACTTACACCCTTTTCACATTCTCGTGCTCCAAGCACTTACAGGTTCATCATAGACACGATGGCAAGCTACCTCATACAATGTACCAATCTCACACTGCAACCCGTAGGGAGACAACTCTAAGCAGTGGACTATACTAACTATACCATCAAACACTGAAGACTACCATTCCATATATTCCATGTGCATGAGGTTTACCTCATCTGATTCCTTCCTTATATTCAAGCCTTCACAAAGAACTATGCTTCCATATGATACTCACAACAATACAATGGTACTTCACATTATCATTAAGTATGATAACATAGATATAGGTTACACATTCAATTATCGGGCGTCACACCCTCTTCCAAAAGCAATTTCATTCTTCTTATTATAATCATGCACATCCTTACCGGATTTCACAAGAATATCATTTGTACACCCAAATCGTATTAAATCTTTTATTCACCAAATTTTCCTAAATTATTTGTTTATTAAACTCCTTCAAATCGTTTGTACAAACATATTTCAGCAAATCATTTGTTTACCTAAGGATCTAACAACTGAATCCTATCAACCATTTGTTTATCACTCTCACAAAAAAACTAAGTTCACCAAAACCCCAACATCATCCTATGACAACCTTCTACTGAGTCTAGATCCGATTATAAATGTGCACTTAAGTGATACTGTAAAGCAACTTCGACTGGACTTTCCCGAGGCTACAGGACCCGTATGAAAACTAGTAACTATCTGTTGGAAAGGGCTTTCCAAGGACTATGACTTTTGTGTTTAGTCAAAAACCCAGATCTGGTCGTATCACACTCGAAAACGGCCTTGAAGTTCGTTGCGCACAAAAAAAAAGATTTTTGCACGCATCTTAAACAAGATGAACGACATCGGTTCATCTTCTTCCTCTAGCTATTTGCTCAAGACTATATTCAGACTTTCCTCCTCCCTTATTCACGCTCAATAGACCATTCCTCTTCACGAAACCAAGTACATCAACTTCACATCGAATAGAGGAGAGGTTGAAGACTATCAATCTCTATGATAAGGTCCTAACACGGTCTCTTCCTAGGAGATCTTCATCTCTCACAAGTCAAACTCCTTTGAGTCAACATCTCTCCTAGAAATAATAATTAGAGATCTAGTACCAAGAGAGAGGGTAGGAAGCTCACCTCATTTTCGGCCATGGATCTCGTAATCCTTCTCGGCATCTTACTCCTCATTGACATTGTTCTTCCCGAATGGCAGATCTGCTCTTCTTCCAAAAAATCAACTCCGACAACTTCACTTCCGACGGTTTTGGCACAGGTAATAGCTCGGCAAGGGGATGAAGTGACGGCTAGGGTTTTCACGTAAATCTCGATTTATAAGAGGAATTACGGTTAGACCGCCTGCCATGTGTCACCGTAGTATTGGACCACCCATTATTATTTAAATTAAATGTTGTCAAAAAGACTGGGTTTAAATAAGTCATATGGTGTATTTCCCGAAAACCCAGTTCAGCCCGTGTATAGGAATCAGAAAACAGTCTGGGCCGAAAAGTACCCTAAGTCAAAATCGTCGACTATATATACACTCACTCGACGAATTGTCGAGATTCATCGTGACCACTCGATGCCTATAAAGTGTAGCACATTTTTCTAAGTCAATTTGTCATTCATCGACTATTACTTGACAATTTGTCGAATGTTGTCGAGTTTAATCAACGCACTCGATGCTTCGTCAAGTGGCGTCGAGACCACTCAACGCATGCAAAGTCTAGAATAATTTCAAGTTAAAATCGTCAAGTATACTTGACAATTCGTCGAATGGCATCAAGTTCACTCAAATCACTCGATGCTTCGTTGAGTGGAATCGAGACCACTCAACCCCTACTAGTCTAAGATAATTTCAAGTCAAAATCGTCGAGTATACATATATATACTCACTTAACGAATTGTTGAGATTCGTCGTGATCACTCGACGCCTATATAATCCCGAATAATTTTCTAAGTTAAAGCATTTAGTTCGTTGAGTATCACTCAATGCTTCGTTGAGTGGCATTGATAAAACTCAATGCACTCGACGCTTTCCAACTATAGAATTGTTCTAAGTAAATTTCTTCATATTCGTTGAGTATCACTCAATGCCTTATTGGGTACAAAACTATTCTAAATAGATTTTTCCCTATTAGTCGAGTATCACTCAACTTCTGTTACCAGTACACCCCGAGCTCGAGTCAACTCTCTTGACTCAAACACATGCGAGCAGTCTAGCGCGAATCAGGACGTTACATCGCCCTTGCCGTCTATAGCGCTAGTTCTCCCCTCGCAACTTTCAGATCTCAACTGGTCGATGAATCCACTCTTATGACAGGCGGATAGATGCCAGAACGTGAGCAGCTCGTCAGTCACGCCGAATTCGACCGGTTGTTTTGCTTGATCAATGAGTTAGTGACCAATCAGTGGGCAAAACATGCCACTAAGCACCCAAGAGAGCTCGTTACTCTTGAAAATCCACCCCCATCCTAAGAGGATGTGGTCGTGTCCGCTACCGACTCTTTTAAGAGGCTGCCCGACCCGAAAGATTCTAGTTTTGAGGATCATGTATCAGTCAAAGGGGAGGAGGTCTTCTCTCTATTTGTCCCCTGGATCACCGAGCAGACCGCTCTTAATGGCTTCTGAGAGACCCGTCTTCCCCGCTTCATAGGTAAGGAAGACCTAGCCTCTCACCTTCAAGCTTTCAACATCACCGCTATAAGACCCTTATGTAGGGCTTCCCAAAAGATTCAAGAATCGAACGTAATTTAAATAAAAAGTTTGCAGTATTAAATCACCGTAAAAAGATCATGAACACTAGAAATTTTATTCATTAATTTATTTATATATAATAGATGATACAGAGACTATGAGTATTTATCCATACTCATTACAATAAGAACAATCATAATTAGTACAAGAGGCTCTATGTCTTTCCTGAGCTTCTTCGATTCTTATAAAAATCTTAGCCATAGCTTCACTAATTCTTCATGGGGAATCCTTTTCGGTGCACTGGAAGATGCTCATGTTGCTTAAAAAATGTATCCACGAAGGGTTAGTCATAAAAATATGACTATGTGAGAAAAGTACTTCGCGAACTGTTATACATACAAGCAATGAGAGATAACAATATGCATACATCACAATAAGCATTAACTCTCGTAATATTTGCTCTTAATACTGACACTTAACCTGCCCCCTTAATTTTAGTTACAAAAAATAGGAAATATTAAGGTATATAAAACTGAATTGGGCCCCACCCATATTGGGCAAAAGTGTAGGCACAACCCTAAAGGTGAATCCATCAGTAGATAACCTCTACGTCATAGGATTCAAATCCTTATCATTTTCTTATGTAGAGTTTTCTTATTCTTATCTTGTAACAATTTCATAAAAACAAGTGTTTTAGAAATAAAACATCCCCTCAGAAATTTATATCGCTTTATTTTTCCCTCGTCCACATTTACTTTATAGTGATATATCATTGAGTTCAACACATATGCAGAGGCAGAAATTCTTTAAAAATAAAACAGGATATATATATATATATATACTTGAATAAACATAATTCAAGAAACAAGAAACTCATCAACCCCTTCCCTTTATTTGCATTCTTATTTGCATTATTGCCACGCTTATCTTGAGACGCCATCCTTTTGTTTCTTGACCTTGGAAACCACTGAAATAACACACTTTTATTTGGGTTGCGTCTTGTAGATGTTAAAATTCAACAAACCGCAGACGCCCCCTTGGATACCCTGCTGAAAACTCAACAAACCGAAGGAGACACGCCCACTTATAATGTTGAAAGTTTTCCCGGATCGTGGAGTTAGCAGAGATTATCTCAACAAAGCAGTAACAACCAGCAACACATGCAGCACAAGCTTCTTTATTGATCAAGAGCAACCTTCTTTACAAGGCGAGACATACATGGCGAGACATGCTTCACCAAAAACCAACACCGGGAAAGCAGAGACAGTTACAAAGACAAGAACAGAAAACAAGCCGCGCGGACTCAATCAACAAGCCGCCGACCTACTGCTGTGGAGTCCGCTCAGTCCGCCAGGTCACCAGACCGCAACCCAAGCCTCGCGGACTCACCCCTTATTCCAATGTTTAGTTCTTCACCGCCGGTCTGCACGCCGCCAGACCGCACAAGCTGCGTCACCGAATGGAACAGTCCGCCTGATGCAGGCGACCTCCTGAACCCCGAACCAAGTTGCCAAAGAGAAGACCGCCTGGTCGCTATCCGCGACCTGCTGTTTACCGCCTGTTGCTTAACCGCAGAGTCCGCACTGTCCCTGACCACAATCAGCGCCAAGTCCTGGCTTCCAGCGCTATCCGCACAACCTGCACAGCACAACCGGGTCAACCCTCTATCCGCGCGGACACAAAGTCCAGACCGCAGCAACTAACGCGAGCTCAATTACTGTTCACTTACTTCGATCTAGGTCTCTTGGTCACTATTAGTCTCTCTTAATCCTGATGTGACATGGGTCCTATTTATAGGCACGACGATGAGTATGGTCACCGCCCTTCCCGATAGGATCACCGCCACAACCCGCAGCAAGAACATAGTGTGTCCGCCAACCCGCGGACACACAATCCAGTCCGCCGCTCCTGTGCAGATAGCCTGTCCGCCCCAGCTTCTCCAAGGCCGGACTCCAATATCCAGTCCGCCTTGCCGCCAGAGACCAAGCCAGGACAACAGCCGGACTCCACAAAAGCCGTGTCCGCCATTCTGCGGACAAGGCATCAGCCCGCAAAACCCGAGCCCGCATCCGCGCCATCAAGGCACCTGCCGGACTCAGCGGACACCCGGCTTCCGTCCGCACATCCTGAGTCCATTGCCTAATCACCAAGGCATTGCCGGACTCAGCGGATGCGACAATCCAGTCCGCCTACACAGCGAACACCGTCCGCATATCCCAAGTCCATTGCCTCATGCCAAGGCACCTCCGGACTTAGCGGACGCGTCAATCCAGTCAGCTAACAACAGACTCCAGTCCGCAACACCCGAGTCCAAAACCTCATCACAAGGCTAAACCGGACTCAGCGGACCCTGGCTCCAGTCCGCACGCTCCTGCACAAGCAAGCCTCCAGTCCGCATATCCCCAAGCTAGCAAACAAGGCAACAGCACTTCCACCAAGCTTGGCGGACTGAGAAGCAGCCCGCGCTCCACTGCGCGATCTCCCCGGACTGAGCCAACTGGACTTGGTTCAATTCCCACCAAGTCCACTGGCCACAAGGGCCAGTCCGTACTTATTGGCGGACACTGGATCTAGCCCGCCATACCGGGCGACCTCCAGTTTCTGTCCGCGCTGACCGGCGTTCTCCGCAGCTTCCACTTGCCGCTTCACTAGAGCAAGACCAAGGCTAAACTGCCAAACCGGTCTTCCGAGCTCCAGTTCTTCAATCCGCTTTATGCCGGACTCTGCGGATAGCATTCCTATCCGCCCGGTTACTTCCTGGGAGTCATCCGCCTGCTGAGCATATACTGGCCTGTCAGACCGCTGCTGCTGTCCGCGCAGTCCGCGCGAACAGACCGCCCAGGCCGCCATAGAGCAAACCGCCTGCAACATCCCTGCCGACCTAGCAGTCCGCCAACCCTGTCCGCGTAGGCCGCACGGATAGGTTTCCCAAGCCTTCCATTCACCCACTTTCACTTCACAGAATTCAACACTCCCCCTTGAAGTGAGAAGTGGTGAATAACTCCAGCAGCTCCCGTAACCTTGCACCTGGTCCTTCCGATAGCATCTACGAAGAGTTGTCAAAGACATAGTCTTCGCCCCGCATATCATGGACCATGAGGGAGCCCTCCAGCATCTCCAAAAAGGAGTCATGCTTCCCTCTGCCTTCTTCAGCTTCAACCTCCACTCTTGCATCACAGGAGTATCACCAACTTCCTTGGTCACTGAAGTCCAAGCCTCGTTGCCTCTGAGAGAAATCACCTCTTCAGCCTTGGTGTCAACCACCTCCTTGATTCGAGTGAGGTCATCACAGCCAGAAGTCCTTTGCTCGACCTGAGGGCTAGCAAAGAAACACGAGACCAAGTCTGCCGTATTCCCTTCGCTATATCGAGCTGGTGGCTTACTGATCCTCTTCGATCTCCGAAGAACCGGATCATGGCTAACCACCTCCGCTACTATTGAACCAGCTCCGTTCCCGGGCAAACCTGGAATAATGCTCCCTTTGCTCCCTGAACAAGACGCCTCCTTACTGGAATCAAAAGCACCTGGAGCAACGCTCCCCCTGCTACCTGAACCAGAAGACTCCCCTCTTGAACAAGAACTACCTGGAACATCGCTCCCCCTGCTTCCTGAACCGGAAGCTTCCGCCTTCGAGTCTGAAGTTCCTGGAGCTTTGCTCCCCCTTCTTACCGACTCAGACGCCTTTGCCCCGGAGCTAGAACAACCTGGAGTACCTGGTGACTCAGGCAACTCCACTTCCTTAGCAGCAGCCTCCTTCAGCCCACCATCTAACCTGCTGATCTCTAGCTCCACATAAGAGCTACCCCAATACGGCGTCAACTCATCGAAAACAATGTCTCTCGACACTATGAGTTTCTTCGTCGCAGGATCCATACACCTCCATCTTCTTTTCTACTCATCATACCCAACAAAGGCTAGCTTTGTTTTCAGAGCACCTGGAGAGTGTAAATAGCAGGTAGATCCAAACACCCGAAGGTGATTCACTGAGGGCTTCACTCCGAACATCAGCTCATAAGGAGTCTTCACTATGATCGGACTAAGAGGCATCCGGTTGATGACATGAGCAGCACAGGCCATCCCTTCCGCCCAAAGAGCCTTCGGAACGCCTTTACTCTGAAGCCAACACTTGCAGGTCGCCGTTAACCAACGGACCATCCGAGCTGCAATACTGCCTTGTTGTGAAGTATGTCCACAAGAAAGCTCCATCCGGATCCCTTGCTTCCTGCAAAAGCGTGAGAACTCGGTTGAGGAAAACTCACCACCGATACTTGTCCTCAACACCTTGATCCTCCGGCCAAGCTGGCCTTCCACAAGCTTCTTGAACTCCACAAACAAGCGAACCATGTTGGACTTCTTCTTCATAAAGTATACCCAAGTATACCTAGAATAGTCATCAACCAATACCAGCATGAATCTGCTGCCTCCAAGACTGGCCGTGACGGTCGGTCCCACCAGAGCACAATGGACAACCGCCAATGGTGCTTTACATCTGGATTGTGCTTTGTCAACCATGAAGCGATAGGCTCCACATTCTTGACATCCCGCACACCCCCGACCATCGTCATAGGATGACAATCTAGGCAAGCCTCTTACGAGTCTTCTTTCCGCCATTGATTTCAGCTTGTCCATCCCTACATGCCCCCGTCTTTCATGCCAGATAGCTGCACTATCACCGGCATTCCTCCGATCAAGTCCAGAACTAGTTGAAATCCCAACTCCGTTCTTCTCCTTCCTCTCTACATGAGCTACGTTCGCCGAGAGCAAGACAACCTTGCACTCCCTCCGAAGATGACCTTGCTGCTTGCATTTATAGCACCTTGGTCCTTCCTTCCTCTTCTTATCATGCCTAGGAGAAACACTCCTTTCTTCCTGATATGAAGTAGAGGGACCAACGACAGCAGCAACCTTCACCTCCTTCCTGAACAACCCATCAAGGGAAGTCCAGACCTCCGCAGCTGACCGACATTCACTGATGTGGTCCAAGAACTCCGATGAGATCACCTGCCTGAGAATAGACTCCGCTTTCGCATTTGCCTCCTTCCAAGCTCTCATCGACTCAGCATTGCCAGCAGTATCCTCTTGTCTTCCTGCTCCGCATACAACCTCCCAAAGGTCCTCGCCAAGAAGAAAGCTCTTCATACAGGACTTCCACTGATCACAGTTCGTCTCTGTAAGAAGATCAATACCAAGACAACTTGCATCCTCCACTGCCATGGTTCTACCACTGGTTTCCTCTATAAAAGAGCAACTACTTCCATTGAGCACTGCATGACCACTCCAACAGCCTCGCTATGATACCATGTTAAAATTCAACAAACCGCAGACGCCCCCTTGGATACCCTGCTGAAAACTCAACAAACCGAAGGAGACACGCCCACTTATAATGTTGAAAGTTTTCCCGGATCGTGGAGTTAGCAGAGATTATCTCAACAAAGCAGTAACAACCAGCAACACATGCAGCACAAGCTTCTTTATTGATCAAGAGCAACCTTATTTACAAGGCGAGACATACATGGCGAGACATGCTTCACCAAAAACCAACACCGGGAAAGCAGAGACAGTTACAAAGACAAGAACAGAAAACAAGCCGCGCGGACTCAATCAACAAGCCGCCGACCTACTGCTGTGGAGTCCGCTCAGTCCGCCAGGTCGCCAGACCGCAACCCAAGCCTCGCGGACTCACCCCTTATTCCAATGCTTAGTTCTTCACCGCCGGTCTGCACGCCGCCAGACCGTACAAGCTGCGTCACCGAATGGAACAGTCCGCCTGATGCAGGCGACCTCCTGAACCCCGAACCAAGTTGCCAAAGAGAAGACCGTCTGGTCGCTATCCGCGACCTGCTGTTTACCGCCTGTTGCTTAACCGCAGAGTCCGCACTGTCCCTGACCGCAATCAGCGCCAAGTCCTGGCTTCCAGCGCTATCCGCACAACCTGCACAGCACAACCGGGTCAACCCTCTATCCGCGCGGACACAAAGTCCAGACCGCAGCAACTAACGCGAGCTCAATTACTGTTCACTTACTTCGATCTAGGTCTCTTGGTCACTATTAGTCTCTCTTAATCCTGATGTGACATGGGTCCTATTTATAGGCACGACGATGAGTATGGTCACCGCCCTTCCCGATAGGATCACCGCCACAACCCGCAGCAAGAACATAGTGTGTCCGCCAACCCGCGGACACACAATCCAGTCCGCCGCTCCTGTGCAGATAGCCTGTCCGCCCCAGCTTCTCCAAGGCCGGACTCCAATATCCAGTCCGCCTTGCCGCCAGAGACCAAGCCAGGACAACAGCCGGACTCCACAAAAGCCGTGTCCGCCATTCTGCGGACAAGGCATCAGCCCGCAAAACCCGAGCCCGCATCCGCGCCATCAAGGCACCTGCCGGACTCAGCGGACACCCGGCTTCCGTCCGCACATCCTGAGTCCATTGCCTAATCACCAAGGCATTGCCGGACTCAGCGGACGCAACGATCCAGTCCGCCTACACAGCGAACACCGTCCGCATATCCCAAGTCCATTGCCTCATGCCAAGGCACCTCCGGACTTAGCGGACGCGTCAATCCAGTCAGCTAACAACAGACTCCAGTCCGCAACACCCGAGTCCAAAACCTCATCACAAGGCTAAATCGGACTCAGCGGACCCTGGCTCCAGTCCGCACGCTCCTGCACAAGCAAGCCTCCAGTCCGCATATCCCCAAGCTAGCAAACAAGGCAACATCACTTCCACCAAGCTTGGCAGACTGAGAAGCAGCCCGCGCTCCACTGCGCGATCTCCCCGGACTGAGCCACCTGGACTTGGTTCAATTCCCACCAAGTCCACTGGCCACAAGGGCCAGTCCGTACTTACTGGCGGACACTGGATCTAGCCCGCCATACCGGGCGACCTCCAGTTTCTGTCCGCGCTGACCGGCGTTCTCCGCAGCTTCCACTTGCCGCTTCACTAGAGCAAGACCAAGGCTAAACTGCCAAACCGGTCTTCCGAGCTCCAGTTCTTCAGTCCGCTTTATGCCGGACTCTGCGGATAGCATTCCTATCCGCCCGGTTACTTCCTGGGAGTCATCCGCCTGCTGAGCATATACTGGCCTGTCAGACCGCTGCTGCTGTCCGCGCAGTCCGCGCGAACAGACCGCCCAGGCCGCCACAGAGCAAACCGCCTGCAACATCCCTGCCGACCTAGCAGTCCGCCAACCCTGTCCGCGTAGGCCGCGCAGATAGGTTTCCCAAGCCTTCCATTCACCCACTTTCACTTCACAGAATTCAACAGTAGACTCATAACATTAATGTATTAAAAGATTTTTGTTTTGACGTTTGCTAAAAGAACAAAAGAAGCGATAAACATGAAAGCCCAAAACATAAGCAAAATGAGCTTACAACTCATAAAAGTCTGAAAAGAAACAAGAAAGCTCTCTCAATCACAAAATCAGCCCCCAACCATTGTTGTACATCCATAATAACACTTAAAAATTGGCTAACCAGTCCCCAATATTGCTGTCCAGCGAGATATATGGCTATTTGACAAAGTATAAGGCCCAAAATAGGTGCTAACTAATATAAAATAGCCCCAAAAAATGACTATCCAGCACAAAAGGTAGAAAAATAACATTAACAAAAGTAAGAAAATAATATAGTAGAAGAGTAATAGCCAAACCAGCAAAAGGGAGGAGAGGGAGGGAGGAGGTGTTGCACAACTGCTCCTTCGAGGAATGCAGAGGTCCAGTCACATCCTTCCAAATTCTCCAAAGGAAGTACTGAAGGAGGTAAGAAAGTAGAGGAAGAAGCAGCCGCAACTCCAAAATCGACGACAGCAAACTGTTGAAGTGCTAGACCGGGCGGCCTTGCGGTCTTGTCCAACGGTTTGTTGACCGAGCGGTCTGGTGGTCTCCTCAGAAGCCTGGAGACCGGGCGGTCTATCGATCTCCTGTTGCGGCCTTTTCTATCCTGATGGAGTTACCGAGCGGTTAACTCATTTGTCTAACCGCGCGGCCTATGCGGTCTCCTGTATTTCTAGCCGCCCAGTACTGTAAATATTTAGTCCCACATTGTTTATTTGTACTCTCCCATATCCCCTCCATTCTATAAAAGGGAGGTCATACCTTTGTAAATGATATCTTTTTTGGATAATAAAATTTCAATTATTCAAAACTCAATCCGTTTTTCTCTTGCTAGTTCGCTACTTTTAACATGGTATCAATGCACATAGGAAGCGGATAGTCATAGACCTCCCCTAGGTCAAGCATGAGAGAACAAAGCATATAGAGGTTTACTGCCACTTCATTCGGGAAGAGATTTTGAAGAAACAGATCTATACACGGTTTGTCACCTCTGACAAAGAATTGGAAGATATCTTCACAAAGCCGGTCTCTACTTCCTTCTTCCATGTTTGTGACAAGCTGAGCATGATTGATATATATGCTCCAGCTTGAGGGGGAGTGTTGAAGTATTAGACCGAGTGGCCTTGCGGTCTTGTCCAGCGGTTTATTGACCGAGCGGTCTGGCGGTCTCCTCAGAAGCCTGGAGACCGGGCGGTCTATCGATCTCCTGTTGCGGCCTGTTCTATCCTGATGGAGTTGCCGAGCGGTTAACTCATTTGTCTAACCGCGTGGCCTATGCAGTCTCCTGTATTTCTAGCCGCCCAGTACTGTAAATATTTAGTCCCACATTGTTTTTTTGTACTCTCCCAAATCCCCTCCATTCTATAAAAGGGAGGTCATACCTTTGTAAATGATATCTTTTTTGGATAATAAAATTTCAATTATTCAAAACTCAATCCGTTTTCTCTTGCTAGTTCGCTACTTTTAACGCAAACCCTAAACAGACGACATAGAGCGGCAACACAGGGACGGCGGCTCAAAGCAGCGGAACAACACAGAAGAAAAAGGAGGGGGAGAGAGAGCTTGTAGGAGATAATAGCAGGGCACGGGCACGAGATCTACGGCACGAAAGCAGCATCACAAAGTAGCGACATAGAGTAATGACACGGGAACAATGACATAGAGTAACGACAGCAAAACAACAGCAGCAGAATAACGACATCAGTGCATCAATTACTAGGAAGAATAGAGGCAGAATAAAAAAAGAGGAGCATCAGATAGAAAGGAGAAGTAGCCAGGATTAACGAGAGAGGATAAGCGGCACAAGAACAATGCAGAGATAGAAGTGTGGGAATGAGAAGGGCTCGGGCCCAATTTATCAAAAAACAGTAAGAGGCCAGCGGTAATAAGAAGCCAAATACCGATCCAGGTGCCACCCTAACAATCCCAAGCTAACCACCAGCCAACAACAAGCCACCTTATGTGTCAAATGCATAAGCCAGCACAACACCCGGCCAACACAAGCCCAAAATTACTAATGATAACCCACATAACACTATTTATCATTTGTTACAAAAATAAAAATGTGACATCACAAAAATTTTGCTAAAAGCATCCCTATCATAATTCAATAACAAATTTAATAGAATGACAAAGAAAATTAACTAAATAGAAAATGCACAAAATTATTACGTAAACTCTATACTGCCTTGCGTTCTCATCATTGGGGAAAAATATTAAAATATTTCACACATTTTTTGGATCATCACAACGGTATCCCTGCAATCCCTCTCTGACGGCATGCGCTGCAAACTCCTCTCCACAACCTTCGACGAAAAGGCAAGGGAGTGGTTCTATAGCCTCCCCCACCCCGACTCAGTTACCACTTTTCGAGAACTAAGGGTAGACTTCTTGCAAAGGATTTTCACCTCAAAAAGGCGTAGGACAGACATCGTCGCACTTTTCCAAATACAATAGAGTTCAAAGGAGACAATAGGACAGTATGTAGATCGGTTCCAGAGTTAGATCATGAAAGTATCAGATGTAGACTCCCAGATCTATCGAGCCACTTTTACTAACAGTCTTCGGCCCGTGTTGTTTAAATTTATGATTAATGAGAAGATGCACATGACTTATGCAGAGCTTCTAGAAAGGGTAAACCAATTTATCAAAGGTGAATTCAATAACAGAGATTTTGTCACAAGTCTTTCAGAGCTAGGAGGGAAGCGACCGTGGAGCTCTTTCAATTGTCCCTCAGTTCCCCCGTAGAAGAATAACTTTATTTGCCAGAAGAATCGACCCCCAAATTGGGGGCGTGACTCTCGTCACCAAGGACCTTAAGCTTTTTGACAAATGAGGCCAAGACACATTCAACCACAGCGGGGATAAAATGTCAAGCCTTCATTACTATTAGGAGCCTCACCAAAATAATGGGAAAGTGATACGCAAGAGTATACTGATATCAGGGTACCGATGGAATAAGTTCTGGAGATCCTTCAATAGCAACCCGACTTCCAACCTTCGAGGCCCATGAAAGGAGGACTCAAGAGCAAGAACCCAAACCTCTATTGCATGTTCCAATGCGACATAGGGCACGATACATAATTTTGTCGGGTTCTCCATAGCCTAGTATAAAGGCTGCTAAAGGAAGGAAAGTTAGAATAAATGCTGTCAAAAAGGCAGCCGGAGACAGCCAGAGAAGATCTACCATCACGAAAAGGGAAGGAGAAAATGGGAGAAGGGCCAAGTGCCCCAAGGTGCAACCTCATTGATAAAGAAAGGGAGAGTGTGGAAATGGAAGGAGTTGGCACACTAGGAAGCAGCAATTACAACCACAATGGGGCAGGAGTGTATCCCTCCCTTAAAGGAAGCATGAGGCACCTGTAAGGAAGGGAAGTAGCCTCAGCATCGCTGGCTCTGCCTCCTCGCATGGCAGTGATGTTTAAAGAAGAATACTAACCTAAGTTCATCAACCATTTCCATGATGTCTTTGCCATCAAAGCCATCTTGGGGTACTATGCAGTCAGTAGAATCCTGCTAGACATAGGAAACTCGGTCAATCTCTTGTTCAAATATTCTTATAAGATATTGAAAAAGGACGAGCCTTTGAAAGCATGTGATGACCCCCTCTATGGTTTCTCGAGGGAAAGGAGGGAAGTTGAGGTAAGTGTGGATCTGACAGTCATCCTAGGTGAAATAGCTGGGCAGGAGTCCTTCCTAGTCATCGATGCCCTAATAGTTATCATGCAATTTTTGGGAGACTCCTCCTGGATAACCTTCATGCCATCGCGTCAACCTATCACTAGGTCTTGAAATTCCTGCTGGGAGGAAAACAGTTTAGGGTCAGGAGTGACCCAAAACGTCTAGAGAATGTTATGTCCGGCCAGTGAATTCAGCAGAATAGTACGTGCCACATTGAGTTGGAGAGACAAAATTTCCAGGCACGATAGAGGAATACTTTGTGCTTCCTCTTAAAGGTACGTAAACTACGAGTTTGGTATAAGTATATGTTCCAATGCCAGTCGAGAAAGTTGGGTTTGCTAGCAAAATGGAGGAGTACGATAGACAGATCAAACCACTCGTTAAAAAGTATAAATGGCCTGACATATGTGGTTTTGTGTTCTCTCTATAATCATTATCATCACTAATCTAAGAGCTTTACATGTTTCTTCTAAACCAAAGATCTAGAATCTTCTCTTTAGAAAAGTTTCAGGATATGTGAGATACCCTCTTTCCTAAAGTATTTGGTATTCAAGAAAAACTAGAACAGATCCGGGAATGACACTCATGTGTGGTTACCGGTGCCTACTGGGACCCCTTCGGATGTATCCGGACGTCATTGAACCTGGGTCCTTAGGCCTCTGACCCTTCTGCCCATGTGAGTCACATCCCCCACCGTAAGACATCGATGATTGCCCTGACGAGATACTCTCGAACAACATATGTGTTAGGTTCAGATGTGTTGAACGAGTGCACATTGATCGAGGCATTATCTGTATTAATGTTTTATTTCCGAGAATAAGTTCCAAGCAACAGGCACTTATTCCCCACCAATGTTCGTCAACGTTGCGCACATACGAGAGCTCTGCGGATGCCTTGGGGATTTCTGGAATCATTAACATCTAGCAAGCAAACCCCATGAAATAGAGGACAACTCCTCTGAAGTAGCATAAGTAGTCTCTTTTGTTTTCCCAAGGCAAGCATTTGACCAATGAGTCAAACGCTTCGCCAAGATCTGTCTAGCAAGCGTTTGCTAGACGACTCGTAACACTTTTCCAAGATCCGTTCGTTAAACAATTCATAACGATTCAATAACCATTCAAAATAGTGGTTTAGGCGGACATTCCGTATGAGGTTGCCTGAGGTTTTCTTCCTATCTAAATAGGTGGACACTCGGTATGAGGTCACCTGAGGTTTTTTTCTTATCAAAATAGGCGGGCACTTGGTATCTGGTCGCCTAAGGTTTTCTTGCTATCTAATTAGATGGACACTCGACATAAGGTTGCTTAGGATTTATCCTATTCAAATGACCAGACACGTGACTTGTGTTAGACTAGGTTTCTCTTTAATTCACACAAGTGCTCGGATTAAGGAACAAAAGGAAATCGCAAAGAAGAATCTACAGAAGGAAGTGCTCGGGTAACATGGGCGCGGTTAATAATGTCGTTCTTTCCTCCGAGCTCGAAGGTGCTACTTCTGGATGGCCCGCAAAAAGAGTTCTGTAGTCTTCTCTTACGAACACGGGTTTCAACGCGTTGTTCTCCTTTAAAATGTGGATCATTATCTCCGTCCCAAGCTTGGCAACTCGTGCCTGCTCCCGGTGGAGCACTGTCTCATCTACCGCTCTCTTTTCCTGCAATAGCGAGAGTCCATAAAGGAGTCACCCTCTCCACATTGGTAAGAAAAAGAAGGTCGTGGTTATGTTTATGTCTTACCTTTAATCACTCTCATAGGTGGGCATTCGCGGCCAGTGCATCTTCAAGGAGACCCCAAGCCACACTATTATACGAGATAACCTGCAAGTTCACCACGGCGGTTCTTGTGGACAAGTCTCCCGCAGGGATCGCCTCTATCTCCTCGAGATCGTCCGAGCGATAGATCACCTTGGAAACGGTCACTGCATGGTGATGAACCCACACAGTCTCTCTCTAGGAGGGTAGGTTGGTAGGGATCTTCATGGACTCAGGTACCTTGATGATCAACGATGTTATCAATTCAAGGAACATACTCTCCTTAGGAGGTGGAACGGTGGACTTGACGACACCCGTTGTTGGTCGATCTTGTTATTCCTCGGCAACTGGCTTCCTGCCTGTAGATAGGGTTGCAGCCTGGAGCTTGACACCATCAAGACATCTGCAGATGACAATAAAGCCTCAGAGCAGATATGCAAAAATATTTATAGACCTTTCGAAAAGACTTACAATCTTCGGTAGGGGCGTCATCCACTTCCTTTAACCAACGAACATAAAACCATATATCCAAGAATGCCATCCCCAAATAGAGAACAATCTGCCAACCAACCACTAGCAAAGTTGGGGGATAATAGATCTCTTCTGCATGAAGGGAGGGGAGGGTGTTGATACTGCCCAAATATCTTTTGAAGAATGCGAACTGAGATCGCCAGCACATGGGAATGCCCACCACATTCACAATCTGCATCTTGTTGGACTAGAATTGCAGCTGCACGCACTTTAAGGCATATGTCTTGAAGAGAAAGCAGAATACTTCTAAAGAAAAGGTTATCCATTCCAACCTTAGGTGCATCACGAAAGATATTATGGTCTCCATAGAATTGGGAGATAGTTGAGCAGTTAAATCCCCAAATAAATCAGAATATCCGCGACCTCTGGGAAAATGGGAAAGGTCCAGCCTTCCCCGAAGTGATTGAGGGGGACGACGAGTTCACCCTTATACACTTAGATCACCTTCTCTTCTTTATTTGGAGGGTGCACAAAATGTGTGTCTCCTAGCGGATGCTTTGATGGGAAGATCGCCAAGTCCATGCGGTCTAGTGTTGGGCATGACTGTTTGTCACTAAGAAAAGCGAGCATGCACCGAGATCTAGGCAAGGAAGGAGCTCGTACCATTTTTAGAGAAGTGATTAGAGATTTTGGAGAAAACAAAAGTGGTGGGATCCTTTATTTATACCCTCGGCAAAAAGTTAGAAGCGGTGCCAAAAGGTGCCCTTTCGTAACTGGTCTTGCGCACTCAATCTCCTAGCAAAGCTCTGGACTGCTCGACCAGGTACCGTCCGACGGTAGGATGTGGGCAATGAAAATAATGGAGCAAATGGCGAGGGAACAATTATATAAAATTACTAATATTATTGATGCAATTACATTTCATAATAAGGAAGCAAGTGAAGGTCATGTGATCTCAGCTATCAGCTGCGACGATTAAGCTCCGCCTTCAATTTGGTGAATTTCGTCTCCAATCTGGCGACCCGTGCTCTGATCTGCGGCAAGACGTGCCAAATGGAGCACAAGATCGCCGCTAACACCTCCCCTTCGCTAGGAGACACTATAGGTAAGAGCAAAATTAGTTTTCTTTTGCAAACAACTTTGACACACCTTACATGGATATACCTCTTGCCAGAAGTGACAGTCAATCGATTCCTATGTGCTCATCTCCAAAGACATCAATGAAGGTGGTCGCGGGCGATGATGGGCTTACCATGCAGTCGTGGCCCTTAGGGGAGCTGAAAGCTCATAAGTTAATTTTGGGTGGAACTGATGACCGTGCGGAACCAAAGATAGGGTGCATGGCCATCTCAGGGTCTATGAGCTTTAGGAATGCCTTTTGCAGTAACTCCCCATGCTTTTGAGTGGCCTGTAGCTGCGAGTGAGTTCACAGCTGTTCATTGGGGTCTACCCCCACCACAGGAGGAATAATGGCCGACTTCTGAATGCTTCGCTGAAGCCCAAGGGCGTCCGCAAGCTTGACTCGCTTGGATAACAACTTGCCTCCAGATGAGTTCTCTAACACCTTTTGGTACTGCACAGATACCCTCTTGGCCTCTGCCACCAACTGTTCCATCCAAAGTTGGGCTTTTTCCGTGACCTCCTCTCGGCTTTTCTCGGCCTCCTCAAAGGTACCGTGGAAAATAATGCCCTCAAAGGCACTAAACATCAGGATTTTCGCAGAATCACCAGCAGCCAATGAGTCCTTAAAGGAGGTCGCATCTGCAAATATTTGCGTGAAAGATGGAACCTTTGTCAACAACTCTTACCAATTATCAATATAGATAGTGGGCCCTCTCACTGGGTCAATCGCCACTCGAAGGTTTCCTATGGGTATAGTGGTCTTTGAGGTAGAGCTCTCGGCGGTCACACGCCTTCTGACGGGATAGGCCCTCTTGACCACTATCTTCCTCAAATGTCCCAGCAAACCTATTTTGATTGGTAGGCCCCTAATAGAAGGTCATAGTGAAAGCGCTCTGGCTAGCTCGCTGGCCCTCGACATCAATTTTTCCAGAACATCCTGGTTCATACCAGCCATTTCCAATAAGATCCAAATCTGCAAGAAAGGTGAAGAAGGGGGTAGACCAGTCTACCCTATTTATAGGCTCGCACTGCAAGCATTTGGTCACAGTCTTTGCAGTCACAAGTACACTTTTTCGGAGCCGTGCGGTTTGCCAAAAAGTGAGGGGCTTATGTTAACCCAAATCCTGCGACTACGGAGGATAACATTCAAAAGAAGCTAGGACTACTTGCCAATGAGCCATTCTCAGTGCTCGTCGATCTCTTGGGTGAACACCCCTAGAAGTATTATAGTGTTCAGCACGAACGGTCAGTAGGAGACCTTCAGGCGGCTTCTCAAAATATAGTCTAGAGGCTCTAGTCTGGAGTACATACAGACACTACAACCAATCCAGCGTAGACACTTCTTTTTAGATCCAGTTCAGGAAATGCTGCCCAATTTCATGCGACCTCTTCTTTAGTCTTCGCCACTGCACCCGACTTTTCATGTATCTCAGGCGGCTGTGCATTTAATGTCACAATTAATAAGGTAGTAAAAGCCCGTTGGTTCGTGAACCATCCAGGCAGCTTACCCTGAAGTATAAAAGGGGACTATGGGTGATTGGAGGGGATACACCTACTTAGCCAAGAACTAGCCTAGTCGCTGGTGCGGACACTAAGTCTAATAAAACTTTCTTTTTCTCTTTACTTTTACTCGAATGCTATTACAATCCTCATTTTCAATTAATCAAGAGGCTCGTCGCAAGGATGGCCTTTTCCACAGAGGGTCACATCTGCTGTTCGTTGTTGCTAGTGGCACCTCCTTTTATTTGCCATACTATCTGTGGGGACAGTAACCAATTGCTATCGAACCACACTTTCCTATGCCGACCACCCTACCCAAGTATTGCTCGCAGAGAGTTGGTGACATTTTTTTGGCTCCAACAGACATCAAAAGAGGGAGGAGGTACCACCGTGTCACTTTGGACACTACTTTCATCATCCAAAGATGAGTTCTCTTTTCCCATGAACCACATATTTATCTCTTCATCATCACTAGAGCTTGAGCCGCTTGTTTCCTAAAAGGAGGAGTCATCTCATGTGGATGTATTCAACATATTCTTCTTCATCTTCTCTTTTTGTCACTTTTCTTTTTGCTCCTTCATATATTTTGGGCAATTGCTCCGGATTTTTCTAGTCCTTCAACAATGAAAAACTATGGTGGTGGACGCTCCTTGTCATCGTCGTTGCTAACTTTTCTTTCTTAGATTTTGATCTGTTCCTATTTGAAACTTTGGTGATGTATTTCCGGAATGTGTTTCTCATTTCCTGATTTCTTATGATTTTTTGAAGTTCTTCACCTTCCCTTTGTGTCATTTTTCTTTTTTCTCCTTCATATATTTTGGACAATTGCTCTATATTTCTTGAAGTTCGGGTTAAACCCGGTGGAAGAGACCTTAGAATATTTCTCACCAAGTCCTCACTAGAGAAGACTTTTCCAAGTACTCTTGAGGCCCTTACGATCTTTGTGAGCCTCGTGAATATGGTGTCCAAGTCTTCATTGGTATCCATCCGGAATTTCTCATACTTGGATTCCAATTGAAAGAGTTTGAATCATTGACCTGTGAATTACTTTGATGATTCAATTGTACTGAAGTCCAAATATCATAAGTAATTCCGTAAGCACAAATACAATTAAATTTAATCCAATCAAGAGCGCAAAACAAAAGTTCATGGCTTTTGCAATATTTTTGCATTCAGTTTATAATTTTCATCTCATTTATCTGTAGGTTTTCCAATAGTTTCTCCTCCTACAATTGTAGGAGAGGAGTATCGTTGTTTAGCATAATCCATACTTCTAGGTCTAATATCATTAAAAACACATCATCCTAGTTCACCAATAATTGTAATCAGAACCGGTGAACAATATTGGTCTACTAATCTCTTGTCCCTCATTGAAAGCGGGATTATAATGCGCCATTATTTCAGGTGGTGAAATCTTTTTGGAATGAACTAATTCTGATATCACTTGTTGCATCATCAAACATTATTAGAGAGAGGTGAATAAAGGTGTTATCTAATTTTATTTTCATTTTAAAACTTGATCAAATTATTTTATAAACATTTTCAGAAAATAAAAGTTAAATCATCAAAATAATATAGTATGCTGAAAGATTTTATTTCACAAATAGTTTGATTACAAACATGTGATTTTAATGATGCTAGAAATCAAGGC
This sequence comes from Platanthera guangdongensis, assembly GCA_039583875.1. Taxonomy (NCBI): domain Eukaryota; kingdom Viridiplantae; phylum Streptophyta; class Magnoliopsida; order Asparagales; family Orchidaceae; genus Platanthera; species Platanthera guangdongensis. The sequence continues at coordinate 105,872,083 of CM077161.1, read as the reverse complement.
GGTGAATATAAAAATCTTTTTAGTTTTCTATACCGACCTCTCTTTATGGACCGGTGGACCCTAGCCTATCTTTCCCTAGATAGACCTCAAATCACCACCTAGACCTATTCCATAGATCTAGTCACCAACACACGCGACAAATTCCTCCTTAAGCCGCACACGGGTCTAGTCACCCACACGAGCAAATTCCACCACCGATACACAAGAATTAGTCACCAAAGAAAATAGAAAAATATAAGATGAGAAATAAGATTCCTGTATAGAAACTCCCTATGAAGAAACTCTGATGACAATGATGAAGACATGCTAGAGATTAGAGTTATCGATGCATTCGTCCTTCGTGTAAATTATGCGTTGATTGTGAAAGTGCTAGCTAGATCTGATATACTCTAGAGGGGGGTGAATAGAGTATATGATGCTTAAAACTTTTTACAAAAGTTATTGTAATCTGAGTGAACAGGGAAGCAAATAGTAAATATAACCACAGAATAATCACAGTCTACAAAAGAAACTAATCACAAAACAACCTAGTCACAAAACAATCACAGCCAGAAACAAAAATAAAGACAAGCAACCAGAAGACATAAGGAGCTATAGTGGTTCCCCTAAACTTGGGTACATCCACTCTTCTACCACCCTAGGTAGGAATCCACTGCAGGATGAGTTGATCAGGTGTCCTGGGCACCAATGAGCTTTTGATAAGGTGCTCAAAAACCAAACCAGATTTTTTGATCAGGTGTCTTGCCACCAATGAGCTTTTTATAAGGTGCTCAAAAACCACACAAAAAACTTTTGAAGGGAGTTTTAAAAACACTTTACAGAGGTGGGGATGAGAGAGTGATGGAAGTCTTCTCTTTCTCAAAGCAGCAGAGAAGACTATGTGGATATTGATGTTGTCAAAGCTCCCCCCGAGATCTGTAGTTATTTAGGAAATGAAGCTTTGCTGTAGGGTGATAGGCCTTCAGAAAATTGATCTCCAGCAAATGATGATTTCAGCAACAGCTAAAATGTGAGGTGTTTGGAGTCTTGAATGTTGATGGCCTTGAACACTTGAATCAAAAGAGATCTGAAGATTTCATATTTGTTGATCTCCTTTTGGTGATGGTGTTCTTGTGTGAATTCTTTTAGACAGAGAATGTCTACAGCTCTCTTTCTTTTTCTCTTGAATGATTGTTGTTGAGAAAGATGTTGTTCCAGAGAAGAGTTGTTGCAGCGAATATTTTTTTTCTTCTTCTTCTTGTGCACTCTCTTCTTGTCAGGAATTCAAAAATCTTATCTTTTATTCCTTTGTTCTGAATAGAAATGGTCGTCTGTCCAGAATAGCCGTTAGCCTGTCATTAATTACATCCTTAATTGTAATTGTCTTCTGGGGGAAGTCCAATGAAACATTCCTTGATAATTCCTTGAAACTTGCTCCAGAATAAATGAAAATGGCCACAAGATCTTCTGAATTAATTACTGGCAATAACTCCTTAACTGTCTGAATTTTGAATCTTGAAAATCATTTAACTCTTCAGAAAAATGTCGAACTGAGCTCAGCGATTTGGACTTAGACAGTAACAGAGATCGTCGATCTGAGCTCAACTATCGTCGAACTGAGCTCAGAGACAGAGAATCAATACTGGAGTCAAGATCGTCGAACTGAGCTCGAAGATCGTCGAATGGAGTTCGATGATTTGTTGAAGTTGAGCTCAGCGATCGTCGAATGGAGTTTGACGATCCGTCGAAGTTGAGCTAAACGATCGTCGATTGGAGTTCGACGATTCGTCGTACTGAGCTCGACGAAATGACTTAGTCTCCAAACTGAAAAACTTTGGTCTTGAGAGCAGCTTCCAAACCTAACTACTAACCCTTACACTCAATTCTAATTGACCTTTAAATCTATACAAAGAGGTCAAAAACAGGTTTCCTAAAGACATAGTGATCCTGACCAAAATTAGTAATAGGGTGTTCCAACAATCTCCCTCTATTTGGGTTAGGATTACTATTTACAGAAATTGAAATAAAAGTAACAATATACAAAGCAAAAATGCAATAAACAAGACATTGCAGAAGCATAGATATATCTCAGACAGATCATAAATCAGAATAATTGTCATCTTACAGAATTATTCCTTCTCCTTCCTCTTTATAAGTTTAATTTCTCTATTTGGATTAAGAGCTTCCTTCTTTGATCTCCTGTCATCAGCTTCACCTAAAGAAGTTTGTTGTTTAGGCCTTGGTACCACAACTTCAGGGTGCAGCTCCATGTATCTTTTAGAATCAAAAAACTTGCTGGAAGCATATCTTTCAAGTTCCTTCTTTCTTTGTTCTGACATGGTAGTAATGCTGGAGGTGTCCTTGCCTTGCTCTCTAGCTTTCTTAATTTGATCCAAGGCAGCTAATTCCTTCATTCTAGCAGTCCATGCAGTAAGATTATTCTCTGGATCCTCAAAAGGCACTGGAGATTCATATCTGTTCGAAGTATTATCTGGAGGAGCTCTGGATGAGACTAATTCTTTCAGCTTGTAGGGAAAAGGGCCTGAAGTTGTATCAGATGAAGCTTGTCCTTCCCTTGAGTATGGATGCTGTCTAGAGTAGCCTTTGGAGTAAACTTGGAGTTCCCTTTGGTTTCCTCTATAATTTCCTCTCCTTGATTGAGAACCTCTGGATTGGCTTCCCCTATATTGAGATCTTCCTTGAGACTGATAGGGGGTTTGACTTCTAGCAGAAGGATGAACAGCAGAGCTACGACTTGCACCTGCATCAGGAGGAGGAGGTGGAGGAGGATGATGGAACTGAGAGGAACCTTTCTCATATTTCCTCTTCTTCTTCATAGCCTTTAGTTGATTCTTGGAATATTGCATCCAGTGTTCAGTTATAGGGTAGTCATGAAGAATATAATAGGGAATATCATTGGTATCTTTGACTTTAGCTGGTGGAACTCTTTTCATAGCTTTGCTTCTTGCTTTTCTTTTCCTGGCTATCGTAGCAGAAGAATCATCAGAATCAGTTCTGAACTGATCACTTTCAGAGCTTTATTCATCATATAAAGCATCAATTCTTTTCAGATAATCTTTCTGAAGTTGGGTTGAAGCAGATGAGACAGTGGTGACAGCAGTTGTAGCAGTAGTAGATACAGAGATAACATTTTTAGAAACACTACTTTCAGATACAATAGGTTCAGCATCAGCAATAATAGTAGGCTCAAAATCAAATGCCTTTGTCTGCATATCCTCAGAAACTGAAACATCAGCAGCATCAGAACAAACATAAACATCAACATTTTTTGTCAGCAGGAGTAGCAGCAGCAATAAAACTAGCAGCATAAACTGAAAGTACAAAAGAATTTATAACACTGGTGTCACAACTTGAAAAGGGCACAATGGCCTTGGAAAGATCCTCTGATGTCTGGACTGCAATGCTTACTGTAAGACAGCTGAAGTAAACTGAATCAAAAACTGATAAGAGTGACCTGAGGTCCACTGAGAAGACTGCAACTTGTGGTGTTAAGGCAAGAGCTTGAGCTGAGGTAACAGCAGCTGCAGGCAATCTTACCACTTCATGAGGCATCTCCCCCTGCCTAGATTCAGAGAGTGCTGGATCAAGGCACCCAAAGGAAGGGATTGCCTGAGGAGGAAAGATGGAGGATAGCCTGGCAAATAAGTCTGCAACTGACTTGAAGAGTGGAGCCAAGGAGGTCTCCAACAGAAGTGAGAGACTGGGAGCTATCAGCTCATATAGTCTGTTGGCTAAGGCTGAAATATCTACATGCTCAGTAGGGACTTGAGCAGAGGTAGAGAAGGAAGGTGGAGTAGCTGAAGATGTTAGTGGAGAGCTGGTGTATGGGGGAAAGGAAGGTTGAGGTGTGGGGATTGTGGAAATGGAAGACAGTGGTATGAAGATAGAATGTGTGAATGAGGGTTGATCAATGGTATCTTGCAGAAGTTGTTGGTAAGATGTGGATGAAGAGGGTGGATTAGGAGGGGATGAAGGTGAATCATCCATGAAGGAATCATATAGAAGATTGAATGATGGAATGTTGGATGATGTGTCAATGTCTGGGTGAGGGTAGTGATGTAGAGGGTGGAATGGTTCTTCTGTTATTGGAAAAGTTGGAGAGGGAATAACAGTTGGAGAAGAAACTGAAGTTGGAGATGGGGTTGAGATAATGATTGTGGGGGAAATTTGAATGGTGGATGTGACTGGTGGAGTTGAAATAGGAGGAGGAGGAGAAGCAGCATGCAAGTCTTCTGCAGGGGCAGAGACTTGAGGGGAAGAGACTGCAAGAGTCCTTGTGCCTGAAGTGGTGCTTGAAGAGGGCCTGCTGGGGTTCACTATCTGTCTGTCCCATTTGCCAAACAGGGCACAGGACAGCCTCTTAGAGGCATTGATATGCATCCCAGATGAGACTAGCAGTGCAGGGCATCTGTTATGAAGAAACAGCCATAAGATCCTTCCATAATTTACAAAGTTCTTATTGATCTTCTTCTTAATCAGATCAAAGAAGATCTCTCCCCAGTTTAACTATTTCTTATCCACTAATGCACCCATCAAGCACAGCTGATACCTGGAGATGGTATCATGGGATGAATGCTTGGCCAACAGAATCTTTCCCACTACATCAGCTAAAAACCTGTATTCCACAGCTAAGTTCTTATTCAGCAGCTTGCTATGGTTTGCATCAGAATGACCCATTCTAGCAAGTAAATTAGAAAATGCTTCTCCTGACAACTCAGCAGAATCCTCTCCAGAATTCAATCCAAAAATCTCTGTCAGAATTCTAGAAGTCAGAGGGACCTGGGTTCCAGAAATTGAACCAACCACTGTATTTTGGTCCTGGTTGTGGGCAGTATACACCCACTCCTTAATCTCATCAGCAACCAATTTGATTCTTATGGACATGATAGTAACAAGCTTTTGCTCCTTGAACAGTTTTAGAATGTCTTGAAAAATTTGATCACTGGTGCTAAAAGACTCCATGTCTATATCAAATCCTGCATCAAACTTCATTGCGGCTAGAACGGCAACTGAGACGGCCATTGTTACCTGCAAAAATCAACAAACAAACGACCAAGTGTAGAGAGGTTTGGAGGGAAAGAGAATTTTTGCAGAGAGAACGAAGGTGCAAAGAGAGAACGATGGCCGAAAAATGAATTTTATATTAGGGTTCGACGCAGAAAAAGAAAGATCGTTGAACTCAGTTCGACGATCGGAGCTTCTAAAGGAATCTGAAAGGTCTTCAATATCATCGATCTCCGTTCGATGATATTGGAGAGCGTCGAGCTCCGTTTGACGATAGTTCAGAGAACAAAATCGTCGAGCGTCGTTCGACGATCGTTGACCTAGAGAGATAGTTGAACACTATCTGAGAAGCGCTGAACTCTGGTCGACGATTTCGGAAAGCGTCGATCTCCGTTCGACGATCTGGGGGAAAATTGTCGAGCGCAGTTCAGAGACCTGAAATACAATCTAGACACTAGAAAAATCAGGATGTTTGCCTAGTCTTGGTCATTTTTTAGAGTTTTAAAATCTTGGATATTATTTTAGACTTCCTCCATCTAACATTTCTAACTGATTTAGGAAGAAGGTGTGTTTCTTTTCGTCCAAGGGCTTGGTGAAAATATCTCCCCTTTACAAATTAGTTGGGATATATTGAAGTTCAATTTTATTCTTCTCAACATTATCCCTTAAAAAGTGATGCCTAATTTCTATGTGTTTTGTCCTACTATGGAGGACTGGATTTTGAGCTATAGAAATAGCACTGGTATTATCACAAAAGATTTTTAACTTCTCTAAGTTGTAGCCATAGTCTAGGAGTTGGTTTTGAATGCACAATATTTGTGAACAACAACTACCTGCAGCCATATATTCAGCTTCAGCAGTTGAAGTTGACACAGATGTTTGTTTCTTGCAAAACCAAGAGACAAGTCTGTCACCAAGAAACTGACAAGTTCCACTGGTGCTTTTTCTGTCAATTCTGCATCCAGCATAATCAGCATCAGAAAATCCAGTTAATTCAAATGCTGAATCTTTTGGATACCAGAGACCTAGATTTGGACAACTTTTAACATACCTTAGAATCCTTTTTACTAATGTTAGGTGTGACTCTCTAGGGCTTACTTGGAATCTAGAACATAGGCATGTAGCAAACATTATGTCATGTATACTAGCTGTAAGGTACAGTAAAGAGCCAATCATTGCTCTATATGTTGTCTGATCAATAGGTTTCCCATGTTCATCAGCATCCAATACAACATTGGTAGGCATAGGTGTTTTCATATAAGATGCTTCAGACATACCAAATTTCTTAACCAATTCTTTTGCATACTTGGTTTGAGAAATAAAGATGCCTTCAGCATGTTGTTTGACTTGCAATCCTAGAAAGAAGGATAGCTCACCCATGCTACTCATTTCATATTTGGAATGCATTAGGTTGGAGAACCTTCTACACAAATTTGAATCAGTAGAACCAAAAATAATATCATCTACATAGATCTATACTAGTAGGGTATGAGACTTATGAGTTCTAATAAAAAGAGTTTGGTCTACTCTACCCCTTATAAATTCATTTTCCAGAAGAAAGCATGCTAGGGTCTCATACCATGCTCTAGGAGCTTGCTTGAGACCATATAATGCTTTGTTTAATTTAAAAACATAATCAGGATGAGTTAGAGAGATAAAACCTGGAGGTTGTCTGACATAGACTTCTTCTTTGATATCTCCATTTAGAAATGCACTCTTTACATCCATTTGGTATACTTTGAAGCCTTTGTGTGCTGCATAAGCTAAGAATATTCTGATGGCTTCCAATCTTGCAACTGGTGCAAAAGTCTGGTCATAATCTATGCCTTCTTCTTGAGTGTATCCTTGAGCAACTAGACTTGCCTTGTTCCTTACAATTACTCCTTGATCATCCAATTTATTTCTGAACACCCACTTTGTTCCAACAATGGAGTGATCCTTAGGCCTTGGCACTAGTTCCCAAACTTTGTTCCTTTTAAATTGATACAACTCTTCTTGCATTGCAATGATCCAGTGTGGATCTTGCTCTGCATCTTGAATGGATTGAGGTTCAATTTGAGATAGGAAGAAAGTGTGCAACAGTTTTTGGTTTACCTGATTTCTGGTTTGCACACCAGCTGAGATGTCTCCAATTACTTGGGAAATTGGATGATCTCTTGATGTTACTAAATCAACAGGGGGTGTTGATTGTTCACCAACCTGTGTTGTTGTTTCCTCTCGTGGTACAACAATTAGCTCTTCAAGAAGTTTCTCTTCAATATGTTGAATGCTTTCTTCATCTTCACTGCTTTCCTCTTTTTGAGTAATAAGTAACCTGTTCAAATCTTCAGCAAGAGAATGTACCTATAAAGGTTCTATGGTAGAAGTATTCTTCTCCTTGAAAGACATGTTAGATTCATCAAATGATATGTGAACAGATTTTTCAATTCTAAGGGATGATTTATTATAAACCCTATAAGCCTTACTGATCATGGAGTATCCCAGAAACACTCCTTCATCAGCTTTGACTTGAAATTTTGCTAAATATCTCTTGTCATTATTATAAATATAATAAATACAACCAAAAATTCTAAAATAATCAACTTTAGGTTTCTTCCCTTTGAGTAATTCATAGGGAGTCTTGCCCTTCAGTTTATGTATTAAACTTCTGTTCAGCACATAGTTGGATGTGTTCACTGTCTCTGCCCAAAAAGATAGAGGAAGGTGAGCATCTGACAACAATGTAGTGGCAGATTCAATAAGGGTTCTATTTTTCCTTTCAGCTACCCCATTTTGTTGAGGAGTTCTAGGAGCTGAGAAAGTATGTCTGATCCCTTCACTCTGACAGAACTCTTGCATAAGAAGAGAATCAAACTCTATCCCATGATCACTTCTGATCAGGGCAATGTGAGTATTGAACTCAGTCTGTATGCATTTGAGAAACTCTGCCAAACACTTAAAGTTATCAGACTTCTTTCTCAGAAAGAACACCCATGTGAATCTAGAGAAGTCATCTACAACTACTAAAGTGTAAGATTTCCCTCCTAAGCTTTGTACTGTAATGGGTCCAAATAGATCCATGTATAACAAATACAAAATCCTAGGTGAATCACTCTTATTAAGTGACTTGAAACTATTTTTAGTTTGCTTGCCTAATTGACAAGCCCTGCAGAGTCCTTCCTTCTTGTAGGGGCCAGAAGGTAGTCCTCTAACAAGGTTATCCTTGGATAGCCTAGCAATGGTTCTAATGTTTAAATGTCCTAGTCTCTTATGTCATAATACATTAGGTCTACTAACAGAGTTAAACAGGCAAATATCTACTTCAGTTGAAAGAAAGTCTACTAAGTAGATGTTACCTTTCCTTTTACCTGTCAACATAGTTGTGTTGTCCTCTGACTTGATCTTGCATAAGGCTTTGCTGAAAGACACCTGGTAGCCTTCATCACATAGCTGACTGATGCTGATCAAATTGTGCTTCAGTCCTTCCACATAGGCTACCTTCTTGAATGTCACTGTCCCAATCTGGACTGCACCATATCTTTTAGTTTGTCCAAAGTTTGAATCACCAAATATGACTTTGGATCCAAGCTTGGCTTTAAAGGTTGTGAGGTTGTCCTTGTCCCCTGTCATGTGCTTTGAACACCCACTATCCAAATACCATTGTTGGTTTGATGTTGGATAGGTCTTCACCTGCATATAAAATAATTCACTTGTTTTTGACCCAGTTTACCTTGGGCCTAGGTTGATAACCTTTAAATTCAGAAATAAAAGACATCCCAGGTTGACTCTTATAACCTTCAGGATGATATCTCCTTGGAGGTATTATCCATTCAGAATAAGGGCTAAAGCTTTGGGATGAATGGCCCCTAGGATTGGATTTTGATTTACCCTTGAAAGAATTTCCAAAGCTCTGATCTCAGTTCGACGATCGTTGAGCTGCGTTCGACGATCTTGGGTCAGAACGTCGAGCTCTGTTCGACGATTGACTGTGGTAGAGTTCAGGGATTAGAGATCGTCGACCTGTGTTCGACGATTTTGCCTGAGATCGTCGATCTGCGTTCGGCGATCGCCGAGCTCCGTTCGACGATTTCTGCTGGAACTTGGTTTTCTTAGGTAGATCAGATTTTTTCTTAGCTACCTCTACAACTCCCTTCCCTTTATCAGAAATAAACTTAATTGGGGTTGTTAGAACTATAGGTTGGCTGGATGAAGCACCCAAGCCCAGTGTACTATTGAATCTGGAGTTCACTATGCTTATGATGTCCATCAACTTGATACTTCTCCCATTAAGGGATTCTTCAAGCTTCTTGGCCTCTGATAGCTCACCTTTCAGTGAGGCAATCTGCTCCCTACAGCACTCCAACTCCTCAGAGAGTTTGAGGTTTTCTGACTTTAAGATACTATGTTTAGATAATTGATTTTTGAGATAAATAATTTCCTTCTCAGATTTTAGTAAGTCTAAACATAATGCTTTAAACTCAGACTTAAAGTCCTCAGAATTGAAATCAAATGAACTAATTACCTGGTCCTCTTCAAGTTGAGTCTCTGAGTCTGACTCTGACTCTTCTGCATCTGAATTGTGTTGAGAGGCATTGATTGCCATCATGCAAAACTCCTTCTCTTCAGCATCATCTTCATCATCACTGGAGTTGGACGAAGCTTCTAATTCTTCTTCAGTTTCACTCCAGGATTCAGCAACAAATCCCTTCCTTGTGTGTTTGTTCTTGCTTGAGGAGGGTTTGCCATTGTCATTCTTCTTGAAGTCTTTGTCCTTTCTTCTTTCTTTCTTGTCCCTTCTATCCTTGTTTTTGTTTTCTGGACAGTCAGACACAATATGGCCTGGTTTCCTGCAACCAAAGCAAATAATTTCTTTATTATTTGATCTATCATACCTTGGCTTATCATGCTCTTTGTATGATATCTTTCTGAAGTCCTTTCTGGCCATCTTGTAAAATCGTTTGGCCAATAGACTAAGCAGCTCATCATTGCCTGTGACCTTATCTTCAGGCTGATCTTCAGTGGCTTTGAAAGCTATTGTCTTTTCCTTTCTTGTGGCTGGTGAGGCAGCCTTCTGCTCATCTTCTCTGTTCTTAATGAGTAGCTCATAAGACTTGAGCTTACCCAAAAGAGCTTCTACTGTAATCTCATTCAGACTTCTGGCATCCTTGATTGGCCAGATCCTTGAGTCCCAAGTGCTTGGGAAGCATATTAGGATTTTATCATTTAGTTCAGTCAATGAGATCTCTTTATCCAAAGTCTTGAGTTCATTGACTATCAGACTGAGTCTATTATACATATCTCCAACTGACTCAGCTTCTCCCTTTCTGAAGTTCTCATATTGGGATATGAGGTGAGATCTTCTGTCTTTTCTTTCATCAGCAAATCATGAGACTATTTCAGAGAGCTTATCCCAGATTTCCTTTGTTGAGTTGCATTCAGCCACCTTTTGGAGTATGTCATCAGACATGGTCTGGGCTAATATATTCATAGCCTTTGCATCTGCTACTTTCCACTTCTTAATATCAACATCTGTTCCTGATGGAGGTGGAACAACATTAGTGCTTGTGTTCTTTGGAGGACTTGGACAAACTGTCAAAACAGAATTAAAAATGTCCTCATCAATAGAATTCATGTATAGTCTAATCCTGTTTTCCAAAGTGTAAACTTGGATAGATTCCACACTGGAGGTCTGGTACTTGCATAATCTTTGTTTTGGGCCATGATTTGTGAAGAGATAATTCTAATAACAAAATCAAAACAAGCAGATCTAACTAGGGATCTTTGGGTTCAGGTGTTAGCCTGTGCAACCACTGAGAGATGGTATATTTAACCAACCTCCCTCTGATACCAATTGAAAGTGCAAGCTAGATCTGATATACTCTAGAGTGGGGTGAATAGAGTATATGGTGCTTAAAACTTTTTACAACAGTTGCTGTAATCTGAGTGAACAGGGAAGCAAATAGTAAATCTAACCACAGAATAATCACAGTCTACAAAAGAAACTAATCACAAAATAACCTAGTCACAAAACAATCACAGCCAAAAACAAAAATAATGACAAGCAACCAGAAGACACAAGGAGCTATAGTGGTTCCCCTAAACTTGGGTACATCCACTCTTCTACTACCCTAGGTAGGAATCCACTGCAGGATGAGTTGATCAGGTGTCCTGGGCACCAATGAGCTTTTGATAAGGTGCTCAAAAACCAAACCAGATTTTTTGATCAGGTTTCTTGCCACCAATGAGCTTTTGATAAGGTGCTCAAAAACAACACACAAACTTTTGAAGGGAGTTTGAAAAAACCTTTACAGAGGTGGGGATGAGAGAGTGATGAAAGTCTTCTCTTTCTCAAAGAAGCTGAGAAGACTATGTGGATATTGATGTTGTCAAAGCTCCCCCTAAGATCTGTAGTTGTTCAGGAAATGAAGCTTTGCTGTAGGGTGATAGGCCTTCAGAAAATTGATCTCCAGCAAATGATGATTTCAGCAACAGCTAAAATGTGAGGTGTCTGGAGTCTTGAATGTTGATGGCCTTGAACACTTGAATCAAAAGAGATCTGAAGATTTCAGATTTGTTGATCTCCTTTTGGTGATGGTGTTTTTGTGTGAATTCTTTTTGTTGGGTACATTGGTTAAATGTACCTGATTTGAAGAAGCCTCACCCAACTCAATGATATACATCATAATGTATTTGATGTATGTTGAGTTTACTTGTGCAGGTTAAGTATTTGCAGCAATAAAGCAAAAATTTCTAAGTCCATGTGTCAACACCCAGAGGAAAAGTGTCGACACTTAAGAAGACTTGTGTCGACACCCAGACAAGCAGTGTCGACACTTGGAGTCATTGTGTCGACACCTGGGATGCAGAGTCGACACCAGACAGAAAGTGTCGACACAAGGAGCTGTGTCGACACTCAATGAAGAAAAGTGCAGACAGAAAGTGTCGACACAAGGAGCTCTATCGACACCCAGCAAAGCTGTGTCTACACCAGAAAGTGTCGACACTTGGAGCTGTGTCGACACTCAGCAAAAGTCAGCAGAGACTAAGTTAAAGTATCGACACCAAGAACAACGTGTCGACACACAACAGAAGAGTCAACATTTGAAGTAAGTGTAGACACCCAGAATAATGTGTCGACACTCAGCTGAAAACTCTACACTTGAAGAAAGTGTCGACACATGGAGCTGTGTCGACACTTAGCAAAGAACAGCAAGATCATCAATTTATTCTAATTACAAGTGTCGACACTAAGAGAATGTGTCGACACTCAGCTGAAGTCTCAATAGAAGAATCAAGTGTCGACACAAGGAGCTGTGTCGACACTCAGCAAGTATCAACATAGAAGACTATGTGTCGACACTAAGAAGCAGTGTCGACACTTAACAGATTCAACACAAGAAGTTGTGTCGACACAAAGGAGATGTGTCGACACTTAGAAGAATTCAGCAAAAGATAGAAGATCAAGTACTTGTGTCGACACTCAATTTCAGTGTCGACACATGAAGAAGAATCTATGTCGAGACATAGTATCTACAACACAAGGAGTTGTGTCGACACCTTGTAGACTTGTGTCGACACTTACACAACATGTGTCGACACTTGGTCTATAAGTGTCGACACTTAAAGACAGAAAGTCTCGCCACTTTCAGACAGTTAGAGAACTTTCAAGAATTGACTGGATGACTTGAGAGCTGCCGTTCCAGCCGGTCTACAGCACCTGTCAGAGATGTCAGAATTCAGTTATGGACCGGACCAGCCGGTTACCATGAAGAAGGCCTATAAATAGGCTCATACAGTTTACAGAAACTGTTGTTGAGATTGTTGTTCAAATAGTTGAAGTAATTCAAGAGTGGTTCACAGAGTTGTTCACTTTATTGATCAAGTATCAAGACAAGAAGATCTAGCAATCCAAGTGCAGATCTAAGAAGTTGGAGAGAGAGGGCTCCATCCAAGAAATCAGCCGTTGGAACTAGGCTGAGAAGACGGATTCAGATATATTCTGGATCTTAAGAAGCAGAGATCAAGGATCAACTACAGAAGGAGTCAATCTTATTCAGTTCTACTTTCAAGAAGCTTTGAAGAAAGCTAAGTCAGATTGAATCCAGCTGAGTTCTTCCAAGAACTCATCAAGAAACTCTCAACTCGCCTCTCTTATTTCTGAGTTGCTGAGTTATCATTTGTATTATCATCTTTAACTTGTAGGATCCTTTGGATCTGAGTGATTGTAAGCCTGAAATTATAAAGGCTGAGGGTAGGGCTTGAAAGCCTGAGTGTAGGAGATTGAAATCTCTGAGTGTAGGCCTTGTTGGCTGAGTGTAGGCCTTGTTGGCTGAGTGTAGGCCTTTGTGGCTGAGTGTAGGCTTTGTGGAAAAGCTGAGTTGTAGGGCCTTGGGCCTGAGGTGTAGGAACCAGTTTGGGTTCTGAGACAGTGGTGAAGTTTGGCTGAATCTAGTACACTGCTAGATAGGCGAAGGGGGAAAGTGGATGTACCCAAAGCTTGGGGAACCACTATAAAACTCTGTGTCTGCTGTGCTGTGATTGTGATTGTGAATGCTTGTGTGATTGCTATGCAAAAGTAGTATAGATTCTGTGATATAACTGATTGTTGTCATTAAAGTTTTAAAAAAAAGGATTAGGTCACCTATTCACCCCCCCCCCTCTAGGTGTTTAGGTAGTATATCTTTCAAGTGGTATCAGAGCCAGGTTCCTCAAAAAAGACTAACAGTCTGAGGAGATCCAGATTGGCAGATTCAGTCTAAGTGAATTACAGATTCAAGAAAATCAAGAACCATGGGTTCCTCTGAAAATCACAAGGAATTGGGTTCCATGAAATTACCCATATGCAGGAAAGAGATCTTTGGGATCTGGAAGGAAAGGGTAAGGCTGTTTATGGAAGCCTCAGAACCTAGGATATACATCACAGTAAAGGAAGGGCCTTATGTGCCCATGAAGATATCAGTTCTAGATGCAAATCAGAGAACTCCAAAGGATTTCTCTGAAATGACTAAGGATGAGATTGTCCTAGCCACCATGGACAAGAGGGCACAAAATATTATAGTGAGTGCCATTGATGATGTAACTTTTCAGAATCTTATACACTGTAAGACAGCCAAAAAGATGTGGGACACTCTTATTGTGTATATGGAGGGTTCTGAAGAAGTTAGACAAGATAGAAAATCCTTGCTAAATCAGGAGTATAAAAGTTTTATACAAGGAAAGGGTGATAGCATAACTGAGTGCTATAAGAAGTTCTACAAAATAGTGAATGAACTCATGTCTTATGGAAGAGAGTTCAGTAATTATGAACTAAATGACAAGTTCCTAAGTTCCCTAACTAAAGATTGGGACACAAAGATTTCTGCCATTAGAGAAATGGCTAAGTTGGGAGAAATTCCTCCACCTACACTGTTTGGCAAGTTATTGTCTTATGAAATGCAATTGACAGTGAGGAAAGAGGAGGAGAAATCAACAAGAACTGAACAAAAGGAAAGAACAGTAGCCTTCAAGACAGAAGCCTCCAGAAAGTGCAGGAATAAGTCATCAACTCCACCTCCAAAGGTAGTTGAATCAGAGTCAGATGAGTCAGCCAGCACAAAATCTGAAAGCAGTGAAAGTGATGAAGACTTTGCTGCCTTCACTAGACATTTTCAGAAATTCTTGAAGAAGAAACAGTGGAGGTCAAGGCCTTCTACTTCAAAAGTAAAAGAAGATTTTTATCAGGATAAAAAGGCTTCAAAGAAGGACAGGAAGAGGACTAAATCTAGCAAGGCAACTGGTTCTAAGATAGTGTGCTATTGCTGCAATAGACAAGGCCATGTTATTGCAGATTATCCTAAAAAGAGAAAAGAGTCTAGTGATAGGAAAAAGACTTATTTCAAAGGCAAGAAAGAAAAGTCTTTTGTTGCCAAGAAGGAGAAGACTCTATCAGATATCTCTTCTTCAGAAACTGAGTCTGATGCTGAGGCATACATAGGGCTGTTTGCTGAAGAAGAAGAAGAATTCATGCAGATCATGGAGTCTATTTATGAACAAGAATACTATCAGTGCCAAGGACTGATGGCATTGACTGAGAGTGACAAAATCCTGGAGCAGCCAGGACCTAGTAAGGTACAAAGTTCAACTCTAAGTTCAGTTTCTTGTTCAGTATAGAATCAGATTCATCATCATCTAGTGATGAGAGTGTATCTGAGTCTGAGGAAGATATTTATCAGCTCATAGATGAATATAAAGTGCTGTTGCAAGCTTACAAGAAAAGCAAGTCCCTAGCCAAAAGTCAGGCAAAGGAAATTGCTGATCTAAAAGCTGCTATAACAGATTCTGAGAAGCTATTTGATCAAATGCTTAATGAGATAGCCAGGCTAAAACACATAACAGTGATTCAGATGGGGACTATAACCTTTAAGAATGATCAAATCAAGAGTCTGGAGATCAATCTTCAGAAAGAGAGAGAGCTTGTTGCTAGGTTTTCTAAACCTAAGTCAGTGCTACCTTTAATTGATGAATTTGTTCATCATAAAGGCAAGGCTGGATTGGGTTTTATTAGACATGCAAGGACTGAGCAGTCCAAGTCCAAGTCCAAGGGCAAAGCCCCAACATTCAACAAGTCTGTTGTAGATAAGACATCAAAGACAGTACCTAAGCAAAGGTACAATAAGTTTGAATGTTGGTGCTGTGGCAAGGTTGGCCATTTTGCAATGGACTGTTGGCACAATGCTAGTGACAAAGTGAGTAACAAATTACCTGTTGGAAAGCCAGTAGGTAGTTTTGTCAAGTTACAAACTAACAAGTACCAAGGACCCAAGAATTCGTTGGGTTCTAAGGTTCATTAATCTGTTTTGTTGGTGAGTCCAAGTGGTCATACCCCAACATGGTACTTGGACAGTGGATGTTCCAGACATATGACTGGAACTAGAGGATTACTAAAGGACTACATTCCAATAAAAGATGGTCCAAAAGTCACCTTTGGTTGTTCTGAAAAAGGAATCATCAAAGGATTTGGTAACATTTCTACTAACTTGGTTACCATTACTCAAGTGGCTTATGTTAAAGGGTTGAAACACAACCTAATAAGTATAAGTCAATTAAGTGATGTAGGGTATGACATCTCATTTGTTAAAAATGGTTGTCATATCAAGAGGTCAAGTAATCAATAGATCATTTTGACAGGTTATAGGAAGAGGAATGTCTACTGCCTAGACATTATGTTTGAGAACAATGGTTCTCCAGTGTGTCTTGTAGCTGATGAGACAGTCTCTCATTGTGTCAAATGGCACAAGAGGCTAACCCATCTTAACTACAAGACTATTAGCAAACTCTTTAGCAAAGAGTTAGTGAGGAATGGTCCTCAAGTTAAGTGTGTTAAAGATGGTATTTGCTCAGCTTGTCAAAAGGGCAAGCAGACTAAATCCACCTTTAGAAGCATAGAAAACAAAGATGCTGTGAGGTGTTTATACCTCTTGCATATGGATCTTTTTGGTCCAATGCCAGTTCACAGCTTAGGTAGGAAGGTCTATACCTTTGTAGTTGTAGATGGCTACTCAAGGTTTTCCTGGGTGTTCTTCTTAAGACAGAAATCTGAAACACCTAGTGTCTTCCATAGCTTTGTCAAGCAAATTCAGAATGAACTAGACAGTACAATGGTAAAAATTAGAAGTGACATGGTACTGAATTTCAGTCTGAAAGCATGACAAAACTATGTGAAGAATTTGGGATATTTCAAGAATTCTCTTCACCTAGAACACCTCAGCAAAATGACATTGCTGAGAGGAAGAATAGGACCTTGATAGAGGCTGGTAGGACCCTATTAAGTGATACATCACTGCCAGAGTATTTCTGGGCTGAAGCAGTTAACACTGCATGCCATGTTATAAATAGGGCTACCATCACTAAAGGGCTCAACAAGACCCCATATGAAGTTGTGAAAGGCAGGAAACCAAACCTATCCTACTTCAGGATCTTTGGTTGCAAATGCTTTATACTTAACAATGGAAAGTCTTACTTGACAAAGTTTGCTGCCAAGTCCCAAGAGGGAATTTTTGTTGGGTACAACAACAACAGTAAGGCTTATAGAGTCTACAACTTGACTACACAAGTTATAGAAGAATCTGTGCATGTTGTTTTTGATGAGACTAAACTTATTAATAATGAGTTATCTAGTAGTGTATGCAGCCCCACAGGTTTAACAAAGAAGATGGACAAGCTTACAATAGAAGAAGTACCTGCTGCAAGACAGCAAGTAGAAGACAGTAGCTGTTGTCCAGGGGGAGAACTACATGTACCAATTGCTGATGAAGTTCAAGGTATACAGCCTGATGGAGATGCTGAAGAGGTTCAACCAGAAGTTAGGATGCCTCCAGCCAACAGGCATCTTAGATATCATCCAGTAGAGCAGATTATTGGAGATCCAAGACAAGGAGTACAAACCAGGAGCAGATACATGAATGCAACAATCTACTCCAGTTTTCTATCTCAAGTTGAACCTAAGAAATTTGAAGAAGCAATACAAGATCCACAATGGACTGAAGCAATGCAAGAAGAGCTTAATCAGTTCAAAAGGTGTAAGGTCTGGGAACTTGTTCCTAAACCTAATGACCACAATATAATAGGAACAAAGTGGATCTACAGGAATAAGATGGATGAACAAGGGGTCATCATTAAGAATAAAGCAAGACTGGTTGCTAAAGGATATAGGCAAGAAAAAGGTATTGACTTTGATCAAACCTTTGCTCCAGTAGCCAGACTGGAAGCCATAAGGATGTTCTTGGCCTATGCAACCTATCAAGGATTCAAAGTTTACCAAATGGATGTCAAGTCAGCATTCCTGAATGGTAATCTTAAGGAAGAAGTCTATGTGGAATAGCCTTCAGGTTTTGTTGATTCAACTCTACCTCATCATGTCTATAGACTTAAGAAAGCTTTATATGGGTTAAAGCAATCCCCTAGGGCTTGGTATGAAACCCTATCTAGTTTCCTCATTGAGAACAAGTTCTCAAGGGGGGAAAATAGATAAGACTCTATTCCTTAGGGAATCTAGAGGCAAAGTTATACTAGTCCAAATATATGTAGATGACATTATATTTGGGTCTACTGAAAGCAGCCTTTGCAAAAAGTTTGCAAAACTTATGCAAGGTCAATTTGAGATGAGTAGTATGGGAGAGCTGAAGTTTTTCTTGGGTCTCCAAGTTAAACAGACCGAGAGTGGTTTATCCATATGTCCGTCCAAGTTCACCCTAGAACTCATAAGGAAGTATGGTATGGATTCATCCAGTACCATGAAGACTCCTATGGGGTCAAGTATGTCTCTTAGCAAGGATGATGCAGGGAAACCTGTAGATGAAACCTTATATAGAGGGATAGTTGGCTCCTTATTATACTTGACTGCTAGTAGACCAGATATCATGTATGCTACATGTGTCTGTGCAAGGTATCAAGCCTCCCATAAAGAGTCTCATTTGACAGCAGTCAAAAGAATATTGAGATATCTAAAGGGCACTCCCTATCTAGGCCTCTGGTACCCTAGGAATGGAGATTTTGAACTAACAGGTTATTCAGATGCAGACTTTGCAGGATACAAAGAAGATAGAAAAAGCACTACTGGAACCTGTCAATTCCTAGGTGGGAGACTAATTTCATGGAGTAGCAAAAAGCAAACCAGTGTGGCTATCTCCACTATAGAGTCAGAGTATGTGGCTGCAGGAAGTTGCTGTACTCAACTTCTGTGGATACAACATCAGCTAGAGGACTATGGATTTCAGGTAAGTAGAACTCCACTTTTCTGTGATTCTACAAGTGCTATTTCAATAGCTAATAACCCTGTATCTCATAGTAGAACAAAACATATTGAAATTAAATATCATTTTCTTAGGGAGCATGTAGAAAGAGAAGATATTTTACTTGAATATGTTAAAACTGATAATCAAGTAGCTGATATGTTTACTAAGCCCTAGAAGAAGCTAAGTTCAATAGATTTAAAATTGAACTAGTAATGATAAACTTAGAGTTAGTTTACAGTATTGAAAATGGCTAAGTAAAAAGGTGTCGACACATAGACAAGTCAATGTCGACACAGAATAGTGGTGTCGACACTTAAGGAAAAAGGTGTCGACACATCTAGGAAGTTGGTGTCGACACTTCTGAATATTAGTGTCGACACATGTCAAGTAGGTGTCGACACATCCAAAGTGGTGTCGACACTTAAGTTTTACTCAGAATTTTCTAAGTAACGTCTCGACTATGTGTCGAGTTATGTTGTGTCGACACATAAACAAGTGTCGACACATAATATCTGTTGACTAAACTTGTGTCGACACATGTGTGTCGAGACATTATAAGTCAGTGTCGACACTTATTGCCAGTGTCGACACATTTTCAGTTAGCTGTCCCGCCTGTTCATCTTCAAAATCAGAAAGGTATAAATAGGGTTTTGTCTTTGTTTGTCGACACGCTTTCAAAGTTTCGAGACCAAAACTACTGTGTCGACACCTCTCTTCTCTCAAGACAAATTCTACAAACCCTAATGGCGCCTAAGCTAGAGGAGAACGTCAACGAAGGATATGAGCTGGTGCGCGGCACTTTCACTGATGCTGATCAAGAAATCCAGGGGGTCGTAACCCTAGTTGCTGATTCTGGATTAGAATATTTAGTTTCAGAACCTACTAAGATATGGAAGAAAGAGGTACTTGAATTCCTTAATGGAGCAAAAGTGGACGAATCTGGATACAAAATAAAATCCAGAGTTCATGGAACAAAGGTTAAGGTATCACCAAAAAGTCTGAGGAAGATTCTACAGCTTCCAAGAACTCAAGAGGAAGATGAGATTACTGTTACAAAGACCAGCGAAGCTCTAACCTGGTGTGGACTGGATCCTAAGATGAAGCTTGGATCAGTATTTCTTAGAAAAGGCATGAACACCCAAGGCAAATTCATGTCTGAGATTGTTGGCAAAATACTACTAAGCAAGCCAGGAGGGCATGACAGAGTGTCTGCCTCTATGTTCAATATAATGATAAGAATAATCTTCACTCTTAAAACTGATTGGTCTGTTATCGTATTTGAGAAAATCAAGGAAAGTCTGAAGAAGCCCAACCTGGGCAGAATCTTAAGTCTTTATCTTGCTGGTGTAATACCTGAAGTAATGAGTACTGCTGCTGGAACTAAAATAAAACACATGAGGAAAATGGATCTGAGAATTTTCTTTAGATGGGACAGGGTGTTGACTAAGGAGCTTCCAACCCCTGAAAAGATTGTTTCTGAGAAAGAGATTCCTCCAAAGAAGAAAAGGAAGACTGCTCTAGTGGAACAAGTGTCCACTAGCAGCTCTGATAGTGAAGAACAGGTTGTCTTCACTCCAGATGAGCATGAGGAAGAGCCTACAGTGAAGTCTCCTGCTCCTTCAGCTGATGCTGAGATCCAGAGGGAGCTACCTCAAGCAAGCCCCATCCACAAGGATCAAAGCCAGGGGGAGCATCCAGTTGTAGAAGAACCCACTACACTGGAAAGTGAACAAGCCACCACCATCATACTAGAGGTAATCACTGAACTAAACACTTTGAATTTTCCTATGGAAGATACTGATTTGTCTGATGATCATCAGCAAATCCAGCTGGATAGCCAAGTCTCAGATGCTGTCAAAGAAGACACATCTGCTGTTGTTCAAGTGGTTCCTGATTCAGTGATTGAAGAACCTAGAATTACTCCAGCTCCATCACCATAAGAATACACCATGGAAGATTTATTCCTAAATCTAGACCAATAAGATTTTGACATGGACAAGGATGCTGCTGAAAGAGATCATGCTGCTGTTGAGGGGGAGCAAGTGCAGATTCTGGAAGTGCCTATAAGGCAAGAAACTGAGAAAGCTCCAGATGTGCAAGCTGAAAAGCCTCCAAGCCCTAAGGAGAGGGTTGACATAGCCAGCTCCCCAGACTCTGAAGATGAGGAGGCTATAAGGGCTAAGCAAAAGAAACTCTATGTATTCAAGAGAAGAAGCCAAAGTTATAAGAAGGCTCTACAATCTATTGCCCCACAGCCTATAGTTCAGCAAACTCCAACTGTTGATTATAGTGCTTTAATGATTGCACTGCAGATAAAATTGGATGAACATAGAAAAGCCATAGAGACTTATGTGGATGAAGGGCAGAAATCATTGCAATTTGATCTGGCCCAAGATATTAAATCCATAAGATTTGAGATGAACTTAAACAAGAAGGAGATGACTGAATGTTTCTCCAAGGGTGGACATGCAGTGGTGTACTTGGCAACACACCAGGGAAAGATAAAAGCACAAGTGGATGACATAGCATTGAAGCAAGGGTATATTCTTGAAAATCAAATAAGGATGAATGACAATTTGACTGCTTCTCATAATGCTATTGTCACTGAATTAAAGAGCCAGGCTGCTGGACATTCTACCTCTACTTCTACTGCTGCTGTTAAAGCTGAATTTGACAAAGTATTCCAAGAAGAAATCTCTGCTGTTAAGACTGCTATCCAAGCCTCCCAGAAGATCATATCTGAACAACTTCAAAAGCTCAAACCTTTCTTTAAAGATGGAGTCAGATACTTGGATAATCAAATCAGATTTCAGAAGGATGATGTCAGAGATCACATGGCTAGAGAAGTCATAAAGGGGGAGAGAGTGTTAGTCAAGGCAAGCTCTGACCATGCTAAGTGGATATCAAATTCAATCAGAGCAACTCTTGGATATCCTCCTCTGTGTGATGACAATGATGTTGCTGAATCTGGAATTAACCCTGCCTATCTTGGAGGTGAGCAATCAGAAGTAGCTCAAGTTATTTATCCTCCTCCAGATTTTGAAATGGTGCATACTGATGTACAGACCATGTACAGCCCACCTGGGGGCAAGGATAATGTAATTATTGAAAAGGTTGTTCAGCCTATTTCTGAAGCTATGCAAGAGGCAATGCAGAAAGAAGAAGAGACAAGGTTGTCTAAGAAGAGGTTTAGGGAACAAGCTGAACTGAGACCAGATTTTGAGCAATGGAGCCCTACCTCTAGAAACATTATATTAACTACTTGGAAAGCTGCCAAAGATAACATTCATGAAAGGAACAAATGGTTCTCTGAAGCTGAATGGAGGAAACATGAATCAAGACAAGAGGCAATTGTCCAATATAGAAGGAAGGCAAAGATAGGAAAGCTACCTTCTACAGCCCAAGAGCCTAGCAAGTACTTTCCTAAGCCATACCATTATTTTGAAAGACAGAAGATCAAAGCTGAAGAGCTTAAGAAGAAAGATCTGAAAGGCAAGAAGCCTGTTGATGCTGAAACTGCTGATGCTCCTATCCAAGCTAAAGTTCAAGCTGGCAAAGGGATAGTTATTAAGGAGCCTCAACAAAAATAGATTTAGAATTTTCTTGAAGTTTATTTTGTAATCTTTTGATGGAAAACATTTAGTGAACTTCTGAAAATGTATAAGACAGATATTAGAACAATATATGATTAATATATTTCATGTGTGTTCTGTGAATATATCTATGTCTATTTCTTATTTGTTCTGAGATGATGAATTTGTATACATGTGAAATTAATACATGTTTATGTTTACCCTGCTGTACATTATCCTGCTTTACATCATTTTGTAATTTTAATTATGAATGGTGTATATCATTGACTAAGGGTTATGACTTCTCCAAATAGGGGGAGATTGTTGGGTACATTGGTTAAATGTACCTGATTTGAAGAAGCTTCACCCAACTCAATGATATACATCATAATGTATTTGATGTATGTTGAGTTTACTTGTGCAGGTTAAGTATTTGCAGCAATAAAGAAAAAATTTCTAAGTCCATGTGTCGACACCCAGAGGGAAAGTGTCGACACTTAAGAAGACTTGTGTCGACACCCAGACAAGCAGTGTCGACACTTGGAGTCATTGTGTCGACACCTGGGATGCAGAGTCGACACCAGACAGAAAGTGTCGACACAAGGAGCTGTGTCGACACTCAATGAAGAAAAGTGCAGACAGAAAGTGTCGACACAAGGAGTTGTGTCGACACCCAGTGAAGCTGTATCTACACCAGAAAGTGTCGACACTTGGAGCTGTGTCGACACTCAGCAAAAGTCAGCAGAGACTAAGTTAAAGTGTCGACACCAAGAACAACGTGTCGATACACAACAGAAGAGTCAACATTTGAAGTAAGTGTCGACACCCAGAACAATGTGTCGACACTCAGCTGAAGACTCTACACTTGAAGAAAGTGTCGACACATGGAGTTGTGTCGACACTTAGCAAAGAACAGCAAGATCATCAATTTATTCTAAGTACAATTGTCGACACTAAGAGAATGTGTCGACACTCAGCTGAAGTCTCAATAGAAGAATCAAGTGTCGACACAAGGAGCTGTGTCGACACTCAGCAAGTATCAACATAGAAGACTATGTGTCGACACCAAGAAGCAGTGTCGACACTTAACAGATTCAACACAAGAAGTTGTGTCGACACAAAGGAGATGTGTCGACACTTAGAAGAATTCAGCAAAAGATAGAAGATCAAGTACTTTTGTCGACACTCAATTTCAGTGTCGACACATGAAGAAGAATCTGTGTCGAGACATAGTATCTACAACACAAGGAGTTGTGTCGACACCTTGTAGACTTATGTCGACACTTACACAACATGTGTCGACACTTGGTCTATAAGTATCGACACTTAAAGACAGAAAGTCTCGACACTTTCAGACAGTTAGAGAACTTTCAAGAATTGACTGGATGACTTGACAGCTGCCGTTCCAGCCGGTCTACAACACCTGTCAGAGATGTCAAAATTCAGTTATGGACCGGACCAGCCGATTACCATGAAGAAGGCCTATAAATAGGCTCATACAGTTTACAGAAACTGTTGTTGAGATTGTTGTTCAAATAGTTGAAGTAATTCAAGAGTGGTTCGCAGAGTTGTTCACTTTATTGATCAAGTATCAAGACAAGAAGATCTAGCCGTCCAAGTGCAGATCTAAGAAGTTGGAGAGAGAGGGCTCCATCCAAGAAATCAGCCGTTGGAACTAGGCTGAGAAGAAGGATTCAGATATATTCTGGATCTTAAGAAGCAGAGATCAAGGATCAACTGCAGAAGGAGTCAATCTTATTCAGTTCTACTTTCAAGAAGCTTTGAAGAAAGCTAAGTCAGATTGAATCCAGCTGAGTTCTTCCAAGAACTCATCAAGAAACTCTCAACTCCCCTCTCTTGTTTCTGAGTTGCTGAGTTATCATTTGTATTATCATCTTTAACTTGTAGGATCCTTTGGATCTGAGTGATTGTAAGCTTGAAATTATAAAGGCTGAGGGTAGGGCTTGAAAGCCTGAGTGTAGGAGATTGGAATCTCTGAGTGTAGGCCTTGTTGGCTGAGTGTAGGCCTTGTTGGCTGAGTGTAGGCCTTTGTGGCTGAGTGTAGGCTTTGTGGAAAAGCTGAGTTGTAGGGCCTTGGGACTGAGGTGTAGGAACCAGTTTGGGTTCTGAGACAGTGGTGAAGTTTGGCCGAATCTAGTACACTGCTAGATAGGCGAAGGGGAAAGTGGATGTACCCAAAGCTTGGGGAACCACTATAAATCTCTGTGTCTGCTGTGCTGTGATTGTGATTGTGAATGCTTGTGTGATTGCTGTGCAAAAGTAGTATAGATTCTGTGATATAACTGATTGCTGCCATTAAAGTTTTAAAAAAAGGATTAGGTCACCTATTCACCCCCCCCTCTAGGTGTTTAGGTACTATATCTTTCACTTTTAGACAGAGAATGTCTACAGCTCTTTTTCTTTTTCTCTTGAATGATTGTTGTTGAGAAAGATGTTGTTCCAGAGAAGAGTTGTTGCAGAGAATAAATTTTTTTCTTCTTCTTCTTGTGCACTCTCTTCTTGTCAGGAATTCAAAAATCTTATCTTTTATTCCTTTGTTCTGAATAGAAATGGTCCTCTGTCCAGAATAGCCGTTAGCCTGTCATTAATTACATCCTTAATTGCAATTATCTTCTGGGGGAAAGTCCAATGAAACATTCCTTGATAATTCCTTGAAACTTGCTCCAGAATAAATGAAAACGGCTACAAGATCTTCTGAATTAATTGCTGACAATAACTCCTTAACTGTCTGAATTTTGAATCTTGAAAATCATTTAACTCTTCAGAAAAACGTCGAACTGAGATCCACTATCGTCGAACTGAGCTCAGCGATTTGGACTTAGACAGCAACAGAGATCGTCGATCTGTGCTCAACTATCGTCGAACTGAGCTCAGAGATAGAGAATCAATACTGGAGTCACGATCGTCGAACTGAGCTCGAAGATCGTCGAATGGAGTTCGACGATTTGTTGAAGTTGAGCTCAGCGATCGTCGAATGGAGTTCGACGATCCGTCGAAGTTGAGCTAAATGATCGTCGATTGGAGTTCGACGATTCGTCGTACTGAGCTCGACGAAATGACTTAGTCTCCAAACTGAAAAACTTTGGTATTGAGGGCATCTTTCAAACCTAACTACTAACCCTTAGACTCAATTCTAATTGACCTTTAGATCTATACAAAGAGGTCAAAAACAGGTTTCCTAAAGACATAGTGATCCTGACCCAAATTAGTAATAGGGTGTTCCAATAGATTGAATCTGCCTTCAAGTTCTCCTTTGAATCTTAAAGGTTGTTGTAGAAAGTGCTCGGGTTGTCTGGGACAAGGGCTCACACGAATGTTTTCGAAGTTGTAGCTTTAGCGTTCTTGAAATGAAATGGCAAAGAAGCCATATAAATTGAATTGTGAGATAGTGCCGACGGTAGGTGCTAATGTCGCGTGGTATCCTTAATGGTAAGAGATTTGTTAAGGAATAATATGCGTGTTTCTTATTTTAAGCAACAACTATTGTGCAACGATATGCTTATCATGTCGCATTATCCCATTGTACGCTATAACCACTTGATTGATCTTTTGCTCCATTTCACTCAATCGGTAGATGATCGTCGTGTTTCTTGTCAATTATCGTCGCGCGTTAGTGTTAACACCGTGCGTTAGCTTCTTTATATTTCAACTTCGCTACTCCTGCCAATGATTTAATTTGAAAGTGTGGTGTCAGCTGTCCTGTTGGGTCCATTGATTCCAATGTTCCTGATTTATAAGAAGTCAAACAAGTCAATGATATACACCAAGTTTATTTGATATGGTTGCAAGTTAATGCATGCATGTTAGTCCTTGTTACAATAATAGGACAGGTGGACACAAATGAGTTAGCTGGATAGGAAAGAAATTGCCTAAGTCCATAGGCATTAAGTGGAGCAAGCTCACTCAACCCCAGATGGCTTAAGGAAGGAAGCTGGATGAAGAAATGCAGCTAAGTCCACAGGCGTTGAGTGAAGGCAGCTCACTCAACGCCATAGCACAAAAAGCGGTAAATAAATCAGGGTCTATCAAATCCTAAGAAGTGGAAGATATAAAAAATAGCAAAGTCCACTGACGTTGAGTGATGTCAACTCTCTAAATGCCATGCGACATAATTCGTCGAGTATTACTGCTTAAGTCAAAGCAACAAAGTTTATATCAAAGAAAAATAAGCTAAGTCCAGAAGCATTGAGTGAAGCTAGTTCACACAACACCGTACTAATTTTGTCAACGCCTAAGAAGATAGACTGGAGAATTCGTCTAAGTCCACAAGCGTTGAGTGAATCAAGTTCACTCAACGCCAGATGACAGAAATAATTGAGTCAAGTTCTAGAAGTCAAAGTCAAAGGGAAAGAGTGAAATAGAAAAATAGCCAAGTATAAAAGCATTGAGTGATGAAGCTACGCTCAACACTCTCAATGCCATGCAGTGGAGCAGTTGCAGCCAAGTACAAAAGCATTGAGTGATGTAGCTACACTCAACGCTCTCAACGCCTAGGATGCAGAAAGAGCAGAATTTTTCTAAGTCCAGAATCGTTGAGTATAGTCAACTCACTCAATGCCTTCTTGCAGAGCAGAATTTTTCTAGGTCCAAAATCGTTGAGTGAAGCCAGGTCACTCAATGCTCTCAACGTCAAGGATGCAGAAAGGGCTGAAGATCAAGCTAAGGCAAAAAGCGTTGAGTGAAACTTATACACTCAATGCTTTCAATGCATGGACAAGCTGATAAGTTGACTAAGTTAAAAAAGCATTGAGTGGAGCTTACTCACTCAATGCCTAGCAGAGCTAAAAATTTTCTAAATCCAGATTCGTTGAGTAATTCTTGTTCACTGAATGCACTGAATGCCTGGGTACTTGTCTGAAATTTTTTAAGTTCAGAATGGCTGACGTCAGCAAAGTCAATAAAAAGTCAACAAAGTTCAAAATTACTGAGGAAGAGATGTAATCCATTGCTAATGGCATCGTCAGTCTCATTCTATAAAACTAAGGATATAATCAATCTATTAAGTAGTGATATGTGTCAATCATCTCGCTGGATGACAAGATTATAAATAGAGGATGAGATCTGGATCAAATTAACATTCTGATAGATTAATTCATTTCGCAAAGAGGGGAGCGGGGGTTTCTCTTCTTCCCCCGCCATTGCTGTAGAGATAAGAACTTCAATTCGACAAATCTAAAGAGTCTTTGAGTTAGCTGCAGCAATCAACATCTGCTATAACAAGATTAGAGGGTTACTCTAAGGAAGAAGAATCAGTCTAGGCAAGACCTAGCTGAAGTTGCTTCTCGATCCAAGCAAAGCCAAATCAGAAGATCAATCTCTAGATCAGTGAAGAAGAAATCTGATCTAGGATTTTCTTAGGACGGAAGGAAAGGCCGAGCAATTGAATTTTGCCTTACAGGTTAGCTGATCGAAGATATTCGTTCACATTCTTTCCTCATTCATCAGCAAGATTAGAATTAATATTCTGAGTAACTTCCAAAACAAGAAGCAGATAATTGAAGATTGTCCTTCTTGTTGCTGAGAAGAAGATAGAGCTGAGATTCATTCAGCTCAAGAAGTAGTTGATTTAGAGAACAAAATCTCTTGAGTAAAATTTATTCTAATCTATCAAAATCTGTGGATCTGTTCAAGATCTGTCTTGTAAGGCCTAGATTATATAGGTTGTGTGTGGATCTGTGAGATCAGTGTTGTAAAGCCTAAGTTATAAAGGCTGAGAGTAGGATCTAGTGTAGGATCTGTATGTTAGGGCTGATCTCTCAGCCTGTGTTGAAGGGCATTTGTGCCTGTGTTAGGTGATCTGGTGATTAATGTGTGGTGGGGTTGAGTGCCTGTGTTATATGTCTCCATTGAGATTGTGTGATCTTGTGGGATCTTATTGTAATCTCTAAGGAACCAAGTTATTGGAGAAGTGCCTTGTCTAAAATTCTGTTAGAAAGGAGGGAGGGACAATGGATGTACCCATATACTGGGGAACCAATATATAGCTACTTTGTCATCTAGGTGATATTCTTAAAAGCATCAACAATTATATCATAACACACATCATAATCAGTAAAAGGTTTTATAGAACTTAAAAAGACTAATAACCAATTCACCCCCCCCCCCAAGTGATTAGCTACTCTTGTATTCAAAGACTTTCAAGTGGTATCAAAGGGAGGTTACTCAAAAAGGTTTAATAGTCTAAGTAGATCTCTAGGGTAGCTATCAGAAGGTTCAGATGGGTCAAGAGAGACTCACAAAGAGCTAGGATCCATGAAACGTCCTCTCTATAGGAAGGAGAATTTTGGTATATGGAACGAAACAGTCAGATTGTTCATGGAGGAATCTGATCCTAGGATCTACATAATAGTTCAGGAAGGACCCTTCATACCTATGAAGGTATCTGTCCTTAATGAAAACATTCAGACTCCAAAGAAGTATACTTAAATGACTAAGGATGAAGTCATTTTAGCACCAATGGATAAGATGGCGCAAAATATTATAGTTAGTGTCATAAATGACTCCACCTTTCAAAACTTGGTACACTACGAGACCTAAAAGGAAATGTGGGACACTTTGGTAATTTACATGGAAGGTACTGAGGAAGTCAGAGATGATAGAAAGTTAATGCTCAATCAAGAGTATGAAGCTTTTAGATAGATTAGAGAGGAGAGCACAACTAACTGCTATGAAAGATTTTTCAGAACTGTTAATGAGCTAAGGATCTATGGTCGGGTCTTTAGCAACTATAAGATAAATTATAAGTTCCTTAGGTCTCTTAATAGAGACTGTAATACTAAGATATGTGTCATTAGAGAAGTGGCAAAGTAGGCAAATACTCCACCATCCATACTGTTTGGTAAGTTGTTGTCATATGAGATGCAGCTGACTGCAAGGAAGGAAGAAGAGAAGACCAACAAAGTCCATGCCAAAGAATCTACTGTGGCCTTCAAGACTAATAGCTCCAAGGGGAGCAAGAAGAAGGATCCTTCTACCCTAAAAATGCGAGCTGAGTCAGAAAGTTTAGATCAAGAGACATCAGGCTGTAATATGTCTGATGAAGAATTTGTTGCTTTCTCAATGAAGTTTTTGAATATGATGAAGAAGAAGCTATGATGGAGCAAACCTACCTCTTCCTTTCTATTAGAACTTCTTATTATTGATTTGGGCTAGGATTACTATTCTTTGATTAGGACTTTTATTTTGACCCAACTTGTATAGACTAGGGTCATATTTTATTTCTAGAGTTGTTTCAGAAGGTACTCCAGAGATGCTCTGTTCGACAAACTCAGAACTCAGTTCGACTAACTTAGATCTTAAAATCTAAGCTTAGTTCGACGAACACTAAGATCTGTTCGACGAAATCTGAGCTCAGCTCGACGAAAGAAGAAATTCAGTCCGTGAAAGCTCAGTTCCATGAAAGCCAAGCTCAGTTCGACGAAAGCCTTACTGAGTTTGACGATCAGGCTGTTTCTATATTACAGAAGGCAGAATCATTTTAAATGCTTGACAACTGTCAGTTATAACTCTGATATTTAATGCAAAATATTCTAACAAATATAGCCATTTAAGGTAGCATTAAATATGGATTTATCACAGAGTTTTAATTCTAACTAATTCCAAGGCAGTTGCAATTCTCAAGGGATTCTTCAGACATTTCAAAGATTGTTTATTTTAAATATTGAATTCTTCCCTGACAGCATATATATATATATATATATAGAAGATTGTTGCTTCAAACAGATTTTGACACACAAAGATTTTGAGATATACAGATATTCTGCTTTAGACTCTTCTTAAGAGACATCCTAATTCATATCTGTCTGAAATACCTACTGCAGAGCAAAAGCATACAAGAAGGCCTACACCATGATTAAAAGTCTCCTTTTCCTGATCATAATCTCTATTCAAATCAGGGGGAGCTTTTTGCAACATCATTCACTAAGTCTTCTTAGAGATTCTTGATAGAGAAGACAACATCTAACTCCTTTAGTTTATTCTTAAACTGTATACATGGTTCTAACTCCCTTCAAAAGTTAACACTTGGTTCATAAGTCACCTGATCAAAAGTCTTGAGTTTGGTTTTTGGGTACGTGGTCAAAAGCCCAAAGGGTTGCTAGATCTCCCTTAGAAAATATATCTTCTGGTGACATAATACCTGATCAAAAACCTATAGTGGATTCCTACCAGGGTGGTAGATCGAAGAGTAGAAATACTAGGATTAATTGGGGAACTGCTATAAAATCCTTATGTCATCTATGATTGATTACTTTTTATTTATGTGATGTGAATATTATATATATATATCACTTTTTTATAATTGCTATGAAAATAGATTAAAATTTTTAGAATACTCTATTCACCCCCCCCCCCCCCCTCTAGAGTAAAGTTAGATCTATTCCCTTCACTTTCAATTGGTATGAGAGGCAGGTTGGTGGTTTTACAGGCTAACACCTGAACCAAAAGATCCTGATAGATCTTATTTTACCTATAAATTTGTTTTTAGATCTCTGATAAATTTATCATGGCACAAAATAAGGAGTATACAAGCACTAGACCTCCTGTTTGCAATCTTAATAAGTTTGCACTATAGAAAGCAAGGATTAGGTTATATATGATATCTATTGATGAGGATATCTACAATTCAATTTTGGTAGGTTCATCTCTACCACCAGTAGCACCAAGCACCAGTGCTACACCTCCACCAGAGTTGACAGAGGCTCAGAGAAAAGCAAAATCTGCTGATGTAAAGGCTATGAATATACTAGCCCAAATGATGTTTGATGATATTTTTCAAAAGGTTTCTGAATACACCTCAACAAAAGATATTTGGGAATCCCTCACTACAATGGTAGCTAGATCAGTAGATGAATGAAAGATAGAAGATCTCACCTGATCTCTCAATATGAGAATTTCAAAAAGGGAGAAACTGAATCTATTGTTGATATGTATACATGACTCAGTCTCATAATCAATGAACTGAAAACTTTGGAGAAAGATATTAAATTGACATAAGTAAATGACAAAATTCTCATGTATTTCCGTAACACATGAGATTTAAGAATTTGGCCAATTAGAGAAGCCAGAAGTGTGAATGAAATTTCAACAGAAACTTTGTTGGGCAAGCTCAAATCATATGAGCAGTTTATCAAAATAAGAGAAGCTGAACAAATGACTTTACCCTCATTGAAGAAGGACAAGAGTATTTCTTTCCAAACAACTGAAGAGGAAGAACAACTTTTAGAAAATGAAGAACTCATGAGTCTTTTGGCTAAAAGATTTTACAAAATGATCAGGATAGACTTCAGGAGAAGATTTTTCAGAAACAAGGACAAACCAAGGTATGAAAAACAGCTACTAAGGAAATTATTTGCTATGGTTGCAGGAAAACAGGACACATTCTTCCAGAATGTCTGGAAAATCAGAAGAAAGATAAGAAGAAAGAGAAAGACTTTAAAAGGCATTCAAACAAACCCTCTTTTAGTAAACACAGACAGAAGGAGAAAGACTTTATAGCTGAAATATGGAGTGAGTCAGACACTGAATCTTCATCTAGTTCAAGTGAAGATGAAGAAGAATCAAATGCTAAAGAAGTTTGTATGATGGCAATCAATACATCAAACAACAATTCTGATTTTGAATCTAAGTTTGAAGAAGACCAGGTAATTTCAAATTTTTATTTTACATCAGATCAATTCAAAATATATTTTAAATTGCTTTATAAAGATTTGATACAATCTGAGAAGGAAATAAAAATTCTCAGAGAGAATTTAACTGAATTAAACAATCTATCTTCAAAAAATATTAAACTTAAAGAAGAATTGAAAAATTTCTAAGGAACAAATAGTTTCTCTAGAAAACAAATTATCTGAAGCTAAGAAGTTTGAAGAAACTCTTAATGGGAGAAGTATCAAACTGATGAATATCATAAGAATAGTCAATGTCAGATTAAATGGTAGACTAGGCTTGGGAGCTTCATATAGTCAACCTCCAATTCTTGAGAGAAATATTTTAACTACTCCTATAAAATTTATATCTGCTAAAGGAAAAGAAATATTAGAAATTATAGATAAAGACACTCAAGTGTTTAATGTACTGGAGAATAAATCAAAATCTTTTTTAAAACAGAATAAAAATTTCCAGAAAAAAATATTAAACAGAATTCGTCGAACCAAGATCGACGAAATTACTATTATTTGTTAAATAAAGATAGACGAACTCTGAACGCGGGAAATGGTTATAACTATTTAGTAAATGGTGCTCGAAGAAATCACTATTATTTGTCGAACGGAGCTCAACAAAATCAGAATAATTCGTCGAACTTTAATTTTTCAAACAGAAATTTTATTTCTTTTCAAAAGAATTATCAAACTCAAAAGTTGTTAAATACTTTTACTGAGTGGATCATTCCTCCCAAGAGATATCATCCACTTGGATATAAAAATCAACCTGAATGTTCTTATATTTCTACTGATTATGACAGAAAATTAGGACCCAAGGTATTCTGGGTTAAGAACGCCTAACTTGTTTTCAATATAGGAAAAGAACTATCCTACCACAGATGAACAGTGGTATTTGGATAGTGGGTGCTCTAAACACATGACAGAAATAAAAGCTAATCTAAGAAACTTCAAAGCAAAGCTTGTACCAAAAGTGATATTTGGTGACTCCAACTGTAACCAGATAGAGGACTATGATAATATCAAAGTTGGAGTAGTTACCTTCAAAAAGGTTGCTTATATGAGAGGTCTTAAGCATAACCTTATCAGCATCAGTCAACAATGTGATGAAGGTTATCAGATATCATTTAATAAGTCTCTATGCTTTATTACATCCAATGATAATAAAATAGTTTTATCTGAGGTTAGACAAGATAACATATATTTAGTCAATTTTAATTCTGCTAGAACTGAGATATGCATGTTTAATAAGATGAGTAAATCAACTGAACTTTGGCACAAAAGATTAGGGCACAAAAACCTTAGAACTATTGCTAAATTGTCTAAGGACAACCTTATCAGAGAACTACCTTCTAAATCCTACAAGAAGGAAGGACTTTGCAGGGCTTATCAATTAAGTAAGCTAACTAAAAATAGTTTTAAATCCATATCTAAAAGTGATTCGCCCAGAATTTTGTATTTGCTTCATATGGACCTTTTTGGACCTCTTGTAATACAAAGTTTGGGAGGAAAGTCATACACTTTAGTAGTTATTGATGATTTCTATAGATTCTCTTGGGTGTTCTTTCTTAGGAACACGTCTGAAAACTTCAAATATCTTATAGACTTTCTTATGAACATCAAGATTGAGTATTCTACTCAGATTGCATTGATCAAAAATGATCATGACACTGAGTTTGAATCTCTTCTGATGAGAAATTTCTGTGAGAAAGAAGGAATCAGGCAGTGTTTCTCTGCTCCTAGAACTCCTCAACAAAATGGGGTGGCAGAAAGGAAAAATGGAATTATAATTGAATCTGTTAGAACATTACTTGCAGATGCTCACTTACCCCTATTTTTTCGGCAGAGGCAATAAGCACAACAAATTATGTTCTTAACAGAAGTCTTATTCATAAACTCAAGGGTAGGACTCCATATGAATTACTTAAAAATAAGAAACCTAAAGTAAGTTATTTTAAATTTTTTGAGTGTAAATGTTATATTCATAATAATGACAAGAAACATTCAGGTAAATTTGAAGTTAAAGCTGCAGATGAAATATTTCTTGGATATTCTCTTATTAGTAAGGCTTATAGGGTTTATAATAAATCTACCTTTAAAATGGAGGAATCCATACATGTATCATTTGATGAATCTAATATGGTTTACAAGGAGAGGAATACCTCTACCATAGATTCTTTTCAGGAACATATTTTGTGTGAGAAACAAGATGAATTAACCCTAAAGCAAGATGATACATTGCCTCCTTCTCAACAATTTGCTAAAGACAAAGATGAAGATTATCCTGAAATTTATGTTGAAAAAGTTGTAGCTAATGAAATTCCACAAGAGGAATTAATAACACAAATCAATGAAGAACCAACACCACCTGTTGATTATGTCACTGTTAGAGATCATCCTAGATCTCAAGTGATTGGAGACATACCAGTTGGTGTGTAAACAAGGCTTCAATTCAATAAAGATCAGATACATACATGTTTTCTATCTCAGATTGAACCTCAATTAATAAAAGATGCAAAATAAGATCCTCATTGGATCATTATAATGCAAGAGGAGCTTAATAGGTTTGAGAGAAGTAGAGTATGAGACTTAGTTCCAAAACCTAAAGACTATCAAGTAATTGGAACCAAATGAGTCTTCAGAAATAAATTGGATGCTCAAGGAGTCATAGTGAGAAATAAAGCTAGACTGGTAGCTCAAGGATATTCACACGAGGAAGGAATAGATTATGATCAAACATGTACTCATGTTGCAAGATCAGAAGCTATCAGGAAATTTCTTGCTTTTTGCTGCATTCAAGAAATTCAAAGTATACCAAATGCATGTAAAGAGTGCATTTCTGAATGGAGAAATCAAAGAGGAAGTATATGTTGAACAACCTCCAGGTTTTATCTCTTCCAAGGTTGTAAATGTCGGATGTCGGGTTCATGTCAGTTTGGGTTTGAAATATCGTATGTCGGATTGCGGGGGATATATCGGGGATATTTTACAATATCGGATTTTAATATTTAAATAAAGATTACAGTATTTATAGACATATTTTTTGCAAATAAGTAAAAATGTACAGACAAATAACTATAGCAATGTATAGACAAATAAATATTTATAACTTTTTTTTGAAATTATTTTGAAAGATAAAGGTGAAGCCCATGTAATTATGTAAAGTTGGAGGGGAGTTTTTCTTAGCACAGGAGAAACAAAAATCACTGCAGATTTACACAAGAAAAGATATAAACTCAGCTATTGCAAAAAAGAAAACTAACTATAGCATAAGTAAGAATCTTACAATAACACAAGTTTAATAAAAAATTTAGATCTTATGACTTGATCAATATAATAACTCCAAATAAAACTTTCAATTGTCGCAGAAACAAGAAGAAAGAAGAAGAAAGAAAAGAAATACGAAGGGGGCTTACAGTAGAGTGAAGTAGCAAAAACCCTAAAGCCCGACATCAACTCCTTGCGTACTCGCCTGCGATGCCAATTCGTAGAAAGCCCGGCATTGTCGTCTACTCCTCTCCTGTGATGTTAATCTATTGCCTCGTCATCAGAGAAGGAGATGTTGAGTGCCGACCACTCCGACAGAGCGACTCTCCCATAAAATTTAGGGTAGAGCGAGAAATGCCGAATGCATGAAATGGACTCGTGAAGTAGAAAAATATGGGTCCCGTAAACTTTGTTTTTTTGTATATTAAATATAATAACCGATATATCGGGTTAGAGATATATCGATATATCGGAATATATCGTCGTTTTTTTAGAAAACAATATTTTTGTCAAACAAATCAGTTTCGTTGCGGTTTGCATCCAAAACCTTTATGTCGGCCGGCATGTCGGACATGTCGGCTGATATCTACAAAACTGATCCCTTCAACTAACTCTTCTCATGTTTTTAAGCTTAATAAAACTCCTTAGTGTCTTAAACAAGCTCCAAGACCTTGATATGAGAGCCTTACTAATTTTCTATTGGAAAATAAATTTTGTAGAGGAAAAATAGACAAAACCTTAGTTTTTAGAAATCGTAAAACTTAAATTTTACTAGTTCAAATATATATTGATGATATAATTTTTGGTTTTACTGATTCCAAACTTTGCAAAAGGTTCTCTGAACTAATACATTCCAAGTTTGAAATGAGTAGCATGAGTGAATTATCTTATTTTCTTGGTTTACAAGTGAAGCAAACATCAGATGACATCTTTATATCTCAATCTAAATTTGCTAAAGAGCTAATTAAAAGATTTGGGTTGTCAAATGCCTCATCTATGAAAACACCCATGCCTACTAATGTTGTAGTTGATAATGATGATCAAGGCAAATCTGTTGATCAAAAAACATATAGAACTATCATTGAGTCTCTATTATATTTAACAATAAGTAGATCAGATATTATATTTGCAACCTGTATTTATGCTAGGTTTCATGTCAACCCTAAAGAATCACATCTTACTTTAGTAAAAAGAATTTTGAGTTATATAAAGGGTTGTCCTAATCTAGGACTCTGGTATCCTATTGAGTCGGGATTTGAATTAACTAGATTCACAGATGCTGACTATGCAAGATGTAGAGTTAACAGAAAAAACACATCAGGAACTTGTCAGTTTCTTGGTGATAGGCTTTTGTCATGGTTTTGCAAGAAGCAAACATATGTTTCTACTTCAACTACTGAAGATGAATATAATGCAACAGGTAGTTGTTGTTCACAATTTTTGTGTATTCAAAATAGATTACTAGATTATGGATACAACTTAAATAATTCTATTATATACTGTGATAATACTAGTGTAATTTCAATTGCACAGAATCCAGTCCTCCATATTAGAACTAAACATATAGAAATAATGCACCACTTTATCAGAGATAATGTGGATAAAAATAAATTAGCCTTGTATTTATTCCTACTGATTTACAATGAGCAGATATTTTCATCAAACCATTAAATGAAAAGAAACATATTTTCTTCTTAAATCAGTAAGGAATGATTAATGACAAGACATTAATTTAATTTTGAATGGAGATCGACGAATTGTGAATATTTAGTCGAACAGAGATCGATGAATTGTGAAACTTTTGTCGAACGAAGATCGACGAATTATGAAACTTTTCATGAACCTTTCGTCGAACGGGGCTCGATGAATTGTGCACCTTTCGACAAATTATTTTTCATCCTTTCAACTTCTGAAAACTTATATTAGGTTTTTATAGAGCTCCGTCCCGCGCATTCTCCATTTCTCTTGCACTTGATCTCTCTATTTTGCAGGATAATGATGGTGTCGTAGGCGATTCTCACTGCGATGAAGTTCCATGCCGGATTTGGTATCGACATGGACTCTTTTCGTCATTCAGATCAAATCTTTCAGGATATTTTATAACTATTTGAGGCACAACAACTACACAATCTTATGTCAACCCGAATCAAGCTCCCTATCATAGAAATAAAGGAATGGGTTCACACTGCAAAGATTCATGATCACACAACTATTACTTGATCAATCTAAGGTCATCAGGTTTCTCTCACACCTGCAATTATATCTGAAATTTTTGGCTTAGTTAATGGAGAAGAAGATTTAGAATTATCTAGTACAGAATTTGATATTATGGTAGATAGATTGGGTCACTCACAAAGAAACCCTAACCATTTGCTGAAAAAGAATTTTTTTGTGGAGTAAAAATTTCTAGCCGATGTGGTTTGAAAAGTTCTTCTGGACAAACATTCAGCCCATGACTATGTTACTAGGCAACAATTTCTATTGATGTGTGCTCTGATTGATCCGAAGAACATTAATTTGGGCACAATGTTGTTTGATTCTATTAAGAAGAAAATTAATAAACAGAATGTATGTTATGGGAGAATTTTGGGAATATTTCTCCAAACCAAATGCCCAGAGGTTTTGGTCTCTCAGACTGTGCATATTAACGAATCTAAGAGGATCACCTCTGCTCTGTTTGGTAAGTGGGAGAGGGTGATTAGTAAGCCTTCCAGGATTGAATCCTCTAGGACTGCTTCTGAAAGCACTAGAGCTGTCTCAGCTACTCTCCCTACTCTAGAAGGATATTCTCACCTCATTTCTTCCACTCCACAATCTCCACATCATTCACGTAGACCTTCTACACCACCTTCTCTATAAACTACTTTATCTAAAGAAGTTCCATCCTCATTCTTCCATGCAGACTCCCCAACACAACGGCCACCCCATTTATCTCCACCTGATTTATCTCCATCTCACTCATCTCCACCTCACTTATCTCCACCTCACTTGTCTCCACCTCACTTATCTCACCTATCTCCGCCTCAATTACCCATCTGGGAGACAATTCCTCATGACATTCCCCCCTCCATCAATCCTACATCTATACTACAGACTTTCTCTATCTGTACAAATTGTGCTAATAGATCAACTCCCTCTTTATCTACTCAGATTCCCTTCTGCATCTACTCAGAATCCACCTGAGTTTATGTATCTGGATTTTTCATCTATTGCCAATCAACTTCTTGATTTCATTTCTCCCACATTCAAAAAGCTCTTGGATGAATCTTTGGCTCCTGTTCTGACTGCTATCTCAGAACTCTCCTCTAGAATTGACTCTCTCTAATATGTCCCTTCTTCTCGGGGCCTAGATTCAGTTTTCCCTGGATCTAGGCAGGGGAAGATTCTTAATGAAGAAGCTCTAGTTGCAGCAGCCAATGAAGAATCTCCAGTTCCTGATTCAGAAATGACAGTTGAGGATGAGTTTTCAGAACCTCCAGAGGTTATTACTGTTGGTGATCTCTTTATTAATCCCACAGTTAATATATACTCTTTATTATGAGATTTTGATTTATTGCACAGTCATATTGCTAATTTTCCAGATTTTGAAAAGGATCTTTCTAGAGCAATAGTTTGTTACTCTGCTCCTATTGATATTTCTGCCTTAGAACAACTTTTAAAGATGTTTCTACCAGTTCTGATCCAGTCCCACAGACTATGATGATTGATGATCCAGTCCCACAGACTACTATGATTGATGATATAGTAAATATTCCTGAGAAGGCTCATTCCCCTCCTAAATGGGATGAATCTCCAATGCCTAAATCTGATGATCTGCCAAATAAAGGAATGGAAGAGGTAGATAAATTGTATAAACAAATTGATGAATTATATGAATATCCAGAAGAGCAGTCTGATGATAATACAAATTCTGATGAATCAGACAATTCTATTTCTAAGAAAAGGAAAAGTAGGAAAAAAGGCTCAAGCCAAGGATGATCCTCAACCTTCTTCTACTGCTAATATCCCTTACTACATTTTGCATGTGATAATTCTTACTACAAACCATCCAAGTTGGATGAGATATTCTAAGAATGAGCAGAAACAAAGAAAGAAAATGAAAAGATTTCATTTACATCCAAAATCTTGGAGTAGTCCTCCTCCTCCTCCTCCAGTAGTAGTATCTGCAGGTACTTCATCTTCTTCTCAGAGGCCTACCTCTCACTCTTCTGGAACAACACAATATAGGTAAGATATACCTACATGGCAAGACAGACCTACATGGTATGAGACTTATGGCAGACAAAGTAGGCAGTAATATTCTACCCAAGAGAGGCCAGCCTCTCCTGAAATTGAACCAGAGTTAGATCCTGTGTATAGAATGGCTAGGTTCAAAGAACAAGTTGCACTTTCTCAGATAAGTAAGGCAAGAACTGAAGGTAAGGATACCTCTCAGTTTACTACTATGTCTTCATACATGCAACATGAATTGGACAGATATTAGAAGAAAAGCTTGTTTAATGTTGATGAATATATGAGCTTGCATCCAGAAGTTATTGTTCCTACAGTCTCTTCCCCGAAGATTATTGGCTCTCAAGATCTAAAGCTAAGCAAAATGGAACATGATGATCCAACAAGACAACTAATCTTCACGAAGTCTTCTTCAGATCCTTTATCTGATACACCTCAGAAGGATTCCTAATTTTAATTATGTTTTTAAACATTATTGTCATAACTTAATTCTTTATATATATGCTGAAATTTATGTTTCTGCTAGATAATTATTTATGCTTTTTGTTTTTCTTGTTTGATAGTATCTTCACCCAAATAACGGGAGATTGTTAGAACTCCTTATTACTGATTTGGGCTAGTATTACTATTTTTTGATTAAGACTTTTATTTTGACCCAACTTGTATAGACTAGAGTCATATTTTATTTCCATAGTTGTTTCAGAAGGTATTCCAGAGACACTCAGTTTGACGAACTCAGAACTCAATTAGATGAACTCAGAACTCAGTTTGACTAAATCAGATCTTAAACTCTAAGCTTAGTTTGACGAACACTGAGCTCAAATCGACGAAAGAAGAAATTCAGTCCATGAAAGCTCAGTTCAACAAAAGCCAAGCTCAGTTCGACGAAAGCCTTGCTGAGTTCGACGATCAGGCAGTTTCTATATTACAGAAGGCAGAATCATTTTAAATATTTGACAACTATCAGTTATAACTCTGATATTTAATGCAAAATATTCTAACGAATATAACCATTTAAGGCAGCATTAAATATGGATTTATCACAGAGTTTTAAATCTAATTAATTCCAAGGCAGTTGTAATTCTCAAAGGATTCTTCAGACGTTTCAAAGATTGTTTATTTCAAATATTTAATTCTTCCCTGATAGCATATATATATATATAGAAGATTGATGCTTCAAACAGATTTTGACACAAAGATTTTGAGATATACAGATATTCTGCTTCAGACTCTTCTTAAGAGACATCCTAATTCATATTTGTCTGAAATACCTACTGGAGAGCAAAAATATGCAAGAAGGCCTACACCTTGAAGAAAAATATCATTTTGCTAATTACAATCTCTATTCAAGTCAGGGGGAGCTTTTTGCAACATCATCCACTAAGTCTTCTCAGAGATTCTTGACAAAGAAGACAACATCTAACTCATTTAGTTTATTCTTAAACAGTGTACAGGGTTCTAACTCCCTTCAAAAGTTAACACTTGGTTCATAAGTCACCTTATCAAAAGACTTAAGTTTGGTTTTTGGGTACCAGATCAAAAGCTCAAAGGGTTGCTAGGCCTCCCTTAGAAAATAGATCTTCTAGTGACAGGGCACCTGATCAAAAATCTGTAGTGGATTCCTACCACGGTGATAGAAGAGTAGACGTACCTAGATTTATTTGGGAACTACTATAAAATCATTGTGTCATCTGTGATTGATTACTTTTTATTTGTGTGTTGTGAATATTATATTTATATCACTATTTTTACAACTACTATGAAAATAAATTAAAGTTTTTAAAATACTTTATCCCCCCCGCCTCTAGAGTAAAGTTAGATATATTCCCTTCACTTTCACTTTCAACACAAGGAAGACTATTATAGAACCAAGAAGAAACCCTCCAAGGAGGGCAGGTATGACCCCAAAACCTGGTAAATATGTTTCTAATAAGGTTATCTATTTTTGTTGCAACAAGCCATGACATGGTGTGGCTGAATGTCCTGTGAAGAAGAAGGTGCTGATGCGAATCTTGTCAGGATCAGCCTGGACCATCTAAGGTACACTCTCCATCCAGCTCTTCATCTAAGTCTAATTATAGGACATGTACTAGTTCAGAAGCATCTCAATCCTATGATGAAGATGGGTATGAATCAGAGGAAGATGTCAATTCAGTTATTGATAAGTATGGTGTCTTGCTGAATACTTTCAAGAAAAGTAGGATGATATCCAAGAAGTAGGTTAAGGAAACATCCTCCCTTCAGCTTGCTGCTTCCCAGTATGCAGAATTACTGGATCTGAAACTAAAGGAAATCAGTGAACTAAAAACCATTTCCTTCATTCAGATAAGCACCATTGAGTACCAAGAGAACCAAATAAGGGACTTGGAAGAATTACTTGAGAGGGAGAGGAGGATAGTGGCTAGCTACTCCAAGCCTTATGTTCAATTCAATAGATTACTGGTACCCTCAAACAGTTATGACCATGAGAGCATCCATGGTCACTAGATGA
The DNA here is from genome assembly GCA_039583875.1 of Platanthera guangdongensis. Classification (NCBI taxonomy): domain Eukaryota; kingdom Viridiplantae; phylum Streptophyta; class Magnoliopsida; order Asparagales; family Orchidaceae; genus Platanthera; species Platanthera guangdongensis. The sequence goes on along the minus strand of CM077161.1, from coordinate 105,830,088 downwards.
ATGGTAGGTCCACTAGTGGGAACAAAGGTATTCTCCGCCATGATGGAAGATATAGTAGGGGGCAAGTGCCTTCAAGGCTCCCCATGAGGAAATTCAAATGGCCCATCCTAAACCATTTATTTTTGGTACATTAGCCCCTTCACTCAAGTGTAAAGTTGCAGACTATTCTCAGAATATTCCTACCCACTATAATATCATGGGCAAGTCTCACAGTAGACCAGACTTTGGTATCTCAGAGGACATCAAGAGTGTGCTTTCTGAAAATAAGGTTGCTACTGGTAGGGCTCAAGATATCCCAAGAACTTCCACTGCCAGACCCACCACTAATCATACTAGAGCTGGTATACAAAAGAATAGGACTGTTGCTGCACCTTCTAGACCACGAGCTGATGTCAACACAACCACTAGACCAGCTCAGAAAAGAAGATACAACATCCATGAGTGCAGGTGTTGTGCCAAGGTAGGCCACTTTGTTATTGATTGCTATCACAATCATAGTATGTAGAGAGCTAATGTTAGCTTGCCTGTCAAAAGAGCCGCAAGTAGGCATTATTAGACTAACATACACCTAGAACACAATAAATATTGGGGTCCTAAGGTAAAATAAATATGTTTTGCAGGTTAGTCCAAGTATTCATACCCCTAATGGTACTTGGACAGTGGTTGTTCTATGTACATGACTGGAACAAATAACATTCTAAAGGAGTTCATTCCAGTAAAGGATTGACCCAAGGTGATATTTGGTGGATCAGACAGAGGGATCACCAAAGGTTATGATAAGATTACTAATGGCTTAGTTACTTTCGCAAAAGTGGCTTATGTGGAAGGATTGCAACAAAACCTTATAGGTATAAGACAATTATGTGACATTGGCTATGTCATATCTTTCCACAAGGTTAAGTGCCATATTAGGAGATCAAGTGACCAAGAGGTCATTTTGACTGACACTTGGAGTGAGAATGTTTATTGTCTAAATTTTCTTTGTCTAACTTAGGACTCTCCTATTTGCTTAGTTGCAAATGAGAAACCCTCACACTGTGTTAAATGGAATAAGTGGCTAGCTCATTTGAATTATAAGACTATAGGTAAGCTATATAGTAAAGAGTTGGTTATGAATGGTCCTAATGTTAACCCAAAAATTGGTGATCCCTCTATAAGGTAGCCAGCTTGCAAGTCGCGGCCTGCTCCAGGTCCACCTGGAGGTCGCGACCTGTCTAAGCCCTCTTTGGGTCTAGCAGACATACTTCTCTGTCCGCTCAGGGCGCGCGGCTAGGACGGTCTCCCCAGTCTAACTGCCCAGGTCACGCAGCAGCCACTTGTTTTGAAGGCTCTACAGACTACTTCCTCAGTCCGCCCCTACAGTCTGCGCGGTTAGATCAGCTAACCACGTAATGGTTCTCTCCCAATATTTGGGACTACCCAACTAAGTGGAGGAATCATATTACTATCCGCCCAGACTACCAAGTAGCTGCATGCTCGACAGGAGTTGCAGACTCCTTATTCTTCCCACTCCTGCAGGTCACACAGCAAGCAAGGCAAAATGCCACATCGCCAGGAAACCTGCCTCCAAGCTGCCCAGTAGGGGAAAAAAGCCTGTCCATGCAGTGGGAGAGGACTTCAGCAGCGGTGGAAACCTACACGACCTGCTCCTTCAGTCTGCCAGGTCGCCCAGTTGGCAACCAACTCTCCTGCCCGCCAATAGTTTGCAGTTTCGGTTCAGTCCGCCCAAGGAGGGTGGATGGCGACAGGATGGTCATCCCGTACGACATCTAGTGAACTGCTCCACCTGTCTAATAATAGTGGGCAGACTCAGTCTCCGTCCGTCTGAGGAAGGACTTGGTAGCGGGACCGACATCTCTTTGCCAGACCGCACAACACCATGCGGCCTCAACTCCAGTCCGCCAAAAGATGGCAGACAGCCTTTGTCTGCCTAAGGGAGGTGGACGCTCAGCTCACCATATGACGAACTCGCTTTATCCAACACCATGCGCGATATGCACTCTTCATTCCGCCAGGTCGCCAAGCTCTTGTCGCCCAGCAGGGGATTCAAGCATCCAGCAGGAGGCGGACTCAACCTGTCCTCCACGAGCTAGGAGGACTCACCGTGTAGTTCGCCAGAGGTGCTCCAGCTTCCCAGCACCCGCATCTTCCAAGCAGCGGGTGGACTACTACTCAGCTCGCGTAACTTGGCACGAGCTTGCTTAGTTGTTGGGTATTGCATCTACAATAACCCATATTTATATGAAGTCACCTTTGAACTAAGATGAATTAAGTTTGTATTTGATGTCCCTTCTAGTTGAGTGTTTGCGAGATATATTTGCCAAGTGTAGACCAATGTTAGTCTACAATGAGTCACCAAACACAGGACTGCAAAATGTAATTCCTCATTATGTGATCCATGGTGTTGACTCATGTGTAGCCTCTCTATTGGGACACACTTCCTTTTCAAGCACTAAAGCCATGGGAGAAAAGACGGTTTCTAAATTCATTGAAGAAAATAAGTTTTCTGACTTTCAGAAAAATTGTTAAGTCTTTTTCTTGAGTAAGATCTTTTGTACTTAAGAAGAACTTTAGTTTATACTCGAGTAAGATCTGTCATGTACTAGAGTTGCAGAAGCTGTTCTCGAGAAAGCTTAGTGCTGTTCTCGAGAAAGCCACGTGTACTCGAGTACTCCATGACACTCCTTCTCAAGTTACCTCATTTCCAGTCAAAATATCTTTCTAAGTCTTTTTCTCGAGAAGCCACGTGTTATTTCTCGAGAAGGTCAGTATTACTTCTCAAGAACCAGACGTATTTTCTCGAGTAAAAGATTCTCTTCTCGAGTAACAAGTTTGTTTCCTAAAGATGCATTATCCCTCTCGAGTAACCGAATAATTTTCTCAAGAATAGAAGTTCATTTTTCTCGAGTACTTCTTCTCCTTCTCGAGATATCTCCATCCCATCTTTATATTTCTACTAAGTATTTTTCTCAAGAGGCCAGAGATTTTTCTCGAGAAGGCCTTGTATAGTTCTCAAGAACCAGAAACCTTTTCTCGAGACCTTGAATACTCTTCTCGAGAGTCATAATTCTTTTTTGGAGATACTTCCTTGTTCTCGAGTACCGGGATACTTGTTCTCGAGAATAAAGTTGTTCTTATCGAGTACTTACCTTCATTCTCGAGATAGCTGAATTCCACCTCCACATTTTTTTCTAAGTACTTTTCTCGAGAACCTCATAATTGTTCTCGAGAAACAGAAAACTTCTTCTCGAGTACAAGCAACTCTCTCGAGAAATGCAGTCATATTTCTGAATTTTTCTTAAGTCCCGACAGAAGTAATATCAAACATGATTACCACTTGATTGGTCCATGTGGCATGTATTTAATGTGATTATGACCGTTAGGCAAGTCCTATAAAAGGTCTTATCATATTCGACCAACCCTAAGAAGAAAAACCTAAGTATTCTAAATCGCAAATTCTCTTTCTAAATCGGGAGTCGCCGCTGTTCATCGCCTTCATCGCCGATATGCTTTCGATCCAGAGATTCAGAACAAGAGATTCAACAGATTTAGCCTTGTCTTCTTCGATCTATTCTGACAGAGCTTCAAAGTTTAAGAAGGAAGAAGGACTGAAGATTCAGATCTGAAATTATACTGTTTGTATATTTTTCTCTGTAAATCATTTTGTTCTTGTAGGAGATTCTTCTCCGAGTTGTAGGATCTTTGTTCTCTGAGATTTTTGTAGGAAGTTTCTCTTCCGAGTGTAGATCCTGTTTTGAGGGATCGAGTTGGAGGAACTTTGTTTCGAGTGGTAGGATTGTTTTCAATCCAAGAATAGTGGAGTAGCCGAGTCTAGTACGTTGCTAGATCGGTGAGGTGGAAAGTGGATGTACCCAAGGTTGGGGAACGACTATAATTCTTGGTATTGTCTGTATATGCTCGTTTATTTTCTGTGCATCACTCGCTCAAATTTTTATTCCGCAAAAAGACGCAGAACTCAACTATTCACACCCCTCTAGGTGATTTAGGTAGACAACTTAAAAATTTTCAATTAGTATCAGAGGGAGGTTGTTCATCAAAAGGTTAACACCTTGAACAGATCTACCCCTAGCTGTCTTTTGAGTGATACAAGCATGGACAAAGCCAAGGAGTTTTCTAAGCTTCCTTTATGCACAAAGACAAACTTTCCCATGTGGAAAGAAAGAATTTAATTTTTCATGGAAGCTGTGGATCCAAGAATCTTTATGATTGTGGAAGAGGGACCCTTTATTCCTATGACGGTCTCCACTATTGATGTCACCAAGAAAGTTCCAAAGAAACTGATGGATCTTGATAAGGATGAGATTGCACTTGTCTCTTTAGACAAAAAAACAAAAAATATCATTGCAAGTGCAGTCAATGACTCTATGTTGTAGAATCTGATTCACTGCCAATCCGCCAAGGAAATATGGCAGTCTCTCATCGTCCTAATGAAAGGTACTGAAGAGGTTAGGGACGACAGAAGATCCCTCCTAAATCATAAATATGAAGCATTCAGACAAGATCCCAAGGATTTAATTGCAGATACATTTGAAAGCTTCTTCAAGATTATCAATGGCCTAAGAATCTATGGCCGAGTCCTCACTAATAGAGAACTGAATGATAATTTCTGAGTTCCCTGACTAAGGAATGGGACAACAAAGTCTATGCAATCCGGGAGTTTGGTAAGTTGGCAGAGACTGACCCTCAGAATCTCTTTGAAAAGCTTATGTACTATGAGGTGCAAATAAATTCAAGAAAAGCTGAAGAAGAGAAGAGTCGGTATTCATCCAAGGAGAAGTCTGTCGCTCTATGTAACGCCCCGAAACTCAAAAGAGCGACGGGGGACGTTTTGGGCCAGGTTTGGGTTCTGGCTGCAGGCACAGGGCCTGGGACACGGGCGTGTCCCAGGGCGTGTCAAGCTTGTGTCGACACTCAGCCGGGAAGTCGACATTTTGCTCTCGATATTGTGTGGAGACTGGGCACACGGCCTGCGACACGGGCGTGTCGCAGGGCGTGTCGACCCGTGTCGACACTCAGCCTGCGAAGTCGACACTCTGCGCTCAACGAAGTATCGAGACATGGCACACGGCCTGCGACACGGGCGTGTCACAGTGCGTGTCGACCCATGTCGACACTCGTCCCGGGAAGTCGACATTTTGCTCTCGACATTGTGTCGAGGCAAGGCACACGACCTAGGACACGGGTGTGTCCATGGCCGTGTCGTCAGGTCGACGATATTTGCTCGACGAAGTGTCGAGTGTCGAGACCGTGTACACGGCCTAGAGCGCAGGCGTGTTGATGTAGACACGGGCAAGGACACGGGCGTGTCCTAGAACCCATGTAGTGCTCGGGTTGTTTTCGGGATAAATCGATAAGGATACACAGCCGGGCACACGACCGTCTCAGGTGGAACACGGGCGTGTCAGGTCGAACACGGGCGTGTTTGATGCCCGTGTATTGTTCCAGGCGAGTAGATTTTGACGGCGAATGAGGCACACAGCCCTGCACACGGGCGTGTGCCAGGCCGTGTGCGGTCCAGATTGGACATTTCAGTCCCGAATCAAAGCCGTTCATTTCTTTAATTGATGATCCAACGGCTGGGGGTTGTTCCTGATGGGATATAACCGGGATTGGGCCTTAGAAACCCTCACTTTTCATGAGTTATTATCTTTCTAAAGCTTAGAGAGAGAGGAGAGCCAAGGAAGGAAGAAGAAGCTAGATCCGGCCATTGGAGGAGCCTCGAAGCTCCAAATCATGAGCCGACTCCGGATCCACAGAGGCAAAGCTAGTGCGGTGCTTTTCATCCACTTACTTTTCCATGGCGCCAAAGAGGAACGCAAGGGTAACGATTCTCTTCTTGAGCATGAGTAGCTCTCCTTATTTGCATAGGAAGCCCGCTCTCGCGAGTTCGCAGTGAGTTGGAGGCGTTCCTTCGGGTAAATATGTGAAGTCCCCGTTGTTTAGAGTCTGTAAGCGAGAATGGACATAGGCATGATGTGTGAAGCCTACCCGGATATGTTGGTCTGGATCAGTGATGTTGCATTGCATAAATGCCAGAGAAGACTCCGTGCTATTGGTTGTTTTTCGGGTTTTCTACACGGTAGATTGCAGCAGGGAGCCTTGGGGATTAACCCAAAGGTGCACCCGGAAAACTGGGCGGATGCGTGATCTTGCCAACATGGAGGCCAGAGAGCCAACTTGAACATAACTGAGTTATGTGAAATTGTGTGACGAAAATGGGACTTGGGAGAAGTTTGACCTGCGCATATGGCTTAAATTATCATTGCGACGTGAGCACGAGTTAGATGGAACCGTACCCATTTCTATGTCGTTCTGGTTAAAGAGACCTAAGGTTACGTGGCACTTGCCGTTGACATAAATGAGGGTCTTCGGCGGTCTATGGCTTTAATTGACGTGACCCATGCCGGGAAGATAAATTGCTCATAGGTTTGGCCGCCAAAGTGGCGGTGGTGGGTCCGGAATGTCTATGGCTTTAACTGACGTGACATCGACCGATTCATCGAGAATGTGCCCTGAGTGCACGGGGTGTGTGGCCTTGTGAGCCTACGCCTGTGATGAAATGAATATTGATATATATTGCTCGCTTATGCTAATGAAATGCAGGGAAGGAGCAACGCCGCCCCAAGTTAGGGGCGGGATCGTTATAATTTGGTCAGCATTGCTGACCGTTGCCTTTTGTTTGCCACCGTGCGGTGGTTATGTTGCTTGCAGGTGCTGCTGGACCAAGCGGTTAATGGCGGGCTAAAGCCCAAATTGCGAAGCCGGCCCTTGAAGGCCTATTTGGAGTGTTTACTGCTTTATTCGTGTATGACCGGTCTGCGAGCCGTGGTTTGTAAATCATGTAACATTAAGTAAACCATTATATAAGGCCTTAAGGCCAGTACTGGTGTATGTACTTCATTCCTGGTTGGCTATTCTAGTGGACATTCATGCTTATGTGCTGGGTTCTTTATTGCAACTTATTAATCTACTTCCGCTAGAATGCTCTGTGTAGGACGTTATGATTAGTTGGATGGTTTCCATGAGTAACCACCCTTTCTGTCTGTGGTATATGGCGTCGGGCCCCGGCCGGACCTACTGCTATATGCTATGCGACGGATAGGGGGTGTTACACTCTAAAGGCAGAAATCCCATGGAAGTCAAAAGCTACTGTTGGGTATTGTATCCACACTGACCCAGATCTGATGAAGTCATCCTTGAACTACGATGAATTATGTTGTATTTGATGCTTGGTTTGAGTTATGTGTTTGCAAGAATTCTTATGGGAAGTGTAGACCAATGTCAGTCTACAATGGGTGACCAAACATAGGACCATATAATGTAATCCCTCATTGCGTGCTCCAAGGTGTTGACTCATGTGTAGCCTCTGTTGAAACTTGTGAAGTGAAAGTGGGTGAATGGAAGGCTTGGGCAACCTATCCGCGCGGACTACGCGGACAAGGTTTGCGGACTGCTAGGTCGGCAGGGATGTTGCAGACGGTTTGCTCTGTGGCGGCCTGGGCGGTCTGTTCACGCGGACTACGCGGATAGCAGCAGTGGTCTGTCAGGCCGGTGATTACTCAGCAGGCAGTTGGATCCCAGGAAGTTACCAGGCGGATAGAAATCCTATCCGCGGAGTCCGATTTGGAGCGGACTGATGAACTGGAGCTCGGCAGACCGGTTTGGCAGTTGCCTTGGTCTTGCTCTAGTGCAGCGGCAAGTGGAAGCCGCGGAGACCGCCGGTCAGTGCGGACTGAAGCTGGAGGTCGCCCGGTATGGCGGGCTAGATCCAGTGTCCGCCAGTAAGTGCGGACTGGCCCTTGTGGCCAGTGGACTGGACTTAGTGTGATCTGAACCAAGTCCAGGTTGGCTCAGTACGGGGAGATCGCGCAGTGGAGCGCGGGCTGCTTTCTCAGTCCGCCAAGTATAGTAGAAGTGTTACCTTGATTGCTAGCTTGGGGGATGCGGACTGTAGGATTGCCTGTGCAAGAGCGTGCGGACTGGAGCTGGAGTCCGCTGAGTTCGGTTTAGCCTTGTGATGAGGTTACGAACTCAGGAGTGCGTATTGGAGTTTCCTGTGTAAGCAGACTGGATCGGCATATCCACTGAGTCCGGCGATGCCTTGGATATAGAGGCAATGGACTCAGGAGGTGCGGACGGAAGCCGGGTGTCCGCTGAGTCCGGCAGGTGCCTTGACGGCGAGGCTGCGTGCTCGGATTATGCGGACTGCTGCTGTGTCCGCGGATTGGCGGACATAGCTGTTGTGGAGTCCGGCTGTGGTGGTCCTGTCTTGGCCTCTAGCGGCAAGGCGGGCTGAATATTGGAGTCCGGCCTTGGAGAAGCTGAGGCGGACTGGCTATCTGCACAGGAGCGGCGAACTAGAATGTGTGTCCGCGGGCTGGCAGACACACTTGTTCTTGCTGCGGGATGTGGCGGTGTTCCTATCGACTAGGGCGGTGACCATACTCATCATCGTGCCTATAAATAGGACCCATGTCACATCAGGAGTATGCAACCAAAACCGAAGTAAGTGAAAAGTAATTGAGCTCGCGTAAGTTGCTGCGGTCTGGACTTTGGAGTCCGCGCGGTTTAAGAGTTGACCGGTTGTGCTGTGCAGGTTGTGCGGATAGCGCTAGAAAGCCAGGACTTGGCTCTGATTGCGGTCAGGGATAGTGCAGACTCTACGGTTAAGCAACAGGCGGTAAATAGCAGGTCGTGGATAGCGACCATGTGGTCTCCTCTTTGGCAACTTGGTTCGGGGTTCAGGAAGTAGCATGCTTCAGGCGGACTGTTCCATTCGGTGACGCAACTCGTGCGGTCTGGCGGCTAGGCGACCTCATGGTCAGGCGGCCTGCAGATCGGCGGTGAAGAGCTAAGCATTGGTACAAGGGGTAGTCCGCGCGGCTTGGGTTGCGGTCTGGCGACCTGGCGGACTAAGCAGACTCCACAGCAGTAGACCTGCGGCTTGGAGGTTGAGTCCGCGCGGCTTGTTTTTATTTCTTGTCTTTGTAACTGTCTCTGATCTCCGGGTTTGGGTCTTGGTGAAGCATGTCTCACCATGAATATCTCGCCTTGTAAAGAAGTTTGCTCTTTATCAATAAAGAAGCTTGTGCTGCATGCGTTGCTGGTTGTTACTGCTTTGTTGAGATAACCCCTACTAACTCCACGATCCGGGAAAACTTTCAACAATATAAGTGGGGTGTTCTCCGCCGGTTTGTTGAGTGTCAACAGGGTATCCGAGGAGGCCTCTGTGGTTTTGTTGAATTTTAACATGGTATCAGAGGGAGGTTGTTGGAGTGGTCAAGCAGTGCTCGATGGAAGTACTTGCTCTTCTGTAGAGGAAACTAGTGGTAGAACCATGGCAGTGGAGGATGCAAGTTGTCTTGGTATTGATCTCCTTACAGAGATGAACTTTGAATGGTGGAAGTCCTGTATGAAGAGCTTTCTTTTTGGTGAGGACCTTTGGGAGGTTGTATGCGGAGCAGGAAGACAAGAGGATACTGCTGGAAATGCTGAAAATATGAGAGCTCTTGGACCACATCAGTGGATGTCGGTCAGCTGCGGAGGTTTGGACTTCCCTTGATTGGTTGTTCAGGAAGAAGGTGAAGGTTGCTGCTGAAGATGGTCCCTCTACTTCATATCAGGAAGAAAGGAGTATTGCTCCTAGGCGTGATAGGAAGAGGAAGGAAGGACCAAGATGCTATAAATGCAAGAAGCATGGTCATCTTCGGAAGGAGTGCAAGGTTGTCTTGCTCTCGGCGAACGTAGCTCATGTCGGAGGTAAGGAGCAGAACGTAGTTGGGACTTCAACTAGTTCTGGTGCTGATCGGATGAATGTCAGTGATAGTGCAGCTATCTGGCATGAAAGACTGGGGCATGTAGGGATGGACAAGCTGAAAGCAATGGCGGAAAGAAGACTCGTAAGAGGCTTGCCTAGATTGTCATCCTATGGCGATGGTCGGGGGTGTGCGGGATGTCAGGAAAGTGGATCCTATCACTTCATGGTTGATAAAGCACAGTCCAGATGTAAAGCACCATTGGCGGTTGTCCATTGTGCTCTGGTGGGACCGACCATCACGGCCAGTCTTGGAGGCAGCAGGTTCATACTGATATTGGTTGATGACTATTCAAGGTATACATGGGTATACTTTATGAAGAAGAACTCCAACATGGTACGCTTGTTAGTGGAGTTCAAGAAGCTTGTGGAAGGCCAGCTTGGCCGGAGGATCAAGGTGTTGAGGACAAGTTTCGGTGGTGAGTTTGGCTCAACCGAGTTCTCACACTTTTGCAGGAAGCAAGGGATCTGGAAGGAGCCTGCTTGTGGACATACTTCACAACAAGGTAGTATTGCAGCTCGGATGATCCGTTGGTTAACTGAGAACTGCAAGTGTTGGCTTCAGAGTAAAGGCATTCCGAAGGCTCCTTGGGCGGAAGGGATGGCCTGTTCTGCTCATGTCATCAACTGGATGCCTCTTAGTCCGATCGTAGTGAAGACTCCTTATGAGCTGATGTTCGTAGTGAAGCCCTCAGTGAAACATCTTCGGGTGTTTGGATCTACCTGCTACATACACTCTCCGGGTGCTTTCAAGACAAAGCTAGTCTTTGTTGGGTATGATGAGCAGAAGAGAAGATGGGGGTGTATGGATCCTACGATGAAGAAACTCATAGTGTTGAGAGACATTGTCTTCGATGAGTTGACACCGTATTGGGGTAGCTCTCATGTGGAGCTAGAGATAAGCAGGTCAGATGGTGGGCTGAAGGAGGCTGCTGCTAAGGAAGTGGAGTTGCCTGAGTCACCAGGTACTCCAGGTTGTTCTAGCTCCGGGGCAAAGGCGTCAGAGTCGGGAAGAAGGGGGAGCGATGCTCCAGGATCTTCTAGCTCGAAGGCGGAACCTTCCGGTTCAGGAAGCAGGCGGAGCGATGTTCCAGGCAGTTCTTGTTCAAGAGGGGAGTCTTCTGGGTCTTGTAGCAGGGGGAGCATTGCTCCAAGTGCTCTTGGTTCCAGTAAGGAGGCGTCTTGTTCAGGAAGCACGAAGAGCATTGTTCCGGGTTTGCCCGGGAACGGAGTTGGTTCAAAGCAGCGGAGGTGGTTAGCCATGATCAGGTTCTTCGGAGATCGAAGAGGATCAGTAAGCCACCAGCTCGATATAGCGAAGGGAACACAACTGACTTGGTTCTGTGTTTCCTTGTTAGCCCTCAGGTCGAGCAAGTCTCTTCTAACTATGATAACCCCACTAGAATCAAGGAGGTGGTTGACACCAAGGCTGAAGAGGTGACTTCTCTCAGAGGTAACAAGGCTTGGGCTTTTATGCCTAAGGAAGTTGGTGATACTCCTGTAATGCATGAGTGGAGGTTGAAGTTGAAGAAGGCAGAGGGAAGCATGAATCCTTTTTGGAGATGCTGGAGGGCTCCCTCATGGTCTATGATATGCGGGGCGAGGACTATGTCTTGGACATCTCTTCGTAAATGCTATCGGAAGGACCAGGTGCAAGGTTACGGGAGCAGCTGGAGTTATTCACCACCTCTCACTTCAAGGGGGAGTGTTGAAACTTGTGAAGTGAAAGTGGGAGAATGGAAGGCTTGGGCAACCTATCCGCGCGGACTACGCGAACAAAGTTTGCGGACTGCTAGGTCAGCAGGGATGTTGCAGACGATTTGCTCTGTGGTGGCCTGGGCGGTCTGTTCGCGTTGACTACGCGGACAGCAGCAGCGGCCTGTCAGGCCGGTGATTACTCAACAGGCAGTTGGATCCCAGGAAGTAATCGGGCGGATAGAAATCCTATCCGCGGAGTCCAGTTTGGAGCAGACTGATGAACTGGAGCTCGGCAGACCGGTTTGGCAGTTGCCTTGGTCTTGCTCTAGTGCAGCGGCAAGTGGAAGCCGCGGAGACCGCCGGTCAGTGCGGACTGAAGCTGGAGGTCGCCCGGTATGGCGGTCTAGATCCAGTGTCTGCCAGTAAGTGCGGACTGGCCCTTGTGGCCAGTGGACTGGACTTGGTGTGATCTGAACCAAGTCCAGGTTGGCTCAGTCCGGGGAGATCGCGCAGTGGAGCGCGGGCTGCTTTCTCAGTCCGCCAAGTCTTGTATAAGTGTTGCCTTGATTGCTAGCTTGGGGGATGCGGACTGGAGGATTGCCTGTGCAAGAGCGTGCGGACTGGAGCTGGAGTCCGCTGAGTTCGGTTTAGCCTTGTGATGAGGTTATGAACTCAGGAGTGCGTATTGGAGTTTGCTGTGTAAGCAGACTGGATCGGCATGTCTGCTGAGTCCGGCGGTGCCTTGGAGATAAAGGCAATGGACTCAGGAGGTGCGGACGGAAGCCGGGTGTCCGCTGAGTCCGGCAGGTGCCTTGATGGCGAGGCTGCAGGCTCGGATTATGCGGACTGCTGCTGTGTCCGCGGATTGGCGGACATAGCTGTTGTGGAGTCCGGCTGTGGTGGTCCTGGCTTGGCCTCTAGCGGCAAGGCGGGCTGAATATTGGAGTCCGGCCTTGGAGAAGCTGGGGCGGACTGGCTATCTGCACAGGAGCGGCGAACTAGAATGTGTGTCCGCGGGCTGGCGGACACACTTGTTCTTGCTGCGGGATGTGGCGGTGTTCCTATCGACTAGGGCAGTTGAAAGAGCAGCTAGATCAGATATACTCTAGAGTGGGGGGGGGGTGAATAGAGTATATGGTGCTTTGAAAGTTTTTACAACAGTTGTTGTAATAAACGTGAGCAGGGAAGTAGTAAATAAAACTAATCACAGCACTAAGTAAAACAAAAGCTAAGCACAGAAAAATCAAGGCCAGAAACAAAAATGAAAACAAGCAAAACCAGAAGACACAAGGAAATATAGTGGTTCCCCAAACTTGGGTACATCCACTCTTCTACCACCCTAGGTAGGAATCCACTGCAGGATGAGTTGATCCGGTGTCCTGGGCACCAATGAGCTTTTGATAAGGTGCTCAAAAACCAAAGCAGATTTTTTGATCAGGTTTCTTGCCACCAATGAGCTTTTGGCAAGGTGCTCAAAAACCAAGCTCAAACTTTTGAAGGGAGTTTGAGAAACCCTTTACAGAGTGGGGATGAGAGAATGATGGAAGTCTTCTCTTTCTCAAACAACTGAGAAGACTATGTGGATTGTTGATGTCAAAGCTCCCCCTGAATCCTTGAGATCTTCATGAAGAAAAGCTTTGCTGAGGGTGATAGGCCTTCAAAGATTGAACTCCAGCAATAGATGATTTCAGCAAAAAGTGATTGAAATGTTGAGTGTCTGGAGTCTGGAAATATGTTGGCCTTGAACACTTTGAAGACTAAGGAGATCTAAAGATTTGAGAAGGCTTGATCTCCTTGGATGTGTGTTCTTCAAAATTCTTTTGTGCAGAAGATTTTTGAATGTGTCTCCGTAATCTGTATCCTCTCTCTATATTGTGTGTGTTCTCTCTTGAGAGATTCAAAAAATCCTATCTTTTATTCTCTGGTATAGAATAGAATAACATTCTCTATCAAGTATAGCCGTTGGCCTGCATTAATTGCATCCTTAATTGCATAATCTCTTCTGGAGGAAAGTCCACAGATATATTCGTTGGAAAATCCCTTGAAACTTGGTCCAGAATTGAATGAGAACGGCTAGGAAATCTCTGAATTAATTGCAGAATAACTCCTAACTGATTTGAATTTGAATTAAGAAATATCCTGGAAGTTATCTGAAATCGTCGAACTGAGCTCTGCTATCGTCGATCTGAGCTCAGCGATCTGGAAACATACAGCAGCAAAAAATATCGTCGATCTGAGCTCAAAGATCGTCGAACTGAGCCCAGAGATAAAGTTCCAAAGCAGAGTCAAAATCGTCGACCTGAGCTCACCGATCGTCGAATGGAGTTCGACGATATGAAGAAGTTGAGCTCATCGATCGTCGAATGGAGTTCGACGATCTGTCGAAGTTGAGCTAGACGATCGTCGATCGGAGTTCGACGAATCGTCGTGTTGAGCTCGACGATATGACTTAGTCTCCAAACACAAAATCTTGGTCTTCAGGGCAGCTTCCAAACCTAGAATTCTAACCCTTAGACTCAATTCTAATTGACCTATTAAGCTATACAGGAGGTCAAGCAAAGGTTCCTAGAGACATAGTGATCCTGACCCAAATTAGTAATATGGTGTTCCAACAATCTCCCCCTATTTGGGTTAGGATTACTATTTACAGACTTTGGAAAAACTTAAATAACAACATACAATCAGTAAAACAGAAAAACAACAGCTAGACATTGCAGAATCACAGAGATATATATAGCATCCAGATAATCAGAAATTGCAGAAATTGTCACCTTACAATATCATTTCTTCTCTTTGCCCTTAACCATTTTAATCTCTCTGTTAGGATTGAGGGCTTCCTTCTTAGATCTGGTGTCATCTCCAGCACCTAGAGATGTTTGCTGTTTAAGCCTGGGGACCACAGCTTCAGGGTGTAATTCCATGTACCTGTCAGCATCAAAGAACTTACTTGAAGCATATCTCTCTAGTTCTTTCTGTCTCTATTCAGACATGGTAGAAATGTTAGAAGAATCTAATCCTTGTTCTCTGGCCTTTTTAATTTGGTCCAGTGCAGCTAATTCCTTTAACCTGGCAGTCCAAGAAGCTGGATTATTTTCAGGGTCCTCAAAAGGTACAGGTGGCTCATACCTGTTGGAGGGGTTGTCTTGAGAAGGCCTGACAAACACAGTCTCTTTCAGCTTGTAAGGGAAAGAACCAGATGTTGTATCAGTTGAAGTTTGTCTTTCCCTGGAATATGGATGCTGCCTGGAGTAACCTTTAGAATAGACTTGAATATCTCTCTGATTACCCCTATATCCTCCTCTCCTAGAATGTGAACCCCTGGATTGGCTTTCCCTGTGGTAAGATCTGGCATGAGGTTGATAGGGAGCCTGACTTCTGGCTGGGGGTTGACTTGCAGAGCTTCCACCTGCACCTGCATAAGGAGGAGGTGGTGGATGAGGATGAGAGTGCTGGAATTGGGATGAACCCTTCTCATATTTTCTCGTTTTCTTCATTGCTTTCAACTGATTTTTAGAGTATTGCATCCAGTGTTCAGTGATTGGGCAGTCATGTAAGATGTAATAAGGGATATCATTGTTATCTTTAACTTTATTAGGAGGTACCCTTTTCATAGCCATGCTCCTTGCCTTTCTTTTCCTAGCAATGGTAGCAGAAGAGTCATCAGAGTCTGTTTTAAATTCATCAGATTCAGAACTCTGGTCATCATAGAGAGCATCTATTTTCTTCATCAAGTCTTTCTTGAGTTGTTCAGAAGCAGATGAGGCAGAAGTTGAAACAGCAGCAGCAGCAGGTATTGAAGGTGAAGCAGAAACAACAACAGCAGCAACTTTGCTAGCAGCAGTAGAAACAGTAGATTCCCTAACATCAACAAAAATAGAAGGAGCATCATCAAAGACTGCAGAAGGCTCAAATTCAGTGGCCTCTGACATCAGAATGTCCTTGGAAGATGGTTCATCAGAAACAGCAGAAACTTCAGCATCAGCAGTATCAACATTCTCAGAAGCAAAATCAGTCCTTTCTTCAGAAGAAGCAGCAACAGCAATTACTGAATTTACAAAAGAAGTGATAATTCTAGGGTCACAGCAAGAGAAAGGCACAAGTGCCTTGGATAAGTCTTCTGGAGACTGGACAGCATTACCCTCTAGCAGACAGCTAAAGTAAGCAGAATCAGAAGCTGAAAGCAAAGACCTGGGGTCTATTGCAAGAACTGCAGTTGAAATCTGACTTTCTGGAGGCACAGCAACAGCAACAGAAGGAGCAGCAGTAGAAGAAGCAGAACTAACAGTAGCAGCAGACAGAGAGCTTGCAGAAACAGCAGCAGCAGCAGCATGAAGATTCTCTTCATATGGCATCTCCCCCTGCCTAGATGCAGACAGGTCTGGATCAAGGCACACTGTTGTAGGTGGTGCCTGAGGGAAGAGGGAAGAAAGCCTGGCAGAAAGGGCTGCCACTGACAGGTGCAGAGGAGCCAAGGAGGTCTCCAACAATAGAGAGAGCCTGGGGGCAAGCAGCTCATACAGCCTGTCAGCAAGGGCTGAGAGGTCTACTTGCTCAAGAGCTGGAGCAGAGGTAGAAGGTATGGAAGCAGCTGAAGGTTCTGGAAGTGGAGAGCTGGAGAATTGTGGAAGGGATGGCTGAGGTGTTGGCAAGGTGGAAATGGAGGATAGGGGAATGGAGATGGATGGGGTGAATGTTGGTTGATCAATGATCTGGTGTAGGAGGTCTTGAAATGAAGTGGAGGAGGAAGGTAACTCAGGAGGAGAGGATGGGGAATCATCCATAAAGGAGTCATCTAGTAGGGTGAAGGATGGAATGGAGGGTGATGAGGTGACATCAGGTGGAGGGTAGGAGAACAGTGGGTGGAATTGTTCTTCTGGTGTTGAAAGAACAGGGACTGGAGAAGGTGTTAATGTTGGAGATGGGCTGGAGATGATGATGGTGGATGGAGCTGGAATGATGGATGGTAGGGGAAGGGATGGAATTGGAGGAGGAGGAGAAGCAGCAGCAGCCAGGTCATCTGCAGGGGCAGAGACCTGTGGAGGAGTGACTCTTTGAGTCCTTGTGCCTGAAGGAGCACTGGAGGAGGGCCTGCTAGGCTTGCTGATTTGCCTATCCCACTTTCCAAAGAGGGCACAGGACAATCTCTTGGAGGCATTAATATGAACTCCAGAGGAGACCAGCAAGGCAGGACACCTATGCTGCAGAAATACTCCAATAATTCTCCCAAAATTAACAAAACTTTTGTTTATTTTCTTTTTGATGGGGTCAAAGAAAACCTCTCCCCAGTTCAGATTCTTCTTATCCACAAGAGCTCCCATGAGACAGAGCTGAAATCTTGATATTGTATCATGGGCAGAGTGCTTTGCCAGTAGCACTTTCCCCACCACATCTGCCATGAACCTCTATTCAACAGACAGGTTCCTTTTGAAGAGCTTGCTAGGGTTTCCCTCTGGATGACCCATCCTGGCAAGCAGTTCAGAATATTCCTCTCCAGATAGCTCATCAGAATCTTATCCATTTCTCAATTCAAAAACTTCTGAGAGAATAGTTGGGGTCAAGGGTACCTGAGTTCCAGCTATTGACCCAACAATGGTGCTGTTATCTTGATTATGGTCAGTATAAACCCACTCCTTGATCTCATCAGAAGCCAGCTTGATCCTGGTGGTCATTATTGCTGTCAGATTCTGGTCCTTGAACAAACCCAGTATATCTTGAAAAATCTGATCAGTCGTGCTGAAGGATTCTATATCAATGTCAAAACCGGCATCAAACTTCATTGCAGCAAGAACAGCAACTGACACAGCCATGGTACCTGCAGAAATTCAACAAACAAAAGGACCAAGTGTAGAACTATTTGGAGGGAAAGAAAATTCTTGCAGAGAAATCGAAAGCGCAAATGAGAACGACGGCGAAAAAAGAGTTTATATTAGGGTTAGACGCAGAATTGGAAACATCGTTGAACTCAGTTCGACGATCGAGGCTACTAGAGGAATCTGAAGAGTTTTCAACATCGTCGATCTCCGTTCGAGGATATTGGAGAGCGTCGAGCTCCGTTCGATGATCGTTCAGAGAACATAATCGTCGAGCGCCGTTCGACGATCGTTGACCGGAAGAGATAGTTCATACTATCTGAGAGACGCTGAACTCAGTTCGACGATTTTTGGAAATCGTCGATCTCCGTTCGACGATCTTAGGGCAAATCGTCGAGCGCAGTTCAGAGATCAGAAAAATTCTAGACACTAAGAAAAAAATCAGAATGTTTGCCTAGTATTGGTCAATTTTTAAGCTTTCAAAATCTTGGATATTATTTAAGGCTTCCTCCATCTAACATTCCTAACTGATTTAGGAAGAAGGTGTGTTTCTATTCATCCAAGGGCTTGGTGAAAATATCTCCCCTTTGTAAGTCAGTTGGGATATACTGTAATTCAATTTTATTCTTTTCAACATTATCCCTTAAGAAATGATGCCTAATCTCTATGTGTTTTGTCCTACTATGGAGGACTGGATTTTGAGCTATGGAAATAGCACTTATGTTATCACAAAAGATTTTAGACTTCTCTAAGTTGTAGCCATAGTCTAGGAGTTGGTTTTGGATCCACAAGATTTGTGAACAACAACTGCCTGCAGACATATATTCAGCTTCAGCAGTTGAAGTTGACACAGATGTTTGTTTATTACAAAACCAAGAGACAAGTCTGTCACCAAGGAACTGACAAGTTCCACTGGTGATTTTCCTGTCAATTCTGCATCCAGCATAATTCGCATCTGAGAATCCAGTTAAATCAAATGCTGAATCCTTTGGATACCAGAGACCTAGATTTGGACAACTTTTAACATACCTGAGAATCCTCTTTATTAAAGTTAGGTGTGACTCTCTAGGGCTTACTTGGAACATAGCACATATACATGTAGCAAACATTATATCTGGTCTACTGGCTGTGAGATATAGTAATGAGCCAATCATTGCTCTATATGTTGTTTGATCAACAGGTTTCCCATGTTCATCAACATCCAATACAGCATTAGTAGGCATGGGTGTTTTCATACAAGATGCCTCAGACATACCAAATTTCTTAACCAATTCAGTTGTATACTTGGTTTGAGAAATGAAGATGCCTTCAGCATGTTGCTTGACTTGCAATCCTAGGAAGAAGGATACCTCACCCATGCTACTCATCTCAAATTTAGAATGCATCAGGTTAGAAAACCTTCTGCACAATTTAGAGTCAGTAGAACCAAAAATGATATCGTATACATAAATTTGTACTAGTAGGGTATGAGACTTATGGGTTCTAATGAAAAGAGTTTGGTCTACTCTACCCCTTATAAAACCATTTTCCAAGAGAAAGCATGCTAGGGTCTCATACCATGCTCGGGGAGCTTGCTTGAGACCATATAATGCTTTGTTCAGTCTAAAAACATAATCAGGATAAGTTGGAGAGATAAAACCTGGAGGTTGTCTGACATAAACTTCCTCTTTGATGTCTCCATTCAAGAAAGCACTTTTGACATCCATCTGATATACTTTGAAGCCTTTGTGAGCTGCATAAGCTAGAAATATTCTGATGGCTTCTAATCTTGCAACAGGTGCAAAAGTCTGGTCGTAGTCGATTCCTTCTTCTTGAGAGTATCCCTGAGCAACTAGCCTTGCCTTGTTCCTTATAATTACTCCTTGATCATCCAGTTTGTTTTTGAATACCCATTTTGTTCCAACAATTGAGTGATCCTTAGGCTTTGGCACTAGTTCCCATACTTTGTTCCTCTCAAATTGATGCAACTCCTCTTGCATTGCAATGATCCAGTGTGGATCTTGCTCTGCATCTTGAATGGATTGAGGTTCAATTTGAGATAGGAAGCAGGTGTGCAACAGGTTTTGGTTCACCTAATTTCTGGTTTGCACACCAGCTGAGATTTCTCCAATTATTTGGGAAATTGGATGGTCTCTTGATGTTACTAAATCAACAGGGGGTGTTGATTGTTCACCAACCTGTGTTGTTGTTTCCTCTTGTGGTACAACAACTGGCTCTTCAAGTTGTGCTTCAATGTGTTGAGAATTTCATTCATCTTCACTGCTTTCATCCTCTTGAGTAACCTGTAACCTGTTCAAGTCTTCAACTAGAGAATGTTCCTGCAAAGGTTCTATGGTAGAAGAATTCTTCTCCTTGAAAGACATGTTAGTTTCATCAAATGAAATGTAAAAAGATTCCTCAATTTTCAAAGATGATTTATTATAGACCCTATAGGCCTTGCTGATCATGGAGTATCCCAGAAACACTCCTTCATCAGCTTTGGCTTGAAATTTTGCTAAATATTTCTTGTCATTATTGTGAATGTAGCAAATACAACCAAAGACTCTAAAATAGTCAACTTTAGGTTTCTTCCCTTTGAGTAATTCATAGGGAGTCTTTCCCTTTAGTTTATGTATCAGACTTCTATTCAGCACATAGTTGGAGGTGTTCACTGCCTCTGCCCAGAAGGATAGAGGTAGATGAGCATCTGACAACAATGTAGTGGCAGATTCAATAAGGGTTCTATTTTTCCTTTCAGCTACCCAATTTTGTTGAGGAGTTCTAGGAGCTGAGAAAGTATGTCTGATCCCTTCACTCTGACAGAACTCTTGCATAAGAAGAGAATCAAACTCTGTCCCATGATCACTTCTGATCAGGGCAATGTGAGTATTGAACTCAATCTGTATACATTTGAGAAACTCTGTCAGACACTTAAAGTTATCAGACTTCTTCCTTAGAAAGAACACCCAAGTGAATCTAGAGAAGTCATCTACAACTACTAAAGTGTAGGATTTCCCTCCTAGGCTTTGTACTGTGATGGGTCCAAAGAGATCCATGTGTAACAGATACAATATCCTAGGTGAATTACTCTTATTAAGTGACTTAAAGCTGTTTTTAGTTTGCTTGCCTAATTGACAAGCCCTGCAGAGTCCTTCCTTCTTGTAGGGGCCAGAAGGTAGTCCTCTAACAAGGTTGTCCTTGGATAGCCTAGCAATAGTTCTAAGGTTTAGGTGTCCTAGTCTCTTATGCCATAACATATTTGGTCTACAGACAGAGTTAAACAAGCAGATATCTACATCAGTTGAAAGAAAATCTACTAGGTAGATGTTACCTTTCCTTTTACCCGTCAACACAGTTGTGTTGTCCTCTGACTTGATTTTGCAAAAAGCTTTGCTGAAGGTCACCTGGTAGCCTTCATCACACAGCTGACTGATGCTAATTCGGTTGTGCTTCAGTCTTTCCACATAAGCTACCTTCTTGAAAGTTACTGAACCAATCTGGACTGCACCATATCCTTTAGTCTGTCCAAAGTTTGAATCACCAAAGATAACTTTGGGTCCAAGCTTGGCTCTGAAGGATGTGAGGTTGTCCTTGTTCCCTGTCATGTGCTTAGAGCACCCACTATCCAAATACCATTGCTGGTTAGATGTTGGATAGGTCTTCACCTGCACATAAGATAATTCATTTGTTTTTGACCCAGTTTACCTTGAGCCTAGGTTGATAACCTTTAAATTCTGAAATGAAAGACATCCCTGGTTGACTCTTATATCCTTCAGGATGGTATCTCCTTGGAGGTATAATCAATTCAGTATAAGGGTTAAAGATTTGGGATGAAGGACACTTAGGATTCAATTTTGATTTGCCTTTGAAAAATTTTCCAGAGCTCTGACCTATGTTCGACGATCTTGGAGCTGCGTTCGACGATCTTGGGTCAGATCGTCGAGCTCCGTTCGACGGTCGACTATAGATGAGGTCAGATATTTGAGATCGTCGACCTGCGTTCGACGATGTTGCTTGAGATCGTCGATCTGCGTTCGACGATTTTGCCTGAGATCGTCGAGCTGCGTTCAGCGATCGTCGATCTTCATTCGGCGATCATCGATCTCTGTTCGACGATTTCTGCTGGCACTTAGTTTTCTGAGGCAGATCAGAATTTTTCCTAGCAACCTCTACAACTCCCTTTCCTTTGTCAGAAATGAATTTGATTGGAGTTGTTAGGACTATAGGTTGGCTGGATGAAGCACCCAAGCCCAGTGTACTATTGAATCTGGAGTTCACTGTGCTTGTGATGTCCATCATCTTGACGCTTCTCCCATTAAGGGATTCTTCAAGCTTCTTGGCCTCAGAGAGCTCACTTTTCAGTGAAGCTATCTGTTCCCTACAGCTCTCCAACTCCTGAGAGAGTTTGAGGTTTTCTGATTTTAGAGTATTGTGTTCAGATAATTGATTTCTGAGAGAGATAATCTCTTTCTCAGACTTTAGCAGGTCTAAACACAATGCTTTAAATTCAGATTTAAAATCTTCTGAACTAAAATCAAAAGAACCAATTACCTGATCTTCTTCAGGTTGAGTCTCTGAGTCTGGCTCTGACTCTTCTTCCTCTGAATTGTGCTGAGAGGCATTGATTGCCATCATGCAGAACTCCTTTTCTCATGCATCATCCTCATCATCACTGGAGCTGGATGAGGCTTCTGACTCCTCTTCTGTCTCACTCCAAGATTCAGCAACAAACCCTTTTCTTGTATGCTTGTTTTTGCTTGAAGAAGGTTTTCCATTGCCATTCCTTTTGGAGTCTTTCTCCTTTCTTCTTTCTTTTCTGTCCCTTCTGTCCTTGTTCTTGTTCTCTGGACAGTCAGGAACTATGTGCCCTGGTTTCCTGCAACCAAAGCAAATAATGTCTTTATTAATACTAATGGACTTGTCATACCTTGGCTTGTCCTGCTCCTTGTATGATCTTCTTCTGAAGTCCTTCCTGGCCATTTTGTAAAATCTTTTGGCCAGCAGACTGAGTAATTCATCATTGCCTATGACTTTATCTTCAGGCAGATCCTCAGTTGCCTTGAATGCTATGGTCTTCTCTTTTCTTGTGGCTGGTGAGGCAGCCTTCTGTTCTTCATCTCTATTTTTGATGAGTAACTCATAAGATTTGAGCTTACCCAATAGAGCTTCAGTGGTGATCTCATTTAGACTTCTGGCATTCTTAATTGGCCAGATTCTTGAATCCCAAGTGCTGGGGAAGCACATTAGGATCTTGTCATTAAGTTCAGTTAGAGAGATCTCTTTGTCCAATGTCCTGAGTTCACTGACAATTAGACTTAGTCTGTTGTACATATCTCCCACTGACTCAGTTTCTCCCTTTTTGAAATTCTCATATTGAGAGATGAGATGGGATCTTCTATCCTTTCTCTCATCAGCTGAGCCTGAGACTATTTCTGAGAGTTTGTCCCAGATTTCCTTGGCTGAATTACATTCAGCTACCTTTTGAAATATGTCATCTAATATTGTCTGGGCTAGGATGTTCATAGCCTTAGCATCAGCTACCTTCCATCTCTTGATGTCAGCATCTGTTCCTGATGGAGGTGGCACAACATTTGTGCTTGTGTTCTCTGGGGGTCTTGGACATACTGTCAAAACAGAATTAAAGATATCTTCGTCAATAGAATTCATGTAAAGCCTAATCCTTGCTTTCCAAAGTGCAAACTTGGATAGATTGCACACTGGGGGTCTGGTGCTAGCATAATCTTTGTTTTGGGCCATGATTTGTGAAAACAAAATCTAATAATAAAATACTAAAGCAAAACAGATCTAACTTGGGATCTTGGGGTTCAGGTGTTAGCCTGTACAACCAATCAGGTATGGTATGCTTAACCAACCTGGCTCTGATACCAATTGAAAGAGCAGCTAGATCAGATATACTCTAGAGAGGGGGGGGGGGGTGAATAGAGTATATGGTGCTTTGAAAGTTTTTACAATAGTTATTGTAATTAGAGTGAGCAGGGAAGCAGTAAATAAAACTAATCACAGCACTAAGTAAAACAAAAGCTAAGCACAAAAAAATCAAGGCCAGAAACAAAAATGAAAACAAGCAAAACTAGAAGACACAAGGAAATATAGTGGTTCCCCAAACTTGGGTACATCCACTCTTCTACCACCCTAGGTAGGAATCCACTGCAGGATGAGTTGATCCGGTGTCCTGGGCACCAATGAGCTTTTGATAAGGTGCTCAAAAACCAAAGCAGATTTTTTGATCAGGTTTCTTGCCACCAATGAGCTTTTGACAAGGTGCTCAAAAACCAAGCTCAAACTTTTGAAGGGAGTTTGAGAAACCCTTTACAGAGTGGGGGTGAGAGAATGATGGAAGTCTTCTCTTTCTCAAACAACTGAGAAGACTATGTGGATTGTTGATGTCAAAGCTCCCCCTGAATCCTTGAGATCTTCAGGAAGAAAAGCTTTGCTAAGGGTGATAGGCCTTCAAAGATTGAACTCCAGCAATAGATGATTTCAGCAAAAAGTGACTGAAATGTTGAGTGTCTGGAGTCTGGAAATATGTTGGCCTTGAACACTTTGAAGACTAAGGAGATCTAAAGATTTGAGAAGGCTTGATCTCCTTGGATGTGTGTTCTTCAGAATTCTTTTGTGACAGAAGATTTTTGAATGTGTCTCCGTAATCTGTATCCTCTCTCTGTATTGTGTGTGTTCTCTCTTGAGAGATTCAAAAAATCCTGTCTTTTATTCTCTGGTATAGAATAGAATAACATTCTCTATCAAGTATAGCCGTTGGCCTGCATTAATTGCATCCTTAATTGCATAATCTCTTCTGGAGGAAAGTCCACAGATATATTCGTTGAAAAATCCCTTGAAACTTGGTCCAGAATTGAATGAGAACGGCTAGGAAATCTCTGAATTAATTGCAAAATAACTCCTAACTGATTTGAATTTGAATTAAGAAATATCCTGGAAGTTATCTGAAATCGTTGAACTGAGCTCTGCTATCGTCGAGCTGAGCTCAGCGATCTGGAAATATACAGCAGCAAAAAATATCGTCGATCTGAGCTTAAAGATCGTCGAACTGAGCTCATAGATAAAGTTCCAAAGCAGAGTCAAAATCGTCGACCTGAGCTCACCGATCGTCGAATGGAGTTCGACGATATGAAGAAGTTGAGCTCAGCGATCGTCGAATGGAGTTTGACAATCTGTCGAAGTTGAGCTAAACGATCATCGATCGGAGTTTGAAGAATCGTCATGCTGAGCTCGACGATATGACTTAGTCTCCAAACACAAAATCTTGGTCTTCAGGGCAGCTTCCAAACCTAGACTTCTAACCCTTAGACTCAATTCTAATTGACCTATTAAGCTATACAGGAGGTCAAGCAAAGGTTCCTAGATACATAGTGATCCTGACCCAAATTAGTAATAGGGTGTTCCAACAATGACCATACTCATCATCGTGCCTATAAATAGGACCCATATCACATCAGGAGTATGCAACCAAAACCGAAGTAAGTGAACAGTAATTGAGCTCCCGTAAGTTGCTGCGGTCTGGACTTTGGAGTCCGCGCGGTTTAAGAGTTGACCGGTTGTGCTGTGTAGGTTGTGCGGATAGCGCTGGAAAGCCAGGACTTAGCTCTGATTGTGGTCAGGGACAGTGCGGACTCTGCGATTAAGCAACAGGCGGCAAATAGCAGGTCGCGGATAGCGACCAGGCGGTCTCCTCTTTGGCAACTTGGTTCGGGGTTCAGGAAGTCGCCTGCTTCAGGCAGACTGTTCCATTCGGTGACGCAGCTCATGCGGTCTGGCGGCTAGGCGACCTCGCGGTCAGGCGGCCTGTAGATCGGCGGTGAAGAGCTAAGCATTGGTACAAGGGGTAGTCCGCGTGGCTTGGGTTGCGGTCTAGTGACCTGGCGGACTAAGCGGACTCCACAGCAGTAGACCTGCGGCTTGGTGGTTGAGTCCGCGCGGCTTGTTTTTGTTTCTTGTCTTTGTAACTGTCTCTGCTCTCCGGGTTTGGGTCTTGGTGAAGCATGTCTCACCATGAATGTCTCGCCTTGTAAAGAAGTTTACTCTTGATCAATAAAGAAGCTTGTGCAGCATGCGTTGCTGGTTGTTACTGCTTTGTTGAGATAACCCCTGCTAACTCCACGATCCGGGAAAACTTTCAACAATATAAGTGGGGTGTTCTCCGCCGGTTTGTTGAGTGTCAACAGGGTATCCGAGGAGGCCTCTGCGGTTTTGTTGAATTTTAATAGCCTCTCTATTGGGATACACTTCATATTCAAGCTCTAGGACTATGTGAAAAGACTTGATGCTGATTTCACCTTAGAAGAAGAAAAATTCTATCAAGAAAAATTTTCTTAAGTAAAGTACTCGAGTAGTTCTTTACTTACTCGAGTAAGTTACTGAGTTCATACTCGAGTAATAATACTCTTACTCGAGTAGTTAAATATATCTCAAGTAGTTTCTTCTCTCCTCTCGAGTTTTACAGAAATTATCTTCTCAAATTTTTTCTAAGTTAAATACTCGAGTAGTCATCTTATATACTCGAGTAGTTATATCTTCTGTCTCAAGTAGTTGAATTCTAACTCTCATGTAGTTCTCACTTACTTGTGTAGTCTAAGTCATGTACTCGAGTAGTTCGTCTACTACTCGAGTAGTCCGGTGTTTATACTCGTGTAATCCAGGATTCCATTCCAGAAAATTTCTCTAAGTGAATTATTGGAGTAGTCATCTCCATATACTCGAGTAGTTCTATTTAACTCGAGTAGTTCATTCTTATATACTCGAGAAGTATTTCTTTTACTCGAGTAATCTACTCCACCTCTCATGTAAGTACTCAAGTACTCGAGTATATTATTCTTGTTACTCGAGTAGCTGATTCCTTGAACTTTTATTTACTCGAGTAGTTGACTACATGTACTCGAGTAATGATCTTATTCCCTCTCGAGTAGTTTTTCTCATGTACTCGAGTAGTCATCTTCTACCTACTCGAGTAGTGCTGCATGAACACGAGTAGTCTGTTATATCTCGAGTATTTTACTTTGACTTTTTCGAAAATTCGTTAAGTCCAGACTAACGGTCTTATTCATAAACTTTGACGTGATTGGTCCACGTGTCTCTCATAATGACGCAGTTATGGATAATCTTCTCCTCTCCTATAAAAGGTCTTATCTAAACCTACAAACCCTAATTTATCAAAGAAGATTATTTTAAGAAGTTTTTGCAGCCGATTTCTGTCTTCTCTCTCTCTCTCTAAGAAACGAAATCAGCCGCCGTCGCAGATTCCTGACCGGCTAGGTTTTTTATTTTCAGAGGATTCAGATTAAGAAGATTTTACAGATCGAGATTTCCTCTCAACTCTTCATCCTCTATTCGATCGTGTAAAGTCAAGAAGATTCAGATCTGATTTTGTCGAGGTTTTCTCCACCTATCTGATAAAGCCGAAAAGTCTAGAAGAAGAAGATCGTGCCCGATTACGTGCAGATCCGACAAGATTCATTGTTTGTATTTCTATATAATTTTATTTCATTATTGTAGGAGAAGTTTTCTCTGTGTGTAGGAGTTTTTCAACTCTGAGATTGTAGGAAGTTTCATCTTCCGAGTGTAGATCTGTTTTGTGGATCGAGTTTGTAGGAATGTTGTTCCGAGGGTAGGATTGATTTTCAATCCGAGATAGTGGAGTAGCCGAGTCTAGTGTATCGCTAGATCGGTGAGGGAAAGTGGATGTACCCAAGGTTGGGGAATCACTATAAATCTTGCCTTGTCTGTGTTTGATTGGTAGATAGATCTGTGCTTTGGTTTGTAATTTTTTATTCCGCAAAAAGACGCACATCTCACCTACTCACCCCCCCTCTAGGTGATTTAGGTAGGCAACTATAAACTTTCAATTGGTATCAGAGGGAGGTTAATCGTTAAAAGGTTAACACCTTGATCAGATCCTTCAATAATTGTCATTTGAGATCTACCAAAAAATGGACAAGGCTAAAGATTTTGCCAAGCTTACTTTATGTACCAAAAATAATTTCCCCATGTGGAAAGAGAGAATCAAGTTCTTTATGGAAGCTGTGGATCTAAGGATCTTCATGATAGTTGAAGAAGGTCCTTATATTCCCATGACAGTCTCCATTATAGATCCAACCAAGAAAGTCTCAAAGAAACTCATGGATCTAGATAAGGATGAGATTGCACTTGTCTCATTGGACAAAAAGGCAAAAAACATCATAGCAAGTGCAGTCGATGATTCAATGCTGCAAAACCTGATTCACTGCCAGTCTGCAAAGGAGATGTGACAGTCATTAATTACCTTGATGGAAGGTACAGAAGAAGTGAGAGATGATAAAAGATCTCTTCTTAATCAGAAGTATGAAGCTTTCCGACAAGGAAACAAAGATACCTTTGCTGACACCTTTGAGAATTTCTTCAAGATAGTGAATGGGCTAAGGGTCTATGACAGAGTCTTCACTAATGGAGAATTAAATGATAAATTCTTGAGATCCCTGACTAAGGAATGGGATAACAAGGTTTGTGCTATAAGGGAGTTTGGAAAACTGGCCGAGATAGATCGTCAGAATCTCTTCGGGAAGCTTAGGTCATATGAGCTTCCACTCAACACCAGGAAGGCTGAAAAAGAGAAGAGCATGTCTGCATTCAAAGAGAAGTTTATTGCTTTAAAGGCAGACACCTCTAGGAAGACAAAGGTTGTTCCTCCTACTCCAGCACAAGAAGTTAGTGAAGAAGAAACCTCAGAGCCAAGCACCTCAGGCTCTGAACTATCAGAAGGAGAGTTCTCACTACTCTCTCGACAGCTCAAGAAATTCTTGAATATGAAGAAGCAATGGAGAAGCAAGGATGCCTCCTATAGAAGATCACAACATGATGGTGATCATCAACAAAAAGGCTCAAGCAGCCATGACAGGTATAATTCTAAACAGAACAAACATGTTTATACTGACATTATTTGTTATTGTTGTAATAAGCCAGGACACTTCATCGCTGACTGCCCTCACAAGAAGAATGACGGTGGTAGAAGAGAGGAAAAGAAGTCCTCGTACAATAATAAGAGGACAGAGAAGAGCCTGATGGCCAAAAAGGGCAAGACTCTTAGTGACTATGACTCATCCGAGTCGAGTGAAGAAGAAGAAGCCTATTTTGGACTCATGGCTCAAATTGATGATGAACAAGAGCGCCAGTTCAGTAGGAAGGTAAACTCTCATACTCCTCTTTCAGATTCTAAAGTTTCTGAACATGATTGTGAGGATAGATCTTCTGACGATGAGTCAGAACTTATGACCCAATATAAGGAGTTAATCATGGCTTACGACAAATGTCGCTGAGTCGTGAAAACTCAGGCTAAAGAGGTAAAGTCTCTCAAATCTGAAGAGAGCATCTTGAGAGAGAAAGTCGCAAAGACTGACTCGCTCGAAGAAAACTTCAATAATACTATTGAAGAATATAATAAAGATCTTGAGCACCTTGACCTTAAAGAGAAAATCATCAAAGAGCTGGAAGCCTAACTTGCTGCTGAAAAGAAACTAGTTGAAAGTTTCTCAAAGCCCAAGACAGTTCTTCCATTCGTTGCTGAATTCTTAGCCAAGGCCAAGGGTTCTAGACTAGGCCATGAAGAAGCTCCTAGTAAGTCTTCTATGAGAAACAAGGCTCAACGGAAGAATAAGGCCGCCAAAAAGGCCTTAGCCAAAGAGAAGGGGAAAACCCCTTAAGATCAGACCACGTTCAAAAAGGTTATATTTCCTTCAAACGAGTTTGATCTTGACTCATCTTACGGACACTTTGCTAGGCCTACCTATGTAGAGCCAAAATCCCGTTATCAAGGATGGACTCGACTCAGAAACTTTTGTGAAAGTGTCTTTAAGGCACCTTATGAAGATGTGATTATTCAGAGTTATGGCCCTTTCAATCATGGTCATAACTTTAAGAAGGCACCAAAGTCAAAGCCTATTGTAGAAAAGCCAGAGAATGAGAAGAAATCATGTGATTGTCGTCATCATGAAACTTCTTCCTCTAAGAATGCTGCCCCTGCTAGACCACAATTCCAAAAGATCAAGCAGGAGTAAATAAGACAAAGATACAATAGATTTGACTGTTAGTGTTGTGGCAGAATTGGTCACTTTGCCATTGATTGCTGGTTTAATCCCAGAAATGCTGCAACCCCACATGTTGGCAATATGAGCAAGACCACTCCTAATGCTAATATTCGTAGGGGGAGTGTTCTAACCCGAGACCAATGACCCAAGCATATTTGGGTTCCTAAGGCAAACTGATTGTGATTGCAGGTATGTCCAAAGGACACCAAAACGCCAATCTGGTATTTGGATAGTGGATGCTCTCGGCATATGACCGGGACAAGAAGCCTTATTCAGAACTTTACTCCAGTCATGAACAGACCGAAGATCATCTTTGGAGGTTCAGACCGTGGAATCACTAAAGGCTACGGTATGATTACGAATGGTAATGTATCCTTCTCAGATATGGCTTACGTTGAAGGTTTGGAACATAACCTTATAAGCATAAGCAAACTCTGCGATAAAAGATACATAGTTGAGTTTCACGCTGATAAGTGCTTGAAACAATCTGTTGACAATATGGAAACGATTCTATCCAGCACTCGAAGCAGAAACATTTTCTGTTTAAATTTCATTTGTATAGATTCTTCGACACCAGTGTGCTTTTTAGCAAAAGATAGTGCGTCTCTTGGTGACCAATGACATCAGAGATTAGCACATAATAATTTCAAAATTATTAATAAGTTATTTTCAATGAACTTAGTACGTGATGCCCCAAATGTCAAGTACGTCAAAGATAGACCTTGTCATACATGTGTAAAAGACAAGCAAACAAGGGCTACCTTTAAAAGCGTTATTGGCAAGGATTCTAATAGATGTCTTTATCTAGTGCATATGGACTTGTTTGGTCCACTGTAAATTAGAATTTTAGGAGGAAAGGATTATACGTTGGTAATTGTTGATGATTACTCGCGCTTTGCCTAGGTGTTCTTTCTGAAACACAAGTCAGATACCTTCGACATCTTTACTAATTTTGTCAGGCAAGTTTAGAATGAGTACAACTGCTCCATAGTCAAAATCAGAAGTGAGAATGGAATAGAATTCAAGTCTGGGGCCATGACAGAATTTTGTGAAAGCTTAGGTATATTTCATGAGTTTTCCTCTCCTCATACTCCACAACATAATGGAGTGGCTGAGAGAAGGAATAGAACACTCATAGAGGCCTGCAGGACCATGTTGAGTGATGCTTCACTTCCCGAAACTTTTTGGGCTGAAGCCGTCAACAATGCATGTCATGTGCAGAATCGAGCCCTCATAAACAAGAACCACGATAAGACACCTTACGAACTTATGAAGTGCAGGAAACCAACAGTCTCATATTTTAGAATTTTTGCCTATAAATGTTTCGTGCTAAACAATGGTAAGTATCATACTACTAAGTTTAGCGAAAAAAGTTTTGAAGGTATTTTTGTAGGTTATAGTAGCCATAGTAAGGCATACAAGATATTTAATAGAAAAACCCTGGTCGTGGAAGAATCGATACATGTTGTATTTGATGAGATGAGTTTGCTACAAAGCAACTCTTCTAGTGTGCTTATTGAAGATACAGGTACAAAGCTGAAAGAAATTTGCTTGGATGAACCGTCCGAAGACAACGGTGAAAAGTTCATCAAGATCACCACTCTAACCCTTATTGGAGAGGCTAATGATCAAGATGAAGAAGTCATCCAAGATGAAGAAGTCACTCCGGTGATAGAAGATAATCCAGATGCAAGGACTCTAGAGCTCAGACATCTGAAGGATCACCTCATGGACCAGATCATAGGAGATCCCTGGGATGGTGTCAAAACTAGAAGAGGTACAGCTAATGAGAATCTATATTTAAGTTTTCTATCACATGTTGAACCAAAGAAGTTTGAGGAAGTAAACTCAGACACATCATGGATAGTGGTGATGGAAGAAGAACTAAACCAGTTCAAGCGCTGTAAAGTATGAAAGCTTGTTCTAAGACCCAAAGGTAAGAACGTCATTGGGACAAAATGGGTCTACAGGAACAAGATGGACGAGGATAGAACGATAGTAAAGAACAAGGCCAGATTTATCGCAAAAGGCTATCGTTAAGAAGAAGGAATCGACTTCGACCAGTCGTACGCTCCAGTGGCAAGGCTGGAGGCAATAAGGTTATTCCTAGCACATGCTGCAGTCAAAGGCTTCACTGTCTATCAGATGGACAGTCTGTCTTCCTTAATGGTGACATAAAGGAAGAGGTGTATATGGAACAACCTCTAGGTTTCATTGATTCTAACTTTCCTGATTACGTTTATTTACTGCATAAAGCGTTATATGCCCTGAAACAAGCTCCTCGAGCTTGGTATGAGACGTTGTCTAGCTTTCTACTTGAGAACAAATTCACAAGGGGAAAGATAGATAAGACATTATTTCTTAGGGAAATTAAAGGCAAGATTTTGCTAGTGCAAATCTATGTCGACGTCATTATTTTTGGCTCTACTGATGACAACCTCTGCAAGAAGTTTTCAAAACTTATGCAAGGGAAGTTTGAAATGAGCAGTATGGGCGAGCTGAGGTATTTCTTAGGGCTTCAAGTGAAATAGTCTGAAGATTGAATTTTCATCTCGCAGACCAAGTTTACCAAAGAGCTTATTAAGAAATTTGGAATGGAGAACGCAACCTCGATGAGGACTCCAATGGGTTCAACTATGTCTCTGGATAAGGATGAAAAAGGGAAACCTTTTGATGAAACCAAGTACAGAAACATAATTGGATCCTTGCTCTACCTTACGGTAAGTAGACCTGACATAATGTTCTCAACATGTGTCTGTATTAGATTTCAGGTGAACTCTAAGGAATCTAACTATGCTGCTACAAAGTAGATTTTGAGATACCTTAAAGGTACACCAAATCTTGGCTTATGGTACCCAAGAAGTAATGACAACGAACAAATAGGTTTTTCAAATGCAGATTTTGCAGGGAGCAAAGACGACAGGAAAAGCACTTCAGGGACATGTCAATTCTTTGGAAGAAGACTTATCTCCTGGAGTAGCAAGAAGCAAAACTGTGTGGCAATCTCAACGGCTAAGTCAGAGTACATCTCTGCAAACAGTTGATGTGCACAGTTTCTCTGGATAAAGAATTAGTTTGAGGACTATAACATGAAGTTTGATAAGATTCCATTGTTTTGCGACTCTTATAGCACAATAGCAATAGCCAACAACCCAGTCTTGCATAGCCGGACAAAGCATATAGAGCTAAGGTAACACTTCATCTGGGAGCATGTGGAGCATGGGGACATAGACCTTCAATATGTCTCTACAGATAGGCAAATTGCAGACATTTTCACGAAGCCGCTGGACGAGACCAAGTTCTCATTCTTCGAAACAGAACTTGGGATTCTCAACAAAGAAGACTAGAGAAGCTGGACTTTCAAGAAGGCTCAAGGCTCAAAGGTTAGTCAAATACTGAAATTTTTCAAAATTCTAACCCTTTGACTCGAGTAAGACACAACCTACTCGAGTAAACATATGACCTACTCGAGTAGTAAAATGACCTACTCGAGTCGTCGACTTGACCTACTCGAGTAGTGAAATGATGTACTCGTGTAGTCGACTTGACCTACTCGAGTAGCAGACTGACAATACTCGAGTAGTCCACTTCACTTACTTGAGTACCTCACTCACCTACTCGAGTACTTCAGTTCATCTACTCGAGTACTTTTGTATACTTACTCAAGTAATTCCAGATTCATCTACTCGAGTCAATTTTCCTCACTCGTGTGCATGTCGAGTCGTTTGTTTTCCAAATTGTCTTACGCGCAAACCAAGGCTAATGCCGCATCTTCTATGGTTTAATTCTTCATTGTCGTATAATTAGACCAAAAAATAGGGTTATATAAATAAGAAAATCCAGAAATTTCCCTACATGAAATCATTTCTGCTCTCTCGAGTGCCTGGCTGCCTCTTCTCCTTCCTCCATTAGTTGCAGAGTCGCGCGATTTCCTTCAACCCATCGAACCTGTCTAGGGTTTCTGCATCTCCAATACTTCTGAATCATGGCCGCCTCCTCTAAAATCGGTGTGGGTTCGGAGTTAGTCGCTGCCGGGATTGCAGAACTCTCCAACGACTTCCATAATCTAATGATTTTGCTCGACACCACCGGATTAACCTTCGTTCTTCATGAACCCTGTCGAATTCTTTTTCCCGAAGTTGCAAAGTTTTTCAGTAACCTCAAGGTCAAACACCATAGGATAGTTTTGAAGTCTACAATTAAAGCTATCAACATCAAACTTACTCCAACCTCTGTTTCTCGACATCTTCAACTGCCAGTTCCAGATGCAGATGATTTTCTGGGTGATGAAGAGTATGCCAGAACTTGCTTATTCTGTGGAATTTCTGCTGATGCAAAATACATCAATAGGTCTGATATGAATGCTGAAGGAAAATTCTTGGTTGATGTCATTGACAAAATTCTTCTATGCAAAACATACTCCATCAGAGCCATACCCCTTTACTTCTTTGACATTATGCAAGCAATAGTCTGCAGAAAGAAATTTCAGTTTGGTATGATGATCTTGGACAAGATTAAAGATAGCATTAAATCTCCCAACTATGTCAGAATCATTTCCATGCTTCTCCATGAGATAAATTCAGAGGTATTCAGTTTCTCCAAGGGGAGTATTATTCACCACATGAAGAAAGTCTCCATTTCCTCCATACAGAGATGGGAGTTAAAGTTGCAGAATCCTTCTCAAGCTGCTAAGGGTACTGAAGTTATAGACACAGAGGACAGGACTCCATCTCCCTCTCCATCTCAGGTCCCCAGCTCCTCTGGTGCACCTATTGAGGGGGAGCCTGCTCCTTCTATTTCAGCCAGGATGCCTACTCCTCCAGCACCTACTCCTCCACCAGTTACCCCAGAAGATATCCCTACAGATCAACAACTTCAAGAAATTCTCCTATCCACTGATGCTGCCATCAATGAGATGATAGAGGAATTAACTGCAGTTGAATCCCCTCCTCCTCTATCTCCAAAAGCTCCATCCACTAAAATTCCTAAGGACCCCACTCCTGAAAAGTCTCCAGAAAAATCTCCAGCAAAGTCTCCAGAAATCTCTCTAGCAAGAACTCCAGCTCAATCTCACCAAAAATAACCAGAAACAATCTTCATTTCTGATGAGCTCTCACCTGAGCCAGCTGAAGCTCCTCTCAGGAATTTGGATTTCTCTCTCCCTCAGATAATGGAAGAAGGATATGGCCTCCTACCCACTATAAGAGCTAAGAGTTCTGTGACCATTCAAGAAATAGCTCCATGGTAGCTCCTCCTATTCCTTCTGCTCCTCCTGCTGCTACAGCTCCTGTCTCCTCAGATTTGATGACTAAGATTGTACTTCTCCTTCAAGAACATAAATATTACTTTGATACTTGTATCAAGACTGTCATTGATAAGGTAACTGCTCTAGAAACTGAGATGAGCAAAGGATTTGCTGAGATCCAGCATAATACTGATCAGCTCAAATATCTTTTCCAAATTGGTGGCAAAGCCTTAGACCACAATATAACTAGTGTTGGCCAAGTTATGGAACAGATTGTTACCCTAGCTGGAAATCAGATGGAATTGGACAAAAGAGCTGAAGCAACCAAGATGAAAATATATGAAGAAGTTGGCACTTTCAAAGATGATGCCATCTTTCAGCTATCTGTTGAAGTCAGAAAGGAAGAGAAGTTGGTGAAAGAATATTTAGAAAAATTAGATGCTTCCATGCAAGAGATTTGTAAAGCAAAAGTGAAAGAGGTCCATGATGATGTCCTAGCTCAAATTCAGAGTGTCAAATTCCACACCTATGACACTGCTGTCTGGATGCATAACCAGATCCTTCCTGAATTTGCTGCTGATCCAAACATTATCCCTCATCATTTGAACCCACTAGCTGCTGATGTTCCTGCTCAAGCTCCTCAACCCACATTCTCTCTAAGGCCTGGTGATTCTATTGCTCCTCCTGATTCCTATACTCAGGGTTGGGATGAAGATCCTGTAGATATTTTCGTCAAGGCTCCTCCTAAAATTCAGACTTACAAAAAGAAAAGAAACTATGGTGAAGGTCCTTCTGCCAGCAAGTCCATTCCTACTCCAGCTCCTGAACATGCTGAGGTTTGGTCTCCCACTTCTAAGTCCCTCATTTTGGACACTCTCAAATTAGTTATGGATTACCATGAGAGCAGAAATATTCACTACAGTTCCTAGGAATGGGAGTTGTGTGAGAAATCTATGACTAAAAGGAGGATATATGACAGAGAATATGGAAGAAACAATCATGCTGCTCCTCCAAGACACACCAAGTATTATCCAATGCCTTTCAGCTACCAAAGGAGACAACAAGAGAAACAGGACAGACTGCATCATCAGAACTAGCCAAAAGGACTTATGAGATGTTGAAATGATTTTTGTTGTTAATGATATTTCTGGATATTCACAATTATATAATTCTACGTTTTTGATTTCATTATCTGTTTCATAGTCTTTTACTTGTTTACACTGCTTTATATACTTAGCATTATTTGTATATCCATAATTCACCTTAGTGTAAAGGGTTCTGACTTCTAAAAATAAGGGGAGAATGTTGGGTATTATATCCACACTAACCCAGATTTGATGAAGTCATCCTTGAACTAAGAGGAATTAAGTTGTATTTGATGCTTGGTTTGAGTTATGTGTTTGCAGGAATTCTTATGGGAAGTGTAGATAAATGTCAGTCTACAATGGGTCACCAAACACAGGACCATACAATATAATCCCTCATTGTGTGATCCAAGGTGTTGACTAATGTGTAGCCTCTCTATTGGGATACACTTCATATTCAAGCTCTAGGACTATGTGAAAAGACTTGATGCTTATTTCACCTTAGAAGAAGAAAAATTATGTCAAGAAAAATTTTCTTAAAGTACTCGAGTAGTTCTTTACATACTTGAGTAAGTTACTGAGTTCATACTCGTGTAATAATACTCTTACTCGAGTAGTTAAGATATATCTCGAGTAGTATCTTCTGTCCTCTCGAGTTTTACAGAAATTATCTTCTCAATTTTTTTTCTAAGTTAAATACTGGAGTAGTCATCTTATATACTTGAGTAGTTCTATCTTCTGCCTCGAGTAGTTGAATTCTGACTCTCGTGTAGTTCTCACTTACTCGAGTAGTCTAAGTCATGTACTCGAGTAGTTCGTCTACTACTCAAGTAGTCCAGTGTTTATACTCGTGTAATCCAGGATTCCATTCCAGAAAATTTCTCTAAGTGAATTACTCGAGTAGTCATCTCCATATACTTTAGTAGTTCTATTTGACTCGAGTAGTTTCTTATATACTCGAGTAGTTCATTCTTATATACTCGAGAAGTATTTCTTTTACTCGAGTAATCTACTCCACCGCTCCTGTAAGTACTCAAGTACTCGAGTATATTATTCTTATTACTCGAGTAGCTGATTCCTTGAACTTTTATTTAGTCAAGTAGTTTACTCCATGTACTTGATTAATGATCTCATTCCCTCTCGAGTAGTTTTTCTCATGTACTCGAGTAGTTATCCTCTACCTAATCGTGTAGTGCTGCATGTACTTGAGTAGTCTCTTATATCTCGAGTATTTTACTTTGACTTTTCTGAAAATTCATTAAGTCCAGACTAACGGTCTTATTCATAAACTTTGACGTGATTGGTCCACGTGTCTCTCATAATGACTCAATTATGACTAATCTTCTCCTCTCCTATAAAAGGTCTTGTCTAAACTGACAAACCCTAATTTATCAAAGAAGATTATTTTAAGAAGTTTTTGCAGCCGATTTTTATCTCCTCTCTCTCTCTCCAAGAAATGAAATACGTCGCCGCTGCCGCCGTCGCATATTCCCGACCAGCTTGGGTTTTCATTTTCAGAGGATTCAAATTAAGAAGATTTTACAGATCGAGATTTCCGCTCAACTCTTCATCCTCTATTCGATCGTGTAAAGTCAAGAAGATTCAGATCTGATTTTTTCGAGGTTTTCTTCACCTATCTGATAAAGCCGAAAAGTCTAGAAGAAGAAGATCCCGGCCGATTACTTGCAGATCTGACAAGATTCATTGTTTGTATTTCTATACAATTTTATTTTATTATTGTAGGAGAAGTTTTCTCCGAGTGTAGGACTTTTTCAAATCTGAGATTGTAGGAAGTTTCATCTTCCGAGTGTAGATCCGTTTTGTGGATCGAGTTTGTAGGAACGTTGTTCCGAGGGTAGGATTGATTTTCAATCTGAGATAGCGGAGTAGCCGATTCTAGTGTATTGCTAGATCGGTGAGGGAAAGTGGATGTACCCAAGGTTGAGGAACCACTATAAATCTTGCCTCGTCTGTGTTTGATTGGTAGATAGATCTGTGCTTTGGTTTGTAATTTTTTATTCCACAAAAAGATGCACATCTCACCTATTCACCCACCTCTAGGTGATTTAGGTAGGCAACTATAAACCTTCAGCTACATCTCCTGCCTCAGCACAGGAAGAGAGTGAAGAAGAAGCTTCAGAGCAAAGCACCTTAGGCTCAGAGCTATCTAAAGGAGAGTTTTCTCTTCTTTCAACGTTGTACAAGTTGTTCTTAAACAGGAAGAAATAGTGGAGAGGCAAAGTTGCCTCATTCAGAAGATCACGTCATGATGGTGATCATCATAAGAAAGGCTCAAGTAGCCAAGACAGGTATCATTCTAAACAGAACAACCATATTTCTTCTGACATTATTTATTATTATTGCAATAAGCCAGGACACGTCATAGTTGAATGCCCTCACAATAATAAGGAGGGTGGAAGAAGAGAGGAGAAGAAATCTTCTTATAGTGAGAAGAAATCTTCTTATAGTAAGAAGAAAACTGAAAGAAGCCTGGTAGCCAATAAGGCCAAGACTCTCAGCGACTCTGACTCATCTGAGTCAAGTGAGGAAGAGGAAGCCTATTTTGGTCTAATGGCACAAACAGATGAGGAAGAAGAGCCCCAGTACACTGGGAAGGTAAACTCTCACACCCCTCTCTCTGAATCAGATGCTTCTGACCATGATCATGAGGACTGCTCTTCTGACGATGAGTCTGAACTCATTGCTCAAATACAAAGAGTTAATCATGGCTTACGACAAATGTCGAAAAGTTGTGAAAACTCAGGCCAAGGAGATTAAATCTCTCAAGGCTGAAGAGAGCACTTTGAGAGAGGAAGTTGCAAAGACGGACTCACTCAGAGAGAATTTCAGTACTGCAATTGAAGAATATAATAAGGCTCTTGAGCACCTAGATCTGAAGGAGAAAATCATCAAGGAATTGGAATAATAACGTGCAGCTTAAAAGAAACTTGTTAAAAGTTTCTCCAAGCCCAAGACAGTCCTTCTGTTTGTTGCTGAGTTCTCTACTCAGGTCAAAGGTGCTGGCTTAGGCCATGTGAATGCTCCTGGTAAATGTTCTAGGAGAAATAAGGCACAATGGAAGAATAAGGCCGCCAAGAAAGCTTTGGCTGAGGAGAAGGGGAAAA
Organism: Platanthera guangdongensis; assembly: GCA_039583875.1. Classification (NCBI taxonomy): domain Eukaryota; kingdom Viridiplantae; phylum Streptophyta; class Magnoliopsida; order Asparagales; family Orchidaceae; genus Platanthera; species Platanthera guangdongensis. The sequence goes on along the minus strand of CM077161.1, from coordinate 105,791,216 downwards.
CTACTCAAGATCAAACTTCATTCAAAAAGGTTATCTTTCCAACTAACGAGTTTGATTTTGATTCCTCCTACGGTCACTTTGCTAGGCCTACTTATGTAGAGCCCATGTCTTGGTACCAAGGATGGACCCGTCCCCGAAACTTTGGTGAAAGTGTCTTCAAGGCACCTTATGAGGAGATCACTCTTCAGAGTTATGTCCCTTATAGTCATGGTCACAACATCAAGAACGCTCCAAAAGTAAAACTCATTGTGGAAAACCCTCTTAAGGAGAAGAAATCATGTGAGTGCCACCACCACGAAGCTTCTACCTCGAAGCCTGCTGCCCCTGCTATACCACACTCTCAAAAGATCAAGCAGGAGAACTTTAAGCAAAGATACAACAGGTTTGACTGTTGGTGTTGCGGCAAAGTTAGTCACTATGCTATAGATTGCTGGTTTAACCCCAAGTATTATGTAGCTCCTCAAGTTAATAATGTGAGAAAGACCACTCACAATGTTAACACATGTAGGGGGAGTATGCTAACTAGAGACTAAGGACCCAAACAAGTTTTGGTTCTTAAGGCAAACTGATTTGTGAATGCAGGTATGTCCAAAGGCCACCAAAAATCCTATCTGGTATTTGGATAGTGGATGCTCTCAGTATATGACCGGGACTAGAAGCCTACTCCAGATTTATTCTCCAATCATGAATGGGCAAAGGTCATCTTTGGAGGTTCTGACAGGGGAATTACTAAAGGCTACAGTAAGATTATTAATGATAGTGTATCCTTCTCAGATGTGACTTATGTTAAAGGATTGGAACACAATCTTATAAGCATAAGCCAGCTTTGTGATAAAAGATACATAGTAGAATTTCATGCAGACAAGTGCTTGATAAAACGATAGATAACTTGGAAACGATTCTATCAGGCACTCGTAGTAAGAATATATTTTGTTTAAAGTTTATTTGCATAGACTCTTCTACGCCAGTGTGCTTTTTGACAAAAGATAGTGTGTCTCTTGGTGACTAATGGCACAAGAGATTAGCACATATAAATTTCAAAACTATTAATAAATTATTTTCTCTTCATATAGTACGTGATGCCATAAATGTCAAGTGCGTTAAAGATAGACCTTGTCACGCATGTGTAAAAGGCAAGAAAACAACGGCTATTTTTAAAAGCATAATTGGCAAAAACTCTAATAGGTGTTTGCTCCTACTTCATATGGACTTATTTGGTCCACTACAAATTAGAAGTTTGGTAGGTAAGGATTACACATTGATTATTGTTGATGATTACTCTCACTTTGCATGTGTGTTCTTTCTAAAACGCAAGTCAGATACTTTTGATATCTTTACTATTTTGTCAGGCAAATCCAGAATGAATACAGTTGTTCCGTAGTCAAAATCAGAAGTGACAATGGAAGAGAGTTCAAGTATGGGGGCATGACAGAATTCTGTGAAAGTCTAGGTATCTTTCATGAGTTTTCCTCTCCTCATACTCCTCAGCAGAATGGAGTAGTGGAGAAAAGGAATAGAACACTCATTGAGGCCTGTAGAACCATGTTGAGTGATGCCTCAATACTATAATATTTTCGGGCTGAAGCCGTCAACACTGCATGTCACATGCAAAATCGAGCACTCATAAACAAGAACCATAATAAGACACCTTACGAACTACTAAAGGGCAGGAAACCGTCTATTTCATATTTTAGAACCTTTGATAGAAAATGCTTCGTCCTTAACAATGGCAAGTATCACACTACTAAATTTAGTGAAAAGAGCTTTGAAGGTATTTTCGTAGGTTATAATTGTCATAGTACGACATATAGGATTTTTAATAAAAAAATCCTGGTTGTAGAAGAATCTATTCACATTGTATTTGATGAGATGAGCTTGCTTCAAGGAAGCTCTTTTAGTGTGTTTATTGATGATGCAGGTTCAAGGATAAAAGAATTAAACTTGGATGAGCCGACTGAAGAAAAAGATCAAAAGTTCATCAAAGTCACCACTCCAACCCCAATTTGAGTGGTTGATGACCATGATGAAGATATCATTCAAGTTGATTGTTGAAGTTGGTAACCGGGCGGTCTAGCGGTCTGGCTTGGCGGGTTGATGACCGCGCGGTTTTACTGTTACCCTTCTGCAGTTTGGTTGCTGTGTGTTATTGTCTGAGGTCCAATCGGTCTTGCGGTTTGTCTCTGGCGACTTGGAGACCGGGCGGTCTAGCGGTCTCTCATGACGATCTCTCTCTCTCTCTCAGGCAGTAGCCGAGCGGTTAGCCCATCTGTCTAACTGCGTGGCTTGTGCGGTTTGTGTCTGTATAGTCCGCTCGTATCTTGTAAATTTTTAGTCTCACATCTCTTATTTGTATTCTCTCTTCTCTCCTCCATTCTATATAAGGGAGGTCATACCTTTGTAATAGATACCTTTTTGAGAAAATAAAGTTTCTGTTAAACCACTTCCGGCTTGTTTTTTGTTCGTTTCTAACATAGTATCAGAGCAAACGATCTTTTCCTCCTGATTCAGCTTCTTCTTTTGTTCACGCGTGCTACCTTCTAGCCGCTCGACTTCTTTCCCTCCGCTTGATTCTTGGCTTGTTTCTGCTTCCCGCGACCTGTCTTCGCGGCTTGCCTTCTCTTCTGACCACTGCCCTGTTAGTGCGGCTTATTTCTCATTGCTTCTCTTCTCTCGCTGCTCCTCTTAATCGCCGCGACTTGTTTAATAGTCGTCTCGACCTGTTTCCTTCTACCCGATCGTGCTAACTATTCGTTGAGGCCTCTCTTTTGCCGTCCGACTTGTTTTCGCCTGCATGTGGCTTTCCTAGCCGCGCGGCCTGCTTCTGTCCGATCTGCTTGTGACTTTTTTTAGCCGCCGCGGCTTGCTATTCTCTCGTTGTCTCTCTTCAATGGATTCCACTTCCTCTGAGCCGTCTGCCTCAGTGGTCATCTCTTCTGGTAGTGCCCACACTGTTACTCGCGGACGATGGTTGATCGATTCTGGTCCTACAAATCATATGACGGGCAATCCTCAATGTTTCTCTCATCTAGACACCCATGATGGGTTGCCCCCTGTCATAGTTGCGGATGGTTCTCCCTCCCCGGTCAATAGGATGGGCATGGTTCAAGTCACTCTGTCTCTCTGCCTTGCAGATACCCTCTATGTGCCCCAGTTTCCTTGCAATTTGTTATCAGTTACCTCTTTATGCAAGCAACTACAGTGCTCCGTCACATTCACTACTAGCTCTTGTTATTTTCAGGATCCGGCCTCCCAACGGATGATTGCTACTGGGACTGAGAGTGGCGGCCTCTACTTCCTCGACAATGTCTCTACTCTCTCTGCCTTCTCCTCCTCCTCTACAGATCTTCTCCAATGGTATCTTCGCCTTGGTCATGCCCCCCTCGCCTTCTTCGCGAACTTCTCCCCCACCTCCCTTCCCAACATCCTCCTCTTAATTGTGACGCATGTCAACTTGGCAAGCATCACCACTCTTCCTTTCTTCCAAAGAAAGCTTGTGGATCGACCCGTCAGTTTGATCTTGTTCACTCTGACATCTGGGGTCCTGCTCCTACCCTTACCTTTGGGCGGGGTAGTTCTTACTTTGTTACGTTCATTGATGACTTTCTCGTTGTACTTGGGTCTATCTCTTACGAGACCGTTCTGAACTTTTTGATGTCTGGACATCCTTTTATCATTCAATTCAAACTCAGTTTGGCGTTTCCATTAAACTCTTACGCTCGGATAACGCAAAAGTGTATCTGAGCCAAGCCTTTTCCTCTTTCTGTACGCAACATGGGATTATTTATCAAACCAGTTGTGTTTACTCTTCCCAAAAACATGGAGTGGCGGAACGCAAAAACCATCACCTCCTTGATGTTGCTCGCACTCTACTTACGCAAATGCATGTCCCTCGCTCCTACTAGGGCTATGCTGTTCTCATCTCTTGTTATCTCATCAATCGCATTCCCTCCACCATTCTCCATGGTCAAACTCCTTTCTCCATTCTCTATCCAGGCAAAGAACCCTTTCCTCTTCCTCTACGTATCTTCGGCTGCACAGCCTTTGTACATGCTCCCTCTAACACCCGCGACAAACTCTCCCCTCGGTCCACCAAATGTATCTTTCTGGGGTACTCTCCCACTCAGAAGTGTTATTGTTGCTTTGACCCCATCACCCGCAAACAATTTGTCTCTGCGGATGTTACCTTCTTTGAAAATACTTCTTACTTCTCTTCCGCTTCTTCCTCTCCTCCTGCTCATCCTCCACACACCCTCGCTCCTTCTATCACCAACCCCCCTATTCCCTCCACTCCTGCTACTGTTCCGCCACCTCCACTATCTCCATCGTCTTCCCCCGCTCCTTCTCCTCCACCTTCCTCCTCTTTGCTGACGTCGCTCTCTTCTCCTGGCCAACTTTCTCCACCACGGATGCTCCGGATCCTGCGGTACCTGCTGATCTGGACCTTCCCATTGTCTTTCGCAAAGGGGTTCGCGCTTGTACCCAGCATCCTCTTGCTGCTGTTGTTTCCTATGATCGTCTGACTCCTGCTCGCCGGGACTTTGCTCTGGCTATCTCTTCTACTTCCACCCCCCGTTCCTATCAGGAAGCTCTTACCCTTCCGCATTGGAAGGCTGCCATGGATGACGAGATTGCTACTCTCACTGAACGGGGAACCTGGACTCTTTTTCCTCCTCCTATTGGCACGGATGTTATGGGCTGTCGCTGGGTTTTGTGGTGAAATTCCTCCCCGATGGCCGTGTGGATCGCTACAAAGCCCGCCTGGTGGCTAAAGGATTCACTTTGACCTATGGTGTTGATTATTTCGATACATTCTCTCTCGTTGCTCATCTCAGCACCATACGAGTCCTTCTCTCTGTGGCTGTCAACTGAGATTGGCCGATTTCCCAGCCGGATGTAAAGAATGCCTTCCTTTATGGTGATCTTCAGGAGGCCGTCTACATGGAGCAACCTCCTGGGTATGTTGCTCAGGGGGAGACCCGAGTATGCCGGCTGTAGAAGGCAATCTATGGCCTCAAGCAGAGCCCTCACACTTGGTTTGACAAGTTCAGCGGCATCGTGGCGGCCGTTGGTTTTGCGCACAACTCTGCTGATCACTCACTATTTATTCGCAAAACCTCCTCGGGACTGGTGGTTCTTGTTGTGTACGTTGATGATATTCTTCTCACTGATGATGATCAGGAAGGGGTAGCCTTGACAAAGCGGCATCTTCGTCAACATCTGGTCACGAAATATATGGGCTCTCCAAAGTACTTTTTGGGGATCGAAATCTCTCGGAAGCCCAACTCCATAGTCCTCTCCCAATGTAAGTATGCCCTTGATCTATTAAAAGAAGCAAGATTGACTGGGGCCAAACCTGCCTGATGCCCCATGGCAATTGGAGAAGACAAAATCTGGATAGATGATTCGCCTCTTCTTTCAGATACTATGTGGTATAGGCATCTTGTTGGTAAGCTCATGTATCTCACAGTGACCAGGCCCGACATTTCCTATGCTGTGGGCAAGGTGAGTCAATTCATGCAAGCACCTAGGGAGTGCCATCTACAGTCCACCTTGCGGAGCTTGGAGTATGTCAAAGCTGCGCCTGGGAAAGGATTACTTTTTCAGAAGAATGGTCATCTAAGGGTTGAAGCCTACTCTGATGTGAGTTACGCTGATGACAAAGGGGATCGCAAGTCTACCTTCGGTTTCTGCACCTTTGTTGGGGGAAATCTGGTAAGCTGGAAGAGCAAGAAGCAGTCTGTTGTCTCCAGGTCTAGTGTTGAAGCAGAGTATCGGAGTATGGCATTGACCACTTGTGAGTTAAAATGGATACGGGCTCTCATGCTGGATTTAGGAGAGGTCTGCAACTATCATCTACCTATATTCTGTGATAACAAGGCTGCCATATACATCTCCAAAAATCTGGTCTTCCATGAAAGAACCAAGCACATTGAGGTCGACTGTCATTTCATTCGTGAAGAGATTTTGAAGGAACAAATTTGCACTCCCTTTGTCACTTCTGATAAAGAGCTGGCTGACATCTTCACCAAGGCAGTATCCGCCTCGTTTCTTCATATTTGTGACAAGCTGGGCATGATCGATATATATACTCCAGCTTGAGGGGGAGTGTTGAAGTTGGTAACCGGGCGGTCTAGCGGTCTGGCTTGGCGGGTTGATGACCGCGCGGTTTTACTGTTACCCTTCTGCGGTTTGGTTGTTGTGTGTTGCTGTCTGAGGTCCAAGTGGTCTAGAGGTTTGTCTCTGGCGACTTGGAGACCGTGCGGTCTAGCGGTCTCTCATGGCGATCTCTCTCTCTCTCAGGTAGTAGCCGAGCGGTTAGCCCTTCTGTCTAACTGCACGGCTTGTGCGGTTTGTGTCTGTATAGTCCGCTCGTGTCCTGTAAATTTTAGTCTCACATCTCTTATTTGTATTCTCTCTTCTCTCCTCCATTCTATATAAGGGAGGTCATACCTTTGTAATAGATACCTTTTTGAGATAATAAAGTTTCTGTTAAACCACTTCCAGCTTGTTTTTTGTTCATTTCTAACATTGATGAAGTCACTCTAGTGGTTGAAGAATCTCCAGATGCAAACACTCTAGAGCTCAGAAACTTGAAGGATCACCTAATGGATCAAATCATAGGAGATCCCCGGGATGGTGTCAGAACTCGTAGAGGTACAACTAATGAAAATTTGTATTTGAGTTTTCTCTCACAGGTTGATCCAAAGAAGTTTGAGGAATCAAACTTAGACGCATCTTGGATATTGGCAATGGAAGAAGAATTGAATCAATTCAAGCGTTGCCAAGTCTAGAAACTTGTTCCAAAACCCAAAGGTAAAAACATTATCAGAACAAAGTGTGTATACATGAATAAGGTTGATGAGGATGGAACAATAATAAAGAACAAGGCTAGACTCATTGCCAAGGGATACATACAAGAAGAAGGAATCGATTTCGATCAGACGTATGCACTGGTGGCAAGACTTGAGGCAATTAGGTTATTCCTAGCATATGCAGCACATAAGGGGTTCACTGTCTATCAGATGGACGTGAAGTTGGCCTTCCTTAATGGTGACATAAAGGAAGAGGTGTATGTGGAAAAACCTCCAGGCTTCATTGATTCTAACTATCCTGAGCATGTTTATCTTTTATTAAAGCTTTATATGGTTTGAAACAAGATCCTCAAGCTTGGTATGAGACGCTATCTAAATTTCTTCTTGAGAACAAGTTCATAAGAGGAAAGATAAATAAGACATTATTTCTTAGGGAAATAAATGGCAAGATTTTGCTAGTGTAAATCTATGTTGATGACATCATATTTGGCTCTATTGACGACAACTTTTGCAAAACGTTTTCCAAACTTATACAAGGGAAGTTTGAAATGAGCAGTATGAGAGAACTGAAGTATTTCTTAGGACTTCAAGTGAAACAATCTGAAGATGGAATTTTCATCTCTCAGACGAAATTCACCAAGGAGTTCATTAAGAAATTCGAAATGGAGAACGCAACCTCTATGAGGACTCTAATGGGTTTAACTATATCTTTGGACAAGGATAAGAAAGGGAAACTTTTTGATGAAACTAAGTATAGAAGCATATTTAGATCCTTGCTCTATCTTACTGCTAGTAGACCGGACATAATGTTTTCAACATGTGTGTGTGCTAGATTTCAAGTGAACTCTAAGGAATCTCACTACGCTACTGCAAAGCAGATTTTGAGATACCTTAAAGATACACCAAATCTTGGCTTATGGTACCCAAGAAGTAATGATAGCAAACTAATTGGTTTTTCAGATGCAGAATTTGTAGGAAGCAAAGATGATAGAAAGAGAACTTCCGGGAGTTTCCAATTCCTTGGAAGGAGGCTCATTTCATGGAGCAGCAAGAAGCAAAATTGTGTTGCAATCTCAACGGTCGAGTCAGAATACATTTTTGCCGGCAGTTGTTGTGCACAATTACTATGACTAAAGAATAAACTTGAAGACTACAACTTGAAGGTCAAGGACATTCCTTTGTTCTGCGACTCCTACAGTGCAATTGTAATAGCCAACAACCCAGTCTCTCATAGCCAGACAATGCACATAGAGCAGCGGTATCACTTCATCCGGGAGCATGTGGAGCCTAGAGACATCAATCTCCAATATGTTCCAACTGACAGTCAGATTGCAGATATATTCACGAAGCCACTGGATGAGGACAAGTTCTCATTCATTAAAACAGAACTTGTCATACTTAATAAGAAAGAATGAAGAAAAAGGTCTCAAGCAAGTTCGAGATCGGGGTATACTTCAAATTCCAAGAAAATTCAAGTGTGGACTTCATTTCTCGAGTACATCCCTTGTACTCGAGAATAAGAACTTACTTCTTGAGAATAAAAACTCTACTCAAGAACTTGGCAAGTTCTACTTGAGAACAAGAAGAATTCTACTCGAGTATAAACTTCTTCTTCTCGAGAACAATAGTCCACTCGAGAAATCAGATTGGAAATCTCTCTTCAAGTTCAAACTTTTCATATTGGCACCCGGGCACTTCAACGCCATACTCCAAGTATTTTTAGCATTATTTATGTAATTTATCATCAAAATTAAAGGAGAATATAAATAGAATTATGTCCAAGAATTTCTTTATTCTCGATTTCAAATCCCTCTCTCTTGAGAAAAACTCTTCAACTTCCCCGTCTCCGCCGAATTGCCGCAAACAAGCCTACTTCTCCATTCGCCAGCCAGGCAACATCACTTTCTCCAAATCAATGGCATCTTCTTCCAAGTTAGGAATCGACAGCGAACTCATCTCAACAAGAATCGGCAAAATTTCTGATGATTTTAGGAATGTTCTCATTTTACTCAACACCGGCGGATTATCGTTCGTTCTTGAACATCCCTGTAAGGTACTCATTTGTGATGTAGAGGAATTTTTCCAACATGCTAAGATCAAGCACAATGGAATAGTACTGAAATCAAGGGTTCGAGACATCAAGGTAAAAATGACTTCCACCTCTGTTTCAAAATTTCTGCAGCTACCAGTGATCGACGAAGAAGATTACCTAGTAGAGGTTGATTATGAAAGGGCTTACAGTTTCAATGGCCTTCCCCAGTCAACTCACATAGTTCGCAGATAGTTTATGAATGTTGAAAGTAAGTTGCTAGTAGATATCATTGGAAAAGTACTTCTCTGCCGCACAAGCTCTATAAGCTACATCACACTAGAGTTCTTTGATATTATGACTGATGTGATATGCAGAAAGAAATTTCAGCGGGGCATGATGATTTTTGATGAAATTAAGGCAAGTATCAAGATCCCAAATTATGGTAGAATCTTATCTCTGTACCTAAACTAGATGATGCCAGATGTCTTCCTTATGAATAAAGGTATGACCCTTCACCACATGAAGAAAGTCTTCATCTCCTCCATCCAAAGATGGGATATTAAGCTTCATAAATTTGACCAAGCACCAAAGAGGAATGAAGATGAAGTCAGGACTCCATCTACTCCTTCTCATCAAATAACTGATCCAGTTCTTGATGGGGAACCTGCTCCGTCTGTCCAAGTTTAGCCCTCACAAACTCCCACTCCTGCCCTAATTTCTACAGAAATCCCTGCCCAAGTCACTCCACCTGCTGTCATTCATATAGTTCAAGAAGATGATACCTCTTCTCATGATGCTGCCATTACTATTTTAGATGAAAGTTCAACTCCAACTGTTGTTGCCACAACCACTTTGCCTTATACAGACAATTCAGAATTTATTGCTGAAGATCTACCAGATGCAGAAACCCTGACTGATACTCAGGTTCATGAACAGATTCTGTCCATAGATGATGATATCAACAGGAAGATAGAGGAACTCTCTTATAAATAGCCTCTATTCACTGTACCTGAAGAACATCCCTCTTCTCCAGTAAAGTCTCCTTAAGAAAAATCCCCAGAACCTGAAAAATCTCCTGAACCTGAACCAAAAAAATGTCAACTTGAAGATGTACATGATGATGAGGTTGTTTCTATTCCAGATTCTGAAGATAAAACACCTACTGAAGATGTTGAACCTTCTCTTCCCAATCTCCATTTCAACATTCCCTCCATACTAGCCAAAGATGCTGAAGATGAAGTCAGTACAGTCAGCATAAATAAAACCTCTACCTCCACAGTCCTCATTAAAGAAATTCCCCCAGAACTGCTCTAATTCTATCTACTACACCTCTTCAAACTGAAATATTTCCTGAAGGTACTATCTTAGGTAAGATTGAAGCTATGCTAGCTGCATAAAGAAATTACTTTGATACTTCTATTAAAGCTGTAACTGATAAAGTAACTGCTCTGGAAAAAGATATGAGCCGAGGATTTGCTAAAATTCAAAATAATACTGATGAATTTAAAAGGCTTTTACAAATTAGAGGAAAAGCAATAGATCACACCATTACCAGCATTGGTGAGGTAATGGAACAGTCACTTACTCTTGCAAACAATCAAATTCAATTAGAAAAGAAAGCACAAGAACGCGACTCCAAGACTTGTGAAGAAGTTGGGCAGTTCAAAGAGGATGGCATCATCATCTTATCTCTAGAAGTCAGAAAGGGGGAGGATAAAGTTAAAGAACAGCTAGAAAAACAAGTTCAAACAATGAAAAATCATTGGGATGATCAAATGAAAGAGATCCAATCATCAGTGCTCAAAGAAGTTAAAAGTACAAAGCTTTACACATTTGATACTGCAGTTTGGATTCATAATCAACTTTTCCCTGATCTATCAATGGATCCTTCTGCACCCCCTCCTGCCTGCCTGGATGTGAATAGTCCACCATTCTCTCCACCTCCTGAAACGTTTGAGCAAGTATGGGAATCTGAACAAGCAAATGTGCCTCCTCAAGTACCTCCTGAGATTCAAAAAGATAATATAAGAAAATATGGTGATGGTGCCTTTGCTAGCAGATAAACTCCTTATCCTGAAGCTGAAAGAAGAAGAGCTCAATTTTTTTTTGATGTATGGAGTCAGACCTCCAAATCCTTAATCCTTGAAACTCTAAACTAGTTGTTGATTTTAATGAAGACAGGATCATTCATTATAGCTCCTATGAATGAGATTTATATGAGAAATCTCTTACCAAGAGGAGATTGTATGACAGAGAGTATTGAAAGAACAATCCCAAGGCTCCACCCAGACATCCCAAATATTTCACAAACCTTACAGTTATCAGAAAAGGCAACAAGAGAAGTAGGAAAGACAGCAACAACATCAGAACTTATAGAAATTGAAGATGTTCAGAAAACTCAGTTTTGAGATTTTGTGGAATTAAATTTTCTCTTGGACAATATCTATTAATATAAACCTTTAGTTTTGATGATTTGATTTTTCTATATCTCAGCTTTCCTTCTATTTCATTATGGTTATTAGTTTCTTTATTTGTTTATCTTGATTAAATTCACCTTAGTGTAGAGAGTTTTGACTTCTACAAATAGGGAGAGATTGTTGGGTATTGCATCCACAATAGCCCAGATTTGTATGAAGTCACCTTTGAACTAAGATGAATTAAGTTTGTACTTGATGTAATGCCCCGAAACTCAAAAGAGGAACGAGCAGCATTTAGAGCCAAGATTGGGACTTTGTAGGGGTCACATGGCTTAGGACACGGGTGTGTCCCAGGGCCGTGTCGTGCTCGGGTTCGATAATCTTGTCGTGTGGTTGATGAAAATACAGTCGACAAAAATACAGTCGATGATCGTCGAGATAGCGAACACGGCCTGAGACACGGGCGTATCCCAGGCCCTATCTTGCTCGGGATGTTAGCTGGGCTGTGTCAGGGGAGCAACACGGCCTGGAGCCCAGGTGTGTTCTGGTTGACACGGGCGTGTCAAATTGGACAGTCGAGAACCCGTGTCCTCTTCAGGTTGTTTTTGGTCATATGTTGATTGAGGAACACGCCCGGAATACGGGTGTGTACTGATTGACACGGGCGTGGCGAGAGCCCGTGTCCTGGTCAAGATGGGAGGATTTCGGCGTCGATTGAGGCACACAGCCTTGGACATGGGCGTGTATCAAGCCATGTTCAGCCCAGAAATGTTATTTTCAGTGCGAATCGTGGCCGTTCGTTTCCTTCAAATAGGATCCAACGGCTCAACCCTTCCCCTGCTGGTATAAGGCCAGGAATAGGGTTTGATACCCTCATTCCATTTGAGTTTTTCTTTCTAAAGCTTTAGAGAGAGGGGAGAGCAAGGAGAAGGAGAGTTCCAGCTGCCGGTGGAGCTTCAGAGCCCCAAATCGCAAGCCGAGTTCAGATCTACGGAGACGAGACTGTTTCAGTGCTTTTCATCCGTCTAGATCTTCATGGCACCAAAGAGAAACACAAGGTTAACGATTCACTTCTTGGACATGTGAAGTCCTCTAACTTTCAGCACAGGAAACCCTCTCTCGCGCCTATGCGGTGAGTGTGATGTGTTTCTTTGGGTGGATATGAATGGTTCCCCCTTGTTTTGCATGTAGAGTCCGGAATCGAAGTACAGACATAAGCATGGTGTGTGAAGCTTACCCGGACAAGTTGGCCTGGATCGGTGATGTTTCATTACATGAATGGCCGGAGAATACTACGCGCTGATGGTTGTTTCATTACATGAATGGCCGGAGAATACTACGCGATAGACTGTAACAGGGAGTCTTGTAGATTAGCTCCAAGATGCACTCAGAAAATTGGGCAGAAGAGTGATTCTATCATCTTGGTGGCTTGGGAGCCAACTTGCATATAACTGGGTTATGTAACATGTGTGATCGATTTGGGACTCGGGGAAATTGGACCCGTGCATATGGCTTAAATTGACGTTGCGGTGTGAGCAACGGGTTAGGCGGAATCGTACCCGCTCTATGTCGTTCGGTACAAGCGACCTAAAGTACGTGAGAATTTCCAGTGGCATAGATGGAGGGTCTTAGGCTTAAGACGGAAACACCATAATGCTCACGAGATTTGCCATCCATGGGGCGGTGGTGAGACCGCAGATTTGACCGGGTTCACCGAGAATGTGCTGTAACGCCCCGAAACTCAAAGGAGCAAAGGGGGATGTTTTGGGCCAGTTTGAGTTCTGGCTGCAGGCACACGGCCTGGGACACGGGCGTGTCCCAGGGCGTGTCAAGCCTGTGTCGACACTAAGGAGAGAAGTCGACACTTTGGTCTCGACATGGTGTCGAGACTGGGCACACGGCCTGCGACACGGGCGTGTCGCAGGGCGTGTCGACCCGTGTCGACACTTAGCCGTGAAGTCGACACTGTGCTTGGACGTTGTGTCGAGACATGGCACACGGCCTGCGACACGGGCGTGTCGTAGGGCGTGTCAACCCGTGTCGACACCCGTCCCGCGAAGTCGACACTTTGGTGTCGACAATGTGTCGAGACATGGCACACGGCCTGCGACACGGGCGTGTCGCAGGGCGTGTCGACCCGTGTCGACACTTAGCCGCGAAGTGTCGAGACCGTGTACACGGCCTGGAGCCCAGGCATGTCAAGGTGACACGGGCAAGGACACAGGCGTGTCCTAGAACCCGTACAGTGCTCGGGTTGAAAACGGGGAAAAATCATGGGGTACACGGCCGGCTACACGGCCGTGTCAGGTGGAACATGGGTGTGTCAGCTCGAACACGGGCGTGTTCGATACCCGTGTGAGGTTCTAGGTGATTCGATTTTGACGACGAATGAGGCACACGGCCCTGGACACGGGCGTGTGCCAGGCCGTGTTCGGTCCAGATTGGGCATTTCAGCCCCGAATCAAAGCCGTTCGTTTTCTTAGGTTGAGATCCAACGGCTGGGGGTTGTTCCTGAAGGGATATACCCGTGAGTTGACTTAGAAATCCATCACTTTTCTTCACTTATCATCTCTCCAAGTCCTTAGAGAAAGAGGAGAGCCAAGAGTGGAAGAGGAGCTAGATCCGCCATTGTAGGAGCTTCGGAGCTCCGAATCGCAAGCCGACTCCGGATCCACAGAGGCAACGCTAGTGCGGTGATTTTCATCAGGATACTTTTCAATGGCACCAAAGAGGAACTCAAGGGTAACGATCCTCATCTTGAGCATGAATAGCTCTCTTTCTTAGCATAGGAAGCCCACTCTCGCGAGTTTGCGGAGAGTTGGAGGCGTTCCTTCGGGTAGATATGTGAAGTCCCCGTTGTTTAGAGTCCGTATGCGAGAACGGACATAGGCATGATGTGTGAAGCCTACCCAGACATGTTGGTCTGGATCGGTGATGTTGCATTGCATAAGGCCGGAGAAGACTCCGTGCTATTGGTTGTTTTTCGGGTTTTCTACGCGGTAGATTGCAGCAGGGAGCCTTGTGGACTAACCCGAAGGTGCACCCGGAAAACTGGGCGGACACGAGATCTTGCCAACTTGGTGGCCTGAGAGCCAACTTGAACATAACGGGGTTATGTGATTTGCGGTAGAATGGGACTCGGAGGAAGTTTGACCCGCGCAAATGGCTTAAATTGTCGTTGCGATGTGAGCACGGGTTAGATGGAACTGTACCCTCTCTATGTCGTTCGGGTTAGAGAGACCTAAGGTTACGTGGCACTCGCCGTTGGCATAGATGTGAGTCTTCGGCGGTCTATGGCTTTAATTGACGTGACCCATGCCAAGAAGACAAATTGCTCATAGGTTTGGCTGTCTAAGTGGCGGTGGTGAGTCCGAAATGTTAATGGCTTTAATTGACGTGACATCGACCGGTTCACCGAGAATGTGCCCTGAGTGCACGGGGAGTGTGGCCGTGCGAGCCAATGCCTGTGATGAAATGGCTATGGTTATATAAATTGCTCGCTTATGCAAATGAAATGCAGGGAAGGAGCATCACCGCCCCGAGTTGGGGGAGGGATCGTTATAATTTGGTCAGCATTGCTGACCGTTGCCTTGTTTTGCCACCGTGCGGTGGTTTGTTGTTTGCAGGTGCAGCTGGACCAAGCGGTCAATAGCGGGCTAAAGCCCTTTTTGCGAAGCTGGCCCTCGAAGGCCCAAGTAGAAGTGTTTACTGCTTTGTTCATGTATGACCGGCCTGCGTGCCGTGGTTTGTAAATCATGTAATTTTCAAGTGAAACACTTTGTAAGGCCTTAAGGCCGGTTTTAGGTATTTTTTATAACATTCCTTTTGGTATTAGTGGACATTCATGCTCCTATGCTGGGTTCTTGTTTGCAACCTTTATAAACTGCTTCCGCTAGAATGCTCTGTGTAGGACGTTGAGATTGGTTGGATGGTTTCTATAAGTAACCACCCGGTCTGTCTGTGGTATATGGCGTCGGGCCCCAGCCAGACCTACTGTTATATGCTATGCGACGGATAGGGGGTGTTACAATTTGGTATCAGACTACTGGTTTTGGTCGGGCTTAAAGTGAATTCGTGGGCGAATTCTTTTTAAGGGGTGGTGAGCACATTGTGCGCGTCATCGTTATAATGGTAAAAGAACCCATGAATGTCCACTTAGGAATGAAAATACTCATGTTTGAGGAACCTGCGTGTTCCTATAATTGCTGTTTGCAATTTATTTGGACACTTAACGGTGTTTTGTACCACTATAGGTGACCAGAAGTGGTGTTGGGCCGTCAAAACGCCGAGTTTCTGAGGCTAGTAGTGCACCGGATGTTGCTCCTGCAACACCTCTGTCGGTTGAAAATATACGATTGGTGGCTGAAGTGGTGTTGGCCGTGATCAATGCGCAGCCTGGAAGGCAAGCGCAGCAGCCCGCTCCTGTGATGGAGCAAGTACCTCTTCAAGAGGCTGAGCCGAGGAGAGTGGAGCAAGTGGTTGTGGAACCAATAGTGCCAAGGAGGGCAACTGAGAGGCAGCTGAAGCATGTAATGAGCTTTAACCCTCCATTATTCTCGGGGTTGGGAACCCCATCTTAGGCTGAAGACTGGCTCTCCAGGGTGAAGAGAGTCATGACAGTGACGGAGACGGAAGAGTGGCAAATGACCACCATCGCTACGTTCCTACTGGACGGTGAAGCGAGGATGTGGTGGGAAGGATTGGAGCTGCACTTACTGAGAGGTAGGCAACTTTGTGATGTCTCGATGGAGGAGTTCTCGAGATTATTTTTGGCTAGATACCTCCCTTCGTCGCAGAAGATTGCGTTGGAGAATGAGTTCCTGAAGTTGGTACAGGGTGAGAGGAGCGTGGATGAATATCTCCACGAGTTTATGCGTTTGAGTCGTTATGCTGGCTCCACCATCATGGATGAGGAGCGCAAGACTAATCGCTTTTATGAAGGCTTGAGGGATGAGTTGAGACTATTACTGTCGGGGCCAATGACGCAGGGTTTCTTAACCTTGGTCAATACTGCCCGGTCCTTGGAGAAGGACATGAAGAATGTGCAAGCGAAGAAAGGCTTGGTTGATAGAAAATCTGAATTTAAAGTGCCGACTACTCCAAAGTCCGGCTATCGGAGGGCTTTCAAGAAGCATAGGACTTCGAGTCAAGCTCCTTCTGGCGCTTCTGGGGCGACTACGAGTCGGACCTCGGGCGCGTGTTTTACTTGTGGAAAGACGGGGCATTTCGCCCGTGATTGTTGGAGCGGACGTCCTAAGTCCGAGAGGAGGCCGGGAGCTACTTATGAAGAGAAGGGAAAGGCGGTGGAGTCAACCGCATCCCATTATGCTCCGGCCCAATCAAGGGTCTATAATCTTGGCCAACAGGAGGCCATTAAACAAGCCGATGTGGTGACAGGTACGGTTTAATTTATAGCAAGTCAATTTCCTTTATATGCTTGTTATGCACATGTTACCTTACCACTACTTGTTTAGGATTTGTGTTGATTTATGAAAATCCGGCACGAGCACTCTTTGATACGGGAGCTTCACACTCCTTCTTGTCCGAAGGATTTATATTACGCATCGGAGTCCCTTCTTTGATGGCGAAGGATAAGTTGGATGTGTTGTTGCCAAATGGGTGTTCGATGCGAGCGGATAGGATCTGCGATGTTAAGATTCGTATTGGAGAGCAGGAGTTTGACCTGTGGGCGTCCTTACTTCCGTTGGTGGAGTTCGACGTCATTTTTGGCATGGACTGGCTCTCGGAGCAGCAAGCCCATATAGATTGCGGTAGCAAGGAAGTCAAGCTGGGAGCAAGTCGTGAGACGACTTTTACGGGCTTAAAGGGGCCGAGCAAGACGTTGATGTCTGCTCTTCAGGTGGTGAAGGCGGTTCGTGCCGGAGCAGAACTGTTCTTTACACTAGTGGAGGTTGCAAAGCCGAAGCCCGCGTTGGATTGTATTTCAGTGGTATCGAAATACCCTGATGTGTTCCCCGCAGATCTTCCTGGAGCCCCGCCTCAGCGGGAGATAGATTTTACGATCGAGCTAGTGCCATGTGCAAAGCCTGTGTCACGATCTCCGTATCGGCTAGCACCTAAGGAAATGGCGGAGCTGAAAGTTCAACTATAAGAGTTGTTGGAGCAAGGGTATGTGCGCCCGAGTTCTTCGCCTTGAAGCGCACCGGTCCTCTTTGTTAAGAAGAAGGACGGAAGCTTGAGGCTATGTATTGATTATCGGGAGCTAAACAAGCTGACTGAGAAGAACAAGTACCCGATCCCCCGGATTGATGATCTCTTTGATCAGTTAGTCGGGTCGACGGTATACTCGAAGTTGGATCTCAAGGCTGGGTACTATCAGCTGCGAATAAGGGAGAGTGATATCCCGAAGACATCGTTTAGTACGAGATACGGGCATTATGAGTTTACGGTCATGCCGTTTGGGCTGACTAATGCGCCATCAGTATTCATGGATTTGATGAACAGGACGTTCAGGGTGTACTTGGACCATTTTGTGATCGTCTTCATCGATGATATTTTGGTGTACTCACAAAGTGAGGAGGATCACTTCAAGCATCTCCATTTGGTGTTGGAGACACTCAGGAGAAATCAGTTGTATGCCAAGTTCTCGAAGTGCAAGTTTTGGCTATCCTCAGTGGCGTTCCTCGGGCATATAGTGAGTCGAGAGGGTATTGCTGTGGATCCGGCGAAGATTGTTGCGATACGGGAGTGGCCTGAGCTTGCTACGGTAGCAGAAGTCCGGAGCTTTTTGGGGCTTGCCGGCTATTATTGGCGCTTCGTAGAGATCTTCTCGCGGTTAGCGTTACCTCTCACTACTTTGACGAGGAAGGAGCATAAGTTCGTTTGGACGCCGGAGTGCGCGCGAGCTTTTGAGGAGTTGAAGTGTCGGTTGACCACGGCGCCTGTGCTGAGTTCGCCATGTGGAACCGAAGGCTATGAGATATATAGCGATGCTTCGGGCAGCGGTTTGGTTTGTGTGCTACTGCAGCACGGAAGCGTGATAGCTTATGGCTCGAGACAGCTAAAAGTGCATGAGAGAAATTATCCGGTCCACGACTTGGAGTTGGCGGCCGTGATTTTTGCCTTGAAGCTGTGGAAACACTATTTGTACGGTGTGAAGATTGATATCTACACCGATCACAAGAGCCTGAAGTATCTTATAGATTAGAAGGATCTGAATATGCGGCAGCGTAGGTGGATGGAGTTCCTGGGGGACTATACATTCAAGATCCACTACGTGCCTGGCAAAGGGAATGCGGTTGCAGACGCGTTGAGTCGCCGAGCCCCAGCTCAAGCCAATTGGCTATCGGTGCACGATGAGCGGTTGGTGCAGGAGTTGGAGGCATTGGAGATTGTTTGTGTGGACAGGCAATCAAGTGCTGAAGCAGTTCTGAATTGGACTGAAGTCCAATATGACCTGGCTGATCGGATTCGGCAGGCTTTGGATACGGATGCTCATATGAAGCAGTTCATGATAGAGGCTCTGGATGGGTCAAATTCCCAATTCGTCGTGGAGGACGGATTGCTGTGGAAAGATGGTCCTTTGTGCGTCCCAAGTGTGGGCAATTTACGGGTGGAGTTGTTGTACGAGGCACACCATTCCAAGTACTCGATTCACCCGGGGAGCACGAAGATGTACCGCGATATAAAGAAACTGTTTTGGTGGCCGGGTTTAAAGAAGGATGTGGCGCTCTACGTAGCAAAGTGCCAAACCTGCGCCTTGGTAAAGGCGGAGTGCCAAAAGCCAGGAGGATTTCTTAAGTCCTTGCCTATTCCGGAGTGGAAATTCGACGACATCTCTATGGACTTTGTGCATGGTTTGCCAAGGTCGCAAAAGGGGAACGACGCCATTTGGGTGGTTGTTGATCGATTAACGAAGGTGTCGCATTTTATTCCGCATAGGAAGGATGATCTGGTGGAGAAGCTGGCAAAGCTTTATGTGGATAATATAGTACAGCTTCATGGTGTGCCCCGCAGCATCGTGAGCGACCGAGATGGGCGGTTTACGTCCAATGATTGGAGGCTGGTGCAGCAAATGTTGGGAACAAAGCTGAAGTTTAGCACAGCCTTCCATCCGCAAACGGATGGGCAGACCGAGAGGGTTAATAGAACCATGGAAGACATGCTCCGCATGTGTGTCTTAGATTTTGGAAAGCAGTGGGAAGACCACCTTTATTTGGTGGAGTTCGCATACAACAACAGCTACCAAGCGAGTATTCAAATGGCGCCCTTCGAGGCCCTATATGGTAGAAGATGTCGCATGCCGTTGTCTTGGTTAGAAACGGGTGAGTCAAAGTTGTATAAGCGCTCGGAAGTGGATGATGCTACTTCTTTGGTGAGAACCATTCGGGAGAGGTTGCTTATGGCTCAGGACCGGCAAGCAAAATACTATAATGCCAAGCACAGGAACGCGGAGTTCGCTGTGGGTGATTATGTGTACCTAAAGATCAAGCCGTTAAAGGGTGTCTCGCGGGTGCGGCGATTGAAAAAGCTAAGCCCGAGATACCTTGGACCGTTTGAGGTTGTGGAGCGAGTTGGTGAAGCGGCCTATAGGTTGAAGCTTTCAGTGGTGCTAAGTGGTTTACATGATGTATTCCATATTTCGGTGCTTCGGAAGGCGGTGCAAGAGCCTACGCAAGTGATCGCTGTTGATCAAGTGCCGGTGGATAGTGGGCTAACGACAAAGGTCAAGCCCGTGCGGATTGAGGACTCGGAGGTCAAGCGGCTACGCAATAAAGAGATCAGGATGGTCAAGGTCCGGTGGGACAATTGCGGTCGTGAGGAGCTCTCTTGGGAGCGAGAGCAGACGATGCTTGACGAGTATCCGGAGTTGTTCCGCTCAGGTACAAATTTTGGTTTTGTACATGTTTTTCCTTTATGTAATTTCATCGACGAAATTCTTTTAAGAGGGGTAGAGTTGTAACGCCCCGAAACTCAAAGGAGCAAAGGGGGATGTTTTGGGCCAGTTTGAGTTCTGGCTGCAGGCACACGGCCTGGGACACGGGCGTGTCCCAGGGCATGTCAAGCCTGTGTAGACACTAAGGCGGGAAGTCGACACTTTGGTCTCGACATGGTGTCGAGACTGGGCACACGGCCTGCGACACGGGCGTGTCGCAGGGCGTGTCGACCCGTGTCGACACTTAGCCGTGAAGTCGACACTGTGCTTGGATGTTTTGTCGAGACATGGCACACGGCCTGCGACACGAGCGTGTCGCAGGGCGTGTCAACCCGTGTCGACACTCGTCCCGCGAAGTCGACACTTTGGTGTCGACAATGTATCGAGACATGGCACACGGCCTGCGACACGGGCGTGTCGCAGGGCGTGTCGACCCGTGTCGACACTTAGCCGCAAAGTGTCGAGACCGTGTACACGGCCTGGAGCCCAGGCGTGTCAAGGTGACACGGGCAAGGACACGGGCGTGTCCTAGAACCCGTGCAGTGCTCGGGTTGAAAACGGGGAAAAATCAAGGGGTACACGGCCGGCTACACGGCCGTGTCAGGTGGAACACGGGCGTGTCATCTCGAACACAGGCGTGTTTGATACCCGTGTGAGGTTCCAGGTGATTCGATTTTGACGGCGAATGAGGCACACGGCCCTGGACACGGGCGTGTGCCAGGCCGTTTTCGGTCCAGATTGGGCATTTCAGCCCCGAATCAAAGCCGTTCGTTTTCTTAGGTTGAGATCCAACGGCTGGGGGTTGTTCCTGAAGGGATATACCCGTGAGTTGACTTAGAAATCCATCACTTTTCTTCACTTATCATCTCTCCAAGTCCTTAGAGAAAGAGGAGAGCCAAGAGTGGAAGAGGAGCTAGATCCGCCATTGTAGGAGCTTCGGAGCTTCGAATCGCAAGCCGACTCCGGATCCACGGAGGCAATGCTAGTGCGGTGATTTTCATCCGGATACTTTTCAATGGCGCCAAAGAGGAACTCAAGGGTAACGATCCTCATCTTGAGCATGAATAGCTCTCTTTCTTAGCATAGGAAGCCCGCTCTCGCGAGTTTGCAGAGAGTTGGAGGCTTTCCTTCGGGTAGATATGTGAAGTCCCCGTTGTTTAGAGTCCGTATGCGAGAACGGACATAGGCATGATGTGTGAAGCCTACCCGGACATGTTGGTCTGGATCGGTGATGTTGCATTGCATA
This sequence comes from Platanthera guangdongensis, assembly GCA_039583875.1. Classification (NCBI taxonomy): domain Eukaryota; kingdom Viridiplantae; phylum Streptophyta; class Magnoliopsida; order Asparagales; family Orchidaceae; genus Platanthera; species Platanthera guangdongensis. Next base: position 105,769,813 of record CM077161.1, on the reverse strand, counting down.
AGGCCGGAGAAGAATCCGTGCTATTGGTTGTTTTTCGGGTTTTCTACGCGGTAGATTGCAGCAGGGAGCCTTGGGGACTAACCCGAAGGTGCACCCGGAAAACTGGGCGGACACGAGATCTTGCCAACTTGGTGGCCTGAGAGCCAACTTGAACATAACGGGGTTATGTGATTTGCGGTAGAATGGGACTCGGAGGAAGTTTGACCCGCGCAAATGGCTTAAATTGTCGTTGCGATGTGAGCACGGGTTAGATGGAACCGTACCCGCTCTATGTCGTCCGGGTTAGAGAGACCTAAGGTTACGTGGCACTCGCCGTTGGCATAGATGTGAGTCTTTGGCGGTCTATGGCTTTAATTGACGTGACCCATGCCAAGAAGACAAATTGCTCATAGGTTTGGCCGTCTAAGTGGCGGTGGTGAGTCCGGAATATTAATGGCTTTAATTGACGTAACATCGACCGGTTCACCGAGAATGTGTCCTGAGTGCACGGGGCGTGTGGCCGTGCGAGCCAACGCTTGTGATGAAATGACTATGGTTATATAAATTGCTCGCTTATGCAAATGAAATGCAGGGAAGGAGCATCGCCGCCCCGAGTTGGGGGCGGGATCATTATAATTTGGTCAGCATTGCTGACCGTTGCCTTGTTTTGCCACCGTGCGGTGGTTTGTTATTTGCAGGTGCAGTTGGACCAAGCGGTCAATAGCGGGCTAAAGCCCTTTTTGCGAAGCTGGCCCTCGAAGGCCCAAGTAGAAGTGTTTACTGCTTTGTTCATGTATGACCGGCCTGCGTGCCGTGGTTTGTAAATCATGTAATTTTCAAGTGAAACACTTTGTAAGGCCTTAAGGCCGGTTTTAGGTATTTTTGTATAACATTCCTTTTGGTATTAGTGGACATTCGTGCTCCTATGTTGGGTTCTTGTTTGCAACCTTTATAAACTGCTTCCGCTAGAATGCTTTGTGTAGGACGTTGAGATTGGTTGGATGGTTTCCATAAGTAACCACCCGGTCTGTTTGTGGTATATGGCGTTGGGCCCCGGCCGGACCTACTGCTATATGCTATGCGACGGATAGGGGGTGTTACATGTGCCCTGAGAGCACGGGGTGTGTGTCCGTGCGTGCCTACGCCTATGATAAAGCGTAATTTCACTATTGTATGTCTATGCTAATAAAGTACAGGGAAGGAGCATCGCCGCCCCGAGTTTAGGGGCGGGGTCGTTATAATTTGGTCATCTTTAGCCGACCGTTGCTTTTTTTTGCCACCTCTTCGGTTGATTGTTGCTTGCAGGTGCTATGGAGCCTAGTGGCAAATAGCGGGCAAAAGCCCTTGTTGCTGAGCCGACCCTCGAAGGTCTATATATGAATGTTTACTTTTATTCTCACGTGTGACCGGACTGCGTGCCGATGTTTGGAAGACACTATTTGTTTAAAGTAAACTCTTGTAAGGCCATAAGACCATGCATTTTGTGTATTTTGTACGTTCATTCCTTTTGGGTTATTGTTAGTGGATATTCATGCTGTGGCTGGGTTCTTATTTTGCAACATTTAATATGCTTCCGCTAGAATATGCTCTGTGTAGGACGTTGGTTATTGGAAGGATGGTTTTCTCGAGTAACCTTTCGGTCTGTCTGTGGTATATGGCGTCAGGCCCTGGCCAGACCTACTATTATATGCTATGTGACGGATAGGGGGTGTTACAATTTGGTATCAGACTACCAGTTTCGGTCATGCTTAAATGAATTCATTATCGAATTCTTTTAAGGGGTGGTCAGCACATGTGTGTGCATCATCGTTATAACATAAAAGAATCCATGAATGTCCACTTAGGAATGAAAATACACATGTTTGAGGAACCTGCGTGTTCCTATAATTGCTTTTTGCAATTTTGTTTGGTTGCTTAATGGTGTGTTGTACGACTATAGGTGACCAGGAGTGGCGTAGGGAGGTCAGAATGCTCACTTTCTGAGGAAAGTAGTGCACCTAATGATGTGCCTGCAACCCTTCCCTCCGTTGAAACCATAAGAATGGTGGTTGAAGCACTATTCGCTGTGATTGATGCAAAAATGGAAGACTTGTGCAGTCCCCTATTCCTGAGGTATCTCCAACGCCGGGTGGTGTGATGGAGCAAACGACATTTAAAGGACCTTTGTGTCAGCAGTTGAACATGCTTTTAGTGCAAGGTACACACTCAATTGAGGAATATTTGCAGGCGTTTCTTATGATAAGACGCTACCCAGGATCTGAAGTGGAGAGCGAGCAGTCTATGGTCGATAGTTTTTATAATGGCCTGCGCGGCGAGTTACGAGTTTTACTGCTAGGACCAAAATTATTGGAATTACGAGCCTTGGTGGATTCAGCTAGATATTTGGAAGTAGATTTGACAAAAGCCAATCAGATGTCGGTGTTGATGCGCGAAAATGGCACCTCCTAGTTAACACTGAGGGAGTGTTCGATCTCATGAGCTAGGAGAGGAATAGGATGACGGTTGTGGGGGAAGAGAGGAAGCTTATGAGTGCTCGAGAGTGGAGCAAACGCTTGCCAGAGGGTTGCATGGATAGAAGAGAAGGTTGTTGAGAGCAGCCGGGAAGGCTGATGATCAATGGAGGAGGTTGATCAGAGAAGGAGGTTGATCAGGTGCTTTCGAGCATATGGTTATTTGGACGGTTGTGCTTGCAGGTTGGTGTCGAGAGAGTTAAGCTGAGCTAAGAAGAAGAGAGAGGGGCCGCTAGCAGCGGTAACAACAGACTTCGCCCGCCGTGGCTTAAATGTCACTCTTGCGACAGGCTTTCCTTTAATCAAGAAACAAGATTACAGCTTGCTAAAGTATCTTTACATATAAAGTAATAAAGGGTACTGATGCGTGAAATACGGCAAGCGCACCGGTCGCACAAGTAATAACGTTTTTGGGAATAAATCCCCAAGTGTCGGTCTCTTGAGGAATACAATTAGCATAGAACGGCAACAGTACCGAGAATATCGTTATGAGAGTTAAAAATAGAACAAAAAGGAAATAGCGGACTAGGGAGATTGTGGATGTTTGATCTACTGAACTAGTAAAAGCTATGCGGGTCGACGGCACCGCATCGCAAGGTGAAGTGGGTTTGTCGGCCGCTATGCCGCACTTCAGTTCGGCGAGTGGAAGGGAACCTAATGGATTGCAGCATTCTTGTGTGGATTGCAATCGGACAAGGTACAGGAATGAAGTGGATGTGGGGTGAGCGAGGCGCATTCACAGACAGAACTCACAAGCATAAGAAGAGGCTAACATTTCATTAACTAGAAAATAAACTTGATGTTCAGGGATGAAAATGTTCGTTACACTGCTCAAAACATTCATAACACAGAGGAAGGGGAAGAGGAGTAAACCAAACAAGAATGAAGATCCACCGCGGGTCGTGGCCGGAGTAGCGAGTTGTCAATCCGCTTCCGGGCTCAGTCCAAGGAGGCTTCTGGTACCAATGATCTGTCACCTCGAGGGCCTTTAAGTCCGTTCTCTAGGTTATCTACTTCACCAACTCTGCAGGAAAGCTTGGAGTTGAATTCATCAATGGCCGAGTGCTTCGCCGGAGTGTTGAAAAGCTTCGGAGTAGTTGGAAATGGCTTCCCGACGAAGGTGGAAGTGATGGAGCAGCTGGAGAAGTGAAAAGGCGATTCCCGCGCACTCTTCGATCGCAGCAAATGACAGGCGTTGACCTAAAACGCGGAGCAGGGCCTTATATACGGAGGCAGCAGAAGCAGTGCGCTCGAGCAGTGGCGCACGACCAGTGGTCGTGCGCACTGTAGGTCGATGATCGTGCGGCTTTTCCAAATTAACCTGCAACCTGGACAAGAAGCATCAACATAAAAGCGCACGAGCAGTGGCGCACGACCAGTGGTCGTGCACACTATGGCCAGTGCTCGTGCGATTACCGAGACAGGGTTATGAAAACGGGGGTGTAATGCGCACGAACAGTGGCGCACGACCAGTGGTCGTGCGCAGTAAGTCCAGTGGTCGTGCGTAGTATTCCTGCATTGTCGGAGTCTCCCGAGCAGTTCCGGAGCACGCACACGACCACTGTACCAGCAGAAGGGGCAGAAAGGCCACCAGAACGTGCACACCACATCCCCGAGATAGGGTTAAAGAATAACAACAAATTGGAAACACAGAAAGCACACAGAAACGGGCCTACAGTGCACTTAATCGTGAAATAGGTACAAAAGCACAAATAAGCAATAAAGGCTCTCAAGTGTAGTGCTAAGACGATAAAACTAGCACAGATGAGTCCAAAAATCAGTGTAAAATGTGGACTCATCAGGTACAAATGGGAAGCTGGTGACTAAGGAAGGGATGCCAGAAGACGCCGTGCGGACTGAGAAGCCAGGTCGGCAGGCCGCACGGTTAAGGGAAAAACGGAGACCGCGCAGACTGGGAAATGAGGCCGGCAGGCCGCACACGGCTAAGAGAAGAAAAGGTGCGGACTGGGAAAGGGAGTCTGCAGGGGTTGAGCTTGTTGTGGGCTGACTTCGAGCGTGAGCACCTTGGCATCGATGAGACCTCGGGGTGTCTGAACCTGACATCCATGAAAGATTTGGGGGTCTATTTATAGGCCCGAGGAGGTAACGACTTGCGGTGACGTTACCCCCAGTCAGATGGTAACTTAAGCGAGAGGAGGAAGGAGTCCGCCGAGTCCGCAATAGGCCGCACAGACTGGGGGCTTGCTTCTGGAGATGGTGTTGTTGATGGCGAACTGGGAGACTAAGTGGCGGACTGCGAGGAGAATCCGCAGATTCCGCCACTGCTGAACTGTGAGCATGCGCTAAGGGTGCGAGCTGAGGAGTGCCCGCTGAATCCGCAGAGTCCGCACGAGGCTATGCGGTCCGGGACTGCCTTGAGGTGATTTTGCTGCCTTCCGGGCTGGAAGGAGTCCGCCGCTACTGATTGAGCCCGCGCCAAGCCTGCGGTCTGAGGAGAAGTTAACCCTGCTGGAGAGAAGCGGGTGCTGGAGGCGAGGAATGGCGGGCTGAATATCGACTCCGCTGAGTCCGCGGAGTCCGCACCTGCTGCTAAGGTGAGTCCGCTTATATTAGAATAGAGAGCCTGGTTGTTGAAGCTATTGGGGTTCACCAATGAAGGCGGACTGGAAGTCTTGATCACACTTCGAGTCCACCGAGCTCGCGTGGAACTGGGTGTTGCTGCTGATCTTCGTAGGTAGCTGGAGAGCGAGTGTCCGTGCTCCTTAGGCGGACTGAAGAAGCAAGCTGCCCATGCTACTGGTGGCCAAGGACTGAGCGACCTGCCATACTAACGAGGCAGGCCGCACGTGTTGGCGAGGTGGAAGCTGAGGTAGCTGGCTGGCGGCCTAGGGGTAGGTTGTCACTGTTGTTTGGCGGTTTGAGCAGTCTGGTCTTCTTGAAGTGCGACCTGCAGGAGCGGGCTAAGGGAGTCCAATTCCTACAAGGGATACGACTTGTTGTCGGCCTGGGCGGACAGGGATATGAGTCCGGCAAAGGGACACCTGTTGAGAAAAAGCTGCAGCTAAGCTGACAAGGCAGGCGGCCTCCAGGAGTAGTCCGCGACCCCTGCTGACCAAGGGAAGGCGCGCGGCTTGGGCAGTCAGACCGCTAAGACCGCCCAAGACGTGCGGCTTATGCAGACAGAGAATTCTATCCAGCTACCGTAAGGCGTCGCGACCTCCAGGTGGAACTCGGGGCAGGCCGCAACGAGCGAGCTGGATGCCTTGGGAAGGATCACCGATTTCGGGGTTAACATAATCCCCGCACTTTTTAAGTTCAGCAAGGAACTTCGAAAAAGTTGGAGACCCACAAAAATTGTGATCCACCCCAAAGGAAAGGAAGGGGACAAGGAGAGATAGAACATGATGTCTCTCCTTAGGAGTTTTGTTGATGCCTATCTTTTTCCTGCAAGAGAAAAGTCAATGTAGGCATGTTTGGAGGGTACACCTTGCACGTACCTGGGTTTGCCTTTGCAAAATGAAGAAGATGTGTCTTCTGCTGAGTTCTCCAAAATGAAGGTGAGAGGAAAACATATAAGCATAATAACTTGCAAGTACCTGGTGGAGGCTTGCAAGCACCTGTTATCCTCTACAAAAGGAAGAGTGAGGAGTATACAAGAAAGAAAGACGAGCTGCGAGTACCTGAAAGGAACTTGCAAGTCTTTGTTGGTTTCTACAAAAGAGAAGTTAGAAACAAATATGGCAGTAAAGAAAAAGCCGCAAATACCTGAGGGCAACTTGTAGGTATCTGCTGATCTCTACAAAAGGAAAGTTAGAAGCAGACATACACATGAAATAAGCTTGCAAGTACCTGTGAAGAAACTTGCAAGTATTTGCTAATCTCTGCAAAAGGAGAGTTAGAAACAAGCATGATATGAAAATAGCTCGCAAGTACCTGTGAAGAAACTTGCAAGGGTCTGCTGATCTCTACAAGAAAGGAGTTAGAAGCATACATATTTATGAAAGTAGCTTGCAAGTACCTATGAAGAAACTTGCATGTATCTGTTGTTCTCTGCAAAATGAGAGTTAGACGCAGATATGGTATATAAAGACTAAGCTGCAAGTACCTGGATATGACTTGCAGGTTCCTGCTAATCATTGCAAAGAGAAGAATGAGCAGCAAACATAATATATGAAAGAATGATGCAAGTACCTGGGAGGAGGCTTGCAAGTGTTAACTGTTGATAAGATAAGGTCGATATGACCATATAACAGAGGGAATGTCTGATGAACTCTGTTGTTAATTGAATGAAGATCAAACCAAATAAGTGATCTTCTTGTTATATTAGAGATGATATCTTTGATCAATGATTGATGTCGTTAGCTTTGATAAGAGTAACGAATAGCTTTGTGAATCATCATCTGATAGAGCTTAAGCAAGCAGTGAATAAGAGATGAGAGTAATGGAGCTCGTATAAGTAGAGAGCTTGTAAGTCATCATCTGATAGTGATTATGCAGGCAACATATATAAGATGGGCATAAGCAAAGATGATCGTAGCAAATCCTTTTGGTAGGTCGGATTAACCTATTTACCTATGAAAGAGGCAGTTGATAAAAGAGAGGTCTATACTCGGAGATGACCAAGAAAGACGGGATGCTGCCATAGGAGATCACCCGTGGGCCTTATGCATCACTTGCCTGAGAAAGGTTGTCGCGAGTATATTCCTACTAAGAGCGGGCTAGCCGCGCATCCTCTAGGAGGGCACAAAAGAGAAAAGCAAGGGAAATCCTGAGAAGGATCGCTAGATGCACTGCTCTCATGCCTCGGGTTACTACATCCTTGATCAATGAGACTGGATGCGCCGAGAGGCCTATAGCTTGTCCGTGGATTGATCAGTGAAGTTGCGGACCCTACAAAAGCATGGAAAGAGAGCATCAGAGAGCGGTTAACCATCATAGTTGTGAGATGATCGAAGAGACAAGGCTACGCTTGGTTGCCATTGCTTGTCAAGCAAAGATCACTGTAACTGTAATGTATCCAAACAAAGCACAGCAAAGCTAACACATGGGGCTTCCCTAGCACACACTCTGTGTCAGATGCCAGCTAGGATCCGAAGTCCAGTATTCCTCCACATGAGATTTGGATAGCCCCCACTGCACACATATGCTAAATCTCACCGCAATATGTGGTCACTGTAGTCTTACGCCAGAATCTAATCCCGAATGGGGCCTATAACAGGACTCGGCGATATCTCAGTGGCTCAATGATCTCTTTGGAAAAGAGAGAATGGAGGAAGAAGCATTACAAGAAGGGAACTGTGTTAGTACGGGATCCCCGAGGTAAACTTTATTGAAAAGCGGGAATGAACACTTAGAAGTTTTTTGAAATGAAAATGTTTGAAAAAATAAGTGTAGAGATAACCCATCACCGTTCTGAAAACATTTGGACAACTATGAAGTCCTTTATCGACTTAGAATAGCCTTCCAAGCATGCCCTCATCATCGGCATCGAAGCATTCGATAGTTTTTTTTAACAACGTGGAGAGGGGGTTCTTCGACTAGGCTTACCCCTCTTGAGCTGCAAGGAATGTCTGCAATTTCTTTGCCCTTTGAGGTTGTTGGATCAGGGCGATCTTCTTTGGGAAACAGGTCAAGCATCTTACCCTGCCGGAGCATCCTTTGCATAAGCTGGCGGAGTGCTCGACAGTTCTCGGTCAGATGGCCTGACTCTTTGTGGAATTCACAGTATGGTTCTGAGTCTCTAGACCTTTGATCGGCTGGTCGATAAGACCTTTTATAGTTAGCCTTATCCTTCATGATTTGGCTCACTTCTAGCATAACGTCATCAAGATCGGATTCATGCAACTCATCGTCTTGCTGTTGATAAACTACAGCTGTTTGAGAAGATGGAGCTAGTGGTAGCAATGGATCTTGAGCTCGATCACGGCTCGGGAAAGGGTATCGATGGTACTGAAACCTTCTTCCCTTCCTCGAGTGAGTTGGGAAATCATTGTGAGGAGACCTCCGAGGCTGCTTGTGAGAAGGATCTTTCTCTGATATGAGCTTGGAGATTAAGCCTGGGTTGCTCTTTTCGCCTCGGATGTATGAGTTGGCTAACGCAATCAACTCTTGGTATGTTCTCGGTGCACAGACATTGGCTTCAAACTTGAGCGGCCCTTCACGAAGACCGTGGATAAGAGCCACTCGATACATTTCTTGACTAACAATCTCGATGTCCAAAATTTCTCTTTGGAATTGATCAACGAACTGAGACCAAGTTTCATTCCCACGCTGCTTGATCTCAAATAGGGCTTCAGGACCGCCCTTTCTCTTGGTTGAGGTAGAGAATCTGAGCAAGAACTCCCTTCGCAGATCAGCAAAGGAAGTGATGGAGTGAGGACGAAGACCATAGAACTAGTACCTCACTTGCCCATCAAAGGTTGTGACAAGGAGCTTGCACTTAGTTGCATATGAGAGAGTTTTGAGAGCAACGGATGATTCGAAGGCCTGAAGATGCTTCACTGGATCAGTCTCTCCGGTGTAGATCGATAACCGGGGCTCTCTGAAGTTAGCTAGAGTAGGTTCATGACGAACGCTCTCTCCAAATGGCGAAGGCTCTTCTTGCTCTCCTACAGCATAAGGATAAAAGGGAGCATAAACTACAACTGCAAAAGAAGCAGGAGGATAAAAGGGAAAAGTTATTGCAGGATGAGCAAAGGTAGGAGCTATAGGGTAAGGATGACTTCCCTGAAAGTTGAGAAATCTAGCTGGGCTTCCCCGGGCTGCCTCCCGGAAGAAGTTTTGGCGAGCAGTAAACTCTTCATCTTGAGGTCACAAAGGGGTTGCAGGCCCTTGCGGGAAGGTTGCTGTGTAAGGAGGAGGATAGATTGGCGGGCAAGCAGGAGGACAAGCTTGCTGATGCTCCAATGTTGATGCTGGATTGATACTATCAACTGGAGCAGCGGGAGCTGCTGTAGGTTGAGTGTCTAATCTCTGCGTGATCATAGCGAGAATTTGGTTGATTGCCTGAAACTGTTGAGCATTCTCACGGCGTGATTGCTCGAAGGCCTCCCTGAAAGGATCATCTCTAGGACTTGGAGCAAAGTTCTCGGCTAGCTGATGGTCTGACATGGCTAACTGTCGTTGTTCACCGTCTGTTCGGATCTGAAGGCCGCGTGTTAACTGTTGATATGCGAAAACGGCACCGCCTAATTAACACAGAGGGAGTGTTCGATCTCACGAGCTAGGATAGGAAGAGGATGAAGGTTGCAGGGGAAGAGAGGAAGCTTCTGAGTGCTCGAGAGTGGAGCAAACGCTTGCCAGAGGGTTGCGGGGATAGAGGAGAGGGTTGCTGAGAGCAGCCGGGAAGGCTAATGATCAATGGAGGAGGTTGATCAGAGAAGGAGGTTGATCAGGAGTTGTTGATCAGACGGTTATTTGGACGGTTGTGCTTGCAGGTTGGTGCTGAGAGAGCTGAGCTGAGCTAAGAAGAAGAGAGAGGGGCCGCTAGCAGCGGCAACAACAGACATCGCCCGCCGCAGCTTAAATGTCATTCTTGCGATGGGCGTTCCTTTAATCAAGAAACAAGATTACAGCTTGTTAAAGTATCTTTACATGAGAAAGTATTAAAGGGTACAAATGGGAAGTTGGTTGCTAAGGAAGGGATGCCAGAAGAGGCCGCGCGGACTGAGAAGCTAGGTCGGCAGGCTGCACGGTTATGGGAAAAACGGAGACCGCGCGGACTGGGAAGTGAGGCCAGCAGGCCGCGCGAGGCTAAGAGAAGAGAAGGTGCGGACTAGCAAAGGGAGTCCGCAGGGGTTGAGCTTGCTGTAGGCTGACTTCGAGTGTGAGCACCTTGGCATCGATGAGACTTCGGGGTGTCTGAACCTGACCTCCATGAAAGATATGGGGGTCTATTTATAGGCCCGAGGAGGTAACGGCTTGCGGTGACGTTACCCCCGGTGAGACGGTAACGTGAGCAGGAAGAGGAAGGAGTCCGCCGAGTCCACAACTGGTCGCGCGGACTGGGGGTTTGCTTTTGGAGTTGGTGTTGCTGATGGCGAACTGGGAGACTAAGTGGCGGACTGCAAGGAGAATCCGTGAAGTCTGCCGCTACTGGACTGCGAGCATGCACTAAGGATGCGAGCTGAGGATTATCCGCTGAATCCGTAGAGTCTGCATGAGGCTATGCGGTCTGGGACTGCCTTGAGGTGATTCTGCTACCTGGCAGGCTGGAAGGAGTCCGCCGCTACTGATCGAGCCCGCACCAAGCCTGCGTGCTGAGGTGAAGTTGACCCTGTTACTGGAGAGAAGGGGGTGATGGAGGCGAGGAATGGCAGGCTTTATAGCGAGTCCGCTGAGTCTGCGGAGTCCGCGCCTGCTGCTAAGCTGAGTCCACTTATGTTGGAATGGAGAGCCTGGCTGTTGAAGCTGTTTGGGCTCACCAATGAAGGCAGATTGGAAGTCTTGATCGCACTTCGAGTTCGCCGAGCTAGCGAGGAACTGGGTATTGCTGCTGATCTTCGCGGGTAGTCGGAGAGCCAGTGTCCGCGCTCCTAGGCAGACTGAAGAAGCCGACTGCCCATACTGCTGGTGGCCAAGGTCTGAGCGACCTGCAAACCTGATGAGGCAGTCCGCGCTTGTTGGCGAGGTGGAAGCTAAGGTAGCTGGCTAGCGGCCTGGGGGCAGGTCGCCACTATTGTTTGGCGGTTTGAGCGGTCTGGTCTTCTTGAAGTGTGACCTGCAGGAACGGGCTAAGGGAGTCCAATTCCTGCAAGGGACATGACTTGTTGCCGGCCTGGGCAGACAGGGATATGATTCGGGCCAAGGGACACCTGTTAAGAAAAAGCTGCGGCTAAGCTGACAAGGCAGGCGGCTTGCAGGGGCGGACTGCAGGAGCAGTCCGCGGCCCCTACCGAACAATGAAAGGCGTGCGGCCTGGGCGGTCAGACCGCTGAGACCGCCCAAGCCGTGCGGCCTGAGCGAACAGAGAATTCTATCCTCCTACCCTAAGGCGTAGCGACCTCCAGGAGGAACCCGGGGAAGGCCGAGACGAGCGAGCTGGCTGCCTTGGGTAGGATCGCCGATTTCAGGGTTAACAGTCGGAGTTCAGGGTATTAAACTCTCCGGATTCTACAAAGTCTGCATACCGAAGGAAGAGTTAAAAGAAGTCTAAAGTGTCTACTGGTCAGGCTCCATATGATTGTTTTAATTATGGCAAGGAAGGGCACCTTGCCTGAGATTATCGTAATGGCGTACAAAAGACAAAGAAAGCTATGATAGGAGCAGCTATAGGAGAGAATGTCAAAGAACGTAGTGGTATTCCAGTGGCACAGAAGACTGGATCTGGAGCAGCCATTGGGCAAAAGTCAATTATATGTTTTAACTATTTGAAGCTGGGACATTTTGCCCGAGACTGTTGGAGCGGACGTTGGAAGTCCGAAAAGAAACCTGGATCTACCTACGAGGTGAAGGGCAAGGGATCGGAGACAACCGCGTAGCATTATGCCCCAACCCAGCCAAAAGTGAACAACCTTAGCCAGCAGGAGGCCATGAAGCAGTCTGGCGTGGTGACAGGTATGTATAACAAGTTAGCTTTAAATACTTATTGTCCTACGCGTGTTAGCATATAACTAGTTGTGTTAGGCTTTGTTTTGATTTTCGATTATCCGGCGAGGGCACTATTCGATACAAAATCTTCACATTCTTTTTGTCCGAAGAGTTTGTATCGCGCATCGTAGTACCTTCTTCGATGTCAAGGGACAAATTGGATGGGTTGCTGCCTACGGGTGCCCTATGCGCGCAGATAGAATTTATTGCTTAAAGGTAAGGCATGGGCATCACGTTGATGACTTGCGAGTGTCTCTAATGCCGATAGTAGAGTGCGATGTGATCTTTGGAATGGACTGGCTATCAGAGCAGTGTGCGTATAATGATTTCAACCGTAAGGTGGTCGGTTTGGGACTGGATACCGATCATGAGATGACGTTCTCGGGCATGATCGGGGTCGAGCACGACGTTGATGTCTGCTCTTCAGGTCGTTAAGGCAGTTCGGTGTGGTGCCAAACCTGTGTCACGCTCTCCGTAACGGTTAGCGCCTAAGGTTATGATAGAACTGGAAGTTCAACTAAAAGAGCTATTGGAATAGGGTTATGTGCGTCCAAGTTCGTCACCTTGGAGTGCACCGGTCCTCTTTGTTAAGAAGAAGGATGGAAGATGGCGACTCTGTATCGATTATCGAGAGCTGAACAAGTTAACGGAGAAGAACAAGTAGCCGATCCCAAGGATTGATGATCTGTTCGATCAGTTAGTTGGGTCATCGGTGTACTCGAAATTGAATCTTAAGTCTGAATATTATCAGTTGAGGATAAGAGAAAGTGATATCCCCAAGACAGCTTTCAGCACGCGGTATGGGCATTATGAGTTTATCGTCATGTCGTTTGGGCTGACTAATGTGCCATCCGTGTTCATGGATCTGATGAACAGAACTTTCAGAGAGTACCTAGACCTCTTCGTGATCGTCTTTATCGACGATATATTGGTGTACTCGCAGTATGAGGAGGATCACTTTAAGCATCTTCATTTGGTGTTGGAGGTCCTGAGGAGGAACCAACTGTACACTGAGTTCTCTAAATGCGAGGTTTGGTTGTACTCATTAGCGTTCCTTGGTTACATAGTTAGTGGAGAGGGAATTGCGGTTGATCTGGAGAAGATAGTTGGTATACGTCAATGGTCTGTGTTGTCTACGGTAGCGGAAGTCCGGAGTTTTCTGGGGCTTGCCGGCTGTCACAGGCGTTTTGTGGAGAACTTCTCGCGAATAGCTTTACCCCTCACGACTCTGACAAGGAAAGAGCAGAAGTTTGTTTGGACGCTTGAGTGCGCAAAAGATTTCGAAGAGTTGAAAAGTTGGTTAACCACGACGCTTGTTCTAAGTTCGCCGAGTGGGACCGAAGGCTTCGAGTTTTTCAGTGACGTTTCAGGCAGTGGCATAGGTTGTGTGCTACCAAATAATGGGATTTTAATAGCGTATGGCTTGCGCCAGCCGAAGGATTACGAGAGAAATTATCTAGCCCATGACTTGGAGTTATCAGCCGTGATATTCGCTCTGAAATTTTGGAGGCATTATGTGTACGATGTGAAGGTCGATATCAATACCGATCATACGAGCCTGAAGTATATTTTGGATAAAAAGGCAACGGAGGTGGTTGAAGTTCCTGGGGGACTACACCTTCAAGGTACATTGCATGCCTGGATAAAGTACTGCGTTGTAGATGTGTTAAGTCACAGAGATCACGCACAGATTGTTTGGTTGTCGATGCATGACGAGCATTTGGTTCGTGAGTTGGAGGCTTTGGAGACCTCTTAAGCTGACATGAAGTTTAGTGCCAAAGCATAATTGAACTGGACGAGGTGTAGTGCGACCTCGCTGATAGGATTCAACGAGCTCTGGTCTTGGATAACGACATGAAGCAGATCATGGCTGAAATTTTGGATGGGTTAAATTCCTAATTTGATATTGTGG